>CM057342.1:747243431-748493431 GCA_030015575.1 Agapanthus africanus | reverse complement strand
CTAGCACCCCGACCATCTCACGTGGCCAAATGCGGAACAAATTTTTTTTCTTACGATTAAAACTTGGCGCTAGACTAAACCCTAAAACCGGATCTTTCCATAAAACTAACTAGCTACACTAGGAGAGTTATCTACTATGAAAAAAAGATATACTAAGAGGCTCAAGTCCTTCGGTCTTCTTACCTCGCCATGTGCTCCAAATGGTCTCCTTGAACTTGCTTGATCTCCAACTCTGGCTCCATCGGTCCTCCGGGATCGAGCTTGTTCTCCGGCCTTGCTTTGTCGTAGATGATCCATCCGGGGAGTATGATCCATGGCTCTAGCTCCTAACTATATAGCAAAAGGAGCAACTAGAGAACTTGGTTTGCTAAACCAAGTAATCTAGGGTGTAGTTTAGAATTCTAAGTGTCAAGCTATCTCTTTCTTACCTCTTCACTTGATTCTCAACTCATGAGAAAGTAGTGAAGAGGAAGAAGATGAAAGTGGAGGAGACTAGAGAGCAAGAGAGGAATGAGAGCTCAAGAAATTATGAAGCATTCTTGGAGAGAGAAAATCAATACCAATGTTTTGTATATGAATTTTTAGAATAAAAAATCCACAACCATGCTTCAATAGTAACTACAAAAGAATTATAAATTCATTTGTCCACTATTGAAGCATGGTCAACTCCATTCCTCCCATTCCTCTCACTTTACACCTCATTTCCATTTATGAAATAAATGGAAAATACTAAATGAGGTGGCCACCTTCTAGAAGGAAACTGTAATAAATACGGATTTCCAACTACTGTACATATATACCGGCAATCAGATAAAAATCTGAACGCCCAAAGAGATAGAATAACACGAAGAACGTAATACTAGAATATATATATCGAAATACATATATGTAAATTATTAAATCAATACCTGATTTAATAATCCGGCTCAAACCCTAGCCGGCTAGCATTACCAACTGTCCGATCGAAAGTCCGAGTACAAAGTACATCAATCGATCGAACCCTGCACGTATCCAATACGGCAACTACACCATTTCTCCTGAATCAGGGAAACCCTCTGTGTGGGACTCTAAATACTCGACAGTACTCTGGCATTGGGTTTAACCACAAGCACGTCAGCAGCACTAGCTGTACATAACGGCTGCCCAGGTACCTGTCGAAAAGGAAGGCCGACGAGCAAGCTCGTCCGAACTCCTACTGAGCCTATCCGTGACAATATCCGTACAGTCCGGTCTCTTCGTCAAAGAGTATCACATACCGGGCTTAGGGGATGGTGAACGTCAGACCCTAACAACCTGATAAGTCGTGCCGATGTGGCTCAGGACCAATCCGAGAAACTACTGATCAACCTATCAGTAAATCCCAAGTGCCTTGGCCAAGGTCTTATGGTCCTGACCAATCGAATCACAGTGCGATATTGACTCCCTATACCGGGAGAGACGAATCCCCGACAATCGCTCACTGCCTCCATGTGGCTCGGGACTGAACCCAACCAAGACCTGTTTGCACGACTCAGTAGAGCCGTGGTAGGGTAGTGATCAAAGTTCAGTGGGAACTCACACGAGACAAATTCCGATCTCGGGTCCAAAGACTAACCTGTACACATGTCACCTGAGAACTTCCATCTGACGATAGGTATAGTACCATATGGAAGTTCTCGGCGAGTCCGTCCAGTGTACTCACACCCAGTGAGCACCTGTATACGATCTTAGGTGCATCAGACCAATGGCTTGGGGACCAACCATCCCCCGACGGGATAAGAAACGTACACACCAGTCTACTCTGGAGTATCAGTGCCTAGTCTCGATACTCACACGACTAAGGACTATTTAAGGATGTGCTTATGGACTACCCTGCTCCCACATGTATGATCGCCATCACAACGCAGGTAGTCAAGCAAAATCCCATGGGCTTTATCAACATGTAACCGCAATATGTAATAAGAAGTATGACATATGCCATGTTAAGATAAAGACAAACCACAATAGTATACTACCGTATCGAGTCTTTATCAATATGTGCAAACCAGATATAATAAATACACATATCCCGATAAAGACAAGTCAAATAATATACTATAAAACTGAGCAAGATTGTTCTGTACATACATATCCCTAGTATCCATATGTATACATATACAATACTGGCCTCTAGGGCATATACATCCAACAATCTCCCACTTGCACTAAAGGCCAGTGATTGGCGTACCGAATACCCAACGTCTGCTCTAAGGCCAGCTGCTGGAGTACCGCATACCCAACATCCCAAAAAGTTGCTCGAACTGTGCTTGAGGGAGGGCCTTCGTAAATGGATCCGCCGTGTTGTCCTTCGTATCCACTCTCCGGACCTCGATCTTCTGGCAATCTACGATCTCCCTGATCAGGTGATACCGCCTTAAGATGTGCCTGGATTTCTGATGGGACCGTGGTTCCTTTGCTAAAGCTATAGCCCCATTGTTATCTCAATACACAAGTATTGGGTCAACAATGGACGGAACTACCTGAAGTTCAGCTATGAACTTCTTCATCCAGACCGCTTCTTTTGCGGCATCGCTTGCAGCAATGTATTCAGCCTCCATCGTCGAGTCTGCGATGGTACCCTGTTTGGAACTCTTCCAACATACCGCCCCCCCGTTGAGGGTAAACACAAAACCCGAGACAGACTTACTGTCATCCTTGTCACTCTGGAAGCTTGAGTCGATAAAGGACTCGACCCTGAGGTCTCCATTACCGTAAATCAGGAACATCTTCTTAGTCCTTCTCAGGTACTTGAGAATGTTCTTTGCTGCTGTCCAGTGGTCCTCACCTGGGTTTGACTGATACCGGCTCACCACGCTTAGCACGTAAGCTACATCTGGTCTTGTACATAGCATCGCATACATTATAGATCCTACCGCCGAGGCGTAGGGTATAGTGCTCATGCGAACCCTCTCCTCGTCAGTTTTGGGAGATATCTCCTTGGAGAGGGTGATTCCGTGCAATGCGGGTATGTTACCGCGCTTGGAATCTTCCATACTAAATCTCTTTAGTACGGTCTCTATGTACCTGGACTGTGAAAGTCCCAGTAGTCTCTTGGATCTATCTCTGAAGATCTTGATCCCCAGAATGTACGAGGCATCACCTAGGTCTTTCATAGAGAACCTTTGTGATAAGAATAACTTGACCGATTGTAGCATAGGAAAGTCATTTCGTATCAAAATAATGCCGTCCACGTACAAGACTAGGAATACGACAGTTCGTCCTACAATCTTCTTATAAATACATGGCTCATTTTCGTTTTTGATGAAGTCAAAGTCCTTGACTGTCTCATCAAAACAGATGTTCCAGCTCCGTGATGCTTGCTTCAATCCATAAATGGATTTGAGCAGTTTGCACACCTTCCCGCTGCTCCCACTGTCTACAAAACCTTCTGGCTGATCCATGTAAACGCACTCTTCTAAACTTCCGTTTAGAAAAGCCGTTTTTACGTCCATCTGCCAGATCTCATAGTCATGGAAGGCAGCAATGGCAAGCAGGATTCTAATGGATTTGAGTATAGCTACTGGAGAAAAGGTTTCGTCATAGTCCACTCCTGGTCTTTGACGAAAACCTTTTGCAACGAGTCTAACCTTATAGGTTTCCACCTGCCCATCTACACCAAGTTTCTTCTGTAGATCCATTTGCATCCAACGGGATTTACCCCAGGTGGAGCAACTTCCAGGGTCCACACTTTATTGGTGTACATGGACTCCATTTCAGATTGCATAGCATCCAGCCACTTATCAGAGTCCCTACTGATAATGGCCTGCCTGAAACTAGTGGGATCATCTTCTTCCAAGATGCAATCCTCTTGATCCCCATCTATGAGAAAACCGTAGTATCTCTCGGGCGGATAAGAAATCCTACTAGATCTGCGGAGTGGCTGAGATTCATCAAGGGTTATTGAATCCTGAGGTTCCACCAAATCTTCAGTTGTAGTTTGTCCCTCTGGAATTTCTTCCAGTTCTACCGTGCTCCCACTGATTTCTTTTGCAAGAAACTGCCACTCTAAGAATGTGGCGTGCTGAGCAACAAACACCTTCTGTTCCTCGGTGTGGTAGAACAGATATCCATTTGAATGCCTGGGATATCCTACAAACTTACATAAAACTGACCGTGCCTTAAGTTTGTCCGGATTCTGGTTTTTCACATAGACCGGACAACCCCATATCTTAACCCTTTTAAGACATGGTTTCTTTCCACTCCATATTTCATATGGAGTCTTAGGCACAGATTTGGATGGGACTTGATTCAATAGGTAAGCTGCTGTCTCGAGCGCAAGTCCTCAGAATGAAAGAGGTAACTCAGCATTACTCATCATGGAGCGAACCATATCCAATAGGGTACGATTCCTCCGCTCCGATACACCGTTGTGTTGTGGAGTATACGGTGGAGTAAGCTGAGAGAGAATACCATTCTCTTTTAGAAAGTCCCTGAATTCCATACTTAAGTACTCCCCCCCTCTATCAGATCGGAGGATCTTAATACTTTTGCCAATCTGGTTCTCTACTTCCTTTCTGAATTCTTTGAATTTCTCAAAAGCTTCAGATTTGTGTTTCATGAGATACACATATCCGAACCTAGAGAGATCGTCAGTGAATGTGATGAAGTACGAGAACCCACCCCTTGCATGTATAGATATTGGACCACACACGTCACCGTGTATGAGTCCTAAGAGCTCTGCTGCTCTTTCTCCATGCCCTGTGAACGGAGATTTGGTCATCTTTCTTTTGAGACAGGACTGACAAGTTTCATAAGATGAAAAATTCGAACGTATTCAAGAGTCCATCTTTATGCAACTTACTTAGTCTTTTCTCTCCGATATGGCCAAGTCTACAATGCCACAAGTAGGATTCGTTCGTATCTGAACTCTTCCTCTTGCGTGCATTTTGTATATTGAGAACTGTGTTTTGATTTAGAACATAGATACCATTATACAGTGTACCTTCTGCAACCAGTACCTTATCAAGGTAAATGTTCATGATATTTCTATCAAGAACAAAGTTATATCCATCTTTATTAAGTAAAGAAACTGATATGATGTTGCAAAGCATGGAAGGCACATAGTAGCAATTGTTTAAAATTATAGTATTGCTATTTGGCAATACTAGGTGATATTCACCGACGGCTGCAGCATTAACTCTTGCTCCGTTCCCTACTCCGAGGGACATATCACCAGGTCCAACTATCCTACTTTTTCTCAGTCCCTGCAATAAATTACATATATGAGATCCTGATCCGGTATCGAGTACCCAGGAGGTAGGACTGACCGAAAAACAGTTCTCAATAACAAGAACGCCTGAAGAAGATGCAACAGTATGTTTCCTCTTCAATGGGGTTGTCAAGGAATTCAAGCTTTCCTCTTTCCCTTACTCATACTCATGACCGTTGTCATAAGTTAGAGTCGAACCGACGTTCCTCAGCCTCGAATAAGAATTCGGATCGGTCAAGCGATACATTTTATTATCTTGATTAGGGCGTGAAATGGTTGCTACCTGGAGAGAGAGAGGGAAAACACTCAGCGTGCGCTCTTGCAAAATTAGATTGGCTATTAATTTATCTAATCAGGATGGCTCCCACTGTTTCCTCAAATTCTTCTTCAAACCCTAAAAGAAGAACTAGTCAGGATTAATTGCACGTCACAATACTTGCTTAACCTTTCAGTCAGACCGGTGTTGGTACTTCGAGGGAGGTTTTCCAACGCTTTCGTGAAGTTCCTTAATTAAATAACCACTTTTCCCTGGAGGCGTAGCCCCGCTAACACCTTTCTAGACACCTACTTGGTTTATAGCATTGATTGTTAAGTGTGATAATCTCCCGAGAGTAATCCTACTCATCAGTGGGATCAGGATCCAACTATCATTGTGTGATGCACTAGATGGAATCCACTCTAGTCACCACACTACAGAAGGTATGCTAAAATCTGCAAGTTTTCTGTATGTTTGAAACTCCCGATGTGGTTTTTACCCCAAGCAGCTTCATGACCTTGACAGAGGTCAACATGTCATAAGTCGCAAGTCAAGTTCAACCCGTCATTGTCCTGGATTAATTTAGACCCACCCGCACAAGCCCTTGACAGAGGTCAAAATGACCGTGCGACTGTCCTAAATAATCGCATATCTATGCAACAAACAAGCATTACTTAGCTACCATTCACTATGCCTTGACAGAGGTCAACATACACAACATGAATACTAAGCAATACTTATAAGAAATGACGGAGGGCTACGGCTGGGTTTTTGGCGAAAAACCCGTTAACGTAATGAACTTGATATCGTTGAAGGAACCTGAGTAGTTTTGTAAATATATATAGTGGCGAAAACTTTTGCTAAAGAGGTCACTCCCTGTGAAGGGATCTCGGCTCTTTCCTTGTCGAATGAGGTGCAGGATATTCCAAACTGAATACCATGATGCAAAGCAAAAATAGTCGACTATATTAAAGTTATTACCCAGACGCAAACTTTTACTCAAGGGGTCACTCCCGGTGAAGGGATCTCGGCCCTTGCCTCGTCGAATGAGGTGCTGGATATTCCAAAATGAATACCACTATGCAAAGCAAAAGAGAACATCTGTAATGTCAGTTTTTAAAATCTGGTTCCAACAACATCTTTATAGGTTTTTATCTTGCATTAATTAAAATTAATGCGGCCCCATTAAATTTGTAACTTATCACACCAGAAAAGAACGAAAATAAAATGTACGTATATGCCATCCGCATTCGCCACGGGGCCCCGTCATCACCTGTTAGGTTACTTAACTAACGACAGCGGGGGCTGGACTAGCGCGGGTGCAAAACATATACAACATCTACCAGTATATATATAAGTATATATAACATTCGTCCCAGGCATGATAATAAACAACATCACAGAGAACATTACAGAATGGCGGATAATCTTGGAGCCCCGGGTTTCATTTGAGCCGCAAATAAAACCCGACGTTCCCTGTCGTGTGGATAGCCTGTGCAATGAAAACTTGTACCCCCTACGAGTGCGGCGAATAGCCCGCCAGTTCTAGAACGAAGCCCCCTCCGTCTCAGCGCCTTGAGATGCGGGCTTGTTGCCTTCTACAACCCGGCTATTCGTGCACCCCATCGTGGGGTAATCCTAATACAGAAAATGAAAATAATATATACAAGCGGTGACATCGACCTCATCCCGGTCGTGCCCCAAAATAATATACAACCTGGCAAGACGGCAGTCCACATGTCGGACGCTCGCCCCGCAATAACAAATGTACAAATGAATGTAAACTGTATTTCTAACATTGCACCACATGCTATCCACCACGACAATCCAACCACAATCACAGCACAAGCACACAACATCAACGCGAATGTCACGTTCGCAAAACCCGTCTAAAAGAACATATAGCAATCAGACGAGTTTTACCGATCGAGTGACATTCCCGGTCGCAGATAAAAGTGAATGTACTGATAATAAAACACGTATCTTAAAATTACGATCGACTAAACTTTCCAAGTGGGCCCCAAGTATTAAATCAACACTGTAACAAATCTGGGCCCAAAATGTAATTATTCCAGAAACCACAATTTTCAAAATAAGAGGCCTAGAAAAAAATTTATCACGTGGGCCCCATAAATGGCCGCGGATCCGCCGCGAAATGGAGGTTTGCGCGGCGGATCCGCGGCTGTTTAGAAGGATCATGTAACAAATTTTCTCCGGTTGTCTTAATAAAGCCTGCATGATTTTCTGAGAGCAAAAAATTGATTTTTCCAGCACTTTTAAAATCGACAGAAACTGCAAAAAATTGAAACGTGGTTTTTGGAATTTTCGGTCGATCGTTATTCTAAACACGTTAGAACTAGCTAGTGTAAGTTTTATGGGTGGCTCTGATACCATGAAGGGTTGCCCTAGCGCCCCGACCATCTCACGTGGCCAAATGCGGAACAAATTTTTTTTCTTACGATTAAAACTTGGCGCTAGACTAAACCCTAAAACCGGATCTTTCCATAAAACTAACTAGCTACACTAGGAGAGTTATCTAGTATGAAAAAAAGATATACCAATTGGCTCAAGTCCTTCGGTCTTCTCTCCTCGCCATGTGCTCCAAATGGTCTCCTTAAACTTGCTTGATCTCCAACTCCGGCTCCATCGGTCCTCCGGGATCGAGCTTGTTCTCCGGCCTTGCTTTGTCGTAGATGATCCACCCGGGAAGTATGATCCATGGCTCTAGCTCCTAACTATATAGCAAAAGGAGCAACTAGAGAACTTGGTTTGCTAAACCAAGTAATTTAGGGTGTAGTTTAGAATTCTAAGTGTCAAGCTATCTCTTTCTTACCTCTTCACTTGATTCTCAACTCATGAGAAGGTAGTGAAGATGAAGAAGATGAAGGTGGAGGAGACTAGAGAGCAAGAGAGGAATGAGAGCTCAAGAAATTATGAAGCATTCTTGGAGAGAGAAAATCAATACCAATGTTTTGTATATGAATTTTTAGAATAAAAAATCCACAACCATGCTTCAATAGTAACTACAAAAGAATTATAAATTCATTTGTTCACTATTGAAGCATGGTCAACTCCATTCCTCCCATTTAGCTCACTTTACACCTCATTTCCATTTATGAAATAAATGGAAAATACTAAATGAGGTGGCCACCTTCTAGAAGGAAACTGTAATAAATACGGATTTCCAACTATTGTACATATATACCGGCAATCAGATAAAAATCTGAACGTCCAAAGAGATAGAATAACACGAAGAACGTAATACTAGAATATACATATCGAAATACATATATGTAAATTATTAAATCAATACCTGATTTAATAATCCGGCTCAAACCCTAGCTGGCTAGCATTACCAACTGTCCGATCGAAAGTCTGAGTACAAAGTAGATCAATCGATCGAACCCTGCACGTATCCAATACGGCAACTACACCATTTCGCCTGAATCAGGGAAACCCTCTGTGTGGGACTCTAAAGACTCGACAGTACTCTGGCAGTGGGTTTAACCACAAGCACGTCAGTGGCACTAACTGTACATAATGGCTGCCCAGGTACCTGTCGAAAAGGAAGGCCGACGAGCAAGCTCATCCGAACTCCTACTGAGCCTATCCGTGACAATATCCGTACAGTCCGGTCTCTTCGTCAAAGAGTATCGCATACCGGGTCTAGGGGATGGTGAACGTCAGACCCTAACAACCTGATAAGTCGTGCCGATGTGGCTCAGGACCAATCCGGGAAACTACTGATCAACCTATCAGTAAATCCCAAGTGCCTTGGCCAAGGTCTTATGGTCCTGACCAATCGAATCACAGTGCGATATCGACTCCCTATACCGGGAGAGACGAATCCCCGACAATCGCTCACTGCCTCCATGTGGCTCGGGACTGAACCCAACAAAGACCTGTTTGCATGACTCAGTAGAGCCGTGGTAGGGTAGTGATCAAAGTTCAGTGGGAACTCACACGAGACAAATTCCGATCTCGGGTCCAAAGACTAACCTGTACACATGTCACCTGAGAACTTCCATCTGACGATAGGTATAGTACCATATGGAAGTTCTCGGCGAGTCCGTCCAGTGTACTCACACCCAATGAGCACCTGTATACGATCTTAGGTGCATCAGACCAATGGCTTGGGGACCAACCATCCCCCGACGGGGTAAGAAACATACACACCAGTCTACTCTGGAGTATCAGTGCCCAGTCTCGATACTCACACGACTAGGGACCATTTAAGGATGTGCTTATGAACTACCCTGCTCCCACATGTATGATCGCCATCACAACACAGGTAGTCAAGCAAAATCCCATAGGCTTTATCAACATGTAACCGCAATATGTAATAAGGAGTATGACATAAGCCATGTTAAGATAAAGACAAACCACAACAGTATACTACCGTATCGAGTCTTTATCAATATGTGCAAACCAGATATAATAAATACACATATCCCGATAAAGACAAGTCAAATAATATACTATAAAACTGAGCAAGATTGTTCTGTACATACATATCCCTAGTATCCATATGTATACACATACAATACTGGCCTCTAGGGCATATACATCCAACAGAAACTCCCAGGTGCCGCCGATGAGAGGGACAGCCCTGCCGTCGGCGGAGAATCAGGCGGAGGGTGCAAGTTAGCTGGGGGCTCGGCTACGCCACTAGCTTCCCCCCAGCACGAGCCGCCCGAAAAGTGGGAGCGAACCATGTCTCACAAAGGAGGAAGAACGCCGAGCGATAGCGACTCGAGGAAGAAGGGAGATGAAAGGTTGGGGACCCTGGGGCGGGCCCGCCCCTATTTTATCACTGCATCCAACGGCGCCCGTCAGCTCCCGCCCAAACGACTCCTCACGACCAGCAGCTCCGATCGCTCCACGTATCGGTCCTGCACTGGACTGCATCCGATCGGGCGCTGTAGTTCCGCGTACGTCGCACCGGCCAGTCGCCCTTTGACACGTGGGCCATTGCTTCAGTTACATAGTGCACGAACCGGCACACCCTCTTTAAGGTGCGGAGACCTCGCCTTGGTTCGCTAGCGGAAAAGACAACCAATAGACCGAGGGCTCGCCCCGACGAAACCATAGAAGGGATCTCACCTCAAGAGACCCGGCAGTCCACTCCTGACCCACCACTAGCTAGTCGGAACAAGAGTGGGGGGCTAATGATAATGCTCGATATTGGCGACCTCCAAGATCAGGACACGTGGCAGATGACGTGTCCCAAGGCTCAGAAGAAAGGGCCCACAGGGGCCGACCAGGCCACCCTGTGCCCGACCTGCAAGCGCAAACTGGCCCACCTCGGGCCCCCCTGCGAATATGCCTCCTCGGCCACTCAGCTCGCCCCGAGCTGCCACGAGACCAAGGCTCCTCGGCCTCCTCGAGCCCCCGGCCGAGGCCGTCTTCCTCGGTCCTCCTACCCACACCACCACTCACAGGCGCAACCGCCGTTCCGCAAACCTCGCCATGCGCGGATTCTCCGCCAGCAGCATCCCACGTTCCACGCCATCACGATCCCCATTAACGGGCGGTCCGCTCTTTACGCGGGCGTGACGTCGGGAGCGTAACTGCCGGCGAGATTCTCGCGCCTGCTGCCGCATGCCACCGCCGCTATATAAACCCCCATCATAGAGGGGTCAAGTAAGCCATTCTTTACACTTTACGCCGTTACTCTGCTCGGATCTCATCACTAACTTGAGCGTCGGAGGGTCCTCGGTGGTACCAAACCATCTCGGGACTTCTTTGCAGGTACTCGGCGACAGCCTCCACACCCAACCTTCTCCTCTCAAAACCCATTGAGACCCACACGCAACGAAGGACAATCAACCAAGTTCACATCGAGATTAACGGAAGACAACATCTGACGGAGGTCCGAAAAGGAGCTCCATCAGGATATGGATGACCTACCAAGCAATTCAGTTGCATTAAAATGGGGTTGGCAAAGAACCAACTCTTTTGTTCGAGTTGCAAAACTTTTCTGCCTCCTATTGCCATCAAGCAATTGAAGCAACAGTTAACCTTTTAGTGAGAAAACGGCCAGCATAAAAAAAGACAAATTTATTTAGAAAAGTAATACGGGGAAAAGAAAAAAAAAAGCACTTGTTTAGTTCAACTGGTCCGTGAGATTTAAAGAATTTGAC
Organism: Agapanthus africanus; assembly: GCA_030015575.1. Classification (NCBI taxonomy): domain Eukaryota; kingdom Viridiplantae; phylum Streptophyta; class Magnoliopsida; order Asparagales; family Amaryllidaceae; genus Agapanthus; species Agapanthus africanus. The sequence continues at coordinate 748,481,805 of CM057342.1, read as the reverse complement.
AAAGTGAAGGTAGAGCTACTATATAAACTGGAGAACTGATGCCTTAGACTCATGCTCACATTGTAATTCTATATGTATACTACTACAAAGAAGAGGAGCCAAGGGATGTCTTCCGTTCCTAAGTTCTGTTTATGCTTGATTTTGATCCTGTCCTTTGCCATCTGCTGCTCGGAATCGCGAGTTCTAAATGATAAAAGCTTTAACGATGAATCCACTGAGAGGCAGAGTAATGCAGAAGGCATGATGTTCAAGAAAGCCGAGGAGAGTTCATATGAAACGAAGCGGTTGAGCCCGGGAGGCCCGGACCCACAACATCATTGATCAAGAGGATCGATTTCAAGATTCTTTTGTCAACTGGGTTTCTTAATTTACTAGAAACTGATACTATGAGAAGAGAGAAGCAACTAGAAATTAAAGGTGGTGATATTGCTATTATATATGTGAGCAACGTCGGCTATGTTAGTGCAAAAAAGAGCAAGTGATAACAAACAAACTTGTCTTATAGCAAGTAGAAAAAGGCAACCGTGAGTGTGGGCAGCTTTCAAGTCATCAAGCTAATTGATGTACTCAGAAGAAACAAAGAATGAATGTTCTGCAATGTTTGCGTTTGCCCCTTAGATAAGCCAACTTCATATAAGCAACTATTAAACTGGATATGATCTGTGCAACCCAAAAATCCAATTGCACTTTTATGATTTGCCTCTCGAAAATTTTGCGATAAAGGCTTGCTGTTGTCGTTTGTTGGTTACATGCATGAGCCCATCGTCATGTCCGCTCTACTTTGGTAGCATAAGAATGTGCTGGAAAGCACTATGATCTTATATAAAACGACAAGCACATAATACAGCGACAACGATTACAAGCCATTATTATTTTAGAAAAAAAATAACACCAAGCCTTTATCCCAAAATTTTGGGGTCGGCTATATGAATCTATTAAGAGACGTCTCCTCGGTATCATTAACAATTGCATCTAAATAATAGTGAAAGAAAATTCAATGCAATTTTCCTAGCAAATTTGCAGGTTGGATTTTCCTTGTTGGAATAGTTTAGAATACATCGTTATTCGGGTATACCGTACCATGATACTTGGGCACTGAGTAATTGTAATCTCTATATGAAGAGATCATTGGTCATATAATAAAATATCTAAATCTTCTCTTTTATTGTTTAACATGGTATCAGAGCAGAGGAGATGGGTTGATACATGTTCCATTCTTCTAAAAGCCCCCGGAACCGACCCCAAAGGCTTATAGATCATCATCTGGAGTAGCGGTAGTGAGTTCATGGAAGATATCATAGAGCCGTTGAAGGCTGCATTCTGACGAGTAAAGAGATTTGAGATGGAACCACATCTCCTTCGCAGTAGGGAGATGCATAATAGCTCGATAACAGCTAGGCTCCATAGAGTTTGTAAGCCAAGTGCAGACTTTGTTGTCATTTTGAAACCAAGATAAATATTGCGCATCGAAGGTTGGTGGAGCTTCCTGAAAAAGATGGTGACGAAGATCCTTCCTTTTGAGGGTTCGTTCAATAGTGTGCACCCATTCCAAAAAATTTATTAGAGTCAGAGAGAGTCCAGATAGTTAGACGGAGATCCGTTTTGTAATCGAAAACAAATGGATCAATCTTGTTGTCCGTCATATTGAACGTCGCACGTAAAGAAAGTAAGCAAGAGAAAGTGCAGATCTTATCTCAAGATCAAATAATCATGGGATTTTGATATCCAGCAAGACGAGAGGTGTCAAGAGCTGGAGGATCTGGGTGCGAGGCGATCTAGGTGCGATCCGGGTGCGAAGCGATCTGGGTGCGAGGTCGCGGATGTGGTTCCCTACTCTCATTACGGTCGTACCAACCATACAGATCAATTCTGCCGGAAGATACATGGTTATCTGGATCAGATTCTTACTGCCCAACAGAGTACAACTCCTCCATCCACAGCGACCCAACCGTCAACATCATCATTCTCACAGTTCTCTCTTGAAAACCTACATCATCTGCTGGTGGATATAGTGCCCTCAAGGCAATTATTGTAATTGAAGGACGGCAATCACTGTAATTGAAAGATGACCTATACATATAGAACAGTCTTTCTCGAGATGATAATATGCTATCTAGTTTGTTTTTATCTTTCATGTATCTATGTTTTATTCATTATCACGTATCGCTAATACATGATGATAAAGCCCAAAAGATTTTTTCTTGACTACCAGGATATGATAGGATCATACTATTGGGGCCTGGATAGTACATAAACACATGCTTAAATATCCCTAGTCGTAGGAGTATCGAGACTGGGCATTAGTACTTCAGTTTAGACTAGTGTATACGTTTCTTGACCCCGACCGGGGCAATGGTTGATTCCATAGCCATTGTATTTGACACCAAAGATTCTATACAGGTGCTCATTGGAGGATGAGTTCCACTGGACGGACTCACCGAGAACTCTTAGATGATATTATACCATTGTCAGATAGCAATTCTCTGGTTACAATAGTACATAGTAGTCACTCGACCTGAGATTGCCATAGTTTCTTATGTGTGTTCCTACTATATTTTGATTACTACTCTACCACGGCTCTACTGAGTGGTGCAAACAGATTTTAGTTGGGTATAGTCCCGAAGCACATTGTTCACCGCCGAAAACAGAGACAAACTGGGATAGATCGTCTTGCTTGAATTTGGGGGCATATGCTATTTGGATTTATCCATCCACCTCTCCGAAAATACCAAGTTGATTTATGGCATCATATGTCGGAGGTTTGGATAGACGCGACCGTTGTAGCAGGCTTCATCATATTCCCCCTCATTTGTGAGGGGTTTTTGATTGTGGGGACGCTCTTCCCTGCAGGCGCAAGCCCCTGCAGTTAATTACGTTACCATATTGTGATAACCACTTTCTCCTGTTCTTGCAGTTCACTTCGTGTCGTGTCGTGTTTGTTTTATTTTGGGTTGCCCATGGATTGTATACGGAGACTAATTTATGTTGTCGCCCGTAGGGCGTGAATTAGTCCAAATCCGTATATTTTAGATTTGGGTTTGGGTCAAGGATTTGCATGACGGTGTCCACGTTGGTAGCTTGGTTTGCCAACGGAAATGAACTTAGAACGTATTTCTCACATTTATGAGGTCCATCCGTTCATAGGATATTTGAGTTTGATCTAAGAATCGTTAGTCATATTTGGGACTAAGATTAACTTAGAAATAAATGAGCATATGGGCTCAATTATTTTAGTTTAAGGACATCACGGTCCATTATCACCGTGTTTGGGGCGACGCGCTAGTTTAGGAACATCTCGGTCCAACATTCCCATTTTGGGAACGAATGTTAGTTTAAGGATATTTCGGTCCATTATTCCCATTTTGGGGATGAATGTTAGTTTAAGGACATTTCGGTCCATCATTCATCTTGCGCGCACATGTATTTATTACGTGGCAGAGTGAACGATGGTGACATGGAATGCGTCCAATTCGGGGTACGATCCGATTTGAGGTGTGCACGTCAATTTGGAAGTGCATTAATGTGGGATGTATCATTCCCTATCTTGATGAAATTTTATATCAAGTTGGGACGAGAAAGGAGTTGTTGGTTGTCGGGACCCGCCACCTCTCTGAAGACGTTGAGGAATTACAACGACATATATCAGAGGTGTGGAAAGATATACCCCTGAACCAAATCGCGTATTTGAGGGAAAAAGGGGTTGTGTTGTACCTAAGAATCGTTAGTCATATTTGAGGCTAAAATTACCTTATGAGATATGGGATGAATATCATTTTGGATATCATCAATGAGAAATCATTAGTCATGTTTGAGACTAAGATCAGTTTGGAAATCACGAGCATATGGGCTCGGTTGATTTAAAATCAAAGACATTTAACCTCAGAAAACTTAGCCAATTTGGGCTGAGATTGGGTTTCTATATTACCCAGCAGTGCTAAGCACTAAGATATACAACACATACATGTGTTTCACGTGGGGCGTTGGAATAGTGCTAAGCACTAATCTTTTCTGGCGTTCACGTGCTTTTCACGTGAGGCGCCGAGTTTTTAACCTTGGGCACTCGCGTGATTTTTACGTGAGGCGTTGACTTTTTAGCCTTGGGCGCTCACGTGCTTTTCACGTGAGGCGCTACAATAGTGCTAAACATTAATTTTCTCTGGCGCTCACGTGTGTTTCACGTGAGGCGCTATTTTTTTGAAGATTTAATCTCTGTTGATATTTTTTAGAGAACTTAAATCTCTGTTAATGGTATTTTGACCATTAACGATTACCAAGATCACTATTTTGAGAATCTGGGATCAGGTTCTTTAAGAACTAAGTTGTTGATTTGAAGGAACTAAGTTCCCGAAGTATTATGGACTCTATTTTCTCCACGTTCTTTTATCCATCTTCTCTTATTCATGTTTTCAAAGAGGCTAAACCTCTGTTAATGGTATTTTGACCATTAACGATCACCAAGATCACTACTTTGAGAATTTTGGATCGGGTTCTTTAAGAATTAAGTTCTTAATTTGAAGGAACTGAGTTCCTGGAGTATTATGAACTCAATTTTCTTTCTTTTCAATTTTGTTCTTCCCTGAATCTTTGATTCTCAAGAATAAGATCTTCCTGATGAGAATTAAATTCTCAACTTGTGGGAGACCTGTCTTGTGAATCTCAGATCCAGAAAAAGAACTTAGTTCTTTGAGAAGGGTTAAACCCTTAGATATGATATGTTAGGTAAACGAGATATTGAAGCTTATGAGGCGTCTTCTCTGATTTTTTCCTCCTCCTCCTCTCTTTTTTTTTTATTAATCTCTTTGCTCCTATTTATAGAAGAAGAGAAAAATCAATTTGTTGAGAAAATCTCTCATTGAGAGATCATGATTGATTTCATAATCAATTAAAATGATCTTTTAGCCAATCGGTGAATTTTATTCACCGTTGGATTTTTAATCCAAAGGCTCTCTGTTTAACAGAGAAGATTTCTTGTTTGTTTAACAAGATTATGACATATTTATCTAGGATAGAATTTTATTTTATCATATGAATATCTTGTTAGTTTAACAAGATTAGAATTTTATTCTATCATATGAATATCTTGTTAGTTTATAAAGATTAGGAAGATATTTTCCTAATATATAATTTAATTCTATCATATGAATATCTTGTTACTTTAACAAGATTAAGAAAATATTTTCCTAAGATAGAATTTTATTCTATCGATGATTAATGGATGACTTTATAATCACCGTTGGATCTTTAATCAAAGAGTCCTCTGTTTCACAGAGAGATCTTTCTGGTTTAAGAAAGATCAGGAAAATATTTCTCACGTATAATTTAATTCTATCAGATGGTTTAATTGGTGATATTTTATCACCATTGGATTTTAAATCCAAAATTCTCTTGTTAGAGAAAAATCTTTCCATATTAGAAAGATCAGGGAAAATATTTTCCAAATAAAATTTAATTGTATCACATAGAATTTAATCCTATCAGATGTGAGCATTTTAAATTGGGGCGTTCACATACTTTGCATGTGAACGCTGCCAAAGAATACGGCAAAAGAACTCACGTGTTTAACACGTGACTCCTAATGTGGGTTTTAGCCTGTTTATTTTCAGCACTAATATGTTTTACATATGAGCGCTCACGTGTTTAACACGTGAGGCATGTTTGGCCTTTGGTTATTTATATTCAGTGCTCGTATACTTTGTATATGAGCGCTCACGTGTTTAACACGTGAGGCCTGTTTAACTTTTTTGTTATTTGCTTTTAGCGCTTATATACTTTGCATATAAGCGCGATGCCAAACTGTGAGAATTCTTTTTCTCTTTCTTCTCTTCCTTTTTTATAAGGGAACAAGTAGCTCTTAGCCAAAAAATTTGGCGGGAACACACATGAAGACTGTTCCCTTATAAAAAAATAAATAATAAATAAAAAGCGATGGAAAAATCCCCAAATGGAGCATCACGTGCCCACACGTGATGCGCCTTGGAGCAAAAATTATAAGTATTACGCTTAACAAAAAGGGCTGAAGTTGAGTCTCACGTGCATGCACGTGGGCATCTATGTACAAAATATATATGCGCCTTCCTAAAACAAATAACTGGCCAGAGAGGCTCACGTGCCAACACGTGATGCCTTTCTCTGGGACTGCTGCATATAAGCAAACCGGCCTAAAGTTATGGGTAACGTGCTACACATGAGTGTTCCCAATGCCTTTTAAGCCGATAGAATTAAATTCTAAATAATAAGGATCCAAACCCTATTTGGAAAATATCTCCTTCTAAACAAAAAAGATTGTGCTCTGTAAAACAGAGCACCGTCGGATTAAAAAATCCAATGGTGATTAAAAATCACCAAGCTAAAGAATAAGCTCTATATGGGAAAATATTTCCCTAATCTTTCTAAACAAGAAAGATTGTGCTCTGTAAAAAAGAGCACCGTTGGATTAAAGATCCAATGGTGATTAAAAATCACCAAGCTACAGAATAAACTCTGTATGGGAAAATATTTCCCCAATCTTTCTAAACAAGAAGGATTGTGCTCTATAAAACAGAGCACCGCTGGATCAAAAATCCAATGGTGATTAAAAATCACCAAGATACAGAATAAGCACTGTATGGGAAAATATTTTCCCAATCTTGTTAAAAAACAAGAAAAATGTCTTCTGTAAAACAGAAGTTTTTGGATCAAAGATCCAACGATGGATAAAATCCCCAAATCAATTAAGATCTCTCAACGAGAGATTTCTTTAACTGATTCAACAAATCTGCCTTCACTATATAAAGGCCCCAAGACTTCAAGCCTTGTATAGAGAGACCCCCATAAGATTGAAGAAAATAAAGAAGAAGAGGAGTTCTCTTTGAAGAAAAAGAAACCCTAGGTGAGGGGAAAGACCTAGAGATCATTTCATCTCTTTTTACAAGAGTTTAACTCTTCCAAAAAAGAACTGGTTAAGGTCTGCAGAAACAGATCTCCCCACAAGTTGAGAATTTAATTCTCATCGGGAAGATTCTGTTATGCAGTCACAAAACTTAGAGAAAAGAACTAGGTTTGAAGAATTTAATTCTTCCAAAAACATAGGAATTTAATTCCTCTGATAAAACTAGGATTTAACCCTGCATAGGAATTTAATCCATCATCTTTATTTGCTTCTTTCGAATCAAGGATGGCGTCTAGAAATTTTGAAAACACAACTTTGGATATACCATGCCCATCATAAATGATACCAAGCTTATTGCCCTTTGAGCATAGCAACAATCTTCCGAACAAGCTTCATTTTTGTCCTGAAACTGTTTGTTACCGTGCATTTTCATGACTGGGCAGCGTTTAGCAAGTTAAAGAGGAATTCATGCAGGAAAGGGTCTTCAAGAAAAGTAGCTCCTCATCCACCTCCGTTAAGCTTAACCAGCTTGTAGTTACCAAAATCCGTCGAGGGGAAAATTCTTGGCCTGCTTGTAATGTTGGAATATAAGTATGGGCGGTGAAATGCTTTCGGATAATCTGAAAATCACTTTGCAAGAAATTCGGGTTTATTCTTCAACACACTTTAACTATATTAGGAATTAAAAATTGTCTTAGTTTAATTGAAAAGCACCATAAATGTTATGTTGCAAGGTGACTATATGCATATTGGATGAGCCCTTAGTATCGATCTCGAGAAATTGAGTTCCTAGACTTTGCCACCCGATAACTGGGCAATGATTGGAGGTTTTTAAACTTGCCTAATTGTCACCTTCCTCTAATTAGATTAATCTCGATTATATTCCTAAGCTTGAATGCACTGATAGGAAAGAATAGAAATTACTATTTCAAGATCGGAACCACCCTCACCCCACAAAAAAAAGAACGTTTTAGATGGGAAAGCAAAGCATTGCCATGTAATCTCCAAATGCTCCAAACTTCAACCAAGTTCGAGGGATCTCCATCAGTCTGTTGTCTCTCTTTCGGTCCAGCGGTGTTATAAGGAGAGGAGGAAGGCACCATATCTGTAATTTATATGTAGAATCCATGTAAATTTCTGCGCAAGAATTATGATTATTGTCTTGGGATTTATAAAACGGTGCAACTGGTCTACTTGATGTTGCCATAAGATCTTGGTGTTGCCATAAAACAGTGTATATGATAGATTTGGTGTTTCAATAAATAGTTCTGTAAGATATCCTGCTGATTGTTTACCAGAGTGATGCATGCAGCTTGCTGTTGATGATCCATTTTCATTGTTTATATAGAACCATGTGTGTGCAATTTGAGTAAAGCTGATAATGTTTTGCTTTAGATGAATCACAGGATTCAAGTAGAACAGGATGATGTGCCTCTCTTAATCTTATTAACTTCAGGTTTAAAATATAAATTCAAACTCACTAACTCTTGGTTTTAGATACCAGTCCTATAATCGACTAAGAGATCAAATACAGTGGGATCAAACTTTATTAAATGGTGCAACCATTAACCTTATCAGATGGCTAAAACAATAGGCAGAATGAAGAAAATTACTGTTTCTCCTATTACTCTAAAAAGAAGGGGGGGGGGGGGGGGGGGGGAACCAGAATGGTCACTCCTTAGTCCTTATTGCATAAATCAAACCAAGCTAATACTGAGAACTTACACATGCTCGTGCCCTTGTCCAGCTTGAGCATACTTGACTGCCTGTTGAAATTAACCGCTGAAGGGACTAAGCTGCATACATGACATAAGATGGGAAGAATATCGTAGAAACAATTTGCTTTCATGTTAGAATGAGATCCACAAGATAATACAAAAATATTACCCATCGGGACCTTGTAACAAAATAAAAGCTCTGCATTTGTAAGTCTTTGCTAGGTCTCCTCTAAACTGAGAAAACTCGCCTATTTTTGCTGATTTTTACAGAGTATGAAGCCTAGTCCTGTCATGCAAATTCTTTGACAAAATAACTTAATTTGGACCATGTAGGAGTTAGGGTAGAGCATTGAAAGCACCAATAAAAGATACGATATACTGTTTCATATCGAATGAGCTCGATAAAGAGTGCATGTATCATCTTAAATTATCAACGCCATAATTTATCGGCACATGAATAAAGAAACAACAAATAATGTACGAGTCAGATGAACGAAAAGAATGGCACATCAAACGATCAGCCATGAACATGATATAGTTTTAAAACAATTGTACTTCCATCAGTTGCAAACAACAGCAGCGACCTCAGTGAGGTGAGGTGTCCTTCTCCCGAGTGCTTCCAACTTGGCTATGTCTTTCCAGTGCAGCATTCCTTCGCCAGGTGGCTAGTGCTCTTTCAATGGTTGCTTTGGCTTCATTTACCTCGACAGCCGAGAATTTGTGCTCTATGATTCCTAACAGCCCCGGCTGCAGGACATTGATTACAGTCTCCACATCTTGTTCTAGTCGCCTATTTCCAGTTCAAATATGAATAAGTTTCCACTTGGATTGGAGGAGAAAATGGCATAATGAAGACATGAATCTAAGTTCTTCCCTCATTTTGTTGGTTACGGATAGGTTTCAGCATGGCATGAGATCTCACATATTATAGCACATGAAACTAGAAATTAAGCTACAGTGAATGTCCACCAAGGAAAACTGTAAGTGAATCAAATAGCAAATTGACTTGACCATTAAAAAGTAAAGCACTAAAGCCATACATCGTGGTGAGCTCGCCTGTCTGTGTATGGGTAAGCTTCTATTTTTACCAATTTATAATTTAACAACTCCTTAACATTAAACCAAAACGCAATATAACGCAACGCTAACCTGAAAATTTGAGGGAACGGCGTCATTGTAGGCAGCCTTAGAAACGGAAACGGCATGGCTATAACTCTGGAAGAAGGAATAGGAGTGATTGCAATTTAGAATACTCAATCGATGTAATAAAATGTCTTGATGGGTAGGAATAGACTACGGATAAAATAAGAAATAAGTAGTTCCTTTTGAGGATAAAACTAGTAACAAAGATGCACACAAAAGCATCCTCTACAAACTAATTCTCTACTTCTATCATAGTAAACTCGTCAGGTAAGCACCGCGTAGGTTCCGAGATTCGTCTGAAACTTCAAGAAGGTCATTAATGATCCAATTTCATTCACAATATTGTATCTTTCTGGATGCGACCCCGTTCGGGGATCGAACCGGCTACCTCTCACTTTGGAGAGGAAAGTTTTACCGCAAGAGCTATGCTCCTTTGGTTTCAATCACAATGCATCTTATTAAAGAAACTTGGACGTAAAACTACTTGTTTTATACAACAGCATATCGTTCGATGCTTCGACAAATAGCAAGAACACCAATTTGATAAATTCAACAACAAAAAACAACAATAACAACAACAACAAGAAGAAGATCAAGCAGCTTATGTGTAAATCTACTAATAATACTCATTGTGTTGAATAAAAATATGAGAAATTATAATAAAAACCTTAAATTGGGGGGAATTTTTTGGAAATTATATTAAAAATTACCTGCTGAGACTCGCCGTGAAGTTTTCAGTCATCAGAATCCGTTGGATTTTTTTAGATCGAGAGTTTAGAGTTATCGATTGTGTATGAGAGTTAATGGGTAACGGGTCCAGCACATTTGCATCCATGAACGCGAAAAGAAAAGGCCGGGTCGAGCATGCGTTAAACCGCAATACAAATACAAATTAATTAGTATTTGTGAAAACGGAGTACACATTACCATTATACCTCAACCGTGGTGTAGGAAATTCCTGTAATGGCATATGGCATTGTAAACTCTAGATCCGCATAATATTATTGGTTCTATAAAGTTGTCTAAAGATTGTTATTCTTCTCTCCAATTGAGAGCTCGAATGATTGTATTTTCCAGCATAAAAAACATACTCGGCATTATGTTGAACTAGGGGAGAAATATATATACTATATACAACAAAAAGAGGTATACACGCCTATGGTATACATCAGATCCGCTATTGGCGCTATGTAAATGAGCAATAGCTCAGTTAGTATGGGCACTCACCCTCTTCGGAAGAGTGCAGGGTTCGAACCCTAGGAACCCTAATGAGGGGAAGTGGTCACACATTAATGCTTTCGGGACAAATTCTGGATCCCCTGCATGGGTGTGTTGTGCGTGGTTTGCGTGGGTGTGCTGTGTTGTATACTTAGTTCAGGACACAAGGGCCGTTGCAAAAATTAAAAAAAAAACTAAGAAAAGACATAAGGTTATAAGGTTGGTAAATCTTACTAATCCAAATTTCTATTTTTTTCTTTGTTCTTTTTGGTTTGAGACATTACTTATTGCATCTAAAGATACAAACAATCATGATTATACGACTGTCTTCATTTTGTTGTGTTGGTGATATGCAACTCCAGCAACATGCTCCAAGACAATGTATTTTGATACCTGAAGTTGCGTTTATATTGTGTGCTTGTGTGTGTGAGTGTGCTGCGTGTGTTGTATACTTAGGTTAGGGCATACCCCAGTGCAAAAAATAAAAAATAAAAACCTAAGAAAAGACACAGGTTATATAGCCAGTAAATCTTTCCGATCCAATTTTTTTTCTTTTACTTTTTCTTCTGTTTCGGTTTGCAACATTACTTATTGCTTGCATCTAAAGATACATACAATCGTGATTATACAGCTGCCTTCGTTTTGTTGTGTTGGTGATATGCAACTCCAGCAACATGCTCTGAGACAATGTATTTTGATGGCTGAAGTTGCAGTACGATGAAATTCTTTTTCCGGCATTTAAAAGTTTCTAAGTTAAATGAATATACGCAGAGGTACAAATATCGCATGAAATCAAAGATAAATACTTGACCTGCCAACCTTGTAAAATCTTGGAGTTGTGATTTGTTATAGTGGTAGGATAGGATTTTAACTTCTAAAATTACCCCACTTGCATAGCCAATTACCAAAGCAGGCATTCTACGTGAAATCTACCAAATTGGTCTGAAAAATATAACAGATATAGAGGTGGGATGTTATAGATGTGAAGTCCTTTTTTGGCAATCAAAAGTCAATAACACACTATTTATGATTGGCACCGTCCAAATCAATTCTCATCTGCAAAATACAGACACATAAACAATTATACAGTTTTAATTTGCTTGGTAAGGAATCAAACAGTTGCCTATAATTGAATAATTTTCATCCCTAAATCAATATGCAAGTAGTTTCCAAAGCGCCCTAGCTCGAGATGCAAAGACACTTCTCTGCTGGTTGGGAGGTCCTGAATTCAAACCCCTTCACTTGCACTGGCAATGCAGTAGCAATGGTTGGGAGGTCCTGAATTCAAACCCCTTCACTTGCACTGGCAATGCAGTAGCAAAGATGAAATTTTCTACCAAAGTTTACATTTACTTGATCAATGAAAACCAAGACAGACGATGTCAAACTGCCTACCATTTAAAAACCCGTAAAGAGTTGACTCTTCGACCAATTTAGGAGTTCTCAGTTGATAACCTGCTACCCTCTATTATAAATTTAGACCGGGGTAAATACAAAGAAATCCATCATAAAAGTAATCGAATAAAAAAGAGAAATTATTATAGATGTGAACAAAAATATGAGAAGACATCGAAAATTGCAACGGAAAAATGACTGTATTGTTATTTAGGGTTGAAGAGGAAAGGGTAAATTGCTTAATAAAACCTCATTGTTTCACCACTTTTGCATTTTAATACGAATTTTTTTTCTCAGCGCTTTAATACCTTAATGTATTTCGTCATTAGCGCTTTGCTACCTTCTGCATGATTTATTGAGCTATTGGAGGTCTGACAGATTCCACCCCCAGGCCCGATATGTGATACTCTTTGACGAAGAGACCGGACTGTATGGTATGCGTCACTGATAGGCTCCAATTGCGTTTGGACGAGTTTGATTGTCGACCTTTCTTTTGATCAATACATGGGCAGCCGTTACGTGCAACTAGTAACGCTGACGTGCTTGTGGGTTAACGAATATGATCCTAATCTACTGTCAGCGTGTTGATTGAATCTTTAAAGTCTCACGCAGAGGTTTTTTCCGCTCATGCAAAACGATTTAGTGCGCGTATGGCGATATGTGCGGGAGTTCGATTATATGTGATAATCGGACATTTGATAATACTGGCTGGTTTAGACTTAATCCGGACTATTAAATCATGTGATGATTTAATAATATTATATATTCTAGTATTATGTTCACATAAGATTTCTCTCTCATACGAATTTTGTATATGATACAAATACGGGTTTGTGTATATGATACACAATGTGATGTTAATGTTTTATGTGAAAACGGAGGGGGTGAATAAGGTTTTATGGCAAATTCAGAGTAATTTTGTGAATATAGAAATTATGCAGCGGAATATAAAAATACTAAACTATCAAAATCACAGAAACAGTCACAGAAGTGCCGAAAAGTGAATGGACACAGAGAATTGTTATCAAGGTTCAACTCCGTGGCTAATCCCCGTCTGAAAACTCCTGCTCAGAATTTAACACACTATCCAGCGATTCCTTGCGAGTGGAGAAATCAAGATCTTTTCCCCAGACTCGGATCCAAACCTTTACACTTGCAAGCGGTGAACATCTAGACCTTTTCCAAAGCTCAAGTCCAAACCTTAATAATATGAAAAATTTAGACATTTTTTCACTAGATCTTACAAAAAAAGATTTTATAATCTTTACAAACCAACTCTAACAATCTTAACGATCTCAAAAGATAAATCAAAGTTTTCATTCGAGAAAATGAAGAATTGTATTTTGGAGATTAATAAAAGTTTAAAATCAAAATCAGGATGGCCCCCTCATGATAATGATGCTGGGTTGCCCCGTTTCAAGGATTGTGAGTGGCTTGTCACACTCATAGGGGTCTTCAGTTGACTGTGTACGGGCTATTCACGCAACCGAGAAATGCCGTGTTTCGTTTATGGCTCGAACGAAACGCGGGATTTCTAGGAAATCTGACCATTCCATTTCTGTGATGTTCATTGCATGCATGTAATGTGATTACCTGCCTGTGATGATATTTATCATTTGCATGTAATGCTGATTATCTGCCTGCGATGATATATAAAGTGATATATATGATATATAAATAAATGTTAATATATGTTTTGCATCCGCGCTAACCCTGCCTCCGTCCTGTCGTAAGTTGAGTAACCTTATGGTGAAGACATGAGACCCCGAGGTGAATACGGATGGCATATATAGCTTTCTTTTTTTCTTTTCTTTTCATATCATGTTTTTCTGTAATGGTGTAAGAAAATACTAAATAATATGTGATTATCTAAATGATGGGATTGCATTAATTCGGATTAATGCAAAAAAACAAACCTAAAATACGTTGTAGGAACCAACTTTTTCTAAAAAGAATTTATAGCCTTATTCTTTTGCTTTGTATTGAGATATTCGGTTAGGAATATCCTGCATCTCATTCGATGAGGTAAGAGTCATGTTCCCTTCAGAAGGAATCCACACTTAAGCAAAAGTTTATGTTACTATAAATTTGCAAAACCACTCAGTTTCTTCAATGATATCAAGTTCATTACGTTAAAGGTTTTCTTCAAAACCAGCCGTACCTCTGTCATTTCAGAAAGCATAGTACTTAGTATTTGTGTTGCGTTTGTTAACCATGTTAAGGCGTAACGTACGGTAGCTAAGTGATGCTTCTTGTTTGCATGTGATACGATTGGTTAGAACGGTCGTACGACTTTATTGACTATGTTAATGATTTGTGCGGATGGATCTAAATCAATCACGAAATGACGGGTCGAACTTAACTTACGACTTATGATTTATTGACTATGTTAAGCCTATAAACCGCATGGGGTAAAAACCAATATCGGGAGTTTCAAGTGTTGAAATTCGCAATGAGCTGCATACCATTCTATATGATAGTTTGGGTCCCGATTCCCACTGTGAGTAATAGTTACTCTCGGGAGATTTTAACTGCACAATTAGCTTACCCAGTAGGTGACTAGAAAGGTGTTTCAAGGACACACCTTTAAGGAAACGAGGTTATTAAATTGGGTGCGTGCGAAAACACGGGGGGCCTCCCTCAAAGTATTTACACTGGCATGGCTGACTGGTTAGCGAACTTGTGGGTGTATATGATCCCGGCCAGTTCTCCTTTTAGGGTTTGAAGAAGAATTCGACAGAATAGTGGGAGTCATCCTGATTAGATGAATTAATAAACCAATCTAATCTTGATTGAGTACACGTTGAGTGTTTCTTTTCTCTCTGGCAACGACCTATGATTTACCTTAAACTTATACTCGTAAACCAAGTTAATCTGGCCTTTTTACAATCATAGGCTTTGGGATTTCATTAGTGCCCTAATTCACGACAAAATCGCATATATCCTTACCGATCCTACTTCTCCTTTACTTGCTCCAGAACCCTCTGTATCGGATTCAGAGATCCATATTGCTTGGAAGGCCATCTCGTATAGTTACATACGAACACGAATAAAGTGTTTAGGTCAAGGACGGCCACTGATTCTGGAGAAAATGAATTGTATATTGATATAATTCTTCTGTCTCTTCTCTCCTACTTATCTCAAGTTGAGAGCTCTTTTAATAAGGAGAATACACCGGTTATACTTATTGGATAGTCTTCTTCCAATTTTAAGGCTAGAACTGAATGGAAAGGAAAGAAGAAAACCAATCAAGCCTAAGGTATACACAAGATAAGAATAGAGACATTTTAAGAGATTGCGGCTGATGGGAGGAGATTGCAATTATTGTCATGAGCCTGGGCAATGGAAGAGGCAATACCGGGAATTCCTGGCCACCCCTTGAAGCATATTGATGCTCCATCCTCTATATGTTTGTAACTGAAATTGTTTCACTTAACCCTACTTTCTGGGCATGCGATATCGGATCAGGATCCCATATCTGTAAGTGGTTACAGATGATGAGAAAGATTAGAGTATTGGAAAATGATGATTTGATCCTCAAAATCGAATTCGGAGCAAATGTTGCTATTGGGGAAAATTCCTAATTTTGCCTAAGGACAAATTTTTGATTTTGAATAATCATTGTTATGCGCCAACTTTTAAAACTGGTATATCCGTCTCTTTATTTGATAAAATAGGATATAATTATTGAAAATATGTTCTAAACATTTACCTTTATTATTTGATGAATAGGTAAGGTGCATTAAATAACGGCATGGACATTATTAACCAAAATACAGTTTTCAACTTACAACACACGGAGTTTGAGTTGGAGAACTCTTGGAACTTATATATGACTATGTATGTTGTCCGATGTCCATATGGACAAGGGGTTGGTATCGGTATTGTTAGTGTATATGCCCTAAAGGCCATTACTGTATCATACTAGTTTGTATATTACTTGATGGAAGATTGGGATATTCACAGTTGTATAGACAATCTTGCTCAAAATGGTAGTATGCTACTTGGTTTGTTTCTACTTTAATATGTGCATGTGTTTCTTTTAGCATATCGCTTAGACATATTAGTAGAGCCCTTAGGATCTTTGCTTGATTACCAGCGTTGTGATGGCAGTCACACTTGTGGGGGCTGGGTAATCTATAAGCACATTCTTATACAGGTCCCTAGTCGTAAGATTATCGAGACGGGGCATCGATACTCCGGAGTAGACTAGCATACGCGCTTCTCATCCCAGCAGGAGAGATGGTCTGTTCCACAGCCATCAGTACGTCGTACTGGAGATAGTATGTGGGTGCTCGTTAGGTTACGAGTACACTGGACAGGACTCGTCGGGAACTGTTGGTTGGTACTATACCTATCGTCAGTTATCAGTTCCCAGGTGGCATGAGTACAGCTTAGTCCGTTGACTTGACAATGTCACTTCGCCTCGAGTGTGTTCCCACTGTTCTTTGATTACTACCCTACCATGGCTCAAAGGAGTCATGCAAACAGGTAGTAGTTGGGTGCAGTCCCGAAGCACTTGGAGGCAATGACGGTTAGACAGGATTCGTCTCTCCCGATATTGGGGGTTGATATCGCGCTGTGTCTAGGAGAGCCATTACACAAAGTCCTTGGCCAGGGCAAGCGAGATATACTGGTAGGTTTTCCAGTGTTATCTCAGGGTGTTCTGGGCTACACTCCGACACGACTTGTACCGCTATTAGGGGATTGACGTTTACCGCCCCCTAGGCCCGCCATGCGATATTCTCAGATGAACAGACCGGACTATACGGAGATTGTCACATTCCGGCTCAGTAGGAGTTCGGATGGGTTTACCTAATCGGCCTTCTTATCGACATCTACCTGGGGACCGTTACGTACAGCTAGTGCCGCTTGCGGTCTGTGGTTAAACCCACTGCCAGCGTAGTGTCGAGTCTTTAGAGTCCCACACAGAGAGTTTCCCTGCACTAAGCGAAAGGTGTAGAGGCCGTATGGTTTTACGGCAAGGCTACGATCACTTACGTGCACTTGTGTGCGTATGATGTTCGGGCAGACAGTACTAGTGGGCTTTAGTTTAAGCCGGATCCTAGTATTGTATGGATGGATTAGTTTTGTCTTCTGTGCATTCGCATTCTACGGAATGCGGATGCGGGTGTGTATGCACAGTTGTGAGGAGCGAAGAAGAAGAAGGTGCCTCATTAGGGTTTTGACAGTTGATTCGGTCAAAACCATTATGAGGCGAGCTCATTAGGGTTTTGACAGTTGGTTCGGTCAAAACCATTATGAGCCGGGGACATTATTTACTAATCTTTTTAGTGATAATTATGTTATGGCTAATTGCTTTGACCATTTGACCATACTTGACTTTGTTGACCGTTTGACCAAAGTTGACTAGGATCTTCATGAGAGGTCTAGAGTCTTCTTTTGGTTTTGATTTTATTTTTGTGATGAAAATGGTCAAGTCAAGGTAGCCATCTACTTTATCATGAAAAGATTAGTAATGATGATGTTTATGCATTATTATTCCATGGTTCATTTTCTTTGGTTCATAATTCTTTTCTCATTCTCTCATGAAATGAGAAGCTCCATGGTTGCTCCTTCATCTTCCTCTTCTTGATTTTTCCTTTGATCTCATGTGTTGAGAAAATAAGTAAATTGACAAACAAATCCATCTTCTTCTTCTACACAACCTAGGACATCAAGCTTAGCAACCTTGTTGCCCCAGTTACCTCGGTTTGAGGTGGAGCTCGGAACACAAACTCTTGGGTGGATCTTCGACTCAAGGAGGCCGCGGAGGTGACCAAGATCCGGATCGATTCTCGGAGCTTGGATGGACGAGCAGGACAGCGGAGAGAAGACCCGAAGGACCGGTTTCGTGAGGTATAATCTCTATGATATAGTAGATAGAACCTCATGTAGTTTGCTAGGTTTTTGTTTAGCAAAGATCCTCTTTTTAGTCCATGTTGCCTTTGTGTCAAAAAATCGTTTTTACCGTTTCCGCCTCCCCGTAAGAACCGGGGTGAGCAACGTGGACTTACAGGTATTCCATATTTTGAATGTGATTCACTTTCATATTACTCCACGGGTGCGCTCCATGATAAGTAATGCTGAGTGGTATTTTTCATTTAGGGGATATGCACTGGAAACAACTACATACCAATTGAATATGGTTCAACCTAAATTTGTGTCTGAGATTCTATATGTGATATAGAACGAGTTCATATCTTAAGGTTGTTAAGATGTATGGAGTTATCCGGCTTATGCACGAAAACATAATCCGGATAAACTCATGGCATGTTTCGGTAATATACAGTTTATGGGTTATCCCAAGCTTTCGTAAGGGTTTAACTTCTACCTTTTTCGGGATCAAAAATTGTTTTGTTCTTGACCCGCCGTCTTTTTATGGGTTATCCCAAACATAATCCGATTAAATCCAAAACACTTTCAGATTCAATCTCCTCATGGGTTAACCCACAAGCTTGTCAGCGATACTAGCTGCACGTAACAGCTATCCAGGTATGATCAAGATAAAGATAGGCTGACGAGCAAATTCATCCGAACCCGACAAAGTTTACAAGCGACGAATACCATAAAGTCTGATCTCTTCATCAAAGAGTATCGCATACGAGGTCTGGAGGGTGGAAACTGTCAAACCCCCAACAACCCGATAAGTCGTGCTAACAGAGGACTCATAACCA
Organism: Agapanthus africanus; assembly: GCA_030015575.1. Lineage (NCBI taxonomy): Eukaryota > Viridiplantae > Streptophyta > Magnoliopsida > Asparagales > Amaryllidaceae > Agapanthus > Agapanthus africanus. Next base: position 748,462,786 of record CM057342.1, on the reverse strand, counting down.
GCAGAGATACAACTGATAACACGCATCAGTTTATCTCCGCTGCAGTGGTCACTGACTTCTGGTTATATTTTAAACCTGAGGTTAATAAGATTAAGAGGTGCACATCATTCGGTTCTACTTGAAACCTGTGATTCATCTAAAGCAAAACATTATCAGCCTTACTCAAATCACACACACATGGTTCTATATAAACAATGAAAATGGATCGTCGACAGCAAGCTGCATGCGTCACTCTGGTAAACAATCGGCAAGATCTCTTACAGAACTATTTATTGCAACACCAAATCTATCATATACACTGTTTTATGGCAACACCAAGATCTTATGGCAACATCAAGTAGACCATTTGCACCGTTTTATTAAACCCAAGACAATAATCATAATTCTTGCACAGAAATCTACATGGATTCTACATATAAATTACAGATATGGTGCCTTCCTCCTCTCCTTATAACACTGCTGGACCGAAAGTGAGACAACAGACTGATGGAGATCCCTCGAACTTAGTTGAAGTTTGGAGCATTTGGAGATTACATGGTAATGCTTTGCTTTCCCATCTAAAACGTTCTTTTTTTTTGTGGGGTGAGGGTGGTTCCGATCTTGAAATAGTAATTTCTATTCTTTCCTATCAGTGCATTCAAGCTTAGGAATATAATCGAGATTAATCTAATTAGAGGAAGGTGACAATTAGGCAAGTTTAAAAACCTCCAATTATTGCCCAGGTTATCGGGTGGCAAAGTCTAGGAACTCAATTTCTCGAGATCGATACTAGGGGCTCATGCAATATGCATATAGTCACCTTACAACTTAACATTTATGGTGCTATTCAATTAAACTAAGACAATTTTTAATTCCTAATGTAGTTAAGGTGTGTTGAAGAATAAACCCGAATTTCTTGCAAAGTGATTTTCAGATTATCCGAAAGTATTTCACCACCCATGCTTATATTCCAACATTACAAGCAGGCCAAGAATTTTCCCCTCAACGGATTTTGGTAACTACAAGCTAGTTAAACTTAACGGAGGTGGATGAGGAGCTACTTTTCTTGAAGACCCTTTCCTTCCTGAATTCCTCTTTAACTTGGTAAATGTTGCCGAGTCATGAAAATTCACGGTAACGAACAGTTTCAGGAAAGAAATGAAGCTTGTTTGGAAGATTGTTGCTATGCTCAAAGGGCAATAAGCTTGGTATCATTTACAATGGGCATGGTATATCCAAAGTTGTGCTTTCTAAATTTCTAGACGTCATCCTTGATTCGAAAGAAGCAAATAAAGATGATGGATCTTGTAGAGTCCTTTTTCTATCTTATGAACCTGAGACTTGTGCCTATGCTCATGTCCTAGACATGTTGCTTATTATTTGATCGGCATTTTTCACTCTTAAAAACTTGATTGCTCAATAGCCCGTCTTATAATTTTTCTTCAGTCACATCATTACGTGTGTAATCACTGGTTTGTAATCATGCAATACTCTAAAGGACATCTCTATGACTCTATAGTTAAAATTTTCCTCAATTTTACCATCATTATAATTATAATTTGCAAGTTAAATACGCTAAATGGAATTTCATAGAACAGATCTCCTTTCCACTGGATTTCTAGCTACAAGAGGATCAAATTGGCGTCGTGGAATGAGGTCCATCCAAATAGTTTTGTAACCGAGATGGCATAAGATCGGTATTGTGGGATCAATAGTATTCAAATTTCAAATAGGTTAGGATAGGTCTGACTTGAATGGTTTTTCTTGCGAAGAAGGTACCAAGTATGTTTTATGGATTGGGTTCTAACCTAGAGAGAATCAAATGAGCTGGATTAAGGATAGACTAGGATGTAGCCATACAAGGAGAAGAGCGTAAGAAGATATTTAGGCACTAAAGATGGTTTCATAAGGAGAATATAGAATTTTAAATTGGAGGTAAATACGCAGTCCGTTCAATGCTAAGCATAATGAGTATAAGGGGCTTAAAAGAACCTTTTTTCGTCCTGTGAACTTTAAGGTGTATGAAGTCTGATAAAAGAATAGTGTATGAAAAAAATAATTTTAGTTCTCAATTTAATGCTACTTCATTGACATAGAGATTGACTATTGGTTACTTGTTGAGTGGGATTAATAACAGAATTATCTTTAAAAAAACAGTATAATAAAAAGGCTTTTATACCTTACCTTGGACCGTTTAATTTTAAACTGTTACATATCAATTAAACCTATTTATATTTCTATGAAAAAACATCCACAGCTGTTTGCATTTCTGAGGGGTGTTAGGGAAGATATTCGACCAAAGAGGAGCTGATAGTTCAGATGCTTGCAGACTTTATAGACTACTACTGATGATTTTTTTGGTGAAAGAAGATTAGAACCGCCTTTTTAATTGACAATAAAATCAAATCTTAACTTAATCTACGAACCAACCTTTGTTCTATTTCCGTTATCTTTATAAGAGGGATTGCAATCAAGGTTCAAGGTTTCGGCCGATACGAGTTCGTATCGGCCGGCCGTATCGGATCGGTTTCGGTCCTTATCGATCCGATACTTGTATGTATTTCTCGTATCGGATAGGATAAAGTTTCGGCGACTGCGAACTTGCCTCGTCTGATACGTCGGCCAATACGAGAATTCTGACATTCGGAACAAGAAAAAAAGGGAAAAGAAGCAAGCTGGAATCTGGAATCGTTGCAAAAAAAAACAACTTTTTGAGGAAAAAACAAAAACAGAGAAGATGCTTATAAGCTGGAATCATAGGGAAAACATACCTTTTTGACCCCAGAGGCACAAATTGGTACGATTATTCTCAATTCTGTAAAGGAAATAGGGAATTTTGTTCACAATCAATCACCCCAGTAAAATATTCATGATTGAAAGTTTGAAAATCATTTTTTGGTTCTATAATGAGATCATAAGACGTATTGTTTGCATAAGAAAATTAAAACTTACTCGTTGAATTTGTGGATGTGCAGGAGATACTCGAGAAAAAACGAGGAAGATCGCCGAGATCTCGACTGGATTCGAGCTTCAACTTGTGGATCTTGAGGCGAATTATCAAGATCTTGCGCTCCTCAACGAACCACTAGAGAGGGGGAGGCGGCGGCGGCGAACAGCACCAGCGGCGAAAGATCAAAAAGGGTTAAGGTTTTTTTTGTTCGGTGCTTGGAGGGCTGATGAGATTTTATATGAATTGGGTATTGGGTATTGGGTTATTTGGGTTATATAAGTTTGTATAAATATTAAGACAATGATGGAGGAAAGAGGCAGGAGCCAATTTCCTCCGCGTCGAAAAAACATTCCCTCCATCGTATTTTCCGACGATCGGAATGCATCATTTTCATCGTTATCATCTAAGATGTGGGTACACCAAATTTCATATGATTCTACAACTTTTTCACCGTTGATTTAGCAATGTAAAAAAGTTTTATTGTCGGTAAATCGTTAATTTTGAACCCACTAATTCAACTATTAATATGTTACAAAGGTTTAATTTAAGGGGTTTGGTTTTACTCGGTTTGTTTTAATAGGTCTTTTTAACATGAATTATTTGGTCGAATTTGATTAATTGATTAAATTACTATTTTGTATTTACAATAAATATTGGGTAAGTTTTTTAAAATAAACCAAGTGTTTATTAATCCCATGAACCTAGATGATTATAAATAATCATCGTAATCTTAGTATGTTCTAATGAAATTTATATATTGCAAAAAATAAATAATATGAACTTGGAATTAACAAAATGCAATATTTTCAATTTCAGGTAAAAAATATTAGAATAGGTAAAAAATATTAGAATTATGACTGTTCGTTCCCGAAATGAAAAGGAGTTAGATATTGGTTGGAGTTATGGAAAAATGATCGATAATGATCATTGTCACGCCCCGCTTCCCAGTGTACGGCGAAAGGGACGCGGCGAGGTCCGCTACGTATGTACTCAGAAGTACATACTCTAAGCGTAGCTAAGCAATATAGAAATAAATACACAAGAGACAAGAGTATAAAAAAGAACAGCAACTTTTATTTATTAACATTCTTTATACAATACATGAAAAGGAAATGCAACTGGAATAAAGATGCCTAAACAGTGGCATAACAGGAAATGAAAAAGTACTGAAAAGAAAAGTGTACAATGATACTACAGTGCAGGGTCCTCAGTAAACTGCTCCAAGTCTTCTTGTGATGGCTCAACTTCTGCCGGGTCCAAGTCACCTGACGACATTCAAAGAAGAGAGAAACAGAATGTCGTCAGCGAACAAATCGCTCGGTAAGTCCCAAAGATAAGAGGAGAAGTAGAGAAGACAGAATAAGAAGATACATTTTTAAAGTGTAAACTATTGTTGTAATGTTATGTTAACGCTGTTGTTTGTAGCTTGGTACAGAAGGATGCCAGTGTATATGAGGGGAGTCTCACTTGCCAGAGACTAAGGCACGTATAGTATAAGGAACCGTTATGCCACGGTACAACAGCAATGGGATTCAGGTTAGGTGTATTAATCTGACCACCTCGTGCCACCTTTAACACCTTCCGTACCAATCTACCCCTTAAACCCCGCGATGTCTTGTTTGTATTGTTATCTTGTAAAATTGTATTGATTGTAAGATTGATTAACTGACTGACCGAAACCATGATATCAGGAAACGGTTATAACCGTAGAGTCATGTAAATGGAATACTGGGAAACATGTAAAAGGAATATATCCATGGTTCGGTTCAGTCAAGTTATATAGATTGTTAACTGGATTCAGAGATTCATGTATTCATCTTGAGTTGGAATATAAAGAATATAGATTGACTTGATTCATATTCAAGTCAGAAATAGTCAGACTCTAACCCGAGTCAGACTAAAAGAAGATAATTTGAAGTTCTATATTTGTTAGGGGCCTTATTGTAATTTATAAAACTTGAGGGGGTTTTATGTAAAAAGTACTTTTGTATAGTTTTCAAAATACACCTCAAGTATTTATTATTCATCTTAATAGTTATAATGAGTGTGAATTTTATTTATGTTATTCTAGTGAATATATCCTAATAAAAGTATTAATTTATTTATTTGAAATTCATGGTATTTTAATGTAGCTTTTAATCTTGTAATTTTAGGAAAAAGTGGAAACTTTATATTATAATAAAATAGGTGTTTAAATGATAATTATATATATTAACACAAGAATAATTTTAAATAAATATTTTAATCTCCAAAATCTCATTTTTCTCAAATGTCGTATTTAAACCTTTCGAGATCGAATGCTCCTTACGGAGGTCTGAATCTCGCACTACTAGCCCGCGGGTGCACGATGAACCGTACTATCCCTAACGGGTTTCCCAAAGGTGGGTTGCAGTGGCACTTCGCTTAGGTTTAACAAATACTTTTCATTTAGAAAAACGGTTTTATAAATAAAAGGTATTTATTTGTAAAAGAGTATAGTTTTCTGTATTTTAGTTTCTAGGGTTTCCTAAGCCAACTAGCCTATTTCTAAGGGTCTAAACGACAAGTCATTAGAAGCCTTAAATCGCCTCTTCACCGCCAATTATGGCCAGGTAAGTACAAGTGAGGAGGGAGGGATCCGCTCACGAATCGTGAGACGGGCCTTTTAAAGTTACCCAAGCTCACTTGCCTAGCCTAGACACCACAAAGTCAGTTTAGATAAACGATCGATGTCCATGACATATCGTATTTTCCTATTAAAAGATATTGTTTTAAAATTGTAAACAACTTAGAACTTTTTAGAAAAGGTTTATAAAGAAAAGGGTATTTTAGTGAAAAGTCTTGTATTTTCGTATTCTATGTTTTGACGTTTATCAATTAAGATTATATTTGTGTGTGTGTAGAGGTAGGTCATTACCTTGTGACTTATTTTAAGTTCTGATGAAGTTTAGAGGTAAAACATGTTAAATTAAACATAAGGGTATTTAAGTGTAAGAATACGGTATTTGAAAACGTTATTATTTCATGTGTGAAAACTCATTCAAATTGATTTTTACAAGTTTATTTATCAAGATGAACATGTTTAGGAATGAGGGAATTGATTAGAAGTAGAAAAATAAACTTTATGGTATTTTTATGAAAAGAATACGATATTACAAGAAAGTTATCATTTCATGTGAGAAACTTTGTTTAAATTGGTTTCTATGTGATTAATAGTCATCATGTATATGGGTAGATATCATGGATTAGGTGACAAGTGGAATTTTGTAGAAAAACCGAATCGGAAATCGGTTTGTTCCGATTTCCGTCGGGTTTCATATTTCCGTATTTTAAGAAATAGAAAAGAGAGAGGGATGGGACTTACGGGTTTTAAGCTCTTATAAAGAGTAAAGAGGACTAGGGAGAAAGGCCGAGGGGTGGTTTCGTCGCCGGTTGCTTCAAGGCACATCGCCGGAATCCGTCAGGGCTTCGCCGGGAACTCGAATTCACACTTCTTGTGGAAATTTCAAGAGAGTTTTTCTATGGTTTTGGAATGAAAAGGTAGGAGGTAGGGGTCTATTTATAGGGTAGCTAGGGTAGGGTAGGTGAAGGGTTTTCTAAATAAAAAAAATATAAAAATTTATAAAATCATTAAAAATTGGAGTAAATAGGGTATTTGAAAGGTTTTAATGTAAAAATGTATTAAAAATCATTAAAATGGAGTAAATGTGGATTTCTAAGGTCTCTGAAACCGATCTAGGAATTTGAAGTGTACATGGGGGGTTAGAAGATGAAGAGACACAACCATGAAGAAAAATTTAAAACAAAATAAATATTAAAAATAATGTGAGGCATGGGATTTGAACTCTGGTGGCTTGGTTCAGCAATGCAAGATATTACCAATGAGCTACAAGCTCCTTCTTGTAATTATTGCTAATCAATTACTTAAGTCTTGTGCTCAGACAATAAATACCCCTTTATGAATTTTTGAAAAAATTAATTTAAAAATTTGTATAGGAAAAAGTGTATAAGAAAATTAGGGTTGTTACAATCATAGACGCGTAAAATGCAATTATTGTGATAAACTGTCTGGTAGCGTCACTCGTTTGAAATCTTATTTGGCAGGTGTCATTGGTGATGTTGCACCATGTAAATCAGTCTCGAAAGAAATTAAAGAAGAAATGAGAAAACATATATTTTCAAAGCAGAAGAGTAAGCAAGTCTCGATACTTGAAAAAAAAAAGAGTTCTAGAGGAATTAATGTAGGAAGTTAGAGTATCAGATACGAATACGGATGATGATGATGATGAGAATGAAGAACATACCGAAATTAGAAAAATGATGAAGGCCAGTAGAGAATCCTATATGGAAGAATAGATGAGTGGATCTCGCAGGCATCGTGGAGAAGGATCTAGTACTCGATTGTTCAGTCGTTCTAAATCTGTAAGTGTCTCAAGTAAGTCCAATTATGATAATCAAAATATTCGAAAAGTAAATTCTTCTATGTTGAAAAAGGATGGTAAAACTCAATCGACAATTAAAACGGTAATGAAAGGCATTAAAGATGCCAGAAAACATATGGATAGAGCAATCTCAAAGTTTTTTTTCAACAACCATATCCCATATAATGTTGCTAGTAGTCCCTACTACGAAACTATAATAGATGCTGTCGCGGATGTGAGCTGTGGAGTGAAGTTGACGCGACCGGGATCACGCCAAGATGTTACCTTCCGTTGATCTGTTGATGGCGGCGATGGATGGCTGAGATTGGATCTGTACGCAGACTCCTGAAGCATGTGGATCTCAATGGGTTTGAGGTTGGTTGTCGCCGAACTACCTGCAAGGAAGTCCCGGGGGGTGTACCATCGAGGACCCTCCGACGATCAGGTTAGAGAGGAAATCCGAGCAGAGTAATGGCTTAGTGGAGCAAAAATGACTTCCTTGAATCGTCTGAAGAAGGGGTTTAAATAGCGGGGCAGCAGGCAGGGCAGGTGCGAGAATCACGCCGGCCGTTACGCTCCCGACGTCACGCCCGCATGATGAGCGGGATCTCCCATTAATAGCGAGGCAGGCTCGTTAATGGGGGATCGTGATGGCGTGGAACGTGGAATGTGGCCGACGGAAATCTCGCGCATGGCGAGATTCGCGGGATGGCGGTTGCGCCTGTGAGCAGTGTCGTTGGTCGGTCGATGAGACCGAGGAAGATGACCTCGGCGAGAGAGCTCACGGACGAGCGGGAGAGCCGAGGTATCTTGGTTCTGCGGTAGCCCGGAGACGAGCTGTGAGGCCGAGGAGGCCGATTGTGCTGGGGGCTCGGAGGCGAGCCATCTTTGTTGAAGGACGGGCATAGGAGTGGTCTGGTCGGCCACTGTAGGTCCTTTCTTGCATGCTCTGGGACACGTTGTCACGCCCCGCTTCCCAAAATATGGAATACAAGGGGTTGACAAGGCCAGCCATGCTCCTACGGTCGAGGAAATATCCTGCCATAGTCACACTTCGGCTTCTAGCTTTACGTGGTAATCAGTAATCATTGCACGGGTAATGAGAAATGCAGTCACTAAATCAAATCAAATACAAAGAACTAACCAGATAGAGATCAAGGAAGTATAGCTCTGGGTCACTGATCAAGATGTCCACAGTGTCCTCGAGGTACGTCAGGTCCTGGTCCAAGCTAGATCCACTTCTCACTCTGAGCATGCATACTCAGGTCGTCAGGGCGACTCAATAGCAATATATGCATATATAGATACGAAAGTGAACACGTACACTAATGATACATATGAAACAGTAAGCATGGAATAATGACGTGAGCATGAAGTAGGCAATACAGGTAGCTAATAGAGTAGGTATATTGAATCAGCAAGCAATGCATATCAATGTCACTAACCCTATCAGTCTCTAAGTCTCACTGTACAGGTCGCTAAATCTATCATCAGTCCAAGTATGAGAATCAACCACTCGTGAGTATCCCCCACCCAAGGGTAGGACCCAAGGACAAGGGAACACGGGCCCGAGTCCTTCGCTAATAATCAGTAATATCCCCATATATCTCCAGAATCGCTGTATGTGCCGGCAATGGGACTCCCGAGATTCTGTTGAACTCACACTCAAACTACCCCACATCCCGTGGTCTACATCAAACACCCACCATAAACTCAAATACTAGTCGGTCCATGACAAGTCTACGCGAGAACTGGAGACAGGATCTCCATCAAGCATGTCTCGACTAATACCCAAGATAAATGGACAGTGTTTGGTGCCTTACCTATGACACCCATATAAGTGCTTCCATAATCGTCCCATACCAATTATAGTTACACTTATACATGTCCCATAGACGTCGACAATGCAATATATCGATATGGTCCGCTGATTGTGTACAAGTACGTGTCACTTCCACTTATTCATTCTTGCTTAACGCTAACGTACTTGTCACAATCAAACACTAATACCTAACACTGGGTAATGCACATGATCACTAGATTACCAATGCAATGACATTTATATGATGTGATGAGAATACAATAGTCGTGATATGAACAAAATATTATCAGTCAGTATCCTACCACTTGCATAATTTACCATAAATCATACATGCAGAATTGAGCAAAACAATGAAAAAGGGGTAAGCAGTATGTTTAATTATCTATCTGTAAAAATTGGTTTCGCGCCAATCGGGTTTCAGGTTTTTTAGATATGACCATTTCATTTTAAGTCTTCACTGCTGGAAATCTGGTTTCAGAATCAGAAGTCCGTTTCGTAACACATTTTAATTCCAGTTGGGGTCGTAATTAGGCGATGCTATAGTGGAACAATATTTATAGTTATCAGTTAGGTTTCTACCGCAATTGGAGGATCAGTAATATCCTATATCAACAGGAAGTTATGGTCAGGTTAAGGTTGATGTGTAAAATCTATCGCTGCAGAATTCAGCAGAACATATTAACATTATAAAATGTGTTAAAAATATCATACAGTTGAGGAATCCAGTGTGACCAGTGGGATAAGGAAGCTAACTCAATTTAATTCGTAACGATATAGGGTTCCGCACAGTTCCGCATTTGGGCAAGGAAAAACAGTGAGTTAAAGCAGGGGTTATCTGGAATCACCGCTCTGTACTGCAGTCCAGAATCGTGATTCACCGCAGTTTTCTCTATCGTAACTAGTTCAACTTTAAATATAAACTATAGGGTTATGAAGCTATTTCCGTTGGCTTCGATACGAGCCCTGGAACGCCAAAATCCGACTTGTAAAAGATTTAATATGAATTTAACGGTCTAACATGTTCAGGAAATTCAGGTTTCGTACTGACTATCGAGAGCAACATTACATAGTTGAAACGACCGTGGTTTTCCACTAAATTGCTACAGCACATTGGTAAATGGTAGACGGGTCTAATGATCACAAGTTCCGTTATTTAACGACAGGTTTTCGCATCAAACACTTGTTTATCCGTATGGTGCTCGAAACTTCGGTTATGCAAGGATATAAATAAGTATGTGTATAACATTAATAGCATGTAAAGTAAGTGGAAATCACTTGCCTCGGTCGCTTGATGTGGAAGTGACGCCGCTGCAGGGTTTGTCTTGACTCGCGGGACGGCGCGATGCTGAATACGGGCGTGCGGTGCGAGCGCGGTGCGCGGTGACCCGGTACTGGACGCGGTGGCGACGCGAGCGTGATACGCAGTGGGCGTGGTCCTGGCTCGGTGCATGGTACGGCGCGATACGGAACTGGCCCTGGTGATGACGCGGGCGCGACACGGTGCCGGGCCTGGTGATAACGCGGGCGCGACACGGTGCTAGGCCTGGTGGTGACACAGAGGCAGGCACGGTGCGACACGGGACCTGGTCCGGAGGTGTGCACAACACGACACAGGCGCGACACGGCAACTGGGCACGGGACGCGACACGTGAGTGGGTCTGCGGTGGCACGGTGCTAGACCCGGAACGTGCACGAGTCGTGGCACAGTGAGACACGACGTGGCACGGAGCTGGACCCGGTCTGCAACGAACGTGGCGGTGGCGACAGCACGGGGCAGCGGCAAGGCGGCAGGCTCGGTTGGCCGGCAGTGAGCTCTGGGGTGAGCCCGGCTGCGGTCGGCGGTGAGGGGGACGACGACGAGGTCGGAGGTGGTCGAGGCAGTGAGCGGTTTTGAGATCGTCGGAGGCGATGGGGCTTGGTGGTTAGGGTGTTAGAAGAGAGGGAGTGGGCTCAGGCTCAGTGTTGGGGGAAAGTGAGGCTTGCCAGAGGAGGGTGTGGTTGTCGTGGACGGTAGCGCCGGTGAGAAGACGAGAGAACGGGAGGTTGAAGGAGGCGCTCGGGGGAGGCGATGGTGAGGGGTGGAGCTCCGACGATGTGATCGAGGTAGGTCATCAGGAAGGTGAAGAGGGTGATGACAACGAGGTCACAGGCGATCGACGGTGAGGGTACAGGCGTTGGCGATAGGCAGGAGCTCGGGAAGGCGATGGGTTTTCTCAGCGCAGGGTTCGTCGTCGGGGATGCGAGGAGGAAGGTGGCAGCGAGGTGAGGAGGAAGGTAAGAGAAGAAGGTCACCGGAGAGGGTGGCCGGTGATGGTCGGTGATGCGGGTTCTTGCATGGGGAAAGAGGAGGGAGACACGGGGAAAGAGAGAGAAGAGGGAGAGGCGTGAGAAGGAGGAGGGAGCGGCGGTGAAGGGAGGGAGCCGTTGAGGGGAGCGGGTTGTGGGAGGGAACGCGCGCGTGGGCGAGGTCGTGGGTAGCGGTTGCGTCGAGGAGCGACGACGTGGGAAACGAAGGAGAAGAAAGAAGCGGGAAAAAGAGATGGGTGAGAAAGAAACGGGTCGGGTGAGGGGGAATGGGCCGTGCTCGGCTCAAAAAGGAATTTATAAAAAGGGGGAATGGTGGGCCGGGCTCGGGAATAGAAAGGATTTAAAGAAAAGGGAGAGGAATGGGCTGGGAAATAAAAGAAAAAAAAGGAAAAAAGGGAAAGGAAACTTGGGCTGAGGAATGGGTTTGGGTTATGAATTGTTTAGGAAGGTTTGAAAAGGTATTAGATTAAATTAGGGTTAGGGTTTTAAAATAATAAAATAATAATTATAAATATAAATAATTAAATTTTGTAAGTAACAAAAATACGGTTATTGGTGTATAAAAGAACTGGGTATTACATCATACCACCCTTACAAAAATTTCGCCCTCGAAATTTAAAATAAACGATGAGCTATAAAATAATATGCAAAAAGCTACAACATCGAACACTAACATATAGTGATTTACTTTAAAACAGCTAGATAAAAATCGAAGGTCTATATATGTATAAGAACTAACGCAATTAAAAGGATAGGTCTAAGTAAGTATAAGGCAGAATCATCTATAAAGGTAAACTATATGTACAAGAGAATAAAATAGCAATAACAACCAATAGTGAAGGGTTTGCCGATAGGCCAAAGTATTTTAGAATAAATGTATCGATCAAACAATTTTAAAATAACTTGAGAAAACCCATATGGCGAAACAATAGATGATAAAACAAAATAGTATGTGCGACATATAATTGCGCTATTGGAAATGTGAAGAATAGTAAAGTATTCAGAAATAGTAAAACGGAAGTAGTCAATAACACTCATATATATATATATATATATATATATATATATATATATATATATTGTTAAACATACAATAATGAAAATTAGATTTCAAATAGCAATGTTACTGAATGTAATTATGGTAATAGGAGATAGCACAAAAATGTATAGAGGCTAGCCAGTGTAGGGATTACAATGGAGTATGGCCCACTCAAAAGGTCGGACTGTGATACTTCAAACTGAATGTCGAAGAAACTGGGGTCGGGTCAGCACATGGTGCAAGGGTGAACAGTTATGAATCCCAGAAGGGAAAGAATTTATTGGGGAGGGAAAACGGTAAATGTAGTATGCGAATCAATACTCAAAAGATTAGCGAACTCAGAAACTTCATTATCATTTATTCTCCAGAAGAATTCCAAACAAGGCATACTCGAAGGATAAAAGGTGGCCCTAAACTATACATAAATTTATTTGGCCAGAGCAAACAAAAGATAAATCACGTCAGGCGCGGTTATGGAAGTTCAGCAGGTTACGGTGAGCTCGCGCACTCATAGGGGCGTCCATTTCCATAGCGCCTCGCAGGGATCGCCACTGGAGGTTCTTCCGCCGCGGGGTCTTCTTCTTCTGGTCCTTCTGTCTCGACTGGAGCTTCTTCAACATGGTATGCTTCCACGTGATTCGCCTCTTCTGGATCTTCTTCCACAGGATTTACTTCTACTGGATTCTCCTCAAGGACTTCCTCTCCTGGATTTTCTTCTATCGGGTCCTCCTCGGGATCTTCCTCTATTGGGTCTTCTTCGGGGTCCTCTTCTTCGTCGTCAGAGTCGCTGACCATGTCGACTTCTGGGGCTGCAAATCCCTCACCTTCAGAATCGCTTGTTCCCCTCCGAATGACGGCGGAGACGACGTGAGGACGTCTTGCCTGAGATTCGGGGCAGATGCTATTTGGTTTTATCCGTCCACCTCTCCGAAGATGCCAAGTTGATTTATGGCACCGTATATCGGAGGTTTAGACGGATGCGGCCGATATAGCAGACTTCATCAGATCCCCCCTCGCTTGAGAGGTTTTTGATTGTGGGGACGCTCTTCCCTGCAGGCGCAAGCCCCTGCAGTTAATTACGCTACCGCATCGCGGTAGCAATTTTCTCCTTCTCCAGAATTTCACTTCGTGTCGTGTGTGTTTTTGTTTGTGGTTGCCCGTGGATTGTATACGAAGACTAAGTTGAGCCGTCGTCCGTAGGACGTGGATTAGTCCAAATCCGTATTTACTTTTGGTGTTTTTAGTTTAAGAATGCATTAGTCGCGTTGCGGCTAAGATCAACTTAAACGTTCGTTAAGGATACTTTAGTCCTGTTTGAGACTAAGATCAACTTAACGTAGTGATTCATTTAATATATGGCCTTCAGGACTCGTCACCTCTCTGACGTCGTTGAAGGATTACAACGGCGGATGTCAGAGGAGTTCAGAGATGTACCCTTGAACCAAGGTTGATTTGGAGTTTTATCGTTCATTTGAGTGTTTAAGGATACGTTAGCCGTGTTTGGGGCTAAGATCAACTTAAACATGACCGTTTAGATCCGGCAAAAGAGCATTTGGAGGCTCTATTGTTCCAGTTTAGGGACGTAGCGGTCCATAGATAGTTTAGGGACGTTGCGGTCCGCATTCCAGTTTAGGGAAGTGGTGGTCCGCATTCCAGTTTAGGGACGTGGTGGTCCATCATTAGTTTAAGGACGTTTCGGTCCATCGCCAGTTTAGGGACGTGGTGGTCCATCATTAGTTTAGGGACGTTTCGGTCCAATATTAGTTTAGGGACGTTTCGGTCCAATATTCCCATTTAGGGACGAATATTAGTTTAAGGACGTTTCGGTCCAACATTAGTTTAAGGACGTTTCGGTCCAATATTAGTTTAGGAACGTTTCGGTCCAATATTAGTTTAGGGACGTTTCGGTCCACGAGTTTAAGGACCCCGCAGTCCATATTGATGTGTGGTCGTCGTCGGGACCCGTCACCTCTCTGACGTCGTTGAAGGATTACAACGGCAGATGTCAGAGGAGCTCGGAGATATACCCTCGAACCGGATATAAATTGATTTAAGGGAGCAATCTTGCTCAGTCAATTTAATTTGAGGACTTACGGCCATAATTGGGCTAAGTCCAGTTGAAAAATATTCAACGCCTTTTATTTGTTTTTGGTCTGTTAGACCTGTGTTAGGGCTTGGCCCATTTTTAAATAATGCATTGTATTATTTTCTATTTTTTTGTTTGGGCTCTGCCCATAAAAGATACAGAGCATCAATTTATTTTGGGCTCTGTAAGGCATCTGCATAGCATTTTTATTATTTAGTTTGGGCTCTGCCCATTTATAAATGATGCAGAGCATCAATTTAATTAGGCATGTTTGGTCTTTTGACTTGGGCCTGGCCCTTTGAGAAATGCATTGCATTTTCAGGCGCTTTGCGCCAATCAGAGAGCGCAAGCGCTTGTAGTACGTGTCGCGCAAGCGCGGTGCGCTGCGCTAGTGCGCTGTGCTAGTGCACTGCGCTTGCGCTGCTGACACGTGGCGCACTCTGGTGAGTTGCGCCAATCACAGAGAGCAAAGCTCTATCTTAAAGCGCATGGCGCAAGTGGTTCAGATGCAGACATGCGGCGCTCTCCCAAGAGCGCAACAGCGCAGTTTGTAAGTGCAAAACACTAAGAATCTTTTAGATTCAAGAACAGAAGTGCAAAGCACTATTTGATTTCTTGATCTAGTTTAGATCAAAGAAAAACAAGTTTTTCTTTTTATTTCAAGAACCAGAGGTTCATAAAAGTGCAAAGCACTATTTTATTATTATTTTTTTATTTTGTTGTTTTCCTGTTTTAAAGAACCAATGGTTCATAAGAAGTGCAAAGCACTGTTTATTATGTGAAGATCATTGATTTGGTTTTTAGATCAATGATTTATTAAAAGAGATTTCTTCTCTCTCGTGAAGGTTTTTACCTTTTTCTTTGAAATTTTCTCAGAGTTCTCTCTCTGTTTGAAGCTCTTGACTTTTTTCAAGAAAATGTTCATGCCTTTGAATTGAGACTTGGGGTCCTTTTTATAGTGCCCATAAATTAGTTAAATTTGTTAAAGAGATCTATCTCTGAGTGATTTGGGGAATTTTCCCCACCGTTGGATTTTTGATCCAAGGGCTTCTGTTTTACAGAAAAAAATCTTCTTGTTTTAACAAGAACAGAAAGATTTCTTTAAAATCTTTATTCTGTTTGGCGCAAATGCTCCAACGCGTGACACGTGTCGCGCAGCGCAACTGCGCTAGCGCATCTGCGCTGACACGTGTCGCGCAGCGCACGGCGCAGCGCAACTGCGCTAGCGCATCTGCGCTGACACGTGTCGCGCAGCGCAGTGCTTGCGCAACTGAAGCGTTGCTTCCTTTAATTTTGCTTAAAATAGAGTTTTGCTCTGATTGGGAGCGCCTTCTTGGGCGCTGCGTTGACGTATCAGCGCCTGACATGTGGCGCGTTGCGCTCGAGATTTGAAGCGTTGCTTCAAAATTTTGAATTTTGAATTTCAACAGAGCTTTGCTCTGATTGGGCGAAACAAATACCTCCCCACCGTTGCGCTCACGTGGCGCACACGTGAGTGCAGCGGTGACAAACTCCTGATCGTTGGATCAAGGGGTGAGCTCAAAGGACGCAAGCGCCTTATAAATAGGACCTCTGGCCATTATAAAAATCTCACCATTTTCTAGATTTTGATTTCCAGAGCTTTGCTCTTGCTTAGAACTCCAGAGCTTTGCTCTCGTTTCCAGAACTTTAGAGCTTTGCTCTCATTTTCCAAGTTAGAAAATTTTAGGTAAAATTAATCTTAAGTTAAATATTTTAATTAACTAATAGAGCTTTACTCTTACAGATCTTTTGATCTAAAGAGATTCCCATTGGGATTTCATAAACAGAGCTTTGCTCTAAAAAACTTATAGATCTGCAGAGATCTTGTTCATGGGTTCTAACCCATGGATAGAGCTTTGCTCTTTGAATCATCTGTAGATCTTTTAGATCTGAAAAATGAAGAAATTTTCATAAGTTTTTCATGGATTTTTCAAGATTCCAAAATTTTTAATTCTTTTAGGTGTAAACATTTTCCGATGGACCTTTCCATTATTACCATAGAGCTATGCTCTTTTAAGGAATCTTATTTCCCTGGGACCAGAGTTTGAAAGTGTCACTCTGTGACAGAGTTTTGCTCTGAAAGAGGAGATTTTCTCTTTGTCTCTGAGAATGTTTTCCTGGGGACCAACTGACAATCTCATCCAATGATGAGGTTGTCTTATTAACTGACGTATTGTCATCCAGATTTTGTGGGTCCCCCTTCGGTCTCCTACCCACTGCACTGCTGTGTGGTGTAATTAATTAATTTTAATTAAATTAATTTTTAATTTAATTGATTAATTAATGCATTTTTCTTAAACGCTAAGCGTTGGAATTGCAACACTAACGGCTAATTTCTGTTCATTTGCAGCGATCATGTCTCTCGACACCTCATTCCCGTTTGCTCATTCAGAGGAGGGATTTTCCGAAGCGCCCTTGGATCGTGAAGTCCTGGCCATGATTAGAGAATACGACCCGGAGTACAAGAGTCTCCACCTTTGGGGGTCATGGTATAACCAGATCATTATGGGTCGACGCGGTTTCACATGCGCAGTGCCGTCCGAGCCCATCACGGCGATTCACTATGCTACCCCACCCTCGGTGCAGTATGCCGTGGAGTTGGTGGATTGGACATCGAAGGGCTTTCTACATCCCGCCATAGATGCGATACCGGTTCAGCGTCCCATGGTTTTGGACATCCTAGGACGCCGTATCTGTCAAGGTAAAGCACGACCTTGGGGGCAATCATATAACCTTGGTCTGATCCCCCGCCACCCGATTGGCTATCTGCCGTGGGCCCGGTACATCCCGTCGACGAAGAAGTCGCAGTTGATAAGATTAGGACTGTACACCGCGGTCTACGTCTCTCTCTTCCAGTATCCCACGCTCCCCACCTGGTGGTTCAAGGCTTTCTTGGAGCAATGGAATATTCCTACCTACACTTTCCTTGCCATGGATCGGGAAGTGTCAATCTCCTTAGAGGAGTTCGCGGAGGTATCCGGTTTACCAGTGATGGGGGAACATTATGAGGAGTTGCTTCCGACAGATGAGTACGTCTTTGGTGCTAAGCCGATTGTAAGGGGGCTCACGCCGGAGAATGCTGTTCAGCACCAGTTCCCAAGCTTGATTAAAGTGTTGAACATATATGAGTCCCTCTTCGTCGAACATGGGAGTCAGGGAGTATTCCCCTCCGAACGGCGGCCGAGACATGAGGACGTCTTGCCTGTGATTCGGGGCAGATGCTAATTGGTTTTATCCGTCTACCTCTCCGAAGATGCCAAGTTGATTTATGGCACCGTGTATCGGAGGTTTAGACGGATGCGACCGATGTAGCAGACTTCGTCAGATTCCCCCTCGCTTGAGGGGTTTTTGATTGTGGGGACGCTCTTCCCTACAGGCGCAAGCCCCTGCAGTTAATTACGCGACCGCTTCGCGGTAACAACTTTTTCCTTCTCCAGAATTTCACTTCGTGTCGTGGGTGTTTGTTTTGTTTGTGGTTGCCTGTGGATTGTATACGGAGACCAATTTATGCCGTCGCCCGTAGGACGTGGATTAGTCCAAATCCGTGTTTTCTTAGATTTGGGTTTGGGGTTTTAGTCTGAGGATACGTTAGCCATATTTGAGGCTAAGATCAACTCAAACGTTTGTTAAGGATACGTTAGTCCAGTTTAAGACTAAGATCAACTTAACGGGATCGTTTAGATCCGACAAAAGAGCAATTGGCTCTATTGTTCCAGTTTAGGGACATAGGGGTCCATTACATGTATGGCCGTCGGGACCCATCACCTCTCTGACGTCGTTGAAGGATTACAACGACAGATGTCAGAGGAGTTCAGAGATGTACCTTTGAACTAGAGTAAATTGGGAGGATCTATAGTCCAATTTGGGACTAAAGTCTGTTTGAAGGTTTAAGGATGCGTTAGCCATATTTGAGGCTAAGATCAACTTAAACGGGATCGTTTAGATCCGACAAAAAAGCATTTGGGGGCACTATTGTTCCAGTTTAGGGACATAGTGGTCCATTGCCAGTTTAGGGACATGGTGGTCTACCTCCAGTTTAGGGACATGGTGGTCCATTGCCAGTTTAGGGACATGGTGGTCCAATGAATGTATGGCCGTCGGGACCCATCACCTCTCTGACGACGTTGAAGGATTACAGCGACAAATATCAGAGGAGCTCAGAGATGTACCCTTGAACCAATGAGTTGGTTGAAAGAGCAGATGTGCTCAGTTCAAGATGATTTGAGGACTTATGGCCAATTTGGGCTAAGTCCAATTGTGTTTGAAATATTGGCTCTCTGTTGGTCCATTGAAGGAGAGGCTTTGCCTCTAGAAACTTAGCCAATTGGGCTAAAGCTAGTATTAAACACTAGAGGTCAACAGTGTTGAACACTGGGAATAAGATTAACAAGTTAGTGTTAAACACT
The DNA here is from genome assembly GCA_030015575.1 of Agapanthus africanus. NCBI lineage: Eukaryota > Viridiplantae > Streptophyta > Magnoliopsida > Asparagales > Amaryllidaceae > Agapanthus > Agapanthus africanus. The sequence continues at coordinate 748,443,776 of CM057342.1, read as the reverse complement.
AAAAGATAATCAGTGTTAAACACTAGCAACAGGGCTTTCAAATTAGTGTTAAACACTAAAGCAAATCAGTGTTAAACACTGGTAATCAGAGATTTCAAATTAGTGTTTAACACTAAAGCAAATCAGTGTTAAACACTGGGAACAAAGTCTTCAGATTAGTGCTAAATACTAAGGATAGAGGGGTCACGTGTGGATACGTGAGAGCGCCCTGATTTCCCTTATTTTATTCTGTAGATCAGTGTTTAACTCTTTTAATTCTGACGGCCATCACGTGTGAGCACGTGATGGAGACCCCCGCTCTGGTCTGTTAGAATGCTCATTAGGTGTCACGTGGTGACACGTGAGGGCGCCCTAAATGTGGAGCCAGATCTCCTTTTCTTCGTTATGTAAGTAAGCTTTAAATAATTTTTATGTTTTCTTTGGAGCATCACGTGCTGCCACGTGAGGAGGATTAGTGCGCTGATTGTTAAAGCATCAGCCAAGGGGTCACGTGAGAGCGCCCAAGGCCTTTATTTCTTTTGCTTTTCCTTTCTGTGTTTCAGGGGTCACGTGGAGCACGTGATGGCATCAAAAAGTGGGGACAGATCCCCTTTATTTTGTTCTGCAAACAAGTGTTAAACACTTTTAATTTTCATAGCCATCACGTGTGGGCACGTGATGTATACTCATGCCCTGATTTATTAGAACATTTATTAGGGGTCACGTGGTGTCACGTGAGAGCGCCCAGAATTGTTTCTGCTTTTGCTTTTGTTCCATATATAATGAAGGTCACGTGGGAGCACGTGAGGCATTGCCTCAAAGCTTTCCTCTTCTCATTTTTGGGGGATCTGTTCAGGGGTCACGTGGGGCACGCGACCCTAGTTCTTTTCATGAACAGAGATCTTTTAAGAATTGAATTCTCCTTATATTTAAGAATTAAATTCTTATTTAGGGTAAAACCCTAATTTTGATTCTGGAGGAATTAAATTCCTATTTTGAAAGAATTAAATTCTTATTTAGGGTAAAACCCTAGTTTTGTTTTAGGAGAATTAAATTCTCAAAACTCAATTCCCCTTCTAAGTTTAGGATCTGCATGGCAGGATCTCGACCCAATGAGAATTAAATTCTCAATTTATGGGAAGATGTGCTCTGTGCAGATCTTCAACCAGAAGAAGAACTAAGTTCTTTTTTTATAAGAGTTAAACTCTTGGATTTTGAGAATTAAATTCTCTTTATTGAAGTTTTGATCATTTTTCCCTTCTCACCTAGGGTTTTTCTTTGTTGAGAATTAAATTCTCCTTTCTTTTCTTCTCTGTTGAGAATTAAATTCTCCTCTCTCTGTTCTTCTCTCTCCAAGGTAGATCCCCCTCTCTTCTTTTCTTGGCTCCTATTTATAGGAGAAGGAAAAGAATCAATTTGTTTAGCAAATCTCTCATTGAAAGATTTGATTTGATTTTATAATTAATATGATCATTTAGATCATTCAGTGAATTTTATTCACCGTTGGATTTTAGATCCAAAGATATTCTGTTTGTTATTTCGGTGAGATTTGGGGAGATCTTTTCTTATTTAAGATTTTTCCATAAATTGATGATTTTTAATCACCCTTGGATCTTTAATCCAACGGTCCCCATAGTCCTTTTCCATTTGGAAAGATTTAGAAAATTTTAGAATTTTAATTCTATTTGGAGAGATTTAAATGATCTTTTTTTTTAGAATTTAATTCTGTTGAACAGCAAGGCTTTTACAGCCAGTCACGTGTTGCCACGTGACCTTTGGTCACGTGTGAGCACGTGACCCCCAGTCACGTGTGAGCACGTGACCCCCTGAATGGGCTCCTCTTCTGCGCTCCGTCCTTTGCCGCTGCTTTAACCATCACGTGTCAACACGTGACCATTGGTCACGTGTGAGCACGTGATACCTCATTGAGATAATTCCTAATTTTTAATCAGGGAACAGCGCATAGCATATTTGCCTATAACTTTTCATCCCGAATGAATTATGAAGCCCATAATATATCAAATCGAAGGGTTTTTCAAGATGCTTCCAATATCATCAGAATTTAGTTGTTCCTCCTTCGGGAGTTTATCAAAATACAGGACGGAAGATACTGGTTCGCATTTCCTTAAGCGTATCGCTGCCATTTGATACCTTGGACTCCTTTGCGCAGAAATTTTGGCGGGAACAAATGCCCCCCACTACTTTGCCCACGTAAGTATGTACGTGGGTGAAGTAGTGCAGAGTTATGCATAGCGTATGACCAGTTTCGGGTTGGTATATAATTTTCAGAATCTTGATCTGATAAGATAACGAGCGGACACAAGCGTCGTCATTTATCATTGACTCAAATCTCGACTCTTAACAGATATAGTTCCAAACTCTCAACTCCATGAGCCGCACCCTTCTATTTCTTTATGTCTTACCCTGGCGTGAAGTAATTTATATGCTCATGAGTAAGTTCTCCATTTCTGTTGCATGTAGCTTTGGCAAGTGTGGCTCATAGATGGTCCATCTTGACCTCTTTGCAGGGCGGTGATGGCTTAGGAGACAGGGTTAAGATCTGCCACCTAAGACTTTTCAACTTTATGAGCCGTGAGGGTCTCATAAAGACTTTTCTCCCTACGAGTCGAAAGGATCCCGCAGGTGTATTTTCTCCTTAGGGGTCGTGAGGACGCCTAAGTGTGTTTTCTCTTGAAAGTTGTAAGAATCTCACAAGAGAATTTTCCAGCTTATAAGTCGAGAGGACTCGTAAGTGGTTGTTTCCCTCCTAGTCGAGATTCTACTTCGGAGAGTGTGACCCGTGGATAGTATGCAAGAGACCGTTTTGGATCGCCTTGCAGGGCCCCAGTACTTAGGAAACAGGTTTTTTTTAATCCCCGCTGCCTAAGGCTTTATCTCACGAGTCGAGACGAATCGAGAAGTTCTCGCAAAGACATCAATTTCCTCACGAGTCGAAACGGATCGAGCAGATCTCGCAAGAATATCCTAACGTCACAGTTAACCTCTGCTCTTTACGACAGAAGTCCATTAGGGTCTGTGGTACTTAGGGTTTTGGCCATCGTACCATCGCATGAGCTGATATATTCCTCGATAGGCAATTATGCTGTTCGAGTAGCCCTGCGACTGCCGTGTCTTTGATCCCTTCGGGGGCTGGACAAGACGTCTTCAAGCAATCCTCCTTGGCAGTTTGACCGTCGGAAGAGCAAGCGCTAGGAATTTGCCATGCCGCTTTTTACTTGAGGTTAGGCTCATTTTGGAGAGCCCCGATGAGTCATAACCACTCCGCGCTGGTGTGAGATGATCTCCGATAGTCTTTCAGGCTTTATATGACTTGCCGTTAAGACCCTGAAACTAGGAATTTGGCTTTTGCTTCGTTTTGCTAGCATTGCGTCCTCTGTATCGAGACGAATGTCGCGGTTGTCTCTAGGTTGCTGGTGAACCGTCGAGGTTTGGAACTAGGGATTTTGCCGTGGCTCCTTTTGGTGATGTTGCGTCTGCTGTATCGAGACGAACGTCGAGGTGGTGACTACTCCGCATTGGTTCGAGATGATCTCCGATTGTCTTTCAGGCTTTATATGACTTGCCGTTAAGACGTTGAAGCTAGGAATTTGGCCTTCGCTTCGTTTGCTTTGTCATGTGCGAATCCTGTTGGAGGAAGAACGCTGTCGTGACATCTCGTCTGCTGTATCGAGACGAACGTCGAGGTGGTGACCACTCCACGCTAGTGTGGGATGATCTCTGATGGTCTTTCAGGCTTTATATGACTTGCCGTTAAGACGTTGAAGCTAGGAATTTGGCCTTCGCTTCGTTTGCTGGCATTGCGTCCTCTGTATCGAGACGAATGTCGCGGTTGTCTCTAGGTTGCTGGTGAACCGTCGAGGTCTGGAACCAGGGATTTTGCCGTGACTCCTTTCGGTGATGTTGCGTCTACTGTGTCGAGACGAACGTCGAGATGGTGATCACTCCATGTTAGTGTGAGATGATCTCTGATTGTCTTTCCGGTTTTATATGACTTACCGTTAAGACCCTTAAGCTAGGAATTTGGCCTTTGCTTCGTTTGCTGGCATCGCGTCCTCTGTATCGAGACGAATGTCATGGTTGTCTCTAGGTTGCTGGTGACCCGTCGAGCTCTGGAACCAGGGATTTTGCCGTAACTCCTTTCGGTGATGTTGCGTCTGCTGTGTCGAGATGAACGTCGAGGTGGTGATCACTCCATGTTAGTATGAGATGATCTCTGATTGTCTTTCCGGTTTTATATGACTTACCGTTAAGACCCTGGAGCTAGGAATTTGGCCTTCGCTTCGTTTTCTTTGGTGTGTCCGGATCATGTTGGAGGAAGTACGCTGTAGTGACATTTTGTCTGCTGTATCGAGACGAATGTCGTGGTGGTGACCACTCCGCGCTGGTGTGGGATGATCTTCGATTGTTTTTCAGGCTTTATATGACTTGCCGTCAAGACCCTGAAGCTAGGAATTTGTCCTTCGCTTCGTTTGCTGGTATCGTGTCTGCTGTATCGAGACGAATGTCGCGGTGGTGATCACTCCATGTTGGTGTGAGGACCAGGATCCGCTCTGGACGTTTTCCACGGGGTCGAAGAGTGACGTTATCCGCGTTCCACGTGACCAGGAATTTTGCTCTAGATGCTTCACACGGGTTCACTGCCGTGTTAGGCGAAGACTAGGCTCCGCTCTGGATGCTTCGCACGGGTTCACTGCCGTGTTCTGCGAGGACCAGGATCTGCTCTGGACGTTTTCCACGGGGTCGAAGAGTGACGTTATCCGTGTTCCACGTGACCAGGAATTTTGCTCAGATGCTTCACACGGGTTCACTGCCGCGTTAAGCGAGGACTAGGCTCCCCTCTGGATGCTTCACACGGGTTCACTGCCGTGTTCTGCGAGGACCAAGATCCGCTCTGGACGTTTTCCACGGGGTCAAAGAGTGACGTTATCCGCGTTCCACGTGACCAGGAATTTTGTTGATTATATCTGCATTTCACGGAGTTGGGATTTGACTCTCTGTGGGAGTACATCGTTGAGTCATGGAACTAGGAGTTGCTGCTGTTCCGCTTTGCTTGATGATGTGTCCGCTGTGACGAGACGAGTGTTGAGATGATCTCTAGGTTATTTGTGGCCCGTCGAGATTCGGCTTCTTCTTCTAATGAAACCTGGGGAGGAGGAGTGCGACTCCTTCTTTGTTTGCGCCCCTGGATTGTATACAGGGATTGATGTAGCATCACCTGTAGGGCAAAAAGGTTTCATTTTTCCATCATTTCTTTTATTCTTTCCGCGATGCTCTATCATTTCAGCTTTTTATATCGCGAAGGTCGCGATTGCCCAATCATTTCGGCTATTTTTCACGGTGCCCAATAATTTCGGCTATTTGTTTTATTTTTACTCGCTGCTTTTTATTGCGAGTTGCCCAATCATTTCGGCTATTTTGCATGCATATATTTTTACTTGCTGATTTTGTTGCAAGTTGCCCCGTCATTTCGGCTATGTCATATGCATTTGTGGCCCGCTGATTTTTCTTATCGCGAGTGTGAAACTTGGAATCTGATGCCAATCTCGGCATCGACATCGCTACAACTGGAATATTACCAGGAGCGAATCATCATTTGCCATGAAAGGACTTGGAATTTGATACCGATTTAGGCATCAGCATCGCTACAACTGGGATATTGCCAGGAGTGAATCATCATTTGCCTCTGTCGATGTCGAACAAAGGTGGCTTAGCGAACAGGGTTAGGATCCCGTCGACTAAGGCTTTTGACTTCATGAGCCGTAAGGGTCTCACAAAGGTATTTCTCCCTACGAGTCGTGAGGATCTCGCAGGTGCGTTTTCTCCTTAGGAATCGTGAGGACTCCTAAGTGTATGTTCTCTTATAAGTCGTAAGGATCTTACAAGAGTGTTTTCTCCTTATGAGTCGAGAGGACTCACAAGGGTTGTTCACCGTATGGACATATCCCCAGTCACGGGTAGGACTTTGTTAGGGAAATGTTTATTCGCGCCCGTAGATTGTATACAAGGGTTAGTATTGAGCTGCTTGTAGGGCATTAATAGAGGTTGTGGGAGTTGCTTAAGAACAGGTTCAGGTCTCTGTAACTTAAGACTTTCAAATCTTATGAGCCGTGAGGGTCCCATAAGAGAGTTCTCCTTACGAGTCGTGAGGATCTCGTAAGTGTAATTTCTCCTTAGAAATCGTGAAGATCCCTAAGTGTGTTGCTTCCCTGTGAGTCGTAAGGATCTCACACGGGTAGTTTCTCCTTAGAATGTCGAGAGGACCCTGTAAGTGTCCTTTAACGAGGTTGCGCCCTTTCGGGTTTTCATAAACACTCGCCGGTAGCCCTGCTGTTTTTACTCACGGAGCCCTTTCGGGTTTTCATCCGTGCCCAATTCGCTTATGGACATACCGTTTTTTTTAACGAGGTCGCGCCCTTTCGGGTTTTCACGAACACTCGCCGGTAGCCCTGCTGTTTTTACTCACGGAGCCCTTTCGGGTTTTCATCCGTGCCTATTTCGCTTATAGACATACCGTTTTTTTTTGTTTTTTTTTGTCAGCCTGAGGATGTTGCTGCAGTAGTTTAGAGACGTTTCGGTCGTTTGCAAGTTTTAGGACATTGTGGTCCACCATTAGTTGGACGTTGCGGTCCAAAACCAGTTTTAGGACATAGTGGTCCATTGTTAGTTTAACGACGTTTCGGTCTATCGTTGCCGTATTTGAGGCGAATTTCTAGTTTACGGACTTTTCGGTCCATGGGGCTTTCTCTATGAAAGAGCACGATGCCCCCGGCATGTCCATCTTTTTCGGAGCATGTGGTTGTGGTGGGTTCACCTTCCATTTTTCGGGCAGCGCGAACTTGCCCTGTTGGTATTGGTCTTCAACCCAGTTTTTGAAGACGTAGCAATTTTCGAGTGGGTGACCCATTACTCTGTGGTAGGGACAATAGTTAGGATTGTTAACGTCACCTGGTTGCAATGGACGTTTTGGATCTGGCAAAGTGATGAGCCCGCTGCGCACTGCTAGCTCGAATAATCTCTTTGTTTTATCTTTGGGAAACGAGTAAAGACGTTTCAACTTCTCATTGAGGTATCGCGGCTTGTTGTTTTGACGACAAAACGGTCTCGGGTTACTCGGCTGTTGTTGAGTGTTGGCAACAAAGGCCGTTTTTTCCTTTTCCTTTCTCATTTCGTTTGCTCCGTCGTTTGCGGGTCCGAAATTCTTTCTGAGTAGCGTGCGATTGCACGGCTGAATGTTCTCGCAACTTCTCAATTCTTTCGTTTTAGAGATGGATTCCTTGAAGAGAGGGACGAGGGCTACTTTTTCGTCGGAGTCGCTCCCGAAGGTGAGAACTCGCGATCCCCCGGGATCAACCCTATGACAATTGCCGGCAATTCTTTTACGCTCATCTGTCGCATTTTTCCGCTGTCTACGAGCTTCACACTTTGTCCTGTTGAAGTGTTGCCTGTGAGCGACATACTCTTCCCACCAACACTTAAAGGAGTTGCAATCTTCAGTAGGATGTGCGATCTTCTGATGATATAAGCAGAAGTTGGGATGCACGTCCGCTTCATCAAGATGTATACCGCCAGGAGAATTTTCTCTGAAAGACGGCAGCTTCATCCCCATCGATATGGCTTTGGCGAATCGTTTCCTTATCTTAATCCTGCTTTCATTTGCGTCGGATGTACTTTGATCCGGTGGGAGTGTTTCGACCCTTTCATCTAGTCGCCGGCGTTTAGCTTTCTCGAATATGGCCATCTCATGCTCTCGATCAGCTTTGCTTTTAAGACGGGCTTCGTTCAGGAATGCATCAATCATTTCGTCTGATGGCCACAGAAGTTCTGGTTCAGGACCCGCCCTTGGTTTCTCGGTGCAAGGAGCCTCTTCATCATCTATCAATGAGTGAGAGATCACACGACAACTCGCTACGTAGTCCTCGGATTCATCTGATGAGTCTTCTCCATCGTTTTCGTCCTCAACAAAAGAACAAGCTGCCCCCGACGTGTCCGTCTTCTTTGGAGTGTGCGGCTGTGGTGGGTTTACTTTCCACTCTTCAGACAGCGCGAACTTTCCTTGTAGGTACTGATCCTCGATCCATCCCTTAAAGACGAAGCAATCCTCGATCGGGTGACTTACCGTTTGGTGGTAAGGGCAATAATTGGGATCGTTGACATCGCCTGGTTGCAACGGACGTTTTGGACTCGGCAGATTGATGAGTCTGTTGCGCACTGCCAGCTCGAACAGTCTTCTCGTTTTATCCTGAGGAAACGAGTAAGGACGTCCCAGTCTCTCCTCGAGGGATGGGCGTGGACGCATATTGTTTTGACGGACAACCGGCTTTAAGTTGCTCGACTGTTGTTGAGTATTAGCGACGAAAGTTGCTTTCCCTTTCCCCTTTTCATTCCGAGGGTCCGTCTTTGAAGGAGATGATCTATGATCCATCTGATCCATTTAGGCCAACTTGTCAATCAAGACCTGGAAAGTAGTTGGCTTGAAGAACATCATGAATTGCGAGATGGTCGCTTGCGGATCAAGAGTGCCCACGAACATGCCTACCGCAGGTGCTTCTTTGATGCGTTGTTCGCACTTCGACCATAGATTCCGCCATCGTGTCGCGTATTGAACCCACGTCTCACCTGGCCTTACCCTGGCATTAATCAGTACTGTTATCGGGGTGCGTTCACTAGCGCTCGCGAATCTTTGTGTAAACAGCAGCTCCATCTCCGCAAATGTTTTAACAGAGTCGTTAGGTAGCTCCGAATACTATTCAAAGGCTGTTTCTGTTAAGCTGCCGACGAATTGGCGAAGCAGGAGCTTATCATCGCCGCCGGTGTTGCCACAAAGAGCCCTGAACTGGGCAACATGTTGATGGGGATTGCCTGTCCCCTTGTAGACATGAAATTTTGGGATCGTGTAGCCCGGCGGGTACTTGATCTGATCATACCAGCTCGGGTAGGGTCGTCCGGTTCTAGCAATTTGCCCAGCTGCCTCATTCGCCTGATGAGCTCGTATTTGCTGAGCTATATAGTCATCCAGTGCGGCTTTGGAAATGGTTTCCTCCATGGCTGCTGAAAGAGCTGGCAGAAGATTCGATGTCTCTCCTTTGTCATCTTCAAGGACAATCGGAGGATTTTCAGCAGGAGGATCCTGCTGTAACATCATTCCTATCATATCTTGGAAAAGAAGCGCCATTTTTTTTATGTTAGCCGCTTGTTATGCGGCTTCTTTGTCCTTCTTTTCGAGGACTCTGCGTAGGTAGTCAGCGTCAGTTTCTTGTTCATGACGCTGCTCTGATGATGCCTCCGAGCTTTCTTTTGGCCCGGTAAGTGCGGCCGTTGCAATCATCATCTCCTGAAGCTTCTGTTGTTGCTCCTAGGCTTTCGTCAAGGATCGGGTGAGCGGTCGGTGACCCGTCGAAGCACGGCTTTCCTCCTTTCCAGAAGCCATATAAACAGTGTGCACCACCATGCCCCCAGACTTGGGGTGTTTGTGCTCAGCGCGTTTACGGTTCGCCATGTTCACAGGGGCTTTCTGCGGCCTCCTTTTCTTTTGAGTGGTTGAAGTTGAGGGGGCCGTTATAGTGGGTACCCAAGTAGTTGTCGCTTTTGGTGGCTTGACAGAGTAATCCTTCTCCTGCCGAACCTTTATCTTTTTCTGTCGGTGGAGATAGTTTCCATCAATCACCGACTCTTGGACCCGTCGCCAGACCTTATAAATCTTGGAGGATAGCCGTTGAGAGGGCTGCTCCAGCTTTGCATCTGTAATACTCCCCGCAGATGGAGGAGATATTTTTAGCGTGGCAGTCGGAGAGTTCTTGCGTACCCCCCTTAGCGGTTCAAAGCTGTTCCCAGTTGGAACAGCAGTGTTGACTTCCACCACTGGAGCAGGTGGAGTTAGCCCTGAAGGGGAGTTGCCCCCTGCCTTCCTTACTCGTCGCCAATGGCGACGTCGAGCATGACGAGCCGTTGGGACTGGCTCGGCGATGGAGACAGCTTCTTCTTGCCCCCTGTCTGGATGAGGCGCTGCTGGTGCCAGTCTCTTGAATACTGACGTCTTTTGAGTAGCGGTATCCAATCTGTCAAAGACAGACCTTCGAGCAGGAACGGGAGCCGGAATAGTCGGTCTTGTGAAGACCGACCCTTTGGCAGGAGAAGCCGCCCTGATGACTTCAGGAGCAGGTTTGGCTACTTTCTTTTGAGTAACCTTCTCAGGGACCGCAAGCTTCATCGTGGGCCCACATGAGTTTTGGCCTAATCTGTTGAAAACTGAGGCAATGGAGTTGGGCGACCCATTGAGAGGGGCCGCAGTAGTAGCAAGCCGGTCGAAGACCGACTTCTTTGGAGCTTCTTGCGATGTCATTGGGGCATTGAAGCTTATTGGTGGGAGCAGGGTCCCGAAGAATAGTCCAGCGGTGGCTTGAGTTACCTGCTCCACTGGCATCTTGAAAAGGGAGGCCGCTTGGGGCCCATAAGTCACTCCTCCAGCAAGGACGGAGCGAGAGTTGCAGTTGCAGGTAGTGCAGTTCGAAGCCATTGATCTTCTGTTTTCTGCACGGAGCAAGACACCAAATCTTAGTACCTCGAATCCACAGGCAACCACAGCAAACCGTGATTTGTTCGCGAACACGACACACGAAGTGTGGAGTGGAAAGAGGAAAAGGTCCCACCGGGCGTGCCAGAATCTGTTCCCCTCCGAACGGCGGCCGAGACATGAGGACGTCTTGCCTGTCATTCGGGGCAGATGCTAATTGGTTTTATCCGTCTACCTCTCCGAAGATGCCAAGTTGATTTATGGCACCGTGTATCGGAGGTTTAGACGGATGCGACCGATATAGCAGACTTCGTCAGATTCCCTCTTGCTTGAGGGGTTTTTGATTGTGGGGACGCTCTTCCCTGCAGGCGCAAGCCCCTGCAGTTAATTACGCGACCGCTTCGCGGTAACAACTTTCTCCTTCTCCGGAATTTCACTTCGTGTCGTGGGTGTTTGTTTTGTTTGTGGTTGCCCGTGGATTGTATACGGAGACCAATTTATGTCGTCGCCCGTAGGACGTGGATTAGTCCAAATCCGTGTTTTCTTAGATTTGGGTTTGGGGTTTTAGTCTGAGGATACGTTAGCCATATTTGAGGCTAAGATCAACTCAAACGTTTGTTAAGAATACGTTAGTCCAGTTTGAGACTAAGATCAACTTAACGGGATCATTTAGATCCGACAAAAGAGCAATTGGCTCTATTGTTCCAGTTTAGGGACATAGGGGTCCATTACATGTATGGCCGTCGGGACCCATCACCTCTCTGACGTCGTTGAAGGATTACAACGACAGATGTCAGAGGGGTTCAGAGATGTACCCTTGAACCAGAGTAGATTGGGGGGATCTATAGTCCAATTTGGGACTAAAGTCTGTTTGAAGGTTTAAGGATGCGTTAGCCATATTTGAGGCTAAGATCAACTTAAACGGGATCATTTAGATCCGACAAAAGAGCATTTGGGGGCACTATTGTTCCAGTTTAGGGACATGGTGGTCCATTGCCAGTTTAGGGACATGGTGGTCCACCTCCAGTTTAGGGACATGGTGGTCCAATGAATGTATGGCCGTCGGGACCCATCACCTCTCTGACGACGTTGAAGGATTACAACGACAAATATCAGAGGAGCTCAGAGATGTACCCTTGAACCAATGAGTTGGTTGAAAGAGCAGATGTGCTCAGTTCAAGATGATTTGAGGACTTATGGCCAATTTGGGCTAAGTCCAATTGTGTTTGAAATATTGGCTCTCTGTTGGTCCATTGAAGAAGAGGCTTTGCCTCTAGAAACTTAGCCAATTGGGCTAAAGCTAGTGTTAAACACTAGAGGTCAACAGTGTTGAACACTGGGAATAAGATTAACAAGTTAGTGTTAAACACTAAAAGATAATCAGTGTTAAACACTAGCAACAGGGCTTTCAAATTAGTGTTAAACACTAAAGCAAATCAGTGTTAAACACTGGTAATCAGAGATTTCAAATTAGTGTTTAACACTAAAGCAAATCAGTGTTAAACACTGGGAACAAAGTCTTCAGATTAGTGTTAAATACTAAGGATAGAGGGGTCACGTGTGGATACGTGAGAGCGCCCTGATTTCCCTTATTTTATTCTGTAGATCAGTGTTTAACTCTTTTAATTCTGACGGCCATCACGTGTGAGCACGTGATGGAGACCCCCGCTCTGGTCTGTTAGAATGCTCATTAGGGGTCACGTGAGGGCGCCCTAAATGTGGAGCCAGATCTCCTTTTCTTCGTTCTGTAAGTAAGCGTTAAACAATTTTTATGTTTTCTTTGGAGCATCACGTGCTGCCACGTGAGGAGGATTAGTGCGCTGATTGTTAGAGCATCAGCCAGGGGGTCACGTGGGAGCAAGTGAGAGCGCCCAAGGCCTTTATTTCTTTTGCTTTTCCTTTCTGTGTTTCAGGGGTCACGTGGAGCACGTGATGGCATCAAAAAGTGGGGACAGATCCCCTTTATTTTGTTCTGCAAACAAGTGTTGAACACTTTTAATTTTCATAGCCATCACGTGTGGGCACGTGATGTATACTCATGCCCTGATTTATTAGAACATTTATTAGGGGTCACGTGGTGTCACGTGAGAGCGCCCAGAATTGTTTCTGCCTTTGCTTTTGTTCCATATATAATGAGGGTCACGTGGGAGCACGTGAGGCAAGCCTCAAAGCTTTCCTCTTCTCATTTTTGGGGGATCTGTTCAGGGGTCACGTGGGGCACGTGACCCTAGTTCTTTTCATGAACAGAGATCTTTTAAGAATTGAATTCTCCTTATCTTTAAGAATTAAATTTTTATTTAGAGTAAAACCCTAATTTTGATTCTGGAGGAATTAAATTCCTATTTTGAAAGAATTAAATTCTTATTTAGGGTAAAACCCTAGTTTTGTTTTAGGAGAATTAAATTCTCAAAACTCAATTCCCCTTCTAAGTTTAGGATCTGCATGGCAGGATCTCGACCCAATGAGAATTAAATTCTCAATTTATGGGGAGATGTGCTCTGTGCAGATCTTCAACCAGAAGAACTAAGTTCTTTTTGTATAAGAGTTAAACTCTTGGATTTTGAGAATTAAATTCTCTTTATTGAAGTTTTGATCCTTTTTCCCTTCTCACCTAGGGTTTTTCTTTGTTGAGAATTAAATTCTCCTTTCTTTTCTTTTCTGTTGAGAATTAAATTCTCCTCTCTCTGTTCTTCTCTCTCCAAGGTAGATCCCCCTTTCTTCTTTTCTTGGCTTCTATTTATAGGAGAAGGAAAAGAATCAATTTGTTTAGCAAATCTCTCATTGAAAGATTTGATTTGATTTCATAATTAATATGATCATTTAGATCATTCAGTGAATTTTATTCACCGTTGGATTTTAGATCCAAAGATATTCTGTTTGTTATTTCGGTGAGATTTGGGGAGATCTTTTCTTATTTAAGATTTTTCCATAAATTGATGATTTTTAATCACCGTTGGATCTTTAATCCAACGGTCCCCATAGTCCTTTTCCATTTGGAAAGATTTAGAAAATTTTAGAATTTTAATTCTATTTGGAGAGATTTAAATGATCTTTTTTTTTTAGAATTTAATTCTGTTGAACAGCAAGGCTTTTACAGCCAGTCGCGTGTTGCCACGTGACCTTTGGTCACGTGTCAGCACGTGATCCCCAGTCACGTGTGAGCACGTGACCCCCTGAATGGGCTCCTCTTCTGCGCTCCGTCCTTTGCCGCTGCTTTAACCATCACGTGTCAACACGTGACCATTGGTCACGTGTGAGCACGTGATACCTCATTGAGATAATTCCTGATTTTTAATCAGGGAACAACGCATAACATATTTGCCTATAACTTTTGATCCCGAATGAATTATGAAGCCCATAATATATCAAATCGAAGGGTTTTTCGAGATGCTTCCAATATCATCAGAATTTAGTTGTTCCTCCTTCGGGAGTTTATCAAAATATAGGACGGAAGATACTGGTTCGCATTTCCTTAAGTGTATCGCTGCCATTTGATACCTTGGACTCCTTTGCGCAGAAATTTTTGGCGGGAACAGGGAGTTAACTTTGAGGACTTCATTGCTCGTTTCCTTCGTCCAAGCGTCATCTCATCAGAAGCTGCCAAGTTTGCCATCCTGGATGACCCTTTCGGTCTAGGTGTGGACAACCTACCGGAGAAGGATATAGATCAAAAGGGTTTTTTCCTTCCGGACTTCCCTACCATGTCATTTGCATAAATTGCGGCCCCTGGAATGGATGAGGAGGCCTTTTTCTTAGGATTTCTTGGATTGTGGCTGAACTGGTTTGCGATCCCAATGCACTCTCATCGGATGCGGCCCTCTGTATTTTACCCAGCCCACCGGATGGCCATCGGGGTAAAGGTGGCTGTTGGGGTCGCTGGCTTGGCGCACTTATACCACGGCCTCAGTCGAGCAGCGGATGCTAATGAGCCCGGGGTACTACACGTGGTCTTCCTGATGCATTACTTTGCATCGTGGCTTGAGCTACACACGGCGGGTGTCTTCGGCATGCATAAAAGGCCCTCGTTCTTTGACAAGTACGGTTTTCCTCGCATTATACAGCTGATCGGCGCATCAATTGTAACCCCCTCACCGCGGAACGCCAGGGGCTTACTCCTTCGCCCTCATACCGTTGGAGCCGGGATGTCCTTTGTCGATAAGGTATTGACCATTGGAAAGGTGTCTACCACTGCGACGCGGCCATTACAAGATGTCTTTAAGGATGGAGCCTCAGTTTTGACGGCTCGGGAGACCCTTCACTTATATTCCATTAGACCGGGTTTCCTAGTTTTTAGGCAGAATGGTGTGGCAATTTTTATGAGGTACAACCCGCATCGTTTTGCTCAACAACTGAGCTACGATCAAGGGGTCCCCTTGGAAGCCTTCTTGCTGGAACCCACTGCCACTGAAGAAGGGATGGAGAACGCACTGCACCATTTCATGCGCCTGAATACGAGCTCTCATTTTTTTATCAATGCGTCGGCTTACGCTCCGAGACTCCTCAATGTGTACAAAGACTGGTACAATCATGCAACATGAGCAGTTATAAAGGAGGAAAGGCGACTGTTGGTCGATCGTAAGGGTGTGCCTCCAGGTACCGATCGCAACGCTCCTTTGGTTCCTAGGACTCCAGTAGTCGCTCCTCTAAAAGAGGTTAGAACCAGGCTACCGCGTGCGCAAAGTCCTCCACGTGGCTTGTCGCTCCCTGATGTCACAGATGCACCTGCAGCGCCCTGTGCTCCAGTGGAGACAGTGGTTGTATCCTCGCCGGAGTCTGGCGTGGGTGCGGACATCGGGACCCGCCGTCCCAAGGTGGCTGCTAAGCGGAAATCGATCCCACGTGGGCCTAGGGTCGGAGGACAGAAGAAAAAGAAGTCGCTCTTTGCTGCAGACGTCGCGTTTGGTCATTTACCCCACGCTCCCTATGCCGAGGGCCTGAGTGAATACGGAACTAACGAGGGATTAATCATGCCACCCCCGGATGATACAGACTTGGAGGCCGCTCTCGAAACATCAGCGTGGTTGGCAAGGCGTGACGCATGGCTGGCTAAGCTTGCGCAATCAGGTAACTACTAGTCACATTTTCTTTATTGTAACATATCTTCCTTATTGCCTTTGACTAACGCTTTTCTTTCCTTTCTTCCAACAGGCATCACTGATGAGGAAGCCATTGCCGCTTCACTCAAGACCTTCCAGGAGGAAGAACGCCTTAGAGCGTCTTTAGGCCTTAGTAAGTCTCTATTCATCAAGTTTTCATCTCCCTCGTGTTATGGTCGATCTAACCTCTCCCTTTTTTATTGTAGAAACCTCAATGTCGTTCCCACGAAGCGACGCAAATGTTCCGCCAGCCACCGATGTTCCCGCTTCCTCTGGGCCACCGCAGGAGGTTCGTCTTGAAGAGCCGATGAAAGATGCCCTAAAGGCTCTGGAGGCATCCCTGAACGAGGATGACGACGCCTTGAAGGAAGCGTCACGAAGGTCCATCGCGACAGCCCGGGAGGAAAGGAAGCGGCTGAGGCGTGAGGCGAAGGCGCGCAGGGCTGCCTTGGCTGTGGGAGCGGGCCCCAGCACCGCCCCTCGTGCTGATACTCCATCCGAAGAGGCCCCGGTCGCCCTGTCTACAGCTCATAGACAGGCGATCCGTGCCAATAGAGAGGCTAACGACAAGTCTACCTCAGGTAATACTTCCTTCAGAATTTCGTTACTAGACTCATAAAGCTGTCGGTTCTTATATATTCTATCTTGCAGGGCCAAGTCCGACCGAGGGGGAGGCAGAGACCGTTGTACCCAAAGAAACAGATGGGGCGGCACCTGCCGAACCTGAGCCGACGGTGGGCAACGTCGCCGAGGCTTCGGAGCCTGAGATGGAAGTGGAGGGGTCTATAGCCGAGAAGGTCATTGATGCCGAGCCTGAAACGGCGGCAGATGAAATGATCGTCGTAACTGAGCCCAGGGTAGTGGCGGGCGAGGCGCTTGAGGCCGGCGACCTCGGGTGATGGTGGATGAGCCGATGGAGACGGCGGAGCCCGAAGAAATAGCGGATGAGATGGACACGACTCTTGGGGAAGAGTCAGCCGCTTCCTTCCAAGAATCCGGCAACGCTCCAATCATTGCCATCCCTGCCTACGATCTCCTGCCGTCTCCTGGTCGCGCTAGCACGACGACGACCCCCATTGAGTCGGGTGATGAGGCCACGGGCGGTGGTGTCATGTCGATAGAGGAGGGAATCGCCTCCGTTTCAGCCGGGAGCTCCTCAGGTAAACCCCAAGTTGCTGTTTTTCGTTACTTTACAATCCTTTCTGACAAGTTCACCCTTCTTGTAACGCAGGTGCAGCCAGCGCCGATGCCCCACTGTTTGAGGGAGCGTCTTCAACGACTGCCTTGGTGGTGGTCGCCTCTCAACCCTCTCTCATACCTTCTAAGATGTTGGAAGGTATGGGTTTGCAACTTATTGATCTCACTTTTCAGACGTATAACTTGTGTACTAAAGTCATACTGTTATGTCTTTCAGGGGTGCTTTTTGACCATCTTTATCAGATGTTGCTCCCACACTTCTCCTTCCCATCCGAACTCGCTTCTTCCTCTGGTGGCGTTGGTGAGTATGATTTCCATTGATATCCTTCTTTCTTCATTGATGGAATTACTTCTAAACCCTTTTTTCTCATCTCGACTACAGTGTTACAAATCGAAGGAGGGGATGAAAGATCGGCTGCGCCGCCAACCCTTCCGGCCCTGCCACCTGCCTCAGCTGGTACAACGACTATCACATTGATAAATCCCCCCTTTTTTATTTTCTAAACTGTTATCTGATCATATCTTGTTTCTTTTCAGCTGTCGTTCCGGTCTCGGCGCCCTTCGAATCTCGCATCATAATGCTAGCAGGCCTTACCTGAGACGTCCATCTTCGAAAGGCGCCGCGAACAGCTTGCGTATGTTGAGCGACTACATTGAGGAGCTCGACGTCGAGACCCCTACTTCTGCTGCGGATTTTGCTACAGCGGTTAACCCGATGCTGGTGATACTCGTGAACTTTCATGATGAGGGTATCATCGCATCTTGGGTTAACCATTGCAGGGAGATCGAGGCCCGCCTGCATCAGTTGGAGTCACCGTGTCCCGCTCCCGAGACCTTGGCCCCCAGCAATCAAAGAGCAGCGTGGATTGAGCAGAGCGCTTCTTACTTCCGCCATCTCGAACAAGAAGTCATTTCAAGGCGTAAGGAGCGCGGTGAGACTTCGAGCAAGTCTGCCTAACTGCATGCTCGGGTGGAGGCCAATGCTGCACGGCTGAAGGTTGTCTTTGAGGGCCTTCTGCAATGTCTTTCCGAAGGGTTATTATTGAGGCAACAGCTTGACGTTGTCGAGCGAGATGCGCCCAGCCAGGAAGCAGCCCAGAAGGCGGCGGAGGAGCAACTTTCATCCTTCTTGCAGCAGCGAGCCCAGGTGGAAGCAGAGGTGGCCGCGGCAGCCACTCAGGAGGAGGCGCTGAAGGAAGTGCGAGAGCGGCTTGCGGATTTGTTAAAGACACTTCCTCCTCAGTAGCTATCCCTCTTTGTATCGTTTGTAATTGTAAATAAAAAATGTAAATATATATTTTTTATTCTTTAGCACAATGTATCCTGTACTCAATCAAGTTTATGAATAAAAGATACACATTTTTTTGTAATGTCTTGTGCTATTTCCTTGCTTTTTCTTTCTTTTATCATCAGTATGCTGCCTTAATAAACATGGTCAACAGATAATAGAGCACGCATTTTGACTTTCTTAAGAAATAGCGATGGCTTAGGCCGCAGGTTCAGATCTGCTGCCTAAGACTTTTCAACTCTATGAGCCGTGAAGGTCTCGTAGAGATTTTTCTCCCTACGGATCGAGAGGATCTCGTAGGTGGGTTTTCCTCCTTAGGAATCGTGAGGATTCCTAAGTGTGATTTTCTCTTACAAGTCGTAAGGATCCTATAAGAGAATTTTCCCTCTTACGAGTCGAGAGGACCTGTAAGCGGTTGTTTCCCTCCTTGTCGAAATTCGACGTTGGAGAGTGAGACCCGTGGATGGTATGCAAGAGACCGTTTTGGGCCAGCTTGCGGGGTCCCAGTGCTTAGGAAACAGGCTTCTTTTATGCCTACTGCCTAAGGCTTTATCTCCCGAGTCGAGCTGCCTTAACAATTTCTTCACAAGTTGAGACGAATCGAGCGTTTCTCGCAAGAACATCTTAACGTCGCATTTAACCTCTGCTCTTTACGACAGAAGCCCGTTAAGGTTGGTCGTACTTAGGGTTTTGGCCGTCGTACCGTCGCATAAGCTGATATAGTCCTCGATAGGCAATCGTGCTGTTCGAGTAGCCCTGCGACTGCCGTGTCTCTGATCCCTTCGGGGGCTGGACAAGACGTCTTCAAGCAATCTTCCTAGGCAGTTTGACCGTCGGAAGAGCAAGCGTTAGGGATTTGCCATGCCGCTTTTTACTTGAGGTTAGGCTCATTTTGGCGTGCCCCGATGAGTCATAACCACTCCGCGCTGGTGTGGGATGATCTCCGATAGTCTTTCAGGTTTTATGTGAGCTGCCGTCAAGACCCTGAAGCTAGGAATTTGGCCTTCGCTTCGTTTTGCTGGCATCGCGTCTGCTTTATCGAGACGAATGTCGCGGTTGTTTTTAGTTTGCTGATCAACCGTCGAGGTTTGGAACTAGGGATTTTTCCATGGCTCCGTTTGTTTGATTGTCGCGTCCGAATCTCGCTGGAGGAAGAACGCTGGGGTGACAACTCGTCTGCTGTATCGAAACGAACGTCGGGGCAGAGCTGGGATTTTGCCGTGGCTCCGTTTGTTTGATGATGTTGCGTCTGCTGTGTCGAGACGAACGTCGAGGTGGTGACCATTCCACACTGGTGTGAGACGATCTCCAGTTGTCTTTCTGGCTTTATATGGGTTGCCGTCAAGACCTTGAAGCTAGGAATTTAGCCTTTGCTTCGTTTGCTTTGTCATGTTCGAAACTTGTTGGAGGAAGAACGTTATTGTTGACATTGCGTCTACTGTATCGAGGCGAATGTCACGGTTGTCTCTAGTTTGTTGTTGAACCGTCGAGATTTAGCTTTGTTTTTTGGCGGAGCCTGTCGGGAAGGTATGGTTCCCTCTTTGTTTGTGCCCCTGGATTGTATACAGTGATTGCTGTGCTATCGTCTGTAGGGCATGAATTTGGTTACATATATATATATATATATATTTTATTTTATTTCTTTCCGCGATGCTCTATCATTTCAGCTTTTATATCGCGAAGATCGCGATTGCCCAATCATTTCGACTATTTTTTGCGGTGCCCAATCATTTCGGCTGTTTACTTTATTTTTACTCGCTGCTTTTTATTGCGAGTTGCCCAATCATTTCGGCTATTTCGCATGCATACATTTTACTTGCTGCTTTTTTATTGCAAGTTGCCCCATCATTTCGGCTGTTTAGTATGCATGTGCGGCTTACTGGCCTTTCGCCGTAAATCTGAAATTGGACACCGATTTCGGCATCAATATCGCTACAACTGGGATATCGCCAGGAGCGAATCATCATCTGCCTCTGTCGACGTCAAACAAGGGTGGCTTAGCGAACAGGGTTAAGGTCCCGTCGACTAATGCTTTTGACTTCATGAGCCGTAAGGGTCTCACAAAGTTATTTCTCCCTACAAGTCGTGAGGATATTGTAGGTGTATTTTCCCCTTAGGAATCGTGAGGATTCCTAGGTGTTTGTTCCTCTGTAAGTCGTAAGGAACCTACAAGAGGATTTTCTCCTTGTAAGTCGAGAGGACTTATAAGGGTTGTTCGTCATGCGTGCATATCCCCAGTCTCGGATGAGACTTGGTTAGGGAAATATTTATTCGCGCCCGTGGATTGTATACAAGGGCCAGTATTGAGCCACTTGTAGGGCAATATCGGAAGTTATGGGGGTTGCTTAAGCACAGGTTTAGGTCTCTGTAACTTAAGACTTCCAAATCTTATGGGCCGTGAGGGTCCCATAAGAGAGTTCTCCTTACGAGTCGTGAGGATCCCGCAAGTGTATTTTCTCCTTAGGAATCGTGGGGATCCCTAAGTGTGTTGCTCCCTTGTGAGTCGTAAGGATCTCAAGCGGGTGGTTTCTCCTTACAAGGTCGAGAGGACCCTATAAGTGTCTTTTAACGAGGTTGCGCCCTTTCAGGTTTTCACAAACACTCACCGGTAGCCCTGCTGTTTTTACTCACGGAGCCCTTTTGGGTTTTCATCCGTGCCCATTTTGCTTATGGACGTACCGCTTTTTTTTTATTCTTTTTATTTTTATATATTTTTTTACGAGGTCGCACCCTTTCGGGTTTTCACGAACACTCGCCGGTAGCCCTGCTGTTTTTACTCACGGAGCCCTTTCGGGTTTTCATCCGTGCCCTTTTTTCTTATGGACATACCGTTTTTTTTTGTTTTTTTATATGTTATTTTTTTTTTTTTTTATATCTCGTCAGCCTAAAAGATGCTGCGGTAGTAGTTTAATGACGTTTCGGTCTATAGGTCCTTCCCCATGAATGAGCATGATGCCCCCGGCGTATCCATCTTTCTCGGAGCGTGCGGTTGTGGCGGACTCACCTTCCAGTTTTCAGACAGCGCAAACTCGCCCTGTTGGTATTGGTCTTCAACCCAGTTTTTGAAGACGTAGCAGTCCTCGATCAGGTGACCTACTGTTTGGTGGTAAGGGCAATAATTAGGATTATTAACATCGCCTGGCCGCAACGGACGTTTTGGACCCGGCAGATTGATGAGTCTGTCGCACACTGCCAGCTCGAACAGTCCCCTCGTTTTATCTTGCGGAAACGAGTAAGGTCGTTTCAACTTTTCCTGGAGGGGTTGCCGCTTGTTGCTTTAGCGAGCAACCGGTCTAGGGTCACCTGATTGTTGTTGAGCGCTGGCGACGAGGGCCGTTTTTCCTTTTCCTTTATCCTTTTTGTTCGATCCTTTGTTTACGGGGCCGAGATTTTTTCCGAATAGCGTGCGATTGCACGGCTGAACGTTCTCGCAGCTCCTTAATTCCTTCATTTTTGAAATAGATTCCCCGAGGGAAGAGTTGGGGGTAGCTTCTTCGTCAGAGTCGCTTCCAAAGGTGATAATTTGCGATCCCTTGAAGTCGGCTATATGACAGTCGTCGGCGGTTCTTTTGCCCTCATATATCGCATTTTTCCGATGTCCACAAGCTTCACACTTTGTCCTGTCGAAGTGTTGCTTTTGAGCGACATACCCTTGCCACCAACAGTTGAAGGATTCACAGTCTTCGGTAAGATGTATGATCTTCCGATGATATAAACAGAAGTTAGGGTGCATCTCTACCTCAGCGAGAGTATTTTCTTCAGGGGGCGGTAGCTTCATTCCTACTGATAGAGCTTTGGCGAACCTTTTTCTCGTTTTGAAGTTGTTTTTATCTGCATTGGCTGGCTTTTGACTTGACGGGAATGCCTTGGATCTTTCCAGTATGGCCATCTCACGCTCTTGTTTGGTTTTTGCTTTCAGACGAATTTCATTTAGGAAGACGTCGATCAACTCGTCTGATGGCTGTAGAATTTCCGGTTCGAGGTTCGCCATTGGTTTCTCGGCGCAAGAAGCCTCTTCATCATCTGCCAGTGAGTGAGAAATCACATGACAAGTCGCTACGTAGTCTTCGGATTCATCTGATGAGTTTTCTCCATCGTTTTCATCCTTGACTAAAGAACAAGCTGCTCCCGGCGTGTCCGTCTTCTTTGGAGAGTGCGGCTGTGGTGGGTTTACCTTCCAGTTTTTCGACAGTGCGAACTTGCCTTGTAGGTATTGATCCTCGATCCATCCCTTAAAGACGAAACAATCCTCAATCGGGTGACTTACCATTTGGTGGTAAGGGCAATAATTGGGATTATTAAGATCGCCTGGCTGCGACAGACGCTTTGGACTTGGCAGATTAATGAGTCTGTTGCGCACTGCCAGCTCGAACAGTCTTCTCGTTTTATTCTGAGGAAACGAGTAAAGACGTCTTAGCCTCTCTTCGAGGGATGGGTGTGGACGCACGTTGTTTTGGCGAACGACCGGCTTTGAGTTGTTCGACTGTTGTTGAGCATTGGCGACGACGATCGCTTTCCCTTTTCCTTTCTCATTTTGAGAATCTGGTTTTGGAGGAGACGGTCCATGGCCCATCTGGTCCATTTGGGCTAATTTGTCGATCAAGGCCTGGAAGGTGGTCGGCCTGAAGAACATCATGAATTGCGAGATGGTCACCTGCGGATCGAGAGTGCCCACAAACATGCCTACCGCAGGTGCCTCTTCTATACGTTGTTCGCATTTCGACCATAGGTTTCGCCATCGTGTTGCGTATTGGACCCACGTTTCGCCTGGCCTTATTCTGGCATTTATTAGTGTTGTTATCGGGGTGCGTTCACTAGCACTCGCGAATCTTTGTGTAAACAGCAGCTCCATCTCTGCAAATGTTTTGACAGAGTCGTTATGTAGCTCCAAATACCATTCAAAGGCTGTTTCTGCTAAGCTGCCGACGAATTGACGTAGCAACAATTTGTCATCGCTTCCAGTATTGCCGCATAAGGCCCTGAATTGAGCGACATGCTGATGCGGATTCCCTGTCCCTTTATATACATGGAATTTAGGGATCGTATATCCCGGCGGGTAACTGATTTGGTCGTACCAGCTCGGATACGGTCGTCCGGTTCTAACAATTTGCCCAGCCGCTTCATTCGCCTGATGAACCCGGATCTGATGAGCTATATAATCGTCTAGCGCGGCCTTGGAAATGGTTTCATCTTTGGCTGCTGAAAGAGCCGGCGGAGGATTAGATGTCTCCTCTCCGTCATCTTCAACAATGATTGGAGGGTCTTCAGCTGAAGGGTCTGGCTGTAACATCATCCCTACCATATCTTGGAAGAGGATGGCCATTTTCTTTATGCTGGCTGCTTGTTCCACAGCCTCTTTATCCTTCTTTTCCAATATCCGGCGAAGAAACTCAGCGTCAGTTTCTTGTTCTTGACGGTCATCCGAGGACGTTTCAGAGCTTTCTTTTGGCCCAGTGAGTGCGGCCATTGCAGTCATCATTTCCTGGAGTTTTTGCTGTTGCTCCTGGGCTTTCGTTACTGATCGGGTGAGCGGTCGGTGACCCGTCAAAGCGCGGCTTTCCTTCTTTCCGGAAGCCATATAAACCGTGTGCACTACCATGCCCCCAGACTTGGGGCGTTTGTGTCCAGTGCTTTCACGGTGTGCCTTGTTCACAGGGGCTTTTTGCGGCCTCCTTCTCTTTTGAGTGATTGGCGTTGAGGGTGTCGCTGCAGTAGACACTCGAGTAGCCGTTGCTTCTTCTGGTCTGACAGAGTAATCTTTCTTTTGCCGAACCTCCATCCTTTTCTGTCGGTGGAGATAGTTTTCATCAATCACCGACTCCTGGACCTGTCGCCAGACCTTGTAAATTTTAGAGGATAGCCGTTGAGGGGGTTGTCCTAGCTTCTTCTCTGGAGTATTTTCTACAGGCGAAGGAGTTCGCTTCAACACCGCGGTAGGAGAGTTTCTGCGCACCGAGTTCAGCAACTCAAAACTGTTCCCGGTTGGAACAGCAGCCGCGATCCCTACCGTTGGATATGGAGGAGTAAACCCAAAGGGGGAGTTGCCCCCAGCCTTCCTCGCTCGGCGCCAGGGGCGACGTCGAGCATGTCATGCTGATGGAGTTGTTTCAGCTATAGGGGTGACCTCCTCATGCCCCCTGTGTTGGTCAGAATATGCTGGTACCAGCCTTTCAAAGACCGACGTCCGTTGAACAGGGACGGCCAACCTGTCAAAAGCTGATTTCCGAGCAGGGGAAGCAACCTTGGTGATTTCACCTGAAACTGGAGTAGGGAAAGCTATCCGCTTCGGGATAACGCCTTCTGGTATTTCAGGCTTCTTCATGGGCCCGTCAGAGCTCTGGCCTAGTCTGTTAAAAACTGAAGCAGTAGAGTTGGGCGACCCGTTGAGAGGGGTCGCGGCAGTGGTAAGTCGATCGAAGACCGACTTCTTCGGAGCTTCTTGCGATGTCATTGGGGCGTTGAAGCTCATTGGTGGGAGTATGGTCCCAAAAAATAGTCCAGTGGTGGCTTGAGCCACCTGCTCCACTGGCATTTTGAAAAGGGAGGCCGCTTGGGGCCCATAAGTCACTCCTCCAGTAATGACGGAGCGAGAGTTGCAACTGCAGGCGGTGCAGTTCGAAGCCATCGATCTTCTGTTTTCTGCACGGAGCAAGACACCAAATCTTAGTACCTTGAATCCACAGGCAACCACAGCAAACCGCGATTTGCTCGCGAACACGACATACGAAGTGTGGAGTGGAAAGAGGAAAAGGTCCCACCGGGCGTGCCAGAATCTGTTCCCCTCCGAATGACGGCGGAGACGACGTGAGGACGTCTTGCCTGAGATTCGGGGCAGATGCTATTTGGTTTTATCCGTCCACCTCTCCGAAGATGCCAAGTTGATTTATGGCACCGTATATCGGAGGTTTAGACAGATGCGGCCGATATAGCAGACTTCATCAGATTCCACCTCGCTTAAGGGGTTTTTGATTGTGGGGACGCTCTTCCATGCAGGCGCAAGCCCCTGCAGTTAATTACGCTACCGCATCGCGGTAGCAACTTTCTCCTTCTCCAGAATTTCAGTTCGTGTCGTGTGTGTTTTTGTTTGTGGTTGCCTGTGGATTGTATACGGAGACTAAGTTGAGCCGTCGTCCGTAGGACGTGGATTAGTCCAAATCCGTATTTACTTAGATTTGGGTTTGGTGTTTTTAGTTTAAGGATACATTAGTCGCATTGCGGCTAAGATCAACTTAAACGTTCGTTAAGGATACTTTAGTCCTGTTTGAGACTAAGATCAACTTAACGTAGTGATTCATTTAATATATGTCCTTCAGGACTCGTCACCTCTCTGACGTCGTTGAAGGATTACAACGGCGGATGTCAGAGGAGTTCAGAGATGTACCCTTGAACCAAGGTTGATTTGGAGTTTTATCGTTCATTTGAGTGTTTAAGGATACGTTAGCCGTGTTTGGGGCTAAGATCAACTTAAACAGGACCGTTTATATCCGGCAAAAGAGCATTTGGAGGCTCTATTGTTTCAGTTTAGGGACGTAGCGGTCCATGGGTAGTTTAGGGACGTTGCGGTCCATGCTCCAGTTTAGGAACGTGGTGGTCCGCATTCCAGTTTAGGGACGTGGTGGTCCGCATTCCAGTTTAGGGACATGATGGTCCATCATTAGTTTAAGGATGTTTCGGTCCATCGCCAGTTTAGGGACGTGGTGGTCCATCATTAGTTTAGGGACGTTTCGGTCCAATATTAGTTTAGGGACGTTTCGGTCCAATATTCCCATTTAGGGACGAATATTAGTTTAAGGACGTTTCGGTCCAATATTAGTTTAGGGACGTTTCGGTCCAATATTAGTTTAGGGACATTTCGGTCCACGTGTTTAAGGACCCCGCAGTCCATATTGATGTGTGGTAATCGGGACCCGTCACCTCTCTGACGTCGTTGAAGGATTACAACGGCAGATGTCAGAGGAGCTCGGAGATGTACCCTCGAACCGGATATAAATTGATTTAAGGGAGCAATCTTGCTCAGTCAATTTAATTTGAGGACTTACGGCCATGATTGGGCTAAGTCCAGTTGAAAAATATTCAACGCCTTTTATTTGTTTTTGGTCTGTTAGACCTGTGCTAGGGCTTGGCCCATTTTTAAATAATGCATTGCATTATTTTCTATTTTTTTGTTTGGGCTCTGCCCATAAAAGATGCAGAGTATCAATTTATTTTGGGCTCTGCAAGGCATCTGCATAGCATTTTTATTATTTAGTTTGGGCTCTGCCCATTTATAAATGATGCAGAGCATCAATTTAATTAGGCCTGTTTGGTCTTTTGACTTGGGCCTGGCCCTTTGAGAAATGCATTGCATTTTCAGGCGCTTTGCGCCAATCAGAGAGCGCAAGCGCTTGTAGTACGTGTCGCGCAAGCGCGGTGCGCTGCGCTAGTGCGCTGTGCTAGTGCGCTGCGCTTGCGCTGCTGACACGTGGCGCACTCTGGTGAGTTGCGCCAATCACAGAGAGCAAAGCTCTATCTTAAAGCGTATGGCGCAAGTGGTTCAGATGCAGACACGTGGCGCTCTCCCAAGAGCGCAACAACGCAGTTTGTAAGTGCAAAGCACTAAGAATCTTTTAGATTCAAGAACAGAAGTGCAAAGCACTATTTGATTTCTTGATCTAGTTTAGATCAAAGAAAAACAAGTTTTTCTTTTTATTTCAAGAACCAGAGGTTCATAAAAGTGCAAAGCACTATTTTATTATTATTTTTTTATTTTGTTGTTTTCCTGTTTTAAAGAACCAGTGGTTCATAAGAAGTGCAAAGCACTGTTTATTATGTGAAGATCATTGATTTGGTTTTTAGATCAATGATTTATTAAAAGAGATTTATTCTCTCTCGTGAAGGTTTTTACCTTTTTATTTGAAATTTTCTCAGAGTTCTCTCTCTGTTTGAAGCTCTTGACTTTTTTCAAGAAAATGTTCATGCCTTTGAATTGAGACTTGGGGTCCTTTTTATAGTGCCCATAAATTAGTTAAATTTGTTAAAGAGATCTATCTCTAAGTGATTTGGGGAATTTTCCCCACCGTTGGATTTTTGATCCAAGGGCTTCTGTTTTACAGAAGAAAATCTTCTTGTTTTAATAAGAACAGAAAGATTTCTTTAAAAATTTTATTCTGTTTGGCGCAAATGCTTCAGCGCGTGACACGTGTCGCGCAGCGCACAGCGCAGCGCAACTGCGCTAGCGCATCTGCGCTGACACGTGTCGCGCAGCGCAGTGCTTGTGCAACTGAAGCGTTGCTTCCTTTAATTTTGCTTAAAATAGTGCTTTGCTTTGATTGGGCGCGCCTTCTTGGGCGCTGCGCTGACGTATCAGCGCCTGACATGTGGCGCGTTGCGCCCGAGATTTGAAGCGTTGCTTCAAAATTTTGAATTTTGAATTTCAACAGAGCTTTGCTCTGATTGGGCGAAACATCGTTGTTTCCGAAAATAACCTGTGGGCCGTTGATCTCGTCATCTGAACTTACCAGCATGTAGTCCAAGGAAACGCACGACCGTGTGTCCTCATTTAGAGGTGGCACTGCTCCAGGATGGGCCATGGCCTAGAAAGGAGGAGTCATGATCAGACAGTGGATCACCAAGAAAATAACCAGGGTTATGAAGCACAGGGAAAATATACGGTGGGTAAGGACTAAAAATCAAAACTTAGAATACCGATGCAATAGGCAGTATAGGGAAAATGAATGGCAAGAGAACGATACATACCTCACAACTCAGAATTTTATTACATTCAACTAAAAGTTCACGGATACAAGATTTTAAATGAAAGAAAATATTTACAAAAGAGTGATAATATTTTTATTGAAAGCAGAAATGGTGATAATTCTTCTTTGATATTTAGACCGCTGCATTCTCGTCAAGCGAGTGGAATCCTGCGCTCGGCCCGTACCATCCTCGAAGCTCGAACTACGAAATAACCATCACTTAGCAGGAGTGGAGAGTGTGGACGAATTTCCCCCTTATAGTTCCTTTCTTTTAGGGCAACCATTGACAAGATGGTCGTTGGATCCGCAAATCAGGCACTGCCCTTTGGTGCTGCGGCAGTCTCTCTGAAAGTGTCCTGGCTTCTTGTAGTATCCACAACATTGGGTCTTCCGCTGCTTCCGTTGCTGAGGAACAAGTGGGTGCTTCATCTTCACCTCTTTTCCTTGTTTAATAGGGATTCTCTTACGATTGGAGGCTTCCGCTGGTGCCTGAATCATCTGCCTTCTTAATCCTTCAGCTAACAGGTCGTTCGTTCGCTCCTGGGCTTCCTTCCAACCTTGCAGTACATTCAAATCTCGACGGTCTGATTCTGGGGAGTGGAGATAGAAGAAGAGTCGTTGGAAGACATGGTCCTGAAACAACAATTTCAGGACGACATAAGGTATAAGCTGTAAGAACCAAAATACAGTATAGATTAGGCAAGGAAACAAGAATATCGGGTGAGGTGAAACTCAAGCGAGCGGAAATCAAATGTAGAACTCCAAGTCACTCAAACAGATTACGGTATTGTAACCATGCTGCAGTTCACAATTACAATCACGTAACTCCACTAAGTCACCCAAAACTTTAGCGGATGGATCAAAATGTATAGCAGAACACACTATGTGAATCAAGATCAAGAATAACAAGTTTACAATCTAGACCGAAGGATGTCTTAGATTGTCAAGTCCTGCACGGAAACTGCAATCCCAATCGAAGCAAAACCTAGCTTTGATACCAACAAAACCATGTCACGCCCCGCTTCCCAAAATATGGAATACGAGGGGTTGACAAGGCCAGCCATGCTCCTACGGTCGAGGAAATATCCTGCCATAGTCACACTTCGGCTTCTAGCTTTACGTGGTAATCAATAATCAATGCACAGGTAATGAGAAATGCAGTCACTAAATCAAATCAAATACAAAGAACTAACCAGATAGAGATCAAGGAAGTATAGCTCTGGGTCGCTGATCAAGATGTCCACAGTGTCCTCGAGGTACGTCAGGTCCTGGTCCAAGCTAGATCCACTTCTCACTCTGAGTATGCATGCTCAGGTCGTCAGAGCGACTCAATAGCAATATATGCATATATAGATACAAAAGTGAACACGTACACTAATGATAAATATGAAACAGTAAGCATGGAATAATGACGTGAGCATGAAGTAGCCAATACAGGTAGCTAATAGAGCAGGTATATTGAATCAGTAAGCAATGCATGTCAATGTCACTAAACCTATCAGTCTCTAAGTCTCACTGTACAGGTCGCTAAACCTATCGTCAGTCCAAGTATGAGAATCAACCATTCGTGAGTATCCCCCACCCAAGGGTAGGACCCAAGTGTAGGGTGTTTTTCGTCACCCCATTGAGATGGGAATACGCGCGCGCTTGTCAGGCGCATTACAGATTCCCCCTGCCTAGGGTAGGCCGGGGTTTATTGATTGTGGGGATCCGAATCTCCGGCAACCGCGGACTAAGCTGCCGTTAATTACCCCTCGCATTTGGAGCGAAGGAACCTCCGATTAACGGGTTAAACTGGTCATGCGAACTCAATGTGCAGTATCGTGTTTTGAAGGGGTTTTGGAAATATCGGGGGCCCCGCAGAGTTTTTACGGGGGTCCCGCTACCCGGATAGCGGACTGGGGGTCAAGGGGGCTAGCAGCCCCCTTGCGGGATGCGGGGCAGCGCCCCGTTAGAAATTTTTTTCTAACGGAAGACAGTGTCGTGGAGTCTGTGTATGTTTTCCTCCCCCCCTTTTTTTTAAAAGTGGAGCTTAATTTCAAAAGGAATTTTATTGTGGAGTTAAACTCCAAAGAATTTTAAATGGAGTTAAACTCCTAAAAGAATTTTTTTGCGGAATTAAATTCCTAAAATAGAACTTTATTGTGGAGTTAAACTCCAAAGAATATATATATGTATATATTTTAAAAAGGTTTAAACTCCAGAAGGGATTTTGTTGGGGAGTGCACGTAAAACGAGGGGAAAAGAAAACAAAATAGCGCCTAAAGGACGCTCGCAAGGCAGGTGGGCGCCTTAATGCCCGGGGTCACGTGCGCGCACGTGACCGATGGGCGCCTTGGCGCCCCGGGGTCACGTGGGCACACGTGACCGATGGGCGCCTTGGCGCCCCAGGAGTCACGTGCGCACACGTGACCGATGGGCGCTTTGGCGCCCCAAGGGTCACGTGCGCACACGTGACCGATGGGCGCTTTGGCGCCCCGGGGTCACGTGCGCACACGTGACCGATGGACGCCTTAGCGCCCTGGGGTCACGTGGGCACACGTGACCGCGGGAAAGACCCGCGGAAAGGGGAGCCCAGCCCCTAGGCTGGGGAGTTGAACTCCCAAGGGAACTTTTGGAGTTGAACTCCCAACAGAAACAAAATTATGGAGTTAAACTCCAACAGAAATTAATTTATGGAGTTAAACTCCAGCAACTTTAGAAAGGAGTTAAACTCCTGGGGATTTATTGCTCTTCTTTTGAGTCTTGGGTCTGTCCAAAGTTAGATTTTTGGAGATGGGTCTCCTTCTTCTTGCTCTTGACCGGCGGGATCTTGGAGAAAAAGGGGATGAGTCTTAAAAACCTCCCCTTTTCGAGATCTGGTTGGAGATCCGAGCTCCCCTTCGTAGGTTTTATGGTGGAAATCTACTTATTTTTAGAAAAGGAAGAGTTAAACTCTTGATTTAATTCAAAAAGGAAAAGAAGGTTTTAGAACCTTGAGGAAGGAGGAAGAGATCTCAGATCTTAAAAATTCTTGGAGAGAGAAAAAGTTATTCAGATATTTTCATTATCTTTTGCCTTTATAGGCCATACATTTTACACATAGCCCCTTGGGCTTCACAAAATGGCATTTTGCCTATCCCATGGCTCATGTGCCATTTCTTTTTGCACATAAGCCATGGGCTTTACAAAAATTTGGCTTTATGCCCATTTTTCTTACATTTATCCAAAAATAAAATAAAAGAAATACAACAAAATTATTTATTACAAAATTTTTATCTTGGCATGGGGGGAGGCCGGCCGCTTCATGTTCGGGCTCGACCCGGGCATGGGCCCACTGGATCTGGGCTTGGGCCCACTTGGCTTGGGGTTGACTTTGATTTTGACTTGGTCAACCGGGGTGTAAATTTTTACCCCAACAAATTGCCCCCCATCAATAAATGCACACCACATATGTGGGTCGTGTGCATGAAATTGATGGATCTTCTTTCACGTGGAGGCGACTTGATTTGGTTCCCGCTTTTTGGGAAGCTGGCACTGCCCTTTTTACAACATGGACGGTCGTTGCTTGACATGTCTCCGAGACGGAGTGTCCGTGATAGACGTTTTCCCTGGCCCGGAGTTATCTGGTTCCCGCTTTGTAGGAATCCTGCGCTGCCCTTTTTGCGACTTGGACGGTCGGTGCTGCCCTTTTAGCGACGTGGACGGTCGGTGCTGCCCTTTTAGCGACGTGGGCGGTCGGTGCTGCCCTTTTAGCGACTTGGACGGTCGGTGCTGCCCTTTTAGCGATTTGGACGGTCGGTGCTGCCTTTTTAGCGACGTGGACGGTCGGTGCTGCCCTTTTAGCGACGTGGACGGTCGGTGCTGCCCTTTTAGCGACTTGGACGGTCGGTGCTGCCCTTTTAGCGACTTGGACGGTCGGTGCTGCCCTTTTAGCGACTTGGACGGTCGGTGCTGCCCTTTTAGCGACGTGGACGGTCGGTGCTGCCCTTTTAGCGACTTGGACGGTCGGTGCTGCCCTTTTAGCGACTTGGACGGTCGGTGCTGCCCTTTTAGCGACGTGGACGGTCGGTGCTGCCTTTTTAGCGACTCGGACGGTCGGTGTTGCCCTTTTAGCGACGTGGACGGTCGGTGCTGCCCTTTTAGCGACTTGGACGGTCGGTTCTTGATTTGACTTGCTCTGCTTCTTGCAGTGTCAGAGGTAGACTTGACTTGCTCCGCTTCTTGCGGTGTCGAGATTGGATTCTGACTCGCCCCGCTTTCTGCGGTGTCGGAGTGGAAGTTGACTTGTTGATTTTGATTTGGGTTGACATCAGCATCGCTACATTGGGATATGGTACCAGGAGCGAATCGTCATCCGTCTTTGAGAGGATTTGGGAATTGGGGTTTTTGTTTGGCATCTGCATTGCTGCGCTGGAATAATGCCAGGAGCAACTCATCATTTGCCCCGAGAGGATTTGGGAATTGGGGTTTTTGTTTGGCATCTGCATTGCTGCACTGGAATAATGCCAGGAGCAACTCATCATTTGCCCCGAGAGGATTTGGGAATTGGGGTTTTTGTTTGGCATCTGCATTGCTGCACTGGAATAATGCCAGGAGCAACTCATCATTTGCCCCGAGAGGATTTGGGAATTGGGGTTTTTGTTTGGCATCTGCATTGCTGCACTGGAATAATGCCAGGAGCAACTCATCATTTGCCCCGAGAGGATTTGGGAATTGGGGTTTTTGTTTGGCATCTGCACTACTGCACTGGAATAATGCCAGGAGCAACTCATCATTTGCCATGGGAGGACTTGGGATTTGGGTTTTTGGTCGGCATCAGCACCGCTAACACTGAAGCGAAATGCCAGGAGCGACTCATCATTTGCCGTTGCCCGTCGGGGAAGGATGGCTTAGGAGACAGGTTTGGGTTCCTGTCACTTAAGGCTTTTCAATTTTATGGGCCGTGAGGGTCCCATAAAAGCATTTTCTCCCTACGAGTCGTAAGAATCCCGCAGGTGTATTTTCTCCTTGGGAATCGTGAGGATTCCTAAGTGTGTTGCTCCTTTGTGAGTCGTAAGGATCTCACGCAGGGGGTTTCTCCCCACAAGGTCGAGAGGACTTTGCGAGTGTATTTCATCTCTTTTCACGAGTTTGCGCCTTTTCGGGTTTTCACAGACTCGCCGGTAGTCCTGCTATTTTTACTCACGGAGCCCTTTCGGGTTTTCATCCGTGCCCATTTTGCTTGTGAACATACCGTTTTTTTTTTCGCTTGTGGGACTTTAAAGTAGTCTCACCGGCAGGATTTGGGAGAAATAGGGGTCATTTACGCCCGTGGATTGTATACGGTTTTGCAGGATGTCTGATCCAGACCGTAGGGCTGATGTGCTCAGTTCGCCTACGACTTGGAGCATTCACGTGTAGTATTTCTTGAGGTATCGGCCATTGATGGGTGGCATGGGCCTTTCTCCATCGGCACTTATTAGTTGGTAGGATCCTCCGTCGAACACTTTCTCGATGACGTATGGTCCTTCCCAGTTTGGCTCGAATTTTCCCTTGGCATGTCGATTGAGGATGATCGGTCTTTTGAGGACTAACACCAATTCACCTTTCTTGAAAGCGCGGAGACGAGTTATCTTGTCATAGGCCCGTGACATTTGGGCTCGGTATAACTCCAGACTTTGCTGCACCGCGAGCCTCTTTTCTTCGAGGGCATCGAGTTCTTCAAGTCGAAGAAGCACGTTTTCCTCCTTCGTCAACTCATGTTGGATGGCCATTCTTAAGCTTGGAACTTCGACTTCGAGGGGGAGGACCGCCTCCACTTCGAAGAGCAATGAGTATGGAGTGGACTGGGTTGGAGTACGGTGCGTGGTACGATATGCCCAAAGCGCCTCGTGAAGCTTGAGATTCCAGTCCCTCTTGTTGGCTGAAGCATTTTTCCTCCGGAGCTTGCATAGAGTCTTATTGAAGGCTTCGGCTAGCCCATTGGCTCTTGGATTATAGATGGAGGAATATCTCCAGTCTATCTTGTGCTGAGTAGCGAACCTTGAGACATTGAAGCTCTTGAAAGAAGGCCCGTTGTCAGAAATGATTCTTCTCGGAGTACCGAAGCGGTATAGAATATTATGCTGGAAGAATGTCAGAATATCCTTTGTCTTAACTTCTTTTAGCGGGACAGCTTCAGCCCATCTGGAGAAGTAGTCTGTCGCGGCCAGTATAAACCGGTGGCCTTTAGATGACGGAGGATCAATTGGGCCAACAATGTCGGTGGCCCAAACTTCGAAGGGCCACGATGCCACCGTAGGATGCAATGGATTGGGATGCTTGTGAATAAAATCACCATGAATTTGGCAGATATAACATTTCTTTGCATGCTCTCCGCAATCTCGTATCATGGTGGGCCAGTAATACCCAAGCCGTTTGATTTGAAGTCGCATCTTGGGGCCAGATTGGTGAGCACCGCAAACGCCCGAGTGGACATCTTTCATGACCTTTTGGGCTTCGGCCAATGACAGACACCTGAGCCAGAGTTGGTCATATGACCTGCGGTATAACGTGTCATTTACAAACACGTATCGGAGAGCTCTTTTCTTCAGCTGAATCCTCGCAGATTTTTCTTCGGGCAGCTTATCGTATCGGAGGTACTCTATGAAGGGTTTTCTCCAATCGGGCTCGTCTTGGATGATCGAAGCTTCTTCCGCAGGACTGCTCTTCTGTTCCGCGCTTTCCTCTTCTCGTAGAGAGACTGGGGGTAGAATTTGCCGGCTCCTGACTGTGATCAGAATTTCGTCCATGTCAGGATCATCAAGCTCCTTGGCCAAGCGAGCGAGTACATCAGCCTTTTCGTTCAACGCTCTAGGGACTCTCGTTAGTTCAATATGAGTGAACCGTTTCATGAGTTCCACCACTCGACCTCTGTACCGAGCTAACTCGGGTTTGTATATCTTATAGTCGCCGCTTACTTGGTTGACGACAAGTTGGGAGTCACCGTAAACCCGTAGCCGAAGGATTTCCATTTCTATGGAGAGCTCCAAACCAGCTATCAGAGCTTCATACTCAGCTTCATTGTTTGTCCGAGGCTCGGTAAGAGCGAAAGAACGCCGTAAGGTTCCCATTGATGGTGTGATAAACACCAATCCTATCCCTGCTTTTATCTCCGGGACGTTTGATCTGCCGGAGCTCCTTATTGATGAGGCCCCGTCGAAGTAGAGCTCCCAATATGGATCGTCTTCCTCGAGGTGCAGCACTTGTTCGTCGGGTAACTCATAATTTAGCGGCGATCCTTCTGGTATGGGATGAGCAGCGAGAAAGTCTGCAAGAGCTTGCCCTTTTACTGCTTTCTGGGGAGTATAAACTATGTCAAACTCAAGTAGCATGACAGCCCATCTTGCCATTCTGCCGGCTAGGCTTGCTTTGGTCATCAAGTGTTTGAGCGGGTCGACCTTGGAGATCAGCATAACCCGATGAGCGAGCAAATAGTGCCTCAGCTTCTTCACAGCAAATATTAGAGCCAGGTATTGTTTTTCGATTGGGGAGTAGTTGTGTTCCGCCCCGACTAGAGTTCGACTGAGGTAGTAGAGGGCATTTTCCTTTCCCTCCTCGTTATTCTGGGCGAGGAGCGCACCGAGTGACTCATCTAGCGCGGCAGTGTAGAGAATCAACGGTTTATTTAGAATGGGAGCAGCCAGCACTGGAGGGTGCAACAAGTATTGTTTGATGCTTTCGAACGCTGATTGACATTCGGCATCCCAGATAAAAGGAGCTCCTTTCTTCATGAGCTTTGAGAAGGGCCTACATCTCCCCGATAAATTTGAGATAAACCTCCGTATATAAGCAAGCTTGCCTTGAAAAGATCTTAGCTGCGTCAGACTCTTCGGAGGGGGCATCTCCATGATGGCCTTTATCTTTGATGGGTCAACTTCGATCCCTCGATGTCGGACTATGAAGCCCAGGAATTTTCCCGATGACACGCCAAAAGCGCACTTCAGAGGATTCATCTTCAGATCGTATTCCCTCAGTCTGGTGAGAACGGTCCTGAGATCTTGGATATGATCGGCCTTGGCTTTAGTCTTGACGACCAGATCATCAACATAGCATTCGACGACTTTATGGATTAAGTCGTCAAAGATATTAGTCATTGCCCTTTGATATGTAGCACCTGCGTTCTTCAGTCCGAATGGTATTACCTTGTAGCAATATATTCCGATCGGGGTTCGAAATGCTGTGTGCTTCTCATCCTTAGGCGACATCTTGATCTGATTATATCCAGACGAGCCGTCCATAAAGGTGAACAGTTCATAATTTGAGGTGTCATCGACCATCATTTCCATGACCGGTAGCGGGAAGTCGTCTTTAGGACGTGCCTTGTTGAGATCCCTGAAATCGACACAAACTCGGATCTGCCCATTTTTCTTCTTCACTGGGACTATGCATGCGATCCAGTCTGCATATTTCTCTTTCCTGATGAAGCCGGCATCGATGAGCTTCTTGGTTTCCTCGACGACCTTTTCTTCCAACTCCCTCCTCATTCTTCGAGGAGCTTGTTTGACTGGCTTAGCATCAGGAGATATAGCCAACTTATGTACGGCTACTTCAGGGGAAAGGCCAGGCATTTCTTTGTATGTCCACGCGAAGCAGTCGATGAACTCACGCAGCAGGGCAATTAGCTGCTCTTTCATTTCCTCCGACAAGAGGGAGCTGATGTAGGTCGGCCTTGGATTATCGGGCGTTCCTAAGTCAATCTCGGTTAGCTCGTCAAAGGTTGCTTGTCCGCCATCTTCCAGCTCTTGAGGAGCTTCTTCTGGCTCGGCTATCTTATCGTCGTCATTTGATCTTTCGCTGGCCTCACCAACATGGATCATGTAGCACGCTTTGGAATCAGGTTGAATATAGCCTATGCCCCGCCTATCTGGAATTCGTCCATCGATGAGTGCTCGGACCTGGGGCGGATACCATAGCCCTTCGTAAAACTTTGCTTCGGACTCCGTTTGATATAACCGGCATCCGCACTTCTTAAAGTATTCCCGCATCTCGGGCGCATAGTATCTGGGATTGAGGACGGCTCTTATGCCTCTCTCATAGGGAAGGCACACGACAGAAAGGTCGTCCGGGTGCACAACAGGGTTTGACCTGTAAAACAGGATGCCCTTCTGCCCATTTTTCCTCCCGGGCACGTAGAAAGTTTTCAGCTGGTCCACGGTAGAGACTGACAATGCGTCGAGCTCTTTGCACATCTGTTCCGGCACCCTTGTGATGGCCAAGGACCCTTCTGCGACTTCGAAGGTCTCTCGTAGTTTTGCTTGTTGCATGGGGGGCCAATCTGCACAGCTGTTGCATGGCAGGTCCTCTTCTTCCGACTCTTCAGTGTCACTGCCAAGATGAGGGCGGGCTTTGCCGCTAGGTGGATCTTCAGTAACAGATTCGTCCGTATCGCTGCCGAAACGAGGGCGAGTTTTACGGAAGGACGGGCTTCCAGCGTCGGACTCATCAGTGTCGCTGCCGAAATGCGGGCGCACTTGGGCGTTTTTGCTTTTGAAACTGACAGTCGGCGCAGATTTGCTTTTGAGTCTTGGGGCCGGTCTATCCTCAGTCAGTTGTGGCTTAGCATTTTGGTGGTTCATAAAGTACCGAGAATCTTCATAGCGGACTTCATGCACACCGAACGGCTGGATGTCTCCGTCAATGCGTCTTTCTTCGCCATTTTTAGTATACTTCATACATTGATGGAGAGTTGACGGAATGATGCCGTAATCGTGGAGCCACGGCCGTCCCAAGAGAATCTTATAAGACGTGTCTGCGTCGATCACGTATATCTTAGCTTCAGTTTGCAGATCCCCGAATTTGATTGGCAAAGCTATAGACCCCAGAACTTGCTGGCAATTTTGGTTGAAGCCTTGAATGACAATCCTTTCCCTTGACAGGTGTCGGACGTCCATTGACAAACTCTTCAGAGTTCGCAAGTTCATGATGTTCACTGAGGACCCCGGATCAATTAATATACGATTAATTCGATCTCCGTCGCTGTACCCGGTCACGTAAAGTGGCCGATTATGCTCAGCCGTTCCCAGTAGCAAGTCTTCATCCTTAAATGTGACTGCGGCGGCATGCAAAGCGTGCTGGGCTTCTTTCATATTAATTTCCACAAAGTGAGCCTGATACCGCTCGGGGTTTTGTAGAGCATGGATGAGAACATCTCTAAGCTCTTTAGATAGGACCAAGGCGTCGTAGATGCTTAGGAGAGACGGAAGCTTCCGGAGATGTGCCAAGACATTATAGTCCACCGAGGAAGGACTTATGTTTTCATCGGCCAGTTCTCTGCCGTCTTCTTCATTAGCGACTTGTTTTTCCTTTCCTTTTGGGGCGTTGCCCTGATTTGGCGGTAGAGCCCTGCCGCTTCTGAGTTGGATTTGATTGGTCGTTGTGGCGAGCTCCTCGTCCTCTTCGGGAAAACAAAGCTCCTCTTCCGAGTCGCTACCAAGATGGATGGCGTAGCAGGTCACTACTGGGATCTCTTCATTGGAGTCTTCTTCTAACTCCTCCAGAATTTCAGCCGCTTGTACAGGGAAGAACTCATTCAATTGAATCAATGTTCTTTCCTTTTGTTTATATTCTTCAAGGGAATCGATATATTTTTGAATGGTCGATCTCCCTGCAGACTCTTTTTCGCGCCGAGCTGCACTTTTCTTCTTCTTGAGCTTCTTGGATTTTGAGCCTGATGGAGCCGCATTGGCAGCTGGGCTGGTAGGCCTCTTCTGTCCTTCCCATTCCATCCTGGGCTCTTTCTGAAGCATCTTTAGCATCTTCTTCGTCTTATTAGATATGTGTGTACTCCACGGAGGCCGCGATGAGTCGGTTTCGTTTGTCAGGGCAGCGGGTTCGGCTGTCTGCTCCCAGAAGGCTTCAGCTTCTTGTAGGGTGTTTTTCGTCACCCCATTGAGATGGGAATACGCGCGCGCTTGTCAGGCGTACTACAGATTCCCCCGGCCTAGGGTAGGCCGGGGTTTAATGATTGTGGGGATCCGAATCTCCGGCAGCCGCGGACTAAGCTGCCGTTAATTACCCATCGCCTTTGGGGCGAGGGAACCTCCGATTAACGGGTTAAACTGGTCATGCGAACTCAATGTGCAGTATACGTGTGTTCAGTTCTGAAAGGGGGGTTTGGATATATCGGGAGCCACGCAGAGTTTTTACGGGGGTCCCGCTACCCGGATAGCGGGCTGGGGGTCAAGGGGGCTAGCAGCCCCCTTGCGGGGTGCGGGGCAGCGCCCCGTTAGAAATTTTTTTCTAACAGGGACAGTGTCGTGGAGTACGTGTATGTATAAATTTGTATACATATGTATATGTGTATATATGTACACAAAAGAGGGGGAAAAGACATCCAAGGGATGCGCAGGTGCGCAAGCGCGCGCGCCACGTGTCGGCACGCGGGCGACTTGCGCACTTGCGCAGGTGCGCAAGCGCGCGCGCCACGTGTCGGCACGCGGGCGCCTTGCGCAACTGCGCAGGTGCGCAAGCACGCGCGCCACGTGTCGGCACGCGGGCGACTTGCGCAACTGCGCAGGTGCGCAAGCGCGCGCGCCACGTGTCGGCACGCGGGCGACTTGCGCACTTGCGCAGTTGCGCAAGCGCGCGCGCCACGTGTCGGCACGCGGGCGACTTGCGCACACAACAGGCTTTTAGCCTAAAAAGATTTCTCTGAAGAGAAATCAAAGAGGAGTTAGACTCCTGAGTGTTTTTTTTTTGTTGGGTTAATGGAAGGGTTCTTCTTCTTCCTCCTGTTGCTTGCTGGATCTTGAAGATCAAGAGATGTAAAATCTCAAAATCTCTCCTTTTTAAGATCTGATGGCAGATCCAAGTTCCCCTTTGTGGGTTTTGTGGTGGAAAACTATTTAGTTTTGAAAAAGGAAGAGTAAAACTCTTGATTTAATTCAAGAGAAAGAAGAAGGTTTTGGAACCTTGAAGAAGGAAGAAAGAGCTCAGCTCTAATTTTTGTGGAGAGAATGAAAAAGTTGTTGAGATATTTCATTATCTTTGCCTTTATAGGCCATACATTTTACACATAGCCCCTTGGGCTTCACAAAAATGGCATTTTGCCTATCCCATGGCTCATGTGCCATTTCTTTTTGCACATAAGCCATGGGCTTTACAAAAATTTGGCCTTATGCCTATTTTTCTTACATTTATCCGAAAATAAAATAAAAGAAAATGCAACGAAATTATTTATTACAAAAATTTTATCTTGGCGTGGGGGAGGCCGTCCGCTTCATGTTCGGGCTCGACCCGGGCATGGGCCCACTGGATCTGGGCTTGGGCCCACTTGGCTTGGGGTTGACTTTGATTTTGACTTGGTCAACCGGGGTGTAAATTTTTACCCCAACACTTCTGTCTGTATAAAGTTGGCGGTTGCAACTTGATTGTTTACCAACACGCTTTTGGATAGCTCGATCTCTCCAGCTTTGTACTGCTTCTCGACCCAGTCCTTGAAGATATAGCAATCCTCGATCGCATGGCTCACTACTCGGTGGTACGGGCAATACAGGGGATTGTCGGTCATTTTTGCTTCTTGGGGTCTTTTCGACTCCGGCAATTGTAGGCCGTTGTTCAAGGCATCTTTAAATATCTTGCGAACCTTGTCCCTTCTGAAAGAGTAAACCTTGTTCTTTTTCTCCTCTAGGGTGGGCCCATCTCCTCCCAGCATTGGCTTTCGAGACCGGTTAGTTTTGGATTCGGACGCCCTTCGCTTTTCTTCATTGTCGGACGCATTGAAGATACTGGTACTACTGGAACTCCCACTTCTACGGCTGTGGTCCCGCTTGCTTTTCCAAGTTTTGTCTCTCTGAGAGTCCGGCGGGGACTCTTGCTTCGAGCGTTCCAGCATTTGGACTTTCTTGGTTAGCTCTTGAAACGTCTTGAGGCCTGCTGTACACAAGAATGGGACCATCCAATTGCTGAGGTTCCCAATGAGAAGGCTGACGGACTGGTCCTGCTCCAGCGGCGGTTCGCACTTGACCGTGAGATTACGCCATCGGGCAATAAAGTCGGTGTTGCTTTCATTCTTCCCCGGCTTGGTCCTCACAAGGTCGGCAATGGAGATTTTATCACTGACACTCATGAACCTTTGCCGAAACAGGGACTCCATTTGGGCAAAGGTAATGACGGACCCGTCCGGTATACTCGCATACCAGTCGAAGGCGACGCCGGTCAGGCTATTGACAAACTGACGAAGAAGGAGCGCGTCATTGCCCCCTGTATTTCCGCACGATGCTTTGAAGTGGGCGACGTGCTGATTTGCATTCCCCGTTCCATCAAATCTTCTGAACTTAGGAATAACGTAGCCGCTTGGGAACTCAATCAGATCGTACTGCGCGGGATATGGCCGTCCGCTACTGTCGATTTCTTTCTGAGCTTCAGCTTCGGCCACCAATGTTTTAACCTTGCTGGTGACCAAATCCATTATCCGATCCTGTGTTAGTGGGATAGTATTATCTGGGGCCAAGGCGTCCCCAGAAGCGGAGTGTGGACGGCTCTCATGTGGCTCAACCAGTCTTGGACCCGAAGGAACAGGCATTGGCTGCCTCGGATTGTCATCACCCGGCTGATTAGTAGCGGCTTGTGCTTGATTGGGAGGCGCTCGAGCAATTTGAGCCGTAAGCTGCATCACCACGTTCGTTAAGTCGTCAATCTTCGAATAGAGCTTGGCCATCTCTTTATCTTTGCTCCTGAGCTGTTTTCGAAGCTCTTGAAGCAGCTCTTGCTCCGCAGTCCTGGGGCGGAAGGTCGGCTCTTCCTCGCTGTCCGAGCTTGACTCTGCATGGACCGAGGGGTCTTTCTTCCTATCATCCTCATCGAGAGGGTTTTCTTCATCTAGCGGGGGCGGCTGTTCTTGGGCGGCGGCAACCACATTCAGGCTAGATTGGGCTTGGGATGTGGTGGCCCCGTCCTTGCTTTTGCGGCGAAGGTTGTCGCTGGGGCGCCCGCCCGCCATATAGACTGTATGGATGATATATCCGACCGTCTTTCTATCATTGGCAGCTGATTTCATGGATTGCTGTCTTGACCCCCTTGTTTCGGTAGCTGGTAGTCGATTGAAGGCGGCTGGCCTAACCAGGTTCTTAAATGGTGCTGGCGCATCTTTTCTGGGTTTTCCCTGCTGCTTTCGTGCGGCACAGAGCGCTTGATAGACTCTTGATGAGACAGTGTCATACTTCTTCCGTTGGGGCCGGGACACGTCTCTTTGTGGCACTGTTCGGACCACTGTCTTCTTGATTCTGGCGGTCATGGCGTTTTTCTGAACCCACTTCAGAGGCTCGAAGGAATTGTTGACTCTTACGTCCGACTCAGCCGTCGTCGCGGGGAAACCCTGCACTTGGAACTTCACATGGTTCCATTTGGCCGAAACCTTGGCCCTCTTGTTGGCTCGATACCTGAG
This sequence comes from Agapanthus africanus, assembly GCA_030015575.1. Classification (NCBI taxonomy): domain Eukaryota; kingdom Viridiplantae; phylum Streptophyta; class Magnoliopsida; order Asparagales; family Amaryllidaceae; genus Agapanthus; species Agapanthus africanus. Next base: position 748,401,565 of record CM057342.1, on the reverse strand, counting down.
CCGCTTCTGCCTTAACTTTTCTGTTCTAAGCACTTGGCAGACTTCAACTCTTTGGGAAGACGTCGCAGACCGGGCGATGGAAGGCCTTGGAGATACGCTCGATTGTGCATTTGTTGGAGTAATCGCGTGAGCTCGTCCGCAACATTGGATGTTGCCCTTTGTACCGGAGTTCTTGCCCCCCGCTGGAGCACCAGAGAATCGTTCACACACCGTCTTGAGTTTCGGTTGTGGTGCCTTGGCGATCACGACATTCGGCCTCTTGCCCCTCGAGACCGGCTTGGCTGCCTGTTCCGCCGGGATCTCCGCCAGATGAGCGCTCCCGGCAGGGTAGATGATGACGGAGCCAAACTGGCGAGGCGGTTCCTCCCACTGTCGACTGAGGCTCGCGGGGAGAACCACACGAGCGTTGATCTTGACCACGTACGGAATCGGGGTCACGTTGGAAGCTGAGTTCGTCTTGGGAGACATTGTCGTCGAAATTTGATTGCTGTACGAAAAGAAAACATCATTTCAGTATAGGCAATCGATATGTGTATTGATTGAGTTCGCATGAACGTTTAACCCGAAATATGGGAGGAGAGATTGGGTCCCACCGGGCGTGCCAGAGTCTGTAGGGTGTTTTTCGTCACCCCATTGAGATGGGAATACGCGCGCGCTTGTCAGGCGCATTACAGATTCCCCCTGCCTAGGGTAGGCCGGGGTTTATTGATTGTGGGGATCCGAATCTCCGGCAACCGCGGACTAAGCTGCCGTTAATTACCCCTCGCATTTGGAGCGAAGGAACCTCCGATTAACGGGTTAAACTGGTCATGCGAACTCAATGTGCAGTATCGTGTTTTGAAGGGGTTTTGGAAATATCGGGGGCCCCGCAGAGTTTTTACGGGGGTCCCGCTACCCGGATAGCGGGCTGGGGGTCAAGGGGGCTAGCAGCCCCCTTGCGGGATGCGGGGCAGCGCCCCGTTAGAAATTTTTTTCTAACGGAAGACAGTGTCGTGGAGTCTGTGTATGTTTTCCTCCCCCCCTTTTTTTTAAAAGTGGAGCTTAATTTCAAAAGGAATTTTATTGTGGAGTTAAACTCCAAAGAATTTTAAATGGAGTTAAACTCCTAAAAGAATTTTTTTGCGGAATTAAATTCCTAAAATAGAACTTTATTGTGGAGTTAAACTCCAAAGAATATATATATGTATATATTTTAAAAAGGTTTAAACTCCAGAAGGGATTTTGTTGGGGAGTGCACGTAAAACGAGGGGAAAAGAAAACAAAATGGCGCCTAAAGGACGCTCGCACGGCAGGTGGGCGCCTTAATGCCCGGGGTCACGTGCGCGCACGTGACCGATGGGCGCCTTGGCGCCCCGGGGTCACGTGGGCACTCGTGACCAATGGGCGCCTTGGCGCCCCAGGAGTCACGTGGGCACACGTGACCGATGGGCGTCTTGGCGCCCCAAGGGTCACGTGCGCACACGTGACCGATGGGCGCTTTGGCGCCCCAAGGGTCACGTGCTCACACGTGACCGATGGGCGCTTTGGCGCCCCGGGGTCACGTGTGCACACGTGACCGATGGGCGCCTTAGCGCTCCGGGGTCACGTGCGCACACGTGACCGATGGACGCCTTAGCGCCCTGGGGTCACGTGGGCACACGTGACCGCGGGAAAGACCCGCGGAAAGGGGAGCCCAGCCCCTAGGCTGGGGAGTTGAACTCCCAAAGGAACTTTTGGAGTTGAACTCCCAACAGAAACAAAATTATGGAGTTAAACTCCAACAGAAATTAATTTATGGAGTTAAACTCCAGCAACTTTAGAAAGGAGTTAAACTCCTGGGGATTTATTGCTCTTCTTTTGAGCCTTGGGTCTGTCCAAAGTTAGATTTTTGGAGATGGGTCTCCTTCTTCTTGCTCTTGACCGGCGGGATCTTGGAGAAAAAGGGGATGAGTCTTAAAAACCTCCCCTTTTCGAGATCTGGTTGGAGATCCGAGCTCCCCTTCGTAGGTTTTATGGTGGAAATCTACTTATTTTTAGAAAAGGAAGAGTTAAACTCTTGATTTAATTCAAAAAGGAAAAGAAGGTTTTAGAACCTTGAGGAAGGAGGAAGAGATCTCAGATCTTAAAAATTCTTAGAGAGAGAAAAAGTTATTCAGATATTTTCATTATCTTTTGCCTTTATAGGCCATACATTTTACACATAGCCCCTTGGGCTTCACAAAATGGCATTTTGCCTATCCCATGGCTCATGTGCCATTTCTTTTTACACATAAGCCATGGGCTTTACAAAAATTTGGCTTTATGCCCATTTTTCTTACATTTATCCAAAAATAAAATAAAAGAAATACAACAAAATTATTTATTACAAAATTTTTATCTTGGCATGGGGGGAGGCCGGCCGCTTCATGTTCGGGCTCGACCCGGGCATGGGCCCACTGGATCTGGGCTTGGGCCCACTTGGCTTGGGGTTGACTTTGATTTTGACTTAGTCTACCGGGATGTAAATTTTTACCCCAACACCAAGGACAAGGGAACAAGGGCCCGAGTCGCTCGCTAATAATCGATAATATCCCCATATATCTCCAGAATCGCTGTATGTGCCGGCAATGGGACTCCCGAGATTCTGTTGAACTCATACTCAAACTACCCCACACCTCGTGGTCTATATCAAACACCAAGCATAAACTCAAATACTAGTCGGTCCATGACAAGTCTACGCGAGAACTGGAGACATGATCTCCATCAAGCATGTCTAGACTAATACCCAAGATAAATGGACAGTGTTTAGTGCCTTACCTATGACACCCATATAAGTTCTTCCATAATCGTCCCATACCAATTATAGTTACACTTATACATGTCCCATAAACGTCGATATTGCAATATATCGATAGGGTCCGCTGATTGTGTACAAGTATGTGTCACTTCCACTTATTCATTCTTGCTTAACGCTAACGTCTTGTCACAATCAAACACTACTACCTAACCCTGGGAAATGCACATAATCACTAGATTACCAATGCAATGACTGTTCCCCTTCGAACGGCGACCAAGACATGGGCGTCTTTCCTGAAATTCGGGGCAGATGCTAATTGGTGATATCCGTCTACCTCTCCGAAGATGCCAAGTTGATTTATGACACCGTGCATCGGAGGTTTAGACGGATGCGGCCGATGTAGCAGACTTCGTCAGATTCCCCCTCGCTTGAGGGGTTTTTGATTGTGGGGACGCTCTTCCCTGCAGGCGCAAGCCCCTGCAGTTAATTACGCTACCGCATCGCTGTAACAACTTTCTCCTTCTCCAGAATTTCACTTCGTGTCGTGGGTGTTTGTTTTGTTTGTGGTTGCCCGTGGATTGTATACGGAGACTAATTTATGTCATCGCCCGTAGGACATGGATTAGTCCAAATCCGTATTTTCTTAGATTTGGGTTTGGGGTTTTGGTTTGAGGATACGTTAGCCATATTTGAGGCTAAGATCAACTCAAACGTTTGTTAAGGATACGTTAATCCAATTTGAGACTAAGATCGACTTAACTGGATCGTTTAGATCTGACAAAAGAGCATTTGGGCTCTATTGTTCCAGTTTAGGGATGTAGTGGTCCATTGCATGTATGGTCGTCGGGACCCATCACCTCTCTGACGACGTTGAAGGATTACAACGACAGGTGTCGGAGGAGTTCAGAGATGTACCCTTGAACCAAAGTTGATTGGGGGATCTATAGTCCAATTTGGGACTAAAGTCTATTTGAGAGTTTAAGAATACGTTAGCCATATTTGAGGCTAAAATCAACTTAAACGGGATCGTTTAGATCCGACAAAAGAGCATTTGGGGGCTCTATTGTTCCAGTTTAGGGACATAGTGGTCCATTACCAGTTTAAGGACATAGTGGTCCATTGCCAGTTTAAGGACATGGTGGTCCATTACTAGTTTAAGGATATAGTGGTCCATTACCAGTTTAAGGACATGGTGGTCCAACATTCCTATTTTAGGGACGGATATTAGTTTAAGGACACGCCAGTCATATTTGAGGCTAAGATCAACTTAAACGTTTATTAAGGATACGTTAGTCCAGTTTGAGACTAAGATCAACTTAACTGGATCATTTAGATCCGACAAAAGAGCATTTGGGGGCTCTATTGTTCCAGTTTAGGGACATAGTGTCCCGTTGCCAGTTTAAGGACGTGGAGGTCCAATACCAGTTTAAGGACATAGTGGTCCATAAAATGTATAGCTGTCGGGACCCATCACCTCTCTGAAGACGTTGAAGGATTATAACGACAAATATCAGAGGAGCTTAGAGATGTACCCTTGAACCAATGAGTTGGTTGAAAGAGCAGATGTGCTCAGTTCAAGATGATTTGAGGACTTATGGCCAGTTTGGGCTAAGTCCAATTATGTTTGAAATATTGGCCCTTTGGGCCTTTAGACATTTGTCTGGGTTCAGCCCATCATCATTCAACAGTGCTAAACAGAGGTTTGGGGAGGCTCCGACAACATTTTGTCTTTGATTTCCTCAATTTTGAGATTCATTTGGAGGAGGGACTTTTGCCTCTGGAGAACTTGCCAATTTGGCTAAAAATAGTGTTAAACACTAGAGAACAACATTGTTAAACACTGGAGGTAGAACTCTCAAATTAGTGTTAAACACTAAAAGACAATCAGTGTTAAACACTGGAAATATAATCTTCAATTTAGTGTTAAACACTAGAAACAGTCAGTGTTAAATATTGGAAATATAATCCCCAAATTAGTGTTAAACACTAAAGACAGAGGGGTCATGTGTGGACACGTGAGAGCGCCCAAAGCCAACATTTCCTTTGCTTTAATTCTCATTGTTTAGGAGGTCACGTGGGAACACGTGAGGCATTGCCTCAAAGTTAATTCCTTCTTATTTCCGGGGATCTCTTCAGGGGTCACGTGGGGACACGTGACCTTAGTCTTTTGCATGCATGGAGATCTTTTGAGTTCTCTGTTCTTTTTAAGAATTAAATTCTTTGCAGGGTTAAACCCTAATTATGACTTTGGAGGAATTAAATTCCTATTGTGCAAGAATTAAATTCTTGAGTAGGGTTAAACCCCGATTTCTTTTTAGAGGAATTAAATTCCCATATATGTAAAAGAATTAAATTCTTGATTAGGGTTAAACCTTAGTTCCATTTTTTAAGAGGAATTAAATTCCTGTGGATTTGAGAGAATTAAATTCTCAATTAGGGTTAGACCCTAGTTCTGTTTTGGGAGAATTAAATTCTCTAAACTCAATACCCCTCTAAGTTTTGGATCTGCATGGCAGGATCTCAACCGGATGAGAATTAAATTCTCATCCTATGGGGAGATGTGCTCTGTACAGATCTTCAACCAGAAGAAGAACTAAGTTTTTTATTTGCAGAAGAGTTAAACTCTTAAATTTTGAGAATTAAATTCTCTTTTTGAAGTTGATCTTTTTCCCTTTTCTCACCTTGGGTTTTCTTTGTTGAGAATTAAATTCTCCTTTCTTTTCTCTCTGCAATTTCAAGATCCCTTAATTCTCTCCAAAGTTTTCTCTCTCCAAATTCTCTCCCCCTTCTCTTCTCTTGGCTCCTATTTATAGGAGGAGGAGAAAAATCAATTTGTTTAGTAAATCTTTCATTGAAAGATTTGATTTGTTTTCATAATTAATATGATCCTTTAGATCACACAGTGAATTTTATTCACCATTGGATTTTAAATCCAAAGATATTATGTTTGTTATTTCTGGTGAGATTTTCAGGGAAATCTTTCCTTGTCTAAAATCTTTCCATAAATTGGTGATTTTTAATCACCCTTTGATTTTTAATCCAACGGTCCCCATAATCCTTTTCCATTTGGAAAGATTTAGAAGCTTTTAGAATTTAATTCTATTAACTGTAAGGCTTTCGAAGCCAATCACGTGCTGACACGTGACCCTTGGTCACGTGTGAGCACGTGACCCCCAATTGAGTCATTTTCTCAGCGTTTATTTACGCTTCAGTTTCAACCACCACGTGTCAACACGTGACCATTGGTCACGTGTGAGCACGTGATACCTCATTGAGGTATTTCCTTCAGCCATTTGTTTTTATTAATGTTTTAACTATCACGTGTCAACACGTGACCATTGGTCACGTGTGAGCACGTGACACCTCATTGAGGTAATTCCCGATTTTTAATCAGGGAACAGTGCATAGCATATTTGTTCATAACTTTTGATCCCGGATGAATTATGAAGCCCATAATATATCAAATCGAAGGGTTTTTCGAGATGCTTCCAATACCATCAAAATTTAATAGTTCCTCCTTCGGGAGTTTATCAAAATACAGGCCGGAAGATACTGGTTCGCATTTCCTTAAGCGTATCGCTGCCATTTGATACCTTGGACTCTTCTGCGCAGAAATTTTTGGCGGGAACTAATGCCCCCCACTACTTTGCCCACGTAAGTATATACGTGGGTGAAGTAGTGCAAAGTTATGAGTAGCCATGGAATTGAGGGCTTAGGAGACAAGTTTAGGGTCCTTGTAGCCTAAGACTTTTCAAGTTTATGAGCCGTGAGGGTCTCACAAAGACTTTTCTCCCTACGGATCGAGAGGATCTCATAGGTATATTTTCTCCTTAAGGGTCGTGAGGACTCCTAAGTGTGTTTTCTCTTATAAGTCGTAAGGATCTTATAAGAGAATTTCCCCTCTTACGAGTCGAGAGGACCCGTAAGCGGTTGTTTCCCTCCTTGTCGAGATTCGACTTTGGAGAGTGTGACCCGTGGATAGTATGCAAGAGACCGTTTTGGGCCGACTTGCAGGGTCCCAGTGCTTAGGAAACAGGTTTTTTAATCCCTATTGCCTAAGGCTTTATCTCACGAGTCGAGACGAATCGAGAAGTTCTCGCAAAGACATCAATTTCCTCACGAGTCGAAACGGATCGAGCAGATCTCGCAAGAATATCCTAACGTCACAGTTAACCTCTGCTCTTTACGACAGAGGTCCGTTAGGGTCTGTGGTACTAGGGTTTTGACCGTCGTACCGTCGCATTGGCTGATGTATCCCTCGATAGGCAATCGTGCTGTTCGAGTAGCCCTGCGACTGCCGTGTCTCTGATCCCTTCGGGGGCTGGACAAGACGTCTTCAAGCAATCCTCCTAGGCAGTTTGACCGTCGGAAGAGCAAGCGTTAGGAATTTTGCCACGTCGCTTTTTACTTGAGGTTAGGCTCATTTTGGAGAGCCCCGATGAGTCATAACCACTCCGCGCTGGTGTGGGATGATCTCCGATAGTCTTTCAGGCTTTATATGACTTGCCGTTAACACCCTGAAGCTAGGAATTTGGCCTTTGCTTCGTTTGCTGGCATCGCGTCTGCTGTATCGAGACGAATGTCGCGGTTGTCTCTAGGTTGCTGGTGAACCGTCGAGGTTTGGAACTAGGGATTTTGTCGTGGCTCCGTTTGGTGATGTTGCGTCTGCTGTGTCGAGACGAACGTCGAGGTGGTGACCGCTCTGCACTGTGGCGAGATGATCTCCAATTGTCTTTCAGGCTTTATATGACTTGCCGTTAAGACCCTGAAGCTAGGAATTTGGCCTTTGCTTCGTTTGCTGGCATCGGGTCTGCCGTATCGAGACAAATGTCGCGGTGGTGACCACTCCGTGCTGGTGCGAGATGATCTCCGATTGTCTTTCAGGTTTTATATGAATTGCCGTCAAGACCCTGAAGTTAGGAATTTGGCCTTTGCTTCATTTGTTGACATTGTGTCTGCTGTATCGAGACGAATGTCGCGGTTGTCTCTAGGTTGCTGGTGAACCGTCGAGGTTTGGAACTAGGGATTTTGTCGTGGCTCCATTTGGTGATGTTGCATCTGCTGTGTCAAGACGAACGTCGAGGTGGTGACCGCTCTGCACTGTGGCGAGATGATCTCCAATTGTCTTTCAGGCTTTATATTACTTGCCGTTAAGACCCTGAAGCTAGGAATTTGGCCTTTGCTTCGTTTGCTGGCATCGCGTCTGCCGTATCGAGACGAATGTCGCGGTGGTGACCACTCCGTGGTGGTGCGAGATGATCTCCGATTGTCTTTCAGGCTTTATATGAGTTGTCGTCAAGACCCTGAAGCTAGAAATTTGGCCTTTGCTTCATTTGCTTTGGCACGTCCGAATACTGCTGGGGGAAGAACGCTGGGGTGACATTTCATCTGCTGTATCGAGACGATCGTCGAGGTGGTGACCACTCCATGCTGGTGCGAGATGATCTCCGATTGTCTTTCAGGCTTTATATGACTTGCCGTCAAGACCTTGAAGCTAGGAATTTGGCCTTTTGCTTCATTTGCTTTGGCACGTCCGAATCCTGCTGGGGGAAGAACGCTGGGGTGACATTTCATCTGCTGTATCGAGACGATTGTTGAGGTGGTGACCACTCCGTGCTGGTGCGAGATGATCTCCGATTGTCTTTCAGGCTTTATATGACTTGCCATCAAGACCCTGAAGCTAGGAATTTGGCCTTTTGCTTCATTTGCTTTGGCGCGTCCGAATACTGCTGGGGGAAGAACGCTGGGGTGACATCTCGTCTGCTGTATCGAGACGAAAGTCGGGGTGGTGACCACTCCACGCTGATGTGGGATGACCTCCGATTGTCTTTCAGGCTTTATATGACTTGCTGTCAAGACCCTGAAGCTAGGAATTTAGCCTTTGCTTCATTTGCTGGTATTGCGTCTGCTGTAACGAGACGAATGTCGAGGTGGAGCTGGGATTTTTCCGTCACTCTGCTTTATTTCGACCATGAGGTCTTTTGTTGACGTTGCATCTACATCCTGCTGGACTGCGAAGGAACGCCGTTGTTGACATTGCATCTGCTGTATCGAGACGAATGCCGAGGTGGAGTTGGGATTTTGCCATCACTCAGCATTGTTTCGACCATGGGGTCTCTTGTTGACGTTGTATCTGCATTCTGCTGGACTGCAAAGGAACGCCGTTGCTGATTCTTAGGCTGTAGATATTGCCGTTAAGATTTGGAACTAAGGACTTTGCTATGGTTCTGTTTCGTTGCGACTCTGAGGTCGATTGTTGACGTCACGTCTGCATCTGGTTGGAACGAGGAGAAACGCCGTTGGTGATCTCTAAGTTGTCGATATCGATGTCGAGACCCTGAAGCTAAGGATCTTCCTTTGCTTCGTTTGTTGACATTGTGTCTGCAATATTGCGACAAATGTCGAGATTGTCTCTAGGTTGTCTGTGAACCGTCGAGATTTGGCTTCGCTTTCTGATGGAGCCTGTTAGGAAGGTATGGTTCCCTCTTTGTTTGTGCCCCTAGATTGTATACAGGATCGATGTGATCTCACCTGTAGGGCAAAAAGTTTCATTCTTTCATCATTCATTTTCATCATTTTTTTTATTCTTTCCGCGACGCTCTATCATTTCAGCTTTTTATATCGCGAAGATCGCGATTGCCCAATCATTTCGGCTATTTTTCGCGGTGCCCAATCATTTCGGATATTTTTCTTTTTACTCGCTGCTTTTTATTGCGAGTTGCCCAATCATTTCGGCTGTCTTTGTATGCATACATTTTTACTTGCTGATTTTGTTTGCAAGTTGCCCCATCATTTCGGCTATTTCGTATGCATTTTTTTTTGGCTCGCTGATTTTTTTCTCGCGAGTAGGGGATTTGGGATCTGATACCAATCTTAGCATCAGCATTGCTGCGACCGGAATATTGCCAGGAGCTAATCATCATTTGCCGTAAAAGGACTTGGAATTCGATACCGTTTTAGGCATCAGCATCGCTACAACTGGGATATTGTCAGGAGCGAATCATCATTTGCCTCTGTCGATGTCGAACAAAGGTGGCTTAGCAAACAGGGTTAGGATCCCATCGACTAAGGCTTTTGACTTCATGAGCCGTAAAGGTCTCATAAAAGTGTTTCTCCCTACGAGTCGTGAGGATCTTGTAGGTGCTTTTTTTCCTTAGGGATCGTGAGGATTCCTAAGTGTATGTTCCCCTGTAAGTCGTAAGGATCTTACTAAAGGGTTTTCTCCTTATAAGTTGAGAGGACTTACAAGGGTTGTTCACCATATGGACATATCCCTAGTCACGGGTGGGACTTTGCTGGGGAAATGTTTATTCGCGTCCATGGATTGTATACAAGGGTCAGTATTGAGCCACTTGTAGGGCAATATCGAAGGTTGTGGGGGTTGCTTAAGAACAGGTTCAGATCTCTGTAACTTAACACTTTCAAATTTTATGAGCCGTGAGGGTCCCATAAGAGAGTTCTCCTTACGAGTCGTGAGGATCTCGCAAGTGTAATTTCTCCTTAGGAATCGTGAGGATCCCTAAGTATGTTGCTCCCTTGTGAGTCGTAAGGATCTCACGCGGGTGGTTTCTTCTTACAAGGTCGAGAGGACCCTGTAAGTGTTTTTTAACGAGGTTGCGCCCTTTCGGGTTTTCACAAACACTCGCTGGTAGCCCTGCTGTTTTTACTCACGGAGCCCTTTCGGGTTTTCATCCGTGCCCATTTCGCTTATGGACATACCGTCTTTTTTTTGTTTTTTTTTAAACGAGGTTGCGCCCTTTCGGGTTTTCACAAAACTCGCCGGTAGCCCTGCTGTTTTTACTCACGGAGCCCTTTCGGGTTTTCATCCGTGCCCATTTTGCTTATAAACATACCGTTTTTATTTTTATTATTATTTTTAATATTTTGTTTATCTCGTCAGCCTGAGGATACTGCGGCAGTAGTTTAAAGACGTTTCGGTCGTCAGCTAGTTTTAGGACGTAGTGGTCCGTCATTAGTTTAAGGACGTTTCGGTCCGCCGTCGCCGTATTTGAGGCGAATCTCTAGTTTACTGACTTTTCGGTCTTATGGGGCTTTCCTTATGAGCATGATGCCCCCGGCGTATCCATCTTTCTAGGAGCATGTGGTTGTGGCGAGCTCACCTTCCAGTTTTCGGACAACGCGAACTTGCCCTGTTGGTATTGGTCTTCCACCCAGTTTTCGAAAACGTAGCAGTTTTCGATCGGATGGCCCAATACTTGGTGGTAAGGGCGGTAATTAGGATCGTTGACATCGCCTGGCTGTAGCGGACGTTTCGGCTCTGGTAGAGTGATAAGCCTGTTGCGTACTGCTAGTTCGAACAGCCTCCTTGTTTCATTCCGGGGCAATGAGTAAGGACGTTTCAACTTTTCATAGAGGGGTTGCCGCTTGTTGCTTTGGCGAACAACCGGTCTAGGGCCACTCGATTGTTGTTGAGCGTTAGCGACGAAGGCCGTTTTTTCCTTCCCTTTATCCTTTTTGTTCGATCCCTTGTTTGCGGGTCCGAGATTCTTTCCGGGTAGTGTGCGATTGCACGGCTGAATGTTCTCGCAACTCCTTAACTCTTTCATTTTAGAGATGGACTCCTTGAAAAGAGGGCCGAGGGCTACTTTTTCGTCGGAATTGCTCCCGAATGTGAGAACTCGCGGTCCCTCGGGATCAACCCTATGACAATTGCCGGCAATTCTTTTACGCTCATCTGTTGCATTTTTCCGCTGTCTACGCACTTCACGCTTTGTCCTGTTGAAGTGTTGCCTGTGATCGACATACCCCTGCCACCAATACTTAAAGGAGTTGCAGTCTTCAGTAGGATGTGCAATCTTCTGATGATATAAGCAGAAGTTAGGATGCACGTCCGCTTCATCAAGATGTATACCACCAGGAGAATTTTCTCTGAAAGAGGGCAGTCTCATCCCCATCGATATAGCTTTGGCGAATCGTTTCCTTATCTTGATCCTGCTTTCATTTGCGACGGATGTACTTTGATCTGGTGAGAGTGTTTCGACCCTTTTGTCCAATCGCCGGCGTTTGGCCTTTTCAAATATGGCCATCTCACGCTCCCGATCGGCTTTACTTTTCAGAAGAATCTCATTCAGGAAGGCATCGATCATCTCGTCTGACGGCCACAGAAGTTCTGATTCAGGACCCGCCCCCGGTTTCTCGGTGCAAGGAGCCTCTTTATCATCTATCAATGAGTAAGAGATCATATGACAACTTGCTACGTAGTCCTCAGATTCATCTGATGAGTCTTCTCCATCATTTTCGTCCTCGAGGACGTGGCTGAGGAACTCTTGGAGCATGATTGGAATCCGTGCCTTCTGGTTATACTCTTCCAGCGTGTCAATCTGTTTCTGCAAATCCGTGCGCTTGTCGCCAGGTTTCACGGGCTTCTTGGATTTCTTCTTGTTTTTCTTTGAAGATTTTGACGGCTGGGTGCGAGTGCTGGGGCCTTCACCATTGATCTTTGGAGTTGGGCGCGGCTTCAGCATCCCTTCGACGATCTGTGGTTCTAGCGGGTTCTTCCACTCAATCGTCGGGCATGTCTGGAGATCATTCAGCATCTTTTTGGTTTTGGCTGATAGCACGACCTCCCACGGAGCTTCTTCAACAAAAGAACAAGTTGCCCCCGGCGTGCCCGTTTTCTTTGGAGTGTGCCGCTGTGGTGGGTTTATTTTCCACTTCTCGGACAGCGCAAACTTTCCTTGTAGGTACTGATCCTCGATCCATCCCTTAAAGACGAAGCAATCCTCGATCGAGTGACTTACCGTTTGATGGTAAGGGCAATAATTGGGATTGTTGACATCGCTTGGCTGCAACGGACGTTTTGGAATCGGCAGATTGATGAGTCTGTTGCGCACTGCCAGCTCGAACAGTCTCCTCGTTTTATCTTGGGGAAACGAGTAAGGACGTCCTAGTCTCTTCTCGAGGGATGGGCGTGGACGCATATTGCTTTGGCGAACAACCGGCTTTAAATTGCTCGGCTGTTGTTGAGCATTGGCGACGACGATCGCTTTTCCTTTCCCCTTCTCATTTCGAGAGTCGGGTTTTGGAGGAGACGGTCCATGGCCCATCTGGTCCATTTAGGCTAATTTGTCGATCAAGGCCTGGAAAGTGGTCGGCCTGAAGAACATCATGAATTGCGAGATGGTCGCTTGAGGGTCAAGAGTACCCACAAACATGCCTACCGCAGGTGCTTCTTCGATGCGTTGTTCGCATTTCGACCAGAGGTTCCGCCATCGTGTTGCGTGTTGGACCCACGTTTCGCCTGGCCTTATCCTGGCATTGATCAGTGCTGTTATCGGGGTGCGTCCGCTAACACTCGCGAATCTTTGTGTGAACAGTAGTTCCATCTCCGCAAATGTTTTGACAAAGTCGTTAGGTAGCTCCGAATACCATTCAAAGGCCGTTTCTGTTAAGCTGCCGACAAATTGGCGAAGCAACAGTTTGTCGTCGCCTCCCGTGTTGCCGCATAAGGCCCTGAATTGAGCGACATGCTGATGTGGATTCCCTGTCCCTTTATATACGTGGAACTTAGGGATCGTATATCCCGGAGGGTAACTGATTTGTTCATACCAGCTTGGATAAGGTCGTCCGGTTCTAACAATTTGCGCAGCCACTTCATTCGCCTGATGAGCCCGTATCTGCTGAGCTATATAGTCGTCTAATGCAGCTTTGGAAATTGTTTCCTCCTTGGCTGTTGAAAGAGCCGGCGGTGGATTTGACATTTCTCCTCTGTCATCTTCAAGGATAATCGGAGGATCTTCGGCTGGGGGATCCGGCTGGATCATCATCCCGACCATGTCTTGAAATAGGAGGGCCATCTGCTTTATATTGGCCGCTTGCTCTGCAGCCTCCTTGTCCTTCTTTTCGAGGACTCTGCGTAAGAAGTCAGCGTCAGTTTCTTGTTCATAACGCTGCTCTGATGATGCCTCCGAGCTTTCTTTTGGCCCGGTAAGTGCGGCCATTGCAGTCATCATTTCCTGAAGCTTCTGTTGTTGCTCCTGGGCTTTTGTCACAGATCGGGTGAGCGGTCGGTGACCCGTCGAAGCGCGGCTATTCTCCTTTCCAGAAGCCATATAAACGGTATGCACCACTATGCCCCCAGACTTGGGGCGTTTAGATTCAGTGTCTTTGCGATTTGCCAAAGACACAGGGATCTTCCCCGGCCTCCTTCTTTTTTGAGTGGTCGAAGTTGAGGGGGCCGTTGCAACGGGCACCCAAGTAGCTGTCGCTTTTGGTGGCTTGACAGAGTAGTCCTTCTCCTGCCGAACCTTCATCTTTTTCTGTCGGCGGAGATAGTCTTGATCCACTACGGAGTCCTGGACTTGACACCAGACCTTGTAAATTTTAGAGGACAGCCGTTGAGGGGGCTGCTCCAGCTTCAGCTTTGGGGCATTATCCACAGGTGTAGGAGAACTTTTCAATACGGCAGTTGGCGAGTTTTTGCGCACCCTTCTTAGCGGTTCAAAGCTATTCCCGGTCGGAACAGCAACATTGATTTCCACCATCGGGGCTGGCGGAGTTATCCCAGAGGGGGAGTTGCCCCCAGCCTTCCTTACCCGGCGCCAGTGACGACGGCGAGCATATCGAGCAGACGACGTTGGTTCAGCGATGGGGATGGCTTTGTCTTGCCTCCTCTCCAGATGAAGCGCTGCTGGTGCCAGTCTCTTGAAGACTGACGTCTTCTGAGTAGCGGTATTCAATCTGTCAAAGATAGACCTTCGAGCAGGAACGGGAGCCGGAATAGTCAGTCTTGTGAAGACCGACCCTTTGGCAGGAGAAGCCGCCTTGACGACTTCAGGAGCAGGAATGGCTATCCTCTTCGGAACAACCTTTTTTGGTATTGCAGGCTTCTTCATGGGCCCACATGAGTTTTGGCCCAGTTTGCTGAAAGCTGAGGCACTGGGCTTGGGCGACCCGTTGAGAGGGGCCGCGATAGTTGTAAGCCGATCAAAGACCGACTTCTTCGGAGCTTCTTGCGATGGTAATGGGGCATTGAAGCTCATTGGTGGGATCATGGTCCCGAAGAATAGCCCAGTGGTGGCCTGAGTCACCTGTTCCACCGGCATAGCGAAGATGGAGGCCGCTTGGGGCCCATAAGTCACTCCTCCAGCAAGGACGGAGCGAGAATTGCAGTTGCAGGTAGTGCAGTTTGAAGCCATTGATCTTCTGTTTTCTGCACGGAGCAAGACACCAAATCTTAATACCTCGAATCCACAGGCAACCACAGCAAACCGCGATTCGTTCGCGAACACGACACACGAAGTGTGGAGTGGAAAGAGGAAGATGTCCCACCGAGCGTGCCAGAATCTGTTCCCCTCCGAACGGCGGCCAAGACATGGGCGTCTTTCCTGAAATTCGGGGCAGATATTAATTGGTGTTATCCGTCTACCTCTCCGAAGATGCTAAGTTTATTTATGGCACCGTGCATCGGAGGTTTAGACGGATGTGGCCGATGTAGCAGACTTCGTCAGATTCCCCCTTGCTTGAGGGGTTTTTGATTGTGGGGACGCTCTTCCCTGCAGGCGCAAGCCCCTGCAGTTAATTACGCTACCGCATCGCGGTAACAACTTTCTCCTTCTCTAGAATTTCACTTCTGGGTGTTTGTTTTGTTTGTGGTTGCCCGTGGATTGTATACGGAGACTAATTTATGTCCTCGCCCGTGGGACGTGGATTAGTCCAAATCCGTATTTTCTTAGATTTGGGTTTGGGGTTTTGGTTTGAGGATACGTTAGCCATATTTGAGGCTAAGATCAACTCAAACGTTTGTTAAGGATACGTTAATCCAATTTGAGACTAAGATCGACTTAACTGGATTGTTTAGATCCGACAAAAGAGCATTTGGGCTCTATTGTTCCAGTTTAGGAACGTAGTGGTCCATTGCATGTATGGTCGTCGGGACCCATCACCTCTCTGACGACGTTGAAAGATTACAACGACAGGTGTTAGAGGAGTTCAGAGATGTACCCTTGAACCAAAGTTGATTGGGGGATCTATAGTCCAATTTGGGACTAAAGTCTGTTTGAGAGTTTAAGGATACGTTAGCCATATTTGAGGCTAAGATCAACTTAAACGGGATCGTTTAGATCCGACAAAAGAGCATTTGGGGGCTCTATTGTTCCAGTTTAGGGACATAGTGGTCCATTGCCAGTTTAAGGACATAGTGGTCCATTGCCAGTTTAAGGACATGGTGGTCCATAGCGGTCCATTACCAGTTTAAGGACATGCTGATCCAACATTCCCATTTTGGGGACGGATATTAGTTTAAGGACACGTCAGTCATATTTGAGGCTAAGATCAACTTAAACGTTTATTAAGAATACGTTAGTCCAGTTTGAGACTAAGATCAACTTAACTGGATCATTTAGATCCGACAAAAGAGCATTTGGGGGCTTTATTGTTCCAGTTTAGGGACATAGTGTCCCGTTGCCAGTTTAAGGACGTGGAGGTCCAATACCAGTTTAAGGACATAGTGGTCCATAAAATGTATAGCTGTCGGGACCCATCACCTCTCTGAAGACGTTGAAGGATTACAACGACAAATATCAGAGGAGCTCAGAGATGTACCCTTGAACCAATGAGTTGGTTGAAAGAGCAGATGTGCTCAGTTCAAGATGATTTGAGGACTTATGGCCAGTTTGGGCTAAGTCCAATTATGTTTGAAATATTGGCCTTTTGGGCCATTAGATATTTGTCTGGGTTCAGCCCATCATCATTCAGCAGTGCTAAACAGAGGTTTGGGGGGGCTCCGACAACATTTTGTCTTTGATTTCCTCAATTTTGAGATTCATTTGGAGGAGGGATTTTTGCCTCTGGAGAACTAGCCAATTTGGCTAAAAATAGTGTTAAACACTAGAGAACAACATTGTTAAACACTGGAGGTAGAACTCTCAAATTAGTGTTAAACATTAAAAGACAATCAGTGTTAAACACTGGAAATATAATCTTCAATTTAGTATTAAACACTAGAAACAGTCAGTGTTAAACATTGGAAATATAATCCCCAAATTAGTGTTAAACACTAAAGACAGAGGGGTCACGTGTGGACACGTCAGAGCGCCCAAAGCCAACATTTCCTTTGCTTTAATTCTCGTTGTTTAGGAGGTCACGTGGGAACACGTGAGGCATTGCCTCAAAGTTAATTCCTTCTTATTTCCGGGGATCTCTTCAGGGGTCACGTGGGGACACGTGACCTTAGTCTTTTGCATGCATGGAGATCTTTTGAGTTCTCTGTTCTTTTTAAGAATTAAATTCTTTGTAGGGTTAAACCCTAATTATGACTTTGGAGGAATTAAATTCCTATTGTGCAAGAATTAAATTCTTGAGTGGGGTTAAACCCCGATTTCTTTTTAGAGGAATTAAATTCCCATATATTTAAAAGAATTAAATTCTTGATTATGGTTAAACCCTAGTTCCATTTTTTTAAGAGGAATTAAATTCCTGTGGATTTGAGAGAATTAAATTCTCAATTAGGGTTAGACCCTAGTTCTGTTTTGGGAGAATTAAATTCTCTAAACTCAATACCCCTCTAAGTTTTGGATCTGCATGGCAGGATCTCAACCCGATGAGAATTAAATTCGCATCCTATGGGGAGAAGAGTTAAACTAAGTTGTTTATTTGCAGAAGAGTTAAACTCTTAAATTTTGAGAATTAAATTCTCTTTTTGAAGTTGATCTTTTTCCCTTTTCTCACCTTGGGTTTTCTTTGTTGAGAATTAAATTCTCCTTTCTTTTCTCTCTGCAATTTCAAGATCCTAGAATTCTCTCCAAAGTTTTCTCTCTCCAAATTCTCTCCCCCTTCTCTTCTCTTGGCTCCTACTTATAGGAGGAGGAGAAGAATCAATTTGTTTAGTAAATCTTTCATTGAAAGATTTGATTTGTTTTCATAATTAATATGATCGTTTAGATCACACAGTGAATTTTATTCACCATTGGATTTTAAATCCAAAGATATTATGTTTGTTATTTCTGGTGAGATTTTTAGGGAAATCTTTCCTTGTCTAAAATCTTTCCATAAATTGGTGATTTTTAATCACCCTTGGATTTTTAATCCAACGGTCCCCATAATCCTTTTCCATTAGGAAAGATTTAGAAGGTTTTAGAATTTAATTCTATTAACTGTAAGGCTTTCGAAGCCAGTCACGTGCTGACACATGACCCTTGGTCACGTGTGAGCACGTGACCCCCAATTGAGTCATTTTCTCAGCGTTTATTTACGCTTCAGTTTCAACCATCACGTGTCAACACGTGACCATTGGCCACGTGTGAGCACGTGATACCTCATTGAGGTATTTCCTTCAGCCATTTGTTTTTATTCATGTTTTAACTATCACATGTCAACACGTGATCATTGGTCACGTGTGAGCACGTGACACCTCATTGAGGTAATTCCCGATTTTTAATCAAGGAACAGTGCATAGCATATTTGATCATAATTTTTGATCCCGGATGAATTATGAAGCCCATAATATATCAAATCGAAGGGTTTTTCGAGATACTTCCAATACCATCAAAATTTAATAGTTCCTCCCTCGGGAGTTTATCAAAATACAGGCCGGAAGATACTGGTTCGCATTTCCTTAAGCGTATCGCTGCCATTTGATACCTTGGACTCTTCTGCGCAAAAATTTTTGGCGGGAACAATGACATCTATATGATGTGATGAGAATACAATAGTCGTGATATGAACAAAATATCATCAGTCAGTGTCCTACCACTTGCATAATTTACCATAAATCATACATGCAGAATTGAGCAAAACAATGAAAAAGGGGTAAGCAGTATGTTTAATTATCTATCTGTAAAAATTAGTTTCGCGCCAATCGGGTTTCAGCTTTGCTAGATATGACCATTTCATTTTAAGTGTTCACTGCTGGAAATCCGGTTTCAGAATCAGAAGTCCGTTTCGTAACACATTTTAATTCCAGTTGGGGTCTCAATTAGGCGACTCTATAGTGGAACAATATTTAGAGTTATCAGTTAGGTTTCTACGGCAATTGGCGGATCAGTAATATCCTATATCAACAGGAAGTTATGGTCAGGTTAAGGTTGATGTGTAAAATCTGTCGCTGCAGAATTCAGCAGAACATATTAACATTATAAAATATGTTAAAAATATCATACAGTTGAGGAATCTAGTGAGACCAGTGGGATAAGTAAGCTAACTCAATTTTCTTCGTAACTATATAGGGTTCCGCACAGTTCCGCATTTGGGCAAGGAAAAACAGTGAGTTAAAGCAGGGGTTATCTGGAATCACCGCTCTAGACTACAGTCCAGAATCGTGATTCACCGCAGTTTTCTCTATCGTAACTAGTTCAACTTTAAATATCAACTATAGGGTTCTGCAGCTATTTCCGTTGGCTTCGATACGAGCCCTAGAACGCCAAAATCCGACTTGTAAAAGATTTAATATGAATTTAACGGTCTAACATGTTTAGGAAATTCAGGTTTCGTACTGACTATCGGGAGCAGCATTATATAGTTGAAACGACCGTGGTTTTCCACTAAATTGCTACAGCACATCGGTAAATGGTAGACGGGTCTAATGATCACAAGTTCGGTTGTTTAATGATAGGTTTTCGCATATAGTTTTGCATTTATACGTATGGTGATCGAAACTTTTGTTATGCAAGAATATAAATAAGTATGTGTATAACATTAATAGCATGTAAAGTAAGTGGAAATCACTTGCCTCGGTCGCTTGATATGGAAGCAACGCTGCTGCAGGGTTTGTCTCGACTCGCGGGACGGCGTGATACTGAATACGGGCGCGGTGCGCGAGCGCGGTGCGCGGTGACCCGGTACTGGACGCGGTGGCGACGCGGGCGTGATACGGCAGTGAGCGTGGTTCTGGCTCGGTACGTAGTACGGCGCGACACGGAACTGGCCCTGGTGATGACGCAGGTGCGACACGGTGCTGGGCCAGGTGATAACGCGGGCGCGACATGGTGCTGGGCCTGGTGGTGACACGGAGGCAGGCACGGTGCGACACGGGACCTGGTCCGGAGGTGTGCACGACACGACACAGGCGCGGCACGGCAACTGGGCACGGGGCACGACACGTGAGTGGGTCTGTGGTGGCATGGTGCTAGACCCGGAACGGGCACGAGTCGTGGCACAGTGCGACACGACGTGGCACGGAGCTGGACCCGGTCTGCAACGAACGTGGCGGTGGCGACAGCACGGGGCAGCGGCAAGGCGGCAGGCTCGGTTGGCCGGCAGTGAGCTCTGGGGTGAGCCCGGCTGCGGTCGGCGGTGAGGGGGACGACGATGAGGTCGGAGGTGGTCGAGGCAGTGAGCGGTTTCGAGCTCATCGGAGGCGATGGGGCTTGGTGGTTAGGGTGTTGGGAGAGAAGGAGTGGGCTCAGGTTCAGTGTTGGGGGAGAGTGAGGCTTGCCGGAGGAGGGTGTGGTTGTCGTGGACGGTAGCGCCGATGAGAAGGCGAGAGAACGGGAGGTTGAAGGAGGCGCTCGAGGGAAGCGATGGTGAGGGGTGGATCTCCGACGATGTGACCGAGGTGGGTCGTCAGGGAGGTGAAGAGGGTGACGACAATGAGGTCACAGGCGATCGACGGTGAGGGTGCAGGCGTTGGCGATGGGCAAGAGCTCGGGAAGGCGATGGGTTTTCTCGGCGCAGGGTTCGTCGTCGGGGATGGGAGGAGGAAGGTGGCGGCGAGGTGAGGAGGAAGGTAAGAGAAGGTCATCGGAGAGGGTGGCCGGTGATGGTCGGTGATGCGGGTTCTTGCGTGGGGAAAGAGGAGGGAGACGCGGGGAAAGAGAGAGAAGAGGGAGAGGCGTGAGAAGGAGGAGGGAGCGGGGGTGAAGGGAGAGAGCTGTTGAGGGGAGCGGGTCGTGGGAGGGAACGCGAGCGCGGGCGAGGTCGTGGGCAGCGGTTGCGTCGAGGAGCGGCGACATGGGAAACGTAGGAGAAGAAAGAAGCGGGAAAAAGAGATGGGTGAAGAAGAAACGGGTCGGGTGAGGGGGAATGGGCCGGGCTCGGCTCAAAAAGGAATTTATAAAAGGGGGGAGAATGGTGGGCCGGGCTCGGGAATAGAAAGGATTTAAAGAAAAGGGAGAGGAATGGGCTGGGAAATAAAAGAAAAGAAAAGGAAAAGGGGGAAAGGAAACTTGGGCTGAGGAATGGGTTTGGGTTATGAATTGTTTAGGAAGGTTTGAAAAGGTATTAGATTAAATTAGGGTTAGGGTTTTAAAATAATAAAATAATAATTATAAATATAAATAATTAAATTTTGTAAGTAACAAAAATACGGTTATTGGTGTATAAAAGAACTGGGTATTACACACGTCATCGGTCACGTGTCATGATCCGGGAGATCACCGATATCGAGCATCATCATTAGCCCCCCACTCTCGTCCCGACCAGTTGACGGGTCGGGTCGAGAGTGGTCTATCGGGTCACCCGAGGTGAGCTCCTTTTCGAAGATATCGTCGGGCGTGTCCCCGGGCAATCCGTTGTATTTTCTGGACAATGCCAGCGAATTAGGACGAGATCTTTTGCATTAAAGAGGGTGCGCCGGATCATGCATACTTTCGCCGAAACGACAGCCCACGTGTCGGGCGCCGGTTGGTTGATGTGACGGGCCGCAGACTTCTGGCGTCTGTTGGGATCCGGCCAATGTGTGTGCAGTAGGTGGAGCGATCGTGGCCGTTGAATGCGAAGAGTTGTTTTGTGCTGCAAGGTCAGCAGAAGAGTCTTCTTCGGAGGCCGAGGACCTGCGACTTGAGTTGCGTCTGGAGAGGGAGAGGATGGCCGTCCTTGAAGCCCGGCCGACCGCCGCGGAGCTCGCCGTTTCAAAGTGCCGGGAGTCCTATCACCGCCTGAGTGAGTCCCACCAAGTCACCGAGGCAAAGTTGGTGGAACTGGCCGATCGCTTCGCAGCCATGAAGAGGGCGAGGGATGCTAGCAGGCGGGATGCCGAGGCGGCGCTTCGGGAGGCAGAGGTTGCCGAGATCCGTGCTAGGAAGGCGATGGCTGATTACAAGGGGTCGGACCAGTTTTACGTCGACCTCTGTGAGGCCTCCGCCATTGCCTGGAACAAAGCTCTCGATGCCTTCAAGGAGTAGTTTCCAGGGTTTGCCGACGTTGAGCTTCGTGCTCGGGTCCCACTTTCAGTGGTCATGCCTCCGGCCAATGGTGATGAGGGAGGCGAGGTCTAGGCCGAGCTTGCGGCCCGAACTTTTTGGCTTTTCCTTCTCTCTCTTTTGTAAGATTTCGGGTAATTTGATAAGGCTGGGGAGCCCACAGTACCTTTGTAAAGACTTTAACTTTGTGAATAAAGGTTTTTTCTTGCAGTCTTGTTTGCACGTGTATTTTCCTTTTGTCGGTAAACACTTGCATCTGCATAGTACTGCCTTCGTGTTGTGTCATTTCTTTGTCTAGCGATCACGCGTCGACTTGAATCTGTTCACTTGCCAAGTGTTCAAAGACCGGCGGGAAGATGGTGTCTACATGGCCCCGAAGTCGATCTGGAGATCGCGCAGACGTAGATAGACCGGATACCTATTGGTAAGGTCATTTTCCTTAGTGTGGGAGGCTCGGAGAGACATGCTGATGAAAGACCGAGCAGTGAAGCCGCTCGGCTGCCTTTTGGTGAGGTCATGTTCCTTAGCGTGGAAGGCTCGGAGAGGCATGCTAAGGATGGACCGAGCAGGGTAGCTGCCCGGTGCCTCTAGACGAGGGCTTTGATCCCTGGCGTTGTAAGGGTCGTACAAGGCCTGCCAGGGATGGACTGAATAATGAAGCTGCTCAGTTGCCTCTTGGCGAGGGCTTTGATCCCTGGTGTGTTGGGGTAGTGAGTTACCAGCCAGGGATAACCGATCAAGGGCGGGCCCGGTTGCCTCTTGCGAAGGCTTTTGATCCTTAGCGCGGGAGGGGCCGTAAGAGGCCTACTAAGGACGGGGCCGAGCAGGGTTGCTGCTCTGTACCTTTTGGCGAGGGCTTTGATCCTTGGTGTGTTGGGGTAGGGAGCTACCAGCCAGGGATGACCGAGCAAGGGCGGGCCCGGTTGCCTCTTACGAGGGCTTTTGATCCTTAAGGACGGGCCGGGCAGGGTTTTTTGCCCGGTGTTTCTTGGCGAGGGCTTTGATCCCTGGTGTGTTGGGGTAAGGAGCTACCAGCCAGGGATAACCGAGCAAGGGCAGGCCCGGTTGCCTCTTGCGAAGGCTTTTGATCCTTAGTGCGGGAGGGGCCGTAAGGGGACCTACTAAGGATTGGCCGAGCAGTGTTACAGCCCGGTGCCTCTTGGTGAGGGCTTTGATCCTTAAGAATGGCCAAGCAGGGTTGCTGCCCGGTGCCTCTTAGCGAGGGCTTTGATCCCTGGCATTGTGGGGTAGGGGAGCTACCAGCCAGGGATAGCCAGGAGGGGTAGCCGCTCGGCTGCCTCTTAGTGAGGGCTTAGATCCCTGGCGTTGTGGAGGTAGGGAAGCTACCGGCCAGGGATAACCGAGCAGAGTAGCTCTCGGCTGCCTCTTAGTGAGGGCTTAGATCCCTGGCGTTGTGGGGTAGGGAAGCTACCAGTCAGGGATAGATGGACAGGGTAGCCGCTCGGCTGCTTTTTAGTGAGAGCTTAGATCCCTAGCATGGGAAGGGCCGTAAGGGGCCTACTAAGAATTGACCGAGCAGGGTAGACGCCCGGTTGCGCCAGAATTTAACGACCCCTAAATGCACGAACATCGGGTGGGCAAGAGTCATGGATGACATTTGTCAGGGACGTACAGTTGGGAAACTGGAAATTTCGGGAAGCTGCGTCAATATCGCCACGTGGCGGCGTGGCATTAGGGCAGTTGCCGTGGTCCCCAAGATTCGCGCTGGTACGCGAGAGAATCCAGGTCTTTGAAGATTTGCTTGGGGTTATAAATAGAGAGGGAGATGGCAGCTCCTTCGGCATCGCTTTCTTTGAGATGACCGAACGCGTGTATTTGATCGAAGAGATCGTCTCCCTCGATGATGTCGCTTTGTATGATCATTCTCTGACCGAGGGTGGGTACCGGGGAGTGGTTCAGCACCTCGAGGATCATTTTGGCCGGCTTCTCCCTCGTCGGTAGTCCTTGCTTCAGATGTTGATGTACGCGATCTGGAGGAGGTCCCCGGGTCTAGATAACCCCTTCACCGAGGAGCTTCTGGACGAGGCGCTCGCCAATGTGCGTTCGATCTTCCTGTTCGGTCTTATCTCTAAATCTAGGCACGCGATCCTTGGGTCTCATCCTGTAATGTTTTAAGATGAGGTACATCGTGGGGCAAGGCTCAGAGGGCGGTGCGTCGGGTGCTTCTGTGGCGTCCCCGGTCCGCGCGCTGCGTCGATGGGAGTGGTCCATGGCGGCGAAGGCCCGGCTAAGGGAAATCTACTCCGAGTATCACTAGGAGTACTTCTTTGATCCCGTTCCACCTTTGTTGTAATCTTCCCTCTTCTTTTTTGTAAGGCTGAGAAGCCCATAGTACCTTTGTGGACGAATAAGACTCTTCTTTTGCGATGTTCTAGCGTTCTCTTATTGTTATTTGAATGGAAAGAACTTTTTAGAAAAATTTACATTGCCTTTGTGAAAGGAGAGGTACACACTCGTAGGTGTTCATTTTACTGGTACAGCTTGAGCTTCTCGGCGTTGTAAGGCCGTAGAAATTCGCGCCCGTCCGCGTCTTGCAAGCGGTAGGCTCCGCCGGGAAGCACCCCGGAGACGAGGAAAGGACCATCCCATTTCGGGGAAAACTTGTGCAGCCTGCCTTGGTCGCCGAACTCATTCCGCCGTAGGACCAGATCTCCGGTCCTGAAGGAGCGACGCTTGACCCGCGCGTTGTAGTATCAGGCAGTTTGCTGCTGATAGGCGGTAGCCCTGATTTGAGCCCAGCCCCGCTTCTCCAACAAGATGTCCAGGTTGGTCCGTAGTGCCGTGGTGTTTGCTTCATCATCAAAGTGTTCGACCCGGTGACTGGATAGCCCGATCTCCGCTGGGACCATCGCTTCGGTCCCGTAGCAGAGGCTGAAAGAGGTTTCCCAGTGGGGGTCTTCTTTGACGTGCGCAGGACCCATAAGACCCGGGGCAACTCCTCGACCTAACTACCTTGGCGTCCTTCTAGGCGGGTCCAGAGACCTCGAAGGACGTCCCGGTTAGCAACTTCGGCCTGCCCGTTGCATTGGGGATGTGCGACCGCGGCAAACTTCATGAAGATATGATATTCATTGCAGAAATCCTTCACTTTCTCATTTTCGAAGTTCGTCCCGTGGTCGGTTATGATACACCTCAGGATGCCGAACCGAAGTATCAGGTTGTTCTGCAGGAACTTGATGGTCGTGGCGGCATCCGGTTTCCTGATGGGGACGGCCTCGACCCACTTTGTGAAGTAATCTACTGCGACAAGGATATACTTATGCCCTCCCATGCCGGTCGGGAACTGGCCTATCATGTCCAATCCCCACTGGGTGAACGGCCACGGGGAGGTTAAAGCGGTCAGCTCGGTAGCCGGAAGGCGATGTATGCTTCTGTGGAGCTGGCAACTTTTGCATCTCCTGATGAGCTTCTGGACGTCTTCGTGGATAGTGGGCCAATAGTACCCCTGGAGCAGTGCCTTCTGGATTAAGGTTCGGGCCCCTTGGTGTGCGTCGCCGACCCCTTCATGGATTTCTCGGAGGACGTAGTCGGCTTCGTGGGGGTCGACGCACCGGAGTAGGGGCTGAGTGAAGGATTTCTTGTAAAGGTTCCCATTGCTCCAGACGAAGTGACGGGCTTTGGCCCGGAGACGGCGGGCTGCCCCCCGATCTTCTGGGAGCGTACCATCCTTTAGGAATCCTACGAGGGGCTTTCGCCAGTCTTGGTCATCTTCTTGCGCTGTGCATACATGGAGCATTGTCGTCCCGTCTTCCATGCTGGGCCGTGGCAAGGTCTCGAAGAGGATAGATCGTTTGTTTTTGGCCGAGTAGGATGAGGCCAGCTTGCTCAGGGCGTCGTCTTGGGCATTGAGCTGCCTGGGTATTTGCTCCACTTGGACTTCGTCGAAGTTATTTCGAAGTTTTCTTACCTCGGCCAGGTATTTCACCATTAGAGCTTCCCGAGCTTCGAAGTGGCCGGTCACTTGGCCAACGACTAGGGCTGAGTCACTGCGGATTCGAATTGTTTTCAGCCCCAGCCCGGAGGCCATGCGCATTCCAGCCAGCAGGGCCTCGTATTCTGCCATGTCGTTTGAAGCCTTGAATCTGAGCTTTAGAGAATACTCCATTTCTGCCTCGTTCAGGCCCCGAATGATGAGGCCAGCGCCACAGCCTTCCTCGGTTGAGGACCCGTCAACGTAAATGACCTACTCAGGGACCGAGTCGGGTCTTCCCGCGGTCCGGTGTTGAGCCGCGAGGGTCGGTGCAGACTTCGTTTCTTTGCTGGGGATGGTGCACTCGACGATAAAATCGGCCAGGGCTTGTGCTTTGATGGCCTGCCTCGGGCAGTATTTTATGTCAAACTGGGACAGCTCCCACCTCCACTTCTCTAAGCGGCCCGAGGATTTGGGTGAGGCGAGGATAGCCTCCAGCGGGCGCTCGGTGAGGACGAGGATGGTATTCGCCTGGAAGTAGTGCCGCGGCTTCCTTGAGGCCACAATGAGTGCCAAGACAATCTTCTCAACGGCCGGGTACCTCGTTTCTGCATCTTTGAAGACGTGGTTGACGTAGTACACCGGCTTTTGTGCTCCGTCGACCTCTAGTACGAGCACGGAGCCTGCCACTTGGTCGGATACCGCCAGATACAATGATAACTCGTTTCCTTCAACTGGTCGGGTGAGCAACGGCGGCGTTGCAAGGTGCTTTTTTAACTGGTCAAAGGCGGTCTGGCATTCTTCTGACCACTCGAACCTCAGAATTTTCCTTAGAGCTTTGAAGAATGGGAGGCACTTTTCCCCAGACCTCGACATGAAACGGCTCAGAGCGGCTACCCGCCCCGTCAGCCGCATGATCTCGACGTTCGTCTTGGGTGCAGTCATGTTGAGGATAGCGTCGATTTTTTCCGGGTTGGCCTCGATCCCACGGTGGGTGACCATGAAACTGAGGAACTTTCCCCGGTGACTCCGAACGTGCACTTGGCGGGGTTCAGTTTCATCTTGAACTTGCGGAGTACCTCGAAGGCCTCGCCGAGGTTCTTGGCGTGGTCGATCGACAAGACTGATTTGACGAGCATATCATCGACGTAAACTTCCATGTTCCTGCCGATCTGTGGCTTGAACATGCGGTTGACCAACCTTTGGTATGTATCCCCGGCGTTCTTGAGGCCGAAGGGCATCACCTTGTAGCAGTATACCCCCCAGTCTGTGGTGAATGCGGTGAGATCTTCGTCTGCCGGATTCATACGGATCTGATTATAGCCGGAGAAGGCGTCCATGAAGCTCAACAGCTCATGGCCTGCCGAGCTGTCGACGAGCTGATCTATCCGAGGTAGGGGATAGTTGTCTTTAGGGCATGCCTTGTTGAGGTCGGTGAAGTCGATGCACATGCGCCACTTCCCGCTTGACTTCTTGACCAGGACTACGTTCGCTAGCCACTCCGAATAGGGCACATTCCGAATGAACTTGGCGGCGAGGAGCCGATCTACCTTGTCCTCGATAACCTTCTGTTTGACCGGGGCGAAGTTTCGCTTCTTCTGTCTGACGGGTCGGGCCGTAGGATCTATTCCGAGCTTGTGAGATATAACTTTGGGATCGATCCCAGGCATGTAAGCAGGCGCCCAGGCAAACACGTCGGAGTTGTTTCTGAGGAAATGAACCAGGTCATCTCGCTGAGGTCCTGTCAGAAGCGACCCAATCTGGACGAGTTTTTCGTCATTCCCTTCTACAAGGGGGACATCTGTCAGAGGCTCCACTGGGGTCCCTCGGACCTCTTTTTGCTCGTCTCGAGTGTCCAAAAAACCCCCGATGTCACCCTTACCTTCGAAATCGCTGACTGGCTTCTCCGATGAAGATGTTGCGGTGAAGCAAACCTTTGCAATTCGCTGGTCTCCATAGACCCGACCTATCCCGTCTTGGTCGAGAGGGAACTTCATCGCCAGGTGGTAGGTCGATATCTGTGCCTGGAGGAAGTTCAGCATGGGGCGGCCGAGGAGGTTGTTGTAGGCCGATGGAATTCTTGCTACGATGAATTCCACCGGCACTGTCCGCGTATGGCCGGCCTCCCCGACGTTGAACTGTAAAGTGATAACTCCTTCCGCCGGGATGGAGTGGTTGGTGAATCCTGAAAGGACATGGGAGGTCGGCCTCAGGTCTACCGCGGTGAGCCCCATGCGCAGAAAGCAGTCGTACAACAGAATGTCTGCCGAGCTTCCCGAGTCGACCAGGATTCTGTGCACCTCGTATTGATAGACCCGAGCTGTAATTACCAGAGGGTCGTTGTGGGGCAGGGATATGCCGTGAAGGTCCCCATTGTCAAAAGTGATTGGCTCGGTCTCCCTGGCCTTTTTCCTCGGGCAACTTTTGGCCTCCGCAGCTGGCCTGGGGCGTTGAGTCTCGTAGGTTCCCGGCGTACCCCCCGCCGTCATGACCATGATTTTTGGCGAGCCTCGGTTCCTTTCGGTGAGGTTCCTTATGCCCCTCGGTGGGGTTGTATTTGAGCTGCCGTGGAGTGCCTCGTGTGCGCGACCCCGTCGAGGGAAGGGGTGCCGGTCAGGCCTGCAAATAGGCGGGCTGGCCGCCACCGTCTCGGGAGGGACAGGGGTGTGGTGAGACTCGGGGTGAAATTCTCTGGCGTAAGACCTCGGAGCCAAACGAAACGGCGCCCACCGAGTTATTTCATATGTCAGCCCGGGAGATCCGCGGCCATGGGAGGTAGCGAGGCGGTGGTCGGCGGTGCCGACGCGAGCAGAGTCTTCCCGAAGTGGAGGAGCAGCGACCTGGGGACCTTGCCCTGCAGTCTGGACGCGTATGAGCTCCTCCACGAAGGACGCGAGTCGGTCTATTCGGCCGGCAAGGGCGTTGATGACGTTCGGCGGGGGAGGTTCGCCAAGCCTCCAATGAGGGGGAGGCGGCGGCTAGTGCTTGGATCGTCGTGATGATCGCTTGCCATCAAATTGGGATCGAAAGATGAAATTTTGTTTTTGTGGAATCAAGGATTTCCCACAGACGGCGCCAGCTGACGCGACCGGGATCGTGCCAAGATGTTACCTTCCGTTGATCTGTTGATGGCAGCGATGGATGACTGAGATTGGATCTGGACGCAGGCTCCTGAAGCGTGTGGATCTCAATGGGTTTGAGGTTGGTTGTCGCCGAACTACCTGCAAGGAACTCTCGGGGTGGTTGTACCACCAAGGACCTTCCGACGATCAAGTTAGATGGGAAATCCGAGCAGAGTAACGGCTTAGTGGAGCAAAAATGGCTTCCTTGAATCGTCTGAAGAAGGGGTTTAAATAGCGGTGGCAGTAGGCAGGGCAGGCGCGAGAATCACGCCGGCCGTTACGCTCCCGACGTTACGCCCGCGTGATGAGTGGGATCTTCCATTAATGGAGATGCAGGCTCGTTAATGAGGGATCGTGATGGCGTGGAACGTGGGATGTGGCCGGCGGAAATCTCGCGCATGGCGAGATTCGTAGGATGGCGGTTGCGCCTGTGATCGGTGCCGTTGGTCGGTCGATGAGACCGAGGAAGATGACCTCGGTGGGAGAGCTCGCGGACGAGCGGGAGAGCAAAGGTATCTTGGTTCTGCGGTAGCCCGGAGACGAGCTGTGAGGCCAAGGAGGCCGATTGTGCTGGGGGCTCGGAGGCGAGCCAGCTTTGTTGTAGGACAGGCATAGGAGTAGTCTGGTCGGCCACTGTATGTCCTTTCTTGCATGCTCTGGGACACGTCATCTGTCACGTGTCATGATCTGGGAGATCACCGATATCGAGCATCATCAGAAGTCACCGACCGCATGGGAGATATCCAGCACATATCTAGTTATGGAATACAAAGAAATGAAAACTTACGTTGAATCGCATCATAAATATTGGGATGAGTTTAGTTGCACTCTTATGTGCGACGGTTGGACTACTCAAAACCACATGAAAATTATAAATTTTCTTGTATATTCTACTGAAGAAACAGTTTTTCTTAAATCCGTTGATGCAACAAACTACGATCAGACGGCCGATTATTTATGTAATTTAATGAATGACGTGGTTGGCGAAATCCAAGAGCATAGAGTAGTGCAAGTGGTCACTGATAATGCTGCAAATTATAAAGCAGCTGGTCGATTATTGATGGAGAAAAGAAAAAGTCTGTATTAGACTCTCTGTGCATCACATTGCATAAATCTAATGTTCGAAGATATGGCAAAAGAGCATGAAGTGAAAACAATCATTGAGCAGTGTAAGACAATGACAAATTTTATATATAATCATGGTTGGGCTCTTAAAATAATGAGAGCAGGGACAAATAATAAAGAGCTATTTCGGCCTGCCGTAACACGATTTGCAACAAATTTTCTTTCGTTGGACTTTATTTACACACATCGGGAGGATTTGAAAAGAACAGTCGCTACACGTGAGTGGACAAATAAACAAATCAAGCTCGGATCCAGAGATAAGAAAAATGCCAAAGAAGTAAAAAAGATGATCGAAGCTTTTGGATAGGGATTGCTTACATCATTGTTATGTTTGAGCCGCTTGTGAAGGTTTTGAGAATGGTTGACCGAGATGACAAAGCTGAAATGGGTTTTCTTTATGAGCCAATGGATCGGACAAAAGAAGCAACAAAAAAACGTTGGAAACGACTACACGAAATGGTGGAGAATACTTAATAATCGTTGGGAAAGACAACTCCATCAAAATGTTCATGCAGCAGGTCAATTCAAACTGACAATTTCGATACTGTTAATTTAATATTCTTAAGCAAATTACCATCTATATCAATTAATATCAATATCATCAAATTGTAGGATTCTTTTTGAATCCTCGATTTCATTACACCAGCGGTATAGAAAATGATGAGGTATTGACAAGTTTTAGGTCTGTAGTTGACAGAATGGAACCAGACATATCAAGACAAATATATATATATATATATATATATATATATATATATATATATATAAAGATTATCATTATTTGTATACCTATAAGCATTAAATTTGTTTTCAATGCAGGCGGAGCAATACAGATTGAAATCAGGTGTTTTCGCTACTATGAAGGCAAAAATTGCTTCTCAAGAATCTAATCCGGCTGAATGGTGGTCTATAGTTGCCATAGGAGAAACTCCAAATTTCGCGTGTTCATCAAGACGCATTTTAAGCCAGACGACTTCATCCTCAAATTGTGAAAGAAATTGTACAACTTTTGAATTAATTCATATAAAAATTAGAAATAGACTAAAAATGACTAATCTTGAGAAGTTGGTATACATCCATTACAATATGAGATTAAGAGAAAGGCATATCAGGCGAAAACAAAAACATGAGCAAGTAATTGACTTGGATTGTATATTTCATCAGGATGATCCACTTGCTGTGTGGATTGAAGAGTCTGAAGGTCGATTGCCAGATGATGATGAAAACAGTTGGATGGACGAGGAAAGAGAAGAGAATGAAGACTGGGCCAAAGCCATAGAGTGGATAAACGGAAAAAAGCAGTAAGCAAGCACTGAGGAAAGTAGCTCATCGGTCGGGTCAGATCATGGGCACGCAGCAGGTGGAAGTGCAAGCGATTATCATCCTTCCATTAGAGATTATTCTACTCCGGAAGCTGATACTGGGAGTTTATCAACGTAAACATGAAAAAAGTCGTCATCAAGGGGGAATATCAATGATCCACATGGACATCAACTTAGTCAGCTTTCGTCGCACTATTCATTTGATAGTGCCGGCTTTAATGATCCATATCACCTTGAAGATTACAAAGGTTCGTACGTAAATTATGGATCATCAACCAGTGAGCACTCAAGTGACTAAAATAGGCAGGATGTAAACTTATAGCAATATTCATCTTCACCATATGATAACATGATGGCATCCTTTTTTGGAACATATCAAATGCTATATTGTTATCCATCATACTATCAGGAGGATAGTAACAACGACGATAATGACCCACATTCGCATCAGCCCGCTCGAAATAGCTTTTGGTGGTGACGTTAGAAATTTGGGATTGACAAATTTTTTGTTGTTAATGTCTAAGTAGCTGAAGTAATATGAATTTTTAGTTATGTGAGTTTAGTTTATTTTTTCTTTAATATCAAAAGTTGTTGTTCCTTATTTAATTTGGTTCTTGAGGTATGGGTTAAATTTTTAGCAATATATTTTGTATGCCCAGTGGGACTCGAACCCATAATTTTCCGGATTAATTCGGACGCCTTACCATTAGGCAACGTGCATGTTGAATGTCTTCATTGAATTTTACATGTTATGAAACAGTAAAACCATTATTTATGTCATTGTTTAGTTTATCTATACCGCCGATACCGAAACCGAAACCACCGAAACCTACCGAAACTTTTTAAAGATGAAATGACCGAAACCGAGTTCTTGAACCTTGATTGCAATCTCTTCGATAAGGAAAAGATCGATATATCTTCAATTTCTCTGTAAGCTATCAAAATTTGTCGAAATTCATGTAGTAACTTGGGCTCCGACTAAATACCGAAATCTCTAAAAGTTCTGATTTCCGAAGAGGAAAGGCCATTGTGATTTTTTAGTTTGATGGGTCAATTGCCTTTTCCAAAACCATATAGCTTTGTTATATCAGTTTATATGAATTGGTGTGTGATTCAATTCTAGATCTGTTCACTTATTATTAGAATTAGGGTAATTATTTATTTGAATATTTGGTCTGAAGGTTATAGGAGACACGCTCACTCTGATCTACTTGCAGCCTCGATTCATCAAAAAGCGATTCTTTTAGAGGCTCGGTCATATTCATCTTAGATGTATTAACCTTCAGGCACAAGCATGACGATAGGAAAATTGATTCATGTACACCCAGATTCATGTATCACAGAATGAACGAAAAAACTTGTGGAGAAATGTTTGTAGATTCTTCTTCTGAAATTCTACATATAAAGAATACATATGGCGCCTTCCTGTCCTCTATATATTTAGCACCGGGATAACAGAAAGAAGTATAGCAATTGAATTCCTTTAGACTTTTTGTTAGAGATTGGTGCATTTTTAGAATATAAGGTATGTTTCAGTTACTCCTCAAGCTGTTCTTGTGCTCTTATTTTTTGTAGTAGTTATTTCTGCTTCTTAGGAATGTTATATATATATGAAAAAGATAATATAATCACAAGGATTTTTAAGCGCCGCCCAGCGCAGAAAGCATGGATTTAAATTTATGAGATTGACACTAATTGCTGTGTCGATTTCAATCCAGCTATTAATTTTTCATTCAGTTAAGAATACAATTATTAAAAAGACTCGATATGTATAGCTTTATTGATTTTTTTACACAATTATTTTGGTTTTTTAATTTCTTCTTACCATTCGTCTATTTCAAGAAGTTCACACAACTTTTTCCTGATGGAGTTTAGTAAGTACAATCTGGTTAAACTCGCGGAGGGGGATGAGGAACGAGTTCTCTCAAAGAACCTTTATTATCTGAATTCTTCATATTTTGCGAAACATTGCCCTGTCATTGAAGTTCACCGTTTGGAGCAGTTTAAGGACTCAAAAGAAGCTTGCATAGGAGCATTGCGGCTTTTTTCAAAGAGCATTCAAGGAAATGGTGATAACCTTGGTGTAGCTAACTATCATTGGCAGGGCACACCCAAGGTTGAGCTTTCTAAAATTTTGGACATCATCTCTAACCCAGAACAATATAACGATGATGGATCTTGCAGACTCCTTTATCTATCCCATGACCCTGAGACGTGTGCCATTGACATGTTTTGTGTTGCAGGTCTTATGTTTTGTGTTTGGTTTGATGCTTGGATTTGATATAATCTTCTTTCATTTCAGTTGTATTCTCTTTATTATAAAATATCTATAATTAATGAAAAGAAGGTGTATCAGACATTGAAAATATGAAGTATAGCAAATAAAAGATTACATTTTTATTTTTCTGCACTGGAGCTCTTTTATTTCTCTCGACTTTCCATGGCTGTCTCCCTCTGTTTCTTCCTTGCCGATATATCCCAGTATATATAGATATCTCTATACGCATATGAATAAATAAAAAGGAATAAAGCAGTCCCGTCGTCTAGGCTTTTCCACATCCAGATGGGGTTGGATATGGAACAAAGCTACAGTTAAGACCGACAAAACTTTATGACATGAGAGGGCACGGTACAACTGACAAATAAATTCAAATAAATAACTATATGGTTTCAATCATCGGCCATTGCTAAAAGCATTAAGGTTTATTCTATCTCAAGATACTATTCAATCTGATGATTTCCCCCTAATTTTGCTTAATTTTCTGACGGTTTCTTCCATTATTCTGATATTTTGCATTTACTTAGAAATAATGGAAGACGGGTATTTGTACCATCATCTAAAATTTTCCAACTAGTAATTTTTTTTAAAGATAAATCTAATTAGTATGTTACAATCTTCATACAAGTCAGTAAGGAGCTATGTGTTCACAAAATGTGCCTAAATTGTGGATACCAAAATAGAGAATTAATTGGTTGTATCAAATGCATTTACATATGTATTGCCACTTATCTATATCCACATTTTATCACAATGTTGTAGTATTTTAAATTGTAATGTCTGCCTTTCCTTCATACAGGCGTATCACCATAATTAAAAAAGGGACTTTTTTATATTGCCCTCTCGAAAATCGAATATTTTTCGAAAACCCCATCCATATATGACTATTTACCTATAACTCAGTCGAAAATTCTCCATCAACTAAATACCCCACTCTGATAAGTTTCTATGAAGTTAAACCTTAACCATGGTTAGTTAGAGCGGTAAAAAGACTAAAATGTCCCTCACCTCTCTCTCTCTCTCCTCGGTCTCACCGGAACTGAGCTCGTTGCCGTCTTCATTGACTTCCAAAGTCGCAGAAGATCGTCATCACCAACCTCCATCAGCTTGCTCGAGCTCCCCATCAATGCCCAACCTCGATCATCATCACCGCCTTATCCCTTACAGATCCATCGGCCTCAACTCGAGCTAAGTGGCCCTCATCTGCTCGAGATCATTCAGATCAGTATCATCGAGGGCAAGGTGGGGGCCGCCGAACCCAGAGGTCGGGGCAGGGGCGGCGCCGGTGATGGCAGACAGTGAGAAGGAAGGAAGATTTTTTTTTTTTTTTTTGGGTATTTCGGTCTTTTTACCCTTCTAACGGCAGTTTTAGATGGTAAAAAAACGCTGACCAACTAAAAGTGAACCGGAGTAGGGATTTTAGTTGGGTTAAGATTTTCAAGTGAGTTACAGACAAATAGTCATAGTTGGGTGTGGTTTTCGAAAATATTCGATTTTCGAGAGAGCAATATAAAAAAAAACCTTTAAAAATAGTTTGATCACTGAACTGTACTAGATCTTTTATTCGATTCTAGGACTGATCACCAAAACCAAGAGTCATTGAGTATGAATTCATATTTTCAAACCTGAAGTCAATAAGATCAAGAGATGCACATCATTCTGTTCTACCTGATGCCTGTGATTCATGCTAAGCAAGTCATCATCCGCCTTACCCATTGCGCACACATGTTTTCTGCAACACCAAACGACCATATACACCGTTTTATGCCAACACCAGGATGTTACGGCAACATCACATCGCCATTTTTGCCTTTCCGTATAACCTGGGTCAACGACCATAACGCTCGTGTATATATTTTCGCGGATTCTACATTTAAATTGCAGATATGGTGAACAGAGTTAGACAGAAAGAGAGGGAACATAGAAATTGAGATTCCTCAATCTTTGGTTGGAGTTTGGAGCATTTGCAGATAACAAGGTATGTCTTGGTTTCGCCCGATAAAGTCTTCTTTTTTGGGGCTTTCTCCTCTGAATGCCATGCAAATTCACTGTAACAAACAGTTTAGGACACAAATACGGCTTGTTTGGAAGCATTGTTGCTTTTCTTTAAACAACATTGAAGGAAAGGGAAATAAGTTAGGTATCACTTATCACTGGCATGGTATATCCAAGTTTGTGCTATCTAAAATTTTAAGAACGGCATCTACGACACGACCACGAGGACACGAACACTACATGATGGGATATGGTAAAATCTCAAAATATAGAATACGAGGACAAGTCGATACACACATACATATAATTTTAGAAAATAAATAAAATATCAAGCTACTACAACAATATAAAACAAGAAAAAATAACAAGTCTAACATATATAGAGATTGAATCATAATAATAGTATACAACCATATGTCGTTCTTACTAACAATTTCCAAAATATAAAATAATAAGATTAGTGATTAACAAGTTTTTCTTTAAATGTAAGACTTCTAAAATACCCATTATATCAATATGTCGATAACATACTTTGGACATGTGTAAAACGCATATGACGCGCATAAAACATACATACAGTTCGCATATGGCACATATACGACATGTCTGATATTTATCTTGCAAATGTCGGTGTCCAACACGTGTCAAATCTGTGCTTGGTAAGTCGTAAGCCATCAGAAATGCCCGTACAACCTAGCCTTAGACTTGACCGGTAGAAAAAACTACATTAGCGAGGGAATGCGATGGACAACATTTGCAGGGACAAACTTCCATCGGCAATATGTACACTATCAAGCGAAATTTTCCCTCTTGTTAATATTCTCTCGGGAATGATCTATTTATAGGGGGGAAACCCCGAGAGAAATTATAAAAAGCGCAAATTTAATTGGTCCTAAACATAACGAGGGAAAGATTGTCCGCCAAAGAAATGCCAAGGGAACATTGCCGAAGGGTTGATATATCCCTCGGCAATGTTCCCTTGGCATTTCTTAGGTAGCTAATGCGACTATTGCCAAGGGATATATCCCTCAGCAATGTTTCTCTCATTATGTTTTGGCCCAATTAAAATTATGTTTATTATACTTTCCCCCGGTAATGCATTTTTTCTCCTTTAAAAATAAATTATTGCCGAAAGAATATTAGCAAGAGGGAAAATTCGCTTGATAGCGTACGCATTGCCGAGAAAAGTTTGTCCCTCGCAAATGTTGTCCCCTGCTTTCTCTCGCTAATGTAGTTTTTTCTATTAGTAACCATTGACTTGTAGCTACGCTCATTTCTTAGACATTTTTATACGTGGGGCTTTTTCACTTTTAAAACTTGATTAGTCAATAGCCATCTTAAAAATTTCTCTTCAATTACATCATTAATACTCCATGGGGAATATTTTTTGTTCTATGATTAAATTTTCACAATTTTACCATCATGATAATATAAATTTTCAAAGTTAAAATGGCGAACAACATTCTCCATATTTTAAATGGATTTTCATAGAACAAATTTCCTTCCCACTGGATTTTTAGCTTCAAGAGGATAAAATAGGTTTGGATGGGTCTGATTTGAATGGTTTTTCTAACCAAGAAAAGACCAAGTATCTTTCAGAGAATTAGAAGACAAGATTTTAACTTAAAGTCATTAAAAGGATAGTGTGTGAACAAAAATAATTCTACTTCTCAATTTAATTCCATTTCAGATGACTGGGACATTGCCCGTGGTTACTTGTTGAGTGCGATAAATAAAGGAATTATCTCAAAATCGCCGTATACGGAAGGTTACTATACCTTACCTTAAACTATTTAAATCTAAACAATTACAAAAATTAATCATAACTATTTATTTTTCTAACAATATTTTATGTTAGTAGTTTGAATATATTGGTTGCGTTTGTATGTGGGAAATAGTCTCACATCGGATGGAGAGACGAACACCCAAGTCTTTATAATAGTTCCCAATATTTAAGTAATAACTTGAATAAAATGAATAATGAGCCAAGTGGGCTTGATTTCTAGCAAGCTTATAACATTTATTTACTATTGTCTTGGGCTTAGTAACAGAGTTGATTTTTTGAACTTCAGATTCAAAGGTTGTCTGAACAGAACTAACGGTTGTGTATGTTCAACGCTTAATGGTCACAACCATTCAAACGGATGTGGTTGTGTCTGTTCAACTCAATGGTTGTGATTGCACTACTGTCCTCCCATAGTGGGGGCAATATCACCTTTCGGAAAGTGTATCATACACGCCTCAAACCTTTTAATTCTGTCTTAACCAATCTAAAACTCAACAATCGAAAGGTGATATTATGGAGACAGAATTAAATTCAAGTGTCAATGTTCATTTCCAGAACCAAGATGTTATCAAACGGATCGATTCGATGGGAGCAACTACACTAGATGGAAAGACAAGATGATGTTCTTGTTGACCGCCTTGAAGATATTTTACGTTCTTGATCCGAACTTGCCGCTAATTCCAGATTCAGTGTCAACTTCGAATGATACCGAGAGTGCCAGAACAGAGAAAAACAAGCGTGAAGAAGACGAACTAGTTTGTCGCGGTTACATTCTCAATTCCCTCACCGATCGTCTGTATGATCTTTACAGAAATATGAAGACACCAAAGGAAATCTGGAGCGCCCTTGAAACAAAGTACAAAAATGAGAAGAAAGGTACGGATAAATTTCTAGCGCTTAAATATTTTGAATTTAAGATGTCTGATGACATGCCAATCATGGATCAAGTGCATGAATTACAAATTCTCGTCTCTAAACTGAGCGAACTCGAAATTAAAGTCCCCAATTCATTTCAAGTTGGAGCGATTCTATCTAAACTTCCTCCTACTTGGAATAAATACAGAAAGAAAATCACCTTTCGGAAAGTGTATCATACACGCCTCAAAGCTTTTAATTCTGTCTTAACCAATCTAAAACTCAACAATCGAAAGGTGATATTATGGAGACAGAATTAAATTCAAGTGTCAATGTTCATTTCCAGAACCAAGATGTTATCAAACGGATCGATTCGATGGGAGCAACTACACTAGATAGAAAGACAAGATGGTGTTCTTGTTGACCGTCTTGAAGATATTTTACGTTCTTGATCCGAACTTGCCGCCAATTCCAGATTCAGTGTCAACTTCGAATGATACCGAGAGTGCCAGAACAGAGAAAAACAAGCGTGAAGAAGACGAACTAGTTTGTCGCGGTTACATTCTCAATTCCCTCACCGATCGTCTGTATGATCTTTACAGAAATATGAAGACACCAAAGGAAATCTGGAGCGCCCTTGAAACAAAGTACAAAAATGAGAAGAAAGGTACGGATAAATTTCTAACGCTTAAATATTTTGAATTTAAGATGTCTGATGACATGCCAATCATGGATCAAGTGCATGAATTACAAATTCTCGTCTCTAAACTGAGCGAACTCGAAATTAAAGTCTCCGATTCATTTCAAGTTGGAGCGATTCTATCTAAACTTCCTCCTACTTGGAATGAATACAGAAAGAAAATACTGCACTCCCCTGAAAGTTTTACCATAGAGCAATTTCAGACTCATCTACAGATTGAGACAGAGAACCGTGCACGTGACATGATTTTTCTTAGTTCTAAAACTAACTCTAAGGTGAATCATGTCAGTGAAAATGGTCATAGAAAATTTCAGAATAATTTCAAAGTCCAGAAGAAAGGAAATTTTAAGAAATCTAATTTTGCAAAGAACAAGTGGCCTTGTTATAACTGTGGAAAGAAAGGCCACTATATTAAAGATTGCAAATTCAGAAATACCGGAAAGAAACTTGGTTTCGGATCAGAAAATAGCAACAAGGCAAATCTAATAGAAAATGAAGTCAAAGAACTTGTTGCTATGGTTTCTGACATGCAGATAGGCATGATTACGGAATTACATATGGCTGCGGTAACTAAAACTGCAGATTGGTGGCTCGATTCTGGCGCAACCATCCATGTATGCAATAACAAAGCAATGTTCAAAACCTATACGGATCAGAAAGAACCTGAAGATGTGTTGATAGGAAACCACGTTTCGGCCAAAATGCTCGGTAAAGGAAGTGTTGAATTGAAGTTTACATCTGGACAGAAACTTACTCTGCTTAATGTATTTCATGTTCCTGATTTGAGGAAAAATCTTGTATCTGCAAATCTGTTGTGCAAGAAGGGATTTAAAATTGTTCTAGAGTCTGACAAAGTTGTAATATCGAAGAATGGTATATTTGTAGGAAAGGGATATTCCGGTGATGGCATGTTCAAACTCAGTATTAATGAAATAAATTGCGTGTTTGCTTATGTTGTTGAGTATTCTTTTTTCTTGTGGCATGCTAGACTATGTCATTTAAATTTTCGCTCTTTAAAGTATATGTCTAAATATGGTTACATTGCATGTCAAAATGATCATAATGATAAATGTGAGATTTGCGTAGAAGCAAAAATGACTAGAAAACATTTCCCTAAAATCGAAAGAGATACTAATTTATTAGAACTTGTTCATTCTGATATTTGTGAATTAAATGGTCAATTAACTAGAGGAGGAAAAAGATATTTTATAACCTTTACTGATGATCATTCTCGTTTTACATATGTATATTTATTAAGAACAAAAGATGAAGCATTTGAGAAATTTAAAGAGTATAAGTCAGTTGTAGAAAATCAGAAAGATAAAAGGATTAAAATCCTTAGAAGTGGTAGAGGGGAAGAATATTTTTCTGATTTTTTTTCTCAATTCTGCGAAATGCATGGTATTATTCATCAAAGAACTGCACCTTATACGCCTCAGCACAATGGATTAGCCGAAAGGAAAAATAGGACCTTAGTTGAAATGGTAAATGCTATGCTTTTAAATGCTAAATTACCTTTTAATCTTTGGGGTGAGGCGCTTTTAACAGCATGTTATATTCATAATAGAATACCATCCAAGAAAACTCATGTTTCACCATATGAAATTTGGAATGGTAGAAAACCCAATTTAAACTATATTAAAGTGTGGGGGTGCATAGCATATTATAAAGTGACCGATCCATATAAATCTAAATTAGGGCCGAGAGGCATTAGAAGTATATTTGTTGGATATGCACAGAATTCTAAAGCATATCGACTTCTAGATTTAGAATCAAATGTCATAATTGAGTCGATACATGTTGAATTTTTTGAAAATAAATTTATGCATGACAATGTTGATTCTAATTTGTATAATGATGAAAATACAGCAACTTCTAAGAAAATTACAAATGAGAAAAGAAGAGAAAGTAATGAAAATATTGAACCAAGAAAAAGTCAAAGAATCAGGAAAGAAAAATCTTTTGGTCCTGATTTTATTGATTCGCGTTCAATAGTCTTTCTCGTTGAAGGAGATAGAACCAAAGTGCTTAACAAAGTACCTGTTCTGCTTAATATAGAAGATGATCCTAAAACATTTAGTGAAGCAATATCATCAAGAGACACTGCATTTTGGAAAGAGGCTATTGATGACGAAATTGACTCAATAATGTCTAACAATACTTGGATATTGGTTGACTTGCCTCAAGGATCTAAGCCTATAAAGTGTAAATGGGTATTTAGAAGAAAACTAAATACAGATGGCTCTATACAAACTTTCAAGGCAAGATTAGTGGCTAAGGGATTCACACAAAAGGAGGGCATAGATTATTTTGATACTTATGCACATTTGGCTAGAATAACATCCATTAGAATTCTTATAGCTTTGGCTTCAATATATAATTTATATGTGCATCAAATGGATGTAAAAACAGCCTTTTTAAATGGTGAATTAAATGAGGAAATATACATGGAACAACCCGAAGGTTTCATAGTTCCTGGAAATGAGAACAAAGTTTGTAAATTAACTAAGTCGCTATATGGTTTAAAACAGGCCCCTAAACAATGGCATGAGAAATTTGATAAAGCAATAATATCAAATGGTTTTAAGCATAATAGTGCGGATAAATGTGTATATTCCAAATTCAATCAGAATTATGGGGTAATCATATGTCTCTATGTAGACGACATGTTGATATTTGGTACGAACATGATTGGAATAAATGAAACAAAAATGTATTTAACTTCAGTATTCAAAATGAAAGATTTGAATGAAGTAGATACTATTTTAGGAATAAAGGTGAAAAAACATAGTGAAGGGTTTGTACTAAACCAATCTCATTATATAGAGAAATTATTAAATAAATTCCAGCATCTTAATATTAAAGAAAGTGTTACTCCGTATGATCCGAGTATGAAATTAAATGAGAATTGTGACAATGTAATTGCACAATTAGACTATGCTAGCGCTATTGGAAGCCTTATGTATGTGATGCATTATACAAGGCCTGATATAGCTTTTGCAGTATGCAAATTGTCACGATATACCAGTAAACCCGGTACTAATCATTGGAAGGCCATCAGTAGAGTTCTTGGATATCTAAAAAGAACAAAAGAGTTTGGTCTATTTTATTCCAATTATCCTGCAGTAGTAGAAGGTTACTCGGATGCAAGTTGGATCACAAGTGCAAGTGATAATAAATCCACAACAGGTTGGGTATTTACAATTGGAGGCGGTGTCATTAGCTGGGCCTCTAAGAAACAAACTTGCATCACACATTCAACAATGGAATCTGAATTTGTCGCTTTGGCTGCTGCCGGCAAGGAAGCGGAATGGCTGAGAAATTTTTTATTGGATATAGAGTTGTGGCCACAACCAATGCCATCTATTTCCTTGCATTGCGATAGTGAGGCGACTATGTCTAGAGCTTATAATAATGTTTATAATGGTAAATATAGA
Source organism: Agapanthus africanus (assembly GCA_030015575.1). NCBI lineage: Eukaryota > Viridiplantae > Streptophyta > Magnoliopsida > Asparagales > Amaryllidaceae > Agapanthus > Agapanthus africanus. The sequence continues at coordinate 748,359,162 of CM057342.1, read as the reverse complement.
CACATTAGCTTAAGGGATGAATATATTCGAGAATTAATAACTAATGGAATAATTACCATAGTTTATGTGAGTTCTGCAAAGAATTTAGCAGATCCCTTTACCAAGGCATTATCTAGAGATTTGGTAAAGAATACGTCAATTGGAATGGGGCTTAAACATTTACAATTTGGCACCGGTAATGGTAACCCAACTTTAATTAGTAAAAACTAATTTTAATAGTTCAATGGGTAATAACAAGTTACTGTCATGTGCCTGTATTGCACTAGGCGTCTCATTCTTATATAAATAAGTATATAGTGCTGTCTGTTACGATAAAGAGGATGAGCGAAAGCTCTCAATGGAGTTATTTAATTTTTAAATATCCACAGTAACAGGGATATAATAAAGGAAACTCCACCTATATTAGCATAGAAGTGGTGCCGCTTCAATAAGAGATATGAAGTATTCTCTTGTAAATGCTTATGAAGTACAAGATTAGCACATGACCATAATAGTGCTAAAGCAGTTATAAACCTCTTAGAAAATAAGATGAATATTGTGTGTGTTGTATTTCAAATTCTAATAATAAAAAGTTTTGGTTTAATCTGCGGACACCAATAATTTTGTTAGACGATTGATATATATACACTAATGGAAGGTTTAAATCGAAAGATACCTTTCTTTATGCATAATATTTGTCACGAGAGAGATGTGGTTGCAGCCAATATATACAAACTAGTGGGGGATTGTTAGTAGTTTGAATATATTGGTTGCATTTGTATGTGGGAAATAGTCCCATATCGGATGGAGAGACGAACACCCAAGTCTTTATAATAGTTCCCAATATTTAAGTAATAACTTGAATAAAGTGAATAATGAGCCAAGTGGGCCTGATTTCTAGCAGGCTTATAACATTTATTTACCATTGTCTTTGATGAGGCACTTGGGCTTAGTAACAGAGTTGACTTTTTGAACTTCAGATTCAAAGGTTGTCTGAACAGAACTAACGGTTGTGTCTGTTCAACGCTTAATGGTCACAACCATTCAAACGGATGTGGTTGTGTCTGTTCAACTCTTAATGGTCACAACCATTCAGATGGTTGTGTCTGTTCAAGTCTATAAATTATGTCCTGCTCTTCACATTTAAGGCATCTTCTTCTCATTATCTTCTAAGAGAGTTTTCAAGGGCTTTGTTGTATCTTGGGGGTGATTGCCTTCTACTGTCCTCCCATAGTGGGGGCAATATCACCTTTCGGAAAGTGTATCGTACACGCCTCAAAGCTTTTAATTCTGTCTTAACCAATCTAAAACTCAACAATTTACATTTACATCTGTTTGCATTTTTGAGGGATGTTAGGCAAGATATCTGACCAAAGATGGCTGACAGTTCAGATGAATGCAGACTTGATAGAAAACAGTTGATGCTTTTTTTTCCTTTTGTTGAAATTAAAGAAGATTAAAACCGCCTTTAAATTGAGGATGAAATCAAATCTTATGTTAATCTGAGAAATAATCTTTATCCTAATTCTATTACCTTTATGAAGGAATTACAATTTCTTTGAAAAGCAAAAGGCCAAAATATCTTCAAATCTTGGAAGATATCAAAATTTGTCAAAAGCTCACACAGTAACTTGGGCTTCCAAATTGATTGTAAATAGTGAATATATAGACAAGTTCTGATTTTTGAACATGAAAGGCCATTGCGGTTTTGAATATGGCGGGTCAATTGCCTCTTCCAAAACTCCGTGGCTTCCTTATATCAGTTTATATGCATTGGTGTGTGATTCAAGTCTTCATATCTTGCAAAATACTGCCATGCATGTCATTGAAGTTCACCGTTTGGGGCAGTTTGAGGACCCAAAAGAAGCTTGCTTAGAAGCATTGCGGCTTTTTTCAAAGAGCATACAAGGAACTGGTGATAACCTAGGCGTCTATCTATCATTGAAATGGTACACCCAAGGTTGAACTTTCTAAATTTTTTGGACATCATCTCTGACCCAAAAGAACATAAAGATGGTGAATCTTGTAGTATCCTTTATCTATCTCATGACTCTGAGACATGTGTCATTGACAGGTAAATATCTCTTGCTAAGGAAATCTATTCTTTTACTTGTATGCACGTTTACCTTATCCTAATTGCATTGCAGTGTAGCGAGCTCACTACCAGCTGATAAAGGACTACAATATGTTCTGTTTAGTCGCGTTATCTGTATATATTATCTTGCTGAGAAGTACATGGCTTGGATCACTTTCAACGACAAACATGTTCAACCACTGTATGTTGTCAGTTGTCACTATAAGACCCATGGCCGAAATCGGAGGTTAAATTTTTCAATATACTATGCGGCAGTGTTTTAAAAGACGGAGACGCGAGGCGAAGCGTTCGACTCTCGACTAGGCGAGACGTTAGGTCTCGAGGCGTGAGGCGTAAGCCTCATGATTTTCGTCTTTTAATTAATAATAAATAGAGAAAAATCAGAATATAAGATAATATTATGGTCTTACATCACTCATATGCCAAAACAAAGATGTCCTTAACATAATAAATTATGGATGTTAGTTAATATTTAATAATAATATAGTTTTATAGTATAGTTTTAATTTTTAAATTATCAATGACTACTGAAACTTTGTTTACTTGTGTAGGGATAGAGAAGATAAAAGATTGAAATGTTATGTGCCGCCTTATTAACCCAAAGCCCAAATCCAATAACCTATCCCTTTACAACTCTTTTATTACAGTACCACTAAGGAAAAAAAAAACCCTAGTGCTTTCTCATGTGGGTTTCCTGCGCCACCAACAAAGCTTTCTTCTCTCACATCACCTTCGATCCTCGCCTTCTAACCTCGATCTTGTTGCCAACTTGCGCAACACCTTCGATCCTCGCCTCATAGCCTCGATCTCGCTGCCATCTTGCAATCTAGAAGACAAAATCCACGATCCAGGTTAGAATTTAAGCTTTTTATGCTTTTTCCATACAAAAGAAGCGTGCGCTTCACGATTGAAGCGTGCGTTTCGTCCGCCTCAATAGAGTCTCGCGAATGAAGCGTACGCTTTAAGGGAAGATCTCGCTTCTTCTCTGCGCTTCAGGACGAAACCCTAGCCATTCGCCCTGATACGCGCCTTAGAAACGCCTTCAAAAACACTGCTATGCAGCATTAATTCCATAGAATTCTATACATGCATATTCAAAATCTGTTTCATTTGGTTGATTCTTCACCTTTTCTCTTCGAAAAAACTAAAATAAGGATGGTTTTTGTCATTTTTAAGAAAAGAGAAAGGGTGAAGAATCTTATAATTAATGAGGCAATTGATTAATACAAGAAGAGAAGATCTCATAAGATTCTCCACTTTGTCTTTTCTTGTCTCCACTTTGTCTTTTCTTGAAAATGACAAAATATATCCTTACTTTATTAATTCATTATGGGCACATTAAGGGCAAATGAGGTGATTACCTACAGACCATAACTAAGCTGGTCATGTCCTGCAAGTAAAGTGGCCTTATTTACTCATAGGACATAACCAGCTTAGTTATGCCCTGTGAGTAATTACTCAATTTGTCCTTTATGAATGAATAAAATAAGGATGGTTTTTGTCATTTTCATGGAGGGAGAAAAGATAAAGAATCTTATGATTAATGAGGCAATTGATTAATACAAGGAGAGAAAAAATCTAATAAGATTTTTACAAGATTCTCCACTTTCGCTCTCCTTGAAAATGACAAAATCAATCATTGCTTTATTCATTCGTTAAGGACAAATGGAGTAATTATCCACAGGGCATAACTAAGTTGGCTATGCTTTGAAAGTAAACTGGCCTCACACACAAGGGTAATTTGCTCTCAGGACATAACCAACTTAGTTATGCCATATTGGATAATTACTTCATTTGCCTTTCATTCATGATATAGAGGTGGTTATTGTCATTTCAAAGAAGATATGGTGTAATTAATTAACACAATGAGAGAGAAAATGTAATAGGATTTTTACAAGATTTTCTATTCATTGGAAATGACAAAAATTGTCCATACTTTATCCATTCATGGAGGACAAATGGAGTAATTACCAATAGGGCATAATTAAATAGATTATGCCCCATGAGTAAATTAGCCTTACCCTATATATATAAAGAGAGAGAGAGAGAGAGAGTACGGACACGTTAGGACAGGTTCGCGTTTTTAAATTCACGAACCTGAATAACAGTTGTTGGATCTACCATTTGCTTTCAACAGCTTCGATTAAAATAAATTAATAAATCCATTAAAGAAAATGCTTCCTTACCTAATTTTTGGGATATATGTATGTATGTATATATGTATGTATATATATATATATATATATATATATATATATATATATATATATATAGATATATATAGAGAGAGAGAGAGAAGGTGAACATTAATTTCGTTTTAATGTTTCGCAAATACTATAATCGCCTATAAAACAAATAACAAAAGAGCCTAAGCATTGGCAAGCATCTTGTTACAGCAAGGGACACCCCAAATAACATAACAATTAAACCAAAAGGAAGTGAAAATTCATATAAAGCGAGTTGTGGGTTTGTTAACATGCATTATTAGTACAAACACGGCAAATTTTAGAATCTCGGTGCACAATAGTCGATAGAGTTAAGAAACTCAAGTATTACAGAGGTGTCGATTAATGGAGTCGAATTTCTCCGATTCATTGTCATAAATGTCTAATCAAATTCTACTTCGAAGGCCATCACAATCCCCATAGTATCCAAATTGTCGCCGTTTTGAAAATACGAAGCCTGTGTCATACAATCAGCCACAACAAAATAATTGTAACACCCTAACCCAATCATATGTTTTTTTTTTCATTTTTTTCCTTTCTTTTGAATGTATTGGATTTTGTTGTTGTTTTAAGTTGGAGTTTAATACTTTCTAATTAAGATAGAATATATTATTATGATTGCTTTAAGTTTGTTATAGTTATGGTTTTTCAAGTTTTTAAATAAGTATATTATTAGTATTTATGTTTGTTTATTATTTGATTAATATCTTAAATTTCTCTCTATATATTATTTATTTATCTAACATTAGTTTCGTAAATAAATAAATAATATTAGTATGGTTGTTTTAACAAAACATATTTAGTATTTAAGATTGTTAGATAATTTATTAATATCTTATTTTAATTTGCATCTAATATATTTTCAAATACTAGATATGCAAACAAATATATTATACTTATCTAAGTTAGTTAATTATATGATATTTAACTTTTAAAGTTTTGTTTTGCTAAATCTAATAATAAATTATTTATATTCTAATACAGTATTTTGTCTACCATGATGTATTATTAATAATCTTTAAATTCTATTTTAAATCTTTCAAATTAAACTATTGGGCGTTGTGAAAATTATTTTCCTAAACTTATATATATTTTCTTATACTCTCTCTTCAAATATATTTTTATCTCTCCAAACAAATCTATACCTATTTTAATCATACACATTTAAACTAATCTATATATATCATATCTATTTAAAACCATATATCTATCTATCTATATATATATATATATATATATATCGTATACCAAACAAGCTTTACAAACTCCCACATAAGTTAATCTCTTTAACAGTATTTGGATCTCTCTTCAAATATATTTCTCTCCTCAATATTTTATTCTCCTACCTTATAACAACTTTACATATATTCATTATCATCATATCTTTCTCCTTCTCATATAAATCAACCTTCTCTCTTTTTCCCATCACAATATTTTTCTTCTTCTTCAAAATTAGCCGTGCCATCAAAATTTGGAAATTTGCTTCGTGTCGTCGTGTTTTTCGTCTCCGAGGCAAGTACTCTTGCTCCTTCCCTTCTTATCGAATCACTAATAATTATCTAATATTACCAGAACTAAATTAAATTATATACTTACATATTATTAAACCTGTGATAACAACATTACCTTATAACATAACTGATACTTATAATCAATATATGATAGCATTTAAACTTTTTGTGCTCAAATGCTCAGACTAATATTACTAACATGATAATTACTTGCTTGTAATTTGTTACTCGCTGCTACAATGCTACTATATGCTATATGTAGCATTTATAGATACAATGAAAATAATTGCTAATTCGACAAGTATAAACAATCTCTGAACCTAATATTATCATTTCATACTAATTATTATAACTATAATAATATTATTTAGCACTGCTCTCTACTAATTTCATTCTGTTACTGGGAATGTTATTTTTATGTAGTATGTAATATAAAAATATAAAAATATTCATATAATATTTATATTTAACCTTTGAAATAATATTCGATTTTAGCTCATGTGTTGTGTTGCTCCTAATTGAACTCCATCAAACCCTTTTAAAACGGTGTTGCGTAATTAATCTTGTTATATAGATGATGACTTGTTTTCCATGCACAAGAACCCTTGACATACTTTTTACATTCGTATTCAATAGTGTTTGAGCGATAGAAAGTGATTGTAGACTAGAATACCGAGAAATAAATATACATTACTTGATTCGGCACAAATTCATGATTCAGTGATTATTCGTGATTCAGTGTTTATAAATGATTCAAGTGATGCGAGTGATTATAAGTGATTAAAGTGTTCATTCATGTTTAATGCTTATTCATGACACGTGTCGGAAAATAGTTTTAGTCGATATTCAAGAACTAGTGATCAAGTTTTTATGGTAGTGACCAGACTTAGAAACACAGGGGATTGGGGAAATTGAAAAGGGAATGTGGACCCGTATTTTGGAGGATTTAGTGTTATCCAGTCGAACGCTCAGTTTGTCGCAATGGCGGTGTGCTGAACATTGCCCACTGTGATAGTGAGTGTAGGATTTCGCCTAGCGGCAAAGCTCGGGATTAGCTCCGAGCACAGTGGGCAGTGGTCCCGGATACGTACGGGATATCCTCCAAGGTTCGAGAATACATTCCACCAAATCAATTTCAAACTTATGCAAGATTAATTAAGGTTTGTGTTAGTGACATCTAGGAATCACCTGACCTGTTATTATTGCATCTTATCGTTATTGTACCTGTTATTATGCATAATACCTTTATTGATGTATCCATATTTACATGTGCATGCGGGCTTCAATACACTCACATATTCGTTCTATCACACACATACACATTATTACGATTGAGTACCTGTAGAATGTTCTGACATCTCTGAGACTTGCTATCTCAGTTTTAGAAACCGATTCACAGGCAAAACAGGATCAGAGCGACTATCAGGAGTTTGCCGAAGATCAGTAGCATTGTAAATTTATTTCTATTTTATTTCAGTTGATATTAGAATGTGCGTCTCTCGTGGGACGATAGGAATAATGTATCTTTCTTTTTGGAACTTGTTCTTCGTTTATTCGGAATCCTTTGTTATTTAGATCTTTTATTGACTCTATTTTTATCTCATGAATTTATCAGTATTATTTGTTATTTATGCAGTATGATATTAGTATTATATCTTGGATATTATCGTACATGTTTAGCTAGAGTTTTAGGTGTGACTATGGTAAGACGATTTTCCCATGTCTAGGAGCACCAACGGTTTCGGCCCATATTTCCGTATTCCGGGAATTGGGGCGTTACATGTTGGTATCGGAGCCGAGGCTGACATGAAGTTAGACTCTTTCACCGAACTTTTAGGTTAGAATCACGTGTTTAGAATTTCCATAGTGTGTCATGCTGCATAGTTCATTGATTCTGATTGTAGAATTTGAGCGAATGGGATAGACTTATGATATTGTACCCATGTACCGCGGCATGGTTACAATGCGTCATTCTGTTTGAATAACTTAAAGTTCTACCTTTAATTTGTTTCCACTGATTTGATTTCCTTGCACATGCCGATTTCTCGAGCCGAGACCGTGACTCTTCGTACCCTTGTTTGTTTCCTTGATCTTTAATTTTTCATACACCTCTATCTTCCTTGATCCTTGTGATTAGTTATCGATCATGTATTTTGTTCTAATTTCGAGAACAAAATTTCTTCTCGGGTAGGTAAGATGCAACACTCTAGCCCGATCGTAAGTTTTTTTTCCTTTTGAATGTATTGTTTTTTTTTTATATTATTATTATTATTATTATTTTAAGTTGGAGTTTAATACTTTCTAATTAAGATAGAATATATTATTATGGTTGTTTTAAGTTTGTTATAGTTATGGTTTTCCAATTTTTTAAAATAAGTATATTATTAGTATTTATATTTGTTTACTATCTGATTAATATCTTAAATTTCTATACATATAATATTTGTTTGTCTAACATTAGTTTCATAACTAAATAAATAATATTAGTATGGTTGTTTTAACAAAAAATATTTAATATTTAAGGTTAGATAATTTATTAATATTTTATTTTAATTTGCATCTAATATATTTTCTAATCCTAGATATGTAAACAAATATATTATGGTTATCTACGTTAGTTATGTATATGATATTTACCTTTTAAAGTTTTGTTTTACTAAATCTAATAATATCTTATTTATATTCTAGTATAATATTTTGTCTACCATGATATATTATTAATAATCTTTTAATCTTTAAATCCTATTTTAAAATTTTCAAATTAAACTATTTAGCGTTATGAGAATTATTTTCCTAAACTTATATATATTTTCTTATACTCTCTCTCTAAATATATTTTATCTCTCCAAACAAATCTATACATATTTTAATTATACACATTTAAACTAATCTATATACATCATATCTATTTAAAACTCTCTATATATTTATATAAATATTTCCTATTATCTTATATAATAATAAACCCTACATCTATTTTAACTATATATATATATACCAAACAAGCTTTACAAAATCCCACATAATTTAATCTCCTTAACAGTATTTGGATCTCTCTTCAAATATACTTCTCTGCTTAATATTTTATTCTCCTATTTTATAACAACTTTACATATGTTCATTATCATCATCTCTCCTTCTCATATAAATCAACCTTTCTATCTTTCCCATCACATTATTTTTCTTCTTCTTCAAAATTAACCGAGCCATTAAAGTTTAGAGATTTTATTCGTGTTATCGTATTTTTCGTCTTCGAAGCAAGCACTCTTGCTCCTTCACTTCTTGTCGAATTACTAATAATTATCTAATATTACTAGAACTAATTTAAATTATATACTTACGTGTTATTAAATCTGTGGTAACAACATTACCTTATAACATAGCTGATACTTATAATCAATATATGATAGCATTTAAACTTTTTGTGCTCAAATGCTCTGACTAATATTACTAACATGGTAATTACTTGCTTGTAATTTGTTACTCACCGCTACAATGCTATTATATGCTATATGTAGCATTTATAGATATAATGAAAATAATTGCTAATTCGACAAGTATAAACAATCTATGAACCGAATATTATCATTTCATACTAATTATTATAACTATAATAATATTATTTAGCACTCACTAGTAGAAACTGTACACGTTAGCGACCGTTTATTAAGAACCGTAATAATTTACATGGTTGCTAATGTGGTATTCACGACCATATTATTTATATTTTCCCTAATAAACGGTCGCCAACGCATTGGCGACCGTGTCCAAAACATTAGCGACCGCTTAAAAAAGTCGATAATACTTCGATCAGATTATACCCGCGAGCTGCCTTCTTCTTCCCCTCATTCTCCCCCATCAACCCGCGAAGGTAAATTCCCACCCCCTATTTTCTCAATTTTTTAAAAAAATTATCAAACCTATTGCAATTTTTTTCTTATACGTGTTATAGTTTGTTTTGTTGCTGTCGGAGCTTGATATAGGTTTTTTCTTTTCCAAATCCGACCAAGGTTCGTGTTTTCTCCTCCTAGCCCTAATTTTTTTCAATTAGATTATTAAATTTTGAAATTTGTTGATTAGTAATTTCAAAAAATTGAATCATTTGTAGCATGATGGGTTTAGAATTATGAAATCATGGAATCATGAAATCAGGGTTTGAAATTTTTTGTGATTTTGAGGTTGATGGGTTTTATCATTGAAATATAATTGAGAAATTGAAAACATATGAAAAATTGAATAAGAAAATTTGGTAATTTGGTAATTTAGGGTGAGATGAGTTTTAGAATTGAAAATATATGAAAATTTGAAATAGAAATTTGGTAATTTAGGATAAAATGGATGAGTTGTAGTGTGTGTGTGAGCGAGTGTATGTATGAGTGTTTGATTGTGCGCGCGTATGTGTGAGTGTGAGAATGTGTGCGCGCGCATGCGCGCCCGCATATGAAATATTTCAAAAATTTATTCATCTTAAGTTCTAACCTGTATTCTTTAAGTTTATTAATGATTCGATATCCTTCATTTTGTAAATTTAATAATTTGATATCTTGTTGCTTATGATTTATTACTTAGATTTTTTAATTGTAGCATACTTTATAAACCAAATCAAAATAAAAATCAAATCCTTTAATACCAATTAAACTATAGTAGATGTATAAATCAAAAATAAAATCAATCTGATTAAGAAAAATTAACACTAATTAACATATAAAATTAAATACATTAATTAATTAATCTTACTTAAGACCAGATAACAGTGAAGCGAGACCCTGATTAAAAAACGATTAAATAGAAAGTTAAGAGATACACTAAAATTTTGATTAGAAACATAACTTGGGTTTTATGTTTTCATTTAATCGGTAAGTTTAAGAACGAAAGGTCTTAAACTTGTTTAGAATCGACCTATAGTTTCCCGTCTGACAATTGGTGTGTCAAATTTTTTTCCCGTCGAATTGATAGGATCACATTATATGTTTGTGAGAGTTGAGCGTCATGTTCAATTTTTTCAAACGTATGTGTAGTATTCGACGAGAGGATTTGACATACAATAATTGTCGGATTTGTCCAGTTTGGACATGTTACGAATGCAACAAAACTCACATCTTACATCCTCATGTATTTTCGTCCATTTCGAGAAGTTTCGACGGTGCTTTCCACTTGTTTCCCGTGTACAGATTTATGTACGAATATGGGGGACTGGGGGAAAATGCTGCCGAAATTTTCTCGAAATGGACGAAAAACAGGAGAATGTGAGATGCGAGTGTTATATTCGTAATGGGAATTAGGACCTGTATCCCTGACAGCAGTGTGAAACTAATTATTCGTCCCGACCTTTTCCCCTGAGTACTTACTACAATCTTAAATGACTTTAGATGCTTTGATACGTCCACATCATGAAATCTAATTTAAGACTTGAAAATTTATTTAATGATGAGCTTGTAATAAACTCATAAGATATGTTAAACTTATATTATTATCTGTGTTATAACAGATGAGAATTCTTCCGGATAAATCGTTTATGCACATGGGGAAAAAAGATTGGTATAGTTTGAGAGACACCCGATTTAAAGATGGGCTTAAAGCCTCTTTAGATTACGCAGAGATGCACTTAAAACGTAGCTGAGATGGACTCTTGTTCTGTCCTTATAAGAAATGTAAAAATAGAGCCCATTTTCGACGTGAAGTGATAGAAGAACATGCGTTTGTAGAGGGTTTTGAACCGAACTACAAATATTGGAATTACCATGGCAAGGGAATGCGTGACGAGAAAACGAGGATGGATAATGAGACCTCATTTTCGCAAGCTAAATTGTCGATGGGTGACAGGATAAATGACACGCATGAGATATTGGAAGACTTATTTGCTGGAGAGAAAGTGAATGATGTTGAACCTCTGAAGACACCGGTGAATTAGAAGAATTACAGAAACATCTGGAGAAAAACGAACAAGATCTGTACGAAGGCTGTACGGAATTTAGTAGGTTGTCATTTGTAATAAGGCTCCTCCATCTGAAGATGATCAGCGGGACGGCTAACGAGCACTTTGACGTGCTTCTTGATCTCCTACGCAAAGTAATTCCTGAAGGAAAGGAAAACATTCCAGAGAATCATCACCAGGCAAAAAAGATTGTTAAGACACTTGGTTTCTCGTGTGAGAAAATCGATGCATGTCCCAATGACCGTGTGCTGTATCGCAGGGATTACGCGTCTCTCAATGAGTGTCCTACTTGCAACTTGTTTAGGTGGGAAAATGTTAAGACAAATTCAAACGCAAAAACGTCCGATGTCAACAAAAAGATCAAGAAAACTTCAGCCAAAGCCCTTCGTTATTTCCCCATGGTTAAGAGATTGCAAAATTTATATATTTCAAAGGGCATGGTGAAGAGCATGCGATGTCATTCCGATCATCGGATCAAAGACAGGAAGCTGAGGCATCCGGCTGAGGCAGAAGTATGGAAGCAATTAGACAGTGTTGATCATTTTGGGGATGAGCTGAGAAATGTACGTCTAGGTTTGGCAGCCGAAGGTTCCATGCCTTACGGACTCATGAGATCTAGTTGGTCCACGTGGCCGGTATTACTTATGCCTTACAATCTGCCTCCTTGGATATGTATGAAGCAACCGTATATGATTCTTTTCTTATTAATTCCTGAAAAATATTCACCTGGCCAGAACATCGACGTCTATATGGAATTTAATTGAAGAGCTGATAGAACTCTGGGAATATGAAGTAGAGACATATGATGCGTACGCCGAGAAGAAATTTAGAATGTGAGCGGCTGTTATTTGGACAATCAACGATTTTCCAACATACGATATGTTATCTGGATGGTCTACTTACGGGAAGCATGCATGTCCATCATGTGGTCTTGATTACAGTGCTCTCCAACTCAAGACACGTGGTAAGTTTTGCTACTGGTTTCATCGTATGTGGCTATCGGCGAATCATTAGTACAGAAAGATGGCAAATAAGTTTAATGGAACATTGGAAAAGGTTGAGCACCAAAGTCAGAGATAGAAATTTTTGAGCAGATTTTATCGTGTCAATTCCAGCAAGGCTCTAATCGTTTTAACTCAGATGGTTCCTTCAATAAACAAAAAAAAACGGAAGTGATCCGAAAATAACGAATGGTTGAGTGTGTGGAAGAAAAAAAGTATATTATGGAATCTTCTTTACTGGAAACATATGTTGATTCGACACAATATTGATATCATGTATGTAGAGAAGAATGTGTTTGATAATATTGCTGGCACATTGTTACAGGACGATTCTAAGTCTAAGGATAAGTTGAGTGCTCGCGAGTGCTTGGAGGAGCTTAGAATCCGACAAGAATTGTATGTGGTACTTTGTGATGATGGTATCTATGAATTACCGGACTCGAGCCACACAATGTAGAAATTCGCTATGAAAAGATTTTGTGAGGTGCTAAAGAGCATCAAAACCACAGATGGGTACCCTCTAACATAGCAATGAATGTGCAGGTCGAGCCACCAACACTCTTGAATCTTAAAACCCACGATTGACATATCCTTCTGCATTAATTGCTTCCGGTAGCTCTTCGACATAATTTTACTATCCAATGTCACCAAATCTTTGATAGAGTATTGCGATTTTTTCAATAAACTTTGTTCTAAAGTGATAGATGTGGCCAAATTCGAGAAGTTGCAAAAGAGTATTGTTGAAACCCTCTATAAGTTGGAGATAATAATTTCCACCATCTTTCTTCACCGTCATAGTTCATCTTTCTGTGCATCTTGCTACAGAGGTAATGATTGCTGGACTTGTCTCATATAGGTGGATGTATCCAGTAGAAAGGTAATATATTTTTCAGTCAATTATGTTATTTAATTCATTATAATATTCACATTTTTCTAAAGTGTTCGTTAACATTTTAGATACTTGGGATTCTTAAAACGGCAAGTGCGCAATCGAGCTCGACTGGAAGGGTCAATAGACGAAAGTTATCGCGCCAACGAATGCCTCAACTTCACTTCTCATTACTTGCGTGGAGTTGGAATAAAATTAAACCGTTCTTCTCGAATTAACGATGATCGGCTATCCCATTCACAAAAGGATCGATCTTACCGGAGAGAGTAGATCGATCTTACCCATTCGTATATCTTTAATAATCTTAAAATTACTGCCGATCACAGAAGGTATATAAATTAAAAAAATTAATCGCGTCAATATTTTGAGTATCTACATCTATATATGCCTAAATAATTAATATTGTTATTCTTTTAGCCGACATATTGAAGAACTTACGAATGTGATTTTTGGAAAGAGTGCTAATTGGAAGATTGATCAAGAACATAAGAAACACTTTCTACGGTGGTTCTGTGAACACGTACGTATGTATTGTATATTTCACGTTTCACATGCATATATCACATATAGCTTATACATTTTACGTGTAAATGCATTATAGATTGAAGATGACATAGCAAAAGGGATGCAATTCTCGAATGTAATCGTGCGACTATCAAAGGACTCAGTGTAAAAGTGAATCGATACGGTTCATATTGTATTAATAACCTAAAATTTCTTACAACTGAAAAATTGACTACCTAAAACAATGAGATTTATTGTCCGTTTGAACAAACGTACTTCTCAAGTTCCCGTGATCAAAAATCGCAGCAAAGAAAAAAGGAATATTATGGTTGGCTTGAGGATATAATAGAGTTATTTTACGGGAATAATGAGCAAGAAAGATTTGTTATGTTCAAAATTTGTTGGTACGCTTGCATCCAAATCGATGAGTATGGCTTTCAGCTTGTCAATCTCAATAAAGAAATTTATCGAGATGATAAGTTCATGTTGGCTTCATAAGCTGGGCAGTGTTTCTATGTCAAAGATCCTAATCATGAAGAAACTTGGATTGCATTGCTGACACCTCCTAAATCCTTTTTCGATAGTTCTACCGACGAGATTGACCTTGATGAAGCAGACCCGGTTGACATATGAAAAACTTTACAGTTGTAAACAATTGGTATATATTATAAACTTTGCAGTTGTAAAAACTTATAATCACTTGCATGTAAATAACATATGAAAAACCTAGCAGTTTTAATCACTTGTAATGTATCGATTTGTTAGCTTAATGATTTATGCATATTATATATTTTGTATCATCATTACTCTTGCATGAAACAGATGGGACGAAAAGGCATATTCGGAAAATTTGCCAAAGCATTTTCTTCAAAGAAAATAGATCGAGATACTGAATTCTCGACACAGCCTGACACTGAGAGTAGAGGTATATATTATGAGTTTTAAATAATCATCGACTGCATTATTTTATTCAAATAACTATTGCATTGATTATAATAAATTAAAATGTGTAGGTACATCTGATCAGGAGGATACTGGTCCATCAGTGCAGCATGATCCGTATGCACATCTAGACGAGCAGTGCACGGACTTGAGTAGGGAACCTTGGGCATTCTCGAATCCCGTCACCGATGAGTGGATTCATGCATTGTCTCTTCCTCGCGATTTATAAAATGAAAAACCATATCGCGATAAGGACAATGCGAAGGCAATGGCACGGTGGGCTGCTGCTCGACCTCAAATCGATATGATGATAGAGGCAACAGACACGAGTATTGATGAGGCACGGGCTGTGAGAGATAATCTGGCCCGGTTTGAACACCACGGAACAGGTGTTGCAAACGAAATTACGAAAAAAGGGCAATTCTGCAATGGGTAGGTGGGAAGCCCGTAGGTCCGGAAACGTGGGTTACACATCCCACGGTTATATCGGTATTCTCGTCCTAACACCGACTTCTAGAACATGGGCATCACATTTGCAAATAACCCCTGGGAAGCATATGTATGGACTTGGTACTCACTCTTGGTAATGCATCACTCAACTATATTTCAACATTACATGCATACGTGTTATATGCTATAAATTTATTAAATAATATATTTATTAATTTGTATTACAGAAACATTTCGTCTTAGAAGATGATATAGACGGACATTGGACGCATGTCCGGTATGAGATGTCACAAATATTCAAGAGATAGCGTCAAAGATTGAAGAAAAAATTCAAACAGTCGGAGAAATTTACGGATGATTGGGAACGTTTTGCCGCTCTTCCATCCATCATCCCTAGAGATCAGTTTGCGTTTCTTCTATTGCATTGGGATACACCCAAAGCAAAGGTAATTAAAAATATACTTAAATAATATGAATACCGAATTCAGATTAAATTATATTTAGAGATATTATCTTCTGAATAAGCAGGAAGTATCAGAAAGGAATAAGCAGAACAGAGGGAAAGTCACAAATGACTATTATGGTGGATCGGTTCCTGCTGATCAGTATAGGGCTACTTTGGTTAGCTTATCTTTAATTATATAAATGTTCGATTTTTCAATTTCATCACTACATATCTTCACGTATAAATAAATCATATATCCGTTACAGGAGAAGGCTGGGAAAAAACCGAGCCTTCCTAAGACTTAAAAGGCATTGTACATGAGAGGGGGCATGTCAGAAGAAAGGATGGATATAGCCACTCAACATGCGGTAAGCTTGCATTTTTCAATTCTTTTAAGTAAATTAATTACACTTGTTAACTTCGTAAAAAATTAATTATTGTTTTATTTATCGAAGGAGGATTTCAAGGAGGCAGAGAGGAGCTATCGAGAATCAAATCCCGAATATCCGGCCGATGATTCTCTTCCTACGGAGGCCGAGGTATCTATTATAGAGCATCTTTTTCCTCGGTCGAGAAGACACGGTCGTATTCCCTTATACGGTGGTCCCGTTAGTCTTTCGCTGTCCGGTTCAAGAAGAAATATTTCAACATCGTCGACCGCTTTGCTCCAACCAACAATCGGCTGAGAAATAACGGATCAATGAGCTAAAGAAACAGCTCAGGAGGAGGGGTGAAGCAAATAAGAAGAGGGCAGAAGATGACGCGGCTTGGAGAGCTCAAATAGAGGCGCGGTAGGAACAATTCTCGTAACAATACATTCTGCCTCCGTAATCGTGGTCAGCACAGGTCCATTCTCACCACAGCCGGCATATTACTCTCCACCAACGCAGCGACCGTATTACCTTACCCTATCACAGGGAAGCAGTACTATCTTTATCCACCACCTCCGCACCATCACATGAACCGTATAATCCTTATCAGCCGACCCCACAGGGAGAGTTATTAGGTAACTTTTTTCGCAGGAGGACTTTGACGATGTGAATCGATACTATTCAAGGCGAGCTTCTGGTGGCGATGCTGGTGGTAGGAGTTAGTGAGGTGTGTATAGTTGTTATGTACAAAAATTTGAGCATACAATTAAACTGTGTTGAGTTTTGATGTTTAAAATTCATGTTATGTATTCGGTAGGGTTCTTACAAATTAACGACGAAAGGATTATGTTTTGACGATGTTTCTCAAGAGACTAGGGTTTCCAGTCAACTCCGAAGGTCAATTGAAGGAGCAGAGCGACCTTTCTCTCAGGGATAAGTAAAACATCTCTCCATAGCTAGATCTCGGGTATAGCTATACTATCAAAAGACTATCTCTAAAGATATTTACAATACCCACTGCTGCACCTGGTGAAGCTAAGATCAACTATACTCGAAAGACGCACACGAACAAGCACTATTCGCTTTCACTGACTTATTACCGAATTTTTCTTAGTCGAGAAGTAGTAAGCATATATATGTGTTAGTATAGCTAATATTGTTTCGAAGATTATGATTTGAGTTCATATATTTATATATTTATTTATTTCGATTCATATGGTTGTGTAAGCTGCGATTGCGAGTGATTTGGAGATTATTTCGTATTGATGGATATATATATAGTGTATGTATTGTGTTGTTCGTATTCAAAACAATTTAGTTTATGTATACTTGTTTATTAAAAATTTAGTTCATATGTGTTTGATTGAGTTGTTGATATTGGTGGATATATCGCGAATAATGTTTATATGTTGGTTTGTATGCGCATGTGTTCGTATTTGTTGTTGATCTTATTGGATATGTTGTGGATTGTGCATATATATTGATTTGTATGCGAAACGATATTGTAGCGTAATATGTTGTGATATTGTGCATTATTGTATTGAATATAGCATTTTCTGTAAAAAAAAAAGTTCGGGAAAAATAGTTATTAGCGACTGTATAAGCTACAGGAACGATTGCTGATACCTCATCAGCAACCGTTCGCTGATATTAGGAAACAGGTAAATTCGTTGAGATGTCCACGTGTCTGCTTATTAGCGACCAGTGGAAATGGTCGCTGATACATCTATTAGTAACTGTTCGTATTCAAGACCGTTCATTAACGGTCGTTAATATATGTATCAGCGCCCACCCAATCAACGTCTGTCTTTTAGCGACCATTTAAAATATAAACGGTCGCTAATACATAATAGGGACCGTTCATTATTTTTTGGAGACTGTTCCATAAGATCTATAACAGTGACTGTATGTAGTAGTGACTGCTCTCTACTAATTTCATTTTATTACCGGGAATGTTATATTTATATAGTATGTAATATAAAAATATAAAAATATTCATAAAATATTTATATTTAACCTTTGAAATAATATTCGATTTTAACTCCTGTGTTGCTCCTAATTGAAATTCATCGAACCCCTTTAAAATGGTGTTGCGTAATTAACCTTGTTATATAGATGATGGCTTGTTTTCCATGCACAAGAACCCTTGACATGCTTTATGCATTCGTATTCAATAGTGTTTGCGCGATAGAAAGTGATTGCAGACTAGAATACCAAGACATAAGTATACATTGATTGATTCGGCACAAATTCATGATTCAGTGATTATTTGTGCTTCAGTGTTTATAAATGATTCAAGTGATACGAGTGATTATAAATAATTCAAGTGTTCATTCATGTTTAGTACTTATTCGTGACACATGCCGGAAAATCGCTTTAGTCGGTATTCAAGAACTAGTGATCAGGTTTTTATGGTAGTGACTAAACTTAGAAACATGGGGGATTGGGGAAAATTAAAAGGAGAATGTGAACCCATATTTTGGAGGATTTAGTGTCAGAGTAATGCCAGTCGAACGCGCAGTTTGCATAAGGGTGGTGTGCTGAACATCGCCCACGGTGATAAGTGTGTAGGATTTCGCCTCGCGGCAAGCTCGGGATCAGCTCCAAGTACAGTGGGTCGTGGTCCCGGGTACGTACGGAATATCCTTCAAGATTCGAGAATACTTTCTACCAAATCAATTTCAAATTTACGCAAGATTAATTAAGATTTGTGTTAGTGACATATAGGAATCACCTGACCTGTTATTATTGCATCTTATCGTTGTTGTACATGTTATTATGCATAATACCTTTATTGATGTATCCACATCCACATGTGCATGCGGGCTTCACTACACTCACATACTCATGCTATCACACACGTACACATACTATTACGATCGAGTACTTGTGGGATATTCTGAAATCCTTGAGGCTTGCAATCTCAGGTTTAGAGATCGATTCACCGGCAAAGCAGGATTAGAGCGACTATCAAGAATTTGTCGAAGATCAATAGTATTGTGGGTTTATTTCTATTTTATTTCTGTTGCTATTAGAATGTGCCCCCCTCGTGGGACGTTTGGAATAATATATCTTTTTTTTGGATCTTGTACTTCGTTTATTCAGAATCCTTTGTTATTTGGATCTTTTATTGATTCTATCTTTATCTCATGAATTCATCAGTATTATTTGTTATTTATGCAACATGATATTAGTATTATATCTTGGATATTATCGTACATATTTAGCTAGAGCCTTAAGTCTGACTATGGCAAGACGATTTTCCCTTTGTCTAGAAGCACTGGCGGTTTCGGCCCATATTTCCGTATTCCAGGAATTGGGGCGTTACAACAATAGAATATAAGTTAAGTATACATATGATGTATCAATATGATGAATTGAACCATTTTATAAAAAAAGAATAACTCCTCTATATAAATTAATAGAGATTTTATATGAAATCAAAGAAAGCAGTTCTAATTGGCAGGTATAAGTATAACAAGATGGACAATTTCTATTTTATAATTATAACATCAACATCCAGTGAGATCTTGATTT
This sequence comes from Agapanthus africanus, assembly GCA_030015575.1. Classification (NCBI taxonomy): domain Eukaryota; kingdom Viridiplantae; phylum Streptophyta; class Magnoliopsida; order Asparagales; family Amaryllidaceae; genus Agapanthus; species Agapanthus africanus. The sequence continues at coordinate 748,339,278 of CM057342.1, read as the reverse complement.
CCTCGGCATCTCGACTCAACAACTTCGCAGCACACAATGTTGCTCGTCTCTCCATATCTATGGAATTCTCTAGTTGCTGGATGAGCCATGAGCTCCTGTATTGTATTTTCTCAAGCTATATCTGTTAAATTGGCTACATGATTTCCTTTCCATTATGCCCAATTTTACACCAAATATTATTGCAAGATTTGATTCTCTCAGATCATTAGATTTTATGTTTAGTAATAAAGAATTGAAGCATAAATATTATGTATTCCGTTCATACTAAGAGGTAGAGGTTAAATATTATTTACAAAGATTGCATTATATTATAAATAGAAGTGAACTGCTTAATGTATGAATATAACAAAACAAAGTAATATTCTCTATTTCAGAATTCTACTCTCTCTCTCTCTCTCTCTCTCTCTCTCTCTCTCTCTCTTTTTGTTTCTTACTTGGTATCCTCGGCACTTTTCTGTTTTTCTTTCTTCTTATCATGGCCTCTCCAGCTTAATCCTAATGAAAAAAAAGATACTCCTGATGAACCTGCTACTGTTGCTATCGCCTTTCTAACTATATTGATGTTGCTTCTGTTGCTGGTCTATTGTTGTTCTATTATGTCACTGGTCTACGGTTGTTCCGTTTGCTTGCCACTTGCAAAATAGTTTCTGATATGTGATGCTTTTGTTACCGGTCGGCTATACTCCTCTTACTCGTCGACCGCTGCTCTGTTTTTGGTTTGTTGTTATTGCTATCTGCTTTTGTCATGTAATTGTTCTGCTGCTGTCTTGTCGCATCTATTGCAACCTCCTGTTAAATTACAACCCTATTATATTGCCATCTTGATTCTTCTAATTTCTAATGTTATTCCATGAAAACCTTCAAAAGAGCATATAGGGAACTTGTTTTCGAAGTTTTGTCCTTCACCTATCTTTCGGACTCTTGTGCCAAAGCCTCCTTAGTTTGAGGAGGGGTGTTAAAATGGCTCCATCTACTATATATTAACTCAAGCGAGCAGAGGTTTAAAATTAAAATTCCAATTTGATTCTCAGCATAGACATGTCAATAATATCCTAATGATTGAAATAAGAATGACATTAAAATACATTTCTAATTATTCGATTTTCCTCAAATTTTTCAAAGTTCGTCTTAACATTTTAAAATTGTTGTAAGTAAGAAAATTGTTCCTTTTTAATGTATCTAACATAAACACACATGCATCGTGCGTGTCAACTGCTATTTATCATAATGCTAGCACCACTAGTTTTGTAATCGCTTACATAATTTTGAAGGGAAAAAAATTGGTAAGGCCTCTTCTGCACTCCAAATAGGTCTTTGGATCAGCCATATTAGGAGTTGTCTAATGCGAGAAATGGTACATCGAATATCAGCTAAAGTATGATATGAGGTTTAATGATAATAATTTCAAATCATATCATGACCACTGAATGTACATGATAACAACACAATCACAGACTTATGTTTTCCTATGTGATCAACAATCAATAATGGGTGACTTGGCAGAAACTAGGAGCTTCCTGTTATTAATTTACAAACTAAAACACTAGCCCAAATTTTCAGAGTCGGTCTCTGAAAAATTATTTTGGCGACCAAGCCTATTTAACTCATTCCCATCTACCTGAAGCTCTTTCTGTGAAGCCTACGCGATGCATGGGAACAATGGAATACTTTATTGAAGTTCAATAGACAACAAGAAATTATATAGATGTTCATAAAAGTACTCTTTTAGTGAATTTAAGTAAAGCATAATAACTAATGTATTCTCATTTTACAACAATTTTTTTGCCGTTTGTGTGCTTTCAGGAAAGGGGCATGGCAGGTTCATTCCAAATGAGGAAATGGCAGGTCCATCCGAGACATGCAGGCATGGAGATTTTTAGTTCCACAATGGAAATTGAGATTTTATATTGTAGTCAATTGTCTCTGTATCAAATTTTAGATATTTGATAAGACTTGACTTCTAATATAACATTGATATCAAGTTTCTGTGTTTCGCAAAATAATTTGATAGATTTTTTCATGTGTATTGATGGGTTGAGTGATTTGATTGACAGGGAACTCGGCTATGTGTATGAATAGTTGTCTATTGTGTGGCGACCCTTCTGTTTAGTTGGATCTGCTGATTTGATGCATGGCTGTGATTTAATCCTTCTTTTAATTTGTGTCTTCCTATAATAATCTCTTTGATGATACATGGAGGAACCCCTGAGTTCTAAAAAGATGCGCATCATATATTATAATATTAAAAATATTATAGTATGAAATTTGTGTGTGTGTGTAAAGAGAGAGAGAAAACGGAGTATACGTATCCACCGTTGGAAATTTCACGGCTGAGCGCATGCGCACACGTGTTTTTTTGTGTGAGTGCGTGCACGTGCGCGTGATGGGGATGGGGTGGGGGGCATTGTAGGCCGTTATTAACATGATGCAAGTGAGATTTGAACCCAGGATCTCTAACTCAATTGCAAAGAGGCTTTACCACTAGGCTAATATATGAGAAGTATTGTTCTTACTCTTTGCGCATTGGACCTCCGACTTCATTCCTCTTGGCTTTTCATCTCCTTGTCTCCCCTTGCTTCCTTCTTTATCAATTCATATCAGTATATATCCCTCCGCATTCAAGCAAAAAAGAGAGGAAAATCAAAGAAACTGGTTAATTTGCTTGCCAACTTGAAACAATTATGATCCACTAATAAAATATATGCATACTATGTCCCAATGAAATTCAAATCCCTAGAAATATCAGGTTCTGAAACAAGAACTGCAATGGATGAGCAAGTATATAGAAAGCATGGGGTTTTTTTTAATTACTTTTAAGGATTAAATGACTTATGCCGTACAGATGAAGATAGTAAAACTACGGACGCTATAAAACAAATCGATGAAACTAAAAAGAGAAAATTATGCTCTTAAGAGTAATTAACTGCAGGTCAATCGACGTGGATGCTGATCAAACTTCAGGCGGAAAAAAATACTGAATATGGCATTTTCTTATGACCCCGCTTACTTTTTATGAAATGTATCCTTTCTTGCATCAAGGATTGTATTTCCTCAACAACTTCAATAGTTTTTACACCATGGGAATCACAATTTGACCTTGATTACCTACAATAAGAAACAGAGAATCTGCAGAAAATGAGAGAACAGAAGAAAGCGCATAATGTAATTCTGCATAACTCTTGTAATTTAACATGCACTTCACATAAAAATCAAGATTGGAAAGTTTGTGTTTATATCATCTCAATTTACTCATGGCAAAGCTTTGTAGCTGAACTTTGTGCACATACATGAAGATCTGCTTTTATACAACCAAGTTCTATCCATTGCAAAATTGATAAAAGAAAAATACATATGCTAATTCAGCGTAATATATCGTGACCATTATATATGAAGATCTGCTTTTCATATATGTAACGACATACTTCGTGATGTCATAATATATTCATATAATACATGATACTCCCAAATCCTTATAAGGATCGATAATGATAATGAACTGATGGATACTCATAACAGGATAACAATATTGATATTGAAGGAACAAGAAGGCATAGTACCATAGAATTTATAGATATGTTACCTATCAAATACAAAGAAATAAAGAATTCCATTAATAGAGCTCGGTATTAAACAAAAGCCTGCAGCGAGTCTTATTATGTTCTCAAAAAATAAATTCTCCATATAAACTAGCTCTTCTGATACACCCGAACATGGACTAGACAAGCATTTCTAATTCAAATAAGCCAACCATTTCAGATTAGATCCTACAAATGTGCATTAAGGCAAAAGATGTAAATCCTACTTTTAATCCAAGAAATGAATATCTATCTTAATTACAAATTTCCTTTATATATAGGCATTACTGTATATTCTAAGAGAACCTTTGTAACAACCGTAAATTTCGTATTCTTTCCTTTTAAAATTCCTTTCGTTAGTAAAATCTTTTATTTGAATCAAATTGGTAAATGTTAATATTCTTGTGATTTAAGTGCAAGATTACTAATAGTCCTACTGCTTACCTATCTCATAGGCCGTGAGTTCGATTCCTTGTGTTTGCAGTATTTTGTTTAATTTTTGTTTTTATTTTTGGATGAAAAATCATGCAAAGAGATTTCTTGAATTTTTAAATGGTTGACATAATTTTTAAATGAAGAAAGGTATTTTTAAAAAATTATTTTAAAATTTTTTTCTAAAGTTTATTTGAAAAAGAATATTTATAAAAAGAATTATTTCTGAGAAATATTGTTACAAAGTGAGGAAATAAATAAATTTACAAAGTGAGGAAATAAATAAATTAGAATTTTCTGTGATTTTTCGATATTTTTCTAGTCTTTAAATATATTTTAAATATTTTTTATAAGAAGAAAAAAATATTTAAATTAATTCCGAATTTAAAAGAAAATAATATTATAAATTTTTCTAGAATTTCTTTTCAATATAAATGTTTATTAATGTTTGAAGAAAAAGATTTTATTAGATCTTATAATAGTTAAAAACTTGTTTAAACTATACTTAAAGATATTTTATTTGTTTTTATTTTATTCTGTTTTTAACAAATAAAGTAATAGATTTTATTTATCTTTAATTTAAATTTTTTATTTGTTTAACTCCTCATAAGCCGGTAGATCTACTATTGTGCTATCCTTAGCCCTTGATCCCTAAAGGTCTAATCCTTATTTCTATATACAAATCTTAACCTCTCCAAACCCTACCTTTACTTTAGAGCCGTCATCTTTCCTAATCCAAAATCTTCTCTTTGCTCTGGCTTTTTCCTCTTATTGCAAATACATCAAGAACTAGGAATTCTAATGCATGTATGGAAGGACATTGATAATGGAACATCGCCAACGTGTGCCACAGTCTCAATCAAATCGAGACGACCTTGATTCCAATTTCTAAGGAAGATCATTGTTCCTTGGTAGTAAGTTTCTCTATCATATTTTATTTCTTTTGTATGTTTAAAATTTGAAAATTTAAACAAAAGTAAGTATTTTTAATTAAACCCTAAATCGTTTTTGTTTATAAAAGAAAAAGTCTGCATGCATTTGGATTCATAAATCTAGAGAGAGAAAATTGATGTTGCTTTTCAAGAAGTCCGTCCCCTCTTCTTGTATTGTATTTAATATAAATATATAATATATTTTGTGAGGTTATTGTATGATGCAATACTATGTTAAGTTATATTTACTTATAAATTTTCACATGTGATATATATATATATGAGAATAATGGAGGAAATATGCCATAGGAGGGAATTTCCTTCTATGGCGTCGAAAAAACACATCCTCCATTATGCTTTCTGACGATCGGAATGAATCATCTTCATTGTTATCATCTAAGATGTGGGTACACCAAATTTCATGTGATTCTACAACCTTTTCACCGTTGAATTAGCGGGTTCAAATTAACAGTTTACCGACAATAGAACTTTTTACATTGCTAAATCAACGGTGAAAAAGTTGTAGAATCACATGAAATTTGGTGTACCCACATCTTAGATGATAACGATGAAGATGATGCATTCCGATCTTCGGAAAACACGATGGAGGGTGTGTTTTTTCGACGCCATAAGAGGAAATTCCCTCCTATGGCTTCTTTCCTCCATTATTCTCTCTCTCTCTCTCCATATATATATATATATATATATATATATATATATATATATATATATATATGTTCTATTCATGTATAATGCAGTTATAGATTTATTATTACATATATTAATTATACTATTTTCTATTTGTATATAGTTGTATTATAACACAATATCTGTTTTGCTAATTTTTGCATATTGATTAATTATTGTCACTAATATGCAGGTTAGACCAAAAAAAACAGTTGCAGTATATGCTTTATATTTATAGGGTTATATTATTTTATGTTTACTGCTTATTGATAGATTTACGTTTTACATCTACAGTATATGCTTAGCAGGTCTCAAAAATATTGTCTAATAATACATAATGTATTATGATTGTACTAGTTTGTTACCTATTAGTAAGTTCCTCTCGATCTTTTGTGATTATTTTCATCTAGATTTTTAAAAAGAGAACCTAGACCATGTTATAAAAAATTTGATTACTTAAAATTGCTTTCTCTTCAAAAGAGAAAATTTTATGTAAAATCACAAACCCTAAATACTATTAGGAAAATAAAAATATAATTTTTTTATAAAGTGAAAGGTTTTACTTCTGATTGATAAAGAATTTTAAACTATCTATTAGATTCCACCAGAGAAATGATACCTGCATGTTCAATCTAGATCTATAAATCAAATAGCATATCGCAATAAAGTTTCGATATTTTCTTTTAAATTGTTTAACACCATAGTTAATAGGTGTTGTTTATATTATATTATATTTGGGTGTATCTCATGTCATGTGTGATTGTAGGCATGTAATTCACTCGATGTGTAAAATCTGTTCTTATTCCTTCGCTGAAACTGTTTTAATTTGAGATTTAAATGATCATAACTATTAACTCTGGAGTCCAAGTTGAGAAAAATCAAGTTGCTGGAATATATACAGAGAGTTGGCTATATTTTATTTTTAGGTTAATTTACCTGAAAAGTTATAGAAGTTTATGAAAATAGAATCCTAACAAAATATGAAGAATCTGGACTGCAGCAGAAACTATCTGCACGGTTGCAGTAAAATAGACATAACTCCCTACTCGTTTATCGTAATTGGGATTTTCTTGTTGCGAATCGTTCATGACTCGCACACACTAAATTTTCTGTCTAATCTAAGAAACCATAATCTCGACCAAAACCTACCAAAAATGTAAAATACTATCGGTGTACGTATTCTGAAATCTACACTAGCCTGCTCTGCGCAGCATTACAGACACCTCCGTAACTCTGTCATCAGGAACCCGATCGAGGCAAACTCGGTCTCGTTATTTACACGACGTTCTGAACTACAAATTATTCCTTGTGTAAGATTCCCTAATTCTAAAATAAACCCATATATTTCTGCATACGAACTTATGATTATTTCTATTCTTAAACTGATCTATTATCACACGTTTGTTACATATACATAGAGACTTAGAATTATATCTAGGACTTGACCTATATTCTCAGGAGTCTCATGACCATTCATGAATGGGCCCGTATTTCCTGGCCCCTGAATAATAGCCTTGTGTCTGTGAATACTCCGGCGGTAGTTGGAGTCCCATTACTCATGAGTGGGCCCGTGTTTCCTTACTTCTGGATAATAGGCTTGGGTCTGTGAATACTCCTGATAGTTAACACTCACCCTCAACTGCAACTCAGAAGTCCCATTACTAACTAATGAATGAGCCCGTGTTTCTTTACCCCTGAATGATAGCCTTGGGTCCGTGAATACTCCTACTGTGGTTGGAGTCCCATTACATGAGCGGGCCCGTGTTTTCTTACCCCTGGATGACAGTCTTGAGTTTGTGAATACTCCTGCGTTAGATTATACTATCTTGACCTGAATCTGACATGAACCACTTAAATATCGTGAATCTAATGAATATCTCGAATCTCATGAATCTGAATATGACAAGTATACTATTTATTGGATATATATACTATATAAATATATATATCATGGAGATGGAATAGCTCGAAAATACAGAGGTATTTATGTGTAATGGAGGATCAGGTATTGTTCCTCGTGGTACCGGAGAAAAACGGTACATCTCATGTTACTGTTATTCCGTGGTATTACGGAATATCCTGGTTACCTATTAAAACTCCCACAATCGAGCTTATACTTATAATTACTAGTACTGAAATATCGAATATCGTGATACACTGGTTATATTACATTGAATAACACATGCTATTTATTTGACATGCCCACTACAGTTTACTGTTCATAGTTATTCTTATGCCTATTATTATGTATATCATGTTTCGTGTCAAATATCGTTTAATGATTATATTAATACACCATAATTTAACTAGTATACCAAAAATAATTCTACACTACATTCTTGTTAGTATGACATGACACTTTACTAAACTAATTTATTATCAAATAATTCTAAAATAAAATATATCTTATATATTTTTATAATCATGAATTTTTGTACTTTGTTACCTTTTGATGATGTTAATAGCAACCCTATATATATTGTTATTCTTAAATTACAAAACTTTATTATTACTATTTTCTATAAATTAAACAAACATTATTATTGTGTTACATTTGTTCCAACTGATTGAAACTCTGTATTAAACCTATTAGATTATAAACATTGTAACCAAAATATCATGTTTCATTATAAATACCGTTAACATAGAAAAATATTATTTTCTAATAAAATTGGGACTTACTGAACTTTAGTTCGCTGACGGCATTCATGTTTTCATATTTTCTTTTCTTGGGAATATCGTCAGACGACTTTGGGACATGTGACGAGGTTGGGTACGAGATGGTACTAATTGAGGAGAACAATCAATATCTTTTAAGTCAGGTCGAGCTTTAGTTTTTCTTTTCAGTAAGTATGTCTTTTGTTCAAGGCTATTTTCCATTCCTAGTTCCTTAAATTTTCGAATTGTGTTCGGTTATTGTTTTTGGAACTGTTATAAATATTGTTGGAAATTTTATAAGCTTAAAATTATTGTACTATAATTTCCTAAACTGCTTATATAGAAGCTTAACGTATTCATGTTGAAAAAGAATATTTCTCGATATGAATACGTTGCGGCCTTGTCACTCTCGTTTCTCGTTTTTGGGAAGCGGACGTGTCAAGTTTTATTGGTGGTCCATACAGGTCAGTTCTGCATGACCATTAAAAGTGGATAATACAAGAATTTAAAAGTCTAACAACATTTATTACGCTTGTTGAATCTTATCCTTGAACCCCTCTTGATCCATTTCTTGTATTTTAAATCCTTAACATCAGCTCCTATTTTCCATCATATTTCCTTGAATCTGACATTACTCTTTTCTTCTCAATTCTTGGCGTTTCGTGTAAGTTCTTATGGTAGTTTTCGGACATAGCATCAATGATCTAGTGACAATCGGGAGTGTGAAGTCAACTTGCACGACACCATTTTTCTTACCGTATTACAATATATTCCTCGAGAGAATTTCGAGGACGAAATTCTTTTAAGTATGGTAGGTTGTAAGAACTGCACTATGGTTTCTTTCTTGAACCTTAGCGATCACTTGAATATTCTCTTGATTCTTTAACAACCATATTGATGTAAAGTGAAAGGGGTATACGATCCCTCAGTGACCATCTTGATTCTCTTTGTAATCGGTACTGATGTTTACTTGATTTCTTGAATCCCTATTTATGACGAGTGCACTATGAATTCTTCTTGAACTCTTCACTCTTGAATCTTTTTCATATCTCGACGAAAAGGGAGTAGACAGCTCTTCGTCTCCATCCTTATAATTTGCTTGATTTTCTTAATTTCCCAATCGGCAACTTATTATCTCTTTGAGTCATGACTATTGGTTCCTTTAAACCCGTTTCAAACACATTCTATGCTAAACCTCACCTCTTTACCTGTTGGATCGTCGGTTGATGGAACACGTATGCGATGATGTTGTAGGTTACCTTGTCCAACGACGATTAGTCCCTCTCGGAATCACTAGGCATGGACCGGCTGGATATTTCCTACGCTGTCTTCATCTCAATTTGAGCTTATCTATTACCTTCCTAATTCGTTTTATTTCTTAAATCTCATTCACTGAACTCACCTCGATTCCATAGTTAGACTTTCTTGAAGATCTCTCATAGAAATTCTTAATTCCTAAAATCCTGCTCGTTTTCAGTTTTTGAAATATTTACACGACTTCTGAGTTGTAGTAGCACTTCTTATGGCCCCATCTACCGCCGTCAAATGAGGGTAGTATTCGATACCCTGGGTCCCCCCTTCTTCTTCCAGAATAGAAGTTGATCTTTGGATCTTACCGTTTACTGTACTCCTTTAATAATTTCTTTCCAAACCTATCAAAAAATTTCTTTTGCTCTCCATGACGATAACATCTCAATGCGGAGGAAACTTAAGTATGAGTCTTTTAACTCCGTCTTGATCCGTTCTTGTAACTTGTACGATAACCTCTTGATTCTTTGACTCCCGATGAGTTCAATTGTTTATGTTTTTTAGCCTTTTATCCTAAAAGCCTTTCCTCAACTTTCAACTTCTTTGAGTCGAAGGTATCTCTTAATATTATATTCTTTTCAGTTTTGTCTCTTCGAATTTATTGACGTATCCACTGACAATCCATAATGGAGTTATCCTGACCCTTTGCTTTGCTACAATATCTTCCTTATGAATTTCGAGAATGAAATTCCTTATAAGGAGGATAGATTGTAACAACCGTAAATTTCGTATTCTTTCCTTTTGCAATTCCTTTTATTAGTAAAATCTTTTATTTGAATTAAATAGGTAAATGTTAATATTCTTGTGATTTATGTGCAAGATTACTAATAGTCCATACCGATTATCTGCTTGCATCGCCATCTCATAAGTTGTGAGTTTGATTCTTTGTGTTTGCGATATTTTGTTTAATTTTTGTTTTTATTTTTGGATGAAAAACCATGCAAAGAGATTTCTTGAATTTTTAAATGGTTGACATAATTTTTAAATGAAGAAAGGGATTTTTAAAAAATATTATTTTTAAATAATTTTCTAAGGTTTATTTGAAAAGGAATATTTATAAAAAGAATTATTTCTGAGAAATATTGTTACAATGTGAGGAAATAAATAAATTAGAATTTTCTGTGATTTTTCGATATGTTTCTAGCCTTTAAATATATTTTAAATAATTTTTATAAGAAGAAAAAAATATTTAAATTAATTCCAAATTTAAAAGAAATTAATATTATAATTTTTTCTAGAATTTCTTTTCAATGTAAATTATTATTAATGTTTGAAGAAAAAGATTTTATTAGATCTTATAATAGTTAAAAACTTGTTTAAACTATACTTAAAAATATTTTATTTGTTTTTATTTTATTCTGTTTTTATTTGTTTTTAATAAATAAAGCAATAGATTTTAAGTCTTTAATTTAATTTTTTTATTTGTTGAACTCCTTATAAGCCGTTAGATCTACTATTGTGCTATCCTAACCCTTAATCTCTAATGGCCTAATACTTATTTCTACATATAAATCTTAATCTTCCCAAACTCTATCTTTTCTTTGGAGCCATCTTCTTCCCCGATCCAAAATCTTCTCTTTGCTCTGGCCTCTCCCCCTATTGCAAATATATCAAGTAGAAATTCTAACGCACACATGGAAAGACATTGATGATGGAACCTCGTCAACGTGTGCTACCGTCTTAATCAAACGAGACGACCTTCATTCCAATCTCTATGAAAAATCATTGATTTTTCTTGGTAATAAATTCCTCTATCATCTTTTTTTTTTGCATGTTTAAAATTTTAAAGTTTAAATCAAGGTAAGTATTTTTAATTAAACCCTAAATCGTTTTTGTTTATAAAAGGAAGAGTCTGCATGCATTTGGATTCATAGATCTAGGAAATAATAATAATAATTGATGTTGCTTTTCAAGAAGTCCCCTCTTGTTGTATTGTATTTAATATAAATATATATTGTATTTAGTGATGTTATTTTCTGATGCAATACTATGGTAAGTTATATTTACTTATAAGTTTTCACATGTGCTCCATATATATATTTATATCATATGCATGTTCTATTCATGTATAATGCAGTTATAGATTTATTATTACATATATTAATTATACTATTTTCTATTTGTATATAGTTGTACTACAACACAATATCTGTTTTGCTAATTTTTTGCATATTGATTAATTATTGTCACTAACATGCAAGTTAGACCCAAAAAAATAGTTGCAGTATATACTTTGTATTTATAGGGTATATTATTTTATGTTTACTGCTTATTGATAGATTTACGTTTTACATCTACTGTATATGTTTAGAAGGTTTGAAAAATAGTGTCTAATCACACATGATGTATTATGATTTTACTAGTTTGTTACCTATTAGAAAGTTCCTCTCGATCTTTTGTGATTGTTTTCATCTAGATTTTTAAAAAGAGAACCTAAATCATGTTATAAAAAAATTGATTATTTAAAATTGTTGTCTCTTCAAAAGAGAAAATTTTAGGTAAAATCACAAACCCTAGATATTATTAGGAAAATATAAATGTAATAAAGTGAAAGGTTTTGCTTTTGATTGATAGGGAATTTTAAATTATCTATTAGATCCCACCAAATAAATGATACCTACATGTTCAATCTAGATCTATAAATCAAATAGCATATCGCAATGGAGTTTGGATGTTTTCTTTTAAATTGTTAATAGGTGTTGTTTATATTATATTATGTTTGGGTGTGTCTCATGTCATGTGCGATTGTAGACATGTAATTCACTCGATATGTAAAATCTGTTTTTATTCATTTGCTGAAACTGTTTTAAACTGAGATTTAAATGATTATAACTATTAACTCTGGAAGCCAAATCGAGAAAAATCAAGTTGATGGAATATATACAGAGAGTTAGCTACATTTTATTCCTGGTTAATTTACCTGAAAAGTTATAGAACTTTATAAAAATATGATCCTAACAAAATATGACGAATCTGGACTGCAGCAGAAACTATCTGCGCGGTTGCAATAAAATAGGCATAACTATCTACTCGTTTATCGTAATCGGTATTTTCTTGTTGCGAATCATTCATGACTCGCAGACACTAAATTTTCTGCCTAATCTAGGAAACCATAATCTCGACCAAAACCTACCAAAAATGTAAAATACTATCGGTGTACGTATTCTGAAATCTGCACCGGTCTGCTCTGCGCAACATTATGGAAACCTCCGTAACTCTGTCATCAAGAACCCGATCGAGGCAAACTCGGTCTCATTATTTACAAGACGTTCTGAACTACAAATTATTCCTTGGGTAAGATTTCCTAATTCTAAAACAAACCCATATATTTCTGCATGTGAACTTATGATTATTTCTAATCTTAAACCGATCTATTATCACGCGCTTATTATATATACATAGACACTTAGAATTATATCTAGAACTTGACCTGTATTCTCAGGAGTCCTATGACCAACTCACGAATGGACCTATGTTTCCTGGCCCATGGTTGATAGCCTTGGATTTAGGAATACTCCGGCGGTTGTTGGAGTCCCGTTATTTATGAGTGGGCCCATGTTTCCTTACTCTTGGATGATAGCCTTGGGTCTGTGAATACTTCTGATAGTTGACACCCACATTCAATGGCAACTCAGGAGTCTCATTACTAACTCATGAATGGGCATGTGTTTCCTTACCCCTGGATGATAGTCTTGGATCCGTGAATACTCCTACTGTGGTTGGAGTCCCATTACATGAGCGGGCCCGTGTTTCCTTGTCCCTGGATGACAGCCTTGAGTTTGTGAATATTTTGTTAGATTATACTATCTTGACATGAACCACTTGAATATCTTGAATATCGTGAATATCTTGAATCTCGTGAATATGACATTTACACTATTTATTGAATATATATATACTATATAAATATATATATATATATATCATAGAGATGGGATGGCTCGAAAATGGGGGTATTTATGTGTAATGGAGAATCGTGTCTTGTTTCTCGTGGTACCGGAGAAAAACAGTACATTGCATTATATATATCTTGAATCTCGTGTTGTTCCGTGGCATTACGGAATATCCTGATTACATATTAAAACTCCTACAATCGAGCTTAAACTTATAATTATTAGCACCGAAATATCGAATATCGTGATACACTAGTTACATTACACTGATTAACACATGCTATTTATTTGGCATGTCCACTACCGTTTACAGTTATTCTTATACCTATTATTATATATATCATGTTTCATGTCAATATCGTTTAATGATTATATTAATACACCATAATTTAACTAGTATACCAAAAATAATTCTACATTACATTCTTATTAGTAGGACATGATATTTTACTAAACTAATTTATTATCAAATAATTCTAAAATAAAATATACCTTATATATTTTTATAATCACGAATCTTTATACCTTGTTACCTTTTGATAATTTTAATAGCAACCCTATACATATTGTTATTCTTAAATTACAAAACTTTATTATTACTATTTTCTATAAATTAAACAAATATTATTATTGTGTTACATTTGTTCCAAGTGATTGAAACCTTGTATTAAACCTGTTAGATTATAAACATTAATAACTGAATTGTAGCAAAAATATCATGTTTCATTGTAAATACCATTAACATAGAAAAATATTGTTTTCTACGAAAATTGGGACTTACCGAACTTTAGTTCGCTGACGGCATTCACGTTTTCATATTTTTTTCTTTGGAATGTCGCCAGATGACTTTGGAACATATGACGAGGCTAGGTACGAGATGGTACCAATTGAGGAGGGCAGTCAATATCTTTCAAATCAGGTCAAGCGTTAGTTTTCCTTTTCAGTAAGTATGCCTTTTGTTCAAGCCTATCTTCCATTCCTAGTTTCTTAAACTTTCGAATTGTGTTCGGTTATTGTTTTTGGGACTGTTATAAATATTGTTGGAAATTTTATATGCTTAAAATTCTTGTACTATAATTTCCTAAACACGTAGCGTATTCATGCCGAGAAAGAGTGTTTCTCGATATGAATACGTTGCGGGTCTGTCGCTCTCGTTTCTCGTTTTCGGGAAGCGGGCCATGACAACCTTAAAGATATAAATGAAACTTTCCTTTCCTAAATTATTAAATCTGGAAATTATTCTTGGAGAAATTTGTACCGCGGTCTGCCAATTTGACTGCAAATAGATGAACCTCTACAAGATTGGTATAGGAAGTAACACCCATCAAGATCTCCAATACAGCGGGTCATTTGCGTTGATCAAAAGCCTGTGGCTACATATTTGGATTCATTCAGTCACTGAATATTTGTGTTCCAATTCTGATTTACGCAGAACTCTGGTCTAAAGTTAATAGGATATGCATATATCCTGATTTACTTGCAGCCTAAGATTCATCCAAAGAAATCTATCAGAGTCTTATGAAAAATCAATTTACATACATTGAATGTGCGCACAAGGATGTACATACATAAACAACAAAGACGAATTCATGGATACCCAAGTGCATGCATCACTCTGGGACACAATGGACCATAGAACTTGTGGAGAAATCTTCATAGGTTCTTCCTAGGAGATTCTACATATATTTATCAGATATGGTGTCTTCCTCTCCTCTATATATATAACACTACAATGACTGAGCAAAGAAGGGCAATCGAGATCATTTAGACTTCTTTTGAGTTTGGTGCACTTTGTGATTACAAGGTATGTTACACTGTCTTTAATAAACTGTATTTTCTTTTCTTCTCTCTCTTAGTCCTACAGGTATAAGCTAAAATCGAACAAGGAAAAACATTAGGAATTTACAAAAAAGGTGTAGGCATAATATTATGAGATTGACACTCACAGCCGTGTGCATTTCGAGTCTTAGATAGCAATCCAGTTAAAAAAATTATTCAGCTATGCATATAGAGCAAAGAAAAACTTAATTTATAGTGTTACTAATTTCCTACATAATGAAGAAATACTTATATCATTCTATTTATAGAAGGCCACAAAATTTTCTTCTGATGGATTTTGCCAAGTACAAGCTGGTTAAACTTACGGAAGCGGATGAGGAGCTAGTTCTTTTGAAAAACCTTTTCTATCTGAACTCTTCTAATCTTGCGAAATTCTGCCTAGTCGTTGGAATCCACTGTATCAAACAGCTTAATGCCACAAAAGATGATTGTTTGGAAGCATTGTTCCATTTCTCAAACGGCATTCAAGGAAAGGGTAATAACCTTGGCGACTTCTATTATCATTGGCATGGCACATACAAGGCTGAGCTTTCTAGGATTCTAGACATCATCTCTAATCCTGGAGAACATGAGAAGTTCGGATTTGGTAGCATCCTTTATCTATCTCATGACCCTGAGACTTGTGCCATTGACAGGTGAATATCTCTAATTAAACAAATATATTTCTTTCCCTTTTTTTCTTTTTTGTATGTTGATCTTTTCCCATATGCACGGCAGCATAGTGAGATCAACACCTGATGAATATGGATTGCGATATCTCTTGTTTTGTCGCATTATCGGTAAGGAAGATCCTAATCAAAAGTTCATGACATGGAACCTGTTCAGGGACGAACATATTCAGCCAGTGTATGTTGTAACCTTAAGGCCTATAGCAAAAGTAGAAGGTAAGTCATTCCAAAATTAAATCTGCATCTATTCCTAATAATAAATCTTTTATTTACTTCATTCAATATGTTCACATAATAAACCAAATGTTTCATTCTGGGTGATTCAGACTTACTAAGGCGTACCCCATGGCCCATGTCTAGAGTGACAAAATGGCCACAGATAATAGCTGCGTTATCAGAGAGAGTGCCTCTAGAAATGAGCTACCATGTAAGGAAAGCTTTCAATGATTATATGGTAAGAGATTTATTTCTTTATTTCTCTCTAGCTCAGCTTCATAACGGGGAATTTTACCGATGTGTTTGTTTTATCTCATTAACTGAAATGTGAGGTAGGAACTGAAATTCGCTGAAAAGGATATGTACTATCGCATGGTGGAGATCGCTGGGAAAGAGGCCTTGGATCAGATTGTCGCTGAAATGAAGAAGGTATAATTTCCCTGTAATCTCAATTAACTCAGTTTTGTTTCTGAAATCAGCTCTAGCATAACAACCTGTCTTGATAACGGCATTATATTTATGATCGAGAATCACTAGAGGTCAACTTTGGTTCTTAACTCATAATAGAAAAGGGAAAGTAAGAAAGAAGAAAAATAAATAAAAGGAAATACATTAAACATTAATATGTGTGCACCTTGCGCCCACAATTGAATGAACTTTCACCTTTTCACCATTATCATTATCTTGTCTGGAGTACCTCAAATGTTAAGTTCCCTTGTTAATAGAATTGAGCTCATTTTTTTTTAAGTTACTGTGTTCATTTATGAATATTGGGTTGCCATTTTTATCAAAGGCTTAAAACTTTCTTTTAATTTTTTTCCCCAGAAAAAGCAAATGTCTTGTTTATCCCAAAGCGAGGAAATAGCAGGCCCATCTCAGAAGCGCAAACATGGAGATTCTTAGTTAAGAGCAAGGGGGGATTGCGATTTTTATTTAGAAAAAAAATTAATTTGCATCAACTATTACCCTAAATATTGTTTTCCTTTAAACTATTCTATGCATAGTTAAGTTTCTGTGTCTATCCATGTGATTTTGGTAATTTAATTAACGTGAATTGATGTGTTGCGTGATTTAGTGTTAAATCCAGCCAAAGCATCTAATTTCCTCGCTGATATACAATCCCTCTATTTTTTTCTACTTCTACTCCTCTCTTTCTCAAAAATAATATAACCAAACAATATTGGCCTCTTCTAAAACCAACCCAAGAAAAGAAAAGATGACCCATCTGCTGTGGACTTGCATAACGAAAGATAGAGAATATTGGCTTCCGCAATAATCATCAACTATCGTATTTATTGCTCACTAGATCACAAAATTGGGTCACTGGCATAGTAAAATTCAAATATCTAGCATAGTAAATTGAAAACAAGGAAAGTTGCAACAAGTATGTATAAGGAAAAAATGATTCCTTTATTACTAGTAAAAGTTAATGCTATTCATACTAAGGTAGTAAAACTAAGGACACAACAAAAAAAGTAATAAACTAATAAAGTAGATTTTGCAAAGGATAGATTAACAGCATATCAATCGACATAGATACCAACCAAATTTGAGGGGGAAATTGAGATGAGGTTGTACTTTAGAGACACATCACAGTGTATATGCTAGTCACTTATTTATTATGAAATGGTTCTCCCCGAAATCAAGGACAATGTATTGGAAAATATGGTTCCAGAAAAATGAAAACAAGATATAGAGCTGCAAGCAGAAGGTAGGAATTATTTTAATCTTAAATACATGCTTTAGAGTCTAGATGTTGTAAAATCTGAGATTTCAAGTTATTTGCAGATGATAACGACCAATACAGTATTAGAGCAATCACCTGTAATCACCTGTAAGGCTTTAACAGCACCATCTACTATCCCAGGTTCAATAAGAGGCTCGCTTCCTTGTATATTAACAACAATAACATTATCTTTTCCAAGCTTTTGAAGTGCTACATTTCAGCGCTCGGTTCCTGCATATAAATACTTCAAAATTTCAAATACTGCAGCATGCTTGCACGCTCATGGGCAAGCGCGCGCGCACAAACAGACACACCAAATCTTTGATGCTTTTAATAAACATCAAGACATACGAATATGTGAGGGAGTACTTGATAAGAAACCACGGACAGTTCAAGAAGGTACCATTTCTGCAAGATTCAGATATCATCATCACATCTACCCCAAATACTCTACAAGATTTTGGGATCTTTTCTTTGTCCATTGCCCTTCTGCATGAGGGCAAAAGGAAATAATAGATTAGATATAGGATCAACTGCACCTTAAAATGTATATATACTCATACATCAAAATAGACATCCACACAAAACAGTTCGCATCAAATCAAAGTTTATGATGCCTACAAATAAACAATCAAAACATTTCCTGAGGCCATAATATTAGCACGCAAGCATATCAATATTTAATTACATGAAGTCTATCTAAACCAATAAATTGT
The DNA here is from genome assembly GCA_030015575.1 of Agapanthus africanus. Lineage (NCBI taxonomy): Eukaryota > Viridiplantae > Streptophyta > Magnoliopsida > Asparagales > Amaryllidaceae > Agapanthus > Agapanthus africanus. The sequence goes on along the minus strand of CM057342.1, from coordinate 748,320,628 downwards.
TCCCCAAGCAGGTCAAGTTTCAAGTCTGTACTGGGTATTTACATATCTATTTCTTTGACATCCCTTGCTAGAAAAGACAAGTTCAATATACCCAATAAGCACAAAATAAATGGTGGAGCATGTATGAATTTGTAAAATAAAACAATAAGAACAGTTATCGAACCATCATGCAAACTAACCAACATGATCCATTGTAGAAGCCAACTTTGTTCTCTCCCAGGTTCTCTATAAAAAGACTTAAACATAAAAACAGAATAAGTGGAAGATATAAGCTAAATGATATTGTTATGAATATATAATTTGTTATTATATATTAGTAATGAGTATAATTGGTTATTGTGTTAGTTAGTTGGTTGATTTGTTGAGATAGAGAGATGATCTCTCTCTATATATATATATTGTATAAACTCTTATGCTAATTATACCAATAAATTATTTCTTCTCGGTTCCTTTCATGGTATCAGAGCTCGATCCTCCACGTGAAAATCACGTTACACGTAACTCTTCTCATGCTTTGCACGTGACACCCACACCAAATGATGCATGTTACTCTACATGTACTTTGCATGTGACAACCACACAAAAAAAAGTGATGGTTACACGTGAAGGGGAGTGTCGAAAGTAAAACCAAATGATGGGACTTAAAAGAAAGTCCCACATTGGAAACAACAAAAGAAACACATGAGTATAAAATATAAGATATTGGAAACAACAAAAGAAACACATGAGTATAAAATATAAGATGGGTCAAACCTAAATAAGGCTTAAGTCTTATTGTTGGAATCTACTTATATGAAAAGCTCATGCATACCTATAAAAAGCCCCACTTCCTCAACTTTATATACTCTAAACTTTTCCCAGATATAATTCCTATTAACGAAACACAACATAAAGGACCAAATACACACATAGAACATATATAATTCATATGATTGAGTGATTGCACTATAGAATAACTAGAAACAACTAGAACACAGATAATTATGCAAACTCAAACTTTTATCACATATTTTGCAGAATTGAGGAGAGAAGAGGGGGAACTCAAACCTTTATCACATATGTTGCAGAATTGAGGAGAGAAGAGGGGGAGGGGTTTAGAAGAAAAGGCTATTCTATTTAACAAGAAACACATGTGTGCACTTAATTCAACAAGAAAACAGGGTCTTTTTCTCAAAAAAAATTGGTGCGGCAACATGAATATATGTTGCATGAATTCATCACCAAGACAATGTATCCTATTAATGAAACACAACATAAAGGACCAAATACACACATAGAACAATATAATTCATAAACTGATTGAGTGATTGCACTATAGAATAACTAGAAACAACAAGAGCACAAGGATAATTATGCAAACTCAAACTTTTATCACATATTTAGCAGAATTGAGGAGAGAAGAGGGGGAGGGGGTTAGAAGAAAAGGCTATTCTATTTAACAAGAAACACACGTGTGCACTTAATTCAACAAGAAAACAGGGTCTTTTTCTCAAAAAAATTTGGTGCGGCAACATGAATCTATGTTGCATGAATTCATCACCAAGACAATGTATCCTATTAACGAAACACAACATAAAGGACCAAATACACACATAGAACAATATAATTCATAAACTGATTGAGTGATTGCACTATAGAATAACTAGAAACAACAAGAGCACAAGGATAATTATGCAAACTCAAACTTTTATCACATATTTAGCAGAATTGAGGAGAGAAGAGGGGGAGGGGGTTTAGAAGAAAAGGCTATTCTATTTAACAAGAAACACACGTGTGCACTTAATTCAACAAGAAAACAGGGTCTTTTTCTCAAAAAAATTTGGTGCGGCTACATGAATCTATGTTGCATGAATTCATCACCAAGACAATGTATCCTATTAACGAAACACAACATAAAGGACCAAATACACACATAGAATATATATAATTCATAAACTGATTGAGTGATTGCACTAAAGAATAACTAGAAACAACAAGAGCACAAAGATAATTATGCAAACTCAAACTTTTATCACATATTTTGCAGAATTGAGGAGAGAAGAGGGGGAGGGGGTTTAGAAGAAAAGGCTATCCTATTTAACAAGAAACACACGTGTGCACTTAATTCAACAAGAAAACAGGGTCTTTTTCTCAAAAAAATTTGGTGCGGCTACATGAATCTATGTTGCATGAAGTCATCACCAAGACAATGTATCCTATTAACGAAACACAACATAAAGGACCAAATACACACATAGAACATATATAATTCATAAACTGATTGAGTGATTGCACTATAGAATAACTAGAAACAACAAGAGCACAAAGATAATTATGCAAACTCAAACTTTTATCATATATTTTGCAGAATTGAGGAGAGAAGAGGGGGAGGGGGTTTAGAAGAAAAGGCTATTCTATTTAGCAAGAAACACACGTGTGCACTTAATTCAACAAGAAAACAGGGTCTTTTTCTCAAAAAAATTTGGTGTGGCTACATGAATCTATGTTGCATGAATTCATCACCAAGACAATGTATGCTATAGGATTCGTATTCATATCAAATTCTTTCAGACCCGTTGAGATTACTTTTTAACACATCCTAAAAGTTATAGTGTGCTCTAGGTGATTGAACATGTATCAATGACTAAGATTCCAACAAGATATGCATCAACACTATATAGATAAGATAACAACAAAAAATTATCATTTTAGCAAATCCAAAGTAAGAAATTGATAATTTGCAGTGCCTTTACAGATATAATTCCTATCAACGAAACACAACATAAAGGGCCAAATACACACATAGAACATATATAATTCATAAACTGATTGAGTGAGTGCACTATAGAATAACTAGAAACAACAAGAACACAAAGATAATTATGCAAACTCAAACTTTTATCACATATTTAGCAGAATTGAGGAGAGAAGAGGGGGAGGGGGTTTAGAAGAAAAGGCTATTCTATTTAACAAGAAACACACGTGTGCACTAATTCAACAAGAAAACAGGGTCTTTTCTCAAAAAAAATTGGTGCGGCTACATGAATCTATGTTGCATGAATTCATCGCCAAGACAATGTATCCTATAGGATTCGTATTCATATCAAATTCTTTCAGACCCGTTGAGATTACTTTTTAACACATCCTAAAAGTTATAGTGTGCTCTAGGTGATTGAACACGTATCAATGACTAAGATACCAACAAGATATGCATCAACACTACAAATTATCAATTTCTTACTTAGGATTTGCTAAAATGATAATTTTTTGTTATCTTATCTATATAAATTTAAACAATAAAATTCCAGTGTATCCCAAATGTATTGTATACTAGATTTATGTAAAATTGTGAATCTGTGAACCCGACTCGTATCGTTTCCGGTATGCGTGTCTGAATCCATGCTACTTAGACATGAATCATTTTCATGTATTCGGCTTCGAAAAGTGTCGTCTCCTCGATCGTATTGACTACAACCATTTCCTTCCAAGTGCCCTCATCGGTATTCATTTAGGCCTACATCTAATTCCAGTTGCTATAGTATTAGCTCTAAACTATCTCAATCAATACTCCCTCGGTTTATCCTACCTCTTAACATATCGTTACCCATGCATTTCATTTTTGGATACATTGTAGCTTAATTGCACAAAATTCTCGATAAATTGTATTGCTCAATGTTGCAGAAATTTCTCTTCAAGAGTTTATTCATCATAAAATAGCCTTAATCACAACAATCAACTCAAGGAAACAAGGCTTCGCATTCTAGCACTACGAATCAAATTGCGCTCAAAATACAGATTCAATTCATAAAAAACACATTAATTACTTGAAATTAATATATATTAAAAAAAAGAGGAGTAAACTTCACTTGGATCATGAGCTTGCAGGGGATCTGAACGAGGGGTGACCCCCTCGAATCGAGAAAAATCGAACCGAACCGAGCCGGGACGACACCGGCCGCTCTTCGTGAACGGCCGGCGGGCCTAGGTGGCGTGGGCCCCACACGCCTCGGTGATCGCCGCTCCGACAAGATCGCCGTTGAGTCCAGAGAGAGTGAGACTCTGATTCGGATCTGGGTTTTAAATGGTACAGTGTCTCGGATACGGATCCGCTTTCTAATTCTTTAAAGGGTAAATTATCAAAAAGCCCCCGGCCTGCTTCAAACCTGTGTAAAATTCCATGGGCTTTTGACTTTTGTTAAATAACACACATGGACCCAATCAAAACCCCTTTTTCTAGTTGCTTATAATATTGCGCAGTTGTCTGTAATATGAAAGCAGTTGAGAAAATATAAAGTTTAAATGAAAAAAAACTCAGGGGCTTTTTCATGAAGATTTTGAACAGTAGACCTTTATAAAAATTTTGAAAATTACAGGAGTTTTTAGAAAATTTTCGAGCAGGACGGGGGCTTTTTAACAATTTACCCCAACTTTATAATTAAGTCCATTGATGAGCATAACTTGCAAGAGCCCATCGGTGATAACTATCCCAATCAATAGGCTTGATAGGAATAATCATATTTCGTTTCCAATGAATATTCATACTCATATTTGCATCTTCAAAATCATCGTTACGGATATGGTGACGCATATATATGATCTGTATCCGACTTCTTAGTGCAAGTACAAGGAAAAAAATTGACTTTTAGCGGATATAATATGTTGTCAATTAAAATATTGTTTTTCGTATTTATCTCCTATCTGATTTCTACCAAATACGGATGGTAGTTTGCATTATCCGATGACTATCCGCATTCGTAGCATCTGTAAAAATCCATCAGATACGGGCATTGGGTAATTGATGTATCCGTAAATATTATAAGCAAAAGCAATAATATTTGGCTTCAACAAATAAAAAAAAATCAGCATTCTTTCATATTTGTATCTGAATCCGATATACACCAGATATAATAACGATCTTCCATTGCTGATGACTATCCGTTTTCATATTCACATTCGTTAAAAATCATCGGGTACGAATATAGCAACACACATATCCGACCTGTATCGAGTAAAAAAAGGTGATATCTGGCTTTAGTGGACATAGTGTACCATTGCCTAATGCGGATAATAAATTTGCATGTCATATAACTACCCAACATTTGTGTGCATATTCCTGTCCCCTAGATACAGATATGAAAAACAACCAGATAACCTAAGATCTTCGTGCGGAGCAGCAGACCTCTAATGTGAAAATGACGTGGATCATATCACGTCAAGATGTTACCTTCCGTAGATCTGCTGCTGAGCGACGATGGACGGCTGAGATTGAGTTGGAGGTTGCCTCCTGAAGCGTGTGAATCTCAATGGGTTTGATGCGGTTGTGGCCGAGCTACCTGCGAGGAAGTCCCGGGGTGGTTATACCACCGAGGACCCTCCGACGATCAAGTTAGATTGGATATTTGAGTGGAGTAACGGCCTAGTGGGGAGAAATTGCGTACCTTGATCATCTGAGAGAGGGATTTATATAGCGGCAGCGATGGGCAGGCAGGCGCGAGAATCACGCCGGCCGTTACGCTCCCGACGTCACGCCCGCGTGATAAGCGGGATCTCGCATTAATGGCGAGACAGGCTCGTTAATGGGGGATCGTGATGGTGTGGAACATGGGATCGTGGGCGGCGTATATCTCGCGCATGGCGAGATTCGCGGAGCCGTGGCGTGGGAGCTTGTGATCAGCGTTGCGGGTCGGTCAGGATGAGACCGAGGAGGATTAGCTCGGCGGGAAGCTCGGAGACGAGAGGGAAGCCGAGGTGTCCTCGTTCTGCTAAAGCCCGGAGACGAGCTAAGAGGGCCGAGGAGGCCAGTTGTGCAGGGGGCTCGGAGGTGAGCCGACGGTTGTTTGTAAGGCGGGCATATGAATGGTGTGGTCGGTAGAAGAAGGTCGGCCATGTCCATGGGCCGCAGACCCGGGGTATTCTACCGACGTACCGTTCCTGGTCCTTTCTTGTTAGCTTCGGGACACGTCGTCTGCCATGTGTCACAATCTGGGAGATCACCGATATCGAGCATCATCATTAGCCCCCCACCTTCGTCCCGACCCGTTCACGGGTCGGGTCGAGAGTGGTCTGCCGAGTCGGTCGAGGTGAGCTCCTTTCGTAGATAGCGTAAGTGTGCATTCCTGGGCAATCAGCTGTATTCTCTCCTTTCGTAGATAGCGTAAGTGTGCATTCCTGGGCAATCAGCTGTATTCTCTTGACAACGTCAGCGGATCAGGGGCCAGATCCTGCATTAAAGAGGATGTGCCGGATCGTGCGTATGTTCACCGAAGCGACAGCCTATGTGTCCGGCGCTGGTTGGCCGACGCAACGGGCCGCAGATTTCTGGCGTCCGATGGGGTGCGATCAACGCGCATGCGACAGGTGGAGCGATGGAGGCCGTCGAATGCGATGAGTCGTTTTGGCGGGAAATGACTGTCGCCATTGGATGTGTACGCCGGTAGCTATAAATAAAGGTAGGGTCCTCATCAGGGCCCATATCTCTTCATACTTTCCTCGTCCAGAGTCTTATTAGCTCGGCGCTCTTCTCCTCAGTTCGGACTCCTCCCTTTTGATCTCCTGAAGACACCTTTCTTCAATCAGGCTAGATATCTTTTTCTAAGGAGTCTATAGATGTAGTGCGGGTAGAGTCTAGGGGGTCCTCTGAAGCTTCCTCTTCTACTTCTTTCTTTTCTCCCTCTGAGCTGGAGTTCACCCGAGAAGATAGGGTGGCCCCCAGAGTTCAGGCTGCGGTTGTTCTTGGCGTGCGATCCTCGTTGAGGCACGTGGAGGAGCTCGCTAACATCAAGACCCGTTTCTTGATCCCTCCAGGCTATTCGCTTCGTTTGGCCGAGGAGGGGGAGAGGGCAAACCAGGTACAAGGCAAGAAGATTGCCTTGTACCTGGAGGCCTTTTGGGCCGGGATGCGTCTGCCCTTCTTTCCTGAAGTGAGTGAGGCGTTGAATTGTTTCGGGTTAGCTCCGGGCCAGCTAGCGCCGAACTCTTGGAGAATCCTCCTCGGTTCCTGGTCCGGTTGAAATTGTGTTAGATCACTTTCAGCCTGAACCTTCTCCTCTCTTCTCTTTGCTACAAGAACCATCCCGACGTTCGTAGGGATGAGCCGAGCTGGGTATACCTCTCCTTTAGAAGACAGCGGGGAGACGCCCCCGGGTCGGGGTTGTCATAATGCCTTGTTCTATTCATGAATGGAAGAAGTTTTTCTTTATCCCGCCGCCCGAGAGCGAGGATTTGCCTGTGCCCACCCTGTGGCAAAAGGCCAACTGTCCGCGGGTGAGGTGGTCGATTGATCCCGACGCGGTGGCGGTGTCGAAGTGGGAGCCCCTCCCTCGGGTTGACATGCTGCTGTCTGAGCGGGCCCTCAGTTGGGCCGGGCTTAGCCCCGTCGAGTACGCGGGTAAGTTGGGAGCTCTTAGGCGACCTGTTTAGACGTGTGTCATTCTTTCATTTTTCCTGGCATCGCTGACTCCTCGTATTTCTGTCTTATGCAGGACCCATGGATATGAGAAAGTTCCGTGCGGCAGTGGTCGACGCGAAGAAGGGGAAGAAGTCCAAAGGCGCCGGTCCTTCTCGCCCACCGTCCGTTCCAGCTCCACCGGTGGCTCTTTCACCCAGGTGCCCAAGCGAGCCCCGGGCCCCCGAGTCTAGTCGTGCGCTGGTTCAAAAGCGTGCCCGGGCGCAAGAGCCTCGGGCCCCCGATGTGGGAGACGAGGAGGGTTCTCCCGCGCCGTCTCTCAAGAGGTCTCACAGGAGGGCACCCCGCTCGCCAGCTTCCCCGATCCTTATGAACGATGGGGAGCTTCGCTTCAAAATGCCCTCGGGGCTTTTTGTCGCCGATAGCCTGCTCTCGGATATGAAGAGGTTGGCAGGAGGCAGGGTCCCTCGAGGAACTCTCCGAGCCCAAATGGCGGCGATAGCTCAAGAGGCCGTGCAGGTTAGTGTTCGCACCTCACCTGGTTTTTCATTCAGCACTTTTATCCGCATGGTCGGGTGCTTTCCTCCCTTCTTTGACCCTTTTTCTTTCTTTCTTCAGGTCCTCCAGCACGTCGCCCTCGTCGTCCACATGGAGGATGAGGAGATTGTTCCGGCGATGCGGGCCGCAGACGAGTCCTCCTTGCGGGAGGAGGGCTTAAGGTAGAAGCTAGGGGCGGCGATGGAGAGGGCTACTGCCCTTGAGGCCTGGGTGGAGGCCAGTAACATGGAGGTCGCTCAGTACCGAGAGGCTGCCCGAGCCGCCGAGTCCCAGTTGGAGGACTCTCGGGTGCTCGTTGCTACCATGAAGAAGACGGTGAGCAGCCTCTGGAAGGAGAACGAGGCGGTGAAGGACCGAGCACGGAAGGCGGTGGAGAGCTACAAAAAATCAGATCAGTTCTACGCCGACCTTGCTGGTGCCGGGGGCGTCATTTGGCATGACACCCTTGACTTTGTCAAGGCTCAGATGCTGGAGTTCCCTGACGCCGAGGTCTGGGACTTGTACCCTCTCGCCGACGACGCGCAGGGGATCGCCCCCGGACATGATGCAGGGAAAGCGGCCCCCGGTGGGAGTGTGAGGGGTAAGTCGGTCGCCCCAGCTGCCGGTGCCGAAGCTCCTGCCGGAGGTGCCGACCCTGAAGATGCCGCCCCGGTGGTCGTAGGGGAGGCGCCGCTTATTAAGGAGGTGCCCGCCCCGAGGCTTGAAGCCCCACATCTCCTTATTTCTCTCTTTTTCTATGAAATTTTGTAAGCCTCTGTGCACTTTGTTAGGCTGGGGAGACCATAATACCTTTGTAGAGACTTTTGATTTATGTGAATAAAAAATCTTTTTGCTTCTTCTTTGTGTGCATATTTTCCTTTTGTTTGTGGAAAACATTTGTAATTGCACAGTCCAACTTTCACGTCAGGTCTGTTCTTCGTCTGGCGATCGCACGTCGGGTTGAATTCGACTATTTGCCAAGTGTGCAAAGACCGGTGAAGGGTCGGTATCTCCATGGCCCTGAAGTCGAGGTTGGGATCGCTTAGACGTGGATGGCATCATGGCGAGGGCTTGGACCGTGGTGTCGGCAGTTAGTAACACCAGCTACGGATGACCGAGCATGGTAGATGCTCGGTTGCCTCTTGGCGAGGCTTAGGTATCTGGCTTCGTGGGGGTAGCGAACGACATCCATCATAACCGAGCATGGTAGCTCCTCGGTTGCCTCTTAGTGAGGGCTTCGATCCTTAGGGCTGGAAGGGTCGTAAGAGGTGGTTAAGGATGGACCGAGCAGTGAAGCTGCTCAGTGGCCTCTTGGCGAGGGCTTCGATCCCTGGCGTTGTGGGGTAGGGAGCTACCGGACAGGGATAACCGAGCAAGGACAGGCCCGGTTGCCTCTTGATGAGGGCTTTTGATCCTTAGCACGGGAGGGGCCGTAAAGGGCCTGCTAAGAACGGGCCGAGCAGGGTTACTACCCGGTGCCTCTTGGCGAGGGCTTTGATCTCTGGCGTTGTGGGGTAGGGAGCTACCAGCCAGGGATAACCGAGCAAGGGCGGGCCCGGTTGCCTCTTGATGAGGGCTTTGATCCTTAGCGCGGGAGGGGCCGTAAGAGGCCTGCTAAGGACAGGCTGAGCAGGGTTACTGCCCGGTGCCGCCTGGCGAGGGCTTTGATCCTTAAGGACAGGCCGAGCAGGGTTACTGCCCGGTGCCTCTTAGCGAGGGCTTTGATCTCTAGCGTTGTGGGGTAGGGAGCTACCAGCCAGGGATAACAGAGCAAGGGCGGGCCCGGTTGCCTCTTGATGAGGGCTTTGATCCTTAGCACGGGAGGGGCCGTAAGGGGCTTCCTAAGGACGAGCCGAGCAGGGTTACTGCCCGGTGCCTATTGGCGAGGGCTTTGATCCTTAAGGACGGGACGAGCAGGGTTACTGCCCAGTGCTTCTTGGCGAGGGCTTCGATCCCTGGCGTTGTGGGGTAGGGAGCTACCAGCTAAGGATAACCAAGCAAGGTGTCACGACCCGAAATATTAGCTCATGACCGGCACTTAAATCACGCAACATCTACAGGCATAACGTAACTTAAGTAAGCCGAAACCCAGCAATCTAAACCGCAAAAAGGAATAAGTGAAGAAACATTGTAAAAAACCTTCGGGAAACTCAAGTAGAAATCCTTAAACTTAAATTTACTTTCTTAAAAATTTCGGCAATACCTCCTTTGTAAAAACTGGCCCCAAAACGGATACAGCATAGAAAATAAATAAAGCATCCCCAAATGGGAGCAAATCATGCCCAACGGCGGAAACAACCACCACAAACATAAATATGTATACGACGCCCAACAGCGAAGATCAACACAAGGAAAAGTAAAGCAAGACACCAAACCCACCAAGCAAACCCATCGCTCAAGTCTCGCAACCACAAGTCTTGCTAAGTCTTACTGCTTATACAAATACTAGTTTCTGATTGATGGAGTTGACTAAATACAATAAGAATAATAATACAAGAGGGGCACGATCCAACATATACCACCTACCAAAGCAAATCATCCGAATGCAAGCTGTGTGCCAGCGATGCCGCTGCTGGTCCATGCGGTCAACCTGTAAGAACTGTAGCACAACGGGGGTGAGTTGCCAACTCGTGAGTAGAAAACATCATCAGGTAGAAATCAAATAAACAACGATTCTTAGGTCAACTATATCATAAAGGTAATACTATGATATTTAGGATGACCGTATCTGCATATGTGCCAACAATATAATCAATGGCTATCAGCATGTGTATAACATCTTACGTGTCCATCAATGACACAACAACATCATGCATGTAAATATCATGAAAGCATATGCATGAAAATATATGAGGATATCAAAGAACGTGTGTCCATCAATGACGCATCAAATCATGGGACCTGAGTGTCCAACACCGACACTCGAAACATCATGAAACCCGTGTCCAGCATCGACACGTAAATCCTCATACCTCAGGCACAGCATCCTCGGATCGGCCATCAAATATGTAAGTCTCATGGAACCTGAGTGTCTAATATCGACACTCACGACATCATGAAACCATAGGCTCCATCTGCGGAATCGGCCCGCGGGCTCCGGCAGTACGAATCGGCATATATCCATCTCATAACTCCGGTTGGTATCCCCGGATAACCGCCGAGTCCAAATACTATCACCGGTAGGTACTAATCCCTCTGCCAGGCTCATCATCTACACCACGAAAATCAGCTCTCGCCCCGGGAAACCATACCGGGTCCACCATGTACCCGCAAACGGTGCCTCCCACTCCTCGAATCGGGTTTCACATGCCAATCTCAGAACCGAGAAAACACATGGTGAACGTCTCAAAATATCATATCAGGAGAAACCGGGTTTTCAAAACAATGCATACTTTCTTGAAATACCACGGTCCTCAAATCCATAAAATCACATGAAATCCATATCTCAATGCGTAAATCCATGAAATATAATATATGCAACATAAAACAGCAATATGAGTATATTAAGGGAAAATCGCTCTTTTAAATGAATCCAGTTTTAAAATATATCACGCGGTTCCCAATTCTCCGAAATCAAGTGCAGCACCATATGAGGTGTACATGTAACTATAGCAAGATATGTGTATCTACATGTAAGCAGGTATGTATGATGCATTTCATAAGCGCAATAGCACAATAATCAACGTCTTAATGTCAAATGACAATACAATACCACTTAGGGGTATATGTATCTATAGCAAGGTATGCGAGTGTACATGTAAGTATGTATGCATGATGTACATATAGCTATAGCAAGTATATCATAGCATGATGTAGCAACTCTACTGTGTAAGTAACATAGCAATTATCGATGAAGAAGGTGTGTGAGCCGGCAAATCTGTGTAAGTGTAACATACGCATCATCGATAATGGTGTAGGTGTACTAGCACAGATATATATAATGCAATAAGAATGACATGAACGTAGCATAAGGTACATCGTAAGCAAAAATGCTAAAAGGTATACGTATTTACCACATATCCGAGTCGGTTAATTTATCAATCGGCATCCAGCCTCACAACATCATGTACCGTAAAAGCTATCGTACGACATCCTATGATCAAGGGTATGGATCAATTAACAGGTAAAACTCATCGCGTAGGATAATCCATCGTACGGCGGCATTAAACAATTAGGGATTCTATCAACCTATACAACAACGGGGGTACGAATCTAAGTCTCGTACGGCATACCACTCATTATGCACATCATTATCCATATATATATACCTATCTCTCAGGTCACGTCTGTATCAATCTCGTATCAGGGGACCGATAAAGGTATCAACAATTCATATCGACTCGCATCCATATAACGACATATCACACTAAGTCATCATATCACATCGTATGCTCGTTCATCACATTAATATCTCGCATCACATTATATAAACGCCATACTTGTTCTCTTTAAATTCGTACCTATCATGATTCACTTCTCATTTCATATTCTCATATGTCAATATGTTCATTAGTGTCAAATTCTATCATATTATCGTTTGTAAATCCTATAATCATGTCCATCGCATATCATTTATCAAGACATAATAATCAAACGATCTTCCATATCAATGTTTGCGGGGGTGTTATAAGCCATCCACCTGATTTCCCCCGTAGATATAAATCTACTCACATACTAAACTCCTTGCTTAGCCGTAGTCGATGCGTTTCGTCGTCTCGTAATCCACGTGAAGGTACCTACAATCAATACGAAATCGCAAAGTTATTAACATCAAGTTCCGAAATCCAATACGGCACGCGGTGCGCTCATAGGTTAGAACCTATAGCCTACGGATGCAAAACAACCAAACAATCCTCGTCGTTAACGTACAAACGTCCAACGACCAAATACAATATCAAGTCTCAAAACCAAGAATCCCAATACCGGAAAATATAGCCAAAATCCTAACTAGGGTCGCTATTCATGAAAACCGCCAACTTAAAACCCAATCGTATCAATCCTCATTCACAACACAATAAATATCGTACAAGACAATATATTTTTCATCACTACGCCAAATAAAACTCACGTCTAATTTTACCGAAAACCTAGTAAGTATCTTGTAAACATTTTAGTTCAAAACTGGTAGTTTAAACAATTCTAGTGGCCACAATCAACACATAGTAGTTTACTTAAATCACACAAACTCTTACTACAATTTTAATCTCACCCATATAAGATTTAGTAAAAGTTAGTTTGCAATTAAGATTAATTAAACAATTAGGAAAATAACAATTAACAATCTTACAACTATGTTAAGTTTTCCAAGTCTAAACTTCTCAATTAACCATTACAAACAATCAAAACCCTAACTTGATCTTCATAATCTTTTCTTGAATTCCAAAACATGCTAATTAAAGCCATATTTAAACATATAATAAACTAGATTAAGATATTTAAACAACACTAAAGTTTAGGGTTAGAATTTTATAGCTCAAAACTTGATTCTAAACTTGCAAAAAGATTTCCAGAATAGCCTCCAAAACGCTAACTTCCATGAAGATCCAAGCTTGATTAAGGCTAAAGAATAATGGGTATGGATTTGTTTTAGAGTTTGTGGGATTATTTGATGATTTTTGATGAATTTTTGGAGCTTGAAGGAGTGAAAATGGGGTGAGAAAAGAAATGGGGCAGTAAGGGGGGTCGGCCAACAATAGAAGAAGAGGGAAATGTGTGGAAGTGTGTGGAAAAATCCTAGGTTAAAACACATTAAAAATCAATTAAAACACTTATCTTTATGCCACCTCTTAATGCTTTTAATTAAAATTTCCATTAACCTTCAAAATATTTAGATATTTTCCAAGATATTTTGCAAGAAGTCAAAGATGCTTAATCTTGTGATTAAGTAGGCATGGATTCAAATTAGCATAATTAACCCAATCCAAATTGTAATTACCACTAATTAATTGTATAATTAAAAGCTTATAATAATATTTTAATTAAGAAAAAATATTTAAGTGAACTAAAACTTACAAGCGACTAATCAAAACCCGCATACTAGCAATTTTCTAGTAAAACTAGGTGCATCCAAGTCTATATTGAAAAATGATCACAACTTGGTGTAAGGTGTTTTTCGTCACCCTATTGAGATGGGAATACGCGCGCGCTTGTCAGGAGCATTACAGATTCCCCCTGCCTAGGGTAGGCTGGGGTTTATTGATTGTGGGGATCCGAATCTCCAGCAGCCGCGGACTAAGCTGCTGTTAATTACCCCTCGCCCTTGGAGCGAGAGAACCTCCGATTGATGGGTTAAACAGGTCATGTGAACTCAATGTGCGGTGTACGTGTGTCGTGTTTTGAAAGGGGTTTTGGGTATATTGAGGGCCCACAGAGTTTTTTACGGGGGTCCCGCTACCTGGATAGCGGGTTGGGGATCAAGGGGGCTAGCAGCCCCCTTGCCGGATGCGGGGCAGCGCCCCGCTAGAATTTTTTTCTAACGGGGGACAGTGTTGTGGAGTGTGTGTGTGTGTATACATACATACATATATATATAAAGAAAGGGGCATCCAAAGGATGCGTGGGAGAAGGCGTCAGCGCCTCACGTGCGCAGCACGCGGCGCTCAGACGTTGGCGCTAGCGCCTCACGTGCCCGGCACCGCGTGCCGTATTGGATTTCAGAAATCCTTGCAAATGCTCAAGGGGACCCCTTTATTCTCCTCTGAGCCTTAGATCTTTCCCAAAATGGGGTCTTTGGAGATGGGTCTCTTCCTTCCTCCCCCCTGTTGACCGGATCTTGGAGAAAAGGGAAGTATAAGATTTTAAAAATCTCTTATTTTTAAGATCTGATGGGAGATCTGAGTTCCCCTTTGTGGGTTTTATGGTGAAAAACTATTTAGTTTTGGAAGAGGGAGAGGAAACTCTTGGTTTAATTCAAAAGAAAGAAGAAGGTTTAGAATCTTGAGGTAGGAGAAGGAGGCACAAGAACCTAGTTTTTGGGGAGAATGAAAAAGTCTATTAGATGTTTTCATCATGTTGCCTTATATAGGCTTACACATTTACATATAGCCCCTTGGGCTTTACAAAATGGCATTTTGCCCATCCCATGTCTCATGTGCTATTTCTTTTTACACATAAGCCATGGGCTTTACAAAAATTTGGCTTTATGCCCATTCATTCTTAAAAAATTACATCAAAATTATTTATTATATGATTTTTTATTTCAGTATGGGGGAGGCCGGCCGCTTCATGTTCGGGCTCGACTCGGGCATGAGCCCACTTGATCTGGGCTTGGGCCCACCTGGCTTGGGGTTGACCTTGACTTTGACTTGGTCAACCGGGGGTGCAATTTTCGACCCCAACAAAGTGCCCCCCATCAATAAATGCACACCACATATATGGGTCGTGTGCATGAAATTGATGGATCTTCTTTCGTGTAGAGGCGACATGCTTTGGTTCCCACTTTTTGGGATGCACTGCCCTTTTTACGACATGGACGGTCGACGTTTGCGTCTCCGAGACGGAGTGTCCGTGGTAGACGTTTCTCTGGCCCGGAGCGATTTGGTTCCCGCTTTGTAGGAAGCCTGTACTGCCCTTTTTACGACATGGACGGTCGATGCTTGACACGTCTCCGGGACGGAGTGTCCGTGGCAGACGTTTCCCTGGCCCGGAGCGGTTTGGTTCCCGATTTGTGGGAAGCCTGCACTGCCCTTTTTACGACATGGACGGTCGACGTTTGACGCATCTCCGAGACGGAGTGTCCGTGGTAGACGTTCCCCTGGCCCGGAGTGATTTGGTTCCCTCTTTGTAGGAAGCCTGCACTGCCCTTTTTACGACATGGACGGTCAAAACTTGACGCGTCTGCGAGACGGAGTGTCCGTGATAGACGTTTCCCTGGCCCGGAGCGATTTGGTTTCCTATTTGTAGGAAGCCTGCACTGCCCTTTTTACGACATGGACGGTCGACGGCACTGAGTGTCGCTGGTTGTTCAACTTGTCCCCAGCACGGAGTGTCGCTGATCGACTTGTCCCCGGCATGGAGTGTCGCTGATCGAATTGTCCCCGGCACGGAGTGTCGCTGATCGACCTGTCCCCGGCACGGAGTGTCGCTGATCGACTTGTCCTCGGTACGGAGTGTCGTTGTTCGACTTGTCCCCGGCACGGAGTGTCGCAGATCGAATTGTCCCCGGCATGGAATGTCGCTGTTCGACTTGTCCCCGGCACGGAGTGTCGCTGATCGACTTGTCCTCGGCACGGAGTGTCGCTGATGTTCGACTTATCCCCGACACGGAGTGTCTCTGATCGACTTATTCCCGGCACGGAGTGTCGCTGATGTTCGATTTGTCCCCAGCACGGAGTGTCGCTGGTTGTTAAACTTGTCCCCGGCACGGAGTGTCGCTGATTGACTTGTCCCCGGCGCGGAGTGTTGCTGGTTGTTCGACTTGTCCCCGGCACGGAGTGTCGCTGTTCGACTTGTCCCCGGCAAGGAGTGTCGCTGGTTGATTCTGAGTCGAACCATAATTCCGACAGGGAAGGCAGATACGCCGAGTGTAACAACTCTAAACTCTCTGTACAACTTTTCAAAAAAATACAGAAAGAGGTAGTTTTCCCTGAACACAAGTTATAAGTTTGTTTTGCTTTTTAATAGCAAGTAAGAGCTTATAGCTCATTGGTAATACCTTACACTACTGAACCAACCCACCAGAGTTCAATCCCACACCCACATTATTTTTAATATTGTTTTATTTTGAATTTTTAGAAGTCCAAGGGTTTACACGTGCATAACTCGTAAAAAACCCCACTACACAAATAAAATAAAATGTCCCAGGAGTATACCCAACCGGCGAGGAACCCAAAGCACCTCGACTTGGCCGGAATCGGCCGAATCGGCCGGCGACTCAGCCGACTCGGGCCGCCGCCGCCGGCCGGACTCGGCCGGACCGCTGAGTCGTCAACAGAGAAATTCTGGCTCTTCACCTCCCCATCACTCCTGAACACTTTATTTCCTTGGATCGGTTCCAGAGACTTTTTAAAACCCTAATTACTCCATTTTTAATATATTGTAATACTTTTTAATACAATTTTCAATTCACCCTTTCACCTACCCTAAACTCTAGCCTTACCCTATAAATACAACCCCTAAACACACACCCCTCACTCCAAAATTCTGATCAAAACTCTTAAGAAATCCATAGAAGTTTAGTGTACTTTGGAGTTAGCGCACTTTGGAGTTAGCGAAGGGAGAAACTCCGGCGATTTTCCGACGACGACCCTAGGAGCTCCCGGCGACGGAACGACGCACCGGAATCTACATCCACTCCCACTTCCTCTTCTCTAAACCAAAATCCAGTAAGTCCCAATCCTTCTTCACTTTACTATTCTCAAAATCCATATTTTTAAAACCCGACGGAATCGGAATTAATCCGATTTCCGATTCGGTTCTTTCTAAAAATTCAACCTTTTCTTAAATACAAATCATACCAAACCATTACATGTTGACTATTAAACATTAATAAATATGTTGAACAAGTCTCATGACAATCTATTTCATTTTGTAACTTTTACCGCTTTTTTCATTAAAATACCATGTAGTTTCATTTCGACATTAAAATATCACAAACTTGCTATTTTTAAGTAGATCACGAGATAATGACCTACCTCCTCATAACACTCATATGCAACATAGCACAATACCTTTCGGAAATATAGAATACGGGAAAATGAAACTTTACATATAAATAACACTAACTATTAAAACCGTTTTCTATAAAAAATCGTATTTTTTTATAAATCTTTGCAAATCGCCGCTACAACCCATTTTGGGGAACCCGACTGGGATGGTGCGGATTATCGCACATCTCTGGGCTTAGTAGTGCGAGATGCAGACCTCCGCAAGGAGCATTCGGTCTCGAAAGATTTAAAATACAAATATCTTAAGAAAATGAGATTTATAGAAATATAATATATATTAAAATTATTTTTATATAAATATGTATATATGTATCATTAAAATATCTATTTTTTGATAATATGAATATTCCATCTTTTTCCTAAAATCACAAGAATCACTTTACATTAAAATACCATGAATTCCATACAAGTTCAATGTTACAATTAAATACCATGTATTATGAAAATAGGTTATTCTCACTAGAAATGTCACGAAATATAAAATCTACATTTATTACAATTCTAAAGACGATAATTAAATACTTGGGGTGTATTTTGAAAATTATACAAAAGTATTTTTGCATAAAACCCCCTTCAAGTTCTATAAATTACCCTAAGGACCCTAATAAATATAGGTTTAAGCGGGACCAATCTCTTGAGCCTCAGGGAGCCGGAGAAGTGGGTGCTTGCCTATTTAAGGTAGACAGCTTAACAACGGTGTTATCAACACGGTAATCGTCTTTGAAAAGACATAAATCCTGCCGCCCATGTGCAGCGGTTACCGATAACATCAAAACCTATTTCAGGACTTCAATTTCTTTTCTAATTGTTCTGATTCAGACTGAGTCTCATTATAAATAATCTGACTTGAATATGATTCAAGTGCAATGTACAATACTACAATTCAATATGAATCCATATATTCAATCTGTTCAATCTATACAATCTATACAACTTGACCGAACCGAACCATTGATATACTTCCATTTACATGATTCTCCAGTACATCCATTTTACTGATATCATGATTTCGGCAAGTTATCCAATTATACAATTTATATTACAAGACAAGACAAGTTGCAATACAATACAAACAATACAATCAAGACATCATGGGGTTTAAGGGGTAGATTGGTACGGAAGGTGTTAAAAGTGGCACGAGACTGCAAGATTAAGACACCTAGCCTGAATCCAATTGCCGTTGTTCCGGGTTGTATAACGGAGCCTTGTACATTTCGTTTGCCCTAGTCTCTAGCATGTAGAGACTCCTCTCGTATACACTGGTATCTTTCTGTACCAAGCTACAAACAACAGCGTTAACACTAAATAAAATATTATAACAATATAATACAACTTTAAAAGCTATTCTCTCTCTCTCTCTCTTTCTCTCTCTGTCTATTCTACTTCTCCCTTATCTTTGGGACTTACCGAGCGATTGTTCGCTGATGACATTCCTTCTCTTTCTTTTTTGGAATGTTGTCAGGTGATCTGGACACTCAGGAGATCGAGCCTACTAGTGAGGACTTGGATCAGCTTGCCTACAACCCAGAGCTCTAGTTTCATTGTACACATTTTATTTCAGTACTTTTCATTCCTGTTATGCCACTGTTTAGGCATTGCTTTCATTCAGTTGGATTTAGTTTTCCATGTATTGTAAAAAGAATGTGAATAAATAAAGTTGCTGTTTTATTATATCTTGTCCCCTGTGTATTTTCTTTTATATTGCTTAGATACGCTTAGCGTATTTATTTCAGAATAAATACGGAGCGGCCTCGTCGCGTCCCCTGCCCGTATACTGGGAAGCGGAGCGTGACAGGTTTTGTTGGCGGCCCATGCAGGTCCGAGCTGTATGGAACCCTACCATGTAGTTCTGTTCTGCGTGAACAACCTAAGCAATATAACACAAGAACCAGCAACTAAAACATTCTTTACAATTCATCTTCCTTGAATCTTCCAATTTCATATACTTTGAATCTGTCCTAACCCAAAATTCTCTCACCTCTTTTACAATTTTACCAAAACATTTCGCATTTTTTCATTCCTTTACATATTTTTCATACACTACCAATAGTTCTATCACCAAACTTTTCTTGAATCTGTTACACTTTCTTTTTACAAATTTCGAGGACGAAATTTTTATAAGGAGGGTAGAATGTAACAACCCTAAATTTTCTGTACAACTTTCTGTATAATTTTTCCAAAAAAATACAGAAAGGGGTAGTTTTGCCTGAGCACAAGTTATAAGTTTGTTTTACTTTTTAATAGCAAGATAGAGCTTATAGTTCATTGGTAATACCTTGCACTGCTGAACCAACCCACCAGAGTTCAAATCCCACACCCCACATTATTTTTAATATTGTTTTATTTTGAATTTTTAGAAGTCCAAGGGTTTACACGTGCATAACTCCTAAAAAACCCACTACACAAATAAAACAAACTGTCCCAGGAGTATACCCAACCGGCGAGGAACCCAAAGCACCCTCGACTCGGTCGGAATCAGCCGAATCGGCCGGCGACTCGGCCTACTCGGGCCGCCACCGCCTGCCGGACTCGGCCGGACCGCCGAATCGTCAACAGAGAAATTCTGGCTCTTCACCTCCCCATCACTCCTGCACACTTTATTTCCTTGGATCGGTTCCAGAGACTCTTTAAAACCCTAATTATTCCATTTTTAATACATTTTAATACTTTTTAATACAATTTTCAATTCACCCTTTCACCTACCATAAACTCCAGCCTTACCCTATAAATACAACCCCTAAACACACACCCCTCACTCCAAAATTCTGATCAAAACTCTCAAGAAATCCATAGAAGTTTAGTGTACTTTGGAGTTAGCGAAGGGCGAAGCTCCGGCGATTTTCCGACAACGACCCTAAGAGCTCCCGGCGACGAAACGACGCACCGAAACCTACATCCCCTCCATCTTCCTCTCCTCTAAACCAAAAGCCAGTAAGTCCCAATTCCTTCTTCACTTTACTATTCTCAAAATCCGTATTTTTGAAACCCGACGGAATCGGAATTAATCCGATTTCCGATTCGGTTCTTTCTAAAAATTCAACCT
The DNA here is from genome assembly GCA_030015575.1 of Agapanthus africanus. Lineage (NCBI taxonomy): Eukaryota > Viridiplantae > Streptophyta > Magnoliopsida > Asparagales > Amaryllidaceae > Agapanthus > Agapanthus africanus. The sequence continues at coordinate 748,299,999 of CM057342.1, read as the reverse complement.
TTTCTTAAATACACATCATACCAAACCATTACATGTTGACTATTAAATATTAATAAACATGTTGAACAAGTCTCATGACAATCTATTTCATTTTGTAACTTTTACCGCTCTTTTTCATTAAAATACCATGTAGTTTCATTTCGACATTAAAACATCACAAACTTGCTATATTTTTAAGTAGATCACGAGATAATGACCTACCTCCTCACAACACTCATATGCAACATAGCACAATACCTTTCGGGAATATAGAATATGGGAAAACGAAACTTTACATATAAATAACACTAACTATGAAAACCGTTTTCTATAAGAATTCGTATTTTTTTATATCTTTGCAAAGCGCCGCTACAACCCATTTTGGGGAACCCAACTGGGATGGTACGGATTATCGCACATCCCTAGGCTTAGTAATGCGAGATGCAGACCTCCGCAAGGAGCATTCGGTCTCGAAAGATTTAAAATACAAATATCTTAAGAAAATGAGATTTCTAGAAATATAATATATATTAAAATTATTTTTATATAAATATGTATATATGTATCATTAAAATATCTATTTTGTGATAATATGAATATGCCATCTTTTTCCTAAAGTCACAAGAATCACTTTACATTAAAATACCATGAATTCCATACAAGTTCAATGTTACAATTAAATACCATGTATTATGAAAAATAGGTTATTCTCACTAGAAATGTCACAAAATATAAAATCTATATTTATTACAACTCTAAAGACGATAATTAAATACTTGGGGTGTATTTTGAAAATTAAACAAAAGTATTTTTGCATAAAACCCCCCTCAAGTTCTATAAATTACCCAAAGGACCTTAGTAAATATAGGTTTAAGCGGGACCAATCTCTTGAGCCTCAGGGAGCCAGAGAAGTGGGTGCTTACCTATTTAAGGTAGACAACTTAACAACGGTGTTATCAACACGGTAATCGTCTTTGAAAAAGACACAAATCCTGCCGTCCATGTGCAGCGGTTACCGATAACATCAAAACCTAATTCAGGACTTCAATTTCTTTTCTAATTGTTCTGACTCAGACTGAGTCTCATTATAAATAATCTAACTTGAATATGATTCAAGTACAATCTACAATACTACAATTCCATATGAATCCATATATTCAATTTGTTCAATCTATACAATCTATACAACTTGACCGAACCGAACCATGAATATACTTCCATTTACATAATTCTCCAGTTACATCCAGGATTCTTCAGTACATCCATTTTACTGATATCATGGTTTCGGCAAGTCATCTAATTATACAATCTATATTACAAGACAAGACAAGTTGCAATACAATACAAATAATACAATCAAGACATCATGGGGTTTAAGGGGTAGATTGATACGGAAGGTATTAAAAGTGGCACGAGACTGCAAGATTAAGACACCTAACCTGAATCCAATTGCCGTTGTTCCGGGTTGTATAACGGAGCCTTGTACATTTCGTTTGCCCTAGTCTCTAGCATATAGAGACTCCTCTCGTATACACTGGCATCTTTCTGTACCAAGGTACAAACAACAACGTTAACACTAAATAAAACATTATAACAATATAATACAACTTTAAAAACTACTCTCTCTCTCTCTCTCTCTTTCTCTCTCTGTCTATTCTACTTCTCCGTTATCTTTGGGACTTACAGAGCGATTGTTCGCTGAGGACATTCCTTCTCTTTCTTTTTTGGAATGTTGTCAGGTGATCTGGACACTCAGGAGATCGAGCCTACTAGTGAGGACTTGGATCAGCTTGCCTACGACCCAGAGCTCTAGTTTCATTGTATACATTTTATTTCAGTACTTTTCATTCCTGTTATGCCATTGTTTAGGCATTGCTTTCATTCATTTATATTTACTTTTCCATGTATTGTAAAAAGAATGTGAATAAATAAAGTTGATATTTTATTATATCTTGTCTCTTGTGCATTTTCTTTTATATTGCTTAGATACGCTTAGCGTTGTTCCCCGCCGAAAAGGCGGAGACGCGATAAACGTCTCGCCTGAATTTCGGGGCTGTTCCCCTTCGAACACGGAGACGCGACCGCGTAGGTTCATCTTGCCTGAAATTCGGGGCAGATGCTAATTGGTGCTATCCGTCCACCTCTCCGAAGATGCCAAGTTGATTTATGGCACCATGTATCGAAGGTTTAAACGGATGCGGCCGATGTAGCAGACTTCGTCAGATTCCCCCTCGTTTGAGGGGTTTTTGATTGTGGGGACGCTCTTCTCTGCAGGCGCAAGCCCCTGCAGTTAATTATGCTACCGCATCGCGGTAACAACTTTCTCCTTCTCCAGATGGTCACTTCGTGTCGTGGGTGTTTGTTTTGTTTTTGGTTGCCCGTGGATCGTATACGGAGACTAATGTATGTTATCGCCCGTAGGGCGTGGATTAGTCCAAATCCGTATCTTCTTAGATTTGGGTTTTTGGTTTGGGTTTAAGGATACGTTAGTCTTATTTGAGACTAAGATCAACTTAAACGTTTGTTAAGGATACGTTAGTCTAATTTTAAACTAAGATTAACTTAACGTTTGTTAAGGACACGTTAGTCTAATTTTAGACTAAGATCGACTTAACAGGATCATTTAGATCCAACAAAAGAGCATTTTGGCTCTATTGTTCTAGTTTAGGGACTTTGCGGTCAATTACCAGTTTAAGGACATAGTGGTCCATTACCAGTTTAAGGACATGGTGATCCAAGGTTAAGGACATCATAGTCCATGGGTTTAAAGGGACCCCACAGTCCGAGGTTAAGGACATCGTAGTCCGTGGGTTTAAGGACCCCACAGTCCAGTTTAACATCATAGTCTGTAGAAGGTATGGCCGTCGAGACCCGTCACCTCTCTGAAGACGTTGAAGGATTACAACGACAAATATCAGAGGAGTTCAGAGATGTACCCTTGAACCAATTTTGGTTGGGAGATTTATAGTCCAATTTGGGACTAAAGTCTGTTAAAAGGTTTATGAGCATATGGGCTCAGTTGATATGAGTTGAGAACTTACGGCCAATCTTGGGCTAAGTCCAAAAAATGTTTAACATTTTATTGTTCTGGCTATTGAGCCTTTATTTGGGCTTGGCCCTTTTAATAATGCAGAGCATCAGATCTTGACATTTTTTGTCTTGTATTGAATGCACGGCATTCATCAGAACAATGTGTGTTCTGACAGCGCGCCACGTGGCGCGCTAGGCGCTTTACGCCAATCAAAGAGCACATTGCGCTTCTGTCAGGTAGCGCACACGAAAAGGACACGTGTCGCGCTTAGCGCTAAGCGCTAGTTTGCGCTTTCAATTTATGAGCCCTTTGCGCTGGTTTAGGGGCACGCCAGTGAGTGACACGTGGCGTGCTTGGCGCTGAGCGCCAGTCCATGGGCGCAGTGCGCCGTTTCAAAAGCGCAAAGCGCAAGCGGTGTCTGTGGTTGACACGTGGCATGTTTTGGCGCTGAGCGCCGGTCCAAGGAGCGCAAAGCTCAGTTTCAGAAGCGCAAAGCGCAAGCGGTGTCTGTGGTTGACACGTGGCACATTTTGGCGCTGAGCGCCGGTCCAAGGAGCGCAAAAGCGCAGTTCATGAGTGCAAGGCACTGTTCAGTAGCTCAAAGCGTATCTGATCAAATTTATGATCAGAGAACAAGTTATGTTCTTCTTAAAGGAGGCTTTGCCTCAAGATTCAAGAACAGAAGTTCTTGTTTATAAAAAGGGCTCTGCCTTTATAGATCAAAGATCTGCGAATGAAGTAAAATACTTCTTTTAGTTTTTTTTTATGATTAGATCTTTTGATCTTTTCGTTTTATCAAAGACCTTGGACTTTTGTAGATTTATGATCTTTTTAGAAGATGATTCTTCTTTTTACGAGATGGTTTCATCTTTGTTGTTCAAGAATATAGTTCTTCACCTTGAATATGAAGAAATGATCTTCTTTTTTCTAAGAGCTTGCTCTTCTTTTTCTCAAAGCTTGCAGAGGGTTTTTTCTCTCTTTTTCTCTCTCTCTTTTGTATCTATTAGACTTGAAGTCTAAGGGCCTTTATATATAGGGCCAAATGATTTGTTGAATCAGTTTAAGAGATCTTTCTCTGATTGATTTGGGAATTTTTCCTACCGTTGGATTTTTGATCCTAAGGCTTCTGTTTTACAGAAGATAATCTTCTTGTTTTAATAAGATTGGAAAGATCTTTTCATAACAGAATTTTAATTCTGATTAATTAATGATTTATCATTATTAGATCTTTTGATCTAACGGTGGGGAATTTTTAATTCCAGCGCTAGCGCACCCGTGCTTTGCACGTGGTGCGCAGCGCACTTTGTGCTGCTCAGAGCGCAGCGCACTTTGCGCTAGCGCACCTACGTTTGACACGTGGCGCGCAGCGCAGAGCGCGACGCAGCCTACGCTAGCGCACCCGTGTTTGACACGTGGCGCGCAGCGCGCCTAGCGCTGGATTTGAAGCGTTGCTTCACAATATTTTAACTCGTGGTTTTTAGGCATTTGTTACATTCTTTGCATGTGGAGTTTTTCCCTTCATTTTTTATTTTATTATTATTTATTATTTATATTATTTTTTTTATAAGGGAGCAGGTTGTGAGCCAAAATTTTGGCGGGAACAAACGCCCCCCACTCCTTTGCCCACGTAAGCATGTACGTGGGTGAAGTAGTGCAGAGTTATGCATGGCCACAGAATTGAGGGCTTAGGAGACAAGTTTAGGGTCCTTGTAGCCTAAGACTTTCTTCGTTCTTCATGAGCCGTAAGGGTCTCAATAAGGTTTTTCTCCCTACGAGTCGAGAGGATCTCGTAGGTTCAAATTCTCCCTAGAAATCGTGAGGATTTCTAAGTGTTCATTACTTCCGTGAGTCATAAGGATCTCACTCGGGTATTTTTCCTTACAAATCGTGAGGACCCGTAAGTAGCTTCTTCACTTCGGCGGCGAATGTGATTTTGGCAAATGTGGCCCGTAGATAATAAAGGACATTTCATCTTGAACTCTCCGAGAGGTAGTGACGGCTTAGGAAGCAAGTTCAGATCTGCTACCTAAGACTTTTCAATTTTATGAGCCGTGAGGGTCTCATAAAGACTTTTCTCCTTACGAGTCGTGAGGATCCCGTAGGTGTATTTTCTCCTTAGGAATCGTGAGGATTCCTAAGCGTGTTTCTCCTTACGAGTCGTGAGGATCCCGTAGGTGTATTTTCTCCTTAGGAATCGTGAGGATTCCTAAGCGCGTTTTCTCTTGAGAGTCGTAAGGATCTCACAAGAGAATTTTCCCTCCTACAAGTCGAAAGGACTCGTAAGCGGTTGTTTCCCTCCTTGTCGAGATTCGACTTTGGAGAGTGTGGCCTGTGAATAGTATGCAAGAGTCCGTTTTACACTGACCTGCAGAGCCCCAGTGCTTAGGAAATAGGTCCTTATCCTCATTGCCTAAGGCTTTTCCCTACGAGTCGAGACGAATCGAGAAGTTCTCGCAAAGACACTAATTTCCTCACAAGTCGAGACGAATCGAGCAGTTCTCGCAGGAATTACCTAACGTCACAGTTAACCTCTGCTCTTTACGACAGAGGTCCGTTAGGGTCTGTGGTACTAGGGTTTTGTCCACCGTACCGTCGCGTTGGCTGATGTATTCCTCGATAGGCAGTCTTGCTGTTCGAGTAGCCTCACGACTGTCATGTCTCTGATCCTTTCGTGGGCTGGACAAGACGTCTTCAAGCAATCCTCCTAGGCAGTTTGACCATCGGAAGAGCAAGCGTTAGGAATTTTGCCATGCCGCTTTTTACTTGAGGTTAGGCTCATTTTGGAGAGGCCCGATGGGTCATAACCACTCCGCGCTGGTGTGGGATGATCTCCGATAGTCTTTCAGGTTTTATATGAGTTGCCGTCAAGACCCTGAAGTTAGGAATTTGGCCTTTGCTTCGTTTGCTGGCATTGCGTCTGCTGTATCGAGACGAATGTCGCAGTTGTCTCTAGGTTGTTGGTGAACCATCGAGATTTGAAACTAAGGATTTTGCCGTGGCTCCGTTGTTTGATTGTCGCGTCTGAATCCTGCTGGAGAAAGAACGCTGTGGTGACATCTCGTCTGCTGTATCGAGACGAATGTCGAGGTGGTGACCACTCCATGTGGGATGATCTCCGATGGTCTTTCAGGTTTTATATGAGTTGCCGTCAAGACCCTGAAGTTAGGAATTTGGCATTTGCTTCGTTTGCTGGCATTGCGTCTGCTGTATCGAGACGAATGTTGCGGTTGTCTCTAGGTTGTTGGTGAACCGTCGAGGTTTGGAACTAGGGATTTTGCCGTGGCTCCGTTGTTTGATTGTCGCGTCTGAATCCTGCTGGAGAAAGAACGCTGTGGTGACATCTCGTCTGCTGTATCGAGATGAATGTCGATGTGGTAACCACTCCATGTGGGATGATCTCCGATGGTCTTTCAAGTTTTATATGAGTTGTCGTCAAGACCCTGAATCTAGGAATTTGGTCTTTGCTTAGTTTGTTTTAGCGTGTCTGAATCTTGTTGGAAGAAGAACGCTGTGATGACATCTCGTCTGTTGTATCGAGACGAACGTCAAGATGGTGACCACTCCGCGTTGGTGTGGGATGATCTCTGATAGTCCTTCAGGTTTTATATGAGTTGCCGTCAAGACCCTGAAGCTAGGAATTTGTCCTTTGCTTCGTTTGCTGGCATTGCGTCTGCTGTATCGAGACGAATGTCGTGGTTGTCTCTAGGTTGTTGGTGAACCGTCGAGGCTTGGAACTAGGGATTTTGCCGTGGCTCCGTTTGGTGATGTTGCGTCTGCTGTAACGAGACGAATGTCGAGGTGGAGCTGGGATTTTGCCGTCGCTCCGCTTTGATTCGACTGTGAGGTCTTTTGTTGGCGCTGCATCTGCATCCTGCTGGACTGCGGAGGAACGTCGTTGTTGACATCGCGTCTGGTGTAGCGAGACGAATGCTGAGGTGGAGTTGGGATTTTACCGTCACTCCGCTTTGATTCGACCGTGAGGTCTTTTGTTGGCACTGCATCTGCATCCTGCTGGACTGCGAAGGAACGCCGTTGTTGACATTGCGTCTGGTGTAACGAGACGAATGCTGAGGTGGAGTTAGGATTTTGCCGTCACTCCGTGAGGTCTTTCGTTGACGTTGCATCCGCCTCCTTCTGGACTGCAAAGGAACGCCGTTTTAGACATTGCATCTGGTGTAACAAGACGAATGCCGAGGTGGAGCTGGGATTTTGCCGTCACTCCGCTTTGTTTCGACCACGAGGGCTTTCATTGACGTTGCATCTGCATCCTGCTGGACTGCGAAGGAACGCCGTTGTTGGTCTTCTGGGATGCAGATGTGACCGTTGAGGCTTGGCTCTCTTTCTGATGGAGCTTGGTGGGATGCCATGGTTCTCTCTTCGTTTGCGCTCCTAGATTGTATACAGGGATTGATGTGATATCACCTGTAGGGCATAAATTTCATTTTTCTTTATTTCTTTTCCGCGATGCTCTATCATTTCGGCTTTTATATCGCGAAAGTCGCGATTGCCCAATCATTTCGGCTATTTTTCGCGGTGCCCAATCATTTCGGCTATTTATTTTATTTTTACTCGCTGCTTTTTATTGCGAGTTGCCCAATCATTTCGGCTATTTTGCATGCATACATTTTTACTTGCTGACTTGGTTGCAAGTTGCCCCATCATTTCGGCTATTTCGTATGCATGTGTGGCTTGCTAGTTTCTTATTGCAAGCTTGGGATTAGACACCGATTTCGGCACCAGCACCGCTGCAACTGGGATATTGCAAGGACGAATCATCATTTGCCTCTGTCGATATCGAACAAAGGTGGCTTAGCGAACATGGTTAAGATCCTGTCGACTAAAGCTTTTGACTTCATGAGCCGTAAGAGTCTCATAAAGTTATTTCTCCCTGCGAGTCGTGAGAATCTCGTAGGTGCGTTTTCTCCTTAAGAATCGTGAGGATTCCTAAGTGCATGTTCTCTTATAAGTCGTAAGGATCTTACAAGAGTGTTTTCTCCTTACAAGTCGAGAGGACTTACAAGGGTTGTTCACCGTGCAAACGTATCCCTAGTCACGGATGGGACTTTGTTAGGAAAATGTTTATTCGCGCCCGTGGATTGTATACAAGGATCAGCGTTGAGCCGCTTGTAGGGCATTGCCGGAGGTTGTGGGGGCTGCTTAAGAACAGGTTTAGATCCCTGTAGCTTAAGACTTTCAAATCTTTATGAGCCGTGAGGGTCTCATAAGAGGGTTCTCCTTACGAGTCATGAGGATCTCGCAAGAGTAATTTCTCCTTAGGAATCGTGGGGATCCCCAAGTGTGTTGTTCCCTTGTGAGTCGTAAGGATCTCACGCAGGCGGTTTCTCCTCACAAGGCCGAGAGGACCTTGCAAGTGTCTTTTAACGAGATTGCGCCCTTTCGGGTTTTCACAAAACTCGCCGGTAGCCCTGCTGTTTTTACTCACGGAGCCCTTTCGGGTTTTCATCCGTGCCCATTTTGCTTATGGACATACCGCTTTCTTTTTTTCTCTTTTTTTTTATTCTAACGAGGCTGCGCCCTTTTGGGTTTTCATAAAACTCACCGGCAGCCCTGCTGTTTTTACTCACGGAGCCCTTTCGGGTTTTCATCCGTGCCCATTTTGCTTACCGTTTTTTTTTACGTCAGCCTTAGGATGCCGCGGGTTGGTAGTAGTTTTAACGACGTTTCAGTCATCAGCTAGTTTTAGGACATAGTGGTCCATCGTTAGTTTAAGGACATTCTGGTCCAACGCCAGTTTTAGGACATAGTGGTCCACCATCGCTGTATTTGAGGCGAATTTCTAGTTTACCGACTTTTCGGTCTATAGGGCTTTCCCTATGAATGAACACGATGCACCCGGCATGTCCACCTTTTTAGGGGCATGAGGTTGTGGCGGGCTCACCTTCCAGTTTTCCGATAATGCGAACTTGCCTTGTTGGTATTGGTCTTCAATCCAGTTTTTGAAGACGTAGCAGTCTTCGATCGGATGGCCTAATACTCGGTGGTAGGGGCAGTAATTGGGATTGTTGACGTCATTTGGCTGTTACGGACGTTTTGGATCTGGCAGATTGATGAGTCTGTTGTGCACTGCCAGCTCGAACAGCCTCCTCGTTTTATCTTGAAGAAATGAGTAAGGATGTACTAGTCTCTCCTCGAGGGATGGGCGTGGATGTATATTGTTCTGGCGAACAAGCGGCTTTGAGTTGCTCGGCTGTCGTTGGGTATTGGCGACGAAAGTTGCTTTTCCTTCCCCTTTTCATTCCGAGGATCCGTCTTTGAAGGAGATGGTCTATAACCCTTCTGATCCATTTGGGCCAACTTATCAATCAAATCCTGGAAAGTAGTTGGCTTGAAGAACATCATGAACTGGGAGATAGTCGCATGAGGGTCCAGAGTTCCCACGAACATACCCACCGCCGGTGCTTCTTCGATGCGTTGTTTACATTTTGACCACAGATTCCGCCATCGTATGGCGTATTGGACCCACGTCTCGCTTGGCTTCACCCTGGCATTAATCAATGCCGTTATCGGGGTGCGTTCACTAGCACTTGCGAATCGCTGGGTGAATAATAACTCCATTTCTGCGAAAGTCTTGACGGAGTCGTTTGGAAGTTCGGAGTACCACTCAAATGCCGTCTCCGACAAGCTGCCGATGAATTGGCGGAGCAAAAGCTTATCATCACCCCCGGTGTTGCCGCAAAGAGACCTAAACTGAGCGACATGTTGATGGGGATTGCATGTCCCCTTGTACACGTGGAATTTGGGGATTGTGTATCCCGGCGGGTACTTTATTTGGTCATACCAGCCTCGATACGGTCGCCCAGTTTTAACAACTTGACCGGCCGCTTCGTTCGCCTGGTGAGCTCGAATTTGCTGAGCAATATAGCCATCCAGAGCGGTCTTGGAGATGGTTTCCTCCTTGGCTGCTGAATGAGCCGGAGGAGGATTAGATGTCTCCCCTCTATCGCCTTCAATAATGATCGGGGGGTCTTCAGCTGGAGGATCCGGCTGTAACATCATCCCTACCATGTCTTGGAAGAGAAGCGCCTTTAGTTTTATGTTGGTAGCTTGTTCTGCTGCTTCTCTGTCCTTCTTTTCGAGGACTCTGCGTGTAATACCCGGTTCTCTTTGTACGTCAAGGACCGTATTTTGTTGTTTAGAATTTTCTTTATTCCTAATTAGGAATTATTTATCTTATTTATAAACTAATTATTTTATTTTAGTTTTCAAAACCCGTTGAACCCAAACCCTAATTCTAATTACTTTTCCAAATCAATCCCAAGCCCAAACAATCAAACCAAACTAATGAAACCATTTCCCTTTTTACCATAACCCTCAGCCATGGAAAATTCATTTTCCTTAAATTATTTCTTTTAACCCAACAGCCCCAGCCCATCAGCCATCCCCTTTTTATAATTTAATTCTTTTCTTTTAATCTGGCCCGAGCCCAGCCCACTTCGTTATTTAAAATTCCATTATTATTATTTTTCCAGCGCCGGCCCAGCCCACTCGTTTTCCCCCTCACCGCCTCAGCTTCGCGCAAACCCGACCCGACCCCTGTTCATCTTCCCTCTATTTCCAACGGTAACTTTCCTTCACCCGAGCGCGCGACCCGCTTCCTCCGCCCACGCCCACGTCGTCGCTCCACGCGCCCCGCTCGCGCGAACGTTACACCACGTTCCTCCCCTCTCCAACCTCGTCGCCCATCACTTCCTCACTCATTCATTCTCCTCCTTCCTTTTCTCTTGACCACTGTCCCGAAACCCAGCGCCCTGCCGACCACCATCACCTCCGGCCAACAACTCCTCCTTCATCCACTCACCCTAAGCTCCTCCTAAAAATCTCGCGTTCACCTCCTCCAACCACCACGGGACCCTCTTCTGCACAACGATCCCCCTTTGCTCTCGAGCTCGGTGACTCGGAGCCCTCTCGTCGGCGAACCCCTGTATCCCTCGTCGATTCCACCACCATCATCACTCTCGTCACCGACCCTCTCCCTCGCTCTTCCCCTCTCCCTGCAATCTCTCTTCCCTCTCTCTCTCGTGTCCCTCTCTCTCGTGTCCCTCTCTCTCTTCCCCTGCTCTCCCTCTCTTACACTCTGCACATTCTTTCTCTCTCTCTATTCTCTACCTCACTCTCTCTCTTCATCTACTCTCTTCTCTCCTTCTCCCAGCTCTCTCGACTCCTTCTCTATATATCTCTCTTTCTCTCTCTCTCTCTGCATTCTCTCTCTCTCTCTCTCTCTGCATTCTCTCTCTCTCTGCATTCTCTGCATTCTCTCTCTCTCTCTGTCCTCTATTTTCCCTGTCTCTCTCTAAATTTCTTTCTCTCCCTCTATATCTCTCCCCATCTGCAAATCACTCACCCCGGCCTCGACAGCGTCAACGATTCCAGCACACCCAGGAGACCCACAAAGCACATCCCCGCTTCCAACATTCACGAGTCGCCTCGGACGAATCCGACGACGAAATTGAAGCTTGAGCCAAAGTCGGGCGAGACAATCCACGCCGTTCGTTGCGCGTTCTTGGCATTGCAATCACCGTGCATCCCCGGGACTACTCCAGGCAAGTTTTTACTTGCTTACATGCTATTTACTCATGATACAAATGTTAATTTCATAAATGTTAACGTTGCAAGATTAGTTAAAATTTTGTGTCGAAACTGTTCGACGCTCGTTCCCTTAGGAAAATACTATCAGATTTGACGGAACTCGATGGTGTAGGTTGGCCCGTAGGGCTGTGAGCATAGTGTATGAATTTCGTTGGATAATTTGATAATTTACGACTAAAACAACTGCCCCCAAGTTTAACCGTAAAACTGTAATTCTGTTGCATCTGAAAACCGTTAAATTCACCATAAATCATACACACAATAGAATGGTGCGCTCGAGGGCTCAAATCGAAGCCAACTCGACGAACTTTAACCCTATGCTAGTTTCCAGACTTTTCTGTAACTAAACTGTGATGATATTCGGGCCGGAGTGCGACTCTGGACTGCAGTCCAGAGCGACCCCAGTTATTGGTTGCTGTTCCATAATGTGTACCACAAGACTTGCTTAACACTTAGGTTGCGGATCTCCGCTGTTTATTGTAGATAAACCTGTTAGCTAGACAACACAACTGGTTTCATTCTGTTTCGTTACCGTTTGATATTTAATCCGTAATTTAGAAGATCGGGACACATAACAATCCCAGCAGAATCAGAATGGACATGTTGATATTAAATAGATTATAACTCCTAACGTACAGACGCGATTGAAGATCCGTTTGTTGCGTTGAAAACTTTACTGAAAACCCTAGAATTCATCCAACTGTAGCGTCGCTAAATTATGATCCCAACTGGGGTTAAAATGCGTTGCGAAATGGATTCCTGATTCTGAAACCGGATTTCCAGCCGCGTGCGCTTAAAAAATGAAATAATTATAACTTATGATCCTGAAACCCGATTGACTCGAAACCACATTAGATGGATAGCTAACGGAACATATTATTTACTACCTGTTTATCTTTTCGCTAAATTATATACATATGTTTCATGATAAATCGTGCAAGTGATAGACTGTTGTTTTATGATACCTTAGCTGTGCTTCTTATACTGTTCATGCATCATATCATACCCATATCATTGTAGTGATAACCTAGTGACATCGTGCATTTACCCAGTGTTAGATTTTAGTGTTGATTGTAGCAAGTACGTCAGTGTTCGTGTATTCGTGGTTAAGTGAAAGTGATACGTACTTGTGCACAATCAGTGTCCCTTTTATTCTATTGCATTGTCGACGTCTGTGGGATGCGTGTACGTGTGACTATAAGTGGTATGGGACACTTATGGAAGCGCTTGCACGGATGTCACAGATAAGGCATCCGACACTGTCATTTATCTTAGGTATTAGTCGGGACGTGCTTGATGGAGGTCCTGCCTCCAGTTCTCGCGCAGACTTGTCACGGATCGATTAGTACTTAGGGTTATGGTTAGCGTTTGATGTAGACCACGGGGTGTGGGGTAGTTCAAGTGTGAATTCAACAGAATCTCGGGAGTCCCATGCCGGCTTATATACTTAGGGAGTTATATGGAGATTTACAGGGTATGTGCTATATCACCGTGATACATTCGTTACATGTTGGGCCCGTGGTCCCTTGCCCTTGGGTTCTACCCTTGGGTGGAGGACACTCGCGAGTGGTTGACTCTCACGCTTGGACTGACGATAGGCTTATTTGACCTGTGCAGTGAGACTTAGAGACTGATAGGGTTACTGTCATTTACATTCCTTATTTACTGTGTTGACATACATGACATATCGTTATACTGCTTTACTGTTCCGCTGCATTGATCTCTGCTCATTTATATTCATGCTGTTATTGATTTACCGTGTTCATATCCTTCGCCACTGTTAGAACTGTTACTTGATTATATATATTATATTGCTATTGTGTCGCTCTGACGACCTGAGTATGCATGCTCAGTGTGAGGAGGAGATTTAGCCTGGATCAGAACTAGACGTGCATCACAGACTTCTTGACTTGTCTTCCCGATTTACATTCGTTTGATCCACTTCAGGTCAGTCTTTACATTGTTCCTTTCAGTTACTGCACTTCTCATTATCTGTGCATCGTTTACTGTTTACCATGATAAACTAGAAGCCGAAGTGCGACTACGGCAGGACTTGTCCTTGACCGTAGGAGCATGGCTGGCCTTGTCTACCCCTCGTATTCCGTATTTTGGGAAGCGGGGCGTGACATGGTTTAGTTGGTATCAGAGCCCAGGTTTTGCATAGATTGAGATTGCAGTTTTCCGTGCAGAGTTTGGCAAGCTAAGACACCACTCAGTCTAGATTGCAAACTTGTCATTCTTGATCCATATTCACATCGTGTGTTCAGCTATCCATTCACTATGGTTTCGGGTGACTTGACGAGGATACGTGGTTACAATTGCACTACCGTATTCTGTTTAGGTGACTTAAAGTCATACCGTTGATTCTCCACTTATAATAAATTCAGCATCTCTGATATTTTGAATCTTTGTCCTATCCATTTTGATTCGTAATCTTGTGACTCATATCATCCTCAAAATTGTTATTTCAGGATCATGTCTTCCAACGACTTTTCGTCTTTATCCGCTCTCCAGAATCAGACCGTTGAGATCCTGGGTGTGCTGCAAGATTTGAAGGAAGCCCAAGAGCGAACAAACGACTTATTAGCTGAAGGACTGAGAAGACCGGTGAGTCAGACCCCAGCGGGAGCATCCTATCATAAAGGGATCCTTATTGGACGAGGGAAGGAGAAGAAGATGAAGCGTCAACAGAAGCATCAGAAGAACCCTTGCTGTGGATATTGTAAGAGGCCAGGACACCTTCAGAGAGATTGTCGCCGTGCTCAAGGGAAATGTCTGATATGCGGCTCCAACCAACACCTCATCAACGGCTGCCCAGAAAGGAAAGAACTGCAAGGAAGAAACTCGTCCACACTCCCCACTTCTGCCAAGTGAGGATTATCGCGTAGTTCGAACTTCGACGATAAGGCGGATCAAACGCAGGATTCAACTAACGTGACGAGAATGCAATGTTATAGCAGTCGAAGAATGATTTTTTATGTTATCTACTTTCAGTAATAATACTGTCGTTTTTTTTACATTCCTTCCATTCGAACCTTTGTATCCGTCGAACTTTTAGTTGAATGAAATAAAATTTGAATCATAATATGTGTATCATTCTCATGCTTTCTCAGTGTCAAATCCTATTCGTTATCACAAAATTTTCATTCTGAACTTTCAGTTCCTGCAACCGCATATTTTCCTATATTTCATACCCTGGGCTTTCCTTGTTGTATCCCACTACCTAATTATGACTTTTCTTTCCAGACCATTGCCCATCCTGGGCAGCGCCGTATCTGGATGAGGATGCACTGTCACGCGTTTCCTTAGACCGCACACTGATGGATTCCGAAGATGAGATCAACGGTCCCCAGGTCAACTTCGAAAACAATGATTCAGAGGACGAGGGAGCAGCCGCCCCAGAGTTTGACATGATAGCTGATTCCGACGAAAAAGAAGGAGATCCTGAAGAGAACCCTATGGAAGAAAACCCGATAGAGGATGATCCCGAGGAAGGGCCGATAGAAGAAAATTCAGTGGAGGAAGACCCTATGGAAGAAAACCCGATAGAGGATGATCCCGAGGAAGGGCCGATAGAAGAAAATCCAGTTGAGGAAAATCCCGGGGAAGAAAATCCAGAAGAAGAGAATCACATGGAATCGGACCTCAATGAAGAAGCTCCATCCGAGGGAGAAGAACCAGAAGATCAAGACCCTGCTGTGGAAGAACTTCCAGTGGCGATGCCCGCGAGGCGATATGGAAATGGACGCCCCTACCTGAGTGCGCGAGCCTACCGCAACCTGCTGAATCTCCACAACCACGATTGACAGAACTTCTTTTGATGTTGCCCTTCTGGCCAAAAAAAAAAAAAAAAATGTGTATAGTTTAGGGCCACTTTTCGCCTTTGGGAATGCCTTGTTTCAAATTTTCTTGGATGAAATAAATCTTCCGAATTCGTGAACCTTTTGATTATTGATTCGCTTGATACTTGTTTAATGCCCGTATCCATCTATCTTTCTGCGGAGTTCCCTGACTGCCCACCCCTACTCATTGAAAAGTTTTCACCCTCGTTTCAATTGGATAGTATCGCACTCTGAGCCACCTTTCATCCCTCGTACGTGCCCCGTTTGAGATCCTTCCGGGAGGAGAACAGTTCCTGTGAGACTCCCAAATTCACTGACTCTTCAAATTTTGATTCGTGTGTTGTACCGACTGTTGCTTTCCCCTACAATTTTCCTCTTGTATCCCTTTGTGCTCATCCGTACTTCCTGTGCTGACCCGATCCCAAACACCTTGATCTTCAGCCTAAAACCGACACACTTCAACCTTCTGATTGAGCCACACTTCCTTATAATCATTACCCTATCTAGCCTTAGACCTATTGGTGTTTTTCCTATTACCCTAATCATATTTAGGGACACTGTTATTCAAAAATTTAGTTTTCAGTACTTTAAATTTATCAAAGAGTACGTATTATTGACTGCTTCGTTTTATGTATTTTAAGTACATTATTATTATTCTCATTTTCAGTAGCGCAACCCTTATACCGCGCATATTTTGTTCCATGTCCCCTATTTTCACTATACAAGTTTCCTAAATTATTTTAAACCTATTTTATCGATACTTTACCTAACATGTTCTAACCTACCGATAAATTTTTATTGCTTTATTCTCGTTATTTTATTTTCGGGTTTTGTGCCTATGTTTACTATTATCAATGTTTGTGCCTTATCCTATTTATTTCTGACATATTACTTTTGATATACCTATACGTGTACGTGTTTGAGTTTCGATCTTCTCGAGTACGCCTCGAATAATACTGCTCGTATTATTGTTATTTATATTTTCGTATATATATGTAGCTACCTTTAAAGTTGTTCCTGTTTTATACCTATTTGGAGCCATATTTTTGTATGTTATTCTTACGTATTTTATAAACCTTCAAATTTCGTTATCTGCCTATTTCAAATAAAGCTTTATGTGTTAGTTTGCAATATAATTACTTTTGTTTATGTTTGTAGAGCTTATTGTGTATTTTAAATTTCGAGGACGAAATTTTTGTAAGGGTGGTATGATGTAATACCTGGTTCTCTTTGTACGTCAAGGACCGTATTTTGTTGTTTAGAATTTTCTTTATTCCTAATTAGGAATTATTTATCTTATTTATAAACTAATTATTTTATTTTAGTTTTCAAAACCCGTTGAACCCAAACCCTAATTCTAATTACTTTTCCAAATCAATCCCAAGCCCAAACAATCAAACCAAACTAATGAAACCATTTCCCTTTTTACCATAACCCTCAGCCATGGAAAATTCATTTTCCTTAAATTATTTCTTTTAACCCAACAGCCCCAGTCCATCAGCCATCCCCTTTTTATAATTTAATTCTTTTCTTTTAATCTGGCCCGAGCCCAGCCCACTTCGTTATTTAAAATTCCATTATTATTATTTTTCCAGCGCCGGCCCAGCCCACTCGTTTTCCCCCTCACCGCCTCAGCTTCGCGCAAACCCGACCCGACCCCTGTTCATCTTCCCTCTATTTCCAACGGTAACTTTCCTTCACCCGAGCGCGCGACCCGCTTCCTCCGCCCACGCCCACGTCGTCGCTCCACGCGCCCCGCTCGCGCGAACGTTACACCACGTTCCTCCCCTCTCCAACCTCGTCGCCCATCACTTCCTCACTCATTCATTCTCCTCCTTCCTTTTCTCTTGACCACTGTCCCGAAACCCAGCGCCCTGCCGACCACCATCACCTCCGGCCAACAACTCCTCCTTCATCCACTCACCCTAAGCTCCTCCTAAAAATCTCGCGTTCACCTCCTCCAACCACCACGGGACCCTCTTCTGCACAACGATCCCCCTTTGCTCTCGAGCTCGGTGACTCGGAGCCCTCTCGTCGGCGAACCCCTGTATCCCTCGTCGATTCCACCACCATCATCACTCTCGTCACCGACCCTCTCCCTCGCTCTTCCCCTCTCCCTGCAATCTCTCTTCCCTCTCTCTCGTGTCCCTCTCTCTCTTCCCCTGCTCTCCCTCTCTTACACTCTGCACATTCTTTCTCTCTCTCTATTCTCTACCTCACTCTCTCTCTTCATCTACTCTCTTCTCTCCTTCTCCCAGCTCTCTCGACTCCTTCTCTATATATCTCTCTTTCTCTCTCTCTCTCTGCATTCTCTCTCTCTCTCTCTCTCTGCATTCTCTCTCTCTCTGCATTCTCTGCATTCTCTCTCTCTCTCTGTCCTCTATTTTCCCTGTCTCTCTCTAAATTTCTTTCTCTCCCTCTATATCTCTCCCCATCTGCAAATCACTCACCCCGGCCTCGACAGCGTCAACGATTCCAGCACACCCAGGAGACCCACAAAGCACATCCCCGCTTCCAACATTCACGAGTCGCCTCGGACGAATCCGACGACGAAATTGAAGCTTGAGCCAAAGTCGGGCGAGACAATCCACGCCGTTCGTTGCGCGTTCTTGGCATTGCAATCACCGTGCATCCCCGGGACTACTCCAGGCAAGTTTTTACTTGCTTACATGCTATTTACTCATGATACAAATGTTAATTTCATAAATGTTAACGTTGCAAGATTAGTTAAAATTTTGTGTCGAAACTGTTCGACGCTCGTTCCCTTAGGAAAATACTATCAGATTTGACGGAACTCGATGGTGTAGGTTGGCCCGTAGGGCTGTGAGCATAGTGTATGAATTTCGTTGGATAATTTGATAATTTACGACTAAAACAACTGCCCCCAAGTTTAACCGTAAAACTGTAATTCTGTTGCATCTGAAAACCGTTAAATTCACCATAAATCATACACACAATAGAATGGTGCGCTCGAGGGCTCAAATCGAAGCCAACTCGACGAACTTTAACCCTATGCTAGTTTCCAGACTTTTCTGTAACTAAACTGTGATGATATTCGGGCCGGAGTGCGACTCTGGACTGCAGTCCAGAGCGACCCCAGTTATTGGTTGCTGTTCCATAATGTGTACCACAAGACTTGCTTAACACTTAGGTTGCGGATCTCCGCTGTTTATTGTAGATAAACCTGTTAGCTAGACAACACAACTGGTTTCATTCTGTTTCGTTACCGTTTGATATTTAATCCGTAATTTAGAAGATCGGGACACATAACAATCCCAGCAGAATCAGAATGGACATGTTGATATTAAATAGATTATAACTCCTAACGTACAGACGCGATTGAAGATCCGTTTGTTGCGTTGAAAACTTTACTGAAAACCCTAGAATTCATCCAACTGTAGCGTCGCTAAATTATGATCCCAACTGGGGTTAAAATGCGTTGCGAAATGGATTCCTGATTCTGAAACCGGATTTCCAGCCGCGTGCGCTTAAAAAATGAAATAATTATAACTTATGATCCTGAAACCCGATTGACTCGAAACCACATTAGATGGATAGCTAACGGAACATATTATTTACTACCTGTTTATCTTTTCGCTAAATTATATACATATGTTTCATGATAAATCGTGCAAGTGATAGACTGTTGTTTTATGATACCTTAGCTGTGCTTCTTATACTGTTCATGCATCATATCATACCCATATCATTGTAGTGATAACCTAGTGACATCGTGCATTTACCCAGTGTTAGATTTTAGTGTTGATTGTAGCAAGTACGTCAGTGTTCGTGTATTCGTGGTTAAGTGAAAGTGATACGTACTTGTGCACAATCAGTGTCCCTTTTATTCTATTGCATTGTCGACGTCTGTGGGATGCGTGTACGTGTGACTATAAGTGGTATGGGACACTTATGGAAGCGCTTGCACGGATGTCACAGATAAGGCATCCGACACTGTCATTTATCTTAGGTATTAGTCGGGACGTGCTTGATGGAGGTCCTGCCTCCAGTTCTCGCGCAGACTTGTCACGGATCGATTAGTACTTAGGGTTATGGTTAGCGTTTGATGTAGACCACGGGGTGTGGGGTAGTTCAAGTGTGAATTCAACAGAATCTCGGGAGTCCCATGCCGGCTTATATACTTAGGGAGTTATATGGAGATTTACAGGGTATGTGCTATATCACCGTGATACATTCGTTACATGTTGGGCCCGTGGTCCCTTGCCCTTGGGTTCTACCCTTGGGTGGAGGACACTCGCGAGTGGTTGACTCTCACGCTTGGACTGACGATAGGCTTATTTGACCTGTGCAGTGAGACTTAGAGACTGATAGGGTTACTGTCATTTACATTCCTTATTTACTGTGTTGACATACATGACATATCGTTATACTGCTTTACTGTTCCGCTGCATTGATCTCTGCTCATTTATATTCATGCTGTTATTGATTTACCGTGTTCATATCCTTCGCCACTGTTAGAACTGTTACTTGATTATATATATTATATTGCTATTGTGTCGCTCTGACGACCTGAGTATGCATGCTCAGTGTGAGGAGGAGATTTAGCCTGGATCAGAACTAGACGTGCATCACAGACTTCTTGACTTGTCTTCCCGATTTACATTCGTTTGATCCACTTCAGGTCAGTCTTTACATTGTTCCTTTCAGTTACTGCACTTCTCATTATCTGTGCATCGTTTACTGTTTACCATGATAAACTAGAAGCCGAAGTGCGACTACGGCAGGACTTGTCCTTGACCGTAGGAGCATGGCTGGCCTTGTCTACCCCTCGTATTCCGTATTTTGGGAAGCGGGGCGTGACACTGCGTAGGAAGTCAGCATCGGTTTCTTGTTCGTGACGCTGCTCTGATGATGCCTCCAGGCTTTCTTTTGGCCCGGTAAGTGTGGCCATTTGCGTCAGCATTTCCTGAAGCTTCTGTTGCTGCTTTTGGGCTTTTGTCACAGATCAGGTGAGCGGTCGATGGCCCGTCGAAGCGCGGCTTTCTTCTTTTCCAGAAGCCATGTAAACAGTATGGACCATTATACCCCTAGACTTGGGGCGTTTGGGCTCAGCGTCTTTGCGATCCGCCGTAGTTACAGGGGCTTTCTCTAGCCTCCTTCTCTTTTGAGTGGTTGACGTTGAGGGGGCCGTTGCAGCGGGCACCCAGGTGGTTGTCTTCTTTTGTGGCTTGCTAGGACGGTTCCCTTCCCGCTGAATCTTCAGCTTCTTCTGTCGGCGGAGATAGTCTTGATCGATCACCGACTCCTGGACCTGTCGCCAGACTTTGTAAACTTTGGAGGACAGCCGCTGAGGGGGCTGTTCCGGTTTTGCTTCTGTAACATTCTCCACCTGTGGAGGAGATCTTTTCAGTACGGCGGTAGGAGAGTTCCTGCGCACCTTGTTCAGCAATTCGAAGCTGTTCCCGGTTGGAACAGCAGCATTGACTTCCACCGTTGGGGCTGGTGGAGTTAGCCCAGAGGGAGAGTTGCCCCCAGCCTTCCTTACCCGGCGCCAGTGGCGACGTCGAGCATGTCGAGCCGTTGGAATTATCTCAGCTATAGGGGTGACTTCCTCATGCTCCCGGTGTTGGTCAGAAGTTGTCGTTGTCGGCCTATTGAAGACTGATGTCCGCTGAGTGGGGATAGCCAACCTATCGAAAGCAGACTTCCGAGCAGGTGAAGCGGCCTTGACGATTTCGCCTGAAATGGGAGCTGAAACAGTCAGTCTTGTGAAGACCGACCCTTTGGCGGGAGAAGCCGCTTTGACGACTTCGAGAGCAGGAATGGCTATTCTTTTGTGGATAACCCTTTCTGGTATCACGGGCTTCTTCATGGGCCCAAATGAGCTTTGGTCCAGTCTGTCAAAGACCGAGGCACTGGATTTGGGCGACCCGTTGAGAGGGGCCGCTGTAGTTGCAAGCCGATCAAAGACTGACTTCTTGGGAGCTTCTTGCGATGATATAGGGGCGTTGAAGCTCATCGGTGGGAGCATGGTCCCGAAGAACAATCCAGTGGTGGCCTGAGTCACCTGTTCCACCGGCATAGCGAAGATGGAGGCCGCTTGGGGCCCATATGTCACGCCCCGCTTCCCGGTGTACGGCGAAGTGGACGCGACGAGGTCCGCTACGTATATACTCAGAAGTACATACGCTAAGCGTATCTAAGCAATATAAAATAAATCACAAGAGACAAGAGATATAGAAATAACAGCAACTTTACTAATAACATTCTTTTGTACAATACATGAAAAGTAAATACAACTGAAATGAAAAGCGATGCCTAAACAGTGGTATAACAGGAAATGAAAACTCTGAATAGAACAAGGTACAATGTATAGAGCTTGGGGTCTTCGTGAAACTGGTCCAAGTCTTTACCGGTGGGCTCCATCTCTGCCGGGTCCAAAACACCTGACGACATTCAAAGAAGAAAGAAATAGAATGCGTCAGCGAACAGGTCGCTCGGTAAGTCCCAAAGATAAAGAAGAATTAGAAAAGACAGAATAAGAGGTATCTTCTAAAGTTTAATGTTGTAGAATATTGTGTTCACGCTGTTGTTTGTAGCTTGGTACGGAAAGATGCCAGTGTATACGAGAGGGGTCTCTATATGCTAGAGACCAGGGCAAACAGAATGTACAAGGAACCGTTAAGCCACGGTACAACAGCAATGGAATATAGGTTAGGTGTCTTAATCTTACCGCCTCGTGCCACTTCTAACACTTTCTGCACCAATCTACCCCTTAAACCCCGTAGTGTTTTGATAGTATTGTAGTATTGTATTGTATAAGTTGGATGACTGATCAAAACCATGATATCAGTAAACAGATTGTAACTGCATAATCAGGTAAATGGAATAACGGGATAATGGATGTATATCCATGGTTTGATTCAGTCAAGTTGTATAGATTGTTAACTGAATTCTGGGATTCATGTGTTCATATTGAGTTGGAATATTAAAAAATATAGATTGACTTGAATCGTATTCAAGTCAGAAATAATCAAACTCCAACCCGAGTCAGACTAAAAGAAATATAAGTCGTTCTATATTTGTTAGGGTCCTTATTGTAATTTATAAAACTTGAGAGAGTTTTATGTAAAAAAATACTTTTGTATAGTTTTCAAGATACACCTCAAATATTTATTATTCGTCTTTATAGTTATAATGAGTGTGATTTTATTTTATCTTATTTCTAGTGAAAATAACCTAATTACATAAATAAGGTATTAATTTGTAATATTGATTTATTTGAAATTCATGGTATTTTAATGTAACTTTTAATCTTGTAATTTTTAGGAAAAGATAGAAACTTTATTTTATAATAAAATAGGTGTTTAAATGATAAATATACATAGGTTTATACAAGAATAATTTTTAATAAATATTTTATTTTCCAAAAATCTCATTTTTCTTAAATGTCGTATTTTAAACCTTTCGAGACTGAATGCTCCTTGCGGAGGTCTGAATCTTGCACTACTAAGCCCGAGAGTGCACGATAAACCGTACTATCCCTAACGAGTTCCCCAAAGGTGGGTTGTAGTGGCGCTTTGCAAAGATTTAATAAATACTAATCATTTAGAAAACGGTTTTACAAAGATAAGGTATTTATTTGTAAAATGGTGTAAATTTCCGTATTTTAGATTCTAGGGTTTCCTAAGCCAACTAGCCTATTCCTAAATGGTCTAAACGACAAGTCATTAGAAGCCTCAAATCGCCTCTTCACCGCCAATTGTGGCCAGGTAAGTACAAATGAGAAAATGAGGGATCCGCTCACGAATCGTGAGACGGGCCTTTTAAAATTACCTTTGCTCACTTGCCTAGCCTAGACACCACAAAGTCAGGTTTAGATAAACGATCGATGTCCACAACTTATCATATTTTCCTATTAAAAGATGTTGTTTTAAAATTGTATATAACTTAGAACTTTTAGAAAAGGTTTTATTAAGAAAATGGTATTTTAATGTAAAATCTTGTTTTATCGTATTATAAGTTTTCAAGGTAGCGTGTTATGATTACATATGAGTGTGTGAGGAGGTAGGTCATTACCTCGTGATCTACGTTAAGGTATAGCAATGTTAAGAGGTTAAATGTGAAAACTAAACATTATGGTATTTAAGTGAAAGAATACGATATATTGCAAAAGCTATCATTTCATGTGTGAAAACTTGTTCAAATTAATTTTTAAGTGATTAGTAGTCAACATGAAAATGTTTAAGCATTATGGAATTAGTGATAAGTGAGATTTGATAGAAAACCGAATCGGAAATCGGTTTGTTCCGATTTCCGTCGGGTTTTTAAGTTCGTATTTTAATGAAAGAAAAGAAGGATAGAAAAGGGGGACTTACGGGTTTGGATAACGCTAGAGAGTGAGAGGGAGGTAGAGGGTTTGCCGGTGCGTCGAAACGTCGTTGAGAGGTCCTAGCACGATCACCGGGATCTCGTCGTCGATTTCGTCAGCGCTTCGCCTTTCGCTCGTTTTCTAATGTACCAAGTTCTCTTGGAATTTTGGGAGAGTGGACTTAGAAAAAGTGATGAGAGGGTAGAGGGTATGAGGGGTTTATATAGGGTTAGGCTAGGGTTAAAGTTTTTAATAAAAATATATAAATTATATAAAATTATATAAAAATTCATTAAAACTCATTAACCCTAGGAGTAAAAGGGATTTATTGGGCAATTGATAACCGATCCAGGGATATAAAGTGTGCAGGAGGGTTGACCAAGTCCAGAGCCAACTTTTCTCAGTTGACGACTCGGCTGTCCGGCCGAGTCCGGCCGGCGGCGCCGGACCGAGTCGGCCGGTTCGCCGGCCGGCGGCGCCGAGTCGGGCCTAGTCAGGGTTCCAGGGGCCGGGGAATCTTCGGGGGTATTTAATGGTATATTTACTTTTTTCATGTCCAGTATAAATTTTGTGAATTATGGCCTTTTGACTGTTGACTTCCAAAAGAAATTAAAACAAAATAAATACAAAAATAATGTGGGGCATGGGATTTGAACTCCGGTGGCTTGGTTCAGCAGTGCAAGGTATTACCAATGAGCTACAAGCTCCTTCTTGTAATTATGGAGTGAAATAAATACTTAAAGAGATATCAGCCGCAATAAATACTCCAAGTATACATTGAATTTAAATCGATTCTTTGTACATTAAAAATGGAGTTGTTACAGTCTACCCTGCTTACAAAAATTTCGTCCTCGAAATTTACAACTTTTATTTGAGGACTAGTTTACAAAGAGGTGTGGATATTTAGTACGCATTTCATCCTCCCTTTCCCAAGTGGACTCTCCTGGAGTATCTTTCCTCTACATCACTCGAACCAAGTTAACTTCCTTGTTCCGAAGTGTCTTCACCTTCCTGTCCAGGATCTCCATGGGCTGTTGCTCACAAGACAAATCGGGCTGTATAGTGAGCTCGGAATGATCAAGTACATGGCTGGGGTCACTCACATACTTTCTGAGTTGGGATATGTGGAACACATTATGCACTCCTTCCAATGAGGGTGGAAGCGCTAAACGGTATGCCACTTCACCGACTCGTTCGAGTATGACAAACGGTCCAATATATCTCGGACTTAGCTTACCCCGTCTTCCAAATCGGATCACTCCGCGGTTCGGAGATATCTTCAAGAATACGTGATCTCCTGGCTGGAACTCCAAGTGTCGTCTCTTTGCATCAGCCCAGTGCTTCTGTCGATCTTGGCCTATGCGCATCCTTTCCCTGATAGTACGAACCACATCAACAGTCGCTACTATCATCTCTGGTCCAAGAAGTTCCCTATCTCCGATATCGTCCCAACTTAATGGCGATCGACACTTCCTTCCATACAATGCTGCAAAAGGTGCCATTCCTATGCTTGCTTGGTAGCTGTTGTTGTACGAAAACTCCACAAGATGTAGGTGATCTTACCACGATCCTTTGAAGTCTAGCATACACGCTCTGAGCATATCCTCCAAGATCTGAATAGTTCGTTCCGACTGACCATCTGTTTGTGGATGATAAGCTGTGCTGAAATTCAGACTTGTTCCCAAGCTTGCTTGCAGACTCTGCCAAAATTGCGATCGGAACCTGGTGTCACGATCGGAGACAATGCAGACCGGTACTCCATGAAGTCTCACAATTTCCTGTATGAGTTCATGGGTATCAGAGATAGTACATTATGAAGAGTTTAAATCTTAATTAGATTATTACCTCCATGTACTTCTTCGCTAGTGTCTCAGTTGATTGGCCAACTCGAAATGGGATGAAGTGAGCCGACTTTATGAGTCGATCAACAATGACCCATATGGCATCGTTACCCTTTGTGCTGCGAGGAAGAGCAGTCACAAAGTCCATCGTGATGTGTTGCCACTTCCATTCTGGGATTGGTAACGGTTGAAGTAATCCAGCAGTCCAGTGATGTTCAGCCTTTACTTGCTGACACACCAAGCATTTTGCGACGCTTCTGGCTACTTCACGCTTCATTCTATACCACCAATAATTCTGACGTAGATCTTTGTACATTTTGGTACCTCCAGGGTGTACTGAGTAGGGAGAGCTGTGAGTTTCTTTCATTAACTTTTCCCGAACAGGACCTTTTGGTACACACAATCTGCTGCCGTATCTCAAAGATCCGTCTTCATGGATGATGAAGTCTGTTCTGAGTCCATTCTCCACTTGTTCTCTGATCTTTTGCAACTTAGCATCACTTGCTTGAGCTGCTTTGATCTGATTGACAATGGTTAATTGAACTTGTAAATTCATCAAACTTGAAGCATTACCTGGCATGACTACTTCAATCTCCATCTGATGCAAGTCTTGTTGAAGCTTCCACTGAGCAGTGAGATTCATTGCTAATGGTTGGTGACTAAGAGCATCAGGTACTACATTCACCTTCCCTGGGTGATATTGCAAGTTGATGTCAAAGTCCGCCATGAGTTCTAACCATCTTCTCTGCCGCATATTCAACTCCTTCTGAGTAAACACATATTTCAGGTTCTTAAGATCTGTGTAGATGTTCACTCATTCACCAAGTAGGTAATGACGCCAAATCTTGAGAGCAAATATGACGGCTGCCAACTCCAAATCATGCGTCGGATAATTGCGCTCGTGAGTCTTCAGTTGTCTTGAAGCATAAGCCACAACCTTACCGTGCTGATGTAGAACACATCCTAATCCCTTACCGGATCATCGCAATGCACTTCGAATCCTCCAGATTGATCCGGTATGACGAGAATAGGTGCTGATGTCAACCTTGACTTGAGTTCTACGAAAGCTTGTTCGCATGCTTCTGACCACACAAATTCTTTATCTTTACGTGTGAGCTTGGTCAAGGGTGTTTCTATCTTCGAAAAGCCTTCAATAAACCTTCTGTAATATCCAGCTAAACCCAAGAAACTCCGAATGTCCTTCACTGACTTTGGTGTAGGCCATTCGCTAACTGCTGAAACTTTGGCTAGATCCACAGAAATTCCTTCTCCTGATACGATATGTCCAAGAAAACCAACTTGATTTAGCCAAAACTCGCACTTGCTGTACTTGGCATAAAGCTTATGTTGACGAAGAGTTTCTAGGACAATTCGTAGATGCTCTGCATGTTCTTTCCGACTCTTAGAATACACCAGGATGTCGTCGATGAAGATGACAACAAACCTGTCTAAGTACCCCCGGAAAACTTGATTCATAAGGTTCATGAATATTGCGGGTGCGTTGGTCACTCCAAATGGCATCACTAGAAATTCGTAATGTCCATAGCGAGTTCTGAAAGCTGTTTTGTGAATATCAGCTTCCTTGACCTTCACTTGATGATAACCTGAACGAAGATCTAATTTAGAGAAAACACAAGATCCACTTAGCTGATCGAATAAATCATCGATGCGCGGGAGTGGATACTTGTTCTTTATAGTGACTTCGTTCAAGGCTCTGTAATCGATGCACATTCTGTATGAACCTTCCTTCTTCTTCACAAGTAGTACAGGTGATCTCCAACTTGAAGTGCTGGGACGAATCCATCCTTTCGCCAGTAATTCGTCCAACTGTGTTCGGACTTCCTTCAAACCTTCCGGACTTAAACGATAGGGTGCTTTGATCACCGGTTGTGCTCCTGGTACTAAATCAATACTGAATTCAAGAGCTCGATCGGGAGGCAAACCTGATATATCGTCAGGAAATACATCGTCGAACTCTCGAACCACATCTGGTCTTGATTCTTCCTCCGCTTGAGCTGCTGCAACAACCGCTTCTCTTGGCTTCGCTTTGTAGGTACTTGGCTCCAGTGTACGGTCTCCGCTTTTAAAATAGAAGACCGGATGGTCTGGGATCTCGAATACTACCCTCCTTTGACGACAGTCGATGGTAGCATAAAAAGTTCCAAGCCAATCCATTCCTAGAACCACATCGAAGTTCGGTATGTCCAGTACTTTGAAGTCAGCATAAAACTCTTGACTGCAGACGACGACTGGACACAAGCTGTATCCCATAGTTGCCTTTAGAATGCCATTTCCTGAACTGACATTCCAGCTGGATACAAGCGGTGAGACTGGAATCGCATGGGTTCGGACAAACCGTTGCGACATAAAGCAGTGTGATGCTCCAGTATGAAACAGTGCTAGTGCAGGGATTGAGGATACTAAGATTGTACCTAAGGTGTGTGGGATTTATTTTAGGTATAGAAAATATGCAACTAAGTAGTAGAATAGAAAAGCAAAGTTTGAAAAGAAAAGTTTACCAGTGATGACTTGGCCAGTGGCCCCAGCTTCTTCCACGGACATCGTGAAAGCCTGGCGCCTTGGTACATTCCTCCTGGCCGGAGGAGCATTCATCGGAACGTTCCTTTGAGCTTGATGGAACTGACGAGGAGGTGGTGCGGCTTGTGGTCCTCTGGGTGGTGCAGGTAGTGCAGGTCTGGGAGCAAGTGCCTGAAGAGCTGGTCGCTGCGGATAAGTAATTGCTGGCCTGGGTGCAGCAACTGGGTTCTGTCTTTGGGGACAAGACCCAATATCGTGAGTAGCTGAGCCGCAGACTAAGCAAAGGCGATTGACTCGACGACAGTCCTTCATCATATGTCCAGTTCTCTTGCAGTAGGTGCAAAAGGCTGGGCTGGGAGGATGTGTTGGTACTCCGGGTCGCTTTGGCATGAAAGGTGGCCTGGACGAGGCTCCACCTGCCATCTGGTTGGCAGGGCGTTTGACTCCTGCAGACTGAGCTCTGCCCCTTTCTTTTATCACTGCCTCATAACTGCGTGCAGCTTCCAGAGTATCCTCATGAGTCAGAAATTTTCCCGTGGTTAGAGCAGCCTGAATCTCCGTGTCCATTCCTTGTTGAAAGCGACGGGCTCTGATCTCGTCCGTCGGTATCAAGTGTGCCGCGAATCTGTTTAAAGATTATGTTAGTTGTGTATTATGTGAGATTTAAAAATTGAACTATTGTGACATATCTTACCGGCTTAACATGGTGAATTCAGCGTCGTATTCATCTACTGATTTGTCCCACATTGAACCCTGTTGTAGATGAATGAATTGCTGCTCCATGGCAAACTTGGCAGTCACAGGGAAGTATTTCGCGTCGAACTTCTCGCGAAAAGTCTTCTATTCAATAGGTTGTACCAGACAGCTTTCTTCCGCTTTCCACCAGTTGCGAGCATTATCCGTGAGCTGTAGTTTTGCGACACGGACCCAAGCTATGTCTGGCACTTGTGCTGCCGCCATATCATCTTCGATACTTTGTGCCCATTCCTCAGCTTCAAGTGGGCTTCCTTTACCAGAGAACTGCTTGGGGTGAAAAGCCCTGAATTGCTTTACCCCTGGTGCGTCGATCTCAAGAAGGTTCAGGAGTTGTTGCTGTCCCTCCAGAAGGCTGCGAATCGCCTCTAATAGCATTGTTTGCTCGGTAGGTGGCGCTGGAACAGCTGGTGTGAGAGGTAGTGCTGGAGGTGTGTTGTTGACATTGGTGCTGGTGTTGTTCGGGGAATCCATAACCTTGAAGAAAAATTTGGGTTAGGACAGATTCAAATACATGATATTATAAGATTCAAGGAATAGAAATTTGTAAGATTCAAGAAACATGAATAGTAAAGAATTTTTTACTTGCTGGTTCTTGTGTTATATTGCTTAGGTTGTTCACGCAGACCAGAACTGCATGATAGGGATTCATACATCTCTGACCTGCATGGGCCACCAACAAAACCTGTCACGCCCCGCTTCCCAGTGTACGACGAAGTGGACGTAACGAGGTCCGCTACGTATATACTCAGAAGTACATACGCTAAGCGTATCTAAGCAATATAAAATAAATCACAAGAGACAAGAGATATAGAAATAACAGCAACTTTATTAATAACATTCTTTTGTACAATACATGAAAAGTAAATACAACTGAAATGAAAAGCGATGCCTAAACAGTGGCATAACAGGAAATGAAAACACTGAATAGAACAAGGTACAATATCTAGAGCTCGGGGTCTTCATGAAACTGGTCCAAGTCTTCACCGGTGGGCTCGATCTCTGCCGGGTCCAAAACACCTGACGACATTCAAAGAAGAAAGAAATAGAATGTCGTCAGCGAACAGGTCGCTCGGTAAGTTCTAAAGATAAAGAAGAATTAGAAAAGACAGAATAAGAGGTATCTTCTAAAGTTTAATGTTGTAGAATATTGTGTTCACGCTGTTGTTTGTAGTTTGGTACGGAAAGATACCGGTGTATACGAGAGGGGTCTCTATATGCTAGAGACCAGGGCAAACAGAATGTACAAGAAACCGTTAAGCCACGGTACAACAGCAACGGAATATAGGTTAGGTGTCTTAATCTTACCGCCTCGTGCCACTTCTAACACTTTCCGCACCAATCTACCCCTTAAACCCCGTAGTGTTTTGATAGTATTGTAGTATTGTATTGTATAAGTTGGATGACTGACCAAAACCATGATATTAGTAAACAGATTGTAACTGCATAATCAGGTAAATGGAATAACGGGATAATGGATGTATATCCATGGTTTGATTCAGTCAAGTTGTATAGATTGTTAACTGGATTCTGGGATTCATGTGTTCATATTGAGTTGGAATATTAAAGAATGTAGATTGACTTGAATCGTATTCAAGTCAGAAATAATCAGACTCCAACCCGAGTCAGACTAAAAGAAATGTAAGTCGAAGTTCTATATTTGTTAGGGTCCTTATTGTAATTTATAAAACTTGAGGGGGTTTTATGTAAAAAAATACTTTTGTATAGTTTTCAGGATACACCTCAAGTATTTATTATTCGTCTTTATAGTTATAATGAGTGTGATTTTATTTTATCTTATTTCTAGTGAAAATAACCTAATTACATAAATAAAGGTATTAATTTGTAATATTGATTTATTTTAAATTCATGGTATTTTAATGTAACTTTTAATCTTGTAATTTTTAGGAAAAGGTGGAAACTTTATCTTATAATAAAATAGGTGTTTAAATGATAAATATACATAGGTTTATACAAGAATAATTTTTAATAAATATTTTATTTTCCAAAAATCTCATTTTTCTTAAATGTCGTATTTTAAACCTTTCGAGACCGAATGCTCCTTGCGGAGGTCTAAATCTCGCACTACTAAGCCCGAGGGTGCGCGATAAACCGTATTATCCCTAACGAGTTCCCCAAAGGTGGGTTGTAGTGGCGCTTTGCAAAGATTTAATAAATACTAATCATTTAGAAAACGGTTTTATAAAGAATAGGTATTTATTTGTAAAAGGGTGTAAATTTCCGTATTTTAGATTCTAGGGTTTCCTAAGCCAACTAGCCTATTTCTAAATGGTCTAAACGACAAGTCATTAGAAGCCTCAAATCGCCTCTTCACCGCCAATTGTGGCCAGGTAAGTACAATGAGAAAATGAGGGATCCGCTCACGAATCGTGAGAAGGGCCTTTTAAAGTTACCTTTGCTCACTTGCCTAGCCTAGACACCACAAAGTCAGGTTTAGATAAACGATCGATGTCCACAACTTATCATATTTTCCTATTAAAAGATGTTGTTTTAAAATTGTATATAACTTAGAACTTTTAGAAAAGGTTTTATTAAGAAAATGGTATTTTAATGTAAAATCTTGTTTTATCGTATTATAAGTTTTCAAGGTAGCGTGTTATGATTACATATGAGTGTGTGAGGAGGTAGGTCATTACCTCGTGATCTACGTTAAGGTATAGCAATGTTAAGAGGTTAAATGTGAAAACTAAACATTATGGTATTTAAGTGAAAGAATACGATATATTGCAAAAGCTATCATTTCATGTGTGAAAACCTGTTCAAATTAATTTTTAAGTGATTAGTAGTCAACATGAAGATATTTAAGCATTATGGAATTAGTGATAAGTGAGATTTGATAGAAAACCGAATCAGAAATCGGTTTGTTCTGATTTCCGTCGGGTTTTTAAGTTCGTATTTTAATGAAAGAAAAGAAGGATAGAAAAGGGGGACTTACGGGTTTGGACAACGCTAGAGAGTGAGAGGGAGGTAGAGGGTTTGCCAGTGCGTCGAAACGTCGTTGAGAGGTCCTAGCACGATCATCGGGATTTCGCCGTCGATTTCGTCAGCGCTTCGCCTTTCGCTCATTTTCTAACGTACCAAGTTCTCTTGGAATTTTGGGAGAGTGGACTTAGAAAAAGTGATGAGAGGGTAGAGGGTATGGGGGGTTTATATAGGGTTAGGCTAGGGTTAAGGTTTTTAATAAAAATATATAAAATATATAAAATTATATAAAAATTCATTAAAACTCATTAACCCTAGGAGTAAAAGGGATTTATTGGGCAATTGATAACCGATCCAGGGATATAAAGTGTGCAGGAGGGTTGACCAAGTCCAGAGCCAACTTTTCTCAGTTGACGACTCGGCCGTCCGGCCAAGTCCGGCCGGCGGCGCCGGACCGAGTCGGCCGGTTCGCCGGCCGGCGGCGCCGAGTCGGGCCTAGTCAGGGTTCCAGGGGCCGGGGAATCTTCGCGGGTATTTAATGGTATATTTACTTTTTTCATGTCCAGTATAAATTTTGTGAATTATGGCCTTTTGACTGTTGACTTCCAAAAGAAATTAAAACAAAATAAATACAAAAATAATGTGGGGCGTGAGATTTGAACTCTGGTGGCTTGGTTCAGCAGTGCAAGGTATTACCAATGAGCTACAAGCTCCTTCTTGTAATTATGGTATATTTACTTTTTTCATGTCCTGTATAAATTTTGTGAATTATGGCCTTTTGACTGTTGACTTCCAAAAGAAATTAAAACAAAATAAATACAAAAATAATGTGGGGCGTGAGATTTGAACTCTGGTGGCTTGGTTCAGCAGTGCAAGGTATTACCAATGAGCTACAAGCTCCTTCTTGTAATTATGGAGTGAAATAAATACTTAAAGAGATATCATCCGCAATAAATACTCCAAGTATACATTGAATTTAAATCAATTCTTTGTACATTAAAAATGGAGTTGTTACACCGTAAGTCACTCCTCCAGACGGGACGGAGCGAGAGTTGCAGTTGCAGTTAGTGCAGTTTGAAGCCATTTGTTCCCTTCCGAACGGCGGCCAAGACATGGACGTCTTACCTGAGGTTCGGGGCAGATGCTATTTGGTTTTATCCGTCCACCTCTTCGAAGATGCCAAGTTGATTTATGGTACCGTGTATCGAAGGTTTAGACAGATGCGGTCGATGTAGCAGACTTCGTCAGATTCCCCCTAGCTTGAGGGGTTTTTTTTTATTGTGGGGACGCTCTTCCATGCAGGCGCAAGCCCCTGCAGTTAATTTTGCTACCGTATCGCGGTAACAACTTTCTCCTTCTCCAGAAATTTCACTTCGTGTCGTGTGTGTTTGTTTTGTTTGTGGATGCCCGTGGATTGTATACGGAGACTAAGTTATGCCGTCGCCCGTAGGACGTGGATTAGTCCAAATCCGTATTTACTTAGATTTGGGTTTGGTGTTTTAGTTTAAGGATACGTTAGCCATATTGAGGCTAAGATCAACTTTAACCTTCGTTAAGGATACGTTAGTCTGATTTGAGACTAAGATCAACTTAACGGAAAGAGCATTTAGGGGCTCTATTGTTCCAGTTTAGAGACGTAGTGGTCCATTTAATAATATATGGCCGTCGGGACCCGTCACCTCTCTGACGACGTTGAAGGATTACAATGACAGGTGTCAGAGGAGTTCGGAGATGTTCCCTTGAACCAAAGTTGATTGGGGATCTTATAGTCCAATGTGGGACTAAAATCTGTTTGAATGTTTAAGGATACGTTAGCCATATTTGAGGCTAAAATCAACTTAAACGGGATCGTTTAGGTCCGACAAAAGAGCGTTTGAGGGCTCTATTGTTCCAGTTTAGGGAAGTAGTGGTCCACAAGTAGTTTAAGGACATTGCGGCCCATTGCCAGTTTAGGGACATGGTGGTCCACTGCCAGTTTAGGGACATGGTGGTCCATCGTCCCCGTTTTAGGGACGGATGTTATTTTAAGGACGCATAAGTCCATGGGTTTAAGGACCCCATAGTCCATATGGATGTGTTTAAGGACGCATTAGTCCGTTAGTTTAAGGACGCATAAGTCCATGGGTTTAAGGACCCCACAGTCCGTCTGGGTGTGTTTAAGGATGCATTAGTCCACGAGTTTAAGGACCCCGCAGTCCATATCGGTGTGTGGTTGTCGGGACCCGTCACCTCTCTGACGTCGTTGAAGGATTACAACGATAGGTGTCAGAGGAGTTCGGAGATGTACCCTTGAACCGGATGTAAATTGATTTAAGAGAGCAGTCTTGCTCAGTCAATTTAGTTTGAGGACTTACGGCTATGATTGGGCTAAGTCCAGTTGAGGATGTTCGACGTTTTATTTGCATTTGGCCTATCAGGCCTATGCTAGGGCTTTGCCCCTGTTTAATAATGCACTGCATTTTATTCTGGCCTGTTAGGCCTTTTTGATTTGGGCTCTGTCCCTTTATAGATGATGCAGAGCATCTATTTGGGCTCTGCCCTTCTTTAAAATAATGCCTTGCATTTAATTTGGCTTGTTAGGCCCTTTTTAATTGGGCTTGGCCCTTCTGTAAATAATGCAGTGCATTAATTGTCCGACAGTAGCTTGTCAGGCACTTTGCGCCAATTAATAAGCGCAAGCGCTTGTTGAGGTGACACGTGTCACGCAAGCGCAGTGCGCTGTGCCAGTGCGCTGCGCTGTGACACGTGGCGCGCTCTAGTGAGTTGCGCCAACTTTAAAGAGCAATGCTCTATTTTTAAAAGCGCATAGCGCAAGTGGTTATGGTGCTGACACGTGGCGCCCTCTGGTGGCTTGCGCGAACCCAGGAGCGCAACAGTTTAGTTTTTACAAGTGCAGGGCACTGTTTCAATAACTTGATCCAATTTTGGATTCAAGAAAAGAATCTTTAAGATTCCAGAACCAATGGTTCATAAGAAAGTGCAAGGCACCGTTATTATTTATTATTATATTTTTTTTATTGAAGATCACTGATCTTGTTCTTAGATCAATGATCTATTCAGAAGAAATTCTTCTCTTTTATAAAGGTTTTTACCTTTTTCTTCTTCTTGAGTTCTTCTCCAAATTCTTCAGAGTTCTCTCTGTTTTTTGTTGTTTTTGAAGTTCTTGATGATGTCCTCTCTCCTTTGAATTGGGGTCTAGGGGCCTTTATATAGTGCTCATTAATTTGTTAAATTTGTTAAAGAGATTATTCTCTGAGTGATTTGGGGAATTTTCCCCACCGTTGGATCTTTGATCCAAGGGCTTCTTTTTTACAGAAGACAATCTTCTTGTTTTAACAAGAACAGAAAGATCTTACTGGAATTTTAATCCTGTTTGGTGCAAATGCACCAGCGCTTGACACGTGTCATGCAGCGCTAGCGCAACTGCGCTGACATGTGTCTCACAGCGCAGAGCAACTGCGCTTGCGCAACTGCGCTTGCGCAACTGCGCTGACACGTGCCGCGCAGCGCAGCGCAACTGCGCTGACACGTGTCGCGCAGCGCAGCGCTTGCGCAACTGAAACGTTGCTTTCTTTAATTTTTGTTTTAAATAGAGCCTTGCTCTGATTGGGCGCGTTGCCTTAGGCGCTGCGCTGACGTATCAGCTTCTGACACGCGGCGCGTTGCGCGCAGCGTACGGGATTTGAAGCGTTGCTTCGATTTTTGAATTTTTGAAATTTAAACAGAGCTTTGCTCTGATTGGAGGAAACAAATGCCCCCCCCACCGTTGCGCTCACGTGGCGCGCACGTGAGTGCAGCGGTGGCAAGATCTTGGCCGTTGGATCAACAGGTGAGTTGAAGGGGCGCAGGCGCCTATAAATAAGACCCTTGGTCCTTAGAAAATGTTTTACCATTTTTCAAGAACTTGAATTTTCAGAGCCTTGCTCTTGTTTAAGAATTTTAGAGCCTTGCTCTCGTTTCTTTCTAAGAACTCCAGAGTTCAGATTTTTAGAACAACTTAGGTAAAATTTAAATTAAATTAAGTTAAATTAAATTTAATTAACAGAGCCTTGCTCTTATAGATCTTTGATCTAAAGAAAAGCCCTTTGGGGTTTCATCAACAGAGCCTTGCTCTCAAAAATCTATAGATCTACAGAGATCTTGTTTCATGGGTTTTAACCCATGAACAGAGCTTTGCTCATGGATCAAATGTAGATCTTTTTGATCTGAAAATGAAGAACTCCTGGGAGTTTTCATGGATCTTTAAGATCCCAAATTTTTTAATTCTTTTTAAGAGTTAAATTTTTCTTTTGATGGATCTTTCCATCATTTTTAAAGAGCTAGGCTCTTTTTAGGAAATTTTATTCCCTTGAGACCAGAGTTTGACAAATGTCACTCTGTGACAGAGCTTTGCTCTGAAAGATGAGATTTTCTCCTTGTCTCTAGGGATTTCCCATTAATGAGAATATTCTCTTGGGGATCTTTTCATTAATTGACAGTCTCATCCAATGATGGGGGTGTCTTATTAACTGATGCACTGTCATCCAGATTTTGTGGGTCCCCATTTAGTCCCCTGCCCATTGCATTGCAGTGGTGTAAATTTTAAAACGCCAAGCGTTGGAATTACAACACTGACATCTAATTTTGTTTTGTTCTCCCGCAGGAAACATGTCTTTCGATACTTCGTTCCCATTTGTTCGTTCGGAAGGAGGATTCCCCGGAGCACCCGTAGATCGTGAGGTCCTAGCTATGATCAGGGACCACGACCCGGAATATAAGAATCTTCACCTTTGGGGGTCGTGGTACAACCAAATTATCATGGGTCGACAGAGCTTTTCATGCGTGGTACCATCAGAGCCCATTACGGCGATCCACTATGCCAGTCCACCCCCGGTGCAGTATGCCGTGGAGATGGTCGATTGGACTTCAAAGGGCCTTCTTCATCCTGCTACAGATGCAATTCCGGTTCAGCCTCCTATGGTTTTGGATATCCTGGGACGCCGTATTTTTCAAGGCGAGGCGCGACCTTGGGGGCAATCGTATAACATAGGTCTGATCCCCCGCCATCCGATCGGCTATCTGCCATGGGCTCGCTACATTTTGTCAGCGAAGAAGTCGCAATTGATGAGGCTAGGGTTGTACACTGCAGTTTACGTTTCCCTCTTCCAATATCCCACGCTTCCCACCTGGTGGTTTAAGGCCTTTCTGGAGCAGTGGAACATCCTTACTCACACTTTCCTCGCAATGGACCGGGAAGTGTCGATTTCTTTGGAGGAATTCACAGAGGTCTCCGGCTTACCGGTTATAGGGGAGCACTATGAGGAGCTGCTTCCTACAGACGAATATGTCTTCGGTGCTAAGCCGATAATAAGGGGCCTCACTCCGGAGAATGCTGTTCAATATCAATTTCCAAGTTTGATCAAAGTGTTGAACATCTACGAGGCCCTCTTTATCGAACGTGGGAGCCGCGGGGTCAGTTTCGCGGATTTCATCGCCCGATTCCTTCACCCAAACGTTCTCTCAGCAGAAGCCGCTAAGTACGCCACTCTTGATGACCCTTTTGGTTTAGGTTTGGACAAACTACCAGCGAAAGAGGTAGATCAAAAGGGCTTTTTCCTTCCTAACTCTCCGGTTATCTCTTTTGCGGAGGTTGCAGCCCCTGGGATGGACGAGGAAGCTTTCTTCTTAGGATTTCTTGGGCTATGGCTGAGTTGGTTTGCGCTCCCGATGCATTCTCGCCATATGCGGCCCTCTGTCTTTTACCCAGCTCACCGGATGACCATTGGGGTAAAAGTGGTCGTTGGGATCGCCGGCTTGGCACACATGTATCATGCCCTTAGTCAAGCGGCGGATGCTAATGAGCCAGGGATACTGCACGTGATCTTCCCGATGCACTACTTCGTATCATGGCTTGAGCTACATACATTGGGCGTCTTCGGTATGCACAAAAGGCCCTCGTTTTATGACAGGTGCAGCTTCCCCCGAATTATACGACTGATCGGCGCCTCAATTGTGACTCCGTCGCCACAGAATGCCAGGGGTTTGCTCCTTCGCCCCCACACCATTGGAGATGGGATGTCTTTCATTGACAAAGTTTTGACCATTGGAAATGTGTCTACCACCACAGTGCGGCCATTGCAAGACACTTTCAAAGATGGAGCCTCAGTTCTGACGGCCCGGGAGACCCTCCATCTATATTCTATCAGACCGGGCTTCCTGGTGTTTAGGCACAACGGTGCGGCGCTTTTCATGAGATACAACCCGCATCGTTTCGCCCAGCAACTGAGCTACAATCAAGGGGTACCATTGGAGGCTTTCTTACTGGAACCTGCCGCTACTGAAGAAGGGATGGAGAGCGCGCTGCATCACTTCATGCGTCTCAATACGGGTTCTCATTTTTTTATCAGCGAGCCGGCTCGCGCCCCACGAATCCTTAATTCATATACAGCGTGGTACAATCATTCGACGGGCGCCGTTATAAAAGAAGAAAAGCGATTGTTGGTCGACCGTAAGGGTGTGCCTCCCGGCAGCGACCGCAAAGCTCCTCTGGTGCCAAGGACCCCCGTAGTTCCTCCGCTGAAAGATGCTAGAGCCGAACCACCGCGTGTGTTGAGTCCTCCACGCGGATTACCGCTTCCTGATATCGCGGATGCGCCCCCAGCGCCCCGTGCTCCAGTGGAGACGGTAATTGTGGCTTCGCCGGAGTCTGGCGTGGGCGCGGATATCGGGACCCGCCGCTCCAAGGTGCCTGCAAAGCGCAAGTCAATCCCGGGTGCACCCAGGGCTGGTGGGCAGAAGAGGAAGAAGAAGTCGATCCTCTCTGCTGACGTCGTGTTCGGTCAAGAACCTCATGCTCCCTACAGCGACGGCCTGGGTGATTATGGGACCAACAGGGGACGACACGGATCTGGCGGCCGCCATCGCAGCTTCAGCGCGATTGGCGAGGCGCGACGCGTGGCTAGCTAAGCTTGCGCAATCGGGTAATTACTAGTCGCACCTTTTATTGCATCATATCTTTATTATTGTTTTTTGACTAATGCTTTTCTTCTCTTTAAAACAGGCATCACTACTGAAGAGGCTATTGCTGCTTCCCTCAAAACCTTTCAAGAGGAGGAACGACTCAGAGCATCGTTAGGGCTCGGTATATTTCGATTCATTAAGTCTTTATTCCCCTTTGTTATGGTCAATCTAACCTTTCCTTTGTTTTATTGCAGGTACTGCGGGACCTATTTTGCAAGCCGATGCGGGGACTCTCCCCGGGCCGACTACTGAAGTCCCGACCTCATCAGGGCCACGGCGAGAAACCCGACTTGAGACGCCGATGAGAGACGCTTTGAAGGCTCTGGAGGCGACTCTATACGAGGAGGAAGACGCCTTGATGAAGGAAGCGTCAAAGAGGTCCGTCGTGACGGCCCGGGAGGAGAGAAAGCGGTCGAGGCGAGAGGTGAAGGCACGCAGGGTTGCTTTGGCCGTGGGAGCAGACCCAAGCGGCGTCCCTCGTGCTGATACCCTTTCTGAAGAGCCGTCGGTCACCTTGTCTACAGCTCACAGACAGGCGGCGCGTGCAAATAGGGAGGCTAACGATAAGTCCACCTCAGGTAATTTATCTTTCAAGATTTTGATGTAAGGAGTGTGAACCTGTCGGTTCTGATATATCTTGTCCTGCAGGGCCGAGTCCAACCGAAGGGGAGGCGGAGACCGTCGAACCTAAGGGGACAGAGGAAGAGGCACCGGCCGAACCCGAGCCGACAGTGGGCAACGTTGCCGGGGTTGCTGAGCCTGAACTGGGGGCTGAGGGAGCTGCACCAGAGATGGTCGTTGATGCCGAACCTGAGGTGGCGGAAAATGAGACAACCACTATAACTGAGCCTGGGGTAGCGGCGGATAGAGCGCCCGAGACCGGCGATGGCGGACGAGACAGCAGCGCCCGCCGAGCCCAAGATAGTAGCGGGTGAGACGAGCACAACTCCCGGGGACAAGCCAGCCGCTCTTTCTCAAGAGTCTGGCAATGCTCCAATTATTGCTCTCCCCGTCTACGGTCCTCCGCCGTCTCCTGGTCGGGCGAGTACGACGACAGCCCCTGTCGAGTCCGGTGATGAGGCCACGGGAGGTGGACTCGTATCGATGGAGGAGGGAGACGCCTCCATCTCGGCTGGCGGTTCATCAGGTAAATTTCGAGCTACTGTCCCTTTTTATATCTTGCAATCTTTTCTGACAAGTTTATCCTTGTTTTTAACGCAGGTGCGGCCAGTGTCGATGCTCCATTGCTCGAGGGAGCGCCGTCAACTACTGCCTTGGCGGTGGTCACCTCTCAGCCTTCTCTTGTACCATCGCAGATGTTGGAAGGTATGGATTTGCAACTCATTAGTTTTATCTTTCAGCCGTATAATTTATGTACTAATGTCGTACTATTGCATCTATTCAGGAGTGCTTTTTGATCATCTCTATCAGGTGTTGCACCCATACTTCTCCTTCCCATCTGAACTCGCTTCTTCCTCCAGTGGCGCTGGTGAGTATAGTTTCCAACTGATGTCTTTCTTTTCTTCAGTGATGGAATTATTTCTAACTTTCCCTTGTCCTGATTGCAGTGCTACAAATCGAAGGAGGGGATAAAAGATCGGTCGCGCCACCGGCCCTTCCGGCCTTGCCGCCTGCTGCAGCTGGTA
This sequence comes from Agapanthus africanus, assembly GCA_030015575.1. NCBI lineage: Eukaryota > Viridiplantae > Streptophyta > Magnoliopsida > Asparagales > Amaryllidaceae > Agapanthus > Agapanthus africanus. Next base: position 748,259,488 of record CM057342.1, on the reverse strand, counting down.
TAGTAGACTATCGCATCGATGACCCCCCCTTTTTTGTATTTCTTGAACCGTTATCTAATCGTATTTTATTTTCTCAGCTGTCGTTCTGATCCTGGCGCCCTTTGAGTCCCTCGTTACAATGCCAGCAGGTCCCTTCCTGAGACGTCCGTCTTCAAAGGGTGCTGTAATGAGCTTAGGTATGCTGAGCGGATACGTTGAGGAACTTAACGCAGACGCTCTCCCCTCTGCCGCGGATTTCGCTGCGGAGGTTAACCCGATGTTGGCGGCGCTTGTGAATTTTCACAATGGAGGCGTCGTCGATTCTTGGGTTAATCACTGCAGGGAAATCGAGGCTCGCCTGCATCAGCTGGAGTCGATGCGTCCTGCCCCTGAGGTTTTGGCCGTGAGTACTCAACGGGAAGCATGGATCGAGCAAAACGCTTCTTACTTCCACCATTTAGAACAAGAAGCAGCTTTAAGGCTGAAGAAATGTCAAGAGTCTTCAAGCGAGACTGCTCGCCTACGTGCTGAAGTTGAGGCGAACGCTGCCCAGGTGAAGGCTATCTTCAAGGGCCTTCTGGAGCGTATCTCTAATGGGCTAACACTGAAGAGGAAGCTCGATGCCGCCGAGCGTGATGCCCAAGGCCGAAGCAGCTCAGCAGGCCGTTGGGGAGCAGCTTCCTTCCTTCTTGCAGCAGCGGGCTCAAGTGGAGGCGGAATTGGCGGTGGTGGCCGATCAGGAAAAGGCATGGAAGGAAGTGCGCGAACAACTGATAGGGCTATTTAAGACGCTTCCTTCCCAGTAGCTACCCTTGTATCAATATACTTGTAAAAAAAATTCTTTTTTTGAATGAGATGTATCCATTCTTTATTCTTTTTGTATGATTCAGCTTGTACTTGATTGAATTAATAAATAAAGATACACATTTTTTCTCTGCAATGTCTTGTACTATTTCTTTGCTCTCTCTCTTCTCTCATTATCAGCATGCCGTCTTGATAAACATGGTTGAAAGATAATAGAGTAAGAATCTTGTCTTGGGTTCTTCAAGAGGTAGCGATGGCTTAGGCCGCAGGTTCAGATCTGCTGCCTAAGACTTTTCAACTTTATGATCCGTGAGGGTCTCATAAAGACTTTTCTCCCTACGGATCGAGAGGATCTCGTAGGTGTATTTTCTCCTTAGGAATCGTGAGGATTCCTAAGTGCGCTTTCTCTTATAAGTCGTAAGGATCCTATAAGAGGATTTTCCCTCTTATGAGTCGAGAGGACTCGTAAGCGGTTATTTCCCTCCTTGTCGAGATTCGACTTTGGAGAGTGAGACCCGTGGATAGTATGCAAGAGACCGTCTTAGACCGACTTGCAGGGTCCCAGTGCTTAGGAAACAAGTTTTTTAATCCCTGCTGCCTAAGGCTTTATCTTGTAAGTTGAGACGAATCGGGAAGTTCTCGCGGAGACACTGGTTTCTCTGCGGGCTGACGCGAATCAGGAGGCTCTCATCAAAGACGCTAGTTTCCCTGAGTTGAGGAGTTTGCCAAGGACACTGTTTTCCCTGGGGTTGAAACGAGTCGAGGTGCTCCTGCAAAGACGCTAGTTTCTCTGCGGGTCGACGCGAATCGGGGTGTTCTCGTCAAGGAAATTGGTTTCCCTGAGTCGAAGTATTTTGCTGAGGACGCTAGTTTCCTCAAAGTTGAAACGAATCGGAGTATTCCTGTGGAGACACTGGTTTCTCTGCGGGCCGACGCGAATCAGGAGGCTCTCATCAAGGATGCTAGTTTCCCTGAATTGAGGTATTTGCCAGGGACACTGGTTTCCTTGGGGTTGAAACGAATTGATGTATTCCTACAAAGACGCTAGTTTCTCTGCGGGTCGACACGAATCAGGATGTTCTCGTCAAGAACATTGGTTTCCCCGAGTCGAAGTATTTTGCCGAAGACACTGGTTTCTTCGGGGTTGAAACGAATCGGAGTATTCCTGCGGAGACACTGGTTTCTCTGCGGGCCGACGCGAATCAGGAAGCTCTCATCAAGGACGCTAGTTTCCCTGAATTGAGGTATTTGCTAAGGACATTGGTTTCCCTGGGGTTGAAACGAATCGATGTATTCTTGCAAAGACGCTAGTTTCTCTGAGGGTCGACGCGAATCAGGGTGTTCTCGTCAAGGACACTGGTTTCCCTGAGTCGAAGTATTTTGCCGAAGACACTGGTTTCCTCGGGGTTGAAACGAATCGGAGTATTCCTGCGGAGACACTGGTTTCTCTGTGGGTCGACGCGAATCAGGAAGCTCTCATCAAGGACGCTAGTTTCCCTGAATTAAGGTATTTGCCAAGGACACTGGTTTCTCTGGGGTTGAAATGAATCGATGTACTCCTGCAAAGACGCTAGTTTCTCTGCGGGTTGACGCGAATCAAGATGTTCTCGTTAAGGACACTGGTTTCCTTGAGTCGAAGTATTTTGCCGAAGACACTGGTTTCCTCGGGGTTGAAATGAATCGGAGTATTCCTGCGGAGACATTGGTTTCTCTGCGGGCCGACGTGAATCAGGAAACTCTCATCAAGGACGCTAGTTTCCCTAAATTGAGGTATTTTCCAAGGACACTGGTTTCCCTGGGGTTGAAACGAATCGATATACTCCTGCAAAGACGCTAGTTTCTCTGCGGGTCGACGCGAATCAAGATGTTCTCGTCAAGGACACTGGTTTCCCTGGGGTTGAAACGAGTCGAGGTATTCCTGCAAAGACACTGGTTTCTCTATGGGTTGACGCGAATCAAGCAGCTTTCATCAAGGACACTGGTTTCCCTGAGTCGAAGGATTTGCCAGGGACACTGGTTTCCCTGGAAGTTGAACTGATCTGTGGTGGTCTTTCAGGTTTTATATAAGTTACCGTCAAAACCGTGAAGCTAGGAATTTGATCTTCGCTTCGTTTGCTGGCACTGCGTCTGCTGTATCGAGACGAATGTCACGGTCGTCTCTAGGCTGTTGGTGAACCGTCGGGATTTGGCTTTGCTTTCTGGCGGAGCCTATTGGGAAGGTGTGATTCCGTTTTTGTTTGTGCCCTTGGAATGTATACAGGGATCGATGTGATCTCAACTGTAGGGCGAAAGTTTCATCATATATTTTTATTATTATTGTTTTATTTCCGCGATGCTTTATCATTTCAGCTTTTTAAATCGCGAAGGTCGCGATTGCCCAATCATTTCGGCTATTTTTCACGGTGCCCAATCATTTCGGCTGTTTATTCTATTTTTTACTCGCTGCTTTTTATTGCGAGTTGCCCAATCATTTCGGCTATTTTGTGTGCATACGTTTTTACTTGCTACTTTTTATTGCAAGTTGCCCCATCATTTTGGTTATTTCGTATGCATTTTTAGCTCGCTGATTTTTATTGCGAGTGTAGAACTTGGAATCTGGTGCCAATCTCAGCATCAGCATCGCTACAACTGGAATATTGCCAGGAGCGAATCATCTTTTGCCATGAAAGGGCTTGGAATTTGATACCGGTTTAGGCATCAGCATCGCTACAACTGGAATATTGCCAGGAGCGAATCATCATTTGCCTCTGTCGATGTCGAACAAAGGTGGCTTAGCGAACAGGGTTAGGATCCTGTCGACTAAGGCTTTTGACTTCATGAGCCGTAAGGATCTCACAAAGGTATTTCTCCCTACAAGTCGTGAGGATCTCGTAGGTGTGTTTTCTCCTTAGGGATCGTGAGGATTCCTAAGTGTATGTTCCCCTGTAAGTCGTAAGGATCTTACAAAAGGGTTTTCTCCTTATAAGTCGAGAGGACTTACAAGGGTTGTTCACCGTATGGACATATCCCCAGTCACGGGTGGGACTTGGTTAGGGAAATGTTTATTCGCGCCCGTGGATTGTATACAAGGGTCAGTGTTGAGCCACTTGTAGGGCAATATCCAAGGTTGTGGGGGGTTTGCTTAAGCACAGGTTTAGGTCTCTGAAACTTAAGACTTTCAAATCTTATGAGCCGTGAGGGTCCCATAAGAGAGATCTCCTTACGAGTCGTGAGGATCTCGCAAGTGTATTTTCTCCTCAGGAATCGTGAGGATCCCTAAGTGTGTTGCTCCCTTGTGAGTCGTAAGGATCTCACGCGGGTTGTTTCTCCTTACAAGGTCGAGAGGACCCTGTAAATGTCTTTTAACGAGATTGCGCCCTTTTAGGTTTTCACAAACACTCGCCGGTAGTCCTGCTGTTTTTACTCACGGAGCCCTTTCGGGTTTTCATCCGTGCCCATTTTGCTTATGGACGTACCGTTTTTTTATATTCTTTTTATTCCTTTTTATTCTTTTTTTTTCTAACGAGATTGCGCCCTTTCAGGTTTTCACAAACACTCGCCGGTAGCCCTGCTGTTTTTACTCACGGAGCCCTTTCGGGTTTTCATCCGTGCCCACTTTGCTTATGGACATACCGTTTTTTTTTTGTTTTTATATATATATATATATATTTTTAATTCTTTTTTTTTATCTCGTCAGCCTGAGGATGCTGCGGTAGTAATTCAAAAACGTTTCGGTCATTTGCAAGTTTTAGAACATTTCGGTCCGTCATTAGTTTAAGGACGTTTCGGTCCGTCGTTAGTTTAAGGACGTTTCGGTCCGCCGTTAGTTTAAGGACGTTTCGGTCCGCTCAGGAGAAGGCAGGCTACTACTCATAGAGTTTGGGCTTAGGAAGATAGCGAGCGGACATAGTCGTCGTCATCTATCATTGACCTAGGCTGTGACTCGTTAGGCGTAGTATTTCTTCAGGAAGCGACCGTTTATTGGCCTGAAAGGCCTTTCACCGTGCATATCCATGAGTAGATTGGCTCCACCCTGGTAGACCTTGTCTATGATGTACGGGCCTTCATAGTTTGGCTCGAATTTTTCCCGCTTGGCGCGATTGGGAATCATAGGTCTTTTGACCACTAGCACGAGTTCACTTTGGCGAAATGTCCTCGGCCGGGTTAATCTTTCATATGAGCGCGTCATCTTTGCTTTATAAGCCTCCAGATTTTGTTGCGCTATGAGCCGGGTTTCATCAAGGGCATCAAGCTCTTCAAGCCGAAGGTGGGCGTTTTCTTCGTCCGTTAGCTCGTAATGGACTACCACTCGTAGAGAGGGTAACTGTATCTCGAGGGGGGTACTGCTTCTGTACCGAACACTAACGCATATGGCGTAGTGTTCGTGGCCGTCTTGAACGTGGTCCGATATGCCCAGAGAGCTTCTTGCAGTCTCTCGTGCCAGTCCTTCTTATTTCGGGACACCGTCTTCTTCACGATCTTTGTCAAGGTCTTGTTGAAGGCCTCAGCTAGACCATTAGCTCGCGAATTATAAACTGAGGAATATCTCCAGTCTATATTATGTTGTTGCGCGAAGCGACTGATCTTATGGCTTCTGTAGGCTGGCCCGTTATCGGAGATGATCCGTCGCGGGGTTCCAAACCGATATATGACGTGCGTCTTGAGGAAATGGAGGATATTCTCCGTCTTCACTTCCCTCAATGGTACTGCTTCTGCCCATTTGGAGAAGTAGTCAGTCGTTGCCAAGATGAAACGATGTCCTCTAGACGATGCTGGTTCGATGGGGCCGACTATGTCAGTTCCCCACATTTCGAACGGCCAGCTGGCCACCGTTGGATGTAGTGGATTTGGATGCTGGTGGATGAAGTCCCCATGAATTTGGCATGAGTGTCATTGCTTCGCATATTCGAGGCAGTCCTGAATTATCGTGGGCCAGTAGTAACCCATCCGTTTTATCTTCAACTTCATCTTCGAGCCTGCTTGGTGAGAACCGCAGAGTCCGTCATGAACTTCCTGGATGACTCTTTTCGCTTCGTCAGGTCCTAGGCATCTCAACCATAAAGAATCAAACGACCTCTTGTACAGAGTATCATTGACGAAGGCGAAAGACATAGCTCGTTTCATAAGCTGATGTCTTGAGGACGCATCTTCGGGCGTTCGACGGTATTTGAAGTAGTCTATGAAGACTTTTCTCCAATCCTCAGCCTTTTCTCAGTCTTTTATTTGCAGGGTCGTCTGCTCAGTCGCTCCCTTTCCTTCGGGTGATTCCGAAGATATTTCTGCTGGGGCAAGCACCCGACGGCTTTGTACCACAATTCTGACGTCATCGAGATTCTCGTCAGCCAGTTCTTTAGCGAGCTTGGCTAATGCGTCTGCTTTGCTGTTTTCCGCACGTGGTATGTTTTCCAAAGTGTAGGAGGGAATTTGGGTCAACAGTTGTTGCACCTTTTCTCCATACTTCACCAGCTCTGGTTTGCACGTTTAGTAGTCGCCATTTACTTGACTGACGACCAGTTGGGAGTCTCCATATATGAGGAGGTTCTCAATTCCCATGTCGATGGCGATCTCGAGGCCTGCTATCAAAGCTTCGTATTCTGCTTCATTGTTCGTCCTCGGTTCTATTAAGGAGAAAGCAAAGCGCATTATCCCTCCTTGTGGAGTCACGAAGATTAGGCCTACCCCTGATTTGATTATAGGAGTACTTTGTTTGAGCTTCTTCATGGAAGATGCTCCATCAAAATAAAGCTCCCATCGGGTATCGCTCCCATCGATCGCGTCAAACGCATGTTCGTCTGGCAGTTCGCAATTCAGAGGGGAATCGGCAGGTATCGGATGCTCAGCGAGGAAGTCGGAGATGTCCTGGCCTTTTACTGCCTTGAGAGGTTGATAGGTTATCGAGAACTCCATCAAGAGCAGGGCCCATTTAGCGAGTCTCCCAGTCAATATGGCCTTCGACATTAAATATTTAAGGGGGTCCACCTTCGAAATGAGACGGACTTCATGCGCCAACGCATAGTGCCTGAGCTTTGTTATCGCAAAGATCAACGCCAGGCAGTGTTTTTCAATGGGGGAGTAATTGCTTTCTGCCCCCAGTAGAACTCGACTTAAATAGTAAAGTGCTCTTTCTTTCCCTTGGTCATTCTCTTGTGCCCATAATGCGCCTAAGGAACCTTCGAGGGCGGTTGTATAGAGAATAAGGGGCTTTCCTTTGACCGGAGCAGCCATCACTGGCGGGTTTTGCAAGTACTGCTTGATTTCGTCTAGCGCGCTTTGGCATTTTTGATCCCAGACGAACGGGGTCCCCTTCTTCATCAGGTGGCTGTAAGGACGACACTTATCTGAAAGGTTGGCTATAAATCGCCGAATATATGCAAGCTTTCCCTGAAGAGACCGCAGCTGTTTGAGAGTTCTCGGCGGAGGCATTTGATTGCCTTAATCTTCGACGGATCTATCTCGATACCTCGGTGTCGAACGACGAATCCCAGGAATTTGCCCGAGGAAGCTCCAAATGCGCACTTGAGAGGATTCATCTTCAAGTTGTATCGTCGAAGGCGTTGAAATACGGTCTTGAGATGCTCGAGATGTTCCTCGTACGATTTGCTTTTCACCACGAGGTCGTCGATATAGCATTCGACGAATTCATGTATAAGGTCATCGAAGATCTTCGTCATGGCCCTCTGATAAGTAGCACCGGCGTTCTTTAGACCGAAGGGCATCACCTTATAACAGAATATTCCCAGAGGAGTCCGAAAAGCGATGTGCTTCTGGTCTTCGGGATGCATCTTGATCTGATTATATCCTGATGAGCCGTCCATGAAGAAGAAAACTTCGTGAGTGGACGTGTTATCTATCATCAGCTCAGTGACTGGCACTGGGAAATCGTCTTTCGGGCAAGCCTTATTGAGATCCCGGAAGTCCACGCATATGCGTACTGTCCCATTTTTCTTCATCACTGGGACAATGTTGGCGATCCAGTCGGGATATTGAACTTCCTGGATGAAGCCAGAGTCGATTAGCTTCTTGACCTCGACATTGATGCTCATCTCAAGCTCGAGCCGCATTCTTCTTGGTGCTTGTTTGACCGGCTTGACGTCCGGAGATATCGCCAATTTATGCACAGCGATTTCTGGGTCTAGTCCTGGCATTTCGGAATAGTTCCACGCGAAGCAATCTCTGTACTGCATAAGCACGTCTTTTAACGCAGCCACTCTTTCTTCAGATAGCAACTCGCTGACGAATGTCGGTCGCGGGTCGTTCACCGTCCCCAACTCAATTTTCTTGAGGTTATCTGCAGTGGTATGTATCCCATCCTCCAGCTCCTTTGGTGCTGGTGGAAATTCTGAGATCACCTCATCGTTGCTGTTTTCGAAGCACCAGGGAAGGTCATCCGTGTTCTCGGGCTCTTCTTTTGATATCGTTATCATGTGACAAGTACGAATTCGCTTCCAAGACCAATGTGGAGCTGGTTCTGCTCTCGTGGCTTTGGGTTCGTGCTTCTGTGGCGGCGTCACCCTCCAATTGTCAGACAGAGCGAACTTGCCGAGCTGATACAGATCTTCGACCTAATTCTTAAAGGTAAAGCAGTCCTCGAGAGGGTGCCCTATTACTCGGTGATAAGAGCAATAGTTTGGGTGAGAGACTTCGCTTGCTTGCTCGGGGTGCTTGGACTCCGGTAGTGTAAGCATCTAGTATTTTACAGCTCGGTCAAGTATCTTTTTCGTCTTGTCCCGAGGAAAAGAGTATGCTCGACTCATCTTCTTTACAAGGGACAAATCTGGACCGCTCGATTCCCGCTTGTGTGGCTTCTTAGTCCCGCTTTGTTGCTGTCGAGTGCCTTTTTCGCTTTTCGACTTGTTTCTGCCTCTGCGTCGAGGCTTTTTTACCACAGGTTGACAGGGAGCAGCACTTTCATCTTTTACGGTCTGTTGGAGGAGGCGTTGCGTTTTGGCTTTCTCGTAGATGGCCATTTCGCGATTGTAGTCGTCTCGGAACTTTTGACCAGCTTCCCTTATAAGCTTGTCCATTTGTTCTTCGAATGACGGACTGGGCACTTTTGCATCAGGAACTTTTACTGGTTCGGGATTAGCGTCTTCCCATTGAGCATCCGCTTCTTCATTGAAGTCATGTACGACGTAACAGTCGCGGAGTAGCTCTCGTTTCTTAGACCGAATGTATCCAAGCCCGATTGTTTCTATTCTCCCATTAGGCAACTTGTGCTGAGTCCCGGGAACGTTCCAGACCCTGTCATAGAATTTGGCTTTTCGAGCGGTCTGTTTGAGGGATATCCCCTGGCGCTTCAACAGCCTTTTCAATCCTTCTGTATAATATCTAGGCAAACGGATGGGCTGAAGCCTGTCAAGCGTAGGATCCGCACCGTGCCAGATTTCTTTCTCCACTTTGGTTTCTTCAAAGCGGTAGAATAGAATTGCCTTTTCACCTTCTCTCCTGGGAGGGACGTAGAACGTCTGCAGCTCTTCTACACTGTAGGTATTGAGCGCATCCAGTTCTTTATGATGTTTAAGTGGAACCATGGCGATTTGCAGGCTTTGCTCTTCGTCAGCAGATGTTTGTATTGAAGGCCGAGCAGAGAATATAGCGTGAACCTCATCTTCAGAATCATTACCAAAGATCAACGTAGGAGCGGATGGTCCCGGCTTGTTGTATTAGGGTGGACCCGAATAAACTATCTCCTCATCCTCCTCGGTATCACTGCCGAAGACAGGGATGGTGACGTTAGCTTTGTTTTTCGGCTTGTGACATCTCTCCGTGTCCTCAAAATCCGGTAAGAAGTATTTGGCATCTTCATATTTGCGGACTTCGTTCACGGAAAACGGGTTCAGTTCTCCCGTCACGGTATACTCGAGACCATCCTTAAAATATTTCATACACTGATGTTGTGTAGAAGGGATGATGTTGTACTCATGCAACCATGGCCGACCGAGCAAAGCATTATAGCACGTTTTGGCGTCTATGACGTGGAACTTAATGTCCGTGATGAGTAGCCCGAAGCGTAGCGTCAGTATCACAGGCCCAAGAGTTCTTGATGATTGAGAGTCGAGCCCAGAGATGGTGATCTTGACCCGAGCAAGGTGCTGGACGCTCATTCAGATTTCCTTTAACACCCGCACGTTGAGGAGATTAACGGAGGATCCATTGTCGACCAGGATTTTGCCTATCTTTATATCATGGCAGTATCCTGAGACATAGAGGGGGCGATTGTGTTTGCACGTCCCAAGCAGAAGGTCTTCATCGCCAAAAGTGACATAAGCCGTGTGCACTTCCTCCAATTCATCCTTCATCTTTTCTTCGGCCAGGAAAGCTTGGAATTGCTCCGGCTCCTGTAGTGCCTTGATTAACGAATCTCTCGCCTCTTTTGATAGTAAAAGGGCGTCAAGAATGCTGAACTGCGAGGGTAGCTTCCTCAGATGCGCTAGAACGTTGTAATCTACCTTATTTTTCTTTGGCGGGTCCTTGGCAGTTAGCTCTTCCATGACTTGGTCATCTAGGGCGATATCCTCAGAGACCTTTTCTTTCCCTTTATCTTTTTTGTTTGAGGGTCCGAGATTCTTTTCGGGTAGCGTCCGATTACGCAGCCGGATATTTTCACAGACCTTCTGCTCTTCTTCTTTTCCCGAGGTGGACTCTTTAAAGAGGGGGCTAAGAGCTAGCTCTTCGTCAGAATCGCTCCCGAATGTGAGCACTTGTGATCCCCCGGCGTTAACCATGCGACAATTGCCGGTAGTTCTGTTAAGCCCCTCGGTCGTATTTTTCCGCTCCCGACGAGTTTTGCGCTTCTCCCGTTTAAAATGTTGCTGGTGAGCGACATATCCCTGCCACCATTTGTTGAAAGCTTTGCACTCTTCGGTGGGGTGCGAAATCTTCCGATGATACAGGCAGTAGGAAGGGTGCATTTCCGCTTCACCAGTAATGCTTCCTTCAGAGGATGGTAGCTTCATACCCATGGATACGGCCTTAGCAAATCTTTTCCTCGTCTTGAATTTGCTTTTATCTGCGGTGGATGTATTTTGCTCCAGAGGGAGTGTCTTAACTCTTTCGTCAAGTCGTTGGCGCTTGGCCCTTTCAAATATGACCACCTCGCGTTCCCGATCAACTTTACTTTTCAACAGAGCTTTGTTGAGGAATGTGTCAATTGTTTCATCCGATGGCCCCAGAATTTCCGGTTCAGGATCTGCCCCCAGCTTTTCAGCACAAAGAGTTTCTTCATCATATATAAACGAATGGGAGATCGTATGACAGCTTGCCACGTATTCTTCGGATTCATCTGACGAACTTTCTCCCTCATCTTCCTCTTGAAAGCCGTGGTTGAGGAACTCTTGGAGTGTAATGGGAGTCCGTGCTTTCTGGTTGTATTCCTCCAGCGCGTCAATTTGTTTTTGTAAGTCCGTGCGCTTGTCGACAGGCTTCACGTGCTTCTTGGCTTTCTTCTTCTTCTTCTTTGAACATTTTGACGGCTGGTTGTGAGTGCTTGGGCCACCACCATCGGTCTTTGGAGTTGGACGCAGCTTCAACATCCCTTCAATGATCTGAGGTTCCAACGGGTTCTTCCACCTGATCGCTGGGCATGTTTGAAGATCGTTTAGCATCTTCTTTGTCTTGGCTGATAGCATAACCTCCCATGGAGCTTCTTCAACAAGGGAGCATGTTGCCCCCGGTGTATTCATCCTTTTAGGGGTGTGAGGCTGCGGCGGATTCACCTTCCATCTGTCGGACAACGCGAACTTGCCCTGTTGGTACTGGTCCTCAATCCAATTTTTAAAGACGTAGCAATCTTCGATCGGATGACCCAGTACTCGATGATAGGGATAGTAGTTGGGATCGTTGACATCATTTGGCTGCGACGGACGTCTTGGATCCGGCAGATTTATGAGTCGGTTGCGCAATGCTAGCTCAAACAGTCTCCTCGTTTTATCTCGGGGAAACGAATAAGGGCGTCCTAGCCTCTCCTCAAGGGGCGTGCGCGGGCGCATATTATTTTGACGGACAACCGGTTTCAAGTTGCTCGGCTGTTGTTGAGCATTAGCGACAATGATCGCTTTTCCCTTCCCCTTCTCGTTTCGAGAGTCCGGCTTTGGAGGGGGCGGTCTATGACCCATCTGGTCCATTTGGGCCAGTTTGTCGATCAGGGCCTGGAAGGTAGTCGGCTTGAAGAACATCATGAATTGGGATATGGTTGCCTGTGGATCGAGGGTTCCAACAAACATACCCACTGCCCGTGCCTCTTCAATGCGTTGTTTGCATTTTGACCATAGGTTCCTCCACCGTATTGCATACTGAACCCATGTTTCGCCTGGCTTCACCCTGGCATTAATCAGTGCCGTTATCGGGGTGCGTTCGCTGGCGCTTGCGAAACGCTGGGTAAACAGCAGCTCCATCTCCGCGAAGGTCTTGATAGAGTCGTTTGGGAGCTCGGAGTACCATTCGAATGCTGTATCCGATAAGCTACCAACGAACCGGCGAAGCAACAATTTATCATCACCGCCGGTGTTGCCGCAAAGCGCCCTGAACTGGGCAACATGCTGGTGGGGATTGCCAGTCCCCTTATAAACATGAAATTTCGGTATTGTATATCCCGGCGGGTATTTGATCTGATCGTACCAGCTCGGATATGGCCGTCCCGTTTTTACGACCTGACCGGCTGCCTCAGTCGCCTGATGAACCCGGATCTGCTGAGCTATATATTCGTCCAAGTTGGCTTTGGAGATTTTCTCCTCCTTGGCTGTTGACAGAACTGGTGGAGGATTTGACGTTTCTCCCCCGTCGTCTTCAGGGATGATCGGAGGATCTTCAGCAGGAGGATCTTGTTGAATCATCATTCCCACCATGTCCTGGAACAGGAGGGCCATTCGTTTTATATTGGCTGCTTGTTCAGCAGCCTCTTTATCCTTCTTCTCCAATATCCGACGAAGGAATTCAGCGTTAGTTTCTTGCTCCTGGCGTTGATCCGAGGACGCTTCGGGGATTTCTTTTGGCCCAGTGAGTGCGGCCATCGCGTTCATCATTTCCTGGAGCTTTTGCTGTTGCTCCTGAGCTTTGGTTACTGACCGGGTAAGCGGTCTATGACCTGTAGATGCACGGCTGTCCTCCTTTCCCGACGCCATGTATACAGTATGGACTACAATGCCCCCGGACTTAGGGCGTTTAGGCTCGCCGCCTTTGCCATTTGCCACGGGCGTGGGAATTTTCTCCGACCTGCTTCTCTTGTGGGCCATTGAAGCTGAAGGGGCCGTTGTAGCGGGCACTCTGGTGGTGGTCGTCCTTTGCTGTTTGTCCGGACGATTCTTTTCTTCTTGCACTTTTGCCCTTTTCTGTTGGCGAGAGTGATCTTGGTCGATTACCGAGTCTTGAACCCTTCGCCAAACTTTATAAATTTTGGAGGATAGCCGCTGAGGGGGCTTCTCCAGCTTCGTTTCCGGAACCCTCTCCGCAGGTGGAGGAGATCTTTTTAGCATAGCAGTTGGAGAGTTCTTACGTACCCTCCTAAGTGGTTCAAACTTGTTCCCAGTTGGAACAGCAGTATTAACTTCCACTACCGGAGCAGGTGGAGTTAGCCCTGAGGGGGAGTTGCCCCCGGCCTTCCTTACTCGGCGCCAGTGGCGACGTCGAGCGCGTCGAGCTGTTGGGACCAGCTCGGCGATAAGGATAGTTTCGTCTTTCCCCCTGTCCGGATGAGGCGCCGCTGGTGTTAGCCTCTTGAAGACCGATGTTGTCCTTTGAGTGGCGATATTCAATCTGTCAAAGACAGATCCTCGAGCAGGGGCAGGAGCCGGAATAGTCAGCCTTGAAAAGACTGACTCTTTGACAGGAGAAGCTGCCTTGGCGACTTCAGGAGCAACCGCTGCTGCCTTCCTTGGGACAGCCACTTTAGGGTTCATAGGCTTCTTGGCGGGCCCATCAGAGTTCTGATCCAGCCCGGCAAAGACCGAGGCTGCTGGTTTGATATTGTAGGGTTCCTAGGCACTCTCAAGAGGTCTCACAAGGCATCAACCATGCCAATTTCAAAAATTATGGTGCCGAGAAACCCTAGTGTACGGATCGTTGGCTAGAAATCTAGGCGAAACGCAAACTAGTTAACACTTAACTAAGAGATACGGAAATACAACCTTTGTAGATCCGGTTCTCCACCTCCATAGCTCCGCAATGAAGTCTCCTCGCTGTCCATAACAAGTCCCGGGCTCTAGCGTCGGCTTCATCGGAGAATGGACGGGCTAGGTCATCGATGTCCATGCCGAAGATGATCTACGTCGAGGCATCGCTAAATCAAGCTCCGACTTCACCAAGTCAAGAAACTTGTGAAGAAAACACACTCTACTACTTGGCAAGAGGTAGAGGATGAAGAAATAGGAAGTGGGTAGACTTTAGAATTGGATTTCTCACTTGTTTTCATCAATCACCATTGATGAAGTAAGCTTTTCTTCCTTGAAGAAGATGATGAAGAAGAAGCTAATTGTTATGATAAGTTAATTAGAATAATTGAAAAAGAATTATCCTTATCATAACATTAACCATGGTATGATGTAGAGAGTTAACTATAGTTCAATGAATGGTTAAGGTTAATGAGATGAAGACAAAAGGGTTTCTTTGGTCAAAGCTTCATGAAGCTTCAACAAGCTTCATGAAAGAATGAAACCCTTTTGTTTTTCTTTTCTCATTTCATTTCTTTTAATCCAAATTAAAAATAAATGAATGAATAAAAGAAAACCTTAACCATTTACTTAACTAAGGTTTAACTCTTTACACAAACCCTAGCATTATTGCATCATCAAACATGATACATCCAAGTGCACAAAAATATATCACATATACAATGTGCACATGCGAGTGAGAAAATCCATCTTAAGTGAACCGATGCTAGTTAATGCAAAGTAATATATCAAATATATAATTATGCATTAAATCATTAAATCAACACTTGATTTAATGATCCGGTCATATCGCATATAACCGACTAATATCAACAGCAACAACTTATCGAATCAACACTTGATCCGATATGCCGGCTATATCGCATATAACCGATCAATGTCACATATCGCGAGAATCGAATACAGTATCACATACTGATATCATTCTCGGTCCCGCACATATCTCATATGCGCTCCTATTTCGTTTCGCTTGAGCCAGGGAACCTCTGTGTAGGACTCTAAAGACTCGTCAATACGCCGGCAGCAGGTGATGATCATATCAAACACCCACAAGCCGCAAGCGGTCTGCTAAACGTAACGGCCACCCGGGTATTGAGCGATCTGAAGATCGACGAGCAAGCCCGCTCACACTCCAGTGAATCCAACCAGTAACACTACCGTATAGTCCGGTCTGATCGTCTGATATGTCGCATATCTCGCCTAGGGGTGGTAAACGTCAGACCCCAATAGCTCGATAAGTCGTGTCGATATGAGGTCTATAACAATTCGAGAAACTACTGGTAACACTTACCAGTAAATCTCAACAACCCTGGCCAGGGATTTCCTGTTATAGCCAATCGAACACAGCACAACATCAACCCCCTATACCGGGAGAGACGAATCCCCTCCTATCGCTCATTGCCTCCATGTGACTCGGGACTGTACCCAAAAACCACCGTTTTGCACGCCCTCTTGGACGTGGTAAGATGGAAATCAAAGCACAGTGGGAACCACACAAGACTCTATGACGATCTCGGGTCAACAGACTACTCTGTACCAGTGTCACCAGAGAACTGCCATCTGACGTGAGGTATAATACCATCTGGGAGTTCTCGACGAGTCCGTCCGGTGTACCCAGTCTCTACTGAGCACCCGTATACCATCTCTGATGTCAAACACCAATGGATATGGGATCATCCATCGCCCATCTGTATGGGTCGAGAAGGTACACGCTAGTCTACTCTGGTATATCGATGCCCCGTCTCGATACACCCACGACTAGGGACTTTGAAGGATGTACTTATGGACTACCATGTCCCCACTAGTATGATCCGCATCATAGTCCAGGTAGTCAAGTACAGATCCTAAGGGCTTTACCAACATGTAACAGGGAGACAATCAGTGTACACGTTAAGGTAAAGATTAACCAGATAGCATACTATCATGTCGAGCAAGAAAGTCCTCCCTATATATGTCCCAGCATCCACTACAATATACATCCTATGTATAGTAATGGCCTCTAGGGCATACATATAACTAACAATCTCCCACTTGCACTAGGGCCATCTGATAGCAGTGGTTGCAGTATCTCATACTCAACCATCCCATAAAAGTCTCTCTCTGGGAACAGGCCTTTGTGAGTGGATCCGCTGTGTTGTCCTCTGAGTCTTCTCTCCTAACCTCGATCTCCCTGGAGATCAACTATCTCCATGATCAGGCGATGCTGCCTTAGAATAAGTCTGGATCACTGATGGGACCGGCGTTCCTTGGCATAAGCCACAACTCCATTGTCACACAATGGGAGGAACATAGTTCATTTCATGAACCAATATACACCCAAACAGCCTCTTTGGTAGCATCTTAAGTAGCGATGTATCCAGCCTTTATCGTCTAGTATGTCACGGTATCTAGCTTGGAACTCTTCCAACATACCGTCCCTTTACTGAGGGTATAGACAATGCCTGTGACTGACATTCAGTCGTCTTTATCACCCTGGAACACTTCCAGTGATTTTCCCCAGGATCAATTGATACCATCTCACTACAACTAGTGAGAATCCTAACATCCATTTAGATCTATCTTATAGATCCAAAATCCAGGATTTAGGAGGTATCACTTTGATCCTATATGGAGAATCATTGTGATAAGCGGACATTGATCGAGCGTAGCATAGGAAACTCCTTCCCTATCAAGAGCATGTTATCCACGTACTCTACGAGGATCGTCACCATACTCCCTACTACCTTCTTGTATATACAAGGTTCATCTACCATTTTGATGAAGTCAAACTCTTTGACTACCACATCAAAACAGATGTTCCAACTCCGCGATGCCTGCTTTAATCCTATAAAGCATCTTGTACACGTTTCCGCTGCTCCCACTGTCTACGAAGCCCTCTGGCTGTGTACTTATAGACACACTCTTCTAAAACATCATTTAGAAAAGCAGTCATGACACCCAACCACCAGATATCATAGTCATGGTATGTAGCCGTGACAAGTAGGATCTGGATGGACTTAAGCATAGTCACTTGAAAAGGTTTCATCATTATCCACACCTGGTCAATGATGCAAACTTTTAACAAGTCTAGCTTTGAAAGTCTCAACTTTTCCATCTACACCAAGTAATCTTCTCAAGATATACTTGCTCCTGATGGGGATTTAACCCTTCAGATATAGCAACCAAAGTCCATACTTTGTTGGTGTACATGGATTCCATCTCAGATCACTAAGCATCCAGCCATTCTTACAGAGTCTAACTCCTGATGGCCAGCTCGAAACTAGTTGGGTCATCATCTCATGATGCAATCCTCGCTCCCACTGTCATAGAGAAACAGAAGTATCTCTCAGGTGGGTGAGGAACCCTACTAGATCGGCGGAGAGGCTGAGGTTCGTTGGAATCTACTGAATCCTTTGGTTCTATCAAATCATCAGCTGCAGTCTGTATAGCTGGAACATTTCCAGTTCTACATAACTGACCTTGCCTCGAGCTTGTCCGGATTTTGCTTTTCAGACATAGGCCGGACAACCCCAAATCTTAACTAACTTAAGATATGGGCTCTTCCCTTTCCATATCATATATGAAGTGGTAGGCAACTGATTTGATTCGAACCCTATTCAATAGGTATGCAGCTTTATAAGTGCATAACCCCCAAAAGAAAATAGGTAACTCAGTAGTACTCATCACAGAGCACACCATATCAAATAGGGTGTATCTGCTCCGCCCTGATATACCATCGTGCTATGGTGTATTCAGAGGAGTAATGCTGAGAGAGAATCTCATTCTCCTTTAGAATAATCCAGGATTTCCGTGCATAAGTATTCTCCTCCTTGATCTCATCATAGGACATAATACTTATACCCGTATCGGTTCTCTACGTCTAACTTATATTCTGTGAATATCTCAAAAGGTTCTGACTTGTGTTTCAACAGGAACATAAGTCTGAATCAAAAGAGATCATCAGAGAATGTAATGAAGTACAAGGAACCGGTCTTGGCATGTGTAGACAGGGGACCTTACATACATCAACATGTATCATCCCAAGAGTTCACTAACTCTTTCTCTGTTTCCAGTAAACAGAGCTATGGTCATCTTATCTTTGTGACATGACTGGTGAGTTTCACAAGATGTAAATTCAAACTAATTTAAATATGCATCTTTATGTAACTCTAGCTAGTCGGGTCACATTGATCTGACCTAGTCTACAATACCTCAAGAATGATTCGTTCAGTTCTGAACTCTTCCTCTTGTGTGTGTTCTGTATACTAAAGAACTGTAGTTTGATTTAGAACATCAATGCTTTTAGATAACGTGCCTGAACCGATCAACTTTTGATATAGGAAATGTTCAAAACATTATCCAACAATACAAAATTTTATCATTTCTTTACTAATAAAGAGACTGATATGATTTTGTATATCAGGTTCGGTATCTAATAACATTCGTTCAGAATCAATGTACTGGTAATACAGGGTGACAGTGACCAACAGACTTGGCTGCAACACTTGCCCCGTTTTCTGCCTCATGAAACTTATCACCCGTTCTCAGTTCTCTACCTTTCTGTAGCCCTATGTAACATATTACATATCAGGGATCCTGATCTGGTATCACATACCCAGGACGTAAAGGATACTGAGAAACAGTTCTCTGTAATGAACACACCCGAAGATGATGCATCAACATGCACTCTCTTCGTTTGGGCGGCATAGGAATTCTGGTAATCCCCTATTTCCTGCTCTGTCTTATAACAATTATAAGTTGGAGCGGGACCAACGTTCCCCAGCTCAGTATAACAAGCGGGTTCGGTCAATATTCCGTATTATTATCTTGATTAAGGCGTGATATGGTCGCTACCAGGAGAGAGAGAGAAGAAAACACTCAGCGTACGCTCTTGCAAAAATAGATTGGTTATTATTTTATCTAATCAGGATGGCTCCCACTGCTTTTTATCAAATCTTCCTTCAAACTCTAAAAGGAAAGACTAGCCGGGATTAATTACACACTACAAGTTCGCTAATCTTTCAGCCAGGCCAGTGTCGGTACTTTGAGGGAGGTCCCCCGTGCTTTCGCACGAACCTAATTAATGTAAACCTCGTTTTCCCAGAGGCGTAACCTCTTTAACACCTTTCTAGACACCTACTTGATCGGCTAATTGTAATGTATAAAACTCTCCCAGGAGTAACTCTTACTTGCAGCGGGTATCGGGATCCAACTATCTCATAGAAGGTATGCAATCTCATTGCAAATTTCAACACTTGAAATTCCCGATAATATTTTGCCCCTAGCGTCCTATGACCTTGACGCAGGCCAACAAACCATAGTCCGCTAGTCAAGTTCAACCCGTCATTTCCTGATTGAATTAAACCCACCCGCACGACCCTTGACGCAGGCCAACAAAGTCGCACGACTACCCTAATCCAATCACATCATATGCTTATGCAGATAAGCACCAGTTAGCTACCGCACACTACGCCTTGACGCAGGCCAACAAACGTAGCACGAATACTAACTACTACTTATCTGAAATGACGGAGGGCTACGACAGGTTTTTCTGAAAACCTATTGCGTAATGAACTTGATATCGTTGTAGAATCAAATGAATTTTGAAATGGAGTGTTTTTTAGGCTTTTCTAGTTTTGCTAAAGGAGTCACTCCCGGTGAAGGGATCGTCGGTCCTTTCCTCGTCGAATGAGGTGCGGAATATATCATATATATCACTGTGCAAAGCAGAACTCTTAAAAGCAATCAAAAGACAAACCGAGTGTGTAGCATCTGCCAGTTATTGCTAAAGGAGTCACTCCCGGTGAAGGGATCTCGGTCCTTTCCTTATCGAATAAGGTGCAGGATATATCATATACACCGCTGTGCAAAGCAAGAACTGTAACTACCTGTTTTATTTTGAAATTCGATTCTACAACATCTTAGGTTTCTTTTATTTCATTAATCATATTAATGAAGTCCCATCAGTTAGGTACCTAAACATCACAGATAAATACGACGTACACTTATGCCATCCGCATTCGCCTCGATGTCCCCTCGTGCACCGTTAGGTTAGGTAACTAACGACAGAGCGGGGCAGGGCTAGCGCGGGTGTAAAACATAAATAACATCTATATAATATATCATATATACTATATACTGTATCTATCGCAGAACATCATACGATCACATCACAGATATCGCAGCAGAAGAATCATATGAAATATTGGATATACTAGGACGTCCGTGTTTTCAATACGAGCCAGTATAAAACACGGATTCCACGGTCGTGATGAATAGCCAAACCCACACCCCTAGACCCCTACGAGAGCGGCAAGCAACCCTACCAATTCTGGAGTTAGGAGACCCGGACTCGACTCCTCGAGTTGGTCTCCCACTGGACTCCAGAACCCGGTTACTTGTGCCCTCCTCCTTAGGTCTATCCTAGTGCGGAAAAGTAAATAATATACAAAGGGTGACAACTTCCGCAACCTGGAAGTGCCCCAATAAAAGAATATTACATACAAGTTTTTACATGAATGAAAATGAAAAACACTCATCTCACATAAAAAACCCCGGCTATTCAAACACGACGATCCAATATAATATATCCAGCAACACATAACATCACATGTCATCAACGTAAGTAAATATGTCCATCCCAATTGTCGTTGACATATAGCAACGAAACCGGCGATATCACATATTACACTTACGGTCACAGAAAAGAAAGTGTAAAACTACAACAGTTGGAATCCGCAACCACCTCAGACATCGCATGCCTGATCAAATGAATACCTTAGACATCGCATGCCTAACAATTATAAACCCCGCATTTTAGTCTCATTATCGAAAACACTTTTCAATATCAAGTCGGGCAATTCAACAAGATTCCCGAAAAACTGATCGAATGCTCGTCGCAAACTTTAGTAGGCGGCCGCACCCCTGATACCGTCGACGAAGTGCACCAAGGCGGAACACCGCTACCGTGAGCACCCGAACGGATGCTTTCGGCGACGGGGTTCTCCTACAGTCACTTGGTCGTGGCTATGGGGTGTAGCTGTCTATTAAGTTTACCCGGCGAGTATCCGCGTACGCTACGTGATTGCGACGGACTTTTGATCACATCAAAATTCCGTGGCAACCGATCAAGTGAGACTAAACTGCTATGTTTATAACATTCATTCAGTTATCTCATAACTTCTTGTGAATTCCAATTATTGTATCCCATTCCGGATAAATAGAAAATGTTAAACTTTCCGATCGAACATTCGAACACCCAAGTTTTCCCAATACAGATCAACACATGAAATAAGTCTAACAACATTCAGTTCGTGCCTCAGTACCAACGGTCCAGCCGTAGAAGGGTCAAGCCAACGCCTCACATGTGGCACGCCGTACTGCCCCAAACCCGAAGGTTCAAAGGGCAGTTCAAGACGGTCACATAATCGAGTTAAGGTTTGTTGTCTTCTAGAGGGACCATCGCGTTACTTGCACTACTTAGAACGTCGTTAAACTACGGAAAAATCCAACACTTGGAAATTTCCCGACAGGGGAAAAGATGGGTATTTATATCCGGTCGAACTTTTTAACATATTCTAAAATTTATCCGGAAAGCCACACAGACAAAATCTGATACTCCGATCGAAACACCGAATCCCCAAAACAACCCCAGAAAATTCAACTCTTGAATAAATATTAAAAATTCCCAGAAAATCCAGCACTATCTATTAGGAGTTACTGTGTAAGATTCGCTGAACAATGATGACGTAAGGCCGCGGAACCGCCGCACGAGCCATGCTCGTGCCGCGGAACCGCGGCAGGTTGATGGAGTTAGACAGTCGAACTTCACAGTATCTCTTAAAATTGCCTGCTGATTTTTCTGCATATTTTTAATTCCGAAAAATCCACAATTTTCAAAAAAGGACAGAGAGCAAGTTTGTGATCGGGTTTCGGGTTCGTTCGGACTTCAAATTCCGTCTAGACTTGGCCTAAGGCTCTAGCTAGGCTCTGATACCACTGTAGGGTTCCTAGGCACTCTCCATAGGTCTCACAAGGCATCAACCATGCCAATTTCAAAAATTATGGTGCCGAGAAACCCTAGTGTACGGATCGTTGGCTAGAAATCTAGGCGAAACGCAAACTAGTTAACACTTAACTAAGAGATACGGAAATACAACCTTTGTAGATCCGGTTCTCCACCTCCATAGCTCCGCAATGAAGTCTCCTCGCTGTCCATAACAAGTCCCGGGCTCTAGCGTCGGCTTCATCGGAGAATGGACGGGCTAGGTCATCGATGTCCATGCCGAAGATGATCTACGTCGAGGCATCGCTAAATCAAGCTCCGACTTCACCAAGTCAAGAAACTTGTGAAGAAAACACACTCTACTACTTGGCAAGAGGTAAAGGATGAAGAAATAGGAAGTGGGTAGACTTTAGAATTGGATTTCTCACTTGTTTTCATCAATCACCATTGATGAAGTAAGCTTTTCTTCCTTGAAGAAGATGATGAAGAAGAAGCTAATTGTTATGATAAGTTAATTAGAATAATTGAAAAAGAATTATCCTTATCATAACATTAACCATGGTTTGATGTAGAGAGTTAACTATAGTTCAATGAATGGTTAAGGTTAATGAGATGAAGACAAAAGGGTTTCTTTGGTCAAAGCTTCATGAAGCTTCAACAAGCTTCATGAAAGAATGAAACCCTTTTGTTTTTCTTTTCTCATTTCATTTCTTTTAATCCAAATTAAAAATAAATGAATGAATAAAAGAAAACCTTAACCATTTACTTAACTAAGGTTTAACTCTTTACACAAACCCTAGCATTATTGCATCATCAAACATGATACATCCAAGTGCACAAAAATATATCACATATACAATGTGCACATGCGAGTGAGAAAATCCATCTTAAGTGAACCGATGCTAGTTAATGCAAAGTAAT
The DNA here is from genome assembly GCA_030015575.1 of Agapanthus africanus. Taxonomy (NCBI): domain Eukaryota; kingdom Viridiplantae; phylum Streptophyta; class Magnoliopsida; order Asparagales; family Amaryllidaceae; genus Agapanthus; species Agapanthus africanus. The sequence continues at coordinate 748,236,658 of CM057342.1, read as the reverse complement.
ATATCAAATATATAATTATGCATTAAATCATTAAATCAACACTTGATTTAATGATCCGGTCATATCGCATATAACCGACTAATATCAACAGCAACAACTTATCGAATCAACACTTGATCCGATATGCCGGCTATATCGCATATAACCGATCAATGTCACATATCGCGAGAATCGAATACAGTATCACATACTGATATCATTCTCGGTCCCGCACATATCTCATATGCGCTCCTATTTCGTTTCGCTTGAGCCAGGGAACCTCTGTGTAGGACTCTAAAGACTCGTCAATACGCCGGCAGCAGGTGATGATCATATCAAACACCCACAAGCCGCAAGCGGTATGCTAAACATAACGGCCACCCGGGTATTGAGCGATCTGAAGATCGACGAGCAAGCCCGCTCACACTCCAGTGAATCCAACCAGTAACACTACCGTACAGTCCGGTCTGATCGTCTGATATGTCGCATATCTCGCCTAGGGGTGGTAAACGTCAGACCCCAATAGCTCGATAAGTCGTGTCGATATGATGTCTATAACAATTCGAGAAACTACTGGTAACACTTACCAGTAAATCTCAGCAACCCTGGCCAGGGATTTCCTGTTATAGCCAATCGAACACAGCACAACATCAACCCCCTATACCGGGAGAGACGAATCCCCTCCTATCGCTCATTGCCTCCATGTGACTCGGGACTGTACCCAAAAACCACCGTTTTGCATGCCCTCTTGGACGTGGTAAGATGGAAATCAAAGCACAGTGGGAACCACACAAGACTCTATGACGATCTCGGGTCAACAGAGTACTCTGTACCAGTGTCACCAGAGAACTGCCATCTGACGTGAGGTATAATACCATCTGGGAGTTCTCGGCGAGTCCGTCCAGTGTACCCAGTCTCTACTGAGCACCCGTATACCATCTCTGATGTCAAACACCAATGGATATGGGATCATCCATCGCCCATCTGTATGGGTCGAGAAGGTACACGCTAGTCTACTCTGGTATATCGATGCCCCGTCTCGATACACCCACGACTAGGGACTTTGAAGGATGTACTTATGGACTACCATGTCCCCACTAGTATGATCCGCATCATAGTCCAGGTAGTCAAATACAGATCCTAAGGGCTTTACCAACATGTAACAGGGAGACAATCAGTGTACACGTTAAGGTAAAGATTAACCAGATAGCATACTATCATGTCGAGCAAGAAAGTCCTCCCTATATATGTCCCAGCATCCACTACAATATACATCCTATGTATAGTAATGGCCTCTAGGGCATACATATAACTAACAGATATTGGACGACCCGTTGAAAGGGGTCGTTGCAGCAGTGAGCCGATCGAAGACCGACTTCTTGTTCGCTTCTGTTGCGGGCACTGGAATGACGAAGCTTGCAGGCGGGATCATGGTCCCGAAAAACAGGCCGATGGTGGCCTGGGTCACCTGTTCTACCGGCATGGCAAGGATGGAGGCCGCGTGAGGCCCATAGGCTACGCCTCCAAGTGAGGCGGAGCGTTGATTGCACTTGCACTTTGAGCAGCTCGAGCAGTTGGAGAACATTGGTGCTTGATTTCTGCGCCAGGCAAAAGACCAAATCTTAGTAACTTGAAATCCAAAGGCAACCATTAACAAACCGCGATTCGTTCGCGAAGACGACACACGAAGTGTGGAGTGGAAAGAGGAAAAGGTCCCACCGGGCGTGCCAGAATCTGTTCCCCTCCGAACGGCGGCCAAGACATGGACATCTTGCCTGAGGTTCGAGGCAGATGCTATTTGGTTTTATCCTTCCACCTCTCCGAAGATGCCAAGTTGATTTATGGCACCGTGTATCGGAGGTTTAGACGGATGCGGCCGATGTAGCAGACTTCGTCAGATTCCCTCTCGCTTGAGGGGTTTTTTTTATTGTGGGGACGCTCTTCCCTGCAGGCACAAGCCCATGCAGTTAATTACGCTACCGCATCGCGATAATAACTTTCTCCTTCTCCAGAAATTTCACTTTGTGTCGTGTATGTTTGTTTTGTTTGTGGATGCCCGTGGATTGTATACGGAGACTAAGTTATGCCGTCGCCCGTAGGACGTGGATTAGTCCAAATCCGTATTTACTTAGATTTGGGTTTGGTGTTTTAGTTTAAGGATACGTTAGCCATATTGAGGCTAAGATCAACTTAAACCTTCGTTAAGGATACGTTAGTCTGATTTGAGACGAAGATCAACTTAACGGAAAGAGCATTTAGGGGCTCTATTATTCCAGTTTAGAGACGTAGTGGTCCATTTAATAATATATGGCCGTCGGGACCCGTCACCTCTCTGACGACGTTGAAGGATTACAACGACAGGTGTCAAAGGAGTTCGGAGATGTACCCTTGAACCAAAGTTGATTGGGTATCTTATAGTCCAATTTGGGACTAAAGTCTGTTTGAATGTTTAAGGATACGTTAGCCATATTTGAGGCTAAGATCAACTTAAACGGGATCGTTTAGGTCCGACAAAAGAGCGTTTGAGGGCTCTATTGATCCAGTTTAGGGACGTAGTGGTCCATAAGTAGTTTAAGGACATTGCGGCCCATTGCCAGTTTAGGGACATGGTGGTCCACTGCCAGTTTAGGGACATGGTGGTCCATCGTCCCCGTTTTAGGGACGGATGTTATTTTAAGGACGCATAAGTCCATGGGTTTAAGGACCCCATAGTCCATATGGATGTGTTTAAGGACGTATTAGTCCGTTAGTTTAAGGACGCATTAGTCCATAAGTTTAAGGACCCCACAGTCCATCTGGGTGTGTTTAAGGACGCATTAGTCCACGAGTTTAAGGACCCCGTAGTCCATATCGGTGTGTGGTTGTCGGGACCCGTCACCTCTCTGACGTCGTTGAAGGATTACAACGATAGGTGTCAGAGGAGTTCGGAGATGTACCCTTGAACCGGATGTAAATTGATTTAAGAGAGTAGTCTTGCTCAGTCAATTTAGTTTGAGGACTTACGACCATGATTGGGCTAAGTCCAATTGAGGATGTTCGACGTTTTATTTGCATTTGGCCTATCAGGCCTATGCTAGGGCTTTGCCCCTGTTTAATAATGCACTGCATTTTATTCTGGCCTGTTAGGCCTTTTTGATTTGGGCTCTGTCCCTTTATAGATGATGCAGAGCATTTATTTGGGCTCTGCCCTTCTTTAAAATAATGCCTTGCATTTAATTTGGCTTGTTAGGCCCTTTTTAATTGGGCTTAGCCCTTCTGTAAATAATGCAGTGCATTAATTGTCTGACAGTAGCTTGTCAGGCGCTGTTATTATTTATTATTATATTTTTTTTATTGAAGATCACTGATCTTGTTCTTAGATCAATGATCTATTCAGAAGAAATTCTTCTCTTTTATAAAGGTTTTTACCTTTTTCTTTTTCTTGAGTTCTTCTCCAAATTCTTCAGAGTTCTCTCTATTTTTTGTTGTTTTTGAAGTTCTTGATGATGTCATCTCTCCTTTGAATTGGGGTCTATGGGCCTTTATATAGTGCCCATTAATTTGTTAAATTTGTTAAAGAGATTATTCTCTGAGTGATTTGGGGAATTTTCCCCACTGTTGGATCTTTGATCCAAGAGCTTCTGTTTTACAGAAGACAATCTTCTTGTTTTAATAAGAACAGAAAGATCTTACTGGAATTTTAATCCTGTTTGGCGCAAGTGCACCAGCGCTTGGCACGTGTCATGCAGCGCACAGCGCAGTGCAACTGTGCTGACACATGTTGCGCAGCGCAACTGCGCTGACACGTGTCGCGCAGTGCAGCACTTGCGCAACTGCGCTAACACGTGTCGCGCAGCGCAGCGCTTGCGCAACTGAAGCGTTGCTTCCTTTAATTTTTGTTTTAAATAGAGCCTTGTTCTGATTGGGCGCGCTGCCTTGGGCGCTGCGCCAACGTATCAGCTTCTGACACGTGGCGTGTTGCGCGCAGCGCACGGGATTTGAAGCGTTGCTTCGATTTTTGAATTTTTGAAATTTAAACAGAGCTTTGCTCTGATTGGGGGAAACACCATTGATCTTCTGTTTTCTGCACGGAGCAAGACACCAAATCTTAGTACCATGAATCCACAGGAAACCATATCAAACCGCGATACGTTCGCGAACACGACACACGAAGTGTGGAGTGGAAAGAGGAAAAGGTCCCACCGGGCGTGCCAGAATCTGTTTCCCTCTGAACACGGAGACGCGACCGCGTAGGTTCGTCTTTCCTGAAATTCGGGGCAGATGCTAATTGGTGCTATCCGTCCACCTCTCCGAAGATACCAAGTTGATTTATGGCACCATGTATCGAAGGTTTAAACGGATGCGGCCGATGTAGAAGATTTCGTCAAATTCCCCCTCGTTTGAGGGGTTTTTGATTGTGGGGACGCTCTTCCCTGCAGGCGCAAGCCCCTGCAGTTAATTACGCTACCACGTCGCGGTAACAACTTTCTCCTTCTCCAGATAGTCATTTCGTATCGTGGGTGTTTGTTTTGTTTTTGGTTGTCCGTGGATCGTATACGGAGACTAATGTATGTTGTCGCCTGTAGGGCGTGGATTAGTCAAAATCCGTATCTTCTTAGATTTGGGTTTTTGGTTTGGGTTTAAGGATACGTTAGTCTTATTTGAGACTAAGATCAACTTAAACGTTTGTTAAGGATACGTTAGTCTAATTTTAGACTAAGATCAATTTAACGTTTGTTAAAGACACGTTAGTCTAATTTTAGATTAAGATCGACTTAACAGGATCGTTTAGATCTAACAAAAGAGCATTTTGGCTCTATTGTTCTAGTTTAGGGACTTTGCGGTCAATTACCAGTTTAAGGACATAGTGGTCCATTACCAGTTTAAGGACATGGTGGTCCAAGGTTAAGGACATCATAGTCCATGGGTTTAAAGGGACCCCAAAGTCCGAGGTTAAGGACATCGTAGTCCGTGGGTTTAAGGACCCCACAGTCCAGTTTAAAGACATCATAGTCTGTAGAAGGTATGGCCGTCGGGACCCGTCACCTCTCTGAAGACGTTGAAGGATTACAACAACAAATATGAGAGGAGTTCAGAGATGTACCCTTGAACCAATTTTGGTTGGGTGATTTATAGTCCAATTTGGGACTAAAGTCTGTTAAAAGGTTTATGAGCATATGGGCTCAGTTGATATGAGTAGAGAACTTACGGCCAATCTTGGGCTAAGTTCAATAAATTTTTAACATTTTATTGTTCTGGCTATTGAGCCTTTATTTGGGCTTGGCCCTTTTAATAATGCAGAGCATCGGATCCTGACATTTTTTGTCTTGTATTGAATGCACAGCATTCATCAAAACAATGTGTGTTCTGACAGCGCGCCACGTGGCGCGCCAGGTGCTTTGCGCCAATCAAAGAGCGCATTGCACTTCTGTCAAGTAGCGCACACGAAAAGGACACGTGTCGCGCTTAGCGCTAAGCGCTAGTTTATTAGCGCGTTGCGCTTTCAATTTATGAGCGCTTTGCGCTGCTTTAGGGGCGCGCCAGTGAGTGACACGTGGCGTGCTTGGCGCTGAGCGCCAGTCCATGGGCGCAGTGTGCCGTTTCAGAAGCGCAAAGCGCAAGCGGTGTCTGTGGTTGACACATGGCATGTTTTGGCGCTGAGCGCCGGTCCAAGGAGCGCAAAGCTCAGTTTCAGAAGAGCAAAGCGCAAGCGGTGTCTGTGGTTGACACGTGGCACGTTTTGGCGCTGAGCGCCGGTCCAAGGAGGGCAAAAGCGCAGTTCATGAGTGCAAGGCACTGTTCAGTAGCGCAAAGCGTATCTGATCAAATTTATGATCAGAGAACAAGTTTATGTTCTTCTTAAAGGAGGCTTTGCCTCAAGATTTAAGAACAGAAGTTCTTATTTATAAAAAGGGCTCTGCCTGTATAGATCACAGATCTGCGAATAAAGTAAAATACTTCTTTTAGTTTTTTTTATGATTAGATCTTTTGATCTTTTCTTTTTATCATAGACCTTGGTCTTTTATAGATTTATGATCTTTTTAGAAGATGATTTTTCTTTTTACGAGATGGTTTCATCTTTGTTGTTCAAGAACATAGTTCTTCACCTTGAATATGAAGAAATGATCTTCTTTTTTCTAAGAGCTTGCTCTTCTTTTTCTCAAAGCTTGCAGAGGGTTTTCTCTCTCTCTTTTTTTTTTATCTCTTTTGTATCTATTAGACTTGAAGTCTAGGGGCCTTTATATATAGGGCCAAATGATTTGTTGAATCAGTTTAAGAGATCTTTCTCTGATTGATTTGGGAATATTTCCCACCGTTGGATCTTTGATCCTAAGGTTTCCGTTTTACAGAAAATAATCTTCTTGTTTTAATAAGATTGGAAAGATCTTTTCATAACAGAGTTTTAATTCTGATTAATTAATGATTTATCATTATTAGATCTTTTGATCTAACGGTGGGGAATTTTTAATTCCAGCGCTAGCGCACCCGTGCTTTGCACGTGGTGCGCTGCTCAGAGCGCAGCGCACTTTGCGCTAGCGCACCTACGTTTGACACGTGGCGCGCAGCGCGCCTAGCAATGGATTTGAAACGTTGCTTCACAATATTTTAACTCTTGGTTTTGAAGCATTTGTTACATTCTTTGCATGTGGAGTTTTTCCCTTCATTTTTTTATTTTATTATTATTATTTTTTTTTTTAAGGGAGCAGGTTGTGAGCCAAAATTTTGGTGGGAACAGGGGCAGATGCTAATTGGTTCTATCCGTCCACCTCTCCGAGGATGCCAAGTTGATTTATGGCACCGTGTATCGAAGGTTTAAACGGATGCGGCCGATATAGCAGATTTCGTCAGATTCCCCCTCATTTAAGGGGTTTTTGATTATGGGGACGCTCTTCCCTGCAGGCGCAAGCCCCTGCAGTTAATTACGCTACCGCATCGCGGTAACAACTTTCTCCTTCTCTAGATGGTCACTTCGTGTCGTGTGTGTTTGTTTTGTTTTTGGTTGCCCGTAGATTGTATACGGAGACCAATTTATGTTGTCGCCCGTAGGGCGTGGATTAGTCCAAATCCGTATCTTCTTAGATTTGGATTTGGGGGTTAGGTTTAAGGATACGTTGCTCTCGTTTGGGACTAAGGTCAACTTAAACGTATGTTAAGGATACGTTAGTCTACTTTTAGACTAAGATCAACTTAACGGGATCGTTTAGATCCAACAAAAGAGCATTTGGACTCTATTGTTTAGTTTAGGGATATTACAGTCGATTAGTTTAAGGACATTGAGGTCCAATTTTAGTTTAAGGACATCTCGGTCCAATGTTAGTTTAAAGACATCACGGTCGAGGTTAAGGACATCATAGTCCGTGAGTTTAAAGACCTCACAGTCAAGGTTAAGGACATCATAATCCGTGAGTTTAAAGATCTCACAGTCAAGGTTAAGGACGTCATAGTCCATGAGTTTAAAGGCCTCACAGTCAAGGTTAAGGACGTCATAGTCCGTGAGTTTAAAGACCTCACAGTCAAGGTTAAGGACATCATAGTCCGTGGAATGTTTGGTTGTCGGGACCCGTCACCTCTCTGAAGACGTTGAAGGATTACAACGACAAATATCAGAGGAGTAAAGAGATGTACCTCGAACCGATGTGAGTTGGCTGAAAGATCTGTAGTCCAATTTGGGACTAAGATCTGTTAAAATATTTATGAGCAGATGAGCTCAATTAATATGGGTTGAGGACTTATGGCCAATCTTGGGCTAAGTCCAATAAATGTTTAACATTTTTATTTTGGGCTGTTGAGCCTTTATTTGGGCTTGGCCCTTTTAACAATGTTTTTATCTTGTATTGAATGCTGAGCATTCATCAGAGCTCTGGGCTTATTAAAGAACAATTTATGTTCTGTCAGCGCAACACGTGGTGCACTAGGCGCTTTGCGCCAATCAAAAAGCGCAGTGCGCTTTTGCCAAGCAACGCACATGTAAGGGACACGTGTCGCACCCAGCGCTAGACGCTAGATGACGAGCGCATGATGCCAGTTTTTGAGCGCTGAGCGCTAATCCATGAGCGCATTGCGCTTTCAGTTTAGAGGCGCACACGTGAGTGACACGTGGTGCGCTTGGCGCTAGCCCATGAGCGCAATGCGCTATTTCAGAAGCGCAAAGCGCAAGTTGTTAATTGGCGCATACGTGATTGACACGTGGCGCATTTGGCGCTGAGCGCCAGTCCAGAGAGCGCAGAAGCGCAGTTCAAGAGCGCAAGGCTCATTTCAAGAGCGCAAAGCGCATCTGATCAATTTTATGATCTGGGAAACAAATTTATGTTCTTTTAAAAGAGACTTTGTCTCAAGGTCTAAGAACAACAGTTCTTATTTTTGCAGGAGATATTTCCAATCTCTTATGTTGATGAAAGGCTTTGCCTTTATAGATCCATGATCTGTGAGAAGAATTATGTTCTTCTTTTATTATATGATGACATCTTTTGATCTCTTTTGTGAAAGACCTTGGTCTTGTAGATCTATGATCTTTAAAGAAGTAAATTCTTCTTTTTATGAGATGATTTCATCTCTATGTTCATCATTAACATTTTTACCTTGAAGAAAGATGTTCTTGCAAGAGCTTGCTCTTTTTCTTTGAGTTTCTCAAAGTTTAGGGGGGGGGGGTTCTCTATATTAGACTTGAAGTCTTAGGGCCTTTATATAGGGCAAGCTGATTTGTTGAATCAGTTAAAGAGATCTTTCTCTGATTGATTTGAGGATGTTTCCCCACGATTGGATCTTTGACCCTAGGGCTTCTGTTTTACAGAAGGAAATCTTCTTGTTTTTAACAAGATTGAAAAATCTTTCCATAACAGAATTTAATTCTGATTAATTAATGATTTATTATTATTATTAGATCTTTTGATTTAACGGTGGGGATTTTTTTAATTCCGGTGCTAGCGCACCCGTTTTTTGCACGTGGTGCGCTGCTTAAAGTGCAGCGCTCTTATCGCTAGCGCACCTGTGTCTTACACGTGGTGCGCTGCTCGGAGCGCAGTGCACCCTGCACTAGTGCATCCGTGTTTGACACGTGGCTCGCTGCTTAGTGCGCAGCGCACCTAGCGCTAGCGCACACATGGTGCGCTGCCTAGGGCATAGCGCACTTGGCGCTGCATCTGAAGCATTGCTTCAATTTTGAAATTTGAATTTCAAACAGAGCTTTACTCTGATTGGGAGAAACAAATGCCCCCCCATCGTTGCGCTCATGTAGCCCACATGTGAGTGCAGCGGTGGCAGCATCTGCGCTCTTGGATCAACTCAGAAGTTGAAACGGCACTCAGTGCCTATAAATATGACTTTTGGTCCTTTAGATGATTCTGTTCATCTTCTTCTTTATTTTCTGAGAATTTTTATTCTCCCACAGAGCATAGCTCTTCATTTTAAGAAATTTTCAAGAGTCAAAACTCTGTCAAAATTTAGGTAAAGATTAAATCTGTTAATAATCTAGGGTTTTACCCATTAACAGTGCCTTGCTCTTCATAGATCTTTGATCTAAAGGAAGCCCTTTGAGGGTTTCATTACCAGAGCTTTGCTCTCTTGAACCCATGAAGAACTCTTAAGAGTTTGTTCATGGATCTTGAAGATCTTAAAATTTTAATTCATGTATAAAAATTGATTTCAATTTCTTTTTTCTGATGGATTCTTTCATCATCATTTTTTCCAGAGCAAGACTCTTGAGGAATTTTTATTCTTTCATGATCAGAGTTTGACAAGTGTCACTCTGTCACAGAGTATTGCTCTCAAAGGGAGATTTATTCCTCTTCCCGATGGATCTCTCATTTAATGAGAATTTTCTTGAGGATTTCCTCATTTAATTAACAGTCTCATCAAATGATTAGGCTGTTTTATTAATTGATGAATTGTCATCTAGATTTTGTGGGCCCCCTTTGGTCCCTCTCTACTGCATTGCAGTGTGGTACAAATTCTAAAGTACAAAGTGTCAGAATTTAAATTAAATTATAGCACTTACAGTTGAATTTTGTCCCTTTTCGCGCAGGCGACATGTCTTTCGACACTTATTTTCCGTTCATCCGCTCAGAAGGCGGATTTCCTGATGTGCCTGTACATCGAGAGGTTCTTGCGCTGATCAGAGACCACGACCCGGAATACAAGAATCTTCGCCTATGGGGTAGATGGTATGATCAAAATTATCAGAGGCCGCCGGAGCTTTTCTTGCATGACACCTTCGGAGCCTATCTCGGCGATCCCTTATGCAGATGCACCCTCGGTGAACTATGCCGTGGAGGTGGTTAATTGGACTTCGGAGGGTCTCTTTCAGCCTTCTATGACTGCGATTCCTGTGCAGCCGCCGGCGGCTTTGGATACCCTAGGGCGGCACATATGTCAGGGCGAGTCGCGCCCTTGGGGACAGCCCTACAACATCGGGCTAACTCCCCGTCATTCGGCCGGATACTTGCAGTGGGCCCGATATATCTTATCGGCAAAGAAATCTTAGCTGCTGAAGCTTGGCTTATACCCTGTGGTCTACGCTTCCTTGTTCCAGTATTCTGCACCTCTCACATGGTGGATCAAGGCGTTTTTAGAGCAGTGGAACATTCCGACCCATACCTTTCTCCTACTGGATAGAGAGGTCTCCATTTCCTTGGAAGAATTTGCCGAGGTTTCTGGTTTACCAGTTAGGGGGGAGCATTACGAGGAGCTGCTTCCTCCGGATGAATATGTTTTTGCCACCAAATCAGTGGTGATGAGTCTTACCCCAGAGAACGCCATTCAGCACCAGTTCCCAAGTCTGATGTTGAACATGTATGAGAGCCTCTTTCTTGAATCCGGAGGCTGGGGGTCAGCTTTAAGGATTCATTGCTCGTTTTCTTCACCCAGAAATTTTGTCACGACAAGGCGAAAAGTTTGCTAAACTTGATGATCCTTTCGGCTTTGGCTTGGACCGTCGGCCAATACTGGAAGCCGATCAAAAGGATTTCTTTTTTCCCGACGTCGCGATCGTCCCCCTGTCAGAAATCGCTGCTCCTGGCATTGATGAAGAAGCGTTCTTTTTCGGGTTTCTCAGTTTATGGTTAAGCTGGTTCGCGCTTCCTATGCACCCTCGTTACATGAGGCCTTCTGTCTTCTACCCCGCACATCGCATGGTTGCCGGAATACAAGTGGCCACCGGGATCGCCGGGTTAGCCCACCTATATCACGGCCTCAGCTTAGCAGCGGATACCACTGAACCGGAGGTGCATCCTGCCAATTTCCCAATGCATTACTTCACTTCATGGATAGAGCTGCACGTGCTTGGGGTCTTCGGTATCCACAAAAGACCTTCTTTTTACGACAGATGTAGGTTCCCTCGGATAATGCGGCTGGTTGACGCCTTCATCGTGAGTCCGTCACCGTAGGAAGCTAGGGGCTTGCTCCTTCGTCCGCGCACGGTTGGAGATGGTATGTCTTTCACAGACAACGTCTTGACCGTCGGCTTGGAAACTTCAAAAGCGGTGCTGCCATTGCAAGACATCTTTAAAGACGGGGCCTCTGTGTTGAAAGCCCGCGAGATTCTTCATCTGTACTCCATCAGCCCAGGCTTTCTCGTATTCAGGCAACATGATGTGGCGTTATTCATGAGATACAACCCGCATCGTTTCGCCCAGCAGCTGAGTTACAATCAGGGCATACCACTTGAGGCCTTTTTGGAAGAACCTGCTGCTACCGAAGAGGGAATGCGGAGCGCGCTGCATCATTTTATGCGCCTGAACACAGGGTCTCACTTCTTTATCAGCGAATCGAGCTGTGTCCTGAAGGCCCTTAGTGTATACGTGGCCTGGTACCAACATTCAATGGGCGCCGTTATCAGGGAGGAGAAGCGACTGCTGCTCGATCGCAAAGGTGCACCCCCTGCTGGTGATCGAAACGTCCCTCTGAAGCGACGAACCATTGTCCCGCCTCCCTTAAGAGAAGCTGCCACGATTGAAATCCCGCATGACAGGCCCGAGCTACCGATACCCCGGGCTCCTGTAGAAAAGGTGACTGTAGCTTCCCCCGATTCTGGCGTGGGTTCAGATATCGGCACTCGTCGCCCTAAGGTGCCCGCTAAACGTAAACTTGTGCTTGCGGCGACCGGAGCTCGCTCGCAGAGGAGGAAGAAGAAGTCGATCTTCTCTGCCGATGTTGTATTTGGTCAGGATCCTCATGCTCCTTATAGTGAGGGCTTGGGCGAATATGGGACCAATAAGGGTCTATTCATAGCGCCGGACGATACTGATCTGGAGGCTGCTATTGCAGCTTCTGTGCGATCGGAGCCACAAAGCGGAACTGGCCGTCCTCGCGCAATCAAGTAAACATCAGCCGTACCTTCTGTTATTGCATTATATTTTTATTATTATGTTTTGACTGACACTTTTCCTTCTTTAACAGGAATTTCCACTGAAGAGGCTCTAGCGGCTTCCCTCAAGACTTTCGAGGAGGAGGAGACGATTCGCGCTTCGCTTGGAGTTGGTATATCTCGGCTCATTGCATCTTCATTCTCCTTTCTTATGGACAATCTGACCCCCTCCTTATCTTATCGCAGGGACTACAATACCAATCCCGCAAGGTGATGCGGAGATGCTTCCAGGGCCAGCCATCGAAGTCCCGGCCTCCTCAGCACTGCCGAAAGAGGCCTTACTCAAACGACCGATGACGGATGCCATAACGGCTCCAGAGGTAACCCTTGGCACGGACGATGACGTCCTATTGATGGAGGCTTCTAGGAGATCCGCTCTCACGGCCCGAGCGGAAAGGAAGCGTAGAATGCGCGCGGAAAGGGAGCGTTGTGTCGCCTTGGCCGCGGGTGCAGGTTCGAGCGCCGCTACCCCTGCCCCTACTCCTTCAGAGGATATTTCGGCTGCCTTGTCCACCGCTCACAGACAGGCAACACGTGCTGCTCCGGAAGCAATCGGAAAACCGACTCAAGGTAACGTGACATTGGGTTCTTTTGTCAAAGTTCTAATTTTCGAGTTCTCATATGTCCTATCTTGCAGGGCCGAGTCCTGCCAAAGAAGTGGCGGCAATCATCAAGCCTGAGGTAGCGGTGGGTAAGATAGCTACAATCGCCGAGCCCGAGGTAGCGGCAGGTGAGACAGCTACAATCGCTGAGCCCGAGATATCCGCTCCTTCTCAAGAGTCGGGCACTGCTCCAATCGTCATTCTTTCCGCCTGCGGTTCTCTGCCATCTCCTGGTGTCGCGAGCGTTACGACGGCTCTCGTAGAGTCAGGGGATGAGGCGACGGGAGGCGAGACCATTTTGTTGGAGGAGGGTGAGGCAGTTGCTGCATCCAGTGATGCTGTTGTTGCGGTCTTGACCGGCGACTTACCAGGTAAATTTCAGGTTATTGCTTTCTATTTTATTCTGCAATCCCTTTCCGACCTTTTCTGACAGTACTTTTGTTTCGAATGCAGCTGCGGTGGGCGTTAAGGTTGTGCCACCCGAGGAAGCACCACCAGTTGCCGCTTTGATGATGACCACCCCTTTGCCTTCTCTCGTACCATCTCAAATGCTGGAAGGTGCGGATTTGTGACCCATCAGTTTCATTATAGGCTGTATACTTTATGTACTGACATTGCATTACTGCGTCCTTGCAGGAGTCCTTTTTGATCACCTGTATCTGGTGCTACACCCACACTTCTCTTTCTACTCAGAGATTGCTTCATCTAGTGGCGCTGGTGAGTACAGCCTTCAGCTAATGTCTCTTCTTTTACGGGCAGCCAAATCATTTCTAATTCTTTTTTGTTTTGATTGCAGCACTACAGATCGAAGGAGGAGACGAAAGAACATATGCGCCACTGGTACTCCTGGCTTCGCCACCTGCTGCAGCCGGTATAGTAAACTCCATTGTTCATGAACCTTCTCTATTTCTTGAACCGTCATTTGACTGTGATTTGTTTTGTAGCGATGATACCGACTTCAACTCCGTTCGAATCTCGAGTCGTAATGCCAGCAGGCCCCTTCTCTCGACGTTCATCTTCCAAAGGCGCTGCGAATAGTTTGCGCATGTTGAGCGACTACATCGAGGAGCTTGACATGGAGGCTCCCACACTCGCTGCAGATTTTGCCGCGGAGGTTAATCCTATGTTGGCGACGCTCGTGAACTTTCATAGTGAGGGCGTCGTTGAGTCTTGGGTTAATCACTGCAGGGAAGTTGAGGCCTGTCTGCATGAGCTCGAATTCGGACGTCCTGCTCCTGAGGTCCTGGCTGTGAACTCTCAACGGGCTGCGTGGGTTGAGCAGAGCACTCCCTACTTCCGCCATCTTGAACAAGAAGCGGCCTTAAAGCGTAAGGAGTGTGAAGATATTTCAAGTGACTCTGCTCGACTGCATGCTCAGGTCGATGCCAATGCTGTGCAGTTGAAGGCTATCTTTGAGAGCCTTCTACGATGTATTTCCAACGGGCTAACGCTGAGGCAGAAGCTCGACCTCATCGAGCGAGATGCACAGAATCGTAGGGCAGCTCAGCAAGCCGTCGAAGAGAAACTTTCGTCCTACTTGCAGCAACGAGCCCAGGTCGAAGCAGAGTTGTCCGCGGCAGCTGACCAAGAAAAGGGGCTGAGGGAAGTGCGCGAGCGGCTGATTGGACTATTAAAAACACTTACCTCTCAATAATCGTTTTTGTACCATTTGCAATTTCGAATAAAATGTATCCATTTTTTTTATTCTTTCATAGGATGTATTTTGTACCCAATTGAATTTATGAATAAAAGATACATTTCCTTCGTAATGTCTTGTCTCATCTCTTTGCTTTCCTCTTTTCTTTGTTATCAGCATGTCACTTTAGTAAGCATAGCCTGCAGATGATAGAGTGAGCATCCCGTTTTGAATTCTTCGAGAGGTGGTGATGGCTTAGAAAGCAGGTTCAGATCTGCTGTCTAAGACTTTTCAACTTCATGAGCCGTGAGGGTCTCATAAAGACTTTTCTCCCTACGAGTCGAGAGGATCTCGTAGGTGTATTTTCTCCTTAGGAATCGTGAGGATTCCTAAACGTGTTTTCTCTTGTAAGTCATAAGGATCCTACAAGAGAGTTTTCTTCCTTACGGGTCGAGAAGACCCGTAAGTGATTGATGGTGTTGCCATTATCCGCACTTTGCGGAGTCAGGAGTTGCTCTGGGCGTTTCCCACGGGGTCAGGATTGACTTTAACCGTGTTCCACGAGACCAGGAATTTGCTCTGGATGCTTCCCACGGGGTCATAACCGTGTTCTGCGAGGACCAAGCTCCGCTCTGGACGTTTCCCACGGGGTCAGGATTGACATAAGCCGCGTTCCACGTGACCAGGAAATTTTGCACTGGATGCTTCCCACGGGGTCATAGCCGTGTTCTGCGAGGACCAGGCTCCGCTCTGTATGCTTCCCACGGGGTCATAGCCGTGTTCTGCAAGGACCAGGATCCGCTCTGGACGTTTCCCACGGGGTCAGGATTGACATAAGCCGCGTTTCATGTAACCAGGAATTTGCTCTGGATACTTCCCACGGGGTCATAGCCGTGTTCTGCGAGGACCAGGCTCCGCTCTGGATGCTTCCCACGGGTCATAACCGTGTTCTGCGAGGATCAGGATCCGCTCTGGACATTTCCCACGGGGTCAGGATTGACATAAGCTGCGTTCCACGTAACCAGGAATTTTGCTCTGGATGCTTCCCACGGGGTCATAGCCGTGTTCTGCGAGGACCAGGCTCCGCTCTGTATGCTTCCCACGGGGTCATAGCCATGTTCTGCAAGGACCAGGATCTGCTCTGGACGTTTCCCACGGGGTCAGGATTGACATAAACCGCGTTCCACGTGACCAGGAATTTTGCTCTGGATGCTTCCCACGGGGTCATAGCCGTGTTCTGCGAGGACCAGGCTCCACTCTGGATGCTTCCCACGGGGTCATAACCGTGTTCTGCAAGGACCAGGATCCGTTCTGGACGTTTCCCATAGGGTCAGAATTGACATAAGCCGTGTTCCACGTGACCAGGAATTTTGCTCTGGATGCTTTCCACGGGGTCATAGCCGTGTTCTGCGAGGACCAGGATCCGCTCTGGACGTTTCCCACGGGGTCAGGATTGACATAAGCCGCATTCCACGTGACCAAGAATTTGCTCTGGATGCTTCCCACGGGGTCATAGCCGTGTTCTGCGAGGACCAGGCTCCACTCTGGATGCTTCCTACGGGGTCATAGTCGTGTTCTGCGAGGACCAAGATCCGCTCACGTTTCCCACGGGGTCAGGATTGACACAAGCCGCGTTCCACGTAATCAGGAATTTTGCTCTGGATGCTTCCCACGGGGTCATAGCCGTGTTCTGCGAGGACCAGGCTCTGCTCTGGATGCTTCCCACGGGGTCATAGCCGTGTTCTGCAAGGACCAGGATCCGCTCTGGACATTTCGCACGGGGTCAGGATTGATATAAGCCGCGTTCCACATGACCAGGAATTTTGCTCTGGATGCTTCCCACGGGGTCATAGCCATGTTCTGCGAGGACCAGGCTCCGCTCTGGATGCTTCCTACAGGGTCATAGCCGTGTTCTGTAAGGACCAGGATCCGCTCTGGACATTTCCCACAGGATCAGGATTGACATAAGCCGCATTCCACGTGACCAGGAATTTTGCTCTGGATGCTTCCCACGGGGTCATAGCCGTGTTCTGCGAGGACCAGGCTCCGCTCTAGACGTTTCCCACGGGGTCAGAATTGACATAAGCCGCGTTCCACGTGACCAGGAATTTGCTCTGGATGCTTCCCACGGGGTCATAGCCGTGTTCTGCGAGGACCAGGCTCCGCTCTGGATGCTTCCCACGGGGTCATAGCCATGTTTTGTGAGGACCAGGATCCGCTCTGGACGTTTCCCACGGGGTCAGGATTGACATAAGCCGCGTTCCACATGACCAGGAATTTTGCTCTGGATGCTTCCCACGGGGTCATAGCTGTGTTCTGCGAGGACCAGGCTCCTCTCTGGACATTTCCCACGGGGCAGGATTAACATAAGCCGCGTTCCATATGACCAGGAATTTTGCTCTGGATGCTTCCCACGGGGTCATAGCCATGTTCTGCGAGGACCAGGCTCCACTCTGGATGCTTCCCACGGGGTCATAGCCGTGTTCTGCGGGACCAGGATCCGCTCTGGACGTTTCCCACGGGATCAGGTTTGACATAAGCCGCGTTCCACGTGACCAGCAATTTTGCTCTGGATGCTTCCCACGGGGTCATAGCCGTGTTCTGGGAGGACCAGGACGTTTCCCACGGGGTCAGGATTGACATAAGCCGCGTTCCACGTGACCAGGAATTTTTCTTTGGATTCTTCCCACGGGGTCATAGCCGTGTTCTGCGAGGACCAGGCTCTGCTCTGGATGCTTCCCATGGGGTAATAGCTGTGTTCTGCGAGGACCAGGATCCGCTCTGGATGTTTCCCACGGGGTCAGGATTGACATAAGCCGTGTTCCACGTGACCAGAAATTTTTCTATGGATGCTTCCCACGGGGTCATAGCCATGTTCTGGGAGGACCAGGCTCTGCTCTGGATGCTTCCCACGGGGTCATAGCCGTGTTCTGCGAGGACCAGGATCCGCTCTGGACGTTTCCCATGGGGTCAGGATTGACATAAGCCGCGTTCCATGTAACCAGGAATTTGCTCTGGATGCTTCCCACGGGATCATAGCCGTGTTCTGCGAGGACCAGGCTCCGCTCTGGATGCCTCCCACGGGGTCATAACCATTTTCTGTGAGGACCAGGATCTGCTCTGGACATTTTCCACGGGGTCAGGATTGACATAAGTCGCGTTCCACGTAACCAGGAATTTTGCTCTGGATGCTTCCCACGGGGTCATAGCCGTGTTCTGCGAGGACCAGGCTCCTCTCTGGATGCTTCCCATGGGGTCATAGCCGTGTTCCATGTAACCAGTAATTTTTCTCTGGATGCTTCCCACGGGGTCATAGCCGTGTTCTGCGAGGACCAGGCTCCGTTCTGGATGATTCCCACGGGGTCATAGCCGTGTTCTGCGAGGACCAGGATCCGCTCTTGACGTTTCCCACGGGGTCAGGATTGACATAAGCCGCGTTCCACATGACCAGGAATTTTGCTCTGGATACTTCCCACGGGGTCATAGCCGTGTTCTGCGAAGACCAGGTGCCACTCTGGATGCATCCCACGGGGTCATAGCCGTGTTCCACGTAACCAGGAATTTTGCTCTAGATGCTTCCCACGGGGTCATAGCCGTGTTCTGCGAGGACCAGGCTCCGCTTTGGATGCTTCCCACGGGGTCATAGCCGTGTTTTGCGAGGACCAGGATCCGCTCTGGATATTTCCCATGGGGTCAGGATTGACATAAGCCGCGTTCCACGTGACCAGGAAGGGTTGACTTTATCCGCATTTCACGGAGTCGGTGTTTGACTCTCGGTCATCTGCGCACCGCCGAGTCATGGAACTGGGAATTTCCGCGGTTCCGTTTTGCTTGATGTTGCGCATGTTGAGATGATCTCTAGGCCGTTTGTGAACCGTTGAGATTTAGCTTCTTCTTCTGATGGAGCCTGGGGAGGGAAGGTGTGATTCCTTTTTTGTTTGCACTCCTGGATTGTATGCAGGGATTGATATGGTATCACCTGTAGGGCATAAATTTCATTCATTTTTTTTATTTCTTTCCGCGATACTCTATCATTTCAGCTTTTATATCGCGAAAGTTGCGATTGCCCAATCATTTCGGCTATTTTTTTGCGGTGTCCAATCATTTCGGCTATTTATTTTATTTTTACTCGCTACTTTTTATTGCGAGTTGCCCAATCATTTCGGCTATTTTGCATGCATATATTTTTACTTGCTACTTTTTATTTGCAAGTTGCCCTATCATTTCGGCTATTTCGTATGCATGTGTGGCTTGCTGGCTTTACGCTGCAAGCTTAGAATTAGACACCGATTTCGGCATCAGCATCACTGCAACTGGGATATTGCCAGGAGCGAATCATCATTTGTCTCTGTCGATGTCGAACAAAGGTGGCTTAGCGAATAGGGTTAGGATCCTGTCGGCTAAGTTTTTTGACTTCATGAGCCGTAAGGGTCTCATAAAGGTATTTCTCCCTGCGAGTCGTGAGGATCTCGTTGGTGCGTTTTCTCCTTAGGAATCGTGAGGACTCCTAAGTGTATGGCTTCTCGTAAGTCGTAAGGATCTTACAAGAGGGCTTTCTCCTTATAAGTCGAGATAACTTACAAGGGTTGTTCGCTGTGTAGACATACCCCTAGTCATGGATAGGACTTTGTTAGGGAAATGTTTATTCGCGCCCGTGGATTGTATACAAGGGTCAGTATTGAGCTGCTTGTAGGGCAAAATTGGAGGTTGTGGTGGCCGCTTAAGAACAGGTTCAGATCCCTGTACCTTAATACTTTTGAATCTTATGAGCCGTGAGGGTCCCATAAGAGGGTTCTCCTTACGAGTCGTGAGGATCTCGCAAGTGTAATTTCTCCTTAGGAATCGTGAGGATCCCTAAGTGTTGCTCCCTTGTGAGTCGTAAGGATCTCACGCAGGTGGTTTCTCCTCACAAGATCGAGAGGACCTTGCAAGTGTCTTTCAATGAGATTGCGCCCTTTCGGGTTTTCACAAAACTCGCCAGTAGCCCTGCTGCTTTTACTCACGGAGCCCTTTCGGGTTTTCATCCGTGCCCATTTTGCTTATGGACATACCGTTTTTCTTTTTCTTTCTTCTTTTTTTTATTCTTCTTTTTTTTTGTGTCAGCCTTGGAATGCTGCAGTCTACAGTAGTTTATCGACGTCTCGGTCAACAACTATTTTTAGGACATAGTGGTCCATTGTTAGTTTAAGGATGTTTCGGTCTGTCGTTAATTTAAGTACATTTCGGTCCGTTGTTAATTTAAGAACGTTTCGGTCCGTTAGCCGGCTACTACTTATAGAGTTTGGGCTTAGGAAGATAGCAAGCGGATATAGGCGTCGTCATCTATCGTTGACCTAGGCCGTAATTCATCAGGCGTAGTATTTTTTTAGGAATCAACCGTTTATTGGCCGGAAAGGTCTTTCACATGAATAGGTAGGCTCCACCCTGGTAAACTTTGTCTATGATATACGGGCATTCATAGTTCGGCTCGAATTTCCCCCGTTTGGCGCGATTAGGGATCATAGGTCTTCTGACCACTAGCACGAGTTCGCCTTGGCGGAATGTTCTCGGCCTAGTCAATCTCTCATATGAACGTGTCATCTTTGCTTTATAAGCATCTACATTTTGTTGCGCTATAAGCCGGGTTTCATCAAGGGCATCTAGCTCCTCAAGCCGAAGGTGAGCATTCTCTTCGTCCGTTAGCTCGTAATGAACCGACACTCGTAGAGAGGGCAACTCTATCTCAAGAGGGAGTACTGCTTCTGTGCCGAATACCAATGCGTACGGCGTTGTGTTTGTGGCCGTTTTGAACGTAGTTCGATACGCCCAGAGAGCTTCATGCAGTCTCTCGTGCCAGTCCTTCTTATTTCGAGACACCGTCTTTTTCACGATCTTCGTCAAGATCTTGTTGAAAGCCTCAGCTAGACCGTTAGCTCGGGGATTATAGACCGAAGAATATCTCCAGTCTATGTTATGCTGTTGTGCGAAGCGGCTGATCTTGTGGCTTCTGTAGGCTGGCCCGTTATCGGAGATGATCCGTCGCGGAGTTCCAAACCGATAAATGATGTGCGTCTTGAAGAAATGGAGAATATTCTCCGTTTTCACTTCCCTCAGCGGTACTGCTTCTGCCCATTTGGAGAAGTAATCAGTTGTCGCCAAAATGAATCGGTGTCCTCTGGACGATGCTGTTCGATGGGGCCGATTATGTCAGTCCCCCACATTTCGAACGGCCAGCTAGCCACTGTCGGATGTAGTGGATTTGGATGTTGATGGATAAAGTCCCCGTGAATCTGGCATGAATGGCACTGCTTCGCGTATTCGAGGCAGTCTTGGATCATCGTGGGCCAATAATAGCCCATCCTTTTGATCTTCAGCTTTATCTTTGGGCCGGCTTGGTGAGAACCACAGAGTCCGTCATGAGTTTCTTGGACGACTCTCTTTGCCTCTTCAGGTCCCAGGCATCTTAGCCATAAAGAGTCAAATGATCTCTTATACAGGGTATCATTGACGAAAGCAAAAGATAAAGCTCGTTTCATAAGCTGATGTCTTGAGGACGCATCTTCAGGTGTTCGACGGGATTTGAAGTAGTCTATAAAGACTTCTCTCCAATCCATAACCTTTTCCTGGTCTTTTGTTTGCAGAGTCGTTTGCTCGGTCGCTCTCTTTTCTTCGGACGACTCCGGAGATATTTCCGCCGGTGCAAGAACTCGACGGCTTTGCACAATGATCCTTACATCATCGAGGCTCTCGTCAGCCAGTTCTTTAGCGAGCTTGGCTAATGCATCCGCCTTGCTATTTTCCGCACGCGGTATGCTTTCCAAGGCGTAGGAAGGAATTTGAATTAGCAGTTGCTGCACTCTCTCGCCGTATTTCACCAACTCAGGCTTGCACGTCTGATAGTCGCCGTTAACTTGACTAACGACCAGTTGGGAGCCTCCGTATATGAGCAGGTTTTCAATTCCCATGTCGATGGCGATCTCGAGATCTGCTATCAAAGCTTCATACTCGGCTTCATTGTTTGTCCTCGGCTCTGTTAAGGAGACGGCAAAGCGCATTATCCCTCCTTGTGGAGTCACGAAGATGAGGCCTACCCCAGATTTGATTATGTGCGTGCTTTGTTTGCGCTTCTTCATGGAAGACGCTCCATCGAAATAGAGTTCCTACCGGGTATCACTCTCTTTTCTCTCCCCGTCGATCGTGTCAAACGCGTACTCATCGGGCAATTCGCAGTTCAAAGGAGAATCGGCGGGTATCAGATGCTCAGCGAGGAGGTCAGCGACGACCTGGCCTTTCACTGCCTTGAGGGGACGATAGGTTATCGAGAACTCCATCAAGAGCAGGGCCCATTTAGCGAGCCGCCCTATTAATATAGCCTTTGACATCAAATATTTGAGAGGATTCACCTTTGATATGAGATGGACCTCATGTGCCAACGCATAGTGTCTGAGCTTCGTTATCGCGAAGATCAATGCCAGGCGGTGTTTTTCGAGGGGAGAATAATTGTTTTCTGCCCCCAGTATAACTCGACTCAAATAGTAGAGGGCTCTCTCCTTCCCTTGGTCATTCTCTTATGCCCACAGAGCGCCTAAAGAACCTTTAAGGGTTGTCGTATACAAGATGAGAGGTTTTCCTTTAACGGGAGCGGACAGCACTGGCGGATTCTGCAGGTACTGCTTGATTTCGTCCAGTGCGCTTTGGCATTTGTGATCCCAGACGAACGGGGTTCCTTTTCTCATCAAGTGACTGTAGGGGCGGCACTTGCCAGAGAGGTTGGCTATAAATCGCCGGATATACGCGAGCTTCCCTTGGAGAGACCGCAGTTGCTTGAGAGTCCTGGCGGAGGCATTTCCATAATTGCCTTGATCTTTGACGGATCTATCTCGATGCCTCGGCGTCGGACGATGAATCCTAGGAATTTGCCCGAAGACACTCCGAACGCGCATTTGAGAGGGTTCATCTTCAAGTTGTATTTCCGAAGGCGCTGAAACACGATCCTCAGATGCTCTAAATGTTCCTCGTATGATTTGCTTTTAACTACGAGGTCGTCAATATAACATTCGACGATTTCATGTATGAGGTCATCGAAGATCTTCATCATGGCCCTCTGATAGGTGGCACCGGCGTTCTTTAGACCGAAAGGCATCACCTTGTAGCAGAATATGCCTAAAGGGGTCCGGAAAGCGGCATGCTTCTGGTCATCGGGATGCATCTTTATCTGATTGTATCCTGATGATCCGTCCATGAAGGAGAACACTTCGTGAGTGGATGTATTATCTATCATCAGCTTCGTGACCGGTACTAGAAAGTCATCCTTCGGGCAAGCTTTGTTGAGATCCCGAAAGTCCACACATATGCGCACCGTCCCATTTTTCTTCATCACCGGGACGATGTTGGCGATCCAGTCAGGGTACTGAACCTCTTGGATGAAGCCGGAGTCGATTAGCTTCTTGACCTCGGCGTTGGTGCTCATTTCAAGCTCGAGCCGCATTCTTCTCGGCGCTTGTTTGATCGGTTTGACGTCTGGAAATTGCTAATATGTAGACAACAATCTCTGGATCGAGTCTCGGCATCTCTGAATAGTTCCATGCGAAGAAGTCTCTATGCTGCATGAGCACGTCCTTTAGCATAGCCACCCTTTCTTCAGACAACAGCTCACTGACGAATGTCGGTCGCGGGTCACTTGCCGTCCCCAAATCAATTTTCTTGAGGTTATCTGCAGTAGTATGTATCCCATCTTCCAGCTCTTTTGGGGCTAGTGGAAACTTTGAGATCACCTCGTCATCATCGTTTTCGAAGCACCAGGGAAGGTCATCCACATTCTCGGGTTCTTCTTCTGATAGCGTTATCATATGACAAGTACGAGATCGCTTCCAAGACCGATGTTGATCTGGTTCTGCTCTCATGATTTTCGGTTCATGCTTCTGCGGCGGGGTTACCCTCCAGCTGCTGGATAGAGCGAACCTGCCTTGTTGATATTGGTCTTCGACCCAATTTTTGAATGTGAAGTAGTCTTCAATAGGATGTCCTATTGCCCTGTGATAGGAGCAATAGTCCGGGTGAGAGACTTCGCCTGCTTGCTCGGGGTGCTTGGACTCCGGGAGTGTCATCATCTGATGTTTTATGACAAGATCAAATATCTTCCTTGTCTTGTCTTGGGGAAAAGAATATGCTCGACCCATCTTTTTTATAAGAGACGAATCCGGACTGCTCGATTCCTGATCGCATGGCTTCTTGGACCCGCTTTGTCACTGTCGAACACCTTTCCCGTTCTTTGGTTTATTTCTGCCTCTGCGTCAGGCCTTTTGTACAATGGGTTGACAAGGAGGAGCATTTTCATTTTCCACGGCCTGTTGAAGGAGGCGTTGCGTCCTGGCTTTCTCGTAGATGGCCATTTCGCGATTATGGTCGTCTCGAACCTTTTGACCTGCTTCCCTTATAAGCTTGTCCATTTGTTCTTCGAACGACGGATTGGGCATTTTCACGGCGGGAGCTCGTTCTGGTTCAGGGTTAGCATCTTCCCATAGAGCATCTCCTTCTTCATCAAAGTCATGTATGACGTAGCAGTGGCGGAATAGCTCCCGTTTCTTGGATCGAACATATCCAAGCCCGATCGTTTCCATTCTCCAGTTGGGCAATTTTCGTTGAGTTCCGGGAACATTCCAGATCCTGTTATAGAACCGTGCTTGTCAAGCAGTTTGCTTAAGGGGTACACCTTGGCGTCTTAAGAGTCTCTTTAATCCGTATGTATAATATCTGGGCAAACGGATGGGCTGGAGCCTGTCAAGTGTAGAATCCGCACCATGCCAAATTTTTTTCTCCACTTTGGTTTCCCCAGATCGGTAGAATAGGATCGCCTTTTCACCTTTTCGCCTGGGAGGGACGTAGAATGTCTGCAGTTCTTCCACACTGTAGGTATCAAGCGCGTCTAGCTCTTTATGATGCTTTGGCGGAACTATGGCAACTTGCAAACTTTGATCTTCATCGGCGAAGGCTTGTATTGATATCCGAGCAGAGAATACGGCATTGACCTCATCTTCCGAGTCGCTGCCGAAGATCAACATAGGAGTGGACGGTCCCGGTTTTTTGCATTGGGGCGGACCTGAATAAACTATTTCTTCCTCCTCCTAAGTATCACTCTCGAAGACTGGAATAATGGTGATAGCTTTGTTCTTGTCCTCCGATTTGCGACATCTTTCCGTGTCTTCGAAATCTGGCAGGAAGTATTTTGCGTCTTCGTACTTTTGGACTTCGTTCACGGACAATGGGTTCAGCTCTCCTGTTATGGTATACTCGAGACCATCCTTGAAATACTTCATACACTGATGTTGTGTAGAAGGGATGATGTTGTACTCGTGTAACCAAGGCCGGCCGAGCAAAGCGTTATAGCAAGTCTTAGCATCAATGCCGTGGAACTTGATGTCCGTGACGAGCAACCCAAAGCATAGTGTCAATATTACTGACCCAAGCGTCCGTGATGACTGGGAGTCAAACCCGGAAATGGTGATTTTATCACGAACGAGGTGCTGAACGCTCATGCAGATTTCTTTCAACACTCTTACATTAAGGAGATTGACGGAGGACCCATTGTCAACCAGGATTTTGCCTATCTTGATATCATGACAGTATCCGGAGACATAAAGGGGACGGTTATGCTTACATGTCTCGAGGAGGAGGTCTTTATCGCCGAAGGTGATATCGGCCGTGTGTACTTCTTCCAGCTCTTCCTTCATCTTTTCTTCGGCGAGAAAATGTTGGAATTGCTCAGGCTCCTGCAGTGCCTTGATCAAAGAATCTCTTGCTTCTTTTGATAGCAGAAGGGCGCCAAGAATACTGAGCTGCGAGGGTATCTTTCTCAAGTGTGCCAGAACGTTATAGTCCACCTTGTTTTTCTTTGGAGGGTCCTTGGCTGTCAGCTTTTTGACGGCTTGGTCATCAAGGATGATATCCTCAGGGACCTTTTCTTTCCCCTTGTCTTTTCTATTTGACCCACTGTTCGAGGGCTCAAGATTCTTTTCAGGCAGCGTACGATTGCGCAGATGAATATTTTCACAGGTCTCCGGTTCTTCCTGTTTTCTCGAGGTGGATTCTTTAAAGAGAGGGCCAAGAGTCATTTCTTCGTCAGAGTCGCTCCCGAAGGTTAGAACTTGCGATCCCTAGCGCCGACCATGTGACAGTTGCCGGTAGTTCTTTTACGCTCCTCGGTCGTGTTTCTTTGCTCCCGACGAGTTTTGCGTTTCATTTGCATGAAATATTGTCAGTGAGCAATATATCCCTGCCACCATCTTTTAAAAGCGTTGCACTCTTCGGTGGGGTGTGCAATCTTTCGATGATATAAGCAGTAGTTAGGATGTATTTCCGCTTCACCAACAATGTTTCCTTCGGAGGGTGGCAGCTTCATTCGCATTGATATGGCTTTGGCGAACCTCTTCCTCGTCTTGAACCTGCTTTTATTTGCGGCGGACGTACTTCGATCTGGCAGGAGTGTTTCAACCCTTTCGTCCAGTCGTCGGCGTTTGGCCTTTTCAAATATAGCCATCTCACGCTCACGATCAGCTTTGCTTTTTGAAAGAGCTTCGTTCAGGAATGCATCAATCATTTCGTCTGATAGCCCTAGAAGTTCCGGCTCAGGATCTGCCCCCAGTTTCCCTGTGTAAGGAGCTTCTTCATTGTCTATTGACGAGTGAGAAATCACGTGGCAGCTTGCTACATAACCTTCAGATTCATCGGACGAGTCTTCTCCATTGTCATCATCTCCGTCCTCAAGGACGTGGCTGAGAAATTCTTGGAGTGTGACTGGAGTCCGCTCTTTTTGATTATATTCATCCAACGCGTCAATCTGTTTTTGCAGCTCCGTGCGCTTGTCACCAGGCTTCACGGGCTTTTTGGTCTTCTTCTTCTTCTTCGAAGACTTTGACAGCCGGGTGAGTGCTTTGGCTATCACCACCAATCTTTGGAGTTGGGCGTGGTTTCAGCATTCCCTCGATGATCTCGGGTTCCAGTGGATTTTTCCATCTGATCACCGGGCATGTTTGGAGATCCTTCAGCATTCTTTTCGTCTTGGCTGAAAGAGCGACCTCCCATGGAGCTTCTTCTATGAAAGAGCATGATGCCCCCGGTGTATCCGTCTTCTTGGGGGCGTGTGGCCGTGGCGGGTTCACCTTCCAATTTTCGGACAGTGCAAACTTGCCCTGTTGGTATTGATCTTCGATCCAGCCTTTAAAGACGAAGCAATCTTCAATTGGATGGCTTACCATTTGATGGTAAGGGCAATAATTGAGACTATTAGCCTCGCCGGGTTGTAACGGTCATTTTGGATTCGGCAGATTGATGAGCCTATTGCGCACCGCCAGTTCGAACAGTCTCTTCATTTTGTCCCGGGGGAACGAATAAGGACGCTTCATTTTCTCATTATAGTATCGCCGTCTCTCTTCTAGTTGATCCGTTAGTTTTGGGGCACTGGGCTGCTGTTGAGTATTTGCGACGAAGGTTGCCTTCCCTTTACCCTTTTCATTTCGCGGCTCCGGCTTTGGAGGAGACGGTCTATGACCCATCTGGTCCATTTAGGCCAGTTTATCGATCAAGGCTTGGAACATGGTCGGCTTGAAGAACATCATGAATTGGGAAATAGTTGCCTGAGGGTCCAGAGTGCCCACGAACATGCCCACCGTTGGTGCTTCTTCGATGCGCTGCTCACATTTTGACCATAAATTTCGCCACCGTATTGCGTATTGGACCCACGTTTCACCTGGCTTTACCCTGGCATTGATCATTGTCGTTATTGGGGTGCGTTCACTAGCACTCGCGAAACGCTGGGTGAATAGTAGTTCCATCTCCGCAAAAGTCTTGACGGAGTCGTTTGGAAGTTCAGAATACCACTCGAATGCCGTTTCCGACAAGCTGCCGACGAACTGACGAAGTAGCAATTTATCATCACCTCCGGTGTTGCAACATAGAGCCTTGAACTGGGCGACATGCAAGTGGGAATTTCCCGTCCCTTTATATACATGAAATTTAGGGATCGTATATCCCGGCGGGTACCTTATTTGGTCATACCAGCCTGGATATGGTCGCCCGATTTTAACAATTTGGCCGGCCGCTTCATTCTCCTGGTGAGTTCGTATTTGCTGAGCGATGTAATCATCCAGGGCAGCTTTGGAGATGGTCTCCTCTTTGGCTGCTAAAAGAGCCGGAGGAAGGTTCGATGTTTCCCCTCTGTCGTCTTCAATGATGATAGGAGGGTCTTCAGCTGGAGGTTCCGGCTATAACATCATCCCAGCTATGTCTTGGAATAAGAGAGCCATTCGTTTTATATTGGCTACCTGTTCCGCGGCCTCTTTTTCTTTCCTCTCGAGAATTCTTCGGAGGAATTCGGTGTTAGTTTCTTGTTCCTGACGCTGCTCCGAGGTCTCTGGATTTTCTTTTGGCCCGGTGAGTGCGGCCATTGCAGTCAGCATCTTTTGAAGCTTCTGCTGCTGTTGTTCCTGAGCCTTCGTTATTGACCGGGTAAGCAGTCGATGTCCCGTAGAAGCACGGCTTTCCTCTTTTCCAGAAGCCATATAAACAGTATGCACCATCATGCCCCCAGACTTGGGGCGTTTAGGTTCGGTGTCTCTGTGGTTCGCCGCGGTCACAGGGGCTTTCCCTGGCCTCCTTCTCTTGTGAGCAGTTGAAGTCGAGGGGGCCGTTGCAACGGGTACCCAGGTAGCTGTCGCCTTTTGTGGCTTGACAGGATGGTCCTTTTCTTGCCGAACTTTTATCCTTTTCTGTCGGCGAGAGTAATCTTGATCAATTACTGAGTCCTGAACCTATCGCCAGACTTTGTAAATTTTGGAAGAAAGCCGCTGAGGGGGTTGTTCTGGCTTCGCCTTCGGTGCATTCTCCACGGGTGGAGGAGATCTCTTCAGCACTGCAGTAGGAGAGTTCCTGCGCACCTTGTTAAGCAGTTCAAAGCTATTCCCGGTTGGAACAGCAGCATTGATCTCCACCGTTGGAGCTGGTGGAGTAAATCCAGACGGAGAGCTGCCCCCAGCCTTCCTTACTCGGCGCCAGTGACGACGGCGAGCATGTCGCGCAGATGGTGTTGGTTCAGCTATGGGGATGGCTTTGTCATGCCCCCTGTTCTGGTGAGGCGCTGCTGGTACCAGCCTCTTGAGGACCGACGTCCGTTGAGCAGCAGTATCCAATCTGTCAAAGACAGACCTTTGAGCATGAACGGGAGCCGGAGTGGCCAGCCTCGTAAAGACTGATCCTTTGACGGGAGAAGCTTCTTTAGTGACCCCAAGAGCAGGAATGGCTATCCGCTTTGGGATGGCCGCTTCAGGTATCTTGGGCTTCTTGACGGGCCCATTGGAGTTCAGGCTCAGCCTATCGAAGACTGATACTGTTGGCTTGGCATTGGATGGCCCGTTGAGAGGGGCCGTGGTGGTAGTGAGCCGATGAAAGACTGACTTCTTCTGCGCTTCTTATGGCAGCGGGATGTTAACGCTCACTGGTGGGAGCATGGTCCCGAAGAACAACCCGGTGGTAGCCTGCGTAACCTGCTCTACCGGCATTGTGAAAAGGGAGGCCGCCTGGGGCCCGTAAGTCACTCCTCCGGACGGGACGGAGCGAGAGTTGCAGTTGCAGTTAGTGCAGGTTGAAACCATTGATCTTCTGTTTTCTGCATGGAGCAAGACACCAAATCTTAGAACCTCGAACCTAAGGGCAACCCTATCAAACCGCGATTTTTTCGCAAACACGACACACGAAGTGTGGAGTGGAAAGAGGAAAAGGTCCCACCGGGCGTGCCAGAATCTATTACCCGCCGAAAACGCGGAGACGCGATAAACGTCTCGTCTGAATTTCGGAGCAGATGCTAATTGGTGCTATCCGTCCACCTCTCCGAGGATGCCAAGTTGATTTATGGCACCGTGTATCGAAGGTTTAAACGGATGCGGCCGATGTAGCAGACTTCGTCAGATTCCCCCTCATTTGAGGGGGTTTTGATTGTGGGGACGCTCTTCCCTGCAGGCGCAAGCCCCTGCAGTTAATTACGCCACCGCGTCGCGGTAACAACTTTCTCCTTCTCCAGATGGTCACTTCGTGTCGTGTGTATTTGTTTTGTTTTTGGTTGCCCGTAGATTGTATACGGAGACTAATTTATGTTGTCGCCCGTAGGGCGTGGATTAGTCCAAATCCATATCTTCTTAGATTTGGGTTTGGAGGTTAGGTTTAAGGATACGTTGGTCTCATTTGGGACTAAGATCAACTTAAACGTATGTTAAGGATACGCTGGTCTACTTTTAGACTAAGATCAACTTAATGGGATCGTTTAGATCCAACAAAAGAGCATTTGGACTCTATTGTTTAGTTTAGGGACATTACGGTCGATTAGTTTAAGGACATTGCAGTCCAATGTTAGTTTAAGGACATCTCGGTCTAATGTTAGTTTAAAGACATCGCGGTCGAGGTTAAAGACATCATAGTCCGTGAGTTTAAAGACCTCACAGTCAAGGTTAAGGACATCACAGTCCATGAGTTTAAAGACCTCACAGTTAAGGTTAAGAACGTCATGGTCCGTGAGTTTAAAGACCTCACAGTCAAGGTTAAGGACATCATCGTCCGTGAGTTTAAAGACCTCACAGTCAAGGTTAAGGACATCATAGTCCGTGGAATGTTTGGTTGTCGGGACCCGTCACCTCTCTGAAGACGTTGAAGGATTACAGCGATAAATATCAGAGGAGTAAAGAGATGTACCCTCGAACCGATGTGAGTTGGTTGAAAGATCTTTAGTCCAATTTGGGACTAAGATCTGTTAAAATATTTATGAGCAGATGAGCTCATTAATATGGGTTGAGGACTTATGGCCAATCTTGGCTAAGTCCAATAAATATTTAACATTTTTATTTTGGGCTGTTGAGCCTTTATTTGGGCTTAGCCCTTTTAACAATGTTTTTATCTTGTATTGAATGCTGAGCATTCATCAGAGCTCTGGGCTTATTAAAGAACAATTTATGTTCTGTCAGCGCAACACGTGGTGCGCTAGGCGCTTTGCGCCAATCAAAAAGCGCAGTGCGCTACTGCCAAACAGCGCACATGTAAGGGACACGTGTCGCACCCAGCGCTAGGCGCTAGATGACGAGCGCATGATGCCAGTTTATGAGCGCTGAGCGCTAATCCATGAGTGCATTGCGCTTTCAGTTTAGTGGCGCACACGTGAGTGACACGTGGTGTACTTGGCGCTGTGCGCCAGCCCATGAGCGCAGTGCGCTATTTCAGAAGCGCAAAGCGTAAGTTGTTAATTGGCGCATACGTGATTGACACGTAGCGCATTTGGCGCTGAGCGCCAGTCTAGAGAGTGCAGAAGTGCAGTTCAAGAGCGCAAGGCTCATTTCAAGAGCACAAAGCGCATCTGATCAATTTTATGATCTGGGAAACAAATTTATGTTCTTTTAAAAGAGACCTTGTCTCAAGATCTAAGAACAACAGTTCTTATTTTTGCAGGAGATATTTCCAATCTCTTATGTTGATGAAAGGCTTTGCCTTTATAGATCCATGATCTGTGAGAAGAATTATGTTCTTCTTTTATTATATGATGAGATCTTTTGATCTCTTTTGTGAAAGACCTTGGTCTTGTAGATCTATGATCTTTAAAGAAGTAAATTCTTCTTTTTATGAGATGATTTCATCTCTATGTTCATCATTAACATTTTTACCTTGAAGAAAGATTTTCTTGCAAGAGCTTGCTCTTTTTCTTTGAGTTTCTCAAAGTTTATGGGGGGGTTCTCTATATCAGACTTGAAGTCTTGGGGCCTTTATATAGGGCAAGCTGATTTGTTGAATCAGTTAAAAAGATCTTTCTCTGATTGATTTGAGGATGTTTCCCCACCATTGGATCTTTGACCCTAGGGCTTCTGTTTACAGAAGGCAATCTTCTTGTTTTTAACAAGATTGAAAAATCTTTCCATAAGAGGATTTTTTTTGTCGGCAATCTTCTTGGCATTAGCATCGCTATACTGGAATATGGTAGCAGAAGCGAATCATCATTTACCATGAGAGGATTTTTTTTGTCGGCATCTGCATTGCTGCACTGGAATAATGCCAGGAGCAACTCATCATTTACCCTGGGAGGATTTGGGAATTGGTTTTTGGGTCGGCATCAGCACCGCTACACAGGAATATGGTACCAGAAGCGAATCATCATTTGCCATGAGAGGATTTGGGGATTTTTTTTGGGTCGGCATCAGCACCGCTACACTGGAATATGGTACCAGGAGCGAATCATCATTTGCCTTTGCTTATTGGGAAGCGATGGCTTAGGGGACAGGTTTAGATCCCTATCACCTAAGGCTTTTCAATTTTATGGGCTGTAAGGGTCCCATACAAGCATTTTCTCCTTATGAGTCATAAGGATCTTGTAGGTGTACTTTCTCCTTAGAAGTCATGGGGACTCCCAAGTATGTTTTTCCTTTGTGAGTCGTAAGGATCCCACGAAGGCATTTTCTCACGAGTCGTAAGGATCTCACAAGTTTTATTCTCCTCATGCATCGTGAGGATACATGAGTGGATTTGCCTCGTTCCCAGTTTAATGACTTGGGGGTCATCTGTTTTCCAGTTTAACGACTTAGAGGTCATCTGTTCCCAGTTTAAAGACTTAGGGGTATATTGTTCCCAGTTTAACAACTTAGCGGTCATCTGTTTCCAGTTTAACGACTTGGTGGTCATCTGTTTCCAGTTTAACGACTTGGTGGTCATCTATTTCCAGTTTAACGACGTAGAGGTCATCTGTTTTCATCTGTTCCCAGTTTAACAACTTAGCGGTCATCTGTTTCCAGTTTAAAGACTTAGGGGTCTATTGTTTCCAGTTTAACGACTTAGAGGTCATCTGTGCCTAGTTTAACGACTTAGAGGTCATCTGTTCCCACTTTAAAGACTCAGGGGTCTATTGTGCCCAGTTTAACGACTTAGCGGTCATCTGTTTCCAGTTTAAAGACTCAGGGGTCCATTGGATCGATTTGAAATTTTGGGATAGGGGCCGACATCAGCGTTGTTAACACTGAAGCACATGTGCCAGGAGCAATTCATCATTTGCCTTTACCCGTTGGGGAGAGATGGCTTAGGAGACAGCTTTGGGTCCTTATCACGTAAGACTTTTCAATTTTATGGGCCGTAAGGGTCCCATAAAAGCATTTTCTCCCT
Organism: Agapanthus africanus; assembly: GCA_030015575.1. Classification (NCBI taxonomy): domain Eukaryota; kingdom Viridiplantae; phylum Streptophyta; class Magnoliopsida; order Asparagales; family Amaryllidaceae; genus Agapanthus; species Agapanthus africanus. Next base: position 748,203,945 of record CM057342.1, on the reverse strand, counting down.
ATGAGTCGTAAGGATCCCGTAGGTGCACTTTCTCCTTAGAAGTTGTGAGGACCCCCAAGTGTGTTTTTCCTTTGTGAGTCGTAAGGATCCCATGAAAGTTTGTTCTCCTCGTGTATCATGAGGACACATGAGTGGGTCTTTCCAATGGACCATAATTCCAAGGGCGGAGACCAGCCGCGTAACTGGTGGCTGCGATAGGGCATGGGTATGATAAGAATTATTTGAGTCCATGGATTGTATATGGTGGTCAACTTGGAGACCAACCGTAGGGCCGGGAGAATTTGGGAAATTTGAATTTTTATTGACGTCTGCATTGCTACACTGGAATATGGTACCAGGAGCGACTCATCATTCGCCGTTTGAGAATTTGAATTTTAGTTGGCGTCTACATCGCTACACTGGAATATGGTACCAGGAGCGACTCATCATTCGCCGTTGGGACATTCAAAGTTGGGTTGGCATCTGCATCGCTGCACTGGGAACGGTACTCATCATTCGCCGTTTGAGACATTCAGAGTTTTGAAATTTTGATTGGCGTCTGCATCGCTGCACTGGAATATGGTAGCAAGTGTGACTCATCATTTTTTTTACCGCGATTGCTCTATCATTTCAGCTTTTCTTATCGCAAAGGTCGCGGTTGCCTCATCATTTCGGCTTTATTTTCATTTTTATTTTTACTCGCTGATTTTTATTGCGAGTTGCCCCATCATTTCGGCTTATATATATATATATATATATATATATATATATATATATATATATATATATATATTTTTTATTTACACATTTTTACATCCCCATTTTAACGACTTAGAGGTCGACTGTTCCCAGTTTAATGACGTGGTGGTCAGTGGTTCCCAGTTTAAAGACTTAGAGGTCTATCATTCCCAGTTTAACGACGTGGTAGTCAGCTTACTTATCCCAGATCCTTGAAATTTGATCTTGGCGGAGTTGTGTTGATGACCGTAGCTTTGCAGCTTGTCGGTACATCTGACGACTGTGGGGCTTTCCCAAGTTTGTATTGGTTCTCCACCCAATCTTTGAAAATATAGCAGTTTTCGATGGTATGACTCACCATTCTATGATATGGGCAGTATATGGGATTTCCGGTCATGTTTATTTCATGTGGCCTCTTTGGAACAGGCAATTGCAGACCGTTGTTCAAGGCGTCCGCAAATATTTTGCGTACTTCATCCCTCCTGAAGGAGTATACCTTCTTCTTTTTCTCCACTGGAGTAGGTGCCTTTACTAATGCTGGTCCTTGAGGCCGATCAGTCTTTGGTTCGCCCTTTTTACATAATGGCACATGTCTGAGAGAATCAGGTTCCCGAAGGGCTCCGGTCTCCATTTGTATGAAATCAGTGGTCGTAGCTTGACTGTTTACTAACACGTGTTTAGACAGTTCTATCTCTCTCTTCTTGTATTGCTTTTTGACCCAATCTTTGAAGACGAAGCAGTCCTCAATGGCATGACCTATCACTCTGTAATAGGGGCAATATCTTGGGTCGTCGGTTATATTCGCTTCTTGCGGTCTCTTTGATTCTGGCAGTTGTAGACCGTTTCTTAGGGTGTTCTTAAATATCTTGTGGACTTTGTCCCTTTTGAAGGAATAGACCTTATCCAGTTTCTCTTTCAGAGGCGATTCCCCTTCGGTGTATGTATCGGAAGGACTGGAGGCTGATCGCGGCCGTTTTTCGCAAAGGCGCTCTGCTCTTAGGCTGAAGGGGGTATCAGTTGGCTGCCTCCGGGCATCAATCCCTGACTCATGAACCAAAATTTTATTCTGCTGTAATTGCAATCGGGCGACTTGGGTCGCGAGATCTGCCACGACGTTTACTAGTTCGTCGACCTTAGAGTATACCTTGGCTAACTTCTCATCCCTGTCCTGAAGCTGCTTCTGAAGCCATTGGAATAATGCTTGTTCTGTAGTTCCAGATATGACAACCGGGTCATCCTTATTTCCTGAGCTCAATTCCGCAGGAATCACAAGCTCCTCTGGCTTATCGGCCTGAGTGGGCTCTTAATCATCTAGATCGAGCCGATACTGGGTAGCGTCAACCATATCATCACCATGGCTGTGAAGAAGAGGAGGGTTCGTTTCTTCTTGTCCGACCATGTAGACAGTGTGGACCACGTACCCAGCCATCTCTTTATCTTCGGCGGCTGATTTTTCGGACAATCGTCGCGGCCCTTCATCTTTTGGAAAGGACAGGTGATGGAAGACGGTTGGCCCGGCTGGGTCCTTGGGTGGCGCTGTCCGGCTCACAGCTCTCTAGACCTTCTCGGTCATGGCATTCTTCTGAACCAATTTCAGCGGTTCAAAAGAGTTAGCGAGATTTACAGCCGTTTCAGCTATCGTTGCTGGGTAATCTCATTCTTGGAACCCTACGATGATCAAATCAGCAGAAGCCCTAGCCCTTTTGTTGGCTCTGTACCTGAGCCTTTTCTGTCTTAGCTTCTCAATTTTGAGGGCTTGACGGTCATCCGTCATCCAGGAAGCCGTCGTGAGTCGATTGACAGGGAGCTTAGAGAAGATACCCGATCGAGCAGTTGTGAAGGGCACCGCTGGAGCTTGCTCGAGACACCTTATTGCTTTGTTGGTGTTGATGGACTTGCCCCCAGCTGGAGCAAAGGAAAGTTGTTCGAACACCGACTTACGCTTGGGTAGTGGTGCCTTCGAGATCACCACATTTGGCCTCCTGCCTTTTGAGGTCGATTTATTCATCAACGGGGCTTGAAGAGCAGGGACAGTGTTAGCTGGCACGAACAGAATGGAGCCAAATGGTAGCGGCAGCTCCTCCCACTGTCGCCCGAGACTGGACGGAAGGACCGTCCTGGCTTCCATCTTCATCGTGTAGGAGATGGGAGCCATGCTGAGAGCTGAGTTCATCTTTGGAGATATTGTTGAAAAGTGATTGCTTGAAAACCTGGATAAAAGAGCATTATTTTAGCATAAATATAGATATGTATATTGATTGAGTTCGTATGAATGTTTAACCCAAAATATGGGAGGAGAGATTGGTCCCACCGGACGTGCCAGAATCTGTAGGGTGTTTTTCGTCACCCCATTGAGATGGGAATACGCGCGCGCTTGTCAGGCGCATTACAGATTCCCCCTGCCTAGGGTAAGCTGGGGTTTATTGATTGTGGGGATCCGAATCTCCGGCAGCCACGGACTAAGCTGCCGTTAATTACCCCTCGCCCTTGGAGCGAGAGAACCTCCGATTGACGGGTCAAACAGGTCATGCGAACTCAATGTGCGGTGTACGTGTGTCGTGTTTTGAAAGGGGTTTTGGATATATCGGGGGCCCGCGGAGTTTTTTACGGGGGTCCCGCTACCCGGATAGAAGGCTGGGTCAAGGGGGCTAGCAGCCCCCTTGCGGGTTACGGGGTAGCACCTCGTTAGAAAATTTTTCTAAGTGTTGTGGAGTGTGTGTGTGTGTATACATACATATATTATATATATATATATATATATATATATAAAGAAAGGGGCATCCAAAGGATGAGTGGGAGAAGGCGCCAGCGCCTCACGTGCGCAGCACGCGGGTGCTCGGGTGCGGGCGCTGGCGCCGGCGCTTTAGGCGCGAGCGCCTCACGTGACCGGCATGTGGGCGCTCAAGCGCTGGCACCGGCACCGGCGCTTTGGGCGCTAGCGCCTCATATGCCCTGCACGTGGGCGTTCGAGTGCTGGCGCTTTGGGCTTTAGCGCCTCACATGCCCGGCACGTGGGCGCTCGGGCGTTGGCGCTTTGGACGCTAGTGCCTCACGTGCCCGGCACGTGGTCGCTTTGGGCGCTAGCGCCTCACGTGCCCGGTACATGGGCGCTCGGGCGCTGGCGCAAGCGCCTCACGTGCCTGGCACGTGGACGCTTGAGCGCTGGGTGTTAGCAGGAAAGGGGACTTGGTCTCTGCACTGGGAGCTGTGCTTCCGATTTGACTTATGAAGTTGAACTCTCAGAAGCTTTGATTTGTGGAGTTAGACTCCAAGAAATCCTTGTAAATGCTCAAGGGGACCCCTTTCTTCTCCTCTGAGCCTTGGATCTTTCCCAAAATGGGGTCTTTGGAGATGGGTCTCCTCCTTTCTCCCCCCTGTTGACTGGATCTTGGAGAAAAAGGAATTATGAGATTTTAAAAATCTCTTATTTTTTAGATCTGATGGGAGATCTGAGTTCCCCTTTGTGGGATTTTTGGTGAAAAACTATTTAGTTTTGGAAGAGGGAGAGTAAAACTCTTGGTTTAATTCAAAAGAAAGAAGAAGGTTTAGAACCTTGAGGAAGGAGAAGGAGGCACAAGAACCCTAGTTTTTGGGGAGAATGAAAAAGTCTATTAGATGTTTTCATCATGTTGCCTTATATAGTCTTACACATTTACATATAGCCCCTTGGGCTTTACAAAATGGCATTTTGCCCATCCCATATCTCATGTGCTATTTCTTTTTGCACATAATGTCACGCCCCGCTTCCCAGTGTACGGGCAGAGGACGCGACGTGGCCGCTACGTATTTACTGCGAAGTAAATACGCTAAGCGTATCTAAGCAATATAAAAGTAAATGCACAAGAGACAAATGTAATGAAACAACAACTTTATTTATTCACATTCTTTCTGTACAATACATGGAAAGTAAATACAACTGATAAAAAAACAATGCCTAAACAATGGCATAACAGAAATGAAAAATACTGAATGGAAAGTGTACAATGAACTAGAGCTCGGGGTCTTCACTGAATTTGTCCAAGTCTTCAGCAGTGGGCTCGATCTCTGACGTGTCCAGATCACCTGACGACATTCAAAGAAGAAAGAAAGAGAATGTCGTCAGCGAACAGATCGCTCGGTAAGTCCCAAAGATAAGGGAGAAATAGAATAGACAGAGTAAGAAGGTATCTTTTAAAGTTGTATTATGTTGTTATAATATTGTGTTAACGATGTTGTTTGTAACTTGGTACAGAAGGATGCCAGTGTATACGATAGGGGTCTCTATATGCTAGAGACCAGGCCAAACGGAATATAGAGTACAAGGCTCCGTTATACAACCCAGAACAACGACAATTGGATACAGTTAAGTGTCTTAAATTTTGCAGTCTCGTGCCACTTTTAACACCTTCCGTACCAGTCTACCCCTTAAACCCCGTGTTATCTTGATTGTATTGTTGTATTGTAAATTGTATTGCAACTTGTATTGTCTTGTAATATAGATTGTATAATTGGATGACTTGCCGAAACCATGATATCAGTAAACGGATGTAACTGGAGAATCATGTAAATGGAATGTATATCCATGGTTCGGTTCAGTCAAGTTGATAGATTGAATATATGGAAATGGATTCATGGATTCATGTTGAATTGTAATATTGTAGATTGTAGATTGTAGATTGTAGATTGTAGATTGTAGATTGTAGATTGTACTTGAATCATATTCAAGTCAGATTATTAATGAGACTCAGTCTGAGTCAGACAATTAGAAAAGTAATTTGAAGTCCTGATCGTTTTGATGTTATTGGTAACCGCTGCACATGGGCGGCAGGATTTGTGTCTTTTTCAAAAACGATTACCGTGTTGATAACACCGTTGTTAAGTTGTCTAGCTTAGATAGGCAAGCACCCACTTCTCCAGCTCCCTGAGGCTCAAGAGATTGGTCCCGCTTAAACCTATGTTTACTAGGGTCCTTAGTGTAATTTACAGAACTTGAGGGGGGTTTTATGTAAAAATACTTTTGTATAGTTTTCAAAATACACCCCAAGTATTTATTATTCGTCTTTAGAGTTGTAATAAATGTATATTTTATATTGTGATATTTCTAGTGAAAATATCCTAATTCCATAATAAAAGGTATTTATTTGTAATATTGATTTATATGGAATTCATGGTATTTTAGTGTAAAATGATTCTTGTGATATTTATAGAAAAAATGGAATATTTATATTATTACAAAATAGATATTTTAAGGATAAATATACATATATTTATATGAAAATAATTTTTAATATATATTATATTTCTAGAAATATCATTTTCTTTAGATTTTCGTATTTAAATCTTTCGAGACCGAATGCTCCTTGCAGAAGTCTGCATCTCGCACTACTAAGCCCGAGGATGTGCGATAATCCGCACCATCCCGAACGGGTTTCCCAAATGGGTTGTAGCGGCGCTTTGCAAAGATTTGTGCAAAATACTAAATCCTTTAGAAAACGGTTTTTATTAAGTAAATGGTATTTATTTGCAATGATTCGTTTTCCCATATTCTATATCCCCGAGGGTATTGTACTATGTTGCATATGAGTGTGTGAGGAGGTAGGTCATTATCTCGTGATCTACTTAAAGGTATAGCAAGGGTTTTGATGGTTTAAATGTAGAAATGAACTATGTGGTATTTTAATGAAAAAAATACGGTAAAATGGAAATAGCAGTTACATTTAATATAAAACTTGATCAATATGGTTGATTAGTGTTTAATAGTCAATATGAATTGGTTTTAGCATAATTGTATTAAAGAAAAGGGAGGTTTTAGGAAGAAACCGAATCGGAAATCAGTTTTGTTCCGATTCCGTCGGGTTTTGTAATTCCGTATTTCTAAAAAAAATAGAGAAGATAGAATTGGGATTTACGGGTTTCGATCAAAGACAAGAGAAAGATGGATCGGGAGGAGTCGCCGGTGCGTCGTTTCATCGCCGGGATCTCCTAGGGTCGTTGCCGGAAAATCCGCCGGAACTTCGCCTTTCGCTCACTTCGATTACACGCCAGGGTTTCTAAAGATTTCTTGAGAGTTGGCTCAGGGTTTTAGGATGAGGGGGTAGAGTGTAGGGATGGTATTTATAGGGTCAGGCTAGGGTTAGGGTAGATGAAAAGTTTAAATTGAAAAAAATGTATTAAAATTCATTAAAAATGGAGTAAATGGGGATTTCAAAGGTCTCTGGAACTGATCTAGAAAATTGAAGTGTGCAAGGAGGTAGAGTAGCCCAAGAGCCCCAACTTTTATGTTGGGGACTCGGCCGTCCGGCCGACTCGGCCGAGTCGGGCCGAGTCAGGCATGTGGTGGGTCCCCTGTTGGTTTGTGTACTCACTGGTATATTTAGTTTTTCATATGTAGTGGGAATTTTGGGAGTTAGCACGTGTTGACTCTTGAACTTCTAAAAATTTCAAAATAAAACAAATTTAAAAATAATGTGGGGTATGGGATTTGAAATCTGGTGGCCTGGTTCAGCAATGCAAGGTATTACCAATGAGCCACAAGCTCCTTCTTATAATTATGGAGCTAAATAATTACTTAAAATAATAACAGTAAATGTAAATACCCCAAGTATACATTAATTTTAAAGCAAATTTTTTGTACACTAAAAATGGAGTTGTTACATTCTTTTAACTTGTAATTAAAAAGCAAAATAATTACTTATATCTTGTGCTCAGGCTAAAATACCCCTTTATGGATTTTGAAAAAAATATTTTGAAAAAAATTTGTATAGGAAATTTAGGGTTGTTACACATAAGCCATGGGCTTTACAAAAATTTGGTTTTATTCCCATTCATGCATAAAAAATTACATCAAAATTATTTATTACATGATTTTTTATTTCATCATGGGGGAGGCCGGTCGCTTCATGTTCGGGCTCGACTCGGGCATGAGCCCACTTGATCTGGGCTTGGGCCCACCTGGCTTGGGGTTGACCTTGACTTTGACTTGGTCAACCGGGGGTGCAATTTTCGACCCCAACACTTGGTTTTTACGGAAAAACCCAAATTATATACCGATTAACGGAAATTCGCCTAAATGATCTCTGAAACGTTACAATCTTCCCCCCTTAAAGAAATTCAATCTCCGAATTTAAATTTAAATCCCCAAATACTAAAATATTTCAATAATCAGCTCAAATCAACGGGGCTCCGAAATCACGGAAGGTACAGAAATACCACAGCGCCTCATGTACGCCTGAAAACGAGTATGAAACTAAAAATCGAACTCCGTCAAGCGTAACGCAATCACTGGAGTTAAAATGGAGATACAAATCTCAAAATCCACTGCCGAAATCCCATATGCACTAATCAAATACTATAATACGGTTATAGTACGCATACTTGGAAAAGCTCTTAAAACTGAATAAAACATATGCAAAATCTTTTTTGAATCGCCGTGTGATGCGTAACTCACGGCACAAGTGACGGACGCTCATTTATGAAGTAATAAATGTATGTTTATATATGTTTTGCCAAAATATACGTTCCGCCCCCTTTTTTTAAAATATCCTAAAAGGTTATCCTTTATAAACGTTCGTGTCACTCACGGATACGTAAGAAATAGCGAGACTATAGCTTCTTTTTTAAAACCTCTTGTAAACTTTTTATGCATGCAAAGTAGTCAGGTACTGTACTCGGATCAGTCCCATTCGGCTAGTACATAATATAGTGTCCATCATGAAAACAAAGTGCTCAAGAGCAAAATCAGCCTCCAAAAGACGTATCCAACAATCGCGTGCGTCTGGTGCGCACGGAAATCAAAGCCAAATACAAGTGCTATGAATGTGCACAAAAGCAAACTAAGTGCAACGGGTGTGCACGAAAGCATCTGTCCAGTGCAACGGGTGTGCACGACAATAATATCAAGTGCATCTATAGTGCATAAAAATCTCAACTCAGTGCAACTAACATGCACGAATGAAAATCCCAAATCGAGTGCATCCGGTATGCACAAAAATCATATCTCATATCATGCGCCCAATATGCGCGAAAATCCAAATCAAGTGCATCCGTATGCACGAATAAAAAATCTAGGTCAAGTGCATGCAACATGCACGAATAAAACCTAATTCAAGTGTATCGATGCGCACCAAACCCAATACCAAGCGCCTAACATGCGCAAAAATCCAACCCGAGCGCGTCAAATCCGTAATAAGCATCTTGTGCAGTAGCATGCATGAAAACGAACATCAAGTGCAAATGTGCACAAAAATATAAATCTGGTAAAACGAATGCTCAAAAACGTAAATCGGGGGTAACCAAGGTACGGAGTTTAAATCTAGTGCAACCAATGCACGAAATACAAATTCGACGTATCAAATGCGCGAAATAAAAAATCCGGTGCATCCACTGCACGAAATACAAATCCGGTGCAACAAATGCACGGTGTAAAAATCTAGTGCAACAAATGTACAAAAATATAAATCCGGTGCATCAAATGCACGATATAAAAATCCAGTGCATCCAGTGCACAAAATACAAATCCAGTGCAACAAATGCACGGTGTAAAAATATAGTGCAACAAATGCACAAAAATACTAATCCGGTGCATCAAATGCACGAAATAAAAATCCAGTGCATTCAGTGCATCAAATACCAGTCTAGTGCAACAAATGCATGAGAACTCATCAATAACTCAAATGCGTATAAAAGCAACACCGAGTGTACCAAGGTGTATAAAATCATAAACGTGTGCAACTGTGTGCACAAAACACGTATCAATGCACTGCAAGCATATGTGAGCTATACCGAGTGCATACATCAAATCGAGTGCGTACCACATGCACAAATCAAATCAACCGTATGAAATCCACGAAATCATAACCAACACAACGGTGTGTAAAACGTATATCAAGTTCAATAACTATGCACAAAATGCAAATACCCAGTAGGTGCAGCCATGGCGCACAAAAACCATATCATGAAACTAAATCATCAAAACTCAAATCCAAGTGATATAAGCCTGATACTTGGATCACTAACGCAAATCGCAACAAATGACATTGAGGTAGACCTCCTACAACGTCGAAAAAAATGTTGGTGTGCCCAAAACTGGCAGAGTAAGAACACCCGCTTGCCTCCTGCTCACGGTCTGGCGTCCTCTATCTCTGAATCCTCATTTCTCTGTGGATTACCAATCTCGCAATATATCGGCCCGATCGGGTGTGCTAACGGAAATAATTCCGCTCTGGCACTCTTCTGGTCATCTCTCGGCTAATTAGCATGACCACTCGTAAAGCAGCACGTCATTGGCATCGGCCCTTAGCCCTATGAATAAACGTGACACAACTGATCCTCTGTGCAAATATCATCGCAGCAGTGTCCTGAAGATACCTGCTCAAGGTCTCTTCCGATCTTGCCTATACTGAACTATACGGAGGCTGCTACTCTGGCATAATCTTTTCTCGCTTTCTGGACATCTGCGTTCTTAGCACAACATTTCCTCGGGAACTGGCTGTATCCCAACGCCTCTGTATACATATCCGATCTCTAATCTCAACGGGGAGTAACAACAGCTCGTTAACATTTCGCAAGGACATCTTGTTCCACTTGTCTTTATTTTCGTCCACCTCGACGTCACGTCTTGCTATCTGCGTACTGCAATTGTTCTCGGCTACAGTCAATCTGGAGTCTCTCACACGGACTCGAAATTATGAACTCGGTATCTTCATCACTCAGTAGAAAATATCTAGCCGAACACGTCCTTGGGAACTCGCCCCAATCATCAAAGGAACATTCCATATTCGTCCGTTCTCGATCAACTCACAACGCATCTGAGTGAGGTCCTCTATCCGTAACTGGTCATCTTATTGATCTCCTATCGGATCATCCAACGAACAACGTCATCCCTGGATAGATCTACTTTAGATCTGAGTAAGATTTTCCACACTGGAAATCTCAACTCAACTGGGCCTACGTCGGCGCATCAAATCTGACGAATCACCTTCGTCTCTCAACTCAAAATAGACTAGCTATCACCTGTCACCTCTCTGCCTGAAAGCTCCAGCGATCTCAGCTTGTAAGCTCTGGAAGCGGCATCTCGTCAATCTCAGCAACAGCTGGTTCATCTGTCTGCACGGTAGACGACATCACAAATCCTGAGGTAGGCTGTACATCAACAGTCCTCTCTCAACAGGCAGCCTCTAACAATGGCCCGATCATTCGGTACAAAAACGTACACTCGCCTCAACCGAGAGGTCACAACACAACACTAAATCGAGGCGTTCCCATGTCACCAGAAAACACGATGGTCGGTCCTCGTCCACGACGAGCTCGCCCTGACCGCATCACTAGCAGCGGCTCAAACTGTGCTCAAACCATGGCGACATGAACCTCAATCAAGTATCAACGAAAATAGATCAAAGGGATGAAATGACTCAACAAATCCAGAACGAATACATGATCATAAGGAGAAACGGAATCTGTGAGAGTATGATCATGGAAACGAATAGAATCAAGGATCTCAAATGGATGTATGATCAAAGGAACGAAGAGAATCACAGATCTCAAAATATGTACATCCTAAGGTTTCTTAAGTGGAGTATCGTATCGTAAATATGCTGCGGAATATACGTACGGTACGTCACTCTACTCAAGCTACCTACTCCATCAATTAGGGTCAGTCTATGAAACGAAAGTTCGGGTCTGATACCCCCATGTTCAAGTCTAAGTTCCGTAAGGTCAAGCCTATGTAACGAAATAAATTACGCCTCAGACTCCACATAGTCAAACCTAGACTCGAACCAAGGTTAAACCTAGCGCTCTGATACCAACTTTGTCACGACCCGAAATATTAGCTCATGACCGGCACTTAAATCACGCAACGTCTACAGGCGTAACGTAACTTAAGTAAGCCGAAACCCAGCAATCTAAACCACTAAAAGTAATAAGTGAAGAAACATTGTTAAAAACTTTCGGGAAACTCAAGTAAAAATCCTTAAACATAAATTTACTTTCTTAAAAATTTTGGCAGCACCTCCTTTGTAAAAACTAGCCCCGAAACGGGTACAACATAGAAAATAAATAAAGCATCCCCAAACGGGAGCAAATCAAGCCCAACGGCGGAAACAACCACCACAAGCATAAATATGTATACGACGCCCAACGGCGAAGATCAACACAAGGAAAAGTAAAGCAAGACACCAAACCCACCAAGCGAACATATAACCCATCGCTCAAGTCTCACAACCACAAGTCTTGCTAAGTCTTACTGCTTATACAAATACTAGTTTCTAATTGATGGAGTTGACTAGATAAAATAAGAATAATAATACAAGAGGGGCACGATCCCACAAGTACCACCTACCAAAGCAAATCACCCGAATGCAAGCTGGGTGCCAACGATGCCGCTGCTGATCCATACGGTCAACCTGTAAGAACTGCGGCACAACGGGGGCGAGTTGCCAACTCGTGAGTAGAAAACATCATCTGGTAGAAATCAAATAAACAACGATTTCTAGATCAACTATATCATAAAGGTAATACTATGATATCTAGAGTGACCGTATCTGCATATGTGCCAACAATATAATCAATGCCTATCAGCATGCGGATAACATCCTACATGTCCATCAATGACACAACAACATCATGCATGTAAATATCATGAAAGCATATGCATGAAAATATATGAGGATATCAAAGAACGTATGTCCATCAATGACACATCAAATCATGGAACCTGAGTGTCCAACACCGACACTCGAAACATCATGAAACCCGTGTCCAGCATCGACACGTAAATCCTCATACCTCAGACACCGCATCCTCAGATCGGACCTCAAATCTGTAAGTCTCATGGAACCTGAGTGTCCAACATCGACACTCACAACATCATGAAACCATAGGCTCCGTCTGCGGAATCGACCCACGGGCTTCGGCAGTACGAATCGGCCTATATCCATCTCATAACTCCGGTCGGTATCCCCCGGATAACCGCCGAGTCCAAATACTATCGCCGGTAGGTAATAATCCCTCTGCCAGGCCCATCGTCTACACCACGAAAATCACCTTTCGCCCCGGGGAACCATACCGGGTCCACCATGTACCCGCAGACGGTGCCTCCCACTCCTCGAATCGGGTTTCACATGTCAATCTCAGAACCGAGAAAACACATGGTGGACGTCTCGAAATATCATATCAGGAGAAACCGGGTTTTCAAAACAATGCATACTTTCTTGAAATACCACGGTCCTCAAATCCATAAAATCACATGAAATCCATATCTCAATGCGTAAATCCATGAAATATAACATATGCAACATAAAACAGCAATATGAGCATACTAAGGGAAAATCGCTCTTTTAAATGAATCCAGTTTTAAAATATATCATGCGGTTCCCAATTCCTCCGAAATCAAGTGCAGCATCATATGAGGTGTACATGTAACTATAACAAGATATGTGTATCTACATGTAAGTAGGTATGTATGATGTATTTCATAAGCGCAATAGCACAATAATCTACGTCTCAATGTCAAATGACAATACAATACCACTTAGGGGTATATGTAGCTATAGCAAGGTATTGTACATGTAAATATGTATGCATGATGTACATGTAGCTATAGAAAGTATATCACAACATGATGTAGCAACTCTACTGTGTAAGTAACATAGCAATTATTGATGAAGAAGGTGTGTGAGCCGGCAAATCTGTGTAAGTGTAACATACGCATCATCGATAATGGTGTAGGTGTACTAGCACAGGTATATATAATGCAATGAGAATGATATGAATGTAGCATAAGTTACATCGTAAGGGAAAATGCTAAATGGTATACGTATCTACCACATATCCGAGTCGGTGAATCTATCAATCGGCATCCAGCCTCACAACATCACGTACGGTAAAAGCTATCGTACTACATCCTCTGATCAAGGGTATGGATCAATCAACAGGTAAAACTCATCGCGTACGGTAATCTATCGTACGGAGGCATTAAACAATTAGGGATTCTATCAATCTATACAACAACGGGGGTACAGATCTAAGTCTCGTACGGCATACCACTCGTTATGCACATCATTATCCATATATATATACCTATCTCTCAGGTCATGTCCGTATCAATCTCGTATCAGGGGACCGACAAAGGTATCAACAATCTCATATCGACTCGCATCCATATAACGACATATCAGACTAAGTCATCATATCACATCGTATACTCGTTCATCATATTAATATCTCGCATCACATTATATAAACGTCATACTTGTTCTCTTTAAATTCGTACCTATCATGATTCACATCCCATTTCATATTCTTATATGTCAATATGTTCATTAGTGTCAACTTCTATCATATTATCGTTTGTAAATCCTATAATCATGTCCGTCGCATATCATTTATCAGGATATAATAATCAAACGATCTTCCATATCAATGTTTGCGGGGGTGCTATACGCCATCCACCCGACTTCCCCTGTAGATATAAATCTACTCACATGCTAAACTCCTTGCTTAGCCGTAGCCGATGCGCTTCATCGTCTCGGAATCCACGCGAACGTATCTACAATCAATACGAAATCGCAAAGCTATTAACATCAAGTTCCGAAATCCAATACGGCACGCGGTGCGCTCATAAGTTAGAACGTATAGCCTACGCATGCAAAACAATCAAACAACCCTCGTTGTTGACGTACAAACGTCCAACGACCAAATACAATATCAAGTCTCAAAACCAAGAATCTCAATACCGGAAACATAGCCAAAACCCTAAGTAGGGTCGCTATTCATGAAAACCGCCAACCTAAAACGCAATCGTATCAATCCTCATTCACAACACAATAAATACCGTACAAGACAATATATTTTTCATCACTACGCCAAATAAAACTCACGTCTAATTTTACCGAAAACCTAGTAAGCATCTTTTAAACATTTTAGCTCAAAACTAGTAGTTTAAACAATTCTAGTGGCCATAATCAACACATGGTAGCTTACTTAAGTCACACAAACCCTTACTACAATTTTAATCTCACCCATATAAGATTTAGTAAAAGTTAGTTTGCAATTAAACTTAAAGAGACAATTAGAAAAATAACAATTAACAATCTCACAACTATGTTAAGTTTTCCAAGTCTAAATTTCTCAATTAACCATTACAAACAATCAAAACCCTAACTTGATCTTCATAACCTTTTCTTGAATTCCAAAACATGCTAATTAAATCCATATTTAAACATATAATAAACTAGATTAAGATATTTAAACAACACTAAAGGTTAGGGTTAGGATTTTATACCTCAAAACTTGATTCTAAACTTGCAAAAAGATTTCCAGAATAGCCTCCAAAACGCTAATTTTCATGAAGATCTAAGCTTGATTAAGGCTAAAGAATAATAGGTATGGATTTGTTTTAGAGTTTGTGGGATTATTTGATGATTTTTGATGAATTTTTGGAGCTTGAAGGAGTGAAAATGGGGTGAGAAAAGAAATGGGGCAGCAAGGGGAGTCGGCCAACAATAGAAGAAGAGGGAAATGTGTGGAAGCGTGTGGAAAAATTCTAGGTTAAAACACATTAAAGCTCAATTAAAACACTTATCTTTATGCCACCTCTTAATGCTTTTAATTAAAATTTCCATTAACCTTCAAAATATCTAGATATTTTCCAAAATATTTTGCAAGAAGTCAAAGATGCTCAATCTTGTGATTAAGTAGGCATAGATTCAAATTAGCATAATTAACTCAATCCAAATTGTAATTACCACTAATTAAGTGTATAATTAAAAACTTATAATAATATTTGAATTAAGGAAAAATATTTAAGTGAACTAAAAATTACAAGCGACTAATCAAAACCCGCATACTAGCAATTTCCTAGTAAAACTAGGTGTATCCAAGTCTATATTGAAAAATGATCACAACTTGGTTTTTACGGAAAAACCCAAATTATATACCGATTTACGGAAATTCGCCTAAAAAGTGTTCCCGCCAAAATTTTGGCTCACAACCTGCTCCCTTATAAAAAAAATTAATAATAAAAAATAATAATAAAAAATAATAAAATAATAAAATAATAAAAAATAAAAAAAATAATATAAAAAAATAAAGGGAAAAACTCCACATGCAAAGAATGTAAATGTCTCAGTGTAGAAAGTCAAAGACTCTGTCGTAGCGCACCACGTGCAACACACGTGTGCGCTAGCGCTAGGTGCGCTGCGCTCTAAACAGCGCACCACGTGTCATACACGTGTGCACTAGCGCAATGTGCTCTGTCGTAGCGCACCACGTGCAAAGCACGTGTGCGCTAGCGCTAGGTACGCTGCGCTCTAAGCAGCGCACCACGTGTCATACACGTGTGCGCTAGCGTAATGTGCGCTGCCTTTTAAGCAGCGCACCATGTGCAAAGCACGGGTGCGCCAGCGCTGGAACCTAAAAGCTCCCCAACCGTCAGATCAAAGATCTAATAATAATTATAAATCATTAATTAATCAGAATTAAATTCTGTTAAGGAAAGATTCCTCAAAATCTTTCCAAATGACAAGATTGTGCTCTGTAAATCAGAGCACCGTTGGATCAATGATCCAATGGTAAATAAAAATTACCAAAAGACGGAATAAATTCTGTTATGGAAATATTTTCTCAATCTTGTTAAAAAACAAGAAGATTGTTTTCTGTAAAACAGGAGCCTTAAGATCAAAGATCCAACGGTGGGAAATATTCCCCAATCAATCAAAAGGAAGATCTCTTAAACCGATTTAACAAATCGATTGGCCCTATATAAAGGCCCCAAGACTTCAAGTCTCATATAGAGAAAACCCTCTGAAAACTTTGAGAAAAACTCAAAGAGAAAGAAAGGTAAACTTTTGAAGAAAGAAGATCATTTCTTCATCTTTAAAGGTAAAACAATTAATTCTTGAACAACAGAGATGAAATCATCTCGTAAAAAGAAAAAACATCTTCTAAAAAGATCTTAGATCTATAAAAAAGACCAAGATCTTTGATTAACATAAAGGATTAAAAGATCTAATCCTTAAAATATAAAAAAGAAGTATTTTACTTCATTCACAGATCTTTTGATCTATAAAGGCAGAGCCTTTTAATAAAAACAAGAACTTTGGTTCTTGGATCTTGAGGCAAGGCCTCCTTTGAAGAACATGAACTTGTTCTTTGATCTTAATTTTGATATGATGCGCTTTGCGCTACTGGAAAGTGCTTTGCACTCATGAACTGCGCCCTTGCGCTCCTTGGACTGGCGCTCAGCGCCAAAACATGCCACGTGACACGATCTACGCGTGGCGCTACTGAAAACAGCGCACTGCACTCTTGGGTTGGCGCTCAGCGCCAAGCGCGCCACGTGTCACTCGCTGGCGCACCCACAAACTGGCGCAGCGCGCTCATAAATTAAAAGCGCAGTGCGCTAACAAACTAGCTTTTAGCGCTAAGCGCGACACGTGTCATCTTCTTGTGCGCTAACCGACAGAACCGCAATGCGCTCTTTGACTGGCGCAAAGCGCCTAGTGCGCCACGTGGCGCTCTGTCAGAACATACTTTATTCTGATGAATGCTATGCATTTAATACCAGACAAAAAAATGTCAAAGCCCAATGCCTAGCATTATTAAAAAGGGCCGAGCCTAAATAAAGGCTTAATAGCCAGCACAAAAAATAAAATGTTAAAACATTTTAATTGGACTTAGCCCAATTCTGGCCATAAGTCCTCAACTTATTTTGAAAGGAGCACATCTGCTCTTTTAACCAAATCACCCCGGTTCAAGGGTACATCTCTTCACTCTTTTGATGTTTGTCGTTGTAATTTCTCAACGTCTTCAAAGAGGTGACGGGTCCCGACGACCACACATTTTACGGACTGTGAGGTCCTTAAACTCACGGAGTATGATGTCCTTAAACTCGACCGTGATGTCTTAAAACTAACAACGGACTGCGGGGTCCCTAAACCCATGGACTATGATGTCCTTAACCTCGACCGTGACGTCTTAAAACTAATATCGGGCTGTGGGGTCCCTAAACCCATGGACTATGATGTCCTTAACCTCGACCGTGATGTCTTAAAACTAACGTCGGATTGTGGAGTCCTTAAATCCATGGACTATGATGTCCTTAACCTCGACCGTGATGTCTTAAAACTAACACCGGACTGTGAGGTCCCTAAACTCATGGACTATGATGTCCTTAACCTCTACCGTGATGTCTTAAAACTAACGAAGGACTGTGGAGTCCTTAAACCCATGGACTATGATGTCCTTAACCTCGACCATGATGTATTAAAACTAACGACGGACTGTGGAGTCCTTAAACCCATGGACTGTGATGTCCTTAACCTTGACCGTGATGTCTTAAAACTAACGTCGGACTTTGGAGTCCTTAAATCCACGGACTATGATGTCCTTAACCTCGACCGTGATGTCTTAAAACTAACATCGGACTGTGAGGTCCCTAAACTCACGGACTATGATGTCCTTAACCTCGACCGTGATGTCTTAGAACTAACGACGGACTGTGGAGTCCTTAAACCCATGGACTATGGTGTCCTTAATCTCGACCGTGATGTCTTAAAACTAACGACGGACTGTGGAGTCCTTAAACCCATGGACTATGATGTCCTTAACCTTGACCGTGATGTTTTAAAACTAACGTCGGACTGTGGAGTCCTTAAATCCACGGACTATGATGTCCTTAACCTCGACCGTGATGTCTTAAAACTAACACCGGACTGTGAGGTCCTTAAACTCATGGACTATGATGTCCTTAACCTTGACCGCAATGTCTTAAAACTAATATTGGACCGTAATGTCCTTAAACTAATTATCGACCGCAATGTCAATAAACTAAACAACAGAGCCCAATTGCTCTTTTGTTGGATCTAAACGATCCCGTTAAGTTGATCTTAGTCTAGAATTAGACTAACGTGTCCTTGACAAACGTTTAAGTTGATCTTAGCCCCAAATAAGGCTAACGTATCCTTAGACACAACCCCCCCAAACCCAAATCTAAGAAAGATACGGATTTGGACTAGTCCACGCCCTACGGGCGACAACATAACTTAGTCTCCGTATACAATCCACGGGCAACCAAACACAAAACAAACACCCACGACACGAAATGACCATATGGAGAAGAAGAAAGTTGTTACCGCGATGCGGTAGCGTAATTAACTGCAGGGGCTTGCGCCTGCAGGGAAGAGCGTCCCCACAATCAAAAACCCCTCAAACGAGGGGGAATCTGATGAAGTCTGCTACATCGGCCGCATCCGTTTAAACCTTCGATACATGGTGCTATAAATCAACTTGGCATCTTCGGAGAAGTGGACGGATAGCACCAATTAGCATCTGCCCCAAGATTCAGGCAAGACGTCCAGTCTTCCCGGCTTCCGGCGGTGAACAAATTCTGGCACGCCTGTTGGGACCTTTTCCTCTTTCCACTCCACACTTCGTGTGTCGTGTTCGCGAACCAATCGCGGTTTGCTAATGGTTGCCCTTGGGTTTCGAGGTACTAAGATCTGTTGTTTTGCTTGCTGCAGAAAGCAAAGAATCAATGGCGTCCACTTGTGCAAGATGTTCCAACTACAACTGTAACCTACGCTCCGCCTCACCTGGAGGTGTAGCTTTCGGGCCCCAAGCGGCTTCCTTATTCACGATGCCAGTGGAACAGGTCACTCAGGCCACTACTGGATTGTTTTTCGGAACCATGCTCCCACCAACGAGCTTCACCGTTCCTGTACCAACACCAGAAGCTCCAAAGAAGTCGGTCTTTGATCGACTTGCTACTACCACGGCCCCTCTCAACGGGTCGTCCAGCTCCAACTCCTCGGTCTTCGCCAAACTGAGCCTGAACTCCGATGGGCCTGCCAAGAAGCCCATGATATCTGAAGTGGCCATCCCAAAGAAGATATCCATCTCTGCTCCTGAAGTCGTCAAGGCGGCTTCTCCTGCCAAAGAGTCGGTCTTTACAAGATTGACTATTCCGGCTCCCGTTCCTGCTCGAAGGTCTGTCTTTGACGGATTGGATACCGCTACTCAAAAGACGTCAATCTTCAAGAAGCTGGCACCAGCGGCGCCTCATCTGGACAGGGGGCAAGACAAAGCCATCCCCATCGCCAAACCAACCCCAACAGCTCGACACGCTCGACGTCGCCACTGGCGCCGAGTAAGGAAGGCCGGGGGCAACTCCCCCTCTGGGCTAACTCCACCGGCTCCGACGGTGGAAATTAATGCTGCTGTTCTAACCGGGAACAACCTTGAGCTGCTGAACAAGGTGCGCAGGAATTCGCCTACCGCCGTACTGAAAAGATCTCCTCCATCCGTGGAGAGTGTTGCAGAAGCAAAGCCAGAACAGTCCCCTCAGCGGATGTCCTCCAAAATCTACAAAGTCTGGCGACAGGTTCGGGACTCAGTAATTGATCAAGATTACCCTCGCCTACAGAAAAGGGCGAAGGTTCGGCAGGAAGAGAACCATCCTAGCAAACCACAAAGGACGACAACCACCTGGGTGCCCACTACAACGGCTCCCTCAACGTCTACTGCTCAAAAGAAAAGGAGGCCGGGAAAGACCACTGTGACTGCGGTAAATCGTAAAGACGCTGATCCCAAACGCCCTAAGTCTGGGGGCATGGTGGTACATTCTGTTTACATGGCTTCCGGAAAAGAGGAAAGCCGCACTTCGACGGGCCACCGACTGCTAACCCGATCCATCACAAGAGCTCAGGAACAACAGCAGCAGAAGCTTCAGGAGATGCTGACTGCGATGGCTGCACTCACCGGACCAAAAGAAAGCCCGAAGGCGTCATCGGAACAGCGTCACGAACAAGAAACCGATGCTGACTTCCTACGTAGGGTCCTCAAAAAGAAGGATAGAGAAGCTACAGAACAAGCTACCAACATAAAACGAATGGCGCTACTCTTCCAAGACATGGTCGGGATAATGTTACAGCCGGATCCTCCAGCTGAAGACCCTCCGATCATCTTTGAAGACGACAGAGGGGAGACGTCGAATTCTCCTCCGGCTCTTTCAGCAGCCAAAGAGGAAACTATTTCTAAGGCCGTCCTGGATGACTATATCGCTCAGCAGATACGAGTCCACCAAGCAAATGAAGCGGCTGGCCAGGTCGTGAAAACTGGGAGACCATATCCAGGCTGGTATGACCAGATAAAGTACCCGCCGGGCTACACGATCCCCAAATTCCACGTGTATAAGGGGACATGCAACCCCCACCAATATGTCGCTCAGTTTAGGGCACTTTGCGGCAACACCGGGGGCGATGATAAGCTTTTGCTCCGCCAATTCGTCGGCAGCTTATCGGAGACGGTATTTGAGTGGTACTCCGAACTTCCAAACGACTCCATCAAAACTTTGCGGAAATGGAGCTGTTATTCGCCCAGCGATTCGCGAGCGCAAATGAACGCACCCCGATAATAGCATTGATCAATGCAAGGGTAAAGCCGGGCGAAACTTGGGTTCAATATGCAATCCGATAGCGAAATCTGTGATCAAAGTGCGAACAGCGTATCGAAGAAGCACCGGCGGTGGGTATGTTCATGGGCACTCTCGACCCTCACGCGACTATTTCCCAGTTCATGATGTTCTTCAAGCCGACCACTTTCCAGGCCTTGATCAACAAACTGGCCCAAATGGACCAGATGGGTCATAGACCGTCTCCTCCAAAGCCAGACACTCGAAATGAGAAAGGAAAAGGGAAAGCGATCGTTGTCACCAACGCTCAACAACAACCGAGTGGTCCGAGAGCGGTTGTTCGCCAAAGCAACAAGCGGCAATACCTCGATGAGAAATTGAGACGTCCTTACTCGTTTTCCCGAGATAAAACAAGGAGACTGTTTGAACTGGCAGTGCGCAATATGCTCATCACTCTACCAGAGTCGAGACACCCACCGCAACCGAATGACGTCAATGATCCCAATTACTGCCCTTACCATCGAGTATTGGGCCATCCACTCGAAGATTTCTATGTCTTCAAAAGTTGGGTTGAAGACCAATACCAGCAAGGCAAGTTCGCGTTGTCTGAAAATTGGAAGGTGAACCCGCCACAACCACATGCTCCGAAAAAGATGGACATGCCGGGGGCATCGTGCTCATTCATACAGGAAGCTCCATGGGAAGTTGTTCTTTCGGCAAAAATTAAAAGAATGCCGAAAGATCTTCAAACATGTCCAGCAACCAGGTGGAAAAGCCCGCTAGAGCCGGAGATCATCGAGGAGATGCTAAAACCACGCCCAACATTGGGAATTAATAGTGATGGTGGACAAAACATTCGGGCCCAGCCGTCACAGTCTTCGAAGAAAAAGAAGAAGACCAAAAAGCCCGCGCTGTCTAACGACAAGCGCACGGATCTGCAAAAGCATATTGACGCGCTGAAAGAATACAACCAGAGGGCGCGAACCCCAGTCACGCTTCAAGAGTTCCTCAGTCACATCCTTGAGAATGAAGATAACGACAATAATGAGGGAGACGGCTTATCAGAAGAATCCGAAGATTATATGGCAAGTTGCCACATGATCGCTCATTTGTCGTTACGAAACAAAGCAGCTCACTCAGCGTTAGGAGATAACGTAGAGGAGCTGGGGGAAGGAGCAGTGCCAAAACCCTTGGTTTTTTGTGACAAGTTCTATCAAGGAGAAACCTACTTGTTTATAAAGCATCTGGCAAAACTTCGCCTCAAAGCTACAGCGGACCGAAATATCCTTAAACTAACAACGGACCGAAAACGTCCTTAAACTAACGACAGACCGAAACGTCCTTAAACTAACGACGGACCGAAACGTCCTTAAACTAACAACGGACCACTATGTCCTAAAACTGGCCGTTGATCGAGATGTCGATAAATTAAGGTGGATTGCAGCGTCCCAAAGCTGATATATAAAAAAAAGAATAAAAAAAAGAGAAAAAAGAAAACGGTATGTCCATAAGCAAAACGGGCACGGATGAAAACCCGAAAGGGCTCCGTGAGTAAATACAGCAGGGCTACCGGCGAGTCTTATGAAAACCCGAAAGGGCAAGATCTCGTTAGAATAAAAAAAAGAAAAAAAAAAGAGAAAAAAAAGAAAACGGTATGTCCATAAGCAAAATGGGTACGGATGAAAACCCGAAAGGGCTCCGTGAGTAAAAACAGCAGGGCTACCGGCGAGTCTTGTGAAAACCCGAAAGGGCGCGACCTCGTTAGAATAAAAAAAAACGGTATGTCCATAAGCAAAAAAGGCACGGATGAAAACCCGAAAGGGCTCCGTGAGTAAAAACAGCAGGGCTACCTGCGAGATTTGTGAAAACCCGAAAGGGCACAATCTCGTTAGAAGACACTTGCAAGGTCATCTCGACTTTGTAAGGAGAAACCACCTGCGTGAGATCCTTACAACTCACAAGGGAGCAACACACTTAGGGATCCCCACGATCCCTAGGGAGAAATTACACTTGCGATATCCTCACGACTCGTAAGGAGAACCCTCTTATGGGACCCTCGCGGCTCATAAGATTCAAAAGTCTTAAACTACAGGGATCTGAACCTGTTCTTAAGCAGCCTCCACAACCTCCAATACTGCCCTACAAGCGGCTCAATGCCGACCGTTGTATATAATCCACGGGCGTGAATAAACATTTCCCTAACAAAGTCACATCCGTGACTAAGGATATGTCTGCACGGTGAACAACCCTTGTAAGTACTCTCGACTTATAAGGAGAAAACCCTCTTGTAAGATCCTTACGACTTATAAGAGACCATGCACTTAGGAATCCTCACGATTCCTAGGGAGAAAATACACCTACGAGATCCTCACGACTTGTAGGGAGAAATACCTTTGTGAGACCCTTACGGTTCATTGAGTCAAAAGCCTTAGTCGACAGAATCCTAACCCTGTCTACTAAGCCACCTCTGTTCGACATCGACAGAGGCAAATGATGATTCGCTCCTGGCAATATTCCAGTTGTAGCGGTGCTGATGCCGAAATCGGTGTCTAATCCCAGGCTTGCAGCGAGAAGCTAGCGAGCCGCACATGCATACGAAATAGCCGAAATGATGGGGCAACTTGCAAACAAAATCAGCAAGTGAAAATGTATGCATGCAAAATAGCCGAAATGATTGGGCAACTCGCAATAAAAACAGCGAGTAAAAATAAAACAAATAGCCGAAATGATTGGGCACCGCGAAAAATAGCCGAAATGATTGGGCAATCGCGACCTTCGCGATATAAAACTGAAATGATAGAGTATCGCGGAAAGAAATAAAAAAAATGAAACGAAAATTAGGCCTACGGGTGATATCACATCGATCCCTGTATACAATCCAGGGGCGGAAACAAAGG
The DNA here is from genome assembly GCA_030015575.1 of Agapanthus africanus. NCBI lineage: Eukaryota > Viridiplantae > Streptophyta > Magnoliopsida > Asparagales > Amaryllidaceae > Agapanthus > Agapanthus africanus. The sequence goes on along the minus strand of CM057342.1, from coordinate 748,179,945 downwards.
AGAAATCACGCCTTCCCTCCTCAAACTCCATCAGAAAGAGAGCCAAGTATCGACGGTCACATCTGCATCCCAGAAGACCAACAACAACGCTCCTCCTTATGCCAACAAGGCACGGAAGTGACACAGCGAAACAGAATCATGGTAAAGCCCCCTAGTTCCAAATCTCGACGGTTCACAGACGGCCTAGAGATCACCAACGGCGTTTCTCCTTGCTCCAACAGGATGCAGATACGACGTCGACGAACGACCCCAGGGTCGAAACAACGGAGCCATGGAAGAGTCCCTAGTTCTAAGTCTCGACGGCCACATTTACAGCCTGGAGACCAACAACAACGTTTCTTCTCACTACAACGGAATGCAGACGAGACGTCAACAAGCGAACCCAAGGTCAAAACAAATCGGAGCCACGGGAAAGTCCCCAGTTCCAAGTCTCGACGGTTCAAAAAAAAAACAACCTAGAGACCACCTCGACGTTCGTATCGATACAGCAGACGCGATGTCACCCCCAGCGTTCTTCCTCAAACAAGATGTAGACGCAACACCAACAACGGAGCCATGGCAAAGTCCCTAGTTCCAAGCCTCGACGGTTCACCAACAACCTAGAGACAACCGCGACATTCGTCTCGATATAGCAGACGCAATGTCAGCAACGGCGTTCCTTCGCAGTCCAATCGGATGCAGACGCAACATCAACAAACGGAGCCACGGCAAAGTCCTTAGTTCCAAGACTCTACAGTCTACAGACAACCTAGAGTCAACCAATGACCTCTCCGTCGGATCAACGCTCTGTCTCAGAAACAATTCGTCTCAACCCGAGGAAATCAGTGTCCTTGGAAACCTCCTCGATTCAGGGAAATCAGCGTCCTTGACGAGAGCACTTCGATTCGCGTTGACCCGCAAGGAAATCAGTGTCTTTGCAGGAATACATCGACTCGTCTCAACCCGAGGAAATCAGTCTCCTTGGCAACCTCCTCAATTCAGGGAAATCAGCGTCCTTGACGAGAGCACTTCGATTCGCGTCGACCCGCAGAGAAATCAGCGTCTTTGCAGAAATACATCGATTCGTCTCAACCCGAGGAAATCAGTGTCCTTGGCAACCTCCTCGATTCATGGAAATCAGCGTCCTTGACGAGAGCACTTCGATTCGCGTCGACCCGCAGAGAAATCAGCGTCTTTGCAGGAATACATTGATTCGTCTCAACCCGAGGAAATCAGTGTCCTTGGCAACCTCCTCGATTCAGGGAAATCAGCGTTCTTGACGAGAGCACTTCGATTCGCGTCGACCCGCAGAGAAATCAGCGTCTTTGCAGGAATACATTGATTTGTCTCAACCCGAGGAAATCAGTGTCCTTGGCAACCTCCTCGATTCAGGGAAATCAGCGTCCTTGACGAGAGCACTTCGATTCGCGTCGACCCACAAGGAAATCAGTGTCTTTGCAGGAATACATCGATTCGTCTCAACTCGAGGAAATCAGTGTCCTTAGCAACCTCCTCGATTCAGGGAAATCAGCGTCCTTGACGAAAGCATCTAGATTCACGTCAACCCGCAGAGAAATCAGCGTCTTTGCAGGAGTACCTCGATTCGTCTCAACCCCGAGGAAATCAGCGTTCTTGGCGAAAACCTCGACTCAGGGAAATCAGCTTCCTTGACGAGAGCATCTCGATTCGCGTCGACCCGCAGAGAAATCAGCGTCTTTGCAGGAATACCTCGATTCGTCTCAACCCCAGGGAAATCAGTGTCCTTGGCAACCTCCTCGATTCAGGGAAATCAGCGTCCTTGACGAGAGCACCTCGATTGGCGTCGACCCGCAGAGAAATCAGCGTCTTTGCAGGAATACCTTGATTCGTCTCAACCCCAGGGAAATCAGTGTCCTTGGCAACCTCCTCGATTCAGGGAAATCAGCGTCCTTGACGAGAGCACCTCGATTCGCGTCGACCCGCAGAGAAATCGGTGTCTTTGCAGGAATACCTCAATTCGTTTCGACTCCAGGGAAATCAGTGTCCTTGGCAACCTCCTCGATTCAGGGAAATCAGCGTCCTTGAAGAAAGCACCTCGATTCGCGTCGACCCGCAGAGAAATCAGTGTCTTTGCAGGAATACCTCGATTCGTTTCGACTCCAGGGAAATCAGTGTCCTTGGCGAATACCTCGATTCAGGGAAATCAGCGTCCTTGACGAGAACATCTCGATTCGCGTCGACCCGCAGGAAATGAGCGTCTTTGCAGGAATACCTTGATTCGTCTCAACCCCAGGGAAATCAGTGTCCTTGGCAAATACCTCGATTCAGGGAAATCAGCGTCCTTGACGAGAACATCTCGATTCGCGCCGACCCGCAGAGAAATCAGTGTCTCTGCAGGAATATACAACGTCAGCAAAGCGGAGCCGCGACAAAGTTCCCAGTTCCATGACTCGGCGGTGCACAGACAACCCAAAGTCAACCCTCGACCTCCCTGTTGAAACGGTGCTTTGACTCGGGAGTAGGTCAATTCATCAGTCACTTACGAGTCCTCTCGACTTGTAAGGAAGAAAGTTCTCTTGTGAGATCCTTACGACTCTCAAGAGAAAACACATTTAGGAATCCTCACGATCCCTAAGGAGAAAATACACCTATGGGATCCTCTCGACTCGTAGGGAGAAAAAAAATCTTTATGAGACCCTCACGGCTCATAAAGTTGAAAAGTCTCAGGCGGCAGATCTGAACCTGTCTCCTAAGCCATCGCTACCTTATAAAGAGTTCATGATGAAATGTCATCTACCATCTATGGGCCACATTTGCTAAAGCCACAGTCGCCGCTGAAGTGAAGAAGCTACTTACGGATCCTCACGATTCGTAAGGAAAAATACCCGATTGAGATGCTTACGACTCACGGAGTTAATGAACACCTAGAAATCCTCACGATTTCTAGGGAGAATTTGCACCTATGAGATCCTCTCGACTCGTAGGGAGAAAAACCTTCTTGAGACCCTTACGGCTCATGAAGACGAAGAAAGTCTTAGGCTATAAGGACCCTAAACTTGTCTCCTAAGCCCTCAATTCTGTGGTCATGCATAACTCTGCACTACTTCACCCACGTACGTACTTACGTGGGCAAACTAGTGGGGGGCATTTGTTCCCGCTAAAATTTTGGCTCACAACCTGCTCCCTTATAAAAAAAAACTAATAATAATAATAATAATAATAAATAATAATAATAAAAAATAAAATAATAATAAAATAATAATAAAATAAAAAATAATAATATAAAAAAATAAAGGGAAAAACTCCACATGCAAAGAATGTAAATGTCTCAGTGCTGAGAGTCAAAGACTCTGTCGTAGCGCACCACGTGCAAAACACGTGTGCGCTAGCGCTAGGTGCGCTGCGCTCTAAGCAGCGCACCACGTGTCATACACGTGTGCGCTAACGCAATTTGCTCTGTCGTAGCGCACCACGTGCAAAACAAGTGTATGCTAGCGCTAGGTGCGCTGCGCTCTAAGCAGCGCACCACGTGTCATACACGTGTGATCTAGCGCAATGTGCGCTGCCTTTTAAGCAGCGCACCACATGCAAAGCACGGGTGCGCCAGCGCTGGAACCTAAAAGCTCCCCAACCGTCAGATCAAAGATCTAATAATAATGATAAATCATTAATTAATCAGAATTAAATTCTGTTAAGGAAAGATTCCTTAAAATCTTTCCAAATGACAAGATTGTGCTCCGTAAATCAGAGCACCGTTGGATCAATGATCCAATGGTAAATAAAAATTACCAAAAGACAAAATAAATTCTGTTATGGAAAGATTTTCTCAATTTTGTTAAAAAACAAGAAGATTGTCTTCTGTAAAACAGGAGCCTTAAGATCAAAGATCCAACGGTGGGAAATATTCCCCAATCAATCAAAAGGAAGATCTCTTAAACCGATTTAACAAATCGATTGGCCCTATATAAAGACCCCAAGACTTCAAGTCTCATATAGAGAAAACCCTCTGAAAACTTTGAGAAAAACTCAAAGAGAAAGAAAGGCAAGCCTTTGAAGAAAGAAGATCATTTCTTCATCTTTAAAGGTAAAACAATTAATTCTTGAACAACAGAGATGAAATCATCTCGTAAAAAGAAGAAACATCTTCTAAAAAGATCTTAGATCTATAAAAAAGACCAAGGTCTTTGATTAACATAAAGGATTAAAAGATCTAATCCTTAAAATATAAAAAAGAAGTATTTTACTTCATTCACAGATCTTTTGATCTATAAAGGCAGAGCCTTTTAATAAAAACAAAAACTTTGGTTCTTGGATCTTGAGGCAAGGCCTCCTTTGAAGAACATAAACTTGTTCTTTGATCTTAATTTTGATATGATGCGCTTTGCGCTACTGGAAAGTGCTTTGCACTCATGAACTGCGCCCTTGCGCTCTTTTGACTGGCGCTCCGCGCCAAAACATGCCACGTGACACGATCTGCGCTTGGCGCTCCTGAAAACAGCGCTCTGCGCTCTTGGGTTGGCGCTCAGCGCCTAGCGCGCCACATGTCACTCACTGGCGCACCCACAAACTGGCGCAGCACGCTCATAAATTAAAAGCGCAGTGCGCTAACAAACTAGCGCTAAGCGCGACACGTGTCCTCTTCGTGTGCGCTAACCGACAGAAGCGCAATGCGCTCTTTGACTGGCGCAAAGCGCCTAGTGCGCCACGTGGCGCCCTGTCAGAACATACTTTGTTCTGATGAATGCTATGCATTTAATACCAGACAAAAAAATGTCAAAGCCCAATGCTTAGCATTATTAAAAAGGGCCGAGCCCAAATAAAGGCTTAATAGCCAGCACAAAAAATAAAATGTTAAAACATTTTAATTGGACTTAGCCCAATTCTGGCCATAAGTCCTCAACTTATTTTAAAAGGAGCACATCTGCTCTTTCAACCAAATCACCCCGGTTCAAGGGTACATCTCTTCACTTATTTGATATTTGTCGTTGTAATTCCTCAACGTCTTCAAAGAGGTGACGGGTCCCGACGACCACACATTTTACGGACTGTGAGGTCCTTAAACTCACGGACTATGATGTCCTTAACCTCGACCGTGATGTCTTAAAACTAACAACGGACTGTGGGGTCCCTAACCCCATGGACTATGATGTCCTTAACCTCGACCGTGACGTCTTAAAACTAACATCGGACTGTGGGGTCCCTAAACCCATGGACTATGATGTCCTTAACCTCGACCGTGATGTCTTAAAACTAACGTCGGATTATGGAGTCCTTAAATCCATGGACTATGATGTCCTTAACCTCGACCGTGATGTTTTAAAACTAACATCGGACTGTGAGGTCCCTAAACTCACGGACTATGATGTCCTTAACCTCAACCGTGATGTCTTAAAACTAACCACGGACTGTGGAGTCCTTAAACCCATTGACTATGATGTTCTTAACCTCGACCGTGATGTCTTAAAACTAACGACGAACTGTGGAGTTCTTAAACCCATGGACTATGATGTCCTTAACCTTGACCGTGATGTCTTAAAACTAACGTCGGACTGTGGAGTCCTTAAATCCACGGACTATGATGTCCTTAACCTCGACCGTGATGTCTTAAAACTAATATGGGACTGTGAGGTCCCTAAACTCACGGACTATGATGTCCTTAACCTCGACCGTGATGTCTTAAAACTAATGACGGACTGTGGATTCCTTAAACCCATGGACTATGATGTCCTTAAGCTCGACCGTGATGTCTTAAAACTAACGACGGACTGTGAAGTCCTTAAACCCATGGACTATGATGTCCTTAACCTTGACCGTGATGTCTTAAAACTAACGTCGGACTGTGGAGTACTTAAATCCATGGACTATGATGTCCTTAACCTCGACCGTGATGTCTTAAAACTAACACCGGACTGTGAGGTCCTTAAACTCACGGACTATGATGTCCTTAACCTTGACCGCAATGTCTTAAAACTAACATTGGACCGTAATGTCCTTAAACTAATTATCGACCGCAATGTCAATAAACTAAACAACAGAGCCCAATTGCTCTTTTGTTGGATCTAAACGATCCCGTTAAGTTGATCTTGGTATAGAATTAGACTAACGTGTCCTTGAAAAACGTTTAAGTTGATCTTAGCCCCAAATAAGGCTAACGTATCCCTATACACAAACCCCCCCCCCAAAACCCAAATCTAAGAAAGATACGGATTTGGACTAGTCCACGCCCTACGGGAGACAACATAACTTAGTCTCCGTATACAATCCACGGGCAACCAAACACAAAACAAACACCCACGACACGAAGTGACCATATGGAGAAGGAGAAAGTTGTTACCGCGATGCGCTAGCGTAATTAACTGCAGGGGCTTGCGCCTGCAGGGAAGAGCGTCCCCACAATCAAAAACCCCTCAAACGAGAGGGAATCTGACGAAGTCTACTACATCGGCCGCATCCGTTTAAACCTTCGATACATGGTGCCATAAATCAACTTGGTATCTTCGGAGAGGTGGACGGATGGCACCAATTAGCATCTGCCCCTAGATTCAGGCAAGACGTCCAGTATTCCCGTCTTCAGGCGGTGAACAAACGATTTCTGAAACGTTACACAAGGGTGGGCCTGGTTGCCTCTTGATGAGGGCTTTTGATCCTTAAGGACGGGCCGAGCAGGGTTACTGCCCGGTGCCTCTTGGCGAGGGCTTTGATCTCTGGCGTCGTGGGGTAGGGAACTACCAGCCAGGGATAGCTGAGCAGGGTAGCCGCTCGGCCGCCTCTTGGTGATGGCTTTAATCCCTGGTGTCGTGGGGTAGGGAACTACCAGCCAGGGATAGCCGAGCAGGGTAGCCGCTCGGCCGCCTCTTGGCGAGGGCTTCAATCCTTAGCGCTGGAATGGCCGTAAGAGACCTGCTAAGGACGGACCGAGCAGTGAAGCCGCCCAGTCGATTCGTGAGGTTCTGTCCAACCTTCCTAGTGCGAATGTGGGGAAGAGGGACGGTCATGGGCGACATGTGTCATGAATGCGTGGGGGAGGTGGAGCACCGGAGCCGCGTCGTTTCGATTTCAACGAGAAAGGCTCGATGCCTGCCGCGTGACGGTACAGTTGTGGGTGAAACGAGCGACTGTTGGACTCGTGGGGTATCGCGGGCTGTAAAGCGGAGGGAGCGTTGATTACTCCTTTCTTCACACCCAAAACATAACAATGGAGGACTTCCCTTTTACGATCCCCGACATCGTAAATTTCGAGGACGTGTACCTCTATGACAAGTACTGCACCGAGAACACGGTGCAGCTAGTGATTGTCCGCATTGGGGATCATTTCGGCCGACTTCTTCCCCAGCGCTCCCCCCTGCTCCAGCTGCTAATGTACTCCATCTAGAGGGCGTCTCCGGGGCTCTACAACCCCTTGTCCGAACAGCTGAGGGACGAGGCGGTTGGTAAGCTAAGGTCTTTGCGGCGCTTCGGCCTGATCTCCGCGGGTCGGCGGGATCGCTCGGTGGCACTCATCCTTGAGTGCTGTCAATTGAGGCACCACGCCGACATTCGTGGGTGGCATCAGAGGCAAAGGGTTGAAGCGGCGAGGGCTCGGCTGGCGGAAATATGCTCGGAGTACCACGAGCAGTGTTTCCTGCACCCCTTCCCCCGCTATTATAATTTTTCTTATTCGGTGTACGGCTGAGGAGCCTATAGTACCCTTTGAATAAATAAACTCTTCTTTTTGCAATGCTTTATTGATCCCTTCTTATTATATAAACAGAAAGATCTTGAGAAAAGTTTACATCGCCTTAGTCAAAGAAGTACAAGCTAGTAGATGTTCTTTTCATTAGCACGGTTTGAACTCCTAGGATGTCTGTTGGCCTCCGCGTACTGCATAGGGTGCTGAGCCTCGTAGGTATCCGACGTACCCCCGCCGACATGACCATGATCTGGCCGATTGTTAACTCGCCGGGAGGGGACGCTGCTCTTACTCACGGACAACTTGCCGCTTGTCCCGCAAGTACGCTGCCAGGTGTTCCGAACAGATGATCTCCTCGATGTAGTCTCGGAGCTGCTTACAACTTTCTGTAGAGTGGCCTTGCGACCTGTGGAAACCGCAGTAAGGACCCCGGGTGCGCTTTGCCGCCATGCGCGAGATCGGGGGAGCTTGAAGAAACCCTCGCCCTTAGCCTCCTCTAGCAGTACTGTCTGGGAGACGTTGAGCGGGGTGTACTCCTGAAACTTTAGGGAGTAGGGCTTTGATCGCTCAAGTCTCCTTCTCTCTTTCCTCGCTCTTTTCTTTGAGTCAGTTTGCTCAGCCCCGGGGAGATTCTTGTTCACCTCGGACTCGAGCTGGATCTCGCGCTCGGTCCAGGCCTTTACCTCGGCCATGGTCTTAGGTTGCGCTAAAGCAAAGGAGCGTAATCACTCCTTGTGCCTAAGACCAGACCAAAGTGTTGTAATGACCGTCTCGTCCCGATGTTCTGGGACTTTAAGAAGGGAATTGTAGAAGCGGGTAACGTACCCTTTGAATGTCTCCTTGTCTCCGCTCTTGATTGTGAAGAGGTGGTCGACGGTCCGTTTCTTCCGTCTGTTCCCGACGAAGTGGCCGAGGAATTGGGTGGCCAGCTCATCGAAGGTTGAGATCGAGCGTGGCGCGAGTCCTCGGAACCAGTCCCATCTGGAGCGGATGAGAGTGGCTGGGAAAGCTCGGCATTAGGAGGCGTTAGAGTTGTCTTGGAAGCTCATTCCTGCGGTGAATGTGTCCAGATGGTCCTTCAGGTCGGACTTACCATCGAAGAGAGATACCTTTGGGGGCTTGTTTCGGGAGGAGACATGGACGGCGAGTAGCTCCTCGGTGAAGGGTTTTGTGAGCGAGTCGGAGGCGTACTTAGCCCCGTCGTTCGAATGACGACCTTCCCGATGCATACCTTCGATCTTCTTTTCAAGGGCGTCGAGTCGGCCGTGGTATCCCGACGATTCGGCACATTCTGATCTTTGGACTCTGCTGTTGGAGACCTGTGTCTGGCCGCGGCCCCAGTTCCTCTCGATGAGGTTCCATAGGTCCCCTGGCGAGGTAGTCTTCGAGGTGCCGCGACGAGTCCCTTCCGCACGACCCCGCCGAGGGAGGGGGTGTCGGTCATGCCTGGGCGTAGGCGAGCTGACAGACATCTCCTCGGAAGGGACGGGGGCGCGAAGGGACTCGGGGCGAGGCACTCTAGCAATGGACCTCGGTGTGGAGCTGTGGGGTGCCCAGCGGGTCATAGAATATGTTGGCCCGGGAGATCTGCGGCCGTGGGAGGCAGCGAGGCGGTGGTCGGCCGTGCCGACGCGAGCAGAGTTTTCTCTCCCTCAGTATGGGTCTCGGTCCTGAGGTGGGGGAGCGGAGACCTGGGGAGCCTGCCCCGCCGTTTGGACACGGACGAGCGCATCCATGACGGACGCGAGTCGGTCTATCCGGGCGGCGAGGGCGTTGATGGCGTTCGAGGGAGGAGATTCATCTGCACCTCCGTTGTGGGGGAGGCGGCGGCTAGTGCTTGGATCGTCGTGGTGATCACTCGCCATTGAGTCGAGGTCAGAAGGTGAACTTTGTTCGATGGAATCAAGAATTTCCCACAGACGGCGCCAGCTGACGTGGATCGTATCACGTCAAGATGTTACCTTCTGTAGATCTGCTGTTGAGCGATGATGGACGGCTGAGATTGAATTGGAGGTTGCCTCCTGAAGCGTGTGGATCTCAATGGGTTTGAGGCGGTTGTGGCCGAGCTACCGGCAAGGAAGTCCCCGGGTTGTTGTACCACCGAGAACTCTCCGACGATCAAGTTAGACCGGATATTTGAGCAGAGTAACGATCTAGTGGGGAGAAATTGCATACCTTGATTGTCTAAGAGAGGGGTTTATATAGCGGCAGCGATGGGCAGGCAGGCGTGAGAATCACGCCGGTCGTTACGCTCCCGACGTCACGCCCACGTGATAAGCAGGATCCCGCATTAATGGCGAGATAGGGTCGTTAATGGGGGATCGTGATGGCATGGAACGTGGGATCGTGGGCGGCAAATATCTCGCGCATGGCGAGATTCGCGGAGCCGTGGCGTGGAAGCCTGTGATCAGCGCTGCGGGTCGGTCAGGATGAGACCGAGGAGGATTAGCTCGGCGGGAAGCTCGGGGACGAGCGGGAGGCCGAGGTGTCCTGATTCTGCTAAAGCCCGGAGACGAGCTGAGAGGGCTGAGGAGGCCAGTTATGCAGGGCGCTCGGAGGTGAGCTAACAGTTGTTTGTAAGGCGGGCACAAGAATGGTGTGGTCGGTAGAAGAAGGTCAGCCATGTCCATGGGCCGCAGACCCAGGGTATTCTTGTACCGTTCCTTGTTCTTTCTTGTTAGCTTCGGGACACGTTGTTTACCCCAATCAGAGCAAAGCTCTGTTCAAATTCCAAGGCGGGAAATGAAGCGACGCTTCTGATTCCCCCAATCAGAGCAAAGCTCTGCTTTGAAAAAGTAAATTTTAATAAATGAAGCAACGCTTCAGATCCCGTGTGCTGCGCGCAGAGCGCCACGTGTCAAAATATGGCACGCCAGCGCAGGGAGCGCAACGCCCAAGGTAACGCGCCCAATCAGAGCAAGGCTCTATTTAAAACAAAAATTAAAGGAAAGCAACGCTTCAGCTGCGCAAGCGCTGCTCCGCGCGACACGTGTCAGCGCAGTTGCGCTGCACTGTGCGCTGCGCGACACGTGTCAACGCAGTTGCGCTGCGCGACACGTGTCAGCGCAGTTGCTCAAGCGCAGTTGCGCTGCGCTGTGCGCTGCGCGACACGTGTCGAGCGCAGTTGCGCGAGCGCAGTTACGCTGCGCTGTGCGCTGCGCGACACGTGTCGAGCTCTGGGGCATTTGCACCAAACAGAATTAAAATTCTAGTAAGATCTTCCTGTTCTTGTTAAAACAAGAAGATTGTCTTCTGTAAAACAGAAGCCCTTGGATCAAAGATCCAACGGTGGGGAAAATTCCCAAAATCACTCAGAGAATGATCTCTTTAACAAATTTAACAAATTAATGGGCACTATATAAAGGCCTCTAGACCCCAATTCAAAAAAAGAGGAGAACAAAAAAAAGAAAGAACTGGAAGAACTTCAGAACAGAGAGAACTCTGAAGAATTTTGAGAAAACTCAAGAACAAAAAAGAAAAAGGTAAAAACCTTTATAAAAGAGAATGTTCTCTTCGAAATAGATCATTGATCTAAGAACAAGATCAATGATCCTCAATAAATAAAAATAATAACAGTGCCTTGCACTTTTTTATGAATCATTGGTTCTGTAATCTTAAAGATTCTTTTCTTTAATCCAAAATTGGACCAAGTTATTGAAACAGTGCCCTGCACTTGCAAAATTGGCACTGTTGCGCTCCTGGGTTGGCGCAAGCCACCAGAGAGCGCCACGTGTCAGCGGCGCAACAGCGCAGCGCACTGACGCAGCGCACTGCGCTGTTGCGCTTGCGCTCACCAGAGCGTGACACGTGTCACCTCCATATGCGCTTGCGCTCAATAATTGGCGCAAAGCGCCTGACAAGTCACTGTCAGATAATTAATGCACTGCATTATTTACAGAAGGGCCAAGCCCAACTAAAAAGGGGCCTAACAGGCCAAATCAGATGCTCTGCATCATTTATAAAGGGACAGAGCCCAAATCAAAAAGGCCTAGCAGGCCAGAATAAAATGTAGTGCATTATCAAACATGGGCAAAGCCCTAGCACAGGCCTAATAGGCCAAAGATAAAAACGTCGAATATTCTCAACTGGACTTAACCCAATCATGACCGTAAGTCCTCAAATTAAATTGACTGAGCAAGACTGCTCTCTTAAATCAATTTACATCCGGTTCAAGGGTACATCTCCGAACTCCTCTGACACCTATCGTTGTAATCCTTCAACGACGTCAAAGAGGTAACGGGTCCCGACGACCACACATCCAAACGGACTGCGGGGTCCTTAAACTCGTGGACTAATGCGTCCTTAAACACAACCATACGGACTGCGGGGTCCCTAAACTCGTGGACTAATGCGTCCTTAAACACATCCAGATGGACTGTGGGGTCCTTAAACCCACGGACTTATGCGTCCTTAAACTAACGGACTAATGCGTCCTTAAACACACCCATATGGACTGTGGGGTCCTTAAGCCCATGGACTTATGCGTCCTTAAACTACCTATGGACCACCATGTCCCTAAACTGGCAGTGGACCACTACGTCCCTAAACTGGAACAATAGAGCCCTCAAACGCTCTTTTGTCGGATCTAAACGATCCCGTTTAAGTTGATCCTAGCCTCAAATCTGGCTAATGCATCCTTAAACATTCAATCGGACTTCATCTCCTTAATCAACTTTGGTTCAAGGGTACATCTCCGAACTCCTCTGACACCTTTCGTTGTAATCCTTCAACGTCGTCAGAGAGGTGACGAGTCCCAATGGCCATATACATTAAACGGACCACTACGTCCCTAAACTGGAACAATAGAGCCCCTAAATGCTCTTTCCGTTAAGTTGATCTTAGTCTCAAATCAGACTAACGTATCCTTAACGAACGTTTAAGTTGATCTTAGCCTCAATACGGCTAACGTATCCTTAAACTAAAACATCAAACCCAAATCTAAGTAAATACGGATTTGGACTAATCCACATCCTACGGGCGACGGCATAACTTAGTCTCCGTATACAATCCACGGGCAACCACAAACAAAACAAACACACATGACACGAAGTGAAATTTCTGGAGAAGGAGAAAGTGGTTACCGCGATGCGGTAGCGTAATTAACTGCAGGGGCCTGCGCCTACAGGGAAGAGCGTCCCCACAATCAAAAAACCCTCAAGCGAGGGGGAATCTGATGAAGTCTGCTACATCGGCCGCATCCGTCTAAACCTCCGATACACGGTGCCATAAATCAACTTGGCATCTTCGGAGAGGTAGACGGATAAAACCAAATAGCATCTGCCCCGAACTTCAGGCAAGACGTCTCTCAGTCGTCGTCGCCGTCTTTCGGAGGTGAACAGATTCTGGCACGCCCGGTGGGACCTTTTCCTCTTTCCACTCCACACTTCGTGTGTCGTCTTCACGAACGAATCGCGATTTGTTAGTGGTTGCCTTTGGATTTCAGGTTACTAAGGTTTGGTCTTTTGCCTGGCGCAGAAATCAAGCATCAATGGCCTCTAACTGCTCGAGCTGCTCGAAGTGCAAGTGCAATCAACGCTCCGCCTCACCTCGAGGCGTAGCCTACGGGCCTCACGCGGCCTCCATCCTTGCCATGCCGGTAGAACAGGTGACCCGGGCCACCACCGGTTTGTTTTTCGGGACCATGATCCCGCCTGCAAGCTTCACCATGCCAATGCCCGCACCAGAAGCGAACAAGAAGTCGGTCTTCGACCGGCTCACTGCTACGACGGCCCCTTTCAACGAGTCGTCCACTATCAAACCAGCAGCCTCTGTCTTTGCTAGGCTGAGCCAGAACACTGAGATGGCCGTCCCGAAAAAGACAGCCACCCCTGCTCCAGAAGTCGTCAAGGCGGCTTCTCCTGTCAAAGAGTCGGTCTTTTCAAGGCTGACTATTCCAGCTCCTGCCCCTGCTCGAGGATTTGTCTTTGACAGATTGAATATCACCCCTCAAAGGACAACCTCAGTCTTCAAGAGGCTAACACCAGCGGCGCCTCATCCAGACAGGGGGCAAGAAGAAGCTGTCTCTATCGCCGAGCCAGCCCCAACGGCTCGTCATGCTCGACGTCGCCATTGGCAACGAGTAAGGAAGGCAGGGGGCAACTCCCCCTCAGGGATAACTCCACCTGCTCCAGTGGTGGAAGTTAATGCTGCTGTTCCAACTGGGAACAGCTTTGAACCACTTAGGAGAGCAAGTAAGAACTCTCCAACTGCTACACTGAAAAGATCTCCTCCACCTGCGGAGAGGGTACCGGAAACGAAGCTGGAGCAGCCCCCTCAACGGCTGTCCTCCAAAATATACAAGGTCTGGCGAAGGGTTCAAGACTCAGTAATCGTTCAAGACCACTCTCACCGGAAGAAGAGGGTAAAATTTCAAGAAGAAAAGAACCGTCCGGACAAACAACAAAGGACGACCACCACCTGGGTGCCCGCTGCAACGGCCCTCTTAACTTCAACGGCTCACAAAAGAAGGAGGCCGGAGAAAATTCCCACGCCCATGGCAAATGTCAGAGGCAGTGAACCTAAACGCCCTAAGTCCGGGGGCATCGTGGTTCATACTGTATACATGGCGTCGAGAAAGGATGACAGCCGTGCATCTACAGGTCATAGGCCGCTTACACGGTCAGTGACCAAAGCTCAGGAGCAACAGCAAAAGCTCCAGGAAATGATGAACGCGATGGCCGCACTCACTGGGCCAAAAGAAAGCCCCGAAGCGTCATCTGATCAACGCCAGGAGCAAGAAACTGACGCTGAATTCCTTCATCGGGTATTGGAGAAGAAGGATAAAGAGGCTGCTGAACAAGCAGCCAACATAAAGCGAATGGCCCTCCTGTTCCAGGACATAGTGGGAATGATGATTCAACAAGATCCTCCTACTGAAGATCCTCCGATCATCCTTGAAGACGACGGGGGAGAAACGTCAAATCCTCCACCAGTTCTGTCAACAGCTAAGGAGGAGACAATCTCCAAAGCTGACTTGGACGACTATATAGCTCAGCAGATCCGGGTTCATCAGGCGATTGAGGCAGCCGGTCAGGTCGTAAAAACGGGACGGCCATATCCGAGCTGGTATGACCAGATCAAGTACCCGCCGGGCTATACAATACAGAAATTCCATGTCTATAAAGGGACTGGCAATCCCCACCAGCATGTTGCCCAGTTCAGAGCGCTCTGCGGCAACACCGGCGGTGATGATAAATTGCTGCTTCGCCAGTTCGTTGGTAGCTTGTCGGATACAGCATTCGAATGGTACTCCGAGCTCCCAAACGACTCTATCAAGACCTTCGCGGAGATGGAGTTGCTGTTTACCCAGCGTTTCGCAAGCGCCAGCGAATGCACCCCGATAACGGCGTTGATTAATGCCAGGGTGAAGCCAGGCGAAACATGGGTTCAGTATGCGATACGGTGGAGGAACCTATGGTCAAAATGCGAATAACGCATTGAAGAGGCACCGGCAGTAGGTATGTTTGTAGGAACCCTCGATCCGCAGGCGACCATATCCCAATTTATGATGTTCTTCAAGCCGACTACCTTCCAGGCCCTGATCGACAAGCTGGCTCAAATGGATCAGATGGGCCATAGACCACCCCCTCCAAAGCCGGACTCTCGAAACAAGAAGGGGAAGGGAAAAGCGATCGTTGTCGCTAATGCTCAACAACAGCCAAGAAACTTGAAACCGGCTGTCCGTCAAAATAATATGCGTCCACGCACGCCCCTTGAGGAGAGGCTAGGACGTCCTTACTTGTTTCCTCAAGATAAAACGAGGAGACTGTTTGAGCTGGCATTGCGCAACCGACTCATAAATCTGCCGGATCCAAGACGTCCATCGCAGCCAAATGATATCAACGATCCCAACTACTGTCCCTATCATCGAGTACTGGGTCATCCGATCGAAGATTGCTACGTCTTTAAAAATTGGATTGAGGACCAATACCAACAGGGAAAGTTCGCATTGTCCGACAGATGGAAGGTGAATCCGCCGCAGCCCCACACCTCTAAGAGGATGAATACGCCGGGGGCAACATGCTCTCTCGTTGAAGAATCCCCATGGAAGGTCGTGCTATCAACCAAGACAAAGAGGATGCTAAACGATCTTCAAACATGCCCAGCGATCAGGTGGAAGAACCCGTTGGAACCTCAGATCATTGAAGGGATGTTGAGACCGCGTCCAACTCCAAGGACCGATGGTGGTGGCCCAAGCACTCACAACCAGCCGTCAAAATCTTCAAAGAAGAAGAAGAAGAAATCTAAGAAGCCCGTGAAGCCTGGCGACAAGAGCACGGACTTACAAAAATAAATTGACGCGCTGGAGGAATACAATCAAAAGGCACGGACTCCCATTACACTCCAAGAGTTCCTCAACCACGTATTTCAAGAGGAAGATGCGGGAGAAATTTCGTCGGATGAATCCGAAGAATATGTGGCAGGCTGTCATATGATCTCCCATTCGTTTATAGACGATGAGGAAACTCTTTGTGCTGAAAAGCCGGGGGCAGATCCTGAGCCAGAACTTCTAGGACCATCAGACGAAATGATTGATGCATTCCTGAACGAAACCCGTCTTAAAAGCAAAACTGATCGGGAACGCGAGGCGGTCATATTTGAAAGGGCCAAACGCCAGCGACTTGACGAAACAGTTGGAATACTCCCGCTGGAGCAAAATTCATCCACCGCAGATGAAAGCAAATTCAAGACGAGGAAAAGGTTTGCTAAGACCATATCCATGGGTATGAAGCTACCATCCTTTGAAGGAAACATTACTGGTGAAACGGAAATGCACCCTTCATAATGCTTATATCATCAAAAGGTTTCGCACCCCACAGAATAGTGCAAAGCTTTCAATGGATGGTGGCAGGGATATGCTGCTCACCGACAACATTTTAAACGGGAGAAGCGCAAGACTCGTCGGGAGCAGAAAAATACGACCGAGGGGCGTGACAAAACTACCGGCAATTGTCACATGGTTAACGTCGGGGAATCATAAGTGCTCACATTCGGGAGCGATTCTGACGAGGAGTTGGCTCTTAGCCCCCTCTTTAAAGAGTCCACTTCAGGAAAAGAAGAAGAGCCGAAGGTTTGCGAGAATATCCGGCTGCGTAATCGGACGCTACCCAAAAAGAATCTCGAGCCCTCAAACAAAAAAGATAAAGGGAAAGAAAATGTCTCTGAGGATATCGCCCTAGATGACCAAGTCGTGGAAGAGCTAACTGCCAAGGACCCGCCAAAGAAAAATAAGGTGGATTACAACGTTCTAGCGCATCTGAGGAAGCTACCCTCGCAGCTCAGCATTCTTGACGCCCTTTTACTATCAAAAGAGGCGAGAGATTCATTAATTAAAGCACTACAGGAGCCGGAGCAATTCCAAGCTTTCCTGGCTGAAGAAAAGATGAAGGATGAATTGGAGGAAGTGCACACGGCCGATGTCACTTTTGGCGATGAAGACCTTCTCCTTGGGACGTGCGAACACAATCGCCCCCTCTATGTCTCAGGATACTGCCATGACATAAAGATAGGCAAAATCCTGGTCGACAATGGATCCTCCGTTAATCTCCTCAACGTACAAGTATTAAAGGAAATCTGCATGAGTGTCCAGCACCTTGCTCGGGACAAGATCACCATCTCAGGGTTCGACTCTCAATCATCAAGAACTCTTGGGTCTGTGATACTGACGCTACGCTTTGGGATGTTCGTCACGGACATTAAATTCCACGTCATAGACGCCAAGACATGCTACAATGCTCTGCTCGGCCGACCATGGTTGCACGAGTACAATATCATCCCCTCTACACAGCATCAGTGTATGAAATATTTTAAGGATGGTCTCGAGTATACCGTGACGGGAGAACTGAACCCGTTTTCCATGAACGAAGTTCGCAAATATGAAGATGCCAAATACTTCTCACCGGATTTTGAGGACACGGAGAGATGTCACAAGCCGGAAAACAAAGCTAACGCCACCATCCCTGTCTTCGGCAGTAATACCGAGGAAGAAGAGGAGATAGTTTATTCGGGTCCGCCCCAATATAACAAGCCAGGACCATCCGCTCCTACATTGATCTTTGGTAGTGATTCGGAAGATGAGGTCCATACCATATTCTCCGCTCGGCCTTCAATACAAACATCCGCTGACGAAGAGCAGAGTCTGCAAGTCGCCATGGTTCCACTTGAACATCATAAAGAACTGGATGCGCTCGATACCTACACGGTAGAGGAGCTGCGGACGTTCTATGTCCCTCCTAAGCGAGAAGGCGAGAAGGCAATTCTATTCTACCGCTCTGAAAAAACCAAAGTGGAGAAAGAAATCTGGCATGGTATGGATCCTACGCTTGACAGGCTTCAGCCCATCCGTTTACCCAGATATTACAAAGAAGGCTTGAAGAGGCTGCTAAAGCGCCAAGGGATACCCTTCAAACAGACCGCTCAAAAAGCCAAATTCTATGACAGGGTTTGGAACGTCCCCGGAACTCAGCACAAGCTGCCTAGTGGGAAGATGGAAATAATCGGGCTCGGATACATTCGGTCCAAGAAACGAGAGCTGCTCCGCGACTGTTACGCCGTACATGACTTCAATGAAGAAGCGGATGCTCAATGGGAGGACGTTAATACTGAACCAGTAAAAGTTCCTGATACAAAGGTGCCCAGTCCGTCGTTCGAAGAACAAATGGACAGGCTTATAAGGGAGGCTGGTCAAAAAGTCCGAGACGACCACAACCGCGAAATGACCATCTACGAGAAAGCCAAAATGCAACGCCTCCTCCAACAGGCCGTGAAAGGTGAAAATGCCACCCCCTGTCAACCTGTTATAAAAAAGGCTCGACGCAGATGCAGAAACAAGTCTAAAGGCCAAAAAGGCGCTTAACAACAACAAAGCGGAACTAAGAAGCCACACGAGCAGGAATTGAGCGGTCCAGATCTATCCCTTGTGAAGAAAATGAGTCGAGCGTACTCTTTTCCTCGGGACAAGACGAAGAGAATACTTGACCTCGCTCTAAAACATCAGATGCTTACACTGCCGGAGTCTAAACACCCCGAACAAGCAAGCGAAGTCTCTCACCCAAACTATTGCTCTTATCACCGAGTAATAGGGCACCCTCTCGAAGACTGCTTCACTTTCAAGAATTGGGTCGAAGATCAGTATCAGCTCTGAAAATTCGCTCTGTCTGACAACTGGAGGGTAACGCCGCCACAGAAGCACGAACCCAAAGTCATGAAAGCAGAACCAACTCCACATTGGTCTTGGAAGCGAATTCGTACTTGCCACATGATAACGATATCAAAGGAAGAGCCCGAGAACACGGATAACCTTCCCTGGTGCTTCGAAAACAGCAACGATGAGGTGATCTCAGAATTTCCGCCAGCGCCAAAAGAGCTGGAGGATGGAATACATACCACTGCAGATAACCTTAAGAAAATTGAGTTGGGGACGACAAACGACCCGCGACCGACATTCGTCAGCGAGATGATATCTGAAGAAAGGGTGGTTGCGTTAAAAGACGTGCTTATTCAGTACAGAGATTGCTTCGCGTGGAACTATTCCGAAATGCCAGGACTAGATCCAGAAATCGCTGTGCATAAATTGGCGATATCTCCGGACGTCAAGCCGGTCAAACAAGCGCCAAGAAGAATGCGGCTCGAGCTTGAGATGAGTATTAACGCCGAGGTCAAGAAGCTAATCGACTCTGGTTTTATCCAGGAGGTTCAATATCCTGAATGGATCGCCAACATCGTCCCGGTGATGAAGAAAAATGGGACAGTACGCATATGCGTGGACTTCCGGGATCTCAATAAGTCCTGCCCGAAAGATGATTTCCCAGTGCCAGTCACTGAACTGATGATAGACAATACGTCCACTCACGAAGTTTTCTCCTTCATGGACGGCTCATCAGGATATAATCAAATCAAGATGCATCCCGAAGACCAGAAGCACACCGCTTTTCGGACTCCTCTGGGAATATTCAGTTATAAGGTGATGCCCTTCGGTCTAAAGAACGCCGGTGCCACCTATCAGAGGGCCATGACGAAGATCTTCGATGACCTTATACATGAAATCGTCGAATGCTATATCGACGACCTCGTGGTGAAAAGCAAATCGTATGAGGAACATCTCGAGTATCTGAAGACCGTATTTCAATGCCTTCGACGATACAACTTGAAGATGAATCCTCTCAAGTGCGCATTTGGAGTTTCCTCGGGCAAATTTCTGGGATTCGTCGTCCGACACCGAGGTATCGAAGTAGATCCGTCGAAGATTAAGGCGATAATGGAAATGCCTCCACCGAGAACTCTCAAACAGCTGCGGTCTCTCCAGGAAAAGCTCGCGTATATACGGCGATTTATAGCCAATCTTTCTGGCAAATGCTGTCCTTATAGCTACCTGATGAAGAAGGGGACCCCGTTCATCTGGGATCAAAAATGCCAAAGCGCGCTAAACGAAATCAAACAGTACTTGCAAAACCCGCCAGTGCTGGCTGCTCTGGTCAAGGGAAAGCCCCTCATTCTCTATACGACCGCCCTCGAAGGTTCTTTAGGCTCATTATGGGCGCAAGAGAACGACCAAGGAAAAGAAAGAGCACTCTACTATTTAAGTCGAGTCCTGCTGGGGACAGAAAGCAACTACTCCCCCATTGAAAAACATTACCTAGCGTTGATCTTTGCGATAACAAAGCTCAGGCACTATGCGTTGGCACATGAAGTCCGTCTCATTTCGAAGGTGGACCCCCTTAAATATTTAATGTCGAAGGCCATATTGACAGCGAGACTCGCTAAATGGGCTCTGCTCTTGATGGAGTTCTCAATAACCTATCAACCTCTCAAGGCAGTAAAAGGCCAGGCCATCTCCGACTTCCTCGCTGAGTATCCGGTACCTGCTGATTCTTCTCTGAATTGCGAACTGCCAGACGAACATGCGTTTGACGCGATCGATGGAAGCGATACCCGATGGGAGCTTTATTTTGATGGAGCATCTTCCATGAAGAAGCGCAAACAAAGTACCCCTATAATCAAATCGGGGGTAGGCCTTATCTTCGTGACTCCACAAGGAGGGATAATGCGCTTTGCTTTCTCCTTAACAGAGTCGAGGACGAATAATGAAGCCGAATACGAAGCTTTGATAGCGGGCATCGAGATCGCCATCGACATAGGAATTGAGAACCTCCTCATATACGGAGACTCCCAACTGGTCGTCAGTCAAGTAAATGGCGACTACCAGACGTGCAAGCCAGAGCTGGTGAAGTATGGCGAAAAGGTGCAACAACTGTTGACCCAAATCCCTCCTACACTTTGGAAAACATACCGCGTGCGGAAAACATCAAAGCGGATGCGTTAGCCAAGATCGCTAAAGAACTGGCCGACGAGAACCTCGATGACGTAAGGATCGTAGTACAAAGCCGTCGGGTGCTTACCCCAGCGGAAATACCTCCGGAATCATCCGAGGAAAAGGGAGCGACTGAGCAAATGGCCCTGCAAATAAAAGACCGGGAAAAGGCTGAGGATTGGAGAGAAGTCTTCATAGACTACTTCAAATACCGTCGAACGCCCGAAGATGCGTCCTCAAGACATCAGCTTATGAAACGAGCTATGTCTTTCGCCTTCATTAATGATACTCTGTACAAGAGGTCATTTGATTCTCTGTGGTTGAGATGCCTAGGACCTTACGAAGCGAAAAGAGTCGTTCAGGAAGTTCATGATGGACTCTGCAGTTCTCACCAAGTAGGCCCGAAAATGAAGTTAAAGATTAAAAGGATGGGCTACTATTGGCCCACGATGAATCAGGACTGCCTCGAATAGGCGAAGCAATGCCACTCATGCCAGATTCATGGGGACTTCATCCATCAGCATCCAAATCCACTACATCCAACGGTGGCCAGCTGGCCATTCGAAATGTGGGGAACTGACATAGTCGGCCCCATCGAACCAGCGTCATCCAGGGGACATCGTTTTATCTTGGCAACGACTGACTACTTCTCCAAATGGGCAGAAACGGTACCATTGAGGGAAGTGAAAATGGAGAATATCCTCCATTTCTTCAAGACGCACGTCACATATCGGTTTGGAACCCCGCGACGGATCATCTCCGATAACGGGCTGACCTACAGAAGCCACAAGATCAGTTGCTTCGCGCAACAACATAATATAGACTGGAGATATTCCTCAGTTTATAATCCCCGAGCTAACGGTCTAGCTGAGGCTTTCAACAAGACCTTGATGAAGATTGTGAAGAAGACGGTGTCCCGAAATAAGAAGGACTGGCACGAAAGACTGCAAGAAGCTCTCTGGGCGTATCAGACCACGTTCAAGACAGCCACGAACACTACGCCATACGCATTAGTGTTCGGTACAGAAGCAGTACTCCCCCTCGAGATAGAGTTACCCTCTCTACGAGTGGCAGTCCATTACGAGCTAACAAACGAAGAAAATGCTCACCTTCGGCTTGAAGAGCTTGATGCCCTTGATGAAACCCAGCTCATAGCGCAACAAAATCTGGAGGCTTATAAAGCGAAGATGACGCGCTCATATGAAAGATTAACCCGGCCGAGGACATTCCGCCAAGGCGAACTCGTGCTAGTGGTCAAAAGACGTATGATTCCCAATCGCGCCAAGCGGGGAAAATTCGAGCCGAACTATGAAGGCCCGTACATCATAGACAAGGTCTACCAGGGTGGAGCCTATCTACTCATGGATATGCACGGTGAAAGGCCTTTCAGGCCAATAAACGGTCGCTTCCTGAAGAAATACTACGCCTAACGAGTCACAGCCTAGGTCAATAATAGATGACGACGACTATGTCCGCTCGGTATCTTCCTAAGCCCAAAACTCTATGAGTAGTAGCCTGCCTTCTCCTAATGACGGACCGAAACGTTCTTAAACTAATGACGGACCGAAACGTCCTTAAACTAATGACGGACCGAAACGTCCTTAAACTAATGACGGACCACTACGTCCTAAAACTAGCTAACAACCGAAACGTCTTTAAACTACTACCGCAGCATCCTCAGGCTGACGAGATAAAAAAAAGAATAAAAAAAATATAAAAAAATAATAATAACGGTATGTCGATAAGCAAAATGGGCACGGATGAAAACCCGAAAGGGCTCCGTGAGTAAAAACAGCAGGGCTACCGGCGAGTGTTCGTGAAAACCCGAAAGGGCGCGACCTCATTAGAAAAAAGAATAAAAAAAAGAAAAAAAATGGTACGTCCATAAGCAAAATGGGCACGGATGAAAACCCGAAAGGGCTCCGTGAGTAAAAACAGCAGAGCTACCGGCGAGTGTTTGTGAAAACCTGAAAGGGCGCAACCTCGTTAAAGGACACTTACAGGGTCCTCTCGACCTTGTAAGGAGAAATCACCCGCGTGAGATCCTTACGACTCATAAGAGAGCAACACACTTAGGGATCCTCACGATTCCTAAGGAGAAAATACACTTGCGAGATCCTCACGACTCGTAAGGAGAACTCTCTTATGGGACCCTCACGGCTCATAAGATTTGAAAGTCTTAAGTTACAGAGACCTAAACCTGTGCTTAAGCAAACCCCCCACAACCTTCGATATTGCCCTACAAGCGGCTCAGTACTGACCCTTGTATACAATCCACGGGCGTAAATAAACAGTTCCCTAACCAAGTCCCATCCGTGACTGGGGATATGTTCGCATGATGAATAACTCTTGTAAATCCTCTCGATTTACAAGGAGAAAACTCTATGAGTAGCGCTGTGTAAGATCCCTACGACTTACAGAGGAACATACGCTTAGGAATCCTCACGATTCCTAAGGAGAAAATACACCTACAAGATCCTCACGACTTGTAGGGAGAAATAACTTTGTGAGACCCCTACGGCTCATGAAGTCAAAAGCCTTAGTCGACAGGACCTTAACCCTATTCGCTAAGCCACCTTTGTTCGACATCGACAGAGGCAAATGATGATTCGCTCCTGGCAATATCCCAGTTGTAGCGGTGCTGATGCCGAAATCGGTGTCTAATTTCAGGTTTACGGTGAAAAGCCAGTAGGCCGCACATGCATACGAAATAGCCGAAATGATGGGGCAACTTGCAATAAAAAGCAGCAAGTAAAAACGTATGCACACAAAATAGCCGAAATGATTGAGCAACTCGCAATAAAAAGCAGTGAGTAAAAATAAAATAAACAGCCGAAATGATTAGGCACCGCGAAAAATAGCCGAAATGATTGGGCAATCGCGACCTTCGCGATATAAAAGCTTAAATGATAGAGCATCGCGGAAATAAAACAAAAATATATATGAAACTTTCGCCCTACAGTTGAGATCACATCAATCCCTGTATACAATCCAAGGGCACAAACAAAGATGGAATCGTACCTTCCCAACAGGCTCCGCCAGAAAACAAAGCCAAATCTCGACGGTTCACCAACAGCCTAGAGACGACTGTGACATTCGTCTCGATACAGCAGACGCAGTGCCATCAAACAAAGCGAAGATCATATTCCTAGCTTCACAGTCTTGACGACAACTCATATAAAGCCCGAAAGATAAACATCGATTCGTTTCAACCCCAGGGAAACCAGTGTCCTTGGCAAATTCCTCAATTCAGGAAAACTAGCATCCTTGATGAGAGTCTCCCGATTCGCGTCGACCCGCAGAGAAACTAGCGTCTCTACAGGAACACCTCGACTCGTTTCAACCCCAGGGAAACTAGCGTCCTTGGCAAATTCCTCAATTCAGGGAAACTAGCGTCCTTGATGAGAGCCTCCTGATTCGCGTCGGCCCGCAGAGAAACCAGTGTCTCCGCAGGAATACTCCGATTCGTTTCAACACCGAAGAAACCAGTGTCTTCGGCAAAATCCTTCGACTCAGGGAAACCAGTGTCCTTGACGAGAACATCCTGATTCGCGTCGACCCGCAGAGAAACTAGCGTCTTTGCAGGAATACATCAATTCGTTTCAACCCCAGGGAAACCAGTGTCCCTGGCAAATACCTCAATTCAGGGAAACTAGCGTCCTTGATGAGAGCCTCCTGATTCGCGTCAGCCCGCAAAGAAACCAGTGTCTCCGCAGGAATACATCGATCATTTCAACCCCAGGGAAACCAGTGTCCCTGGCAAATACCTCAATTCAGGGAAACTAGCGTCCTTGATGAGAGCCTCCTGATTCGCGTCGGCCCGCAGAGAAACCAGTGTCTCCGTAGGAATACTCCGATTCGTTTCAACCCCGAAGAAACTAGCGTCCTCGCCAAAATCCTTCGACTCAGGGAAACCAGTGTCCTTGACGAGAACACCCCGATTCGCGTCAACCCGCAGAGAAACTAGCGTCTTTGCAGGAACACCTCGACTCGTTTCAACCCCAGGGAAACCAGTGTCCTTGGCAAACTCCTCAACTCAGGGAAACTAGCGTCCTTGATGAGAGCCTCCTGATTCGCGTCGGTCCGCAGAGAAACCAGTGTCTCCGTGAGAACTTCCCGATTCGTTTCAACTTACAAGATAAAGCCTTAGGCGTCAGGAATTAAAAAGCTTGTTTCCTAAGCACTGGGACCCTGCAAGTCAGTCTAAAACGGCCTCTTGTAAACTATTCACGGGTCTCACTCTCCAAAGTCGAATCTCGACAAAGAGGGAAACAACCGCTTACAAGTCCTCTCGACTCGTAAGAGGGAAAATTCTCTTATAGGATCCTTACGACCTATAAGAGAAAACACACTTAGGAATCCTCACGATTCCTAAGGAGAAAATCCACCTACAAGATCCTCTCGATCCGTAGGGAGAAAAGTCTCTATGAGACGCTCACGGCTCATAGAATTGAAAAGTCTTAGGCGGTAGATCTGAACCTACGGCCTAAGCCATCGTTATTTCTTGAAGAAACTAAGATGCTTACTCTATTATCTGTCAACCATGTTCACTAAGGTAACATGCGGATAATAAAGCAAAGAATAAAGCGACAGAAAGAACATCTGATTGGCGTTGGATCAAGCATTCGAGACACACTCATTCATGCATGTGCAAAAGACTCAGAACGAGGAATAAGACAAGCTGAAATAAATTTTTTCCATTCATGTTTCAAAAGAGTTCTTACAATCATAAAGAAATAAATAACATTATTGAAACGTTTACAATGGTATAACCTCAGACCCAGGACATGGATTGAGGAACTCGAAAGTAACCCTATCTAAGACTTTCCAAGCCACGCGGACCATCCTAGTGTGCTTTCTTTCGTGAGCACAAACGTCGGGGTCCCCCCTGATGTCTTCCTCCCTCCAATAAGCAGCGAGTATGGCGGACTGTTGGAAAGCCTGGTGCAAGAGATCGACAAGATTGTCTTGCCGTCTCTTCGAGATTAGGTGCATCAGATACACCGAGTGCACCTTATCCTCAGCAGCATCCAACGCCCCAAGCGGCACGCTGGAACAGAATAGGGGAAGTGCTTCCCAAATGGCTCCCACGATAAGCTTCAGGAGAAAGGAACGTCGGGGAAGCAGTTGACCGTTATATGCGTCGAAGCGGCTCATGATCTCGGCACACTCCGCATTCGTGAATTCTCGATTGTGAGAGCGGCCGAGTCGGCGGATGTCCCCGTAAAAGATGATCTCGTCGAGATCGTACATATGGGCGTCCATAACTCCTATAAAAGAAAATCAACAAAATTAGCGACTCTTAAGAGTTCTGCTATATGATTTAAAAGGAGCAAAGCCCTACTGATGAATTAAGAAATTATAGATAAGATCCTTTCAGAAGATCAGAACTCTATTAATGGAACTCTAATAGAGTTCTCTTTAGTCCTCTTTAGATCTCTTTAGAGCAAAGCTCTGCTAAGAGAAACCCTAAGTGGGTCTTCTTTAGATCAGGGATCTATTGAGAGCAAGGCTCTTAAAATTGATTTAATTTAGTCCAAATTAATTTTGTAACCTAAAATTCTCTAAAGTTTGAACTTTTGAAAAGTACTTGAACGAAAGAGCAAGGCTCTGAGTAAAAATTCTTATGAAGAGATGAAAATCACCTAAGGGACCAAAGGTCCTATTTATAGGCAGTAAGTGCCGTTTCAACTTCCCAACGGTTGGGATTTTGCCACCGTTGCGCTCATGTTTGGGGCCATGTAAGCGCAACGGTGGGGGGCATTTGTTTACCCCCAATCAGAGCAAAGCTCTGTTCAAATTCCAAGGCGGGAAATGAAGCGACGCTTCTGATTCCCCCAATCAGAGCAAAGCTCTGCTTTAAAAAAGTAAATTTTAATAAATGAAGCAACGCTTCAGATCCCCTGCGCTTCGCGCAGAGCGCCACGTGTCAAAATCTGGCACGCCAGCGCAGGAAGCGCAACGTCCAAGGCAGCGCGCCCAATCAGAGCAAGGCTCTATTTAAAACAAAAATTAAAGGAAAGCAACGTTTCGGCTACGCAAGCGCTGCTCTGCGCGACACGTGTCAACGCAGTTGCGCTGCACTGTGCGCTGCGCGACACGTATCAGCGCAGTTGCGCTGCGCTGTGCGCTGCGCGACACGTGTCGAGCGCAGTTGCGCAAGCGCAGTTGCGCTGCGCTGTGCGCTGTGCGCTGTGCGCTGCATGACACGTGTCAAGCTCTGGGGCGTTTGCGCCAAACAGAATTAAAATTCTAGTAAGATCTTCCTGTTCTTGTTAAAACAAGAAGATTGTCTTCTGTAAAACAGAAGCTCTTGGATCAAAAATCCAACGGTGGGGAAAATTCCCCAAATCACTCAGAGTATGATCTCTTTAACAAATTTAACAAATTAATGGGCACTATATAAAGGCCCCTAGACCCCAATTCAAAAAAAGAGGAGAACAAAAAAAAGAAAGAACTGGAAGAATTTCAGAACAGAGAGAACTCTGAAGAATTTTGAGAAAACTTAAGAACAAAAAAGAAAAAGGTAAAATCCTTTATAAAAGAGAAGGTTCTCTTCAGAATAGATCATTGATCTAAGAACAAGATCAATGATCCTCAATAAATAAAAATAATAACAGTGCCTTGCACTTTTTTATGAACCATTGGTTCTGGAATCTTAAAGATTCTTTTCTTTAATCCAAAATTGGATCAAGTTATTGAAACAGTGCCCTGCACTTGCAAAATTGGCACTGTTGCGCTCCTGGGTTGGCGCAAGCCACCAGAGAGCGCCACGTGTCAGCGGCGCAACAGCGCAGCGCACTGACGCAGCGCACTGCGCTGTTGCGCTTGCGCTCACCAGAGCGTGACACGTGTCACCTCCATATGCGCTTGCGCTCAATAATTGGCGCAGAGCGCCTGACAAGTCACTGTCAGATAATTAATGCACTGCATTATTTACAGAAGGGCCAAGCCCAACTAAAAAGGGGCCTAACAGGCCAAATCAGATGCTCTGCATCATTTATAAAGGGACAGACCCCAAATCAAAAAGGCCTAGCAGGCCAGAATAAAATGCAGTGCATTATCAAACATGGGCAAAGCCCTAGCACAGGCCTAATAGGCCAAAGATAAAAACGTCGAATATTCTCAACTGGACTTAACCCAATCATGGTCGTTAGTCCTCAAATTAAATTGACTGAGCAAGACTGCTCTCTTAAATCAATTTACATCTGGTTCAAGGGTACATTTCCGAACTCCTCTGACACATATCGTTGTAATCCTTCAACGACGTCAGAGAGGTAACGGGTCCCGACGACCACACATCCAAACGGACTGTGGGTTCCTTAAACTCGTGGACTAATGCATCCTTAAACACAACCATACGGACTGCGGGGTCCCTAAACTCGTGGACTAATGCGTCCTTAAACACATCCAGATGGACTGTGGGGTCCTTAAACCTACGGACTTATGCGTCCTTAAACTAACGGATTAATGCGTCTTTAAACACACCCATATGGACTGTGGGGTCCTTAAGCCCATGGACTTATGCGTCCTTAAACTACCTATGGACCACCATGTCCCTAAACTGGCAGCGGACCACTATGTCCCTAAACTGGAACAATAGAGCCCCTAAATGCTCTTTCCGTTAAGTTGATCCTAGTCTCAAATCAGACTAACGTATCCTTAACGAACGTTTAAGTTGATCTTAGCCTCAATATGGCTAACGTATCCTTAAACTAAAAACAAACCCAAATCTAAGTAACTACGGATTTGGACTAATCCACGTCCTACGGACGACGGCATAACTTAGTCTCCGTATACAATCCACGGGCAACCACAAACAAAACAAACACACACGACACGAAGTGAAATTTCTGGAGAAGGAGAAAGTTGTTACCGCGATGCGGTAGCGTAATTAACTGCAGGGGCTTGCGCCTGCAGGGAAGAGCGTCCCCACAATCAAAAACCCCTCAAGCGAGGGGGAATCTGACGAAGTCTGCTACATCGGCCGCATCCGTCTAAATCTCCGATACACGGTGCCATAAATCAACTTGGCATCTTCGGAGAGGTGGACGGATAAAACCAAATAGCATCTGCCCCGAACCTCAGGCCAGACGTCCATGTCTTGGCCGCCGTTCGGAGGGGAACACACGTCGTCTGCCACGTGTCACAACCTAGGAAATCACCGATATCGAGGATCTTCAGAAAAGTAAACGGATATAACTAGTCTTATCTTATCCGCACCGACCATTCAACTTGAACCATTGATTTATATCCATCATGTGTTTCTCGTTTCTGATATCCCTGCGAATCATTATAATCAAATGGTTGATACCAAATGTTTTAGAAACTCAACCTTTTCTTTAGTCCTTTTTGTCGTTTTGTTGTCTCATTATAGATCCTTTGTGATGATGCTTTATATTGGCAACGCCTCAGATCAGGACATGTGGCAGATGAAGTGTCCCAGAACTCAGAAGAAAGGGCCCACAGGGGCCGATCAGGTCACCCCTATGCCCAACCTGCAAGCGCAAGCTGGCTCTCCTCAGAGCCCGTGGAAATTGGCCTCCTCGGCCTTTCAGCTCGCCCCGAGCTGCCACAGGACCAAGACTCCTCGGCCCTCTCGCTCGTTCCCGAGCTCCCCAACCAAGGCCATCTTCCTCGGTCCTCCGACCGACCAACAGTACCGCTCACAGATGCAACCGCCGCTCCGCAAATCTCGCCATGCGTAGATTCTCCGCCAGCAACATCCCACGTTCCACGCCATCACGATCCCCATTAATGGGCGATCCGCTCTTTACGCGGGCGTGACGTCGGGAGCGTAACTGCCGGTGAGATTCTCGCACCTGCTGCTGCGTGCCGCCGCCGCTATATAAACCCCCATCACAGAGGGGCCAAGTAAGCCATTTTTTACTCTTCTAAGCCGTTACTCTGCTCGGATCTCATACTAACTTGAGCGTCGGAGGGTCCTTGGTGGTACCAAACCACCCCGGGACTTCTTTGCAGGTACTCGGCAACACCTTCCTCACCTCACCTCTTCCTCCAAAGACCCATTGAGACCCGCACGCGAAGGAAGATAATCAACTAAGTCCACCGCGAGATCAACGGAAGACAACATCTGACAGAGGCCCGAAAAGGAGCTTCATCAGTTGGCGCCGTCTGTGGGAACCGAAACTCCATAAAAAAACAAAGTTGGCCTTCCGATCTCCATCCCCATGGTAAGCGATCATCTTGAAGATCCAGATACTAGCCGCCGCCTCCCCCTCACCGGAGGCACGGATGAACCTCTTCCGGCGACCGTCATCAATGCCCTCGCCGGCCGAATAGACCGATACCCCCTCCCTTGACGGGGTCGCACAGAGGGGGCTCGCCACGGCGGCTCGAGGGCCACCTCGCCCAAGGATCTAAGCCCTCACTAAGAGGCAGCCCAGCAGCTACCCTGCTCGGCTATCCTTGGCGGGTAGCTTCCCTACCGCAACGCCAGGGATCAGAAAGTCCTCCCAGAGGCAGTCGAGCCCGAGGATCCCTCGCTCGGCTATCCTTGGCGGGTAGCTTCCCTACCGCAACTCCAGGGATCAGAAAGTCCTCCCAGAGGCAGTCGAGCCTGAGGATCCCTCGCTCGGCTATCCCTGGCGGGTAGCTTCCCTACCGCAACGCCAGGGATCAGAAAGTCCTCCCAGAGGCAGTCGAGCCCGAGGATCCCTCGCTCGGCTATCCTTGGAGGGTAGCTTTCCTACCGCAACGCCAGGGATCAGAAAGTCCTCCCAGAGGCAGTCGAGCCCGAGAATCCCTCGCTCGGCTATCCCTGGCGGGTAGTTTCCTTACCGCAACGCCAGCGATCAGAAAGTCCTCCCAGAGGCAGTCGAGCCCGAGGATCCCTCGCTCGGCTATCCTTGGCGGGTAGCTTCCCTACCGCAACGCCAAGGATCATAAAGTCCTCCTAGAGGAAGTCGAGCCCGAGGATCCCTCGCTCGGCTATCCCTGGCGGGTAGCTTCCCTACCGCAACACCAGGGATCAGAAAGTCCTCCCAGAGGCAGTCGAGCCCGAGGATCCCTCGCTCGGCTATCCCTGGCGGGTAGCTTCCCTACCGCAACGCTAGGGATCAGAAAGCCCTCCCAGAGGCAGTCGAGCCCGAGGATCCCTCGCTCGACTATCCTTCAGGACAAAAGCCCTCGCCAAGAGGCACCGAGAAGTAACCATGTCCGGCCAAGGGTCCTTGGTAGGCTTCTTACAGCCCTATAGCTCTTCCCGCGCCAAGAACCAAAGTCCTCCCATAGGCAGTCGGGTCCTTGCTCGGCTATCCTGGCTGGTAGCTTCCTACCACAACCGACTGGGATCAAAGTCCTCGCCAAGAGGCACTGGGCAGTAACCCTGCTCGGTCCCCGTCCTGAAGGATCAAAAGTCCTCCCAGAGGCAGTCGAGCCCGAGGATCCCTCGCTTGGCTATCCCCGGCAGGTAGCTTCCCTACCGCAACGCCGGGGATCAGAAAGCCCTCGCCAAGAGGCACCGAGCAGCTACCCTGCTCGGCCATCCTTCGCAGGCCTTTCAGGGACCCTCCAGCGTCAAGGATCAAAGCCCTCGCCAAGAGGCACCGAGCAGCTACCCTGCTCGGCCATCCTTCGCAGGCCTCTCAGTGCCCCTCCAGCGTCAAGGATCAATGCCCTCGCCAAGAGGCACCAAGCAGCTACCCTGCTCGGCCATCCTTCGCAGGCCTCTCAGGGACCCTCCAGCGTCAAGGATCAAAGCCCTCGCCAAGAGGCACCAAGCAACTACCCTGCTCGGCCATCCTTCGCAGGCCTCTCAGGGCCCCTCCAGCGTCAAGGACCAATGCCCTCGCTAAGAGGCACCGAGCAGCTACCCTACTCGGCCATCCTTCGTAGGCCTCTCACGGCCCCTCCAGCGTCAAGGATCAAAGCCCTCATCGTGAGGCCGCCGAGTTCCTTCCTGCTCGGCGCATCCCCAGCGGGCATCCTCCTGCCCATCAGATGCCGAGGATCTCAAGCCCTCATCGTGAGGCCGCCGAGTTCCTTCCTGCTCGGCGCATCCCCAGCGGGCATCCTCCTGCCCATCAGATACTGAGGATCTCAAGCCCTCATCATGAGGCCGCCGGGTTCCTTCCTGCTCGGCGCATCCCCAGCGGCGCATCCCCAGCGGGCATCCTCCTGCCCATCAGATGCTGAGGATCTCAAGCCCTCATCGTGAGGCCGCCAGGTTCTTTCCTGCTCGGCGCGTCCCCAGCGGGCATCCTCCCGCCCACCAGACGCTGATGGTCCGAAGCCCTCATCGCGAGGCCGCCAAGTTCCTTCCTGCTCGGCGCATCCCCAGCGGGCATCCTCCTGTCCATCAGATGCTGAGGATCTCATGCCCTCATCGTGAGGCCGCCGGGTTCCTTCTTGCTCGGCGCATCCCCAGCGGGCATCCTCCTGCCCATCAAACGCTGATGGTCTGAAGCCCTCATCGCGAGGCCGCCGAGTTCCTTCCTGCTCGACGCATCCCCGGCGGGCACCCTCCTGCCCATCAGACGCTGATGGTATGAAGCCCTCATCGTGAGGCCGCCGAGTTCCTTCCTGCTCGGCGCATCCCCCAGCGGGCATCCTCCTGCCCAACAGATGCCGCGGGTCTGCACACGTCGCGTCGGCCAACCGACGCTTGACATGCAGACCGTCGCTTCAGTGACGGGATGCACGAACCGGCGCATCTTCCTTAAATGCAGAGATTTCGCCCTGATTTGTTGGCAGAAAAGGCAGCCGACAGCCCGGGGACGCGTCCCGACGAAATCTTAGGAGGGAGCTCTCCCCGGGCTGCCCGGCAGTCCACTCTTGACCCGACCCGCCTGCTGGTCGGGACAAGAGTGGGGGCTAATGATGATACTCTATATTGGCAACGCCTCAGATCAGGACACGTGACAGATGAAGTGTCCCAGAACTCAGAAGAAAGGGCCTACAGGGGCCGACCAGGCCACCCCTGTGCCCAACCTGCAAGCGCAAGCTGGCTCTCCTCAGAGCCCCTGGAAATTGGCCTCCTCGGCCTTTCAGCTCGCCCCGAGCTGCCACAGGACCAAGACTCCTCGGCCCTCTCGCTCGTTTCCGAGCTCCCCAGCCGAGGCCATCTTCCTCGGTCCTCCGACCGACCAACAGTACCGCTTACAGACGCAACCGCCGCTCCGTAAATCTCGCCATGCGCAGATTCTCCGCCAGCAACATCCCACGTTCCACGCCATCACGATCCCCATTAATGGGCGATCCGCTCTTTACGCGGGCGTGACGTCGGGAGCGTAACTGCCGGCGAGATTCTCACGCCTGCTGCTGCATGCCGCCGCCGCTATATAAACCCCCATCACAGAGGGGCCAAGTAAGCCATTTTTTACTCTTCTAAGCCGTTACTCTGCTCGGATCTCATCACTAACTTGAGCGTCGGAGGGTCCTTGGTGGTACCAAACCACCCGGGAGTTCTTTGCAGATACTCGACAACACCTCCCTCACCTCACCTCTTCCTCCAAAGACCCATTGAGACCCGTACACGAAGGAAGATAATCAACTAAGTCCACCGCGAGATCAACGGAAGACAACATCTAACGGAGGCCCGAAAAGGAGCTCCATCACTTTGATAACTAAACTGCAAGCTAAGGCACGGCTTCACTCTGCGAAGTCTTGCTATTTGCATGCATTCACCTGATGTTCTTCATATTTGCGTGTGCTCTTAAATCATTTAGATGTTTAAAAATTCATTTCTTTAGTTTTGGGCCAAACTTTCATGATTAAGGATTTCAGTGGAAAAAATTAACATATTAGAGACTTCTTATCGTCCTAAGCAAACGTTTATGACCATTTTTAGGCTTCATTCACACATTTTTATTGCTTATATTGTAAATATTGTTCTCAATTTTCTTATATATATTTTATAAAAACTGTATTAACTTTTCTTTTTTGGCCATACTCGGATAATAAATTATGGAAAGGAAGGATATATGTATTTCATTCTCTTTTGAACAATTGATCGTGACTTGATGAAGACGGGATTTAATAGATATTTTGCTCGACGTCAAAAAGCTTTTACCCTTGTATTATAACATAACGGCATAGAACTATGAATTATGGATTAAGCAAGGCAAGATGCAGAGCAAAAGGTTTCGACAATGAAAATTAAAGGTTGAACTAAAGTTTGAAGAAACATGCATGCCATATTTACTCTCTATGCATACACACATCTTTTAACAATGAAGATATGTTGTATGAAAGAATTCTAAGAATTGGAAACTCAAGGGCTGCGATTGTAAGACTCGGTCCCAGTCCCAGGAATGGATCACACCCCAATCAAACTCCAGGGACTCACTTTCATGTTTTTCCTTTCGTCGGCGTTGTGCAATAGTACCGAGCGCACCGCAACGCCATATATCTCATACATATATGAGGATGATGGAGAAAATGTGCTATAGGAAGGAATTTCTTCCCGTGGTATCGAAAAAATACACCATCCATGTTTTTTTTCGACGATAGGCACCCATCATCATCTCCATTATATAAAATGTTGATACACCAAATTTCATATGATTCCATCACCCTTTCGCCGGTGATTTAGTGGGTGCAAAATTAACGGTTTACCGACAATAAAACTTTTAACATTGCTAATTCAATGGTGAAAGGGAGGTGGAATCATATAAAATTTGGTATATCCATATTTTACATGATGAAGATGATGATGAAGATGATGATCGTGGGTATCGATCCTCGGAAAAATCGTGGAGCATATAAATATTTAACACTACCTGACAAAAAAGCCCCATGAGTCTCTTTTCACCGTTGTTCTCTGCAAACGAGGATACATTTATGCAATAAATACAAACAAAATTGTGTGTTTCTGCAATAATCCAAATTGAATATCCAGTTCCACGAAAAGCAACCGTCCCTTGCTTCGTCTCTTCTTCCTCTTTGCTTCAAATCGAAGGAGAGAAAGAGAGAAAGTTATAATTTTTATAAAACCCTAACCCTAGCTTCGATCTCAGATCTCTGATCTCAAATCCATCTCCCTTTTAACTTTAGGCGCTGCCATGGCTTTTGCTGGATCTTCAGGCCGAGCCTCATCGAGGCCGAGATCGTTCGATTTCATCTCAGACGATGTTTTCTGCTCTTACGACGATTTCATAAGCCAGGATCCATCGAATGGGAGGCGATCGGATCCATCGCCAAAGGTAATATCTTTTTGATCGAGTAGCTTGAATCTCAGCTCGAAACTTTTGGTTGTTTCGTCATTGAGACGAATTTGAATGCTATAGTTGATTTCTATAGGAAAAGTTATAGTTTTGGTCAAAAAGAAGCTGATTTTGAAATTTAGGGTATATTACCTCCCTGTGTACTAGAAAAAAAAATTTGGGGGTGGGTGGGTGGGTGGGTGGGGATTAGCTGTTTGCATGATGATGTAAAATATCTGGGTCCTGGAATTTAATTGAGCTCGTTTGTTTTAAGTTCAGGGATAATTCTGGGAACCTATGCTGTGTTTAAATAATTGTTTATATTGGTTTATATCTTTGATAAGAAATAGATATATGGCTGTACATTCACTTTGTAATTGATGTTACTTTGTTGGATTAAGTATTAAGATCATGACTAATTTTCATGGATTTTTCATGAAGAAGATTCTCTCTTGTGATAAGTAAGTACTTATTGTAAAAAAAATCCTAAATTTGCATTTTTGGGTGCATTAAGGCTTCCCCTGTTTATAGATCGAGCTTTTGTGAAAACAGGATTTCTGAATCTAGAACCCTGCTATATATTTCCTGTGTTTTGTTCAACTTCTGTAACTGAAAATATCATCAAGTTTCTGCATACTGTAATTTGAAACTTGGCTGGTGATTGGTGGCTGCCAAGTTAAATTAATGTTTAGAAATTTAATACTTGAAAATGTGTGGATTTGGGGGTTATACCACGAGTCAATATCTTAGTTTAACAATAAAGGCAAGACCAGTTTTCAGCATTGTATCGTTTTATCCCCCTTGTTAAATTACGGAGGTCCTGACTAAATACCGGGTGTTGATTTTGGTTGTTCATTTCATAATACCATGTCAAGCTGTAGAGAAGCTTAGACCCAATACTTGATTCATTAAGCTTTTGATCTCTCACACATATTAACTCGACAACAGTAGCCGGCTTTACAACGGGTACATTCATTTTTCCTATATAATTTCCGACATCTAACTTCAATCGATTATGTTATTATTGGCATTTTTCTCTTGAGAAGGATTTTCACGAGAGCAGAGTGGGGAGACCATTGGTCAGTGCTTATGGACAACCGGACGAGTATCCAAAAGAAGAAATAATAGCCATTGTTGAGAAGTGCATGAAGAAGTATGCAGACAATCTTCTCCGGCATCTCGAGGGCATCGGTGGACGGTTGTCACAATTGGAGATATATTGCTATAAACTTGAACGTTCAATAGGTGAATTCCAAGCTGATATGATTCGTGATCAGGGTGAAACGGATACAAAGCTCTACTCTCTTGAGAAACATCTTCAAGAAGTAAGTTATTCCCTCCTAGTCTAGATTCTTAATAGTAGTA
This sequence comes from Agapanthus africanus, assembly GCA_030015575.1. Lineage (NCBI taxonomy): Eukaryota > Viridiplantae > Streptophyta > Magnoliopsida > Asparagales > Amaryllidaceae > Agapanthus > Agapanthus africanus. The sequence goes on along the minus strand of CM057342.1, from coordinate 748,143,479 downwards.
TTGTTATTTTTTGTGATGCTAGAGGATGTATATTGGTTTGTGTATTGAATCCAATAAGCTAAAATTTGGCTGAATGGATATGCTGCAATTTTTGTGATTTTATCAATTTTTATTTAAAATTTTAATTGGCTTTATGGAATCAAATCCCAACCCGTGTTATTGTCAATGATGAATTTTAGTGCTTTGACCGACTCAGTAGTTTTTTCTTAGCTAGTTCGACTGAAAAATAAAGCCGCAACTCACAATTGATCAAGGCTACATTTTAGGAGCAATACCTCTACTTTAGGAAATTTTTTATGGTGGTTGCTACATAACTAGCCATCAACTAGCTGTGCTGTATCCAATCAAATAGAGCCACATGACTCGTAACTTTACAAAAAAAAGCCATTTTTAATAAACCCTTACATCTATTCCCTCCCCATATCTCTCATCTCTATCGTAGCATATTCTCCCAAACCTTAGCACCGGCGCCACCCCACACACACACCCCACAAAAAAATTAAATGACAACATTGAGTCCTGTAGCAATTCATTTTCAAAGTTAGGAATTTTTTCTCAAGTTTACAGACATGATTTATTTTATACTAATGCCCATGCTTAGATCTAAATATTAGGTATAATTTCGATGGTTATTCAATTCACTTCTTCTCCGATCATTCTTTCAATGTCCTTTTTTATTCCTGCATAAAATTGGCACATGATCATGGGGTTTGAACATGTACTTTTTAAACGCAAAATAAATGTGATACTGATTATGAGTTTTAAAAATATAACTTTGTACTTCAAATCAAACATCACATAAAAATAATTATCTTTCAACCGACAAGAAAATCACTAATCATGTCAATGGTTCTTCATCAGATTCCTCTCCATCTTTTAAGTTTTAACTATGAAAGTGGCGAAGATGAGGCTGAGAAAATCGGTGATATATGAGATAGGATGTGGGGGCCGATGAGAGAGAGAGTGGGAGAGAGGATGCAAGTATCTATGGAGATGCAATTGATAAAAAGAAGAGAAGAGGAAACATAAAGGAAACAGAAAAAATAATAAAGAACAGAAAAATATGGTTTGATACAGAAGGCCTTTATTGTAAGAAATGAACCACTTGGCTCAGTTTAATTGGTCAAAAGAATAGTAAATAAATAATTTATGCAATGGGCTTTTTTGTAAAGTTACGAGCCATGTGGCTCTATATGATTGAATGCAACATAACTGGTGAGCTGATGGCTAGTTATTTAGCAACCACCATAAAATTTCTCCTACCGTAGTCATCATATCCGAGGAAAGTTTAGTTTTCTGTATATTCCATTTTCCAAAGGAGAAGATATTTCTCTTCCTGAGCATGTGTTCTTGTGAACGGCTGTTATTTAAACTGGTGATCCTCAAGTAAATAAAATTTCAGACCAATCACATTGCATAATGTACTCCAGAATGCAATTAGGACTTCTCAGTAACTGTTGCATTTGATATGAAGTCGATTAAATTATAATTGATTTTATATTTGGAATATTATTCGTTATTGCCACCATTGTTGAAAATCATACCAAATATGTTCTTTTAATCCCCCAATACTTTTGATGGTTTTCCTTAGCTTTATAGAAAATCACAACTGACCAGACAGATTCAACATGCTCGTGTCATAAGCCCTACCTCTCAAATTTCATGTCTTTTTTGCTCTTAGAATTTGTTATTGAGCTGTATTGGCTTCTACTAGAACAGACAAAATCCATAATGCTTTGCCCTTTTGTACATTCAAAATCAATATTGTCCATTGATAAATCTACCTTTCTTACGCCCACGTGTATCATATTGTTTATCATACCCAACAAGAATGTTGATCTCGAACCTCAAATATTCCATGCTTTCCATATGCCAGGTTCACAGATCCATTCAAATTCTTAGAGACAGGCAAGAACTAACTGAAACTCAGAACGAGCTAGCCAAACTCCTGTTGGCACCGAAAGAACCCACCACTACCACCAAATCTCAAAAAAGTGAAGAACCTGCTGCACCATCATCAGTTCCTGAACCCAAACGTCACAATAATATACCAGAGATCCCCAACCCTCACTTAGCCCTTGCTCTGCCCCATCAAATACCGCCCCCAACCTCTCTTCCCCAGTCAGTCCCATTCTATTCTCAGCAAAACCAAACTCTGCAGCCTGAACCACAGTACATACAAGTTCAACCAAGGCCTCAAATCCAAGAACAACAGAGTCAAGCATCACCACAACAAACACCACCTCAACTAGTGAACCAACCACAACCAGCACAATCATTTCCTCAATATCAGCAGCAATGGTCACATCAGCCGCCAGCTCAACAACCCCCATCACAAGTCGTTCTTGTCAGGCCGCGGACCCCACCGACTCATCCTTCATACACTCAGCAATCTATATATCCGGAGACCTTCGCTTATTCCACGATTTCTCAATCCAACACTGTTAATGTTCCGACCCAATCACAACATCAGGTTAATAGCCAAAGTTCTTTTGGAATTGCTCCAGCCAAGGCTACTTATGCAAGCTTGTCGCCATATCCAATGCAATCTAATGTACAGGGTTATAGCATGGTCTATAGCTCTCCGCATCCAAGCAGTGTTCCGGGATTTCAGAATCAGCAGCTGCCACAAAGCAATAGTAGCGGATTTTATCAGCTCGTGCGTAGCCACCCATATGCAGATGTGACCGAGAAGGCTGTTAGTATGGGTTACTCGAGAGAGCAAGTTGCTCATGTGGTGAATATGATGGTAGAGAGAGGGCAGCCTGTTGACTTGAATGCTCTGCTTGATACGCTGAACGGTCGTGCTGCTAGTGGTGGGCCCCCTCAAGCTTGGTCGGGCTAGGGTTTGCGGTTAAGGCATCATATTCCGCGTGCTGTGAAATTTTAGCTGATGCATCCACGGGAACTGTGTCTTCAATAAAGCAATGCTTCTATTTTAGTGTTTTGCATTTTGAGGATGTGTGAGTGCGAGTTATACGATATTCACCGGAATTGAAACTGGTATCTTTCTGTAGTTTTTAATCAGCAAGATGTTTAACTATTTATCTTGAGGAGTATGGCTCTTTTAATAGAGAGCCTAGAAATGTCAAGTTAAGGCAGATTTATAAAAGTTTACCGTCTCTCAAGGAAAATGTACTGATCTTCGCATGAAAGACTGCGATAATGTTACATAATAATAAGATGTTGATACAGTTGCAGGTGTGAGCTCATGCTGCTTATATTGTACTGAATGCACCCTATCAGAGCTTTGATTGTTTGCATAAAAACAGAAGCTTCTCTTCTATTGTATTATGTTGTCATGCATTTGGGCAACTAGCACTAAGAGTCGTGTACACGGAAAATTTTATGGTGTGCCGACCATCTGTGTCAAATCATACTAGAGAAAAATATAAACATCTGGACCCCACAAAACTGTGGATGTCTGAAATTCTCCATCTCTCTCTCCTGACCTCCTGACCGGGTGTATCATACTTGACATGCCAAATAATTTCTCCTCATCGAGAGCGAAGCCCTCTCCGGGTACCATTGAGATAGGCATATATGCAGTACTATCCCTTTGGGATTACAGAAGATTACTTTGCAGGAGAACTCAAACAAAGGCCTTAAAATTCACCAGCATCCACTTACAACATAATAGTTTCCTGGTATTTGCAATGAAGAGTCAAAATTGAATTTAATGAACAGATGTAATATTACACCTGTCGGTACAATAACGTTACATTTCTAGCAACTAGGTTGCTGGTGACTGCGGCTCCAGTTTCGAGGGAGACTTCTGCTAAATCTTTCATCTTCTTGAAACGCTTTTCTTTGTTTCTTTTTACTAACCCCATTTGCTTCATGACCCCCGCATTTCGATGATTCGCCATTATCGCCTTTCTTCATTTTGCGTTTTTCTTTCTTTGCCCTCTTTCTCGCGGACACAAACCTATCGATATCATCATTGATTACAATTTTCTCCCTTGGAAGAGGCTCTTCATCAAACAATTGCCAATTGTATATGTCATTGTTATCGTTCCCAAATTGTCGAGGCAAAGGCTCATTAGCACCGGGAAGTAAATTTGCAAATTTGAGCTCTCCATTGCTTCCGCCTTTCCGATCAAAGAAGCACTGGGTCCGGTCTGATTATTGTTCCGAGTATGCTTCTGTGTGAGCCCAAGCCGATAATGGTCCTTGAATCGGTGAGCAAGGAGTACACCATTGAAAAGGCCGACCTCACCTATAGAAATAGGAAGAGAGTACGAATTCAGTGAAAGTTATGAAAAGAGCAAACAAAATGAAACTAGTGTAGGAAAAAAGTTGATCAGTTCACCAGAAACAGCAAACAAAATGAAACTAGTGTAGGAAAAAATGATGCATTGCAATGGATTGTTGACATATTGACATCTAAATATACATACCAGAAGAACTCCCAGATTATGTTCCATGGAGTTTACCTCTGTAAATCTCGACTTCTCCCGTGTATCTGAAAACATAATATTCTTATAAATAAGTAAACATTAACTATGATACATCGATAGCAATAGTAGACAAAATCCAAACAGTAATCCCTAAGATCAAAGTTAAAATTTAAGATAATGACAGTATTGCAGTGTGAAGAAAACAAAGGTTTTAATTCATGCACTGTAATGAGTAGCTGTAACAGGCTGCATAGTGTTGCCAACTATATAAACTGATCATATTCAATTGAAAACTCTGTCAAATAATTTGAATTAAGCTTTTACATTTAAATACCATGAAGTTTACATATGACATCTTTTAATTGTTTTTCTTAATATTACCTTTAGAAAACCTTACGAGGTAATGACCTAGCTCTCACATACACACATCTTGACATAGCACGATTCTCTTGAACAATATTTTTGTAGCAAAATACGACTTTTCATCAAAATACCTTAAACTATTAAAAACTCGGATTTCTTTAAATTGTGTTACTTAATTCTTTGCGATTATACTTCTACAACCCATTTTGGAGAACCCGGTTTGGATGGTGCGGATTATCACATATTCTCAGAACTAGTAGGGCGAGATGTAGACCTCCTCACGGAGCATACGATCTCGATAGAATTTTAATACAATTTTTTAAGAAAAACGAGGATTTCTATTTAATAATAAAAATTTATTGTTAATAACTATATAAATATTATCACACCATATATTTTTAATATATATTAAAATTCCATGTTTTCTAGAAAATAAACGAATTACAAGTTTATGAAAATACCATCAAGAATCAATACAAGTCAAACTTTACACTAAAATACCTTGAACTATTCAAGTTTCACTAATATACTTCATTCTTTAAAAATTTACATCCATAAAAACCCTAAATAACATAAATAAATACTTGAGGTTTATTTTAAAAGTATACTAAAAATATTTTTCATAAAAACCCCTCGAGTTATATAAAATTACATTAAGGACCCTAGTAAATATAGGTTTCAGCGGGACCAATTCTCTTGAGCCTCAGAGAGCTGGAGAAAGTGGGTGCTTACCTATTTAAGGTAGAAAACTAGAGTTATCAATGGTAATTGTCTTGGAAAAAGACATAAATCATGCCTTCTATGTGCAGCAGCTACCGATAAGTCCCAAACTTAATCCAGGATCCAATTCTGTTTAAAGTGTCCGACTCAAGTCCGAGGCCAAGTCTAAATCAATCCGAGCCCAATACAAATATGAATCTAAGTCAACATGAATCTAAACATGAATACTTGAACATGAATACCAGAACAATGTCAAACATGCAACATAATTTGACTTGACCGAACCATGGTTATATCTTGAACTTGACTACATGACTACCGTTTACATCCTGAATCAGTTTACATGAACAACTTATACCATGGTCTCGGAAAGTCTGATAACTACAAATCAATACATTCAATACAATATACACTACGGTGTTTTAACGAGATATATTGATACGGAATGTGTTAAAAGTGGCACGATGATGGTCACTAAAAAACACCTACATGAACATTCTTGTTCCCCCAATCTGAGCAAGGCTCATTTGAATTTTGAAAATTCAAATTTTCTGAAGAAACGCTTCAAATTCCGTGCGTTGCGCAGTGCGCAAGCGGTCCACAGTGCGACACGTGTCTGCGCAGTTGCGCAAGCGCACCGCTGCGCGACACGTGTCTGCGCAAATTGCGCAAGCACTGTTGCGCAAGTGCACCGCTGCGCGACACGTGTCTGCGCAGTTGCGCAAGCACCGTTGCGCAAGCCTTCCACTGCGCGACACGTGTCATTCAGTGTGGAGTTGCGCAGAAACAGAATGAAAATTTGATGAAATCTTTTCTGTTCTTTCCAAAACCAGAAGATTTTCTTCTGCCTTTGGATCAAAGATCCAATGGTGGGAAAATTCCCAAAATCATTCAGGAAAGATTTTGTTAACAAGTTAAACAAATTTATGAGCACTATAAATAAGACCCCAGGCCTCATTCAAAAAAAAAAAAAGAAGAATCAACTTCTGGCATAAAAAAAAAGAGAGAAAGAACTCTGGAAGATTAATCAAGATCAAAGAAAAAAAGAGAAAAAGGTAAAAACTTCTTTTGGAAGAAGAGAAAAATCTCTGAAGAACAGAAGATAAAAAAAATGAAGGAATAATAAATAGTGCCTTGCACTTGATATGAACCCTTGGTTCTGTAAAATCAGGGAAAACAAGAAGAACTTGTTTACCTTTGATCCAAACTTAGATCAAAAGTGCTATGCACTTTTGTTCTTAAATCTGGAAAATTCTTGAGTTTCTGCACAAGTGTAACTCATCATTTAAAAGGGCCTGGCCCAAATCAAATCATAAAAGGGCAGAGCCCTGTTTGAAAAATTCTTGAGGGCCTGGCCCAAATCAAATCATAAAAAAAAATAATAAAAGGGCAGAGCCCTGTTTGAAAAATTCTCGAGGGCCTGACCCAAATCAAATCACAAAAATAATAAAGGGGCAGAGCCCTGTTTGGATTAGTCAGGCAAAGCCTAAAATAAATAAATAAAAATTGGACTTAACCCAATTCTGGCTGTAAGTCCTTAAAATTAAATTGATTGAGCAATATGGCTCCCCTAAACCAATTCACGACCGGCTCAAGGGTACATCTCCGAACTCCTTTGACATCTATCGTTGTAATTCCTCAACGACGTCAAAGAGGTGACGGGTCCCAACGACCACACATCAATACGGACTGCGGGGTCCTTAAACCCATGGACCGAGACGTCCTTAAACTAATATCGGACCGAGACGTCCTTAAACTAATATTGGACCGAGACGTCCTTAAACTAATGATGGACCGAGACGTCCCTAAACTAACATCGGACCGAAATGTCCCTAAACTAATGATGGACCACCACGTCCCTAAACTGGCGATGGACCACCACGTCCCTAAACTGAAGCAATAGAGCCCGAATGCTCTTTTGCCGGATCTAAATGGTCCCGTCTAAGTTGATCTTAGCCCCAAATACGGTTAATGTGTCCTTAGATATTTAAATAAACAGTAAAACTCCAATTCAACTTTGGTTCAAGGGTACATCTCTGAACTCCTCTGACGCCTGTCGTTGTAATCCCTCAACGACGTCAGAGAGGTGACGAGTCCCGACGGCCAGATAATTAAATCAATCACTACGTCAAGTCGATCTTAGTCCAAAACAGGACTAACGTATCCTTGACGAACGTTTAAGCTGATCTTAGCCGCAACGCGACTAATGCATCCTTAAACTGAAAACACCAAACCCAAATCTAAGCAAACACGGATTTGGACTAATCCACGTCCTACGGGCGACGGCATTACTCAGTCTCCGTATACAATCCACGGGCAACCACAAACAAAACAAACACACACGACACGAAGTGAAATTCTGGAGAAGGAGAAAGTTGTTACCGCGATGCGGTAGCGTAATTAACTGCAGGGGCTTGCGCCTGCAGGGAAGAGCGTCCCCACAATCAAAAATCCCTCACCCTGAGGGGGAATCTGACGAAGTCTGCTACATCGGCCGCATCCGTCTAAACCTCCGATACACGGTGCCATAAATCAACTTGGCATCTTCGGAGAGATAGACGGATAAAACCAAATAGCATCTGCCCCGAACCTCAGGCACGGACGCGAAGTCCGGGCCGCCGTTCGGAGGGGAACAGATTCTGGCACGCCCGGTGGGACCTCTTCCTCTTTCCACTCCACACTTCGTGTGTCGTCTTCGCGAACCAATCGCGGTTTGTTAAATGGTTATCTTCGGATTTCAAGATACTAAGATTTGGTCTTTTACCTGGCGCAGAATTCAAGATCCAATGGCCACCAACTGCACCAGCTGCTCGAAATGCCGCTGCAACGGACGCTCCACCTCACCAGGAGGTGTAACATACGGGCCCCAAGCGGCTTCCTTCCTGACTCTGCCGATAGACCAGGTGACCCAGGCCACCACCGGCCTGTTTTTCGGGACCATGGTCCCACCTGCAAGCTTCTCTATGCCGATATCCGCACCGGAAGCGAACAAGAAGTCGGTATTCGACCGGCTTACCGCTACCACGACCCCTATCAACGGGTCGCCCGCTACTAAGCCAACAGCCTCCGTTTTTACCAGGCTAGGTCAGAACTATAAAGTGGCCGTCCCAAAGAGGGCAACGGCTGCTGCTTTGGAGGTCGTTAAAGCGGCTTCTCCCATCAGAGAGTCGGTCTTCACAAGATTGACGGCTCCCAATCCTCCCCCAGCTGGTCAAAAGGCATCAGTCTTCGATAGGCTGACATCGGCAGTTACCCCACACTCAAACAGGGGGCAACAAGAAACCATCTCGACTTCCGGGCCAGTCCCAATGGCTCGTCGTGCGCGACGTCGCCATTGGCGACGAGTGAGAAAAGCAGGGGGCAACTCTCCCTCAGGGCTAACCCCACCTGCTCCATTGGTGGAGGTCAACACTGCTGTTCCAACTGGGAACAGCTTTGAATTGCTGAGAAAGGTGAGAAAGAACTCTCCAATTGCTACGTTGAAAAGATCTCCTCCACCTGCGGAGAGAGTTCCAGAAACAAAACAAGAACAGCCCCCTCAACGGCTATCCTCAAAAGTTTATAAAGTATGGCGGAGGGTTCAAGACTCCGTGATCGATCCAGACTACTTGCGTCACTAGAAAAAGGCGAAGGTGGAAAATAACAAAAACTGCCCTATTAAACAGCAGGGGGTGACAGTTGCTAGGATGCCCACTCCAACGGCTCCTTTAACCTCGATGGCCCACAAAAGGAGGAGGCCAGGGAAAGCTCCCGCGCCAGCGGCAAAGTTTGAAAGCGGTGAACCTAAACGCCCCAAGTCAGGGGGCATAATTGTTCATACGGTTTATATGGCTTCTGGAAAAGAAGAAAGCCGTACATCTACGGGTCACCGACCGCTCACCCGATCAGTGACCAAGGCTCAGGAGCAGCAACAAAAGCTCCAGGAGATGATGACCACAATGGCGGCACTCACTGGGCCGAAAGAAACCCCGGAAACATCCTCAGAAGAACGTCAAGAACAAGAAACGGACGCCGAATTCCTTCGGCGCGTGCTAGAGAAGAAAGATAAAGAGGCTGCGGAACAGGCAGCCAACATAAAGAAAATGGCCCTCCTGTTCCAGGATATGGTGGGTATGATGATTCAACCAGATCCACCTGCTGGGGATCCCCCGATCATTCTTGAAGATGATAGGGGAGAAACATCGAATCCTCCACCGGCTCTATCCGCCGCTAAAGAGGATACCATATCAAAAGCTGATTTGGATGAATATATTGCCCAACAAATACGGGTGCATCAGGCGACTGAAGCAGCCGGACACGTCGTGAAAACGGGGCGACCGTATCCAGGCTGGTATGACCAAATCAGGTACCCGCCGGGCTACACAATCCCCAAGTTTCATGTCTACAAAGGGACCGGCAATCCCCATCAACATGTGGCCCAATTCAGGGCTCTTTGCGGTAATACCGGCGGCGACGATAAGCTTTTGCTTCGCCAGTTTGTTGGAAGTTTATCTGATACGGCGTTTGAATGGTATTCTGAGCTTCCCAACGACTCTATAAAAACCTTTGCGGAGATGGAGCTACTCTTCACCCAACGCTTTGCAAGTGCCAGTGAGCGTACCCCGATGACGGCACTGATCAATGCCAGGGTAAAACCCGGCGAGACATCGGTTCAGTACGCTATACGGTGGCGGAATCTATGGTCGAAGTGTGAACAACGTATAGAAGAAGCTCCAGCGGTGGGAATGTTTGTTGGAACCCTTGATCCACAGGCAACCATCTCACAGTTCATGATGTTCTTCAAGCCGACTTCCTTCCAGGCTTTGATCGACAAATTAGCGCAGATGGACCAGATGGGCCATAAACCCCCTCTCCCGAAGCCGGACCCCCGAAACGATAAAGGAAAGGGAAAAGCGATCATCGTCGCTAATGCCCAACAACAACCGAGCGACTCAAAGTCGGCTGCTCGTCCAAACAATACACGCCCATACGTACCCCTGGAGGACAGGATGGGACGCCCTTACTCTTTCCCCCGCGATAAAACAAGGAGGCTATTCGAGCTGGCGTTGCGCAACAGACTCATAAATCTGCTAGATCCAAAACGTCCGTTGCAACCGAACGACGCTAACGAGCCCAATTACTGCCCTTATCATCGAGTGCTAGGCCATCCGATTGAGGATTGCTACGTTTTCAAGAATTGGCTTGAGAACCAGTACCGTCAGGGCAAATTTGCGCTATCTGACAAATGGAAGGTGAATCCTCCGCAGCCCCACACCTCTAAGGGGACGAATACGCCGGGAGCAACATGCTCTGTTATAGAAGAAACTCCCTGGGAGGTTGTATTATCAGCCAAAACGAGGAGAATGCTAAATGATCTTCAGACCTGTCCAGCGGTCAAGTGGAAGAACCCCTTGGAACCGCAGGTTATTGAAGGGATGTTGAAGCCACGACCGATTCCGAAGACCGATGGTGGCAGTTCAAGCGCTCATAGTCAGCCGTCAAAATCTTCGAAAAAGAAGAAGAAGAAATCTAAGAAGCCCGTTAAGCCTGGTGACAAGCGCACGGACTTACAAAAGCAAATCGATGCGCTGGATGAGTACAACCAAAAGGCGCGGACTCCCATTACGCTCCAAGATTTCCTTGATCACGTCTTCCAAAAAGAAGATGAGGGAGAAAGTTCATCGGATGAATCCGGGGAATATGTGGCGAGCTGTCATATGATCTCCCATTCGACCACGAACGATGAAGGGACTCCTGGCACTGAAGCGCTGGGGGCAAATGCCGAATCAAGAGCCTCAGGGTTATCAGTTGAAATGATTAGCGCGTTTCTTAATGAAGCTCGGTTGAAAAGTAAAGCTGATCAAGAACGCGAGACGGCTATATTCGAAAGAGCCAAGCGCCAGCGACTTGAGGAAAGAGCTGAGGTGATCCCGCTGGAGCAAAATGCCTCCACCGCTGACAAAGGCCAGTTCAAGATAAAAAAGAGGTTTGCTAAGGCCATATCGATGGGCATGAAGCTACCACCCTCTGAAGAAAAAGTTACTGGCGTGGTAGAAATGCACCCCTCTTATTGCTTATATCATCAGAAGGTCTCGCATCCCACCCAAGATTGCAAAGCTTTCGATAAGTGGTGGCAAGGATACGTCGCTAATCGACAACGCTTTAAACGGGAAAAGCGTAAAATTCGTCGGGAACAAAGAAACACGACCAAAAAGCTTGAAAGAACTGCCGGCAATTGTCACATGGTTAACACTACCGGGTCACAAGTGCCTACATTCGGGAGCGACTCTGATGAGGAGCTAGAGCTTGGCCCCCTCTTTAAAGAATCCATTTCGGGAAAAGAAGAAGAACTGAAGGCTTGCGAAAATATACAGCTACGCAATCGGACGCTACCTGAAAAGAATCTCGGACCCTTAAACAAGAAAAACAAAGGGAAAGAGAAGGTCTCTGAAGACATCGCTTTGGATGACCAGGTCGCAGAAGAGTTAACCGCCAAGAATCCCCCAAAGAGGAATAAAGTAGATTACAATGTCTTGGCGCATCTGAGGAAGCTACCCTCACAACTCAGCATTCTCGATGCCCTATTGCTATCAAAAGAGGCGAGGGATTCTTTGATTAAGGCCCTACAAGATCCGGACCAGTTCCAAGCCTTCCTAGCCGAACAAAAGATGAAGGATGAATTGGAAGAGGTGCACACAGCCGACGTTGCTTTTGGTGATGAAGACCTTCTCCTCGGGACGTGTGAACACAATCGCCCCCTTTATGTCTCAGGATACTGCCATGACATAAAGATAGGAAAAATCTTGGTCGATAACGGATCGTCTGTCAATCTACTCAATGTGCGAGTGTTAAAGGAGATTTGCATGAGTGTCCAACACCTCGCCCGGGACAAAATCACCATCTCCGGTTTCGACTCTCAATCCTCAAAGACTCTTGGATCTGTGATATTGACGCTACGCTTCGGGGTGCTCGTCACAGACATCAAATTCCATGTTATAGACGCCAAGACGTGCTACAATGCGCTGCTCGGCCGACCATGGCTACACGAGTACAATATCATCCCTTCTACACAGCATCAGTGCATGAAGTATTCTAGGGACGGCCTCGAGTACACAGTGGCAGGAGAGTTGAATCCGTTTTCCGTGAACGAAGTTCGCAAGTATGAAGATGCCAAATACTTCTTACCGAGTTTCGAAGACACGGAAAGGTGTCACAAACCGGAGAACAAAACTAACGCAACCATCCCTGTCTTCGGCAGTGACACCGAGGAGGAGGAGGATATAATTTATTCAGGTTCACCCCAATCCACCAGGCCAAGACCATCCGTTCCTTCACTAATCTTCGGCAGTGATTCAGAGGATGAAGTTCATGCTGTATTCCCTGCTCGGCCTGCAATACGGGTTTCCGCTGATGAAGAGCGAAGTCTGCAGATAACCATGGTGCCCCTTAAACATTACAAAGAACTGGATGCACTCGACGCCAACAGCATAGAAGAATTGCACACATTCTATATTCCTCCTGGACGAAAAGGCGAGAAGGCAACCCTATTCTACCGTTCTGAAGAAAACAAGGTGGAAAAAGAAATTTGGCATGGCACAGATCCCACGCTCGATGGGCTTCAGCCTATTCGTCTTCCCAGATATTATACCGAAGGTTTGAAGAAACTGCTGAAACGCCAGGGGATGTCCTTCACACAGACCGTTAGAAAAGCCAAATTCTATGACAAGGTCTGGAACGTTCCTGGGACTCAATGCAAACTGCCTAACGGGAGAACGGAAACAAAAGGGCTTGGGTACATCCGGCCAAAGAAACGGGAGCTAGTAAACAGCTGTTATGCCATGTATGACTTCGATGAAGAGGCGGACGCTCAATGGGAGGACGCTAATCCTGAATCAGCAAAAATTCCTGACACAAAACCGTCCAGTCCATCGTCTAAAGACCAGGTGAGCAAACTTATAAAGGATGCGGGTCAAAAAGCCCGAGATGATCACGATCGTGAAATGGCAATCTATGAGAAAGCCAAGACACAGCGTCTCCTTCGACAGGCAGTAAAGAACGAAGATGCTGCCCCACGTCAGCCTGCTACAAAAAGGGTTCGACGCGAAAGCAAAAACAAGTCGAATGGACGAAAAGGTGCTCGACAACCACAAAACAGAGCTAAGAAGCCACGCATCCGAGAGTCGAGCGTTATCGACCTAGCCCTCATGAAGAAAATGGGTCGAGCATACTCATTTCCTCGGAACAAAACAAGGAAAATACTTGATCTTGCTCTAAAACATCAAATGCTTACACTGCCAAAGTCTAAACACCCTGAGCAAGCAGGCGAAGTCTCCAACCCAAATTATTGCTCTTACCATCGAGTAGTAGGGCATCCGCTTGAAGATTGTTTTACCTTTAAGAATTGGGTTGAGGACCAATATCAGCTTGGCAAATTTGCGTTGTCTGACAGTTGGAGGGTAGCGCCGCCGCAAAAGCACGAACCCGAAAACACAAGGATAGAACCAACTCCGCATTGGGATTGGCCGAAAATTCGCACCTGCCATGTGATAACAATATTAAAAGAAAGGTCCGAGGACATGAACAACCTCCCTTGGTGCTTTGAAAGCGGCAGCGATGAGGTAATCTCAGAATTTCCCCCAGCTCCGAAAGAACTGGAGGATGGAATCCATACCACTGCAGATAATCTCAAGAAAATTGAGTTGGGGACGGCAAATGACCCGCGACCGACATTCATCAGCGAGCTGCTATCTGAAGAAAAGGTGGCTGCATTAAAGGATGTGCTTTTACAGCACAAAGATTGCTTTGCGTGGAACTATTCCGAAATGCCGGGACTAGATCCAGAAATTGCTGTACACAAATTGACGATATCCCCGGACATCAAGCCGGTCAAACAAGCGCCGAGAAGAATGCGACTCGAGCTTGAGATGAGCATCAACGCCGAAGTCAAAAAGCTGATAGACTCTGGCTTCATCCAGGAAGTTCAATACCCTGAATGGATTGCCAACATCGTCCCAGTGATGAAGAAAAATGGGACGGTGCGTATATGCGTGGATTTTCGGGATCTTAATAAAGCCTGCCCGAAAGATGATTTTCCAGTGCCAGTCACTGAACTTATGATAGACAATACATCCACTCATGAGGTTTTCTCCTTCATGGACGGCTCGTCGGTGTATAACCAGATAAAAATGCATCCCGAAGACCAGAAGCACACAGCCTTCAGGACTCCTCTTGGTATATTTTGTTATAAAGTGATGCCCTTCGGTTTGAAGAACGCCGGTGCTACTTATCAGAGGGCCATGACAAAGATCTTCGACGACCTTATACACGAAATCGTTGAATGCTATATCGACGATCTCGTGGTTAAAAGCAAATCATACGAAGAACATCTCGAGCATTTGAAGACCGTATTTCAACGCCTTCGGCAATACAATTTGAAGATGAATCCCCTTAAATGTGCCTTCGGGGTTTCCTCGGGCAAGTTCCTGGGATTCATCGTCCGACACCGAGGTATTGAGATAGATCCGTCTAAAATCAAGGCGATCATGGAAATGCCTCCGCCGAGAACTCTTAAACAGCTGCGGTCTCTCCAAGGAAAGCTCGCATACATTCGGCGGTTTATCGCTAATCTTTCAGGAAAGTGCCGTCCTTACAGTCACCTGATGAA
Organism: Agapanthus africanus; assembly: GCA_030015575.1. Lineage (NCBI taxonomy): Eukaryota > Viridiplantae > Streptophyta > Magnoliopsida > Asparagales > Amaryllidaceae > Agapanthus > Agapanthus africanus. Next base: position 748,128,353 of record CM057342.1, on the reverse strand, counting down.
GAAGGGAACCCCATTCGTTTGGGATCAAAAATGCCAAGGCGCACTAGACGAGATCAAGCAATACCTGCAGAACCCGCCGGTGTTGGCTGCCCCGGTTAAGGGGAAGCCTCTCATTCTTTATACAACCGCCCTCGAAGGTTCCTTAGGCGCATTATGGGCGCAAGAGAACGATCAAGGGAAAGAAAGAGCACTCTATTACTTAAGTCGAGTTCTGCTGGGGGCAGAAAGCAACTACTCTCCCATTGAAAAACACTGCCTGGCGTTAATCTTCGCAATAACAAAGCTTAGACATTACGCATTGGCGCATGAGGTCCGTCTCATTTCAAAGGTGGACCCCCTTAAATACTTAATGTCAAAGGCCATATTGACGGGACGACTCGCTAAATGGGCCCTACTCTTGATGGAGTTTTCGATCACGTATCAACCTCTCAAAGCAGTGAAAGGCCAGGCCATCGCCGACTTCCTCGCTGAACATCCCATACCCGCCGATTCTCCATTAAATTGCGATCTTCCAGACGAACATGCGTTTGATGCAATCGACGGTGGTGATACCCGATGGGAACTCTATTTTGATGGTGCATCTTCCATGAAGAAACGCAAACAAAACACCCCTATAATCAAGTCGGGGGTAGGCCTCATCTTTGTAACTCCACAAGGAGGGATAATGCGCTTCGCATTCTCCTTAACAGAGTCGAGGACAAACAATGAAGCTGAATATGAAGCCTTGATAGCAGGTCTTGAGATTGCCATCGACATGGGAATTGAAAATCTCCTCATATACGGGGATTCTCAACTGGTCGTTAGTCAAGTAAACGGCGACTACCAGACGTGCAAGCCGGAGTTGGTGAAGTACGACGAAAAAGTGCAACAATTGTTGACCCAAATTCCTTCCTACACTTTGGAAAACATACCGCGCGCGGAAAATAGCAAGGCAGACGCATTGGCCAAACTTGCTAAAGAACTGGCTGACGAGAATCTCGATAACGTCAGAATCATGGTACAAAGCCGTCGGGTGCTTGCCCGAGCAGAAATATCTCAGGAATCATCCGAAGAAAAAGGAGCAAACGAGCAGACTACCCTGCAAGTAAAAGATTGGGAAAATACTGAGGATTGGAGAGAAGTCTTCATAGATTACTTCAAGTCCCACCGACTGCCTGAAGAAGCGTCAACAAGACATCAGCTCATGAAACGAGCTCTGTCCTTCGCCTTCGTCAATGATACTCTGTACAAAAGGTCATTCGATTCTCTGTGGCTGAGATGCCTAGGACCTGATGAAGCGAGAAGGGTCGTCCAAGAGGTTCACGACGGACTCTGCGGTTCCCACCAAGCAGGCCCTAAGATGAAGTTGAAGATAAAACGAATGGGCTACTACTGGCCCACGATGATTCAAGATTGTCTCGAATATGCGAGGCAATGTCACTCATGCCAAATTCATGGGGACTTCATCCATCAGCACCCAAATCCATTACATCCAACGGTGGCCAGCTGGCCATTCGAAATGTGGGGAACTGACATAGTCGGTCCTATCGAACCAGCATCGTCCAAGGGACATCGTTTCATCTTGGCGACGACTGATTACTTCTCCAAATGGGCAGAGGCGGTACCGTTAAGGGAAGTGAAGATGGAGAATATTCTCCATTTCTTCAAAACGCATGTCATATACCGGTTCGGAACCCCAAGAAGGATCATCTCCGATAATGGGCCAGCCTACCGAAGTCATAAAATTAGCCGCTTCGCACAGCAGCACAATATAGACTGGAGATACTCCTCAGTTTATAATCCGCCAGCCAATGGATTAGCTGAAGCCTTCAACAAGACATTGACGAAAATCATAAAGAAAACAGTGTCCCGAAATAAGAAAGACTGGCACGAAAGGCTGCAAGAAGCCCTTTGGGCTTATCGAACTACATTCAAGACGGCCACGAAAACAACGCCGTACGCGTTGGTATTTGGGACGGAAGCAGTGCTCCCCCTCGAGATAGAGTTACCCTCTCTGCGAGTAGCAGTTCGCCACGAGCTAACAGACGAAGAAAATGCTCACCTTCGGTTTGAAGAGCTTGACGCCCTTGATGAAACCCGGCTTCTAGCACAGCAAAATCTGGAAGCCTATAAAGCGAAGATGACGCGCTCATATGAAAGATTGAGCCGGCCGAGGACATTCCACCAAGGCGAACTCGTGTTAGTGGTCAAAAGGCCCATGATACCCAATCGCGCCAAGCGGGGAAAGTTTGAGCCAAACTATGAAGGACCGTACATCATTGATAAGGTCTACCAGGGTGGGGCCTATCTACTCATGGACATGCACGGTGAAAGGCCTTTCAGGCCAATAAACGGTCGCTTCCTAAAGAAATACTACGCTTAATGAGCCACAGCCTAGGTCAATGGTAGATGACGATGACTATGTCCACTCGCTATCTTCCTAAGCTCAAGCTTTATAAGCAGTAACCAGCCCTTTCAATGCCGGACCGAAATGTCCTTAAACTAATAGCAGACCGAAACGTCTTTAAACTACTACCGCAGCATCTTTAGGATAACAAGATATTAAAAAAAAAACATATAAAAAATAAATAAATAAAAAAAAAACGGTATGTCCATAAGCAAAAAGGGGCACGGATGAAAACCCGAAAGGGCTCCGTGAGTAAAAACAGCAGGGCTACCGGCGAGTGTTCGTGAAAACCCGAAAGGGCGCGACCTCGTAAAAAAAAAAAAAAAAAAAAAACGGTACGTCCATAAGCAAAATGGGCACAACACTTATAGGGTCCTCTCGACCTTGTAAGGAGAAACCACCCGCGTGAGATCCTTACGACTCACAAGGGAGCAACACACTTAGGGATCCTCCCGATTCCTAGGGAGAAAATACACTCACGAGATCCTCACGACTCGTGAGGAGAACTCTCTTATGGGACCCTCACGGCTCATAAGATTTGAAAGTCTTAAGTTACAGAGACCTAAACCTGTGCTTAAGCAACCCCCACAACTTCTAAGATTGCCCTACAAGTGGTTCAATACTGACCCTTGTATACAATCCACGGGCGTGAATAAACATTTCCCTAATCGAGTCTCATCCGAGACTGGGGATATGCTCGCATGATGAATAACCCTTATAAGTCCTCTCGACTTATAAGGAGAAAACCCTCTTGTAGGATCCTTACGACTTACAGAGGAACATACACTTAGGAATCCTCACGATTCCTAAGGAGAAAATACACCTACAAGATCCTCACGACTTGTAGGGAGAAATACCTTTGTAAGATCCTTACGGCTCATGAAGTTAAAAGCCTTAGTCGACAGCGCCTTAACCCTGTTCGCTAAGCCACCTTTGTTCGATATCGACGGAGGCAAATGATGATTCGCTCCTGGCAATATCCCAGTTGCAGCGGTGCTGATGCCAAAATCGGTGTCTAATTTCAGGCTTACGGCAAAAAGCCAGTAGGCCGCTCATGCATACGAAATAGCCGAAATGATAGGGCAACTCGTAATAAAAAGCAACGAGTAAAAATAAAATAAATAGCCGAAATGATTGGGCACCGCGAAAAATAGCCGAAATGATTGGGCAATCGTGACCTTCGCGATATAAAAGCTGAAATGATAGAGCATCGCGGAAATAAAATAAAATAAAATAAAAAGAAATGATAAAACTTTGGCCCTGCAGTTAAGATCACATCGATCCCTGTATACAATCCAAGGGCGTAAACAAAGAAGGAACCATACTTTTCCAGCGGATTCCGTCAAACGACGAAGCCAAACCTCAACGGTTCATTTCAACCGAAGAAGCCAGTGACTTCAACAAAAAAAAAATTTCCTCGACTCACGGATACAAGCACTCCTTGACAAGAGCCTTCTGATCCGCGTCGACCCGCAGAGCCACCAGTGCCTCCGTAGGAACCCTCGACTCATTTCAAACCCCAAGGAAACAAATAATCCTTGGCGCTTGGGAAAGAAATAATCCCTCGCAAAATCCTCGACTCACGGATACAAACACTCCTTGACAAGAGCCTTCTGATCCGCGTCGACCCGCAGAGCCACCAGTGCCTCCGTAGGAACCCTCGACTCGTTTCAAACCCCAAGGAAACAAATAATCCTTGGCGCTTGGGAAACAAATAATCCCTAGCAAATTCCTCGACTCACGGATACAAACACTCCTTGACGAGAGCCTCCTGATCCGCGTCGACTCGCAGAGCCACCAGTGCCTCCGTGGGAAATTCTCGACTCGTTTCAAACCCCAAGGAAACAAATAATCCTTGGCGCTAGGGAAACAAATAATCCTTAGCAAATTCCTCGACTTATGGATACAAACACTCCTTGACGAGAGCCTCCTGATCCGCGTCGACTCGCAGAGCAACCAGTGCCTCCGTGGGAAATTCTCGACTCGTTTCAAACCCCAAGGAAACAAATAATCCTTGGCGCTAGGGAAACAAATAATCCTTAGCAAATTCCTCGACTCACGGATACAAACACTCCTTGACGAGAGCCCCCTGATCCACGTCGACTCGCAGAGCAACCAGTGCCTCCGTGGGAAATTCTCGACACGTTTCAAACCCCAAGGAAACAAATAATCCTTGGCGCTAGGGAAACAAAAAATCCTTAGAAAATTCCTCGACTCACGGATACAAACACTCCTTGACGAAAGCCTCCTGATCCGCGTCGACTCGCAGAGCAACCAGTGCCTCCGTGGGAAATTCTCGACTCGTTTCAAACCCCAAGGAAACAAATGATCCTTGGCGCTAGGGAAACAAATAATCCTTAGCAAATTCCTCGACTTATGGATACAAACACTCCTTGACGAGAGCCTCCTGATTCGCGTCGACTCGCAGAGCAACCAGTGCCTCCGTGGGAAATTCTCGATCCGTTTCAATACCAAGGAAACAAATAATCCTTGGCGTTAGGGAAACAAATAATCCTTAGCAGATACCTCGACTCAAGGAAACAAACACTCCTTGACGAGAGCCTCCTGATTCGCGTCGGCTCGCAGAGAAACCAGTGTCTCCGCGGGGAAATTCCCGATTCGTCTCAACTCGCAAGGAAAGCCTCAGGCAGCAGGGACTAAAAAAGCTTGCTTCCCGAACAATGGGACCCTGCAAGTCGATCCAAAAAGATTTCTTGCATACTATTCACGGGTCTCACTCTCCAAAGTCGAATCTCGACAAGGAGGGAAACAACCGCTTACGGGCCCTCTCGACTCGTAAGAGGGAAAAATTCTCTTATAGGATCCTTACGACTTGTAAGAGAAAACACACTTAGGAATACTCACGATTCCTAAGGAGAAAATCCACCTATGAGATCCTCTCGATCCGTAGGGAGAAAAGTCTCTATGAGACCCTCACGGCTCATAGAGTTGAAAAGTCTTAGGCAGCAGATCTGAACCTGCGGCCTAAGCCATCGCTATCTCTTGGAAAAAACTAAGTTATCTGCCAATTATGTTTATCAAAGACAACATGCTGATAATAAGAGAAGGCAGAAAGCAAAAGAGCATACAAGACATTGCAAAAGAAAATGTGTATCTTTATTCATTGACTTCAATTAAATACAAGATGAATCATACAAAAGAATAAAGAATGGATACATATTATTTAAAAGGAAAATTTTACAAATACATTGATACAAAGGCAGCTACTGGGAAGGAAGCGTCTTAAGTAGCTTTATCAGTTGTTCGCACACTTCCTTCCATGCCTTTTCCCGGTCGGCTGCCACCGCCAGCTCTGCCTCCACTTGGGCTCGTTGCTGCAAGACCGACGCGAGCTGCTCCCTGACGACCTGATATGCAGCTTCTCGACTTGGGATATTGCGCTCAGCTACGTCAAGTTTCCGCTTCAAATTCAGCCCATGGGAAATACGCTCCAAGAGACCCTCGAAGATAGTCTTCACTTGGGCAGCATTTGCCTCAACCTCAGCGCGCAGATGAGCCATTTCGTTTGAGGTCTTTTGGCATTCCCTTAGTCTTGAAGCTGCTTCTTGTTCCAGGTGGCGGAAGTGCGAAGTGCTTTGCTCAAGCCAAGTTGTGCGTTGGGTGCTCAGAGCTAAAATTTCAGGAGAAGGACGCGTCGACTCCAGCCGATTTAGACAAGCCTCGATCCCCCTGCAGTGGTTAACCCAAGATTCGACGACGCCTTCGTTATGAAAATTTACGAGCGCCGCCAACATTGGATTAACCTCCGTAGCGAAATCCACGGCAGAAGGGAGAGCGTCCATATTGAGCTCTTCAATGTACCCGCTCAGCATGCCCAAACTCATCGCAGCACCCTTGGAAGACGGACGTCTCAAGAAAGGGCCTGCCGGTGAAAGGACGCGAGCCTCAAAGGGGACCGGAGCCGGAACAATAGCTGCAAAATAAAACATGGTCAAACGATGGTTCGAGAGATGTTGAAGGGTTACCAAAAAGAAATTTACTATACCAGCTGCAACGGATGGCAAAGCCGGAAGGGCCGGCAGCGCGGCGGGTCTTACATCCCCTCCTTCGATTTGTGGCACTGCAATAAGGAAAAGGAAAAGTCAAAGAACCATCCCATTGCTAAAAAGGGGAAAATAAAGACATTGTAGTGAAAGTATACTCACCGGCGCCACCAGAGGGAGAAGCGAGTTCGGACGGGAAGGAGAAGTGTGGGAGCAACACTTGATATAGATGATCAAAGAGCACTCCTGAAAAGATGCAGTGGTATAATGTTAGTACTAAAGCTACATTTTTTAAAAAAGATTAATACATGAGTCGTAAATCCATACCTTCCAACATCCGCGATGGTACAAGTGAAGACGGGGAGGCCACCACAGCCAAAGCAGTAGTTGACGGTGCTCCTTCGAGCAATGGAGCGTCGGCACTGGCCGCACCTGCAAAAACAAACTTATTAGAAGAGATCGCGAGATATATAAAAAGAGGAACGCTGGTGACTCAAAGTTTACCCGACGAGCTGCCAGCAGAAACTGAAGCAATCCCCTCCTCCATCGACATGAGACCACCGCCCGTAGCCTCATCACCTGACTCGATGGGAACCGTTGTTGTACTCGCGAGCCCTGGAGACGGCAAGGAACCATACGCAGGGAGGGCTATGATTGGAGTATTACCAGATTCCTGGGAAAGAGCAGTTCGCTCCTCCTCAGGAACCGTGGCCGCCTCACCCGATACTCCCTCGGTTTCTACGGTCGCAGCTGTCTCGTCCATTGGCACCACGAGGTCTCCAGCCTCGAGCGCTTCGCCCTCTACCGCCTTCGCCTCGGCTAAGACAATCATCTCATCTACCACTACGTCAGGAGCGGTATCAATGACCTTCTCGGCGACGGATCCTTCAACTTCTGTTTCAGGCACCGTGGCCCCGACGACGGTGCCCACCGTCGGCTCAGGTTCGGCAGGCGCCGCTTCCGCCGTTTCCTGGGGTCCAACGGTCTCCGCCTCCCCCTCAGTCGGACTAGGCCCTGCCAGATGAAACGCATGTGAGCCAATGGCTTTATAATTCTTACAACAAAGCTCTGAAAGAAGTACTACCTGAAGAAGATTTATCATTTGCACTTCGGGCCGCGCGCGCCGCTCGCCTATAAGCAGTAGATAGGGCGACAGGGGCCTCTTCAGAAGGAGTGTCAGCGTGAGGAATGGTGCTAGGGCCCGCTCCCGTGGCCAAAGCAGCTCTGCTCGCCTCTGCTTCAGAAGGAGTGTCGGCACGAGGAAGAGTGCTAGGGCCCGCTCCCGCGGCCAAAGCAGCTCTGCGTGCCCTTGCTTCGCGTCTCAACCGCTTCCGCTCCTCTCGAGCCGTTGAGACGGATGCCACTAGGGCTTCCTTGAGTGAGGCTCCCTCGTCCGTATATAGGGATGCCTCTAGATTCTTCAAGGCATCCCTCATCGTCTTGTCAAGCCGAGGCTCTTGTGGCAATTTTGACGAAGCCGGGACTTCGATAACGGACTTGGGAGGGACCCCTGCGTCAATTGATACAGCGCCTGCAAAGAAACAAAAGAAGGTCAGGTTGACTATCAGAAAAAAGACAACAAACTTTCCTTGTAAAAGAGAAAGGGGTGAAACATACCAACGCCTGCTAGGGCACGCTTCTCCTCCTCCTCCTGAAAGGTTTTCAAGGAGGCAGCAATAGCCTCTTCAGTGGAGACACCTGTTGAAAATGGAGCGAATATTAGTTAAGGATAACAATATAAAATGCAATAAAATGACAAATAAGGCGTTTGATAATTACCGGACTCAGCGAGTTTGCTCAACATCGCTTCAAGCCTCGCCGATCGCTCTGAAGCTGCAATGGCGGCAGCCAAATTGGTGTCCGCAGGGTCCACCACAAAGCCCTCATTACTGCCGTACTCGCATATGGTCTTGGCAGGAGAAGCCGCAGGCTTTAACCCGAGGATCGCATCGAGGGAAAGGGCGGACTTTTTCTTTTTCTGCTGTCCACCAGCTTTAGATCCACCTGGAGCGGATTTGCGCTTGGAAGCCACTTTAGGGTGGCGGGTCCTAACATCTGCCCCTATGCCTGACTCTGGCGATACTACTTTAGCCGCCTTCGTGGGAGCACGAGGCGCCGATGGTGCATCCACCGTAGCGGGCAACGGCAATCCCCGCGGAGGACTCAACACGCGTGGTCGATCGACTCCAGCATCTTTTAGCGGAGGGACGACCAAGAGCCTTGGCTGCAAAGGGGCCTTGCGATCACCGCCAGGAGGCGCACCCCTACGGTTAACCAATAGGCGTCTCTCCATCAAAATGATTGGACCCATAGCGTGCGCATACCAGGCCACATATGAATTAAGCATCTTAGGGACACAGCTGGGTTCACTAATGAAGAAATAGGAACCCGTGTTAAGCCGTATAAAGTGATGCATCGCATTCTTTACCCCCTCTGGGCCAACCACAGGCGTTTCCAAAAAGGCTTCCATCGGGATCCCCTGGTTGTAGCTTGATTGCTGGGCAAATCGATGTGGATTATACCTCATGAATAAAGCCGTCTCATTCTGCCGAAACACTAGGTAGCCCGGCCGAATGGAGTAGAGATGGACGATTTCCCGAGCCTTCAGTACAGAAGCCCCGCCCTTAAACTCGTCACGTAGGGGCACCACCGACTTAGTAGTCTCCGAGCCTATGGTGATAACTTTATCCACGAAAGAAGTCGTCGCTCCGACCAAATGTGGGCGCAGGAGGAGTCCCCTAGAATCCCGCGGGGATGCGAACACAATTGAAGCCCCGATTAACCGTACGACTCTCGGGAGTCTGTACTTCTCGAAGAATGGGGGAGTCTTGTGGGCGCCAAACACCCCTCGCACGTGCATCTCCATCCAAGAAACGAAGTAATGCATTGGGAAGTTAGCAGGCTGTGTCCCAGGATCATTAGCGTCCGCCGCTACGCTGAGTCCATGATAAAGATAAGCTAACCCAGCAATTCCTTCCGACAACTGCAGACCGGCCACCATCCGATGTGCCGGGTAAAAAACAGAGGGCCGCATGAAGCGCGGGTGCATAGGGAGCGCAAAGTTGCATAACCACAAGCCCAGGAATCCAATAAAGAAAGTTTCCTCATCCATACCGGGGACGGCGATTTCCGAGAAAGCAACGATGGCAGCATTGGGGAGATAGAAATCCCTCTGGTTATCCTCCGATGCGGGTCGGCGATCCAAACCGAAACCAAAGGGGTCGTCAAGCTGAGCGAACTTCTCGCTCTGCTTTGATAAGAACTCCGGGCGGATAAAGCGAGCAATGAAAGCTGCGAAACTGACGCCCTTGTCCCCCGATTCCAAATGGAGTTCCTCATAGATCTCCAACACTTTCACCAAACCCGGATACTGATGCTGAATGGCATTCTCCGGGGTTAAGTCAAATACCAGCTGCTTAGTGGCAAAGACATACTCATCAGGAGGAAGCAACTCCTCGTAATGCTCTCCCCTCATTGGCAGACCTGAAATTTCGGCAAATTCCTCCAAAGAGATAGAAACTTCTTTATCCGCCATCAGGAAGGTATGGGTGGGGATATTCCATTGTTCAACAAAAGCCTTTATCCACCACGTTGGAGGAGAGGGGTACTCGAAGAGCGAGACGAAGACGGCTGAGTATAGACCAATCTTCGTTAAGTGGGCCCTCTTCGCCGATAGAATGTACCGGGCCCACTGCAAATATCCGGCGGGGGGTCGTGGGATCATTCCAATGTTATAAGCCTGCCCCCAAGGGCGTGCTTCGCCCTGACAGATTCGCCTCCCCAGGATATCTATCGCCGGCGGCGGCTGCACGGGGATGGCGCCGATTGCAGGTTGAAGGAGGTTATCAGAATTCCAATTCTTAACCTCCACGGCATACTTCACCGGGGGTTCGTCCGCATAAGGGATCGTGACTATGGGCTCAGAGGGCACGGCGGAACTAAAACTGCGGCGGCCTTGGATGATCTGGCTATACCACCTTCCCCACAGATGAAGCTTTTTGCACTCAGGATCGCGGTCTTTAATAAGAGCGAATACCACCCGATCCACTGGCGCATGGGGGAACCCTCCTTCCGAGCGAACGAAGGGGAAAGACAAGTCGTCAGACATCTTTTCTGTGGAAAGACAAAGAAACATACATCATTAGTGGCCTAACGCTTGGCATTTAAAAAATATATATATATATTTTGCTCCACACTGTGATGCAGTAGGTAGGGGACCAAAGGGGGACCCACAAAATCTGGATGATGTGCATCATTTAATAAAACAATCCCATCATTAGATGGGACTGTCAATTCATAAAAAAATTCTCAATAGGATACACCCATTGGTGGGGAGTCCCCAGAGACAAAGAGAAAATCTCCTCTTTTAGAGCAAAGCTCTGTCACAAAGTGACATTTGTCAAACTCTGGTCTCAGGGAAACAAGATTCTTTAAAAGAGCTTGGCTCTGTGATAATGATGGAAATATCCATCAAAGGAAAATTAATTTTTGAAAATTAAAAAATAAAAAATTGGGATCTTAAAGACCCATGAAAACTCTTAAGAGTTCTTCTTTTTTTTAGATCAAAAGATCTATGTTCTGCCAAAGAGCAAAGCTCTGTTCATGGGTTAAGAAACCCTGAAACAGATTCTTGAGAGCAAGGCTCTGTTGGTGAAACCCCAAAGGGGTTTTCCTTAGATCAAAAGATCTATGAGAGCAAGGCTCTATTAATTAAAATTAATTTAATTTAAGATTAATTTTTACCTAAAGTTGTTCTAAAAAGTTCTAACTTTGGAAGCAAGAGCAAGGCTCTGAAGTTCTTGAAGGCAAGAGCAAGGCTCTGAAAATGAGAAATCTTGAAGATGGTAAAGAAATTAACAAAGACCAAGGGTCTTATTTATAGGCGCCTGCGCCCCTTCAACTGACCCTGGCCACCGTTGCGCTTACGTCGCGCCACGTAAGCACAACGGTGGGGGGCATTTGTTCCCCCAATCTGAGCAAGGCTCATTTGAATTTTGAAAATTCAAATTTTCTGAAGCAACGCTTCAAATTCCGTGCGTTGCGCAGTGCGCAAGCGGTCCACAGTGCGACACGTGTCTGCGCAGTTGCGCAAGCGCATCGCTGCGCGACACGTTTCTGCGCAAATTGCGCAAGCATCCGTGCGTTGCGCAGTGCGCAAGCGGTCCACAGCGCGACACGTGTCTGCGCAGTTGAGCAAGCGCACCGCTGCGCGACACGTGTCTGCGCAGTTGCGCAAGCACGGTTGCGCAAGTGCACCGCTGCGCGACACGTGTCTGCGCAGTTGCGCAAGCACCGTTGCGCAAGGGGACCGCTGCGCGACACGTGTCTGCGCAGTTGCGCAAGCACCGTTGCGCAAGCCTTCCACTGCGCGACACGTGTCATTCAGTGTGGAGTTGCGCAGAAACAGAATGAAAATTTGATGAAATTTTTTCTGTTCTTTCCAAAACCAGAAGATTTTCTTCTGCCTTTGGATCAAAGATCCAATGATGGGAAAATTCCCAAAATCATTCAGGAAAGATTTTGTTAACAAATTAAAAAAATTTGTGAGCACTATAAATAAGACCCCAGGCCTCATTCAAAAAAAAAAAAAGAAGAATCAACTTCTGGCATAAAAAAAAAAGAGAGAAAGAACTCTGGAAGATTAATCAAGAACAAAGAAAAAAAGAGAAAAAGGTAAAAACTTCTTTTGGAAGAAGAGAAAAATCTCTGAAGAACAGAAGATAAAAAAAAATGAAGGAATAATAAATAGTGCCTTGCACTTGATATGAACCCTTGGTTCTGTAAAATCAGGGAAAACAAGAAGAACTTGTTTTCCTTTGATCCAAACTTAGATCAAAAGTGCTATGCACTTTTGTTCTTAAATCTGGAAAATTCTTGAGTTTCTGCACAAGTGTAACTCATCATTTAAAAGGGCCTAGCCCAAATCAAATCATAAAAGGGCAGAGCCCTGTTTGAAAAATTCTTGAGGGCCTGGCCCAAATCAAATCATAAAAAAAAAAATAATAAAAGGGCAGAGCCCTGTTTGAAAAATTCTCGAGGGCCTGACCCAAATCAAATCACAAAAATAATAAAGGGGCAGAGCCCTGTTTGGATTAGTCAGGCAAAGTCTAAAATAAATAAATAAAAATTGGACTTAACCCAATCCTGGCTGTAAGTCCTTAAAATTAAATTGATTGAGCAAAATGGCTCCCCTAAACCAATTCACGACCGGCTCAAGGGTACATCTCCGAACTCCTTTGACATCTATCGTTGTAATTCCTCAACGACGTCAAAGAGGTGACGGGTCCCAACGACCACACATCAATACGGACTGCGGGGTCCTTAAACCCATGGACCGAGACGTCCTTAAACTAATATCGGACCGAGACGTCCTTAAACTAATATTGGACCGAGACGTCCTTAAACTAATGATGGACCGAGACGTCCCTAAACTAACATCGGACCGAAATGTCCCTAAACTAATGATGGACCACCACGTCCCTAAACTGGCAACGGACCACCACGTCCCTAAACTGAAGCAATAGAACCCGAATGCTCTTTTGCCGGATCTAAATGGTCCCGTCTAAGTTGATCTTAGCCCCAAATACGGTTAATGTGTCCTTAGATATTTAAATAAACAGTAAAACTCCAATTCAACTTTGGTTCAAGGGTACATCTCTGAACTCCTCTGACGCCTGTCGTTGTAATCCCTCAACGACGTCAGAGAGGTGACGAGTCCCGACGGCCAGATAATTAAATCAATCACTACGTCAAGTCGATCTTAGTTCAAAACAGGACTAACGTATCCTTGACGAACGTTTAAGCTGATCTTAGCCGCAACGCGACTAATGCATCCTTAAACTGAAAACACCAAACCCAAATCTAAGCAAACACGATTTGGACTAATCCACGTCCTACGGGCGACGGCATTACTCAGTCTCCGTATACAATCCACGGGCAACCACAAACAAAACAAACACACACGACACGAAGTGAAATTCTGGAGAAGGAGAAAGTTGTTACCGCGATGCGGTAGCGTAATTAACTGCAGGGGCTTGCGCCTGCAGGGAAGAGCGTCCCCACAATCAAAAACCCCTCACCCTGAGGGGGAATCTGACGAAGTCTGCTACATCGGCCGCATCCGTCTAAACCTCCGATACACGGTGCCATAAATCAACTTGGCATCTTCGGAGAGATAGACGGATAAAACCAAATAGCATCTGCCCCGAACCTCAGGCACGGACGCGAAGTCCGGGCCGCCGTTCGGAGGGGAACAATTCTGTGTCGTTTTCCCGTGGGTTTTGACAGGACCTTATACTTACATGTTAGCTTAGTCCACGGAGCAAGTTAGTCTCCTCTCGTATACACTGATACGTTCTGTACCAAGTTACAAACAACTACGTTAGCATAACAAACATATACTTTACCTATTCTATTCTCTTTACCTATCTATTACATTCTATCTTTTTGGACTTACCGAGCGCTAGTTCGCTGACGACATTCATGTCTCTTCTTTCTTTGAAATGTTGTCAGGAGGACCCGACTCTCAGGAGATCGAGCCCAGCCAGGACGACTTGGAGCAGTTTACAGAGGAAGCAGACTTTTAGGCCTTACTTTTACTATTTTCGTTTCAGTTCATATGTCATTGTTTAGGTATCGCTTTCTATCATTGTACTTTACTTTTCGGTTGTATGTAAAGAATGATTATCAATAAAAAGTTATTGTTTCATTACATCTCTTGTCATTCTTGTGCTTTACATTTATATTGCTTATTTACGCTTAACGTATTTACTTCTGAGTAAATACGTCGCAGCCCGCCACGTCTCCTTCCTCGTATACTGGGAAGCGGGGCGTAACAGTATCCCAAAAATCATGATCATACATATCATCTATCATCAAATCCAGTATCAAATATCAATACAAATCTTCACTTCTTGCAGGCATCGTTCCCCGAACAATCCTGACATCCAACAATATCGGTCAGAATCATCTAGGTATCGGCCGTGTTTCTCAAACTATCTCCGGTATCGAGTGTTCTGCTAGACTCCCCACTTCAAATGCGGCTTTTCTGTCCCTCGGTCTCGACCGGGTCCACCATGTATCCGACTGTATACTCCCCTTCCCCCACACTCAGTCCAGATAATGTAAAAATCCGCGACCGCATAGCTTCCTCATTCGGTTCGGAATAAAACCAAATCAGAAAAATATCAACTCATGGTGGACATATCATATAAATCACGAGGACCCGTAAACTTATAAACAATTTAAGTCGTATCAATTATATCATGTAGTGAATGAAAACTCAAAACAACAGAAATCTCATAATTCAATATTGCATGATAAAAGTAATAATAATGACAATGATATATGATATACATCAAACGGTAGCAAATGATGAGTGACAACCGTCATTAAGAATACTAACAGTGTGCAATAGGATATAAATGACATGGCAAGTTCTATGTGTGTACATGGCATGTTAATTACCGACGGGGTGTGGTGTAGCATATAGGCATGTGCAAGTGCAATATAAACTCATCTGTAATAGTGCAAGTGTCCTAGCAAGTGTTAAGCAATAGTGTTTAATATGTATGAATGTATACAATGCAATTCTAAGTTTAATTATGCAAATAACATGAATAGAAAACAAATATAATAAGTTTTTTTGGTTTCGGGCGCTATACGCCATCCATATAATGTCCCTGATAGATATTTAGTCTACTCACCGGAACAAGTCGTGATCTACTCTGATCCAATCACTCATTTTCCCCTTCTCGTTGCTTCCGAAGTCCCCGCGGTCGATCCTAATATCGAAATACAACTTTCGTATATAAGCGGCTAATTTCCGATACAACGAATATGCAAATACTAAGTGAACTAACTTACGTAACGTAATACGTGTGATTTTCATGTGCCGTACAGATCTAGAACTACCCGAATCGTCGTATTTTGAGAAAACACCAAAACGTGATACGCAATATCCATATCATACGCTAAAATATCACAAAAAGTATAGTAAAAGGCTTCCAGATTTTTATACAGACTATTTTGGAAAAATCAAAGTATACCAGGGACCTTAGATAACATACAGAGAACCCCAGACAAAACCTCAACTCCTAACTCCACCATAAAACCGACGGTAGTGGGAAAATCCCTGATTCCGGCGGTCGAAACATGGGCAAATAGGCCCGGGTTTCAAGAGTGCATTCTAGGTTCTAACATCATCCTACTGTATTGTTAGATTTATTTTGTGAGTAATATACTTATAGCAGATTCAATCTGAGACTAAAACTCTAAAGTAAACCAAATTTAGATATCGTAAATACTCTATTCGACATCAAAACCCCTAAGGAAACATGAAAAGTTGGGTTTTTACCTATTTTGAAGAATTCCACAGAACTCTAGACATCAAGATATGCATACAAGAAGTTGAGAAGGCCTAGCTTGAATGCTTTGAACCAATATCCATGAAAACTCTAGTTTTTCTTGAACTAGCGAAAAACTTAGAAAAAATATAGTGATGACTTATATGAGAAAGGTTTGTTCAGTTTGAAAATGTAGGAATAAACTTGAGTGTGGTGTTTTGTTGGAAGGGTGAAATGTCAAAAGGGAAGGGTGAGGTGTATGTGTGTAAGGATGAGGTGGACTCATGATGCATCCCAAGGTGTGTTATGTGTGAGGTTTATATTAACTTTAACATCTGCCTACACTCATCTTTATACTTAAACCCTCATACAGCCTAAAACCCCTCTTTGCAAATAAAACCTTTCACTATAAACCTCACTTTACAAATTAAAGGCCATCTAAAACTAATTACAATAACACTTAAATGCGATACTCTTTTATAAAAGTCTTTTATCATAATTTAAAATTTAAAATAACATTTAAAAAAATTAAATAATTATTTAAAAAATTTCCAAAACGTTACAATGTCGTAGATCGAGAGTTTTCGTTTTTAAAAAGCGCGGACTGATTTGCAACGGAGCACTTCCCTGTATATGTATGTTGACCATATAGGATGTGATTTGATTTAGTTTATGTTGTTACTCACCGGAAACATGAGTTTTCCATGTCTTCACTAGCAAAAAATTATTTTGTACCGGATGCATGCACCTGATCATGAGAGAGGATAGAAAATAAAAAAAAAATAAAGGTATGGACCGCAAAGCTGCTAAAATTTCTCGGAGAAATCATCTCTCTTTCTCTCCACAGCCAGAGTCGTCTAGTATTTGGAATGATTTATCCTTCACCAAGATATGAGCACTCGTTGAACATAGTATTTGTTGCCTCACTTTGCTTAGATGGCCCTTTTGAGGCTCCTTTTGCTTTTCAACCTTTAGTATAAATGTGCTGTTTCAAGTCCATTTAGTGTCGACCTCAAACCAAACCTAAAAAATGCAGGCATTGGGTCTGCCCAATCGAGTAGGTGGACCAACCCGATCCAACCGGACCTATCTAGAGCTGAGCCCAAGTCGGGCTCGGGCTCATACAGGGGTCGGCCATATTGGAGCCGGTTCCTATAGGGAGTCGGTTTAGGGACGGGTCTGTCTATTAATAAAGAGCAAGTCCTATTAGGCTTGGTTCCCTAGATGTATTGTAGGCCGTTCATTGCCTTGCCGTTTGCTATCTATGCATGCAAAGGCTAAGGTTTGATTAATGAATGATATTAAGGGTTTCATATGAGATAGAAACACAAGAGAGAAAACTAGTTTTCTAAGTTCCACATCTTCTTCCACATAGTAGCAGCCGCAGTTCCACATCTGCAGAAACACCCCTCGGTTATGCTCTTAAATCGGAATCCACCGAATATGTATTTCGCCTCCTGTTTAAGGTCATCAATTCAAATAATAATTCCATTCAGTTGACAAACGACATGCACAAGTCCTTAAAACTAAAGACGGTTTTGTGCTAATCGGACAAAGGTATAGTCCATTCGTTTTAAATTCTCCCAGCGCCCACCCACATGGACACCCAAATCCTGGCAGCAAGTGGCCCATTATCAAGAACTGGCCCACTTGTTCAGAACAAAATTAAAAAAGCGATCCAGCCCAACAAAACGCCAACTGATGCTTCATTTTCAAGCAATAGCTTTAAAAAGATCTCAAAAAGTTGAGCTGTCCTTTTCATTTTAAACTTTTTCTATCGCTATCATCAAGCGATCTTCGCTCGATCTAGGGTTCTGCTTTCGCATTTTAAAATTCGAGGGGGGTTTAGGTAAAATTCCATGCTTTTCACTGCATCGCCTTCGCTAAATCTCTCCCCTTTGCTCTAAGGGCCTGTTTGGTTGCAAGATTATGAAATTTGGATTTCAAAATAGTACGGTTGAAAATTTCTGGATTTGGTAATTTGTTGTTTGGTTGGTATTGGATTCCTAATATTGGATTTGTAGATCCTTATAATTTTTGTTTGGTTGGTGGAAAGAAAGTGGGATTTGGATTTGAGGATTTTAGAGAGAGAAGAAATTTTTTAATAATTAAAGTACATTTTGGGACCACCAAATAGTGAGAAATCCTTAAGAATACATTCATTTTTCAAGGATTTTGGAATCCATCTTTTTTGTGGGCCCCATCACATAATCCATATAAATCCATGTTTATAATCCAAACCAACCAAACACAAAATTTATGAATCCTAGGATTTGGTAATCCAAAACTCAAGAATCCTTGTAAATCCTTCAAACCAAACAGGTCCTAAATTTCTCCTCATTATGTAGATCTCGAGAAGCCGCTGCATTCAAGCTCAAAGAAATTTGTTAGGGTTTGGTGATCAGATCTCAGATCCAGCCATTTCTCCTTTCAGGCACATTTTGCTTTTTTCGTGTCAGTTTCGTAATTTCGTAATTTAGATTCATTCAAGCTGAAGCTTTTGGTACACCTCCATTAATTGCTTTAGTTTTGGTTTTTTGTAGGGATTTTCTTGTAGATAGCCCCCAAAAGTTTGGTATTTTTGTATAGCACCCCAAAACTTGGCATTTACGTATGCTGACTATAAATCCTTGTTGTTATTCGTTGGTTAAATCTTCGACCTTTTCGAAAATCAAGACCGATACGTGTTTTACTGGATGATGTAGAAAGCTAGAAGTTTTTCGCCTTTGATGGGGAGCTGCTCATTTACCTTAACCTCTCCTGCGATATTCCTGGTTTGTGAAACTTAGGGGAGGATCATGAATGACTGATATTCTCTCTGCGAACCTGTGTTGCTTGCATTTGTTGTCGAGGAGACATTATCCGCATCGGATTCACATCCATACCATATTCTCTCTGAATCGTCATGGAGGAGACTTGCTGAACACTTTTTGGCGCACACTACAATTTATGTTATATTGCAGATGTATTGAACATGTAGCAATGACCAACCACCAACAATATATGAATCTACACTAGCACCTTTTTGTATTCTTAGTTTGGATTTGCTAAACTGATGATGTTTTATAGTCGTGTATATGTTACAGCAACAAAACAAATAGCGTATCCCAACGTATCATACCCTAAAATTCTGGAAAATTGCGATTCCATGATCCGGGCTTGTATCATATATCGTATTGTATTCGAATCCACGCTACTTAGGAAAAAACCTTTTTAAAAAAAATTAACATACACCTATCTGTATTTATGCTTATTTTCTCTCCACAGAGATATCGGTATGAACGAGAAAACTCCTCTGATACCCAAATGAGCCTCCAGCAGCGCCCAAATCGTCCGGGTCCAGGCCCAGCCCTGGGCCCCACCATGGTCCCCGATCTTGAATCCAGCGACGATACCTACAACATTATTCCTATACACAATCTCTAGCAGAGCACCCGGCTCTCCGATTCCTCGAGGTCCGAGCAGCCATAGCCACTCTTCGCACCGTCGGCGATCTCCGCAGGCCTCCATTTTTGCTGTGGCATGATAACCTTGACCTCTTAGATTGGCTTGGTGCATTCTTCGGGTTTCAGGGTGATAGTGTCAAGAATCAAAGAGAACATTTAGTACTTCTCCTTGCAAATGCCCAAATGCGTCTTCAACCACCTCCTGATAATATCGATGCTCCAGAACCATCTGTTGTTCATAGGCTCCGCAAGAAGTTGCTCCATAATCACACTGCTTGGTGTGCTTATCTTGGCTGAAAATCTAACTTATGGGTTTCTGATTCTGCTGCTGTTACCCGCCGAACCTCGCCTGACCCTCGCCGGGACATGCTGTAAGCTGCCTTGTATTTGCTTATTTGGGGTGAGGCTGCGAATCTCCGATTTGTACGAGAGTGCCTTTGCTATATTTTCCACCACATGTCCATGTAGCTAAACCGCATTCTTGAGGATGATATCAACGATGCGACGGGGCGTCAAGCTCTTCCTGCTGTATCGGGCGAGGACGCATTCCTTAACTGTGTTGTTACTCCGCTGTACAAAGTCATTCAGGACAAGGTTGAAGCTAGCCACAATGGCACTGCTGCGCATGATATATGGCGAAACTACGAAGACATCAACGAGTTCTTTTGGAGAAAGAAGTGTTTCGATCAGCTCCGGTGGCCATTTGACCACTCGAAGAACTTTTTTTACCCCAGTTAAAGGTGGTCGAGCGAGGAAGACTGGTTTTGTTGAGGTTCGAACCTTTCTTCACCTATATAGGAGCTTTGACCGACTATGGATCATGCTCATTCTTTACCTCCAAGCTGCAGCAATTGTTGCTTGGGAAGGCAATACTTATCCCTGGCCGGGACTGCGAAGCCGAGATGTTCTAGTTCGGACCTTGACTGTTTCTATTACTTGGGCTGGTCTGCGTGTTTTCCAAGCCCTTCTCGATTTAAGGGTTGCATTGGCATGAGAGAGACTTTGCTTGCTTTTAGGATGGTGCTGAAAATTGTTGTGGCAATTGCATGGACTTTTGCTTTCAATTCTTTATATTCGGGTATGGGATCAGCGGAATCATGATCTTCGATGGTCTGATGCAGCAAACCAGAGATTGACCCAATATCTCGAGGCGGCAGCTGTGTTTGTTCTCCCTGAGCTATTAGCTATTGTGCTCTTCATAATCCCTTAGGTTCGTAATTTCCTTGAAAAAACAAATTGGAGGATTGTTGATGTCCTGACATGGTGGTGTCAGACTCGAACATTTGTTGGCCGAGGTTAAGGGAAGGGATCCTGGATAATCTGAAGTATTCCCTTTTCTGGGTTGTGTGCTCTTGGCAGTGAAATTTACTTTCAGTTACTTCCTTGAGATCAAGCCCATGGTAGGCCCGACCAAGGCCATACATAACCTTCCTGTAGGGGTCAAAAATTACATTCCGGTTGACTGAGTCAAAATCAAAGTCAACCTCAAGTAAGCGGGCCCAAGTCCAGATCAAGTGGGCCCATGCCCAAGTCGAGCCCCGCGGCCGGCCTCCCCCATGCCAAAATGAAATCATGTAATTAGATAATTTTGATGTAATTTTTTATGCATGAATGTGCATAAACCCAATTTTTTGTAAAGTCCACGGCCAACGTGCAAAATAAATGAGCACATGAGGCATGAGATGGGCAAAATGCAATTTTATAAAGTCCAAGAGGCTATATGTAAATCTGTAAGCCTGTAAAAGGCAACATGATAATGAAATAAAGAATAATAATTCATTCTCCCCAAAAATTAGGGTGTGTGCCTCCTCCTTTCTCAAGCTTCTAAAAACTTCTTCTTCTTTTTGAATTAAATTAAGAGTTTAACTCTTCCTTTTTTCAAAAATAAATAGTTTTTCAACATAAAACCTTTGAAAGGGAGCTCGGATCTGCCGCCAAATCCCTAAAAGGGGAGATTTTAAGTCTCACATTCCCTTTTTCCTCCAAGATCCAGCCAACGGAAAGGAAGAAAAAGAATACCCATATCCAAAAATCCCATTCTAGAAGGATCCGAAGCTCAAAAGAAGATCCAAAAATTTCTATGAGTGTAACTCCATTCAAGATCTGTTGGAGTTTAACTCTAAAGCCTCCTTGGGAGTTCAACTCCTAACCCAGGGACTAAGCCCTTTTTTCTGCGGGTGTTTCCAGCGGTCGCGTGCCACGCACATGATCCGTGGGCATCCAGCGGTCGCGTGCAGGGGCACGTGATCCGTGGGCGCTAAGCGACCACGTGCGTCTCACGCGACCCGCGGACGCCCAGCGCCCAGCGGTCGCGTGCAGCGCACGTGACCCGCTGGCGCTCCGCGTCTGGCACGCGTCTTTAAGACGCTCCTCACCCCTCATTTTTCGTGCACTCCACACCCGAAACACGTCCCCCGTTAGGAAAATTTTTCTAATAGCGTCCCGCACCCCGCAAGGGGGCTGCTGACCCCTAGCCAGCTATCCGGGTAGCGGGACCCCGTAAAACTCTGCGGGGCCCCCGATATATCCAATTCCCCTCCAAAACACATACGCACACTGCACATTGAGTTCGCATGACCAGTTTGACCCGTCAATCGGAGGTTCCTTCGCCTCAAAGGCGAGAGGTAATTAACGGCAGCTTAGTCCGCGGCTGCCGGATATTTGGATCTCACAATCAATAAACCACCGTCCACCCTAGACAGGGGGAATCTGTAGTACGCCTGACAAGCGCGCGTATTCCCATCTCAATGGGCTGACGAAAAACACTCTACACTTCCCTTTGTACATATCCAGTGGTTTGAGCCTTTTAAACACACCAATCGGTTTGCAGTGGTCCTGTTGTGGATTCCTGTTGTTTTGATATATCTGATAGATATTCAAATCTGGTATGCGGTTTTTTCTTCCCTTGTTGGAGCTTTAGTAGGGTTGTTCTCCCACTTGGGTGACATCCGGAATGTGCAGCAACTGAGATTGAGGTTCCGGTTTTTTGCTAGTGCAATGCAATTTAACATAATGCCTGAGGAGCAGCTGCTTCAGGATCGTGGCACTTTTAAGAGCAAGTTCAATGATGCAATACTGTGACTTAAGCTTCGGTATGGGCTGGGGCGGCCGTACAAGAAGATCGAGTAGAACCAGGTTGCAGCTCACCGGTTTGCCTTGATATGGAATGAGATTATTGAGACATTTAGAGAAGAGGATATCATCAGCAATCATGAGGTGGAGCTCCTTGAGATTCCTGCTAGGGCTTGGAATATCCAGGTTGTTCGCTGGCCATGTTTATTGCTCTGTAATGAGCTGCTGCTTGCTCTTAGGCAGGCAAAGGAGCTTGTTGCATCAGATAGAAGGCACTGGAGAAAGATATGCAAGAATGAATATAGGTGGTGTGCAGTAATGGAGGCCGATGACAGTGTCAAGCACTTAATGCTTGAGATTGTAAAGGAGGGAACTGAGGATCACTCAATCTTGACCCAGTTGTTCTCAGGGTTTGATGATTCCATGCAAGTGGGGAAATTGACGGTGGAGTATAAGATGCAAGTCTTATCAAATATCCATGAAAAGTTGATAACCCTCATCAATCAACTAATCAAGCCCAAGCCAGATATAAATAAGGTGGTTAATGTTTTACAAACCCTTTATGATATTATTGTCCGGGACTTTCCTACAAATAAGAAGAGCACAGATGAGCTTAACCAGTTGGGTCTAGCTCCTTTGAGGCCGAGCACCACAGGTTTGTTATTTGAAACTGCTGTTGAATTGCCAAACCCAGAAAATGCAGCATTCTTTAGAAACCTAAGGCGGTTGCATACAATACTCACTTCGAGAGATTCGATG
Organism: Agapanthus africanus; assembly: GCA_030015575.1. Lineage (NCBI taxonomy): Eukaryota > Viridiplantae > Streptophyta > Magnoliopsida > Asparagales > Amaryllidaceae > Agapanthus > Agapanthus africanus. Next base: position 748,105,342 of record CM057342.1, on the reverse strand, counting down.
AACAATGTCCCCAAGAATCTCGAGGCCCGCCGACATATTACCTTTTTAGCAACTCTTTGTTCATGAACATGCCTAGGGCTCCTCATGTTGAAAAGATGCTGGCTTTTAGTGTTCTCACCCCTTACTACAATGAAGAAGTTTTGTACAGTAAGGAGCAGCTCCGGACAGAGAATGAAGACGGCATCTCAACCATATTCTATCTTCAGAAGATTTTACGATAATGAATGGGTGAACTTTCCAGAACGGATGAAAGAAAATGGATATACTGATGAAGCACAGATATGGAACGAGGGCTCAAGGGATCTTCGGCTTTGGGCTTCTCTCAGAGGCCAAACACTAACCCGAACAGTAAGGGGGATGATGTACTATTATAAAGCTCTCAAGATGCTCACCTTTATTGACTCTGCTTCTGAGGTTGACATAAAGGATGGATCAATGGAACTTGCATCAGTTGGTTCTTCACGCAGAGATATAGGAGCTGATGGCGTTGACGACTTCCATTCTCCATCTTCCCATAATTTAAGCAGAGCCAGCAGTGGTGTGAGCACATTGCTCAAGGGTCATGAGTATGGGACTGCCCTGATGAAATTTTCTTTTGTAGCGGCATGCCAAATCTTTGGCACTCAAAAGGCCAAGAAGGATCCACGTGCAGAAGACATCTTGAACCGAATGAAGAACAATATGGCGCTTCGTGTGGCCTATGTTGATGAGGTTCACAATGGAAGGGATGAAGTGCAATACTTCTCGGTTCTAGTCAAATATGATCAGAAGGTGCAGAAAGAGGTGGAGATTTATCGTGTCAAATTGCCCGAACCCCTGAAGCTCGGAGAAGGCAAGCCTGAAAACCAAAACCATGCCATTATTTTTACAAGGGGTGATGCGGTGCAGACCATAGACATGAACCAAGACAATTACTTCAAGGAGGCTCTCAAGATGCGGAACCTTCTAGAAGAGTTCCACCGCTATTACGGTTCTCGAAAACCAACTATATTGGGAGTTAGGGAGCATGTTTTTACTGGTTCTGTCGCTTCCCTTGCTTGGTTCATGTCTGCACAAGAAACAAGCTTAGTTACCCTAGGGCAGCGTGTTCCCACAAACCCATTAAAAGTGCGGATGCATTATGGCCATCCTGATGTGTTTGATCGTCTATGGTTTTTGAGTAGAGGTGGCATTAGCAAGGCTTCGAGGGTTATCAATATAAGCGAGGACATATTTGCAGGCTTTAATTGTACATTGCGTGGGGGCAATGTTACCCATCATGAATATATTCAGGTTGGCAAAGGATGCAATGTTGGATTGAATCAGATAGCTATGTTTGAAGCTAAGGTTGGTAGTGGCAATGGTGAGCAGACTTTGAGCAGGGATGTGTACAGGTTGGGGCCTAGGCTCGATTTCTTCCGAATGCTTTCCTTTTACTACACTACAGTGGGCTTCTACTTCAACACTATGCTGGTTGTCCTTACAGTCTATGCATTTCCTTGGGGGCGGCTTTAACTTGCTTTAAGCGGGCTCGAGTCATCAATCAAGACTAATGCCGACTCCACCAACAATGCTGCACTTTATTATCCAGTTAGGTCTTTTCACTGCCCTGCCAATGATAGTTGAAAATGCTCTTGAGCATGGATTTCTTCCTGCGGTTTTAAATCTATTTTGTAGTTTTAAGACTAATTTATTTATATTTGTCAGTTAGTTTAAATAAATATAATTATTAAAATTAATTAATAATATTATGCTTTCGGCAACACTTTTTTGTTTTTCAGAAACTAAACCATGCAGCTTACGCTTTGCACAACTCTCTTCATTTTTCAAAAAACGGAATGCCACACTGTACAGTATCATTAATTTCAATATTGATATGTAGCTCTGTACTATAAATCATTCAAATGGTAAATGTTACACACTTATCTGTGGATATTACAATTGAGATGGGGCAAACAGGTAAAGATTCATGAACTAGTCGGGGTAATTTCCATTTATCATTGACGAAGGATTTTCCTTCCCGCCGATTGGATACTTCAGTGGAATTGCGTGTTGGAATTAAGTGTCTTTGGTTTCTCCGAGTTACAATGTGCATATGACCTTTTCTTCTCAGCTCGTTAGGTATTTAAAATCGAAGTGTACATGCACGCAGTATAATAGATATTAGCGACGAGTGTTTTTGGTATCGTGCAATCCAATCATTTCCATTTCACTCTCTCCTGGATATTTAAGTTTCACTAGACAAGCGTTCTACTAAATTTTAGTTTCACTGGATATTTCAAGGACCCATATGCATTATCTTGCTGTTAATACTAGCTGTATGGTTTATTCTTGATCTAAAGCTAGAAGTAGGGCTTTATAATTTTGAATTTGAGTTGCGCTTATCAGGGTGAACTTATTTTCCTTAAGGACTGATTTTAAAAGAGAAGTAAAGCTTAGGCAGAATTATCAAGCAGAAAGTTTTGAAATTTGACTGGAAACAATAAATAATGAAAAAATATTGTTGATTCGAGTGTGGTATTGAATATAGTTTGATAAATCTAACAATTCATTGTAACAACTTCAATCATTGTTGGCAGCGGAAGTATGGTATTATCAATGTTATAAATCAAAAAATTTCTTAATTATCTCATAATAAGTAAAAACGGTTGCCAAGATTCGATCTAGGCTTGAATCCTCCTTGTTCCTCCAATATTTAAACATATTAAAAAAGTAAAGCTCCGTTGAAATTTAATGAGGCAGCTCCTCACGTGCTTCTTACGAGAGCGCCAGCGCCAGCAGTGCAAATCACAGAAACACTTCTGAGTAAGAATTAAATTCTTATATGACGCCGTACGTGCTCCTCACGCCGGTGCCAATATTCAAAACACAGAAACGCTTTCTGAGTAAGAATCAAATTTTTATACGGCGCCGTATGTGCTCATCATGCGGACGCTAACGTGTAAAGCACAGGAGTATCCATCATAAAAATTAAATTCTTAAGCGGCGTCTACATGCACAACACGTGAACGCCAGCGTCTAAATCAAAATCAATAGAATTAAAATTCTATATAAAAAGTTGGGATACTCTCTGTTAAACAGAGCCGTTGGATCAAAAATCCATTGGAGATGATAAATCATTGAAATATAGAATTAAATTCTATTAGAAGAAAATATCTTCCAAATCTTTCTAAATAAGAAAAATACTCTCGGTTGGATCAATGATCCAATAATAGAATAAAATTCTATTTTTGGGAATATATTCTCTCAATCTTTCTAAACAAAAAGAGATTGCTCTTTGTAAAACAGAGAACCCGTGGATTAACAATCCAATGGTGATTTAAAAAATCACCCTTTTACAGAATAAATTCTGTATATGGGAAAATATTTTTCCAATCTTGTTGAAAACAAGAAAACATATTCTGTAAAACAGAAATCCTTGGATCAAAAATCCAACGGTGGGTAAAATTCCCAACTCAATTTTGAGGCCAATTAAATCAATTGGAATCTCTCGATGAGAGATTTTCTCAAAACCAATTAACAATTTGCTTCCACTATATAAAGAACCCGAGACTTCAAGTTTCAAAAAGAAAAAACCCCCTATAAGTTTCTGCAAAAATACAGTGAGCTCTAAAAAACAGCAGAGAATTTAATTCTCAAAGAGTGAGACTTCCCTTTCAAAAAAAACCGAGATAAAAAAAAACACAGAGATAAAAATATCTCTTTTACCTATTTTAAGGGTTTAACCATTCTCAAAGAACTTAGTTCTTTCTTTGGATCAGAGATCCACAAAACAAGTCTCCCACAAGTTGAGAATTTAATTCTCATCGGGAAGATCTTGTTCTGGGAATCAAAGATTCAGAAAAGAAACTTGGTCCAAAAGAAAAAGAAAAAGAACCTATAAAAGAACTCCTCACGTGCTTCCTATGTGGGCGCCCGGCGTCTCACGTGAAAAACACATGGACGCCAAAAGCAGAAGGCCAGCGCCTCACGTGAAATACACGTGAGCGCTGAATAAAAAGTGCTTAGCACTTCATATATAGCCAAAACGGATAAGTGGTTAGCACTGATTGAGCAGCGCCCAGCGCCTCACGTGCTCTTCACGTGGGCACCACACAAAAAATGCTTAGCACGTCGTATACAGCCAAAACAGCTGAGTGCTTAGCACTGATTGGGCATCGCCCATAATTGAATACTTCACATGATATCTATGTGAATGTTAGAACGTCAAATAAGTGCTTAACATTTTTGCATAAAAGGGGGCTGAACAAATAGAGGCCAAACAAGTGCTTAGCACTTCTGAACAGAACAAAAGAAGACTGAGTAAATCCAAATTGGCTAAGTCTTTCTTGCAACCGAGCCTAAATGTTCTGGATCTTAATAAATTTAATGATCTTTAAAAATATTGCTAAGTTGATTTTAGTCTTACACAGGACTAATGTATCTTTAGTTTAAAATAGATTGAGCCCAAATGCTCATACATTAAAGTTGATCTTAATCTCAAACTAGATTAACGGTCTTTAAATAAAACAAAATATTTTTGAACCAAAGGAATGTATAATTTAAGTTCAAAACCCGTCAAGCAAATCCTTGACCTAAACCCCAAATCTAAAATATACAGATTTGGATTAATCTGTACCCTACGGGCGACTACATAAACTAGTATTCATATACAATCAACGGACAATCAAAACAAACAAAACACACACGACACGAAATGAACTGCCGGAGCAGGAGAAAGTGGTTATCGCAACACGATAACATAATTAACTGCAGGGGCTTGCGCCTGCAGGAAAGAGCGTTCCCACAATCAAAAACCCCTCACAAATGAGAGGCCGGAATCTGATGAAGTATATAACAACGGTCGCATCTGTCCAAACCTCCAATATATGATGCTATAAATCAACTTGGTATTTTCGGAGATGTTGATGGAGAAGTCTAAATAGTATCTGCCCCTAAATTCAAGCTAGACGTCCCAACGTCTCGGTTCCTGTCTTTCGGCGGTGAACACTCCTCTCAATCTCTTGTGACCTAAATGCTAATGTTATATAGCAATTATTCAGCAGAGGAAAAGAGAAGAATTCCTTTCGTCTTCAAAATATCTCTTTTATTTATAATAATAATAGTTTAGTATCATAAAAGATTTTTGAGATCAAATGTCATATTAGTCAAATCTTTTGATATGGTTTGAGGTCAAATTTCATAACTATAAGATAACTCATATCTATCTAAATATTTATTGGATCAATAAAAAGTTATTTATATCTACACTAATAAATTGCAATTTATATATTAATTGCTACAAGTTAAACTCATCTCTATGTTAGGCGAAGTAGGACATAATTAATTAGGCTTAATTTCACAAAACCGCATTTTAGTTTTGCTGAATCGCAAAATACTCTTCTGTACTTCTAAACAGGCAGAAAACTACCCTATTTCATAGTGCTACAGCAACTCCGTAAATAAATCCCCAAAATGCCCTTCTTTTTTCGCAAAAAAATGTCTTCTCTCTTTATCCTAGCGCTAACTTATTTGAATCATTGGTAGTGATCGTGGTGGAAATTGGGAGGATGAAGAAGATGACGACAGCGGCGGTTGGTGGTGGGGACTTAGAGGAAGAAATGGCGGTGGTGATGAGATTTGGAGAAGGAAGATGATGGGGGTCATGGTGATGTGGATTTGGAGAAAGAAGATTGTGGTGGTGATGGTGGTGCGGATTTGGAGGAAGATGATAATGGTGGTGGTGGTGGGATTTTGGAGGAAGAAGGTGGCGGCTGGATTTTGAGGAAGAAGGTGGTGGTTTGAAGGAGGAAGATAGGATTTGGAGGAGGAAGAAAGTAGTGTGGTGTGGGGATTTAGAGGAAGAAGGCGGGGGTGGTGGTTTGGAAAAAAGGGGAAGTAGATGACGATGGTGATGATGGTGGGTATTTAGAGAAATATGATGATGGTTTAGGAGGAGAATTTAAAGAAGGAAGATGGTGATGGTGACGAGGATTTGAAAGAGGAAGAAGTTGATGGTGGTTTGAAAGAAAAAGAAGAGAAAGATGATGGTGGTTAGGGTGGTGGCGGGGTTTGTCGTTGGTGGGGTGACGGCTATAGGCTGTGCCGATGGCGAGGTGACCATCGGCGGGAGCTATAGTAACACACCATTTGGTGAAAAGAAGAAAGAGAAGGAGAAATAGAATAAGGGCATTTTTGGGATTTTTTAACGGAGTTACTGTAGCGCTGTTAAATATGGTGATTTTTTGTCTATTTAGAAGTACATGAGAGTATTATGAGATTTAGCGAAACTATAGGACGGTTTTGTGAAATTAAGCCTAATTAATTATTTGGTCTAACACATCTTCTGGTCAATCCTAAATTGACTTCTCTGTGTAATTGTAATTATTCTTCTACCGTCTAAGTATTGACCTTTAGGATTCCTGGTCACTGTCTAACGTATAGTCAATATCTAACCTGATAAGATGTTATGGATAATTGGACACTTGTGAATCTAATTTGCAATAATACATGACCAAGAATTCATACAAGTACAATTAACCAATTATCTAGTAATGAGTGCCCATCCAAACATGCTTAGTGAATTTCTTATTGAAAACTCATAAGGTCTCGATAATATTTGATTACACCTAACTCGCCGCTTTAGCGGTTTGATACCTCTACTTCCTTGCATTGGTTAGCAAAGTATATCCATCCGTCACGATACCTACTATGGATCTCTTAAGTCAGAGGATAAAATACATTACATATAAAACCAGTCTTTACTTGACAGGGCTACAAGTTTTCATGTCTAATGTCAATACGTTACTAACGCACCCAATGGATCGGTTAAGATCTCGTCTTGTATCGTTAAATTCACGATAGTGTTAAAACACATTGCATGCATATGATAACTATACTTATTAAACTCTCGTTTAATTTTAGTTGTGACAGTATTTAAGGCGTATGGATATTAAATATCTGATGTTGTGCAATTTCATCTTGCTGATTGCCGGATAATAGATACATACACATTGGATCATATGGATCTTGATATCTCATATCTAATTAATTATCTCATAATAGATACATAATTGATATCTCATAATTAATTCAATTAATAAAACCTATTTTTGTGCACAATGAATAAAAATATTTTTTTATTGATGATCACCATAGTAAAATGTACTGCATACCGTATTATTATCATGGCTATATTCGAACATAAAAACCAACCACCATAAGTTTATAGATTGTAAACCTAGTTTGAGGTTGACCCCAATGGATTGGCTCGCCTGGGATTTGGTAAATGAATACTAGTGTTAATCTAACTCTACCGAAAACATTTGGTGCCAAATTTGTGTGAAAGAAAACCTAGTAGGTCAGTTGCTGGGTAAGGATCTATAACAAGATGAGCAAATTCCTGAGCTAATTTAATGCGTGAAACTGAGAAATCTGGAAGCAACTGAAGGACAAATGGCCATAGCAATGATCGGTGAAAAGTTGACAAGTTATTTGATTAACAGTTTCTGAGCTAATTTTGTTTATGGGGCCAGGCAGCTAGTTCTTTGATGCATTATTTCTAGCCTCTGTCCCTGATTTTATTCAGTCTATTCTTTTCTTTTACCTTTTTGATTATGTGGCAAGTACATGAGAATGCATTCCCCATAAATGATTTTAATGTGAATTTTCGTTTTTTTCTGTTTCTTAACCACATTGCCGATATAAATAATTTTAATGTGGATTTTTTCATTTCCCCCACTTTCTTAACCGGTATGGCATATTGGACTTGACCAACTCCGGAGGCATTTCTTGCGGAACCAGTTGAGCTTTATGTTAACAAAGGGACGGCCGTTGCATGTTGCAGTCTCTCATTTATCGGCAAGCAATCCCCCCGCCCCAATGCTACTGTTATGTAATTTGTTGTTTTGATTGTGGTTAAGCAATAATTGTGACAAAGCTGAAATATTGATGATTATATGATAAGCTGAAGCTTGCACACAAATATTTGCAACTTCCTGTACTCCTCTCTCATGTAAAAAGAAAGGGAAAATTGGTTTAAATACTTAGGTTTGGAAAGCAATAAGTTTAGGACCTTGCCTCAAAAAAAGTTGTAAAAAACTCTCTAAACTTGAAGATTCTTGTGTTTTAGTCCATATGATATATTTACTATTGTTTTTTGTAAACTACTACATTTAATTTTTAAAGCTAAAGTACTATAGTTATTTTTCAAAGCATTATATTTATGTTATAAAGTATTGCATTTGTGTTAAAATACTATATTTGACATGAAACTGTTATATTTTTGGTAAAATTATTACATTTATTATATTTAACCTATTTTAATATAAATGTAGCACTTTAGAAGATTAATATAGCACTTTAAAAGATAACTATAGTAATTTAAAAGCTAAATGTAGTAGTTTGCCTGAAAGGTGAATGTTGGCATTAAGAATAGTAAATGCATCATATGGACTAAAACACAAGACTCTTTAAGTTTAGGGAGTTTTTCACAACTTTTTTTGAACCGCAATCTAAACCAACCTATCGCTTTTAACTTAAAAACCAAGTTTGTTTTTACTAGCAACAAGGAATAACATTTTGGAAGCAATAATGGAGGGCAAATAAACAGTTACTTTTCATCCTAGTTTGGGATGTAGCTGATGGGATCTAAGCAGAGTAGTTGAAGTAGAAATATGATTCATAAGCAGAACGGTTGAAGTAGAAATGTGATCCATAAGTGTTATATGATTGCTAGGTTCCTTTAAAAATACAATTTTTTATCTAGTCCCCCATATTATAATGCAAAGAGGAGGAATGCCACATGGCGCGTTTAAATTGATTTTAGATTAATCATTTATTCTTAGATGGTCCACATCTTTTATTCTTTGCATTCTTTGCATGTGTGACGCATGTTGATACATGATAGCATTAAACATCCACGATTTAGATAGATTTTTAAAAGACTTTTAGTTAAGATAATAGATACTTAGAAAACTTTTAGTTAAAGCAAAAATATTTTAAAAATTCTTATGCTTTTGGGAAAAAATATCCACATTGAATGAATGAAAATATTCACATCATGTATGTTTTTATTTTAATAAAGACGTACATCACACGTACGAAATACTAGTATAAGAAGATAACCATAAGGCCGGCGTTATTTTATGGATTAGCATGTGAGTCAACTAAGTAACAACATATCCAAAAGATCAGTGCGGCTAGATGAGAATTTTACAATAGATGAGTGGTAATACATTAAAAGAAATGAATGTATTTGTTATAAGTTGGAGGGCGTTCTCATAAAAAAATAAGATATGATAAAATCGATTCATATGGTTTGGATATAAAATGGAGACCAATAAATTTTTCGATTAGAAAACATGACAAAATTACGGTTAATAAACTAATGATAATGACAGACCTAAACGAGATGGATATAGTTAATGGAGAATGATCTCTTAATTCTTCATTCAACCAAGAAGACGGCTCTTGTTAGCGCAGGATGGAAGAAAGGGACGCATAATTTGGATAAACACATGTTCTTGTTTTCCCAAGAAATTCATGGTATTTTAAAGCTATTCACAAATTGAATGCAACTCAACTTAACCTGTTCCTCGAGCCACCGTAACAAAAACAAAACGTTTCTATTTCCTTTCAGAATCCCACTAAACAAAAAGTGTAAATTTTAAACCCCAATCACTTTCCTCTCTCTTCTTCTTCCTCTCTCTCTCTGTCTCTCTCTCTCTCCAATAAACTCAAAAAGAATCTAGGGTGTCTTTCGATCGATCGCTAGTGTTAGGGTTTTGCGACGATGTCGGCGGCAATGACAACGACGACGAAGAGGAAGCCGGTGTTCGTGAAGGTCGATCAGCTCAAGCCCGGGACTGGCGGCCACACGCTCACCGCCAAGGTCGTGAGCTCGAACCCCGTGGTTCAAAAGGGGCGATCTGTGTCGTCTCACCTGAGGCAGACCAAGATCGCCGAGTGCCTGATCGGGGACGAGACTGGAACCATCGTTTTCACCGCTCGAAATGAACAAGGTGCGATTTTTTCCCTTCATCGGAACCCTAATTTGTAGATCGGAGATAATTTCAAACGATCTGTTGATTTCGTTAACTAGATCGATGGATTCTCTCAATAGTTAGATAAAATGATATATTTTTTCTCAGTAGATCATTAGTTTATCACCTGATTGTTGAATTTTAGATTTTTATTCGTTTATTTTTTTCATGGATATATTAATTGAATGTTACATCAGGAATGCAATGCAGTTAAATATGTCCTTTAAGATTTTTATAGTATTTAAAATAATATTATTATTTAAAATATTATTTTAAATATATGGATCGGTCAAAAGTTTTTTTAGTTCGTAAAATTTGTGGCATAAGCTAGAAATATTATACTGGCTACAAATGCAGCTTGAGCACTATTAATGGGTATTGTGTCCATTCTTTGTGGTTGGTTATGCATGTATGGCTAGCGACAGTGTGGTTGCATTCTTTGAAGTTGGTTATCATATTTGAATGATACCATGTGATGCTAAGTTTGTTAGGCACAATTTGAATTGCCTATGACTTACAAAATGGCGGCACTTGTTTTGTCATTGGGTTATCTATTGTTCTGATTCTTCAGAAAGTAAATAAAAGAGTAGCCACCATTTGACTGCAGCACAAACGCTTATTCTCTCCTTGTAAGTAGTTATGGATTCGAAACTCCCAACTTGCAGTGAATAATAGAATTTTGTATTAGACGCATGTTTCGTGTTTTAAGTACTCTCTTTATATCTGGAAAATCTAGCTTTAATTATATTTAATTTTTACTGGTTTTTAACACATGCGATGCACATTTGTATTGGCATTATGGACAAAAAATTGAGAAGGTTTTTTAAAAAATTAGTTAAAGTCATATAGGTTTTAAAGGTTTTTCGTAGGCCTTTTTAACTTTTAAAAATTTAATAAGTTAGCTATTTTAAATATTTAAACTAAAGAACTAACAAATCTCTTTATTTTTTTTATATTTTATTAATTTACTTATATGTATCCCACGTGCTAGAATAAGTTGACACGTCATCATTGCTTAGGTGGCGTCAAATTAGAGGTTTTTTTCCACGTGCTCCCTACACCACTCCTTTGGCATTATAATAACAGACATATGTTCTCTTTTGTGGGCACCTATGTACCGACTTATGATATATATTTTCCAAGAGGCCAAGTCATTCACTAGTGTTGTGTAGATGCAATCTTCCCTGGTACAGAAGAATAGAGAAGCATATCCATATGCCATCATAACATGTAATCAATATAAGAAGAAATGAACAATAAACTTGTACAAACAAATTTAATGTGTATAAATGCTGATCTTATAATTCTAACCACAAACTTGGACAACATGGAGATGTGATCACTTTCTGTTCAGTAACTACTACTAATGGTTTTCATGATCTTTGTTGCATGCTGCCCTGATTTCAAATTATCTTTTACCTAAATTTATTCTTGGTTCTTCAACAGTCTCTGTTGCTGTTATAATATTACTATTTGAATCTGCAGGAGGCCATATTTTGTTATTTTTCCTCATTCTTTGTGAAGATTTCTTTTAACTGCTTTCAGTTATTACAGACCTTCAGTCCATATTTGCTTCTGATTGTCTTAATGGGAATTGCCATCATTTTGATAAATTTATATGAAATGCTTGTTGTTTTTCTGCCCCCCCCCCCCCACTAATAGTCTAGTCGAACCTAATTATATGGATCAGCAGTATCGCTCCTTGGTTTCATATGCTTAGGCTGAATTCCCAAGATAATTATGGCTATCAACCAACTGCCCATCATCGTTCCTTGGTCTTTCCTGTTGAAGATGCCTTGATTTGGAACTTGGCATCATTCATAGCTGATGAAGCATTTGCTTCTCCTCCATAGAAGTTACATTTTTCCGGAATGTTTTTCAATTTTTGTCCTAATTATTATGTGATGATTAGACTTGACCCTTGATAAACAAAGATAACTTTGGTGCTATTTCATCCTTTTGACTAGTCTAGTAAAGAGCATTATGGCCCTATAGTTTCAATAGAGAGAAGCTATAACTGGCTGCTTGAGAACTTTCTAAATGGATGATTTGAATTTTGAACAAAAACACGACCATTTCTTTAGCATGGCTTTCTCAATCTTGAGTCGTGCTCCATTGTGGCCACCCATTTAATTGGGAAAATGCTTACGCAAAGATATTCTGTAGGTTTATTCGTCTTTTATTTCCCCCCCTACTTTTAACAGTATGTATGCTATCAGTTTGGAATTATTTTTCATTATTGTCATTTCATAATGTTATATAAGTCATTTCACATTTATATCAGCATCTAGAACACAGCCTTTTCTCTAAATCTTTGCAGTTGGCTAATTTATTTATTACATATAACTCCGATTTTAAGATCCTGTTGTCATATATTCCATCTCAAATTCCTTAACGGTTTTTGTTTCTTAAGCTGTACTCGCTGATCTAAGTTGGACTATAGTGCATGATCTCCACCTAAGCTGTGTTTGTTTGAAGCAAATTTCTTGGAAGTCTTCTTAGTATCTTGTATTATCATTTTTGTAGTTTTTCCTTGTTTGTTCCATCATTTCCTCCCAAAAATTCTGATTCATGCAATTATAACTCTTCGTAGTTTTCACCTCTTTGACTCTTCTTTCCTCATAGGTAAGGGTTGTTTTGTAGAATCTATAATTTATTTACAATGTACAACACTTTGTTCCCTTGAGAACTGACACTCAAAAATTCATTTAAATGTTTGGGAAGTTCCAATAGGTTTCTAATATGATAGCTGTAGTTCAAGATATTTAATACGACAGTTGTAGTTCTTGATTATTATACTGAGAAACGGTTGCATATCATTAGATTCTAAATTTGCTCTGTTGTCTGAAATTTGAACATTATCTGAACTAATTTATATATGAAATCATGTGTATAGGGACGTTTCAACATCTGCTTGACATTGTTGTGTATTGTAAGTGACTCAAGTGGTAGCAAAATTTAGATTGTTAGGGCACATATCTGGGATGAACTTGGAACTCTTAATGCGACCAAGATTATTACAATTTGCATGTGCATTTCATCAAGTTTGCTGCTACAAAATTCAGCAATATGCCAATGGAAATGGTTTACCTTGAAGGCCTCTTATTTGAGGTTCCAGGTTCTAGATATGTTTTACTTCTTCTCAATGCTTAGAGCACAAACCCTCAGTTGAATTTTAAAATATCCGACACTCTTGCATACCCCCACAGAATCCTGCATATTTTGACTGATAGCATGAAACTGACCCTTGCATACTGAGGCACAATGAAACATAATGAAGTGTGTGGTTATTATAACAAAAGATTATCTACATATCATGATTATATTTGCAATAATCATATAAGTCTGTCTATATGATTTTGTATCTGCTAATAAGTGTTTGATGTCTATTGGTACTGTATCAAGCTTTTGAAATTTGGATCCAATAGTTGGCCTGTACTTTCTCCCCTTATTTATTGATTTCTTACGTGACAACATATTCTATACATCGTGTATAGTGATGTCCCAACATCTGCTTGGCCATGTTCTCTTGTATTGTATTTTGCAGCAAAACTTCATGAACTTTGAACTTTCTTATGCCGCCTAATACTTTACCGTGTGTATATTACATTTGTCTTCATCCAGTCTACTGCTTTCTAAATGTGGCTATATGCTATTTAAAATGTTTCCATCGAGTCATTTGACATCTTGCTAGCTGCAATGAACACAAACTCCAATCAGCTGCCAAAAATATCTGAGACTGTTTCATTCCCGCGTAGAATCCGGCATATGTTGACCCAAAATGAAGTTGAGCCCTGCCTGCTGAAAAATAATGTAACCCAATGAACTGTAGGAGCATTATAACAAAAGATTTGTCTCATTTACATTCCATGATCTTATTTGCAATGATCATATGAATCTTTGTAAACCATTTTGTATATGTTAAATAGTGTACGAGGTTTCTTCGTGTTTTCTGTTAGGGATATGTATGTCCTAGGGGCCATTATTGTACATTGATGTATATTATAGTGGATGTTTGGACATATATATAGGACTTTCTTGTTCGACATGATAGTATGCTCTGGTTGCCTTTATCTTAATATGTAGACCGGTATTATTATACTGTCTCTTTCTTACATGTTGATAAAGCCCTTAGGATATGTACTTGACTACCAGGACTATGATGCAGATCATACTAGTGGGGCCAGGGTGGTCAACAAGTACATCCTTTAAACAGTTCCTAGTCGAGAGGACATCGAGACAGGGCATCGATATTCCAGAATAGACTAGCGTGTACGTTTCTTGACCCTGTATGGGGCGATGGTTGATCTCACAACCATTGGTGTGTGAAATCAAAGATTGTACACAGGTGCTCATTAGAGAATGTGTACACCGAATAGAACTCGCCGAGAACTCCTAGTTGGTATTATATCTATCGTCATATAACAGATCTCAGGTGACACTGGTACAAATTAGTCTGTAGGCCGAGATCGTCATATAGTCTTGTGTGGCTCCCACTGTGTTTTGATTTTCTCCCTACCATGGCTCAAATGAGTCGTGCAAACAGGTGGATTTTGGGTACTGTCCCGAGTCACATGGAGGCAATGAGCGATACGAGGGGTTTCGTCTCTCTTGGTATTGGGAGTTAATATTGCGCTATGCTCGATTGGCTATAACAGTAAGTCCTTGGCCAGAGCTGTTGATAAGATTTACTGGTAAGTGTTATTAGTAATTTCTCGAACCGTTATGAGCCATATATCGGCATGACTTATCAAGTTACTGGGGTCTGATATTACCACCCCTAGACTCGATATGCGTTATATCAGACGAAGAGATCGGATTGTACGGTAAGTGTTATTTATAGGCTTCATGAGATTTTGGACAAGCTTGCTTGTTGATCTTCTAATCGCTCAATACCTGAGTAACCGTAACATCCATCTAGTACCGCTGACGGTTTGTAGGTGATTGATGTGATCATCACATACTGCTGGCGTATTGATGAGTCTTTAAAGACCCACACAGAAATTTTCTGATTCAAGCGAAACGAAGTAGGCCACATATGCTGATATGTGCGAGGGCCAGATTAAATACGAGTATGTGATACCTTATTCTAATTTGGCGGTTATTTGTTATCAGTTAGGTCATATGTGATATACAGATAGATGATATTAGTCGGTTATATGTGATATAACCGGATTATTAAATCAAGTGTTGATTTAATAATTTGATATATATTATATTTAATATAATTATATATTAACTAATATTATTAGCTCACTAATCATTCTTCATAATATATATATATATATATGAAGCATGGCATGGATTTTCTATTTTTAGAAATAGAAGATAAAAAGTAAAATGGGGAGACTTTTGAGAGCATGGGCAAGCATGACTTTTTCATATATTTTATTCATTTGCCATCACTATTGAAGCATGATTAGATTTTTTAATCCATGCTTCAATAAGTGAGCAGGAGGGTAGTTCATTCTTCACTCGAGTTCATTATTTTGCCTTGGCCATTTTTCTTGAGCTCTTGCTCTCCAGCTCTCTCCATTTTTTCCTCACCTCACCTCCAAACTCAATCCCTCACATGAGTTGTGAACCCTTGAGCTTGCGAGAACCCTAGTGAGCAAACTACACCCCTACTTCACCATCTTAGTTTAAATTTAAATCAATTTAAACTAGTGTGTTTTCTTTACTAAAGAGTTTAGTGAAGAGGTAGCTTGGACTAGTGGACTTCGGGTGGATCGTTTTCGGCACGAAGATCACGAAGGGAGCTTATACCATCTTCAAGTGGAGCCTAGTGGAGTCGCGTGGACTACAACCCGGAGCATTTGAAGAGAAGGGCACGATCTACAAAGGTTGTAGTTTCGTTCTCTTAGTATAGTTTTTATGATATCTAGCTTAAACCCTAGTCATCTAGTTAATGATCTTGGTTAGTGTAGTTTAGCACCCCTATTTTTTAAAAAACGGCATGCTTGATGCTTGTAAAACCCAGCGGTGGTGCTAACATACACTTTCATTTTCAATGTATATCAATCCGATGCTTGCCAGATTGCTTCCTCCTTTGATTTGTTACTTTCTTATCTAATTATGTTCTTTGCAGAATATATTTTTCATTTGCCATACTAAATTTTATTGTTATACGAGTAAACTTATCGTTAAATGAGTAAACTGCATAATCATGATAGTGGCGATTATTCCTGTGAACTGACAGTTGATTTGATGAAAGCTGGGGCTACTGTGATCATTCGCAATGCAAAGATTGATATGTTCAAGGGATCTATGAGGCTTGCTGTTGACAAATGGGGACGCGTTGAGGTTACCGAGCTTGCTGATTTCACTGTTAAAGAGGACAACAATCTATCCCTTGTCGAGTATGAGCTGGTGAATGTTCCTGTAGCGTGAATGCCTCAAAAAAGAAAAGAACCATCTCTAAAATGATCATGACTGATGTTTTGAATGCTTTGAATGTTCCAAATCCTTTCCAGCTTCTGGTGTAAAAGAATTTCTGATAAGATGCACCTTTATTGTTAGGAAACATCTTGCTCTTATTTTGGTTTCTGGTTAATGATGATATCATATATTTCATGTGGTGATCCTGAAGTGGTAGCAGCATTCTGTTTGTCACGATGAGTGCAGGTGCGGCTCCCAGTTTAAATTTCAATGCTTGGGTCTTTGCCAATTATTTATGCATCTGCTTGAAAATAAAATTATCTTCCCGTAATTCATTCAGGCTGATGCGCATGTTATGTTTTATACCTGATGATCAGAACCTGACGGATTTTGGGTCTGGTTTGTACCCAAAGCTACATTTGAATATTGTCTTCACATGATTCGCAGTTTTTGTTTTGTTTTTCCTCTATCTTCTCTTCTCTCTCTGTCTCTTGAGCAATGGTGTTTGATCTCGAGGACCCTGCTCCACGGTGTGGACTTGGCATTTCCAAGAACAATGGCAACTCTCTTCAAAGCCGAATCCCAACACAAAACTGCCATCAAGAACCGTCTCGATCTCAGCTTTTGAAAAGCTGCCATCATCGTTATCATTAAGTAACCTTAGATTTCTCAAATGTATCGCTCTAGGAATCCAAGAATCTCGATCCGATGCTCGCCTACCTCACCATCAACTACCTCGATCGCTTTCTCAGCCTTCGAGAATATACGGTAAACTTTGAATAGAATCGGGAAAGAACTGATTTCATTTTTCTTTTCTTGCAATGATCTGATCTCTTTGCTTTCTACAGCAAGAGAGGGGAGGGGGGTCACATTCATGGGTTTGACTTTCCTCTCTCTCCCGATACGTTTCAAGAATGCCCCTGGGTTTCCCATGACGAATGTTAAGGTTGGTACCATTTTTTCGATTCTTTTGGAGTTCGATCGAAATCTGTTTAGCCGATAATAAGCGTTCAATTAAACTTTCACCAAGGGAAGAAAATGAAGCAAAAAACAGAAAGCATAGAATTTACAGAACTTAGGCAAAGATTTGAGGGAATTCTTCTGAATTTTTTGAGGCACTTCAATCAATTTGTAACCTATTCAAAAATCAAGTGAAATACACTTGAATCAATAGTTGTTTCTCGTGGTAATTGTTTCGGTATTGTCTCAATTTTGAATGTTGGGTTGTAAAAGATTAATTCTATGTTCTAACCTTTCACTTTTCAGTCATACCCGGCAAAATTTTCTTGGATTTGCAAAAAAAATAAAATATCTAGGATGCTATAATCTTAGCATGTGTGTATGCGAGCAGAAAAAAGATATAAACTTGAAACAGATATGCCAAATCGATATGTGTAACATAACAAATACAATCCGATGTCTCTTTGATCGGATATAGGTAGAATTTTTGCCCCTTTAATTTTTGTTTAAGGAATGCTCTACATGATCACTGAAGAGCATAAGTTTGTAAGCCTTCTAAAATCACTAGTCTTATTTGGATTATTAATTGAAATAGTTGTATGTTTCCATTTCGGGTCAGGTCGGGTCCGAACCGGTTTGTATCCAAAGATCCAAATTGCTTGCTCCTTTTAAATCCCCCACTCATCATTTTCCCTCCGACTCTCCCTCCCTCTCTCAATGGGAGACTACAATATCATGATGCTGCTCAAAGAATCCCCCGATAGAAAACATGTTTGCTGCTGAATCAAACTACGCGACCTCCATCAAGAATGCGATCGACCTCCCCAATCGCCAAGCAGTCGTCTCTCACATTGTCGAGGTTCTGGATTTCTAATCACGATTCCAAGAAATAATTTAAAAAATGGCTTCCTCTGTTTTTAGATGCAGATAGTTCATTATGACAATCCGAGGTTCATCTATCTCGCCATCAACTACCTCGATCGTTACTGATGATGCTCAGTACTGAGAACTCCCCAGATCATGACACGTGGCAGATGACGTGTCCCGAGTCTCACGGGAAAGGAGCAAGAACGGTACCCCGGGCCTTCGACCCGAGAATGTTCTCGACCTTCAATGACTTCCCGGAACACTCCTATACTCGTCTTATAAATAACCATTGGCTCACCTCCGAGCCCTCCTGCGCACTGGGCTTCCTCAGCCCTCCCCGCCCGCCCCCGAGCTATCTCAGAACCGAACTGGCTCGGCCTCCCGCCCTCTTTAGGTCTCTCGCCGAGCTAGGCCTCCTCGGTCTCACCGACCGACCCGGAGCACAGATCGCGGGCGTTCCCGTGATGGCTCCGCGAATCTCGCCAGATGCGAGATATCCGTCGCCCCAAGATCCCGTGTTCCACGTCATCGCGTTCCCCCGCTAACGGACGTATCTCGTTGTTAACGGAGGATCCCGCCATTCGCGCAAGCGTGACTCCAAGGACGTAACGGCCGGCGTAAATCTCGCGTCCGCCAGCCCATGGCTGCCACTATATAAACCCCCTCCCAAACAACTCACCTAAGGCAATTCTATCTCAATAGACCGCCACTCTGTCCAAATATCTCGAATAACTTGATCGTCGGAGGGTCCACGGTGGTACAATCACCCCGGGACTTCCTTGCAGATAGATCGGCCTCATTCCAAATTAAGCCCACTGAGATCCACACGCTTCAGGAGACAACTCTCAAATCTAATCTCGGCCATTCATCAACGCTCGTCGACAGATCAACGGAAGACAACAACTGAAGGAGATCCAGACCTCCATAAGTTACCGTCACGAAAAAGAACTCGAGGATGAATTCCAATAGAGACAAATCAAATTGAGTTTCTTTAGAATGATTTGAGATTATCTAATTTGATGTGTTCGAATCGAAATTCTGTGCGGAAAGATTTGGACATTGAAATCTTCGCCGCTGCTTGTGTGTTGCATGCTGCTACAATCATGGATAGTTTCTTTTACATTGAACTTCTCAAAGTTTGATTCTTCTGAAACTTAACAAGATGGTTTCTTGGTTTCCATGATTTGTTTTGAAATTTTGAATGATCGGCTTCTTGATCGATTCTGTCAAAATTTTGAAAGACTGGTTTCTTGTTTACATTTTTTTAAAATTCCTGTAAACTTCGAACGTTTTGTTTTTCCCGCTTCAAAATTTTGAATGATCTGTTTCTTGATCAATCATAATGCGAACGATTTGTTGATTCTCTCAAAGTTCAGTTTTTTTTATTTCTTCCGAAATTCGAATGAACGATTTCTTCCGAAATTCGAATGAACGATTTCTTCATTCTTTCAAGTTTTGAAATATCCGTTCTTGATTTGAGAATGTACAGGACTTGCCCGTGGATCGGAAAAAGCACATGGAAACAGAGGGAAAGGTGTCATGTGCTCTTGGAGACGATCTGAAACCGATCACTCCCTTTGCTTTTTTCAATTACTTCGCAGATTGCTTGCCGCCTCTGTTTTTGGGGGATGCCGCATATCTGAAATTCCGCGCCACTGGATTCCTCTGTAAAGCCCAGCAGGGTAATTGAATTGCGATATAATTTCCGTAATTTTATACTCTTGGACAATTTTTCCCCCTTCATTTTCTTCATTTTCTTTTTCTTTCTTTTTAAATTTTGGTATTTAGAGAACGTAAATGTTATGAGGTTCAAAGCATCGGTGCTTGCGGTTTGGGCTCTTTCTCGTACCACATTTGCTCTTCGCCGGGACTGATTTGAGACGTTTGAAAATCATGTACACTCTGTTGCATTGTTTGACAAGGTAATATTATTCATAACTTCTTGTCCGATGTTTTTTCTTTTTCTTTTTCTTTTTTGAAAAAGATCGAAGTTTAACTGCCTCCTTATGCTTTGCATGCATGTATGTTGATTTCTATATTTTCAAAACTACGAGCTCTTAATTATAGGATTCTTTCTTCAAATGTTATCGTCTTTTCTGCAAGTATGTGATTAATGCCATTATTATTCAAACAAATATAATTTTTTCCCTTTCCCTGTATGTTGAAGGATGAGTTGAATGAATGCCACATAGCATTGAAAGAAGTAGAAGCTAAAAAGAGAGCATTTCGAGCGGTGAAAGCGCCAAAGCATCGAAAGACACAGAAACTAAAGCGAATGGTTTGATTGAAGAATTCACCAAAGTATCGGAAGAAATAGAAACTAAAGAGAAAAGCTCGTCCGATGAATTTCACAAAGCAGTGAAAGAAGTAGAAACTAATGAGAACTACAGTTCAACTGATGGCAGCAGCGACAACAACTCACCTCCTAAGAAGTGGCGATCGATCGCTGACATTTACCTCGGCACAAAACCCGCTGGTGAATGCTCCAAAGCATCGCAAGAAGTAGAAACTGAAAAGAAGAGTTCAACAGATGATTCCTGATCCATGGCATTGAAAGAAGTAGAGACTGGAGACGAGTTCAACCGATGGCGGGAGCAACAACAAAGAACCACCTCATAAGAACAAGCGTTGATGGTCGACATTGATATTGAACCAACGGATTGCGGTTAACTTTTTATCTAGCAAAAGTAGTGGAAGGAAAAGTCACAAAAAAGAAAAGGTTGTAAAAAAAATTACAACACAATTTTTTTTACTGAAGTACAACAAAGCTGAAAACTTTTTCCAGGTTCATTTTCCGTATCAAATGCATATAAATTTCGTCTCCTGAATCTACACTTTCATTGCATTTTTCACATTTTGGAATTATATATGGCCTATAGTCATAACTAATAATATATTCAGACATTTCAACTCCATCAACATCAAATGCATTATATAATTGAGAATAATGGAGGAAAGAGCATGCTTGGCGTTGAAATCGATATCCTCCACCATTTTATTCAACGATCGGCATCTCTCATCTTGATTTTCATCGTTTAATATGCCAATACACCAAATTTCATGTGATTTTAATTAATACCTTTTCACCGTTGATTTAACAATGTAAAAAGTTCTATAGTCGGTAAACCGTTAATTTTGTACCCGTTAAATCAACGGTAAAAAGGTATTAAAATCACATGAAATTTGGTGTATCGATATCTTAGATGATGAAGATCAAGATGGATGATGACGATCGTTGAATAAAATAGTGGAGGACATAGATTTCGACGCCCTGACAAAATATTCCTCCTACGGCCTCCTTCCTCCGTTGTCCTAAACAATTTGACATTTCAACAGCCTGATCTGTTGCTCTTTGTATTGCTCTATGAAAATGTTGGGTGGGGGTGGGAGGGGGCATATTTGGATATTTTTTCTCAATTCTTTGTGAATTTTACTTTTAATTGCTTTCAGTGATTAGAGACCTTCACTCCATTTTTTAATATTTTGCTTCATATAGCACACAAAAATCGTTAAATTTAAAAATCTCAATTTTTTTCCGGTTTTGCAATTTTTTGTACGCTGTAACAAAGAAAATCGTGAAATTTTATAATATTACAAAATATTATGTTTACTTCGGGTTTTTTTCATTTTGCTTGTTATGTAGAGCATAAAAGTTCCAATATTTTCGAAAGTCTCAAAAATTTCTGTTTTCTTTGTTTTCAACTTTTTGCTTGATAAAACAAAAGAAAATTGTAAAACTTTCTGAATCTCAAAAAAAAATCTGTTTTCTTTACTTTTGGAATATTTCGCATGATATAAATAGTAAAAATTTTAAAAATCTCAAAAGCTTCTTTTTTATTTTGTATGCTAGCATACGGAAATTACGAAATTTTTAAAAATCTCAAAATTTTCTATGATCTTCAGTTTTCCAATATTTTTGCTTGCTATCCTCAAAAATCCAAAAATATTATGTCGTTTTCAAATTTTCAATATTTTGAATGCAACTCACACGAAATCAAGAAAATTTTGTAATTTTAAAAAAAGGTTTCTTTTTTTATTTTTCAGTATTTTGCATTCTATATTGCACACAAAAATTAGGAAATTTTCAAAAATCTTAAAATTTTCCGTGCTCTTCGTTTTCTTAATATTTTACTTGCTATATAGCACACCTTAACCGCAATATTTTCAAAAATCCCAATTTTTTCTGTTTCTTTCAAAATTTCAATAACACATAGAAATCATGATATTTTGAAAATTCAAAAAAATTCCATTTTCTTCAAATTTTTAATATTTTACTTCAGCACACGAAAACCGCAAAAATTTTCAAAAGTCACAATATTTTTAGTTTTATTCGGTTTTTTCAGTATTTTGCTTACACTCAAAGATCGCGAACTTTTCGAAAAGAGAAAAACCATTCCTCCTATTAAAACCACTTGTGGCTGCAAAAACCACAGCAACATATAACCCATTGATAAATATCAATTTTTTTTTGCTTTTATTTTTTTTTCAATAGTTTGCTTCTTATATCACACGAAAATCACTGAATTTTAAAAACCTCAAAAAAATTTGTTATCTTCTACAACCTTTTTATGCTATATAGAACAACAAAATCAAGAAAAATTTAAAAATCACAAAATTTCCTTTTTTTAAGTCTTTATTATTTTTTCTATATATAGAGCATTAAAATTGCAATATTTTTAAAAATCCTAAAATTTTATGTTTTGTTTGGTTTTTCAACATTCCGTTTCATATATAAAAAGAAAACTGTAAAATTTTCAGAAATATCAAAAAAAATCATTTTCTTCGCTTTTTCGATATTTAACATGTAGCATATGAAAATCGCAAAATTTTTATAATCTCAAATTTTTCTTTTTTTATTTTTCAATATTTTGCGTAATCACACTAAAATTTCGAACATCTCAAAAAAAAATTTGCTATTCAGTTTTTCAATATTTTGCTTGCAGCATGCAAAAACCATAATATCTTCAAGTATCCCAAAATTTTCCGTTTCTTTCAAATTCCCAATATTTTGAATGTCATAGTACAGGAAAATCAAGAAATTTGTAAAAATCTCAAAAAGTTATGTTGCTGTCTTTGAGTCAATTGAACAAACACCTAACAAAGCCGGGAACTTCCTGTCAGCTTTAGATATGATGTAACCGGCTTAGCGGGTGAGCCCAAGACCCAACCCAGTAAGACTTGACCCCAAGTTTCAAAATCTTCGCTCAACAAATTGAAAGTAATCTAAGTGGTAATTCTAGATTCCCATGAAATTACCACTTGTTTAGGTGTAAAAAATATTACCATTTGTTTATAGGATTATCATGGTAATCAAATAACTCCATTTCATGGGAATCCTATTCCCCCAAAACAGATGTCTATACTAGATTACCACGAAATATTCCCACCTAACATAAGATGTGACGTGGATATGATCATTAAATGTGCCATGGCCATCCACCACTCGCCGCTGGCCTCCCTCGCTGCCAATTATCGTGAGAGGACTTCCGGTAGTCTTCCATTGCATGCACCAAGCGCAATCTGAATTGGAGATCTCTCAACGTTGGCATAAGCCAGATAAGGTGGGACGCAAGTGTTGTTAGAATATGAGCGAGGGAGGCTAGGAATAACAAATTTGTTCGTCTGTTTCCTATCCTTTCCATTTTGAGCTGATTTTTTTTACAGCAACGAAGCCCACCGGTCCTGCATGCCCTTCTTTGAAGTACTAAATGGAAGATTCCGGATTCGATTCCGAATCTCCCCCCACAAGCTCTTATTGCCCACCACTGGACTATATGTCTCGTACTTCATTTTGAGCTGATGGTTTATTAGAAATACACTTCCCACTCATTTTCTTTGTTGTTCAACACTAATTCCCTCAGATTAACAATGAGCACTAGCTCAGTTGGTTTGAGCATTTCCCCTTTGAGGGATAGGACGGCGTTCAAACCCTAAAAACCCCAAGAGGAGAAGTGGCCATAAATTAACGTTTTCGGAGCAAATTTATGGTTTTCCTAGATGTATGTGCGTTGTGTGCTTGTGTGGTGTGCGTGGATGTGTTGTGTGGTGTATGTTTAGGTTAGGACTTACGTGCCAATGCCTAAAAAATAATTCCTCTGTTTAGTTATGGAATGGCTGCAAAGAAGCAAAATAAGAGAGTTAGAGCTGGCAACGGCGGCCTTTCAATATCGTTAGCTATCACCGGCGGGCCGTCAACATCAATTTCTTTTTCTTATTTTTCAATATTTTGCTTTACACACGAAAAATTACAAAATTTTCAAAAACCACAAAATTTATTGTGCTCTTTTGATTGCTATGAAAACTCCGATATCTTCAAAAATACTATTTTTTTTCCTTTATTTTTTCAAAATTTCATTCGATATAATAAACGAAAATCGTAAAATTTTCAGAAATAAAAAAATCTGTTATTTTGACTTTCTTAATATTTTGCATGATACAGCACATGAAAATTGCATAATTTTACTATTTTTAGTTTTTAGTATTTTGTACACACAAAATTTACAAAAATCTAGAAATTTTCTGTGCTTTTCGACTTTTCAATATTTTCCTTACCGAAAACCGTAGTATCCTTAAAAATCCCAAAATTTTCTGTTTCCTTAAAATTTTCTATATTTTACATGTTAGCACAGGAAAACTAACATTTTTTTAAAATTCAAAACATATTTTTTCCGTCAGATTTCAATATTTTGCATTAACATAAGGAAATCGTGAATTTTTTAAAATGCCAAAATTTTCCGCACTTCTTTTTTTTCAATATTATGCTTCTTGTAACATGCAAAATTCGCTTAAGTTTTAGGAATTAAAAAATCTAGAAATATTTTTGTTTTTTCGGTTTTACAATTTTTTGTATCATGTAGCATAAGAAAATCGAGAAATATTAAAAATCTCTGTTTTCTTTGAATTTTTATTATTTTGCTTCTTATCTAGAGCATAAAAGTTGCAAAATTTACACAAATTTAAAAATTTCTTTTCTTTGGTTTTCAACATTTCTTGATATAACAAAAGAAAATTGAAAAAATTTAAGATTTCTCAAAAAGTTTCACTTTTCTTTTACCTTTTCAATATTTTGCATAATATAGCACATGAAAAAAATTTAAATGCCAAAATTTTCGTTTTTTTATTTTTCAATATTTTGCTTATTAACACTCGGAAATTACAAAATTTTAAAAAGTTACAAAAATCTTTTGTGCTCCTTTGATCGGTACGAAAACCACAATATCTTCAAAATTTTCCTTTTTTCAAATTATCACGAAAATCAAGAATATTTTTAAAAAAATAAGAAGTCTGATTTCTTTAAATTTTTCAATATTTTGCATGTTATACCACAAAAAAATAATCAAATTCAAAAGTCTAGTTTTTTTCTATTTTATTTGATTTTTAAATATCAAAAAATCGCAAACTTTTCAAAACTATTTTTAAATAAAATTTGATCCGTTTTTCAATATTTTGCTTTGCTTTTAATACACGAAAATTGCCATTTTAAAAATCTCATTTTTTTTGGTATCTTCGGTTTTAATATTTTTGTACAGTATAATATAAAAGCATAAGAAAATAGTAAAATTTTATAAAATCATAAATTTTTTGTTTCCTTCGGTTTATATTATTTTGCTACCTATATAAAAGCATGAAAATAGCAATATTTTCAATAATCTCAAAATTTGCAATTTTCTTTTGTTTTTAATATTTTGCTTGATATAATAAATAAAAATTGTAAAATTTTCATAAATCTAAAAATATTCTATTTGCATGATATTGTACATGAAAATCTCAACAAAAAAAAATTAAATCTCAAAAAATTCCTTTTTTGGTTTTCAATATTTTGTATGATATAGCACATAAAAATTATGAAATTTTAAAACATATCAATATTCTCTTTGCTCTTCGGGTTTTCAACAATTTGCATATTGTAGCATACAAAATTCGCGATATTTTCAAAAATCCCAAGATTTTATGTCTTCTCAAATATTTAATCTTTTGAAAGCGATAACACACGAAAATCAAAAAAAAAATTACAAAACGGTAGAAAAAATTGTGCTTTTCAGCTGTTTAATATTTTACTTGTTATATAACATACGAAAACCGCGATATTTTCAAAAATCCCAAAATTTTCCGTTGCTTCAAATTTTCAATATTTTACATGTTATATAGCATATCAACAATAAGATTTTTTACAAATTCAAATTATTTTTTCAATATTTTGCATTCTAGCACACGAAATTACAGAATTTTCAAAAATCATAATATTTTCTATGCTTTTGGTTTTTCAATATTTTACTTGTTGTATTTCATGCAAACCGTGTTATTTTCAGAAATCCCAAAATTTTCTGTTTACTTTGTATTTTCAATATTCTACATGCTACCAAAATCAAAATCATTTAAGAATAAAAAAATTCAATATTTTGCATTTTATAACATACGAAAATTATGAAATGTTTATAAAATCTCAAGAGTTTCAACGCTCTTCGGTTTTTCAATATTTTGCTTGCTGTATAGCGCACGTAAACCACAATATTTTCATAAATCCCAAAAAAATTTATTATTATCTTCAAATTTTCAATATTTTCTATTATCTCGTTCGAAATAGAATCGATAGAAAAAGAAAGACTTCATCGATATGATATACTTCTCGAAACAAACAAAAAGGTAAAGAAAGATGAAACATAAATCATGGATCGACTAAACCTTCTCGAAGGATTGCTTTAGAATAAGAAAGAGGAATCTTATGGAAATATCATGTAATAAGGTTTGATTCTATTCATGAGGATTCCGTAAATATCCCATTCAAACAACAGAAAGTTCGAACCAATTGGGATTTTTTTGGAAGATTGAATGCAGTTACTAATTATCTTGCATGTACAGAACGAAAACTTCATTCTCGATTCTATAGGAATTTTTATGAAAGTGTTTCATTTGCTTCTCTTCCATGGAATTTCATTTTCTCATAATGTATCCTAATTTTTGACCTAATTCTTTTTCTTCTGATCGATTCAACCTACGATAAAAAAAATAGATCTTGGTTCTATTTCATCTCTTCAAACCCGCCAAAATCAAGATTCTTAAAAGTAATTCAAAATTTTCATGTTTCTTCTATTTCTCAATATTTTGTATGATATATATAGCACATGAGAATCGCAAATTTTTTTAAAATCTCCAAAATTTTATTTCTTAAGTTTTCAATATTTTATATACAAACCACAAAAAAAATACGAAATTTTCAAAATTCTCAAAATTTTCTTCGTGGTTCAGGTTTTTAATATATTGTTTGCCGAAAATCACTATATTTTTAAAAATGCAAAAAAAAATTCTTAGATTTTCAATATTTTATATGTATCATAGAAATCAATTTTTCTTTTAAATTTCAAAAAATTTGTTTTCCACAAATTTTCAATAATTTGCAGCAGCACACGGAAAATCGCGAAATGTTCAAAAATCTCGAAATTTTCTATATTCTTTCGTTTTTCAATATTATGCTTCTTACAGTACACGAAAATCGCTAAAATTTTTTTTAAAAATTTTAAAAAAATTTGGACCCTCCAAACTTCCATATTTTCAAAACAAAATCACAAGCTTGGTATTTTCAAAAAGAATACCACAAACTTAAAGGTTAACTAAAAACACTTTCTATTAAATTCAAAGGACACATCTTCTTCTCCTTCTCACTTGATTCTTCTTCTCACTTGATTCAATTTGCGCCATCTCCTTTTCTTCTTCTTTTTCCATGTAATCAATGACGGCTTGCAATAACAATAATTCTCGTTTGATCCTGATCCAATCTCCATCGACATTCCCCAACTCTCTAGGCAAACTCTCATCCCCTCCCTCATTCATCTTCCTCTCATTCTCGTTTTCATCGATCTCGCTAGAAAGAGAGAGAGAGGAGAAAGAAAATGAAAAACGAGCAAAGGAAGGCAAGCGAAAAATTTTAAACAGTCTTTTACATCCTCATGGGGCCCAAAGGCTTTTTACACAGCTTCTTGGGCCCACGAGGCCTGCAGTCAGTGTCCCTGCAATCCTCTTATAGCCCATTTTATATTTCATTACTCAAATACCCCAATAAACCTTTTGCTCTAATGCCATTCCCTCACAATTTGAATATATCATTTAATCCATCATCATTCAATAACTACATAAGAAAATGTCCTAAACTCATACAACCATCATCAATTTATAAAATACATACATTATTAAAGCGTCAATAAATCCATAAATAATAAAAATTCAATGTCAAGATCGGAGTCCAGGTATTACATTTTTATAGTTATAACACTCAAGTTATCACATAAAGTCCTCAAACAATCATAAAGATATTTTATTGTTACATATATTGTTCCCATTCAAAATTTTGAATGCGAAAATTTAAAAAATTTCCGTGCTCTTCGCTTTTTCAATATTTTGCTTATAGCACACGAAAACATAACATCTTAAATTTTTTTATATTTTCGGGATTTCTACAAATTTTCAATATTTTGAATACTATACAACACACAAAAATTAAGAAATTTTTAAAATTTAAAAATCTCAAATATTAATTTTATATTTCAAATATTTTACCTGTTATAGCACATAAAAATTACGAAATTTTAAAAAATCTCACAATTATCTATGCTCTTTTGTTTGGTGCAAAAACAGTGATATCTTCCAAATTCCTAAAAAAAATTGAAATTATCATGATTTTGCATGTATAGCACAAGAAAATCAATAGTTTTTAAAAAATTCTGTTTTTCTTTGAAATTTTTCAACATTTTGTAAGCTACACCACTCGATTATCACAAAATCCAAAATTTTCTTTATTTGGTTTTTCAATATTATACTTACAATAGCACACAAAATATGATGAACTTTTCAAAAATATCAATTTTTCTGTTTTGATCCATCTTTCAATATTTTGCTTTTTATATAAGCACACGAAAATCGCTAAATTTTAAAAAATCTCAAACAAATTTGCTTTTTTCCGGTTTTACATTTATGTTAAGCTATAAAAGCATAAGAAAATCTTGGATTTTAAAAAAAATCACAAAATTTCCTTTTTGTTTTAAGGGTTTTAATATTTTCACTTGCTATATAAAATATGAAAGTGCAATATTTTCAAAATTCCCAAAATTTTCTGGTTTGTTCGTTTTTTCAATATTTTGCCTGATATAGCAAACGAAAATCGTAAAATTTTAAAAAATCTGAAACTTTTTCTATTTTTTATTTTTTCAATATTTTGTATGAGATAACACATGAAAATTGCAAAAAAAAATTTAATTTCTCTATATTTTACATACTCACACAAAATTACGAAATTTTCAAAATTCTCAAAATTTTATGTATTCTTTGGTTTTTCAATATTTTGATTGCTGTAATATCTTCAAAAATTCAATACAGCTCACAATAACTGTAATATCTTGAAAAATTCTAAAATTTTCAATTTTCTTCAAATTATCAATATTTTGAATGCTACACAGTACACACGACAATCAAGAAATTTTTAAAAATCTAAAACTTATTTTAGTTTTCAATATATTGCATGTTATATAGCACACGGAAATTACGAAATTTTCAAAAATCTCAAAAAAAATTATGCTCTTTTCCTTTCCTACGAAAACCACGGACATCTTCAAAATTTCGAAAATTTTCTATTTTTTCAAATAATCAATATTTTGCATGTTATAGCACACAAAAATCAAGTATTTTTTATAAAAATCAAACAAATCCGTTTTCTTCAAACTTTCCAATATTTTGCGTACAACACCACACAAAAATCATGAAATTCAAAAATCTCTTTATTTTCTATTCTGTTTTGTTTTTCAATATTTCCTCTGCTATAAAACATAAAAAAATCACGAAACTTTTTTACAAATATCAAAATTTCAGTCGGTAAATTTGAAAGAAAATCTCTAAAGAAAATTGCTTTCTTCAGCTTTAAAATTTTTTGTACGGCATAAGAACACAGGAAAATCATGAAATTTAAGCAAATCACAATTTTTTCTTCTTCGGATTTTTAATATTTTGCATGCTATATAAAGCATGAAAATTTCATGGTGGTTTTGGAGATCTCGACTAAACCATAAGCCATAAGGTAGTACTTGCCATTATTATTTAAACAAATATAAGCTGCCCGTTTCTTGTATTATTTGTCTGATCTTTATTTTGAAACATGAGGTGGATGTATGCCGCATAGCATTGAAAGAAGCATAAACTAAAGAGGCAAGTTCAACAGATTAATGCACCAAAGCATGAAAAGAGATAGAAAATGAAGACAAGATCGACTGATAAATGCTTCAACGCATCGAAACAAGTAGAAACTGAATATAAGAGTTCGACAGATGATCACACCAAAAATACCGAAAAGAGTTAAAATAATGTCAATGGATACCTCATAAGGAGCGTCCATAGCTAATATTGAACCAACGGGTTTCTGATTATATCTTTTTACCACACCGAAAGTGGTAGGAGAACCGATTGGGCATATAGCTTATGCAGTAAAAAAATTCACTCCAAAGCGAGTTTACCCAAAGGAAGTCGCTTGAGAAAAAAATAGTATCAGGAAAAATTACAAAACAGAAAAGGAGAAAAAAATCAGGACAGGGATGTACAAATTTTGCAGCAGAGATGAAATGCATATAGATTCACCACCTGGGTCTACAGTTTCATTTCATTTTCACATGTAGGAATCCTTGCCATAAAATATAAACCTTGTAGGTTGTAACTGTAATTAATGATCAACCCAGGGCATTCCAACCCCACAAAGACCAAAAGCATTATTACATCATACTAAAGATGAAAGCACTTCAGGATAAAAAAGATTTTACAAGTCATAAAAAATAATGCTCCAGATATGGGTTGCAGAAATTTTCATTCCTGGTGAAATCTCGGCTTAAATTACTTCAAAAATTCATAATGCGAGAAACCGCAGGAGAGTCGATCGACCTACCAAGTGCTCCCAACAAACTATTAATCATCCATCTACAATGCAAGAGCCAGATTGTAACATGATAAAACAAAATTTGTAGCTAAGCAAGATATATTATCGAACTATATGCAATGGAAATCAAAAAGTTAATGATAAGCCTTCAATCCAGAGCTTTTGGTGATGGAAAATCATCAAAACAAAACAAATGAAGCAAGCATCAACAAGGAGATGGCAATCAGAAAACAAAACTGGTAAAGTCACAATTGTCTCAATGACATGAAA
Organism: Agapanthus africanus; assembly: GCA_030015575.1. Classification (NCBI taxonomy): domain Eukaryota; kingdom Viridiplantae; phylum Streptophyta; class Magnoliopsida; order Asparagales; family Amaryllidaceae; genus Agapanthus; species Agapanthus africanus. The sequence continues at coordinate 748,073,959 of CM057342.1, read as the reverse complement.
ATATCTTAATCTAGCAATATCTTGATTTAGATATGTTTATGTTGTCCATTCTTTCGTCGTCTGCTCCACAAATCAAGAATCAGTAATCGGACGCATGAAATCCTGAAAACAGTTTATTTTCTCTCTTTACAGAAAGTTTGAAGATAACACATAAATTGAAATAAAACAAATTCTCAAAAAACAAGACATTAGAATTGCAATTCATGTTAAGTATAACATTAGAATTCTTGAGGAGATAAACCAGGTACCACAATACCACTTTAGGTCCCTACATATGAACTTTTACAACTCGTCCAAGAAAATGGTAAAATTAAATGGATAAGTTTACATGCACAGAGAGCGCAACACATAAATAGGGCAGTACAAGTACTTGTTATTTCAGAATGCATGGTTTTGTAGACAAAGAAATTCCAAATCCACTTCGAAATTCTTCAGTTGTCATCATTGCAAGCTGATTATATACAAATTGTATCAGTACTTTGATTTAGATAACTATATCAGCATTAAAAAGAAGTTAGTTATCTAATATGAGTGCTTTGTGCATACGTTAACTTCTTCATTCACTGCTTTATTTTAAACGTATGAAAGAAGTAAACATATGGCGGAGAGAAGTTAGATGCACATACGTATGGCGGATGAGGGCTGAGCCATTACTGGTTAATTCTAACTATAGTTTTGTAGACAAAATAAAATTGTTCCAAAGTAATCCACTTTGAAATTCTTCAATAATCATCATTGACTGGTGATTAAAACAGTGTGTATCAGTTCTTTGATTTAAGTAACTATTTGAGGCATAATCAAGTGCTTTCTGTGTATTTTTGGCATGCTTTTAACTTAGCTTAGCTCGGAAAATAAGTTGCCATTGCACTAGAAAAAACACTCCAGTACCAACCTACTTCTGATATGTTTAATAATCAAACATATAGCAGTTTTGATATAAAAGAAAAAAAATCTAAAATTACAACAGATCACCAAGCACTCACTTCATGTCCATCCAACCGTGACTGTCGAAAGGGCTTGTGTGCAAATAAGAAACACAATGAAGGCAATATAATGTGCCACAAGAATTATGAATAGCCGAGTAAATGGCTTAAATCCATACATAAATAAGATCAATGCCTGAGTTGCCGTCTCCCATGATTATCAAGCCAAGGTCTCAACTTTATATGTAAACATACCCCTAGACTGTTAAATAGAAATAGTAAAGGACAAGTGAAACTAGAGAAAAACTATCAAGCATGTGTTTTTGAGTGGCTCACGAAATTCTGCCACAAATAATATGTGAGCCGCTATGTTTACATGCAGCATTATCTGGGTGAATATCTCTCATTGGAAGCTTTGTCAGAATCCAAATATCCTACCACTCTTTCACTATAGATATATTTGATCACATTCTTTTCCTCTTTGCTATAACCCTTAGTCATGGTACACAAAAGATCGGTGACAACAAGGATTAATGACATTATATAATGTCCATTTATACCAGCAACATTACTTAGGCTTGATCTTGATCATGTCAAACAATGAGAATATGTGTGGTTGCATTAAAGTGGGTCAAAAACTAGTAAATACCCTTAATAAGATGATTTTATTAAATTTGAATATATTACCATTGCAAAAGAGACATTTACTCAATGTCAATTTTGTGCAAGAATATTGACGGAAAAGGCTAGGATCGTTGTCATTGTTGTTATCATAATATTTGGAGGTCAAGTTTGTGCCTAGTTTGGAGGTATATGCCGCTTACGCAAAAAGCTGGGGCCGTTGCTGTTGTCGTCATCATAATATTTGGACCTAAAGTAAATGGGTCAAGTTTGTGCCTCGGTTGGAGGTCGATGCTGTTTTCATTTATGGATAGGTAGAAGTAGAACCCTTGCTCCAATGTTTACTTTAAGAAACCATTTCCGGATTCAATTGTAATAAAAACAAATTTATTAGCGAAGTGCATATGAGGAACAGCTTATTTAAGATTATAAGTTTATAATATCAAAAATATCTCAACGACTCAATGTCGGTCTAGCCTGCCAAAGCTTGTGATCAAAAAATAAATAATTAGTAAGTGGTGACACATTTTGTTTGGTCCACAATCGCCGCGTCAGCTGGGTAGTTATGGGATGAGCTTTAAGCTTGTCCAAACAATGATTAACCCAAATCGAGCATTATTTCACCAAAAACAAATGCAGGGGCATGTATGGATTTCTTTTGCTTTTAATGATTAAGAAACTCTATCTACATATCAATCAGTAGCCTTCAAAGGCTATCACATAGTTCACATATGATAATTTTCTGGCACATATTCCATGCCTAACAAACCAAAAATGTATGATTGGAGGCATGTCAATCAGAAACAAATAATTAAAGGTACCAAAAATGTTATAGATTTAAGTTGATCACCTTTTTTTGGTGTGATCTTCAGCTATCAGCTAGCGTTCCTAACAAATGGAAAAACTAAATCAGTTGTTGCAATAAATCAATTGGTTAGGTTTTGATTTATCTTAACCATCAAGTGTTGAGCTAAATTCAGTATTAGTTATGCATGAAAAAAGAAGACAAAAGTTTATCAAAGACAAGAAAATTTCAAATACAGCTTCGCCAAGTCCAACATCCGGTGCTGGTATCTTACCCAGGCAGTTAGGATATTCCAGATTTCTACTTTCTACCTCTTTAATTATCATGTATAACATTATTTTGTCACCCTTCGCTTCAAATCAAAAACAAAAAAATCCCTGAAAATCTATTGATGTAACAATTCATTGAACATAATGACAATGTTAATGATTCAAGCAAAGCACCTTTTCTTGGCATGATCTTCATCTAGTATCATCAAGTCCTACAAAAGGAAAAAGGAAATGCAAATGTGCTCTCTTAACAACACATTAAGGAAGTGAAATAGGGCTATGAAGGATTGATGAAGAGAATGAGGGAAATAAAAGAGAGAATATGGGGTACAGTTTAAGGATTGCTCGTAAATCTCATATTATTGGTCCGACTGTTTTACTTGTATAAAGACAAATTCCTCATATAGAACTTGTCAATTTGAACCCTATGCTTAAATATCCTCTTTAGTGCAATCAATAGCAAAATAACTTGTGTGAGGCAATAATCCTATGGATTTAGGCCCTTTAAATGGACAATATTATATAGATAAGAATATTGCCTTTGAAGTAAGTATGTGTGTTAAATAGTCATTCAGAGATGTCATAATTGCACATCTGATGTCATCACAGTAAAATATTATATGATAATATATATTTCATCCGAGTAGGAAACCGACACTGATGAGGGACTACACTAATGAGTTGAAGCTAGGTCAACAACGAGGGCTAAAACTTCATCAAATCTCTCATTGGGCATGTTTAATTGCCACCACCATCTTGATGGGAAAAGGCATAGATGATGATAATGATGGGCTTACTAAATTAGTAGCACAATCCAGCGACAATTAAGATGTCACTAATTAAAATACAAGTTTAGATGCCTAAGTTATTAATAACTACTTATTTTTATGTACACAAAAGTTAATTTAACGAAGTCAGTGGATCCCAATTCCCAAAGTTGGGTTTAAAAGACTTTATTGTTGTTATTGCAAACATGTAGATACAGGCAATCATGGATCCACATATACCTACACATACATGTAATGTACACATACAATCATCTTCGACGTCTTAATTTCTATGAATCAACAATATGTTCTATTTTTCTTAGCACATAAAGTGTTATCATAACACCATTGGAAACTAAACCACATCTAATTCAATTCATCAACAAAAAACAATGAATTCAACAACAAACCTTAAGGAAACTTGTAATTACCTTCCGCGAGCCATCCGTAGCCCCCACGCGACACAGAAAGCATCGAATTCATCAGCGCCGATGCCGTAGCGCTGTGCATCGGGAGAAGCGACTCAACACAGAAGCTCATCTCAACAGGAGACCTAAAAATCAAACAGATAATTCATCACATCATCGATTCATCGAGGCTGAGAGATCAAAAAAGCAAGAAACCCTAGAAAAGGCGGTACCTGAGGATGCGAGGAGCGGCGGTAGGTTTTGGGAGGCGAAATGAAGAGGGAGAAGCCGATTTATTGGGCTTCGATGCGATCTTTGAGGCGGCGTTTCGGATAGAAGATGATCGGAGAATCGATCTGGCGGCGGTGGCGGCCATCGCCGATGAAATGAACGAATTGAAATTTAGGGTTTGACTGGGAAAAAATGGCGAGGTTTTTGAGATCTAAGGATTGGGATTCAGGAGTAAAACCCTAGCGGGTGGAGCTATAAACGGGTCGGGTTCTTACGAACTAAGCCCCAAATACTCCTCACTAGTCTTCATTTGCTCTTTTAATTTTCTTCGGTTAATTGGGGACACCTCCTATGCCACGGAGGCCAAGCACTTATACCTTGAAGTATCATAATAAGCTCTTTTTACCTCTCTGATTGAAAAACGTTTTTTTAATTCTTATCATATCCCTTTCTCTTTCCTCTTCAAGCATAAATAACTCATAACTCTGATAATCCAATAAAAAGAAAATCTTAACAAAATCAACATAAAAAATGATAATAAAATAAAATAGAAAAATATTCATCTTGAGATTCTCCCCCTCATCTCGAAATTAATGGAGATAATATTTTAAACAACAAGTTTTTAGATTGGGGTTAAAAACTTAAGTACTTCCGAGATAATGGAAAAATATTTAGAGGTGTAATGAAAGAAAAGTCAACATCAAGCCTTTAGATTATGGCTAAAATATTGATATTTTAATATTAAAGATTGTTTTTTTAGAGTAGAACAGAAGAAGAAAGGGATAAAATGCGTATTAGGAAAATATCTATTAAACATATGGGGTATAAGTGCTTATTATAATAGTTCAAGGGTATAAATGCTCTACCCCATATATTTCAAGAGGTGTATGTGCAATTATCCCATTTTCTTTTTAGCTTTTTCCCTCTCAAATTACTAATACTTTTGGAATATCAAGAAAGCATGTTTATATTTTACTGCAGGCTTCTATAAATAATGCATTTTATGTATGAAGTTTCAAATCCATACTTAATGGTAGTAGGGGATAACGGATATAGATAATCCAAGATTACTCCGTATCCAAATTTTATCGAATATGGATAGTAATTAATTTTCCATTTTCGATGACTATCCGTGTATATACGCTTTCGCCAATAGCCACTGCATGAGTACATGGTAACAATTATATCAGTTTCCTATCTCTAATCTATAACAAAAATAGTAATTTTTGAGTTCTTAGGTATATATTTTTGCATTTTTATTTCATATCTATATCCAATTTTTCCAATTGCGGATAGAGTTTTTTTTATTTCCGATAACTATCTGTATCCGTATTTGATTCGCGTATGACTGCCAGATACGGATATGGTAACACTTCTTTTCCAACTGGTTCTTTTGTAAATGTGTATAGCTGGAAAGGTGAAATAGTCGAAACATGCGGAGTAAATACCTTCATACGTGTTGGTGGCTCTTATAAGAGCTCGAGTTCTGCATGAAAAGTGTTGGCGCAAATTCAAATAACACAAGAAGAGATTTGGGGGAAAGAGAAGAATATCTTTATTAGAACTTAGAGAAAAAACCTTACAAGAGCTACAAAGCTCTCACTGGTAAAATAGGGAGTTGCCCCTATGGATATTGGAATCCGTAGGGACAGATTTAACCTGGCTTAATCCGTAGGGCTAAAAGGTTGCCCCTACGGGCACAGACGTCCAAGAATAAAAATATTAATTCTTAATTTGGTGTTTGCCCCTACGGAGCCGCAAACAAAAGACCTACGGGTATATCCGTAGGGGCAAGTAAATATCGATTTAACAAAAGCCCAGATCGATCGCCTACGCTCACTTTCTCTCTCTCTCTCTCGATCGCGCACGAAAAAAATCACCAAATCGCCACGCCGTCGTCGCCACCGTCGTTCTCCTCGTCGCCACCGCAGGTTTCGTCGCCACCGCAGTTCTCGTCGCCACCGCGGTTCAGATCGTCGCCACCGCCGTTCAGGTCGTCGCCCCAGCCCCAGCAGCAGCCGTTCAGGTGAGTAAATCTCGAGGTAAATTAAAGAATTTTTGGATTATTTTGGGCTTACGGTTCATGGCTGGGTCTGGGGTTGCGCGCGCGAGTTGGGGTTGGGCAGGGGTCGCGGTCGGGGTAGGGTTAGGGTTGGGGTTCGGCTGCTGCTGGGGTGGGGCTGGAGTTAGGGTTTGCCTTAGGGTTGGTGTTGGGGTTTAGCTGGCCGCGCTGGGTTTAGGGTTAGGTTGGGGCTGGGCTGGGGCTGGGGGCTGGGGCTGGGGCTGGATTGGGGTTAAGTGGTGGGGAGTTGGAAAAAAACAAGAAAATGAAAGAGTAATGAATGTGAGAAATTAAGAATGAGAACAATTGCACAACAAATTTGTTGACAAGAAAATGAGAGAGTAATGAATGTGAGAAATTAAGAATGAGAACAATTGCACAGAAAAAGCTATGCTTGACTAGGGAGGATGGTTCTATGTGCTTTCAGAGAGCAACTTGGGGTTAGGGTTAGGTGGATTGTTGACAACAAAATACCATAATTTATAACTATATTGCTCATATAATGTGTATGTCATGTGAAAGCTAGATGAAGGTCGAGGCAAGCACAATAAATTTGTTGGATGGGACAATGTCAATAGGAGCTCAATGCTATTTGGAAATATAATAATTCAAAGACATAGTGGAGTTTCCGATTGGTGGCATGGACTAGTTTGATGTATGTAGTTGGTTTGATTTATGAAAAAATGGGGAGACAACGTGCATGTATGCATATAGGTAACATCTGCCAATATGCCATATCCAGACCGCAATCTATTTTTGCCTATTGGCTAATATGAAAATATCGGCCTGCGTATATGACATAATCAAAGTTGTTAAATCTTGATACGGTTTGTGTTTCGTTTTTTTATTTATCAGTTCTATCAATGTTGCGTATAACGCTTTATGATATCAGTATCCTACATTTGTAGTTTTAATTGTTGATTGTTATAGATGAATACCATTGCAATAATAGTTTTTGGTTGATGAATGCTATTGCAATGTAGGATGATCAGTTCTATCAATCTTGATCTCAATGGTTTAAAATCATGTTACACATACAACACGAATGCACAACAAACGCATAATTAGAGAGCGACTCGAGATATTCAGGTTAAAACCAATATATGATACTCGATAATAATATGAAACCTTCATATTCCCATCGATACTCATATATGAAACTAAAAGTGCCACTTAGTCCCCTTCTATCGGTTAACATACGTGCGATACTCGTCGTGACCTAGAACTATACGAAGGTTGTTAAATATCGGACAGTATAGCTCGATACTAACAACCGTCGTATAGTCTACGCGACGAGAAAATTCAATCGTATGGTAACCCATAGATTTGTCCCGTGTGGACAAGTTAAGAATGTATAAAGCAAACGCCTTCATTCACTTGTGTTTTTATCCGTTTCGAGATATTTCGTCGGTACCTTTCCACTGGTTCTCCGTGTACAAAGATAGATTAGATGTTCATTTCAACGTTGTTTCACAGCTTTGAAATGATTATCTATTCTATTACAGTGTACTCGGAGAACAGCGGGGAGGTGCTGCCGAAATTTACTCGAAACGGTTGAAAGCACAAGTGATGGGCATTCGCTCTATACATTCTTAATGGGATAGAAGCCTACCCCCGACAGCCGGAACACACACATACAACAAGAATACACAACAAACGCATAATTAGAGAGCGATTCGAGATGTTCGGGGTAAAACCAATATATGATACTCGATGATAATATGAAACCTTCATATTCCCATCGATACTCGTATATGAAACTAAAAGCGCCACTTAGTCCCCGTCTATCGGTTAATATACGTGCGATGCTCGTCGTGACCTAGAACTATACGAAGGTTGTTAAATATCGGACAGTATAGCTCGATACTAACAACCGTCGTATAGTCTACGCGACGAGAAAATTCAATCGTATGGTAACCCATAGATTTGTCCTGTGTGGACAAGTTAAGAATGTATAAAGCAAAAGCCTTCATTCACTTGTGTTTTCATCCGTTTCAAGATATTTCGTCGGTACCTTTCCGCTGGTTCTCCGTGTACAAAAATAGATTAGATGTTCATTTCAACGTTGTTTCACAGCTTTGAAATGATTATCTATTCTATTACAGTGTACTCGGAGAACAGCGGGGAGGTGCTGCCGAAATTTACTCGAAACGGTTGAAAGCACAAGTGATGGACGTTCGCTCTATACATTCTTAATGGGATAGAAGCCTACCCCCGACAGTCGGAACACACACATACAACAAGAATACACAACAAACGCATAATTAGAGAGCGATTCGAGATGTTCGGGTTACAACCAATATATGATACTCGATGATAATATGAAACCTTCATATTCCCATCGATACTCGTATATGAAACTAAAAGCGCCACTTAGTCCCCGTCTATCGGTTAACATACGTACGATGCTCGTCGTGACCTAGAACTATACGAAGGTTGTTAAATATCGGACAGTATAGCTCGATACTAACAACCGTCGTATAGTCTACGCGACGAGAAAATTCAATCGTATGGTAACCCATAGATTTGTCCCGTGTGGACAAGTTAAGAATGTATAAAGCAAACGCTTTCAGTCACTTGTGTTTTCATCCGTTTCGAGATATTTCGTCGGTACCTTTCCGCTGGTTCTCCGTGTACAAAGATAGATTAGATGTTCATTTCAACGTTGTTTCACAGCTTTGAAATGATTATCTATTCTATTACAGTGTACTTGGAGAACAGCGGGGAGGTGCTGCCGAAATTTACTCGAAACGGTTGAAAGCACAAGTGATGGGCGTTCGCTCTATACATTCTTAATAGGATAGAAGCCTACCCCCGACAGCCGGAACACACACATACAAACGCATAATTAGAGAGCGATTCGAGATGTTCGGGTTAAAACCAATATATGATAATATGAAACCTTCATATTCCCATCGATACTCATATATGAAACTAAAAGTGCCACTTAGTCCCCGTCTATCGGTTAACATAACGTGCGATAATTTATTCTTTTCAACGACAAACGCACACACAAAGCATATACACGGATTTTCTCCTTTGTCAGTAACTATCCCGTTCTTATATTTCTCAATATAGTCAGCATAACCTACAATTTATATGTTATTCAGTCTAACATGGCCCATGAGTACGTCAGAGTTAAGGACTGGATGTATGTGGATTGGAAACAATGTATGCAACCTAAGTTTGTCGCAGGAGTTGTTGCTTTCCTTGAATTTGCACGCGCACATAATAAGATCATAATAGAGAAGATTCTCTGTCCGTGCGATAGATGTGGCAATAAGTACTGGCAGAAGGTAGAATTGGCAGAGCTTCATATTGTAAAATATGGGTTTACTAGACTTTATTCAAGTTGGAAATATCACGGGGAAGGAGAAGAATGCAGTACTGCGGTAGAAGACGAAGGAGAACACGATAATGCGGCAGGAGAAGAAGAATTCGGTAATACGGCAGGAGACGGAAATTTATTTCTATCGGAAGAAATGGAGGATATGGTAGAGGCTGCCCTAGGTGAATCTATTCGTACCGAAAATGACATTCCTTCCGGTCAAGGACCGCGTACGGATAAATATGAAAATTTCATGAATGATGCTAGGAAACCAATTTATGAGAATGCGAAGTATTCCACCCTCTCATGGTTCGTCCAACTTTTCCAGATTAAGTGCCTAAATGGATGGAGCAACAAGTCATTCATAATGCTTCTTTCGTTCTTGAAAGATTCTATGCCTCCGGGAAATAATGTGCCCGAAAGCTGGTACGAAGCCCAGAAAATGATGTCTGATTTGGGTCTAAAGTGCGAGAAGATTCAAGCATGTCCTAAAAATTGCGTGTTGTACCGGAAAGAGAATTCAGATTTGAAAGAGTGTCCAACATGCGGAGAGGCCAGGTATAAGCCGAAAGATTCTGATAAGAAGCCTGATATACCTGTGAAGATAGCACGATATTTTCCCATAACACAGAGGCTACAGAGGCTATTCAGGTGCAAGAAAACAGCCGAGGCAATGATTTGGCATCACCGTGCTCCTCCAAGCGAAAATGGAAAAATGAGCCATCCAAGAGATTCACCGGCATGGAAGGATTTCGATAGGAGGCACGCAATATTCAGTAGCGATCCTCGTAATGTCCGGCTCGGACTGGCTACCGATGGCTTCTGCCCATTCAACTATATGGCTGGAAGTCACAGTACATGGCCCGTTGTAATGATAATTTATAATCTGTCGTCTTGGTTGGCTATGGACCAATCATACTTTATGATGCCTCTTCTTATCGACGGACCAAACTCACCGGGGAACAATATCGACGTCTATCTCCGACCTCTGATCGAGGAGCTGAAAACTTTGTTCATTGATGGTGTAGAGACGTATGATTTAAACACAAATACAACCTTCATACTGCGTGCGGTTTTAATGTGGACAATTAATGACTTTCCTGCGTATGGAATGCTATCAGGTTGGTCCGTACATGGTCACAAAGCATGTCCTCATTGCCATGAACACACAACATCAAAATTTTTGAATTTTAGCAGGAAGGTTTGTTATTGCGGCCATCGACGTTTTCTGCCTCCAGACCACCCCTATAGGTTAGACACGGTTCACTTTGATGGTCATCAGGAGTTTCTTGGAGCTCCATCCCCATTATCCGGAGAGGACGTGACTGCTAAATGGGATGGTTACAATAACGTGACCTTCGGGATGGATCCGACGAAACAGGTCAAACCACAATATTGGAACAAGTTAAGCATTTTCTTCGAGCTTCCGTACTGGTCTACAAATTCAGTACGTCATTGTCTGGACGTCATGCATATAGAGAAGGGAGTATCAGAGCACATACTTAACTTGCTTCTGTGTAAAGACGGGAAATCGAAAGACAACATGAATGCTCGGATGGATCTACAAGAGTGGGGAATAAAAAGTGAATTGCACCCTAGACCGGTAGCGGGTAAACCGGGCAAGTTTGTACTTCCCAATACCGCTTATCATATGTCACAACCGGAGAAGAAAAGATTCCTGCAGGTGTTGCATGATTTGAAAGTCCCCACAGGTTTCTCAGGATCATTTAGCAAGAAAATAAAAATTGTGAAGGGCAAGATCGATGGGCTGAAAAGTCATGATCACCATGTTATCGTGGAGCACCTTCTTCCATTAGCCCTCAGGACTTCTCTCCCCGACTCGGTTGGTCTAGTAATCAACGACCTATGTTGTTTTTTCAGAGAGTTGTGTGCTAAAACACTAGAGGTTGCGATGCTGGATAAACTAGAAAATTCTATTGCGTTGATACTTTGCAAGTTTGAGCGTATTTTCCCACCGTCATTTTTCGATATCATAATACACTTGACGGTTCATCTTGCAACTGAGGCGAAGTTAGCCGGACCAGTACAATATCGATGGATGTATCCCGTCGAGAGGTACGTGTAATTTTTCGTTTCGCGCAATTTATAAATTTATTTTTGTCATGTATGCCCGTATTTATTTATTCAACATATTCTCATTAGGTACCTCTACACTCTTAAGAAGTATATACGCAATAAAAATCGACCAGAGGGTTCTATCATGCAAGGTTATCTTCTTGATGAAGCAACCACATTTTGTTCCCGCTATCTGGACGAGAACATTGAGACAAGGCTTAACCGACCACGAAGAATTCAAGACGGGCCATATGGTAAAGCCGAGTATAAGAGGTTAGACACTATGTTTATCAACAAGATATACCGGTTTATCTTGCTTAATTGCGCATATCTTGAACAAATTAGAGAGTAAGTTCTTTTGGATTAATTGTTATATCTGTGTTTGTGTGTGTATGAAATGACATAATATTAATGTCACAATTACTTGTCGAAAACAGAACTCATTTTAACGAGGTACGTGAGAGGCATCCTGATTGGAACGAAGAACGTTTGGAAAAATACCATCAGGATAATTTTTATGATTGGGTCACAGATCATGTAAGTTATTCGAATAACATTTTATTGCTATCAGTTTTAATCTAAACTTGTATCGTTATGTATTTTGTCGTAAAATTTGTTTTGTTAGATCCACGATCCGAACTTGTCTACATCATTTGAGAGTGATTCAAGATGTTTAGCTCAATTTCCTAGTATGGAGGTTGCATATTACAAAGGATTTGGTGTCCTTGGATACAAATTCGAAGTTAAGGACATAGAAACATCTAGAACCACTCAGAATAGTGGGATTGCGACGGTAGGATCGGACGGTGTGATTTACTATAGGTACTTAAATTGTATACTCGGCATCCACTATCCCGGACGATCAGAACCCTTTTATATATTCCAGTGTACTTGGTACGATCCGCGAACCGATACGGACAGGTGGAGAAGCAGTCTTGGGACTTGGAAAGATGAATATGGATTGACCAGTGTGAACACACTTCGATTTTACGGTCAGGACGATCCGTTTATCTTTCCGAACCAAGCGTTCCAAGTATACTACTCACAGTGTTTGAAGCATCCGGGGTGGAGTGTTGTATGCCGATGGAAACCTAGAGATGTCTACGATGTCCCAGAATACGAGGACAGCGATGAGGACGAAGAAGAGAGAAGGCTTAAAGTGCTCCGACCGTCTGTTTCGAAGGACGGGTTGTCTTCGACCGATCATGAAGTTACGTGGGTTAGAAATGACATCGACGATGAAATCCAAGTAGATATGTATGATGCGCCCACGAAACGAAAAAGGTTATCAGTAATGTTATATTATTACTTCACATTTTACGCTCTAGATCATATATAGTCAATACTTTTAATGATTGTCTAATGCGTCCACGAACCGTTTATCTAGATTTGATGACGATGTCGGGAGCAGCGAGGGGCGGCAGGAGCTCCAGCCGCGGCAGAGGCAGAGCGGTTCTGCCGCCCGGAGAGCTCCGTAGGGAGCTTCAGAGGGCTGGTCTTGCACCCAGATCGGAGACCCCTTCAGATGCCTCCTTCCGTGTTGATTTGGCCACACCTCCAGGTATACTGCACGCATATCCATTTTGAATGTAATATTACAGATATTCATGCATGTTTATGTCAAAATTACTTATATTGTCAATGTTTGATTGTCTAGTTGTTGGTGATGCGTTCACATCTGGGACAGAGGCCACCCCCGCTCCTCCAGGTATGTTTATATATCATATAGTGTATGTATATTGATTTAGAATGCTATATCATAAATACACACATTCCTTTTGCTCTTACTTAGCAATTTTTATTATTGTCTAGCTGTAGGTGGTGACACCACCGCACCTGCGGGTATGTTTATATATCCTATAGTGCATGCATATTGATTTAGAACGTTATATTATTGATCTACACATTCTTTTTGCAATTACTTATATAATCTATTTTTAATTGTCTAATTATAGGTGGTGCGGCCACACCTTCCACAAGGGCCACTCCTGCCGCTTCCATACCCTCCGCATCGTCTGCAGGTTAGTATAAATAAATTTAAAATATTTATTCATTTTACATATGCTCTATAGAATAAATATGAACTTCATGGAAATTTAGCGTCGATGTTTATTTTATAGTTGGAGGGGATGCGTCCGGGTCCGGGACCCCGGTTGTTCCTCACCGGAGGAACTATCGTCCCGCTCGTGCTGCTGCTCGGGCCCAGGCTCGTGCGCTAGTCACCGGAGGTATATATCACACTTGAATTTTTGTTTAACCTTGATTTCTTAATACAATTTTGTCTTATTATTGATTGTCTTGATATTTCGTGCAGACGCAGGGCCTCTCCATCCCCAGAGATGGACTCGAGGCCCGAATCAGTCCCATAGGCTGAGGCCTGATAGAGCTAGAGGGGAGGCAGCATTCCTCCTATTTTTTACCCTTGACTATCGCTATACCGATCCTCATGCCGAGAGGTTCGGCCGGTATTTGGGGGACGAGAGCCGGATCGTGAAGAACTATCCACTTCACGTTGAGTGGGGTGAGCAGCACCAGCACTCATTCGCCCTCTTCTTTGATCAGGCTCAGGTATGTATTAATATATATTTTCATTTGATCTATCCAATATATTTATTATTAACACTTGCAATCTAATAACAATGTTTTTTTTTGTATTTTCAGTTGGATTACGATTTTCAGCCTGTAGCCGACCCTGATCACCCGGGGAGGGTGCTCGACCTTCATGCTCTGTACAATGGCCTGATGAAGAACATGCAGGCCAAGGTCCGATACAACAGGAATGAGCTGAAGGCCGACTGCTACTCCCTGTTGATGGCGACCCCCGAGGTAGAGAGAGCGGCCCTCCTATCTACTCCGGTGTTTGCGAGAGTCGACGTAGAGACATGGCCTCTATTGTGCGCTTATTTCGACTCCCAACGCAAACAGGTATGTATTTTAAATTTAATTCATTATTTATGATATAATTTATTTCTTTGTGTTTCTTAATTAGAAAACTAAATGTTAATGTGTTGTGCAGAAACAGGCCGCTCAGAATACGGAGAACAGGAAGTCGGCGAAGAGGGGTCGCCCCACTTACACAGGTGGCTCGAGGAACATTACTCGAGCCATGGAGTTATTGGTAAATTAAGAGTTATTCTCTAATATTCTGCAATATTAAGAGTTATTCTCTAATATTTCTAATATTAAGAGTTACTTTCTAATATTGCAGACATCTCGGACCGTGGCGTCAGGTGGTACACCGAGCGTGCTGTCCGCATATCTTGCCGTCCACGGCACCTCGACAGATCCCGCCACGGGCGAGCTTCGATATCCCGACGTCGCTACCCAGGAGTACTGCGTAAGTGTTAATATTTTTTCTACCCAAATTTGAAATTTTAGTTTTAGAAGGTTCAAGTTTAAATTTTATACTTATACTTTACTGCTTAATGTGGGTGTAGGAGCGGGTGGTTGAGCAGGCCCAGGCCTTGGGGATCGATTTTACCGGACAGAACGATCCGAGGCTGCTGACCCCAGTTCTGGACGCCGCACACGGAGGGCACCACGGAGGTTGGGAGAGAGGCCGGGGATTGGGCCCTAGCAGGGCCCATATGAGGTTGGACTCCACCCCGACGGTTACTTCCTCCGTCTCCAGTGACCGGCATGTCCATCAGGAACTGGATAGCTTGAGGGCCACCGTTCAGGAGTTGAAGGAGATGCTGGTATGTATACTACTTTATAGTAAAATATCATTTCATATTATATACATATCAACATATCCATAATTAGTACGTAGCTTGAGCTTATTTGGTTTTAGACTTAAGTTTGATTAATCATACATACATATGTAATTAAAATAAACAACGCTTTTCCAAACTACATATCCAAACAGGGTTTCGAAATAAATTAATAATGATACGAATTCGAATAATACACAGTTCTTACACGCTTCTTACACACGTTATGTCCAGACGCGACAGGGTAGATCGGCCGAGCATGCATCTCCTTCGGCTGCGGCTCCGCAAGCCACTACATCGGCTGCGGTTCCGCAGACAGTTCCTGTAGCTCCACCGCCCACTCAGACTCCCGCAGCCACGGCTCCGCAAGCGACTACCTCGACGGCGGCTGCGCAGACCACATCGCCAGCTCCACATGCCGCTCAGACTCCCGCTCGCGACTAATTGCAGAGTTTATTGACCGAGGAGCAGGCGCGTGTTATTCTATCGTTATTCAGAGGTGGAGCTGGACCGAGCTAGGGTAGATTTTTGGTTCTTATTTTTTGAAACATGTATTTATTTATATCATACACATTGTACTACATTTTGAAACGATATTGATATTGGTTTGTATTTATATCATATTCAGTTTTTGGGTTTCTTTTGTATATTATATATATGCGTGAGATGTGATTATGAATACTGCAATATATGATTTGATTGATGTATATATTATTGTGCACAGGACGGGAAAAAATCAAGCAGCCCATTTTTTTAAAAAAATACAGACAATATGTACCTACGGATTAATCCGTAGGCACACATGTTACCCCTACGGATATATCCGTAGGGGCAAAATATCAGCAATAACTGATATTTCCCCCCCGATCTCAGTGCCAGGGGGTTAGGAATGCCCCTACGGATATAGCCGTAGGGGCCACTGCCTATCCCCTACAGCGTTATCCGTAGGGGCAAAATATCAGGAATCCTGATATTTTGCCCCTACGGAAACGTACCTACGCACATATCCGTAGGGGGTAGTATATAGACCTACGGACATGTCCGTAGGTACAAGTAATATATTAAAAAAAACCGTAAATAATATAAAATCTTATACCCTACGGCTTAATCCGTAGGGGCAACAGGACCTACACATAAACCCGTAGGGGCAAGAATTTGCCCGTAGGGGCAAGTTCAGGGCCTCAACTTGCACCTGCAGCCTTTGCACCTACGGAGTATTTTTTCGCCCCTACGCATATATCCGTAGGGGCGGTGGGTTGCCCCTACGGATTTATCCGTAGGGGCAACCCTTATTTGTAGTAGTGTCTTTGATTCCTTATGAAACCGTTCGTTTCATCTCCCTTATAACTTATGATCAAGATTGCACACTTTAAACGGATCTGGGATACATGTTATTATGCTCATCCAATGTTGGGTGTAAATGGAAAATAGGGGGTCCATGGATATTGTGTTTACTTGATGGATGATGTGTGACTTGAATTCTCCAAGTATGGAAAATAATAGTACCAACCCCCACTATTAAACTTTAACCTAGCATCTTATTTATACCCTATTACAAATCTGATATAAAATAAGAATATAATAATTACGAAGCCGTGACCCAAAACTGAATATTCGAGATAAACTCAAAACCTTGATCTGCGCAACAAACCGTCAACAGACTTCTTGAGCCGGCTCAAAACTTGTCAAGTTCTCCGTCTCTAAGAGACGGCTCAACTCTTCGTTGAGACGGCTCATAAAGTGCCTGGAAATCCAATTCTTCTCCGGATGCATGAGACGGCCCATGTCAAACATGGCCGGCTCAACGCCTAAAACTAATTGATGGTGTGCACTCTCGATATACAAGACAGCTTCATAACAAAAGGTAAATGCATAAAACATAGAATATCAAATACTTTCCACTGCCTATCTTCTTGAAAAATCCATCTTCCCCGTTCTGATTTTCTGTTCCTTTCTTTTTTGGGGCAAACCTGAGGTCGTATTGACTATCGGATTACCAAGTGCACGACGTGAAGGTTTATCTTGAGAGAGGTTTCTTTGTATCTTAAGGGGTAGATCGCCATAATCCGACTGCATTGTTGAAGAGACGCAAATCTATTCGACAGCACCGTTTTGATGTGTCTCGATAAGTTACTCGATCTTTTATTTTAGTTTCAGTTTTGTTTGCAATTTTTTGATTTGATTTTCAATCACCATTATTGCATCCAACAACTATAATTTAGCCGAAAATTTTATATCTATAAGATTAATATACTTATTTATTACTAGATTCTTAAGCACGTGAGATGCAAATGTAATTTATTAAAATATAAATAAGTTGTTATTGCATTTTTCAAACATACACTTATGATTAATTTTGAGCAGTTTATTGAAAATATATATTTGGTGAATATTACTTTAACTACATTTCTGGGTATGTATTTGAAGGGTAAGCATGGAAAAAAAATTATAGACTAAGATGTGGAATTAAAAGACCATTTTGTATCTTTTCTTAATAAAATTTTATAAGCAAGATAGGATTTACATATAATTAATCCTAAATGTCGAAATAGTTAGCATGTGGTAGATCTATACTCATCAAAGAGGGAGAGTACATCAATTCAAAATTTGATTAGAATTGCAAATCCAATAGGAGAATTTGCATTATAAGAGTAGTGATAGTTGAATAGAATTGGATGGATCTCACCTAAAGATCTATCAACTTTAAGTTACAACAATTTAAGATAACACAAACAAGCACATATTATACCTCTCTCTCTCTCTCTCTCTCTCTCTCTATATATATATATATATATATATATATATATCAAACAAGCACATATTATACCTCTCTCTCTCTCTCTCTCTCTCTCTCTATATATATATATATATATATAGAGAGAGAGAGAGAGAGAGAGAGAGAGAGAGAGCGAGCTTAGATAAACAAATCTCACACTCCATAACAAACACTCTTTTCCTCTCAATTAATTAATAATCAACACACTTAATTGTTTCTCTCCATATTATATTCTTCTATAACAACAAACTTGACTTGAATATATAGAATCTTCATGGGTCAAAATACTCTACTTGACTCTCCTGGTTTCTATTGTTTTGGTAGAACCCTCCAATTTGATTCTTATACATATTTCCCTCATTATTATTGATTCCCTTCATTGGCTCATCATATTGGAATCTACCATTTTTCTCAGCGTTCACATCATAAAAATATTTCCCATTCTCCATAAACCTTGTATCGCTCATGCCATATTGCTTGCCATAGCTTCCCCTATTGAACTCATTAGGGTTGTAGAACTCCTTGTTTTCATAGTTAGTTTCTCTATTTGGGAACTCATTGGTGAAGCCTGAAGGATCCTTGTTCTCTTCATAGGTTTGAGTCGAGAACTCGGCGTTGGCGAAGTTGTTGGGATAGTTCGTCTCCTTGTTCGACTCTTCATAGGTTTGAGTTGTAGACTCCGTGTTGACGAAGTTGTTCGGATAGTCCGTCTCCTTGTTCTTTTCGTAGGTTGGAGATGTAGTAAACTCGGCGTTTTCGAAGGCTGAAGGGATGTTTTCAGGAGAAGCTTCGGCGCGCGAAGTTTTGCTAAAGAATTGGCTGTCCCTTGCATGAATTGTTTGGAGTGAGAAAGTGAAGAAGAGGAAGAGGAGAAGGAATTGCTTCATAGAGGAAGCCATTAGATTGGTGATGAAAGAGATAATGGAGTTGATGTTTTTGAGTTTGTATAGCTAATGTTTATATATAGAGGGCCTTGCGACCAACTGCTGTAGAATAATTTATTTTATTTTTATTTTTATTTTTATTTTTTTTATGTCAAATCTGTTAGTTAAATTTCTTCAACTAATATCAATCGGCGTGACTAACGCTGAGATTTTCATTAGGTGTTGAAATAGTAGGCATTAATTGGTGTTAGGTCTCTTCATTGACAATTGTTGCTCATTGTTGGAACTAATGAAAATGACAGCTAAACCTATACAACAGCATTTCCCCGTCAATTTTTGCTGTCGCCTGGTATTCCCGCACTTTCACCAGGTATTCAGGCGTGCCTTGTATATAATAGATATATTTTGTATAGAAAATAAGTATATAGATTGAACATTAAAGGAAAGGGCCATAAAGTTGTTGTTTTCTTTGATATATTCACACCCTACCCGTACATTTCAGAGCTCGTGTGTGGTAAGGAAAAAGGGTTCTAATACCCCAAAAAGCACTAATATTTTGATTGGGAAAAAAAATCAAAAAGTGACTCTAGAGATAAATTTGTATATTTCGCAATCCCTATTCTATGGGCATTGGACATGCAAAATACTAGTCCATAATTCCATATCGACTCGAGTGTAAACTGAAAACACCTGGTGAATGAAATGCATAAGTATGACACATACAATGACATGCAGTAAAGGTGTGTAAACTGAAAACACCTGTTGAATGAAATGCATAAGTATGACACATACAATGACATGCAGTAAAGGTACGCAGAATAACTGTCTCATTATCATGAGAGCAGATCTAAATAGATTATTTTCCTTACAAGTTCTGCTAACGGCTGGATGAAATTATGCATGTTCCATAAGCTCATCATTTTCAAATCAAGCGAGGATGCAAATAGTTGCAGAATTATTGATATAAAACTAGGTTCGCTCTAAAATCAGTTCAGTTTGTACCATACAGTATATCCTATGAAAATAGTGTTCTGCTAATGATAAAACCTTAACAATGATGAACCTTAACAATGATTGCATCGATCGTCCTCAATAATATTCAAACTCGTTTACAACTGGTACCACTGCTGTCTGCAGAGCAAAATGTACAAATACAAAAACAGAGCAAAATGTATCTGCCCGTTTGCGAGGACTCATACAGATAGATAGTCCGATCCACGCTTCTGCCTCATACATTTTCGCTTTACAAGTAAGAACTTGTCTTCTCAAGCCCCCGTACATAAATACAACCATTGTCATGAGCTTGAGCTCTACTAACCGATTAAAAGAATGAAAATACTATGATTTCAATTTGCCTTCGCCGCATACAATAAATAGGAGGAACTAAGTATCACTATGCCCATAATATTTTCTTGTTTAGTTTTCATCTAACTATTATCTCAATCATCGCTATACTCCGAAGAATAATCATCTTCATCCCCATTATCACCATTCACATCTCCACCCAGTTCATCCCCAATCTCCTCGTCATCCTCATCATCAACATCAACATCCATCGCTCTACGCCCCATACGGGCCCCACTATCCTCCACTTCATATCCATCGATATCCTCTTCATCATCTTCATCCAAATCGTCATCCATCATCCCCATAGGCTTGTTCTGACCAGTATAATCAATAACATAGTTATTCCCCTGATCATCATATTCATTTTCATCCGATTCTGACCCAGAACTATTTCCCTCCTCTTCAACATAGTGATTGTTCTCATTTCCTCCCAAGCTCCTTTGAGACTCCTCAGAGCTCTCCTGATTATTGCTAACACTTACATCACCAAATTTACCAAAATAAGATAGATTCCGCACTTCGATTTGTTGTTCATCAGGTTGCTGCATTGGCATCACCGAGAAACGACCCCAGCTTCCTCGTTTCCGTCCCCGGCCACGGCCGCGTGTTCTGCTGCCACCTCGTTTTGTGTACTTGCGCATGGATTTTTCATAATTTAGGATGTTAACTTGGTTATAGTCTAGACTGGCAGAGATGCTGATTGCTTTTGGAGGTCGGCCACCTCGGCCTCGACCCCGGCTGCCTCGGGCACCGCCATGGGTTCCTCGTCCGCGACCTCTGCGGGGCCTGCTTAGCCAACTTGGTTCTCCTTGGTAATCGATTTGTTCTGGAATTTCGGATGTCTCTGGCTCATGGATATATTTGACAGTGGTAAATCTTGGTGGTGGTTTCTGCAATAGAGAATATCAAAATTTTGTGGTCAACAGTAAATTACAAAAGATATGAACGTAAATCAACATGGAAAATTGATAAGCCCAAAGACTGTTAGGTTGATCACCAGCTGTAATATTCATAGTAAAGAAGGGGTTTAACTTATATACCAAACCACCCCCACCCCCTCCCCCTCCCCCTCCCCCACACACACCCCCTAAAAAAAACCTTACCTATAACCGTATAAATCACCCCACCCAACTCATATGAACCCATACCAGGGTCAGGTAATTTATTTTTATTTGAAGAAGAAAATGATGAGGGCATTGACTGGTTATAAAACACCATCAATATGTCACGAACACACTCCCCCTTTACCAAGGCGTCTGCCGAAACCTTGAAGAAGGAAGTCAAGGAATATTACACAACCATCTAAGCTAAGATAATCCATACTGCTCTTTGAAGAAGTGATGGATGAAGAATCAGAATTGTTCCACGAAAACATGTACAGACCCACACGAAGGACATAACAAAATAACAAATTAAATTGTCCTAACAGGTAATTAGCCCAAAAGGGCCAAAACTAACTGACAAATATTAAAAACTCATCGACTAGACTTCTAATTACTAATTTGGACAAGAGTGAATATATGTACTAGTAATATACTTGTCAAATGCCAGTAAATCTATTACCACGCATAAAACAAATGGCCAAAACGGTGAAAAAGTTTCCTGAAATCTATACTTCAACTCAATTCAGAATTCTGTAATTCCAAATAAGAGCGAGATTCCAAATGCAGCATACAACATGAAACTATACGGCATAGCTAGTATAATTCCATATCTATATAGAATATTCCTGCTTTTTGCATGGAAAGGGGGAACTTACAATAAAATCTCCAGCTTCTTTCTCCTTATTAGACTCCAAGATCTGAAGCCCTGAATAGAATATTGATGCATCAAGATCCAACACCCTTGAAGCCACTGCTGCTATACTGTTTGGTACCCATGGAAGAACAGGAATTGTTGCAGAAATTGCAGTATTGTTCTCTATCACAGATCCTGATGTAGATGAACCCAATATTTCTGTCGTTGTTTCAAAATTTACAGACAAGAAAACCCTTTTTATTGCACCCTCTAATAGAGTCACCAGCTGCAGGCAGAAATAGACATGAAAATATGATCCATTTTATCTCTGTTGTATATTAAATTTATACAGAAATGATTTCGCAACAAGCAATCTGCATGAACAGAAAAAAGTGTGGTATGCTACCATTTGTTATCAGTAAATTATAAAATCGCAAAAGACCCTCTCAACAAGTTAAGAGTTTTAACCAAAGTTATGTTTATTGAGCATTTAATGTGGAGAGGGTCTTTTGCCATTTTATATATTCGTTTATTTGGGCACTATATTTCTTCCTTCCTTGAAGTTTTAATGAAAATTTCGTTCTTATTTTCATTTAGTGAGCATTTAATTTCTGCGTCAAAGTTTCCTTGTAAGCAAAAGTTACGACCTACAAAAAATTTATAATCTCGAGCTTATGAAGCAGGACGTGAACATAAACATCAAGAACAAGCTGTTCATTTCATCTAATTGTCATTGGTTATATTTAAGTCAACGTATTCTTCGAACAATGGAAAACTGCACAAATTAGTCAAATTCAACAAACAAGACACTGATTGATACTGTACGGGACTTCACCACAATAATAATTCACAATTACAAGAAATTTCATTGAGAAATTTAAAAAATAAAAATATTCGAGTTCCCAAGTAGTAGACATCATACAATTCTCCAAACCATCAAGTTGCCACACTATCCCTACAATCATAGAAATCTGCAAGTCGAATATATCCCAGGAGCATAATATTTAAAAGCCTCAGCAAGTCAACAATGGTCCAATCTAACTCAATAATCAGTATCAGTTTGCAGCACACATTTGGTGTTGCGCACTCAAATCATAGCCTGCTAACAAACTTCCAATTCCTCATTCAAATGGATCTTGACAGACTTGACTAATGCAGTATTCCCCCCAGACAAATCTTGTATTTTGCAACTGGTTAATGCTTCAGTAACAGCAATATCAAAGGACTTCCATCAATGTATTGACTCTATACAAAACAGTGTTGCATTGGTTCTGCAAAACCATGTCTAGCAACTGAATATGTACTGTTTCAGATTTGGTTTGGTCAGATTTCAGCGTCTATGTTAAAATTAAATTTCTACTGCAACCAACAAGGACGTGTGCAACAGAGACCAATAAGTGCTAGGGGTAAGGGAATCCTATTGAAAGAGCATAATGGAAAAGAAGGATTCATCCCCAAAAATTTGGGATGAAGGCTTGTTGTTGTTGTTGTTGTTGTTGGTGGTGGTGGTGGTGGTGGTGGTGGTGTTGTTCTACTGGAATTTGCAGTTCTCCACATCTCTTATGTTTTCTAGAATGTTTTGATTAATATTAAGCAAAGTAAAACAACAGGTAGAGAATTAGCATTATACAAATTAGAAATCATGTTTTGAAGACCAAGTTCAGCGAATGATAACCATTATAGTAGGTTCAGAACAGACAGTGGTTACTGATTTATATACACTATGCAGATACCTGTAACATGTCTTCAGCAGATGATGCGGAATGTAGTTTCATTCCCCAAGACTTCCGGTAACCATAAGTCCAGAAAGGTTGAAGAGCTTCTGCAGGGACCAAAGCCTGCAAGGAGCAAACTTAACATCATACATCTTCAAAAGCACATAATATATACAATAAGGCATTAAGATTAATTAATTTCACACCTCCATTAGAGTTAAATGTGCCTTAAGCAGTTGCATTCCAATGGGTGAAGGATCTGGCACATCATATACCCAATCAGGATCCATTTTTTGCTTTGCTTCACAACGTGACAAATGCTCTAGAAATTTTGCATCACCATTATACATGGGCTTGAATGTCTTGTGGCAGGAAGGGCAATGCTTCTCTTCAGTAAAGTAAACTTGATAGCATAAGTGACAAGTCTGCAAAAGCACAGGACATCTCTTTTTCGCATTTTTCATCGCACATAATGTAGAAGGATTATAGCATTCTTTCCACATCCATCTAAAAAGGACTTTGTATCTTTTTGAGATGGCATTTTTCTCAATGTCGCTTCTCCCAGATTCAATCTTGAAAGATGACGAGCGCACTAACGAATCAGAGGAAGTAACACAGAGTGAACTGCTGGAACTGACAACTGGACTGGATGTTATACGACTTATATCAGAAGCCCCTGTTTCTATTCTGACAGGAAATCCATCCGGGGTTGCTGGGTTAGCATGTTTTTTGTTCCTTCTGATTGCTTCTTTAAAGGTCGGCTCAATTCTTTGCAGCATAGAATGCAAATGTGATTCTCGGATTCCACGTGTATCTAGAGCAGCAACAAGAGCATCGAATGCCTGCATTGTGATGTAGATTTATTCAAATAAATGAGCCTTATTTACAAGGATCGTGTTTCAATAATAATTCAAAATTTTCAAATTGAAAAAACTCAAAATAAGAAGTCACACACGCACAACTTTTTTTATCTAATAATGCTTCTAGAAATTATCATTTGCTATAAAGAACATATTTTCATTTACCAGATAATATACAAGATTAACCTTTAGCGATCACAGAAAGTTCTACTGCTTAAAAAACTAAACATGCGGACACTCACAAATATTCAGCACCCCTAATTCTAGTGATAAAATTTGACAGCACACAAATAGATTGTTTAAGCCTTCATTATAAGATTAATATATGTTAAAAAGAATGTTAAGCTTGTTACATGTGAGGAAAATTATCAAAGTAAATTATTACATTAGCGAGCAATTAACCCAAATGTAGAAATAAAAGCAACAAACTAACTGACCTCAAACCAACCAACCCAATTAGCAAATCAGATTCAAGCAAGTTTAACGTGGATTCTACATAACAAGTGGAAAATAAGCAAGCACTCATGTGTCTACTCCCAATTTAATTTTAAAATAGAAGCAACCCACTTGATTAATAGTTTAATATCATAATTGCAGTTCCCTTAACAATAAAAATATAGGTTATCAGCACATACATCTATGTAGTAGTATAGAACAAAGAGATTATCAAACAAAAATCACATTTTTTTTACCTATATTCCTTGAATTGCCGCTTGAATGGAGACTACAGCTCTAATGAGTCAAAGGTAGGTTTGAACAATCTGCTCTTAAGGTTCCTGAATAATATTTACGTCTATATAAAACCTATGGTATGATAGTTGTTTAAAAATAGTTATACATGGCTATACTAATATACTATTTTGGCCCCACCAACATTGAATGTTTATGCAGACGGGTTAAGAAAATTCCTTCGTCTCTTATCAAGAAAACATGTTCCCTAAATTCTCCTTTCTCCAAGGTTTAAGGGTCTAAATAACCATGATTAACCGAAAAAAAGATACCAAAGACACGGCAAGAATCCCCGTCGATATTCTTCCTTTCTCTCTTCTCAACCCAAGAAGATCACATGTTCTCTTTTCCCTTCTCATATCATTTTTAAAGTAATAATCAAATGCTTGATCGTAAATGAAATTACTTTCCTATTTAAGGTTAGGATTGTTAAGTGCTATTTTCTATCAAAAAACGGTATGGCCTTAATTTGAGTTATGAATTGTTTTTATCAAAAAATTGTATTTATATCAATTTTCGATGCTTTTGACACTAAGCTCGGTTCATTCTTTCTTTTAAACACGATTTTTTCTTTAATAAACTTTGTTTTATTTTCTATTTACATTCAAATTTTATAGAAAATTTAAAAGATGCTACATTTGGTTGTCACTAATTTAGACTTAGTATGTTTTATAAGGATTTGGCTTTTGGAAAGAAATTTCAAGAGAAATCAAAACCTTACATCTAATTTTAAATGAAATTTTCTAGCAGCTCCAAATGAGAGCTTTTATATCAATTATTTACATGTCTTTTTAACTTTTCTAGTGATCAGTTTTTGGTAGTGATTATAATTTCTGCATCTGCCTTGCTAATTATTTTGGTACCGTTTTCTTTTTGCTTTAGCAATGATTTACATTTAATATTCAAATTTTACTAAAATATTCAACTGCTATATTTGATAGAATTATAATGGTAGAAATTTAAGTTGTTTTTTATATTAATATAATTGATAGAAATAAAAAAAATGTGTTTCTTTAGCAATATTAAATAAGAAATATCATAAATTTTTAGAATGAAATGAAATATATGAATATGATTGTTGACAAAAAAATCTCTCTTACTAACAAATGGCAAAAGCAATTATCCCCTCATGATCACAATACGTGTTATAAACTTAATGTTCAAATATGATGATTTAAATACCATCACTAACAATCTGCATATGCACATGTGCATATTATGATCACATAATGGATAGAGATTTGACATATTTAAAGAATTTTTAAAAATATAAATAGGTTATACGGAATTTTAGTAAAGATTTTAACAAATTTGAGAAGATACGAAAAGATAGTTATGTTTTTTATATATTTTTTCTCAACTTATGAGAATTTTCTTACTGTGTGATCATGAGAATCAAATTGGCAATATTTTAAAGTCCCTCTTCCTTTTGCATTAAAATAATAAAGACCCTTTTCCATTTGCAATAAAATAGTAAATATGATTGTATATTAATACATGGTCTTGGAAAGCCTTCAGTAATGGTCTTATTTTTTAAATAAAATT
This sequence comes from Agapanthus africanus, assembly GCA_030015575.1. Classification (NCBI taxonomy): domain Eukaryota; kingdom Viridiplantae; phylum Streptophyta; class Magnoliopsida; order Asparagales; family Amaryllidaceae; genus Agapanthus; species Agapanthus africanus. The sequence continues at coordinate 748,047,164 of CM057342.1, read as the reverse complement.
GGCTAAATTGCATATAAATACCCAATGTTTCACCGTTTTCATAGATAAATACCTAAGTTTTTATGAGCTGCATATAAATACCTATCTTTGATTCAAGTAATTTTTAAAAACAAAAGTACCAGCAATGGCAAAATAATCGTTATACCACCTTCATATATCACACGTAGGTAGTTAAGTGCAAAAGGAGTTAAAAGTTTGGTATTTATCGGCTGCTCACAGTAATTTTGATGCTTATCTGTCAAAACGGTGAAACCATAGGTATTTACGTGCAATTTAGCCAATAAAATTAACATTAATTCTTAAAATGGAATAAAAGCTAGAAGTTTATATATTGTTATGTGATTATTTAATTTTTACGAGTTGAACTCCTAAGCAATCATTTATCAGTCTTAGGCTCATAAACCAATCATCATAGATGAAACATATTAGGATAATCTCGGAATGACTAACGTACATATGTATGATGCAATAACCTATTTTAGTATGAACTAATTAGTTTCTACTAAGTTGTTAATTTATATATTTGGTAGGAATTTCAGAAAAGATATTTTGGTATGTTAATAATCAATAAGGTTTAGGGATTTGGTAGTATTTGATCAAATTATATCAAAAAATAAATGATTTATATATTGTTCAACCGTTGGGTTTTATTGACATGAATTTTAACTTTCGGAACTATGTCATTCCAAACATTTGCGAGTAACAAAAGTTACTATAAATTTCTGAATAGAATTGAATTTAGAATATTAAAATAGATTTATTTTTTAATCTAACAATAGAATGCTAAAGCCTTAAACGACAACAATACAATTTAAAGATGATTATCAAATATCAGCATGTGCTCTCAGAATAAACTTTCATTTTTCGGCTCTTTTGCTAAGAAATTATATAGACCAAACACCCATCAAAGTTCTAATGTAAATTTTATATTAGATTATATCTTCTATAATTTATTTGGTCAACACTTATAGGTATCATCTGGCGTACCTAAAATGATCATAATACATGAGACTTCTATATTTTGTTTTATGAATATCTATTGGTTTCTCGTATATTATATGCGTCAATTTCTTGATCGGGAAAAGAAGATGGGAGTATTCATCCAAAGGTCGGTTTTGGTGAGGGTCAATCCGAGACGGTTATAATTTTTTCCGTATCGATTAGAATCAGTGCACCAACCAAATATAGACCGCTATAGACCATATATCGGCCGATACACAAAAATTCGACAGACATTGAGAAAAGGGCGATAATTACAATCAAAACAAAATTAGGGGGCCCACAAAACCAAAAAACAAAGGAAAGAACAAGAAAAGAGAAACCCATCAGTTGTAAGCTTGGATGACTTTGCTATTTTTCTCAATTTTCGTCTAATTACTCACTTTACTCTCATAGAAGAATAAGAATTGAAAAGAAGAAATGAAGAAAAAGTCTATTGAATATTTTCATCCATCCAAATGCATCTTTTGATACAAGGTATTTTCAACGCATATGGTAAAGATGTCTGGTTGTACTTTTTTTAAAAATTGTCCTTTTTAGTTAATGAGTTGTCTTATTTGTTATAAAACTATTTTTAAATACGCTATTTGCTTAATTTAACCCCATGCATTAATATCGTAGGAGTTGATAGCTTGATGCATTATATGAATTCAAATCTCCACTACAAAAAAGTAATGGTAACACAGAAGGCCTTAAACGACCATAAAACGATTTAAAGATGATCATCAAACATCAGTCCATGCATTTAGAATAAACTTTCATTTTCTAACTCTTTTGCTAAGAAATTATATAGACCAAACACTCACCAAGTGCTAATGTAAATTTTATATTAGATTATATCCTTTATAATTTACTTTGCAACACTTATGGGTATCATATGTCGTCCCTTAAATGACCATAATACATGAAGCTTCTATATTTTGTTTTATGAATATCTATTGGTTTCTCATATTCTAAATGTGTCAGTTTCTTGATCGGGAAAAAAAGGTAGGAGTACTCACCCAAAGGTCAGTTTTGGATCGATTTTGGTGAGGGTCAATTCGAGACGGTTATAATTTTTTATGTATCGATTAGAATTAGTGCACCGACCAAATATAGGCATGTACAAACCATATATCGGCCGATACCACAAAAACTCGACAGACACTGAGAAAAGGTCAATGATTACGATCAAAACAAAATCAAGTGACTCACAAAATCAAAAAACAAAAGGAACAAGAAAAGAGAAACCTATCAGCTGTATACTTGGTTGACTTACTACTTTCCTCAATTTTCGTCAAGTTGCTCGCTTTACTCTTATAGAATAATGGAAAAGAAGAAAAGAAAAAAAACCTATTAAATTCCGTTCATCCAATGCACCTTTTGACACAAGGTCTTTTCAATGCATATGGAAAGTCTAGTTGTACTTTTTTTTGTAAGAATTGTCCTTAGTTAATGAGTTGTCTTCTTTATTATAGAACTACTTTTAAATAAGCTATTTGCTTAGTTTGACCCCATGAATTAATATCGATGGGGTTCATGCATTATATGAATTCAAATCCAACTATTAAATTTCACACTTCTTAAATGCAATTTCTTATTTAAAAATGTAAAAGAATACATGATCTATGATGTTTTTATACTCTGTTAGCCTAAGAGTAATATAAAAGCAAATGATACAAATTGCCAAAGATTTAGCAATTATTATAATAATTACTAAAGCATATAAAGAAAACCGGAAACCCAATCTAATAATTATGAAACTATCCAAAACCTAGCAAAACCAACCAGATTTAAACATAACGAAACCGAAACCAACCAAGTTCTTGAACCATGGGCTAAGGCTTAATGTTTGATAAATATATTTAAGCATTACTGCTCTATTTCGTATGAGTGTTTCTTGGGTGATAGCTAAATTTTCTTGGTTCCAATGAACATGCTCCTTAGTTGATTGATAAACATGTTCTTAACCCGGAAACATGCATTTTCCTAGCTTTTCCTCCATATGATTTTTTTAAGAATTGAAAATTGATGTTTTCAAAGCAATGAAGAATTATTGAATGAATGTATACGGAGACTGCTTTTTACCTTCTATAAGAGAATAATGTGCTTCATATAGATACAAGTAAAATTTTCTCATATTTATTTATATGCTTCTAATCTACAGTCTAGGGGCTGTTTGGCTGCTTGGAAATGGAGATGTATGCACATTTGTTGCAAAAATATTCACTTTCTATGTCTGGTTAGCAACAAACTTTGGTTGGAAATGGAAATGGAGTTGCAAAAAGCAATAAATTTTTGGAACATTTATTGCACTTATTTTGGTTGCAACAAATGTTGCAACTTTGGGAATGATGAGCATAGCAAATATTATGGGAGCCATATGAGACTACATATGGGAGCCATGTTGCATTTACTCTTGTTTTTTGTTCAACCAAACACAAAAAAATGTTATTTGAATTTGGAGATCCAGCTACAACTTTAAAAGTAAACCAAACAAGGAGTACGAGGCCTTTTATCTGCAACATTTGTTTCATGCAATGCATGAACAAATATTGCACTTTTTTCTTGTTGCTATCCAAACATCCCCATTGTATAATTTAAAATCCATTCGATGTATGTATAGCTTCTTATGATACTGGGTGTTACTGTGCAGAGTTACTATCTAGTTACAATACATATACATGATACATAAAAGTCTTGAGATTAATATGCAAGCAATCAAAATATTTAGGAATTAATAAAAGTTAATAAGTTCGCTACCTCCTCAGTATCAATGAGCCTCCACAAGCCATCTTTCGACTCAAAAAAAATTCTTCCTGAGCTTGCCTCATTAGGAGAAGCGGATATCGAAAAAATCCAATACCTATTACGCCTGCGGTCTTCACCTAAGGGTAAAGATCTATATTCATAATGCTGTTCTGCTTTATGACCAATGTATGCCTTTAGTTCTGAACGTGGTTTTTCAGCATAGCCATATTGCTGAAGGGGGACAGAATCTGGATTTGTGTAGCATTCCTGCCCTGATAGATTCCTCTCAGAAGACATATTACTTTGGTCATTGGCGACGGAGACTGGATTCCCATCATTATCCTTGGTATTCATGAAATCTTGTGGAGTCTGACTTCCTTCTGCTGCAACATTTGTTTCTGATACCTCGGCCTTAGATCCCATAAAAGAAGCAGGTTGTACTCTGCTCAAGTATTCTCCTTTGAAACGCCTCTTATCTAGTTGTGCCTCTGCCCACATTTGCTTCTTCAGAGCATTTGCTGCATCTAAACGCTCCTGCAAGACTCAAAACATCAGGTGATAGATCCTATTACAGAAGGAACAAAAAAACAAACTAGACTATGCAAATTGTTACCTCTAAAATTAATCATATGGAGTTGCCTAAAATACGAACTAGACTACGCAAATTGTTACCTCTAAAATAAATCGAATGGAATTGCCTTCAATAGCCACACCGATCAAAGCCACAAGGGCATTAAGCCGCTGCTCAACACTTAAATTAGAATAATCACCATTTGTCAAACCTTGGACCCATGGCTCACCAAAATTGCTTTCATCAATTTCTGGATCCTGAACATCCGCATTACTGGCTGCTTGACAATTAGGGCTAATATCTAACTGGGCTGAGGTTTTGTCTTCATTCATCATACTGTTCCGTGGAATTCCTGCAACCCCATCATAAAGAACCTCACATTTCTCATTTTCTAATGAAGTCAGCTCTCTAGAATCTTTTAACCCCTTTGAACTGATAATATTCTTACTCAGCTTTATGTCACTAGATACATCTTCAACCTCAGGATCGTCAGCTCCATCGCCTTCAGAATCTTCATCTCTTTCAGCATCATCTGCATCATCTACATCCTTACCAGCTCCTTCTGAATCTGAAAGACCATTTTGAAATACCTGTATTTTTTCCCTTGCAGCTGATAATATAGCATCAGTCTCAGCAGGATCTTTTCTATAAGGAGCCCGAACACAATATGTTGAAGGAGCTGTTCTTTCAAAAAGTTTAGTATCTCTTGACAATGCAGCAGCAATAGATGCTTCTGGAGTCTTACTTGTCCTGAGATCCCTTAATCCAGATTTCTAACAAGGAAAGATTGGAGAAAATATGTGAAGGCAAGACCCAATTTGAAAAATAGATGTCTCTTACCATTGACAAAAACTAGCATTTTGCACATGCGATGCACAAGTGTTAAAAAAACATTTCATAACTTCCATTTAAATAAATCATTTAATAATATACTAACATATTTCTTTGAAAAGGATATCAATTAATACCACAAACAATCTCATGAATACCTGAATTTTCTCAGCAACTTCTAAGATTGTAAGTCCTTTGCTGCCTTCAAGAGAGAGAACATGATACGCAGCAAACTTGACCGTTCCAGGAGTCAATCTATGTCGTGATCTACGCCCTTGTGAGTAACCCTTTTCGTGCATAAGAGCGACTGCATTTTCAGCTGCCGCGCCATTTCGTAATGTAGAAATTACATCCTCGCCATTGTTGCCCTGCAGCCAAAACAATGTCAAAGTCGATCAAAGTGCTAGAATCGGAAGTCAAACGGAAACAAAATGTTTCTTGTAGTTAGATACTACAATAATTTTGAAATACATAGCAGAAAAGCTATCGTATATGCATGTAGCAGAAGCGAGTGGATTATTTAAACATAAAAGAGTCAGTAAAACCAAACAAGGCTGATTCTAGGTTTTTAATGTGCTAAATCACGCAGTGACAAAGAAACTAAAACAGTTTCGATTTTCTTCTAACCATAACCAAAGTGTGCAGATTCAACTATAATACAATATAAAGACCATTAATTAGGCTACTATCTTGAGAAAAAGTTCCGATCATTAGTTCCAAACATAATACAAGTTCAAAATTTTGAATGATCTCACTTTCTCAACACAACTTACATATGGAATCATAGGTTAGTACCACACAGAAACAATTAAATAATGGACAAAGGAATACACTTTAAAAGATAAAAATAAATTTGATAAACCTACAGACACTGCAAGAAGGCAAGTTACTTGCGCTGAATAAATAAGGAAAAAAAGGAAAATAAATAAATGTCAAGATTCATGCACATATGGTAGCTGCATATTACGTTCAAACAAATTAAAAAAGAAAATCCATAAATTTACAGCACACAGCGTCCCCATTTTTTATAGTTCTTACTACTCAACAAATAATAAGGCTCCCTCATCCACAAATTTCTTTTGCTTATTTTAATTATTGGAAAAGTGTGAAGAATATTAATCAACACAACCAGACAAGAAATATAATAGTCAAAATACAAAAACTAGAGCAAGAATTCATATGCACTTCATTGATCGCTAATTAAATTCTTCATGATCAAAAACAGTAACATATACCTCATTGTCATCAAGATAATACATGCGTTGGACTGTTCTTTTCTTCAACTGAGGTCCAAACCCAGCTGACAAAGCAACCTGACGCAATATCTCGGGCCATGTCAAGAAATTCAAGTGACGTTGCCAATTACGAATATCAAAACCCCATTCAAATGCCTAGTAAGAATTGCACAGATTTTAAATAGAGGAGGTGATTATAGTTTGATGCAAAAGGCACAATGTGTAAGTAAAAAATTTCCCAAGTGTAGTAAAAAGTGTAAAACATACCCCTTCAACTATTTGTGGATGACCGCCCCCAGGATTAGCAGCACTATTTTGATTAGCGCCCAATGCGGTGGCAGGAGTCCTTGCAACATCTTCTATATCCTTAATGATAGACTTCAGCAGAGCAACATGTATTTCTCCCAGCAATTTTGAATCCTATCGAGTCATAGAGACATGACGCAAAATTGATATAAGCAACAAGCTAACCATATGGTATGCAGAACTGGCACAGTGAAAGTATTGATCATCATTGCTTAAGATTGGTCGGCACATGTGGAGCATAGCCACGTCAATTTCTAACTGGGGGGGGGGGGGGCTGAATTACTCCCTAGGTGTAACTAAGTTAGTTACACCCTATGCAAAAAAAAACCAATATGTATTTTTTTGGAGAACCGTTAATCTTGATCTCCATGTTTCAATATATGTGCATACTAAATTTTGTCATTTGGACACTTTTTACCAATGCTTCGGATGGTACCAAATCATAACAGTTTATAAACCTAGATCAATGGGCAAAAGGTGTCCAAATCATATGGAAATTTGTCTACCCATGTTTTTGAACATGAAGATCAAGATGAACGGTGACGTTCATCCAAAAAAATGAATTATCGTATTTTTTTCTCATAGGGTGTAACCAATTTAGTTAAATCTAAGGAGTAAAATAGTTGTGATATATATATATATATATATATATATATATATATGGAGCCGATCAATTGAGGTCGGTGCTCTAGCACATTGATAGATTACGAATCAAAAATCACGAGATTTGGAGACCTCTAGCACATCGATTAAGTGGGGTAAAAAATTAACAGCTTTCCGCTATATGAAAAATATGAATACTTGATGGATATTCTAGAGGTCTCCACATCTCATGAATTTTGATACCTAACCTACTCATGACATGTAGATCACAATGACCGGTCGGATCGGTGAAAAACACGGGGGTTTGAGGAGTTGGCCTCATTTTAAAAAATGAGCACTAACCTCAATTGATCGGATATATATATATATATATATATATCCATTGATATATCCATTGCAAACCGGTCTGCGTTTTTTAAAAACGGGAATTCTCGGTCTACGCCAAATTTGAACGATCCGATCCGTTCAAGTTGATCACCCTACCCTCAAATATACGTGTACGAAAAATCAGAAGTTTGGAATACATTCAACCAATGCATCGATGGGTGCAAAAATGAACGTCTCTCGATAATGCAACATAAACTTCATCCAATGCATATATTAGAGGTCTTCAAATCCTTTGATTTTCAATACATGTATATTTGGGGGTAGGATGATCAACTTGAACGGATCGGATCGTTCAAATTTGTCGTAGACCGAGAGTTCCCATTTTTTAAAAACGCGGACCGGTTTGCAATGGATCACTCCCATATATATATATATATATATATATATATATATATATATATATATATATACATATATAGATACGTATATATACATATATAGATACGTATATATACATATATAGATACGTATATATACATATATAGATACGTATATATACATATATAGATACGTATATATACATATACATACGTATATATACATATATAGATACGTATATATACATATATAGATACGTATATATACATATACATACGTATATATACATATACATACGTATACATATATATATATCCTGCTATTGGGGCTTGAACAACCAAACAAAATAGCTGGCCCTTGCTAGAATTTTAAAAAAAATTATGTATATTTAAAGGTTCTGTCTGAATAGCAATTTTATATGTAATTGATTTTCCCCTCTAACAATTGCATACACAGACGCACATGCAAGTATGCAGGACATCCAAAACTTATTTAATATGGAAGTAAATATAAGGACTCACATAATCATGAAGAGACTGGAGAAACTCGTCCATGCTGAAGGGCCACAGCCCAAGGATGTCAGTGAAAGTAATTAAGAACTTCCAAGCCTGAAATTTGAAGCAATCGCATGAAAATAACATGCTTTAGAAAAATTAGCAAAAGAAGGAAACTGAAAAATGCGGTAACTAGATTAAGTACCATAAGAAAGTTTGCAATGTTCTCCTCAGATCTAGTCCAAGGTTGAATTGCGAAAGGTCGTTTTAAATGTAATGACTTCGGAGGAAAAGCGCTCAACATATCTGAAGCAAAATGAAGCATATATCAAATATCGACAAACTTGAGTAGTTATCATTCACCAACTGAAGACTGATTGATATGAGTTATATATGCACATATTAAATCATCATTCATTGTGTAGTAAAACACATGTAATTGGTAGATTTAAGGTCCAGGAGCAGCAGCACCACCACCACCAGAGGGAAGTTTTGCTCCAACTGTGAAAAAGAAAAGTAGAAGTAATGAGTGTGCAACAAACATACCTCTAAACATATCAAGATGCTGCAATGTTTCACCGTCTAAAGACGTTATTGAGGACAACCCTTTGTTCGATGCAGCCAACTCCATAAGTTCTAGGCGTTCATCATCAATAAGTTCCATGTATTCCTTAGCAATTCTGCGAGCCGTAGCTCTCTCATTGGCAGCTTTAAGTCTTGCTGCTTCCTTCTCTCTTCGAAGTTCTTCTTTTTGTCTCATCTTTTCTACCTGAAGTCAAACAAAAAAGGAAAGGAGAATTCATTAATGGAACTTCTAGTTGAAATCACAGACTAACAAACTTACTCTGCGAGTTTCTTTTTGCAAGAACTTCTCCCTCCGCTCAATTTCGCGCTTTTGTTCCCGTAGGAATCTCTCCTCCTCACGCTGCTTTTCACGCAAAATCCTCTCTTCTTCTTTTCTTCTTTCTCGGTCATGTCTTTCCATTTCCCTTCGCATATGTTCTTCTCTCTATTAATGGTAAATTCAATCATAGGTTTAGAGTTGAACCAGTTCAATTAGATAGACATTTTTTAGCAGAAAAAACAAAATAAAACCTTTTTTCTCAAAATGTCTTGCTTCTCCAGCTCTTTCCTAATACGCTTCTCGTGAGCTTCAACTTCCTTCTGAATTCTTGCTTCCTCACTCTACAAAAGAAGAAAAATAAATAACTATAGGCACAAATAATAATAAATGGTAACTTTTTAGCAAGAATTAGCATGCCTTGTGTTTCCTCTCCTCTCGAGAAGGCTCGTCTTCAGATCCAAGGACTTGGTGCATGCCAAGCTGTGCATCAGTTCCACTATTATTAAGAGAGTTACTGTGATGAGCACTTTCATACTCCGCTGGACTTGAAGAAAAGTTTCTCTGCCTGATTTGTTGTGGCAGAACGCCAGTACTTGGCAATTGACCTTGAAATGTGTACGTTGGAGCCACTTGCTCGTTTCCATGCATATACTGCCCTCCTGCAGGTAAAGACGAAACTCTGGTATTTGAAGTAACCACAGAGGAGTCATAGAAATGAGTCTGGGGCAGCCTTTCATATTTCTCTGATTTAATGCTTGGCTGCTCGGGTAGAAACTGATATTCATGCAGGGCCCTTGAATCTGCCTGAGGATGAACTACATGAGAACCTCCAATGTCTCGCTTTCTCTTTCCACTTGAGGAACTAGGCACATAACTGTGCTCCATGCTAGGCAAGAAAGTCGATGTCTGCAAACACATGATAATTATAATGCATGTGCTAATGAAAAAATCATATGACCTTCAAATGGAATGGAAAACTATGTATTACAGAAATTGCCACTTACAAAAATATATATAATAAGAAACTACATTATGGACACTAAATTAACATATTTAAATCAAGAGTTTATTATCAGGTCAAGTTGTGGGGAAAAAAGCTTCATGAAATAGTTGGGGAAAAAGATAACCTTAATTGCTTTTGCTTCGTGTCTCTCAAACATTTGACTGTTGTAAGATCGCATAGGTTGCTTCTGATGTGGTGTCATGGCTGTTCAGGAAAAGGAAAAAAGTTAATTTGCAGTAAATCGTCATGGAAGGAATAATTAAAAGACCACGTAGGGAACTGCATACTGGCAGGAGATAAGAGTTAATATAAGGACCACATCTACAAGTCATTGAAGGAATAATTAAAAGCACACTAAATAGATTAAGGAAAAAAGAATCAAAGATACATATAAGATTATCTTAAAATGGAAATTTGGATCCAACACCATGGTCATGCTTGATCATAATGCAACTCCTGACGTAGTATAATTCATGTTTCTGTCCATGTAACTTTGAACTAACTTACAAGGCGTTAGAGAGTCAGCACTCAGCAATAAGTTCATATTCCTAATAAATTTCATTGTTTCTATTGTCAAAGCTAAGTCTTGAAAAAGAGTATATTTCTCATGTTTGTGCATATCTTTAGGTTATATATATAGTCTACCCTAGAAAACTAATCATAACTAATCGACAAATTACTAAATGTCTGGAACCCCATGTTCAAACCATACTATTAATCAAGTTTTTAAGATAACAAAAGTGATCTCAAGTGCCTAGGTGGCCACTGGCCACAAAGGGATAGATAGCAGTCTACTCAAAAGAATGATTAGTTTAATAAAATATTATGCTACAATACTTTGATATATAAATTTGATGTGTTTAACTGTTCCCTCTGTACTTAACAAAGAAAAAAGAGGGGGGGGGGGGGAAGAAACTAAGAATGAGGGAGGGGAAGATAAGAAAGAATAACGGAAGAAAGAATGAAAACCAACCCCTACCAAGAAACAAAAAGCTAAAAACAAACTTCCCACAGCTGCAACTGGTCCCCAACGACATAAGTTAGGGTGGTTCAACGTATTGTTAACTTCAGCTTCTGTTTTGGTAACCATTAAAAAACTACAAATAAAAACTGCTACGAGCTCTATAATATACCATTTTATAAACGAAAGATGATGTAAAATAATAACCCAAATAATGTTTATATTTTATTGAGATCTATCAAAAGTACAACACCAATATTAGAGTGGTCAGAAATAGTATTGTATCAATATTATCCACTGAGGAACTCATGTCAGCTGTGTCATAATCAGTAGAAACCAATTATGGGCCATCATTGAACTCAAAACATATTCAAAACGGCCAATCCATTTTTACCATCCAAGATTTATTTCTTTGTAGGCATATGATTCACTTAACAGTTAACAAAAACCATAATGTCAACGAGAGCAACAACCAAAATTTTTGTCCTCGACACAACTCTTTCCTAAGCCAGTTGGTCAGTTGCTGTGTTGGGTAAATAAAAAGGTCAAAGAAATGCAATGGCTAGTCGATGTACTCATTTGTTCCAAATATCAGCCAATATATATGACATGGTGACTGCTCCAAAATAGCAATGATGAATCATACATTTTATGAGAAGAAACCAAAAGTTAAAATTTTCTGCATTTAATGAAATACATCTTTCTACAGCAAGGGCATGTGACAACTAAAAAGAGTTTCCACAAGATGAATGCAACCTAATGTTAGATAGTGTATATATTGTGTCATTAAGCTTTAAACAATTCCATATCCAAAAATCCACCCTCCTATAAGGTACAATTCATATATTTAAAAGTCGCCTTAAACAAGGATTTCTCAAATCAATTCAACCATATCACTTCAATCAGTACCCTCATCCAGAGCGGCCAGTTTTCTCCATCCATCAGCCACCCATATCGGCATTCAACATTCACTCACTTCACATAACCAGTGGGTCAAACGATTCTCATATAAACAATTCATTCTAGAGCAACAAATGGCAAGAGCTTACAATAACAAAATGCCTAACTACCAGTAATCGATGTATATGGCAAAACAAGGTTATGCATGCATTAATTTTAGTAACCAACCCTTAACACCATAACTAACAACAGCATTGATATCTGAAAAGCAATACCTATTGGGGCTCCAAATGCACCAGGAGGCAAGGGCTCAAACTCCACACCAAGAATCGGGCCGTCCTCTCTCAACGGCTCCCCTAACTGCGCCTCCACCGACGCAATCACTCTCAGCTCCACCATCGAAAGCTGCCTCGCCGGCATTGGAGGTGCAACCATCGGGGCATCCTCATAGTAACTCTTCCCCATCCCCATCCTCGAAACCGCCGGATCTGCCCTAACAGCCACCCGCTGCCCAATTCTCGGCTCCCCGCTGCCCGAAAATGGACTCCCTGAACTCGAGCCGGCCATCACCACCTCACCCGTGGGCCCCGCAGGCAGAGGCGGGATAGGCACCTCATCGTTCTTCACCCTCTTTGTCGTTGGAAATTTCCGATCTTTAAGCCTCCGATGGCAGAACCACATCTGTAACTGCCGATCCGTGAGCCCAATCTTCGCCGACAACTCAGCTCTAATAGCCTCCGACGGATACGTATCCACTGATCCAAACCAAAGGAAAAAAAACTATCAATCAACACCAAAATCAAACAAAAAATGAACCAAACCCTAAAGATCAGAAACAAAACCTGCATAGGTCTGCTCAAGGACTTCCAATTGGTACGGGCTCTTCATCTTCCTCTTAGGCTTCTCCCCGCTTCCATTATTCTCCCCACCGCTCTCAGCCACCTTCTTCGCCTCCTCCGGCGGTGGCGGCGGCGGCCTCTCATCTCTTCCGCCGCCGGCCTCCATCTCAAAATCACCCGATCGAAACCGAAACCGAAACCCTAACCCTAACCCTAGCTCAAGGCGATTCCTTTCTCGTAGAGGAGATGAACAAATAATGAACAGAAGAAGAATTGCTCATCACGCATTAAATTGATAAGAGATTTACTACCAAAAATAAAAATCAATGAGAAAAAAATAATAAAATGAGCGGTGGGATTTGGCCAAGAAGAACAACAAGAACAGCAAAAGAAGAAGAGGGGGGTTGATTTGGATCGGGATGATTTGGGTGTGGGATCGGGTTTGATTTTTAATAATTAAAGAGGAGCGAATCGCTGCTTCCATTTTTAATAATTTAAAAGAAATACAAATTTCTTTTAAAATTTGAAATTTGAGAAATTTTTGTTGTGATGCAGTTCAATTTTAGAGGATTTTCTTTTTTTTTTTCCTTTTCTTTTTTTCTTTTTTTCTTTTTTTGTACGAACGAAGAGAGGTAATGAATTTAAAGGCTCTCTTCATAAATCCGAAGAGATTGAGATGTTCTTGTCCATGGGGCCCGCTTTGAACCAGGCGGTTATTTCCACCAATATTGGGACTAGCGCCGCGAGGAACACGCTTGGACAAGGGTCTGCAATTTGGCTAGTTCCTTTTCTTGGTCAAACCGCTGGTGTCAAAAAAAAATAAATTACTCAAGCGAAAGTTATTTGGGTTAAATGACCATGTAGAAGCAGGCGGTGTTTGGTAGATTTGAATAGAAAAGACAATAAATAACAAAATATGAAGCAAATTCAGCGCTGGCCGATTTTCTTATTTTCTTCTCGCGTTTGAAGATTCAGAGAATGATATGCATGGTTGTTGCATTCTATGATGGATAAAACGGTTGCTTGAACTAGCGTCTTGCACATGAGATCCATGTGTTTGATAAGAAAAGATTTGATAATATCCCCTGCTATGAGAAAGAGGGATGGTTATATTCATCGTAAACACAATATTTGTTTGCTAACGGAAAAGATATTATAATGCAATTTGGATGAGGACAGATTCACTTCTCACGCCATGTTTAAGTTTGTTTTAATTGTTATATTGATGGGTTTTTTACTTGTGGTCCCCCTAAAGCATAGAAAATTCCTTCATGTCCCTCAAAAACCTGGTGTTCGCTTTTTACCCCAAAACAAATAAGATACATTATTTTAACCCCTTTACGATTTTCATCAACTTTTAACGGCATAATATCAGTTTTTTCTTTAAAATATCTCAACCTCTCTTCTTATTTGGAAATACGCAATTTCATCCCCAAATTGAAATCAAGGTTTAGACTTCCGCTGCATTTTTCTCAAAATCGGCCGTGAAATCAGGAGCATTTTCAACATCCTTCTCTAGTTATGAAGAAGTTCAATGCTTCTGCCGGCTTACTTGTTGTCTTCGAGTAAATTTTAAACCTAAAATCCATGAAAAAAAATAAAGCTGAATTCAAAAAGGGGGTTTTTTCTGACGGAAATCGTAAAGAGGGTAAAACGATATATCTTATTGTTTTTAGGTAAAAAGTAAATACCTAGTTTTGAGGGATTAAAAAGAAATTTACTATGTTTTGGAAGGGATACAAGTAAAAAACCCTATATTTATCATCTGGTATGTCCAAATGGAAGGTACTTCCTCTTCCTAAGCACATCAATTGCTTGCTCAAAGATTTTTAATTTTTTTAAGTTGTTTGTTTTCTCATGTATTATTAAGAAATCTAAAAGCCAGATTTTAAATTTGGCTTATCGTTTCTTAATTTTGGAAGTAATTTGAATTTGGCTTACATCCTCGGTGGGTCTTTTTTTCACTCGATTTTAACGATGAGAGAGAGAGAAGTGACATCTTATCAATTAAGAATAAATTGAGTGAAATTTCTTATAGCTTTCTTGAAAACACAATGGAAAAAATCAAGACGGCTGCTCATTCCTTTTGGATTTGAGCATAACAGCAGAGGTGCGATAGTAAAGATAATGTTTGACACCGAAACATATCTATGGACTTTGTAGCTTTTAAAAAGTTGTTCGGCTTGGCACACTATGCCTTGCATGTGGATGTCTTGATCCAATTCGAAAGCTTCCCATGTGCGGATATCAGAATTCTTGAACTCTCTTTTTTGTGGGCATCTCTTGGCCCTTAGATGAGTTGTTCAGAGTTGAATATGATACGTTATGGCCAATGCGGGGATGTAATCTCCAAGCATTTTGTGTGGGCATTTACTGCCGCTACACCGATCCCGAGTTGCACGGGGCCTTTATGTCACGTCCCACTTTCCAGCGTACGGGTAGGAGACATGGCGAAGTCCGCGACGTGTTTACTCATAAGTAAACATGCTAAACGTAAATAAGCAATATAATGAATGTACATAAGAAATGAGAAGTGATCTAAATAAGCAGCAACTTTTATTGATTAAACATTATTTACAATACACTGAAAATTAAATACAATACTGGAAAGCAATACCTAAATAATTGCATGTACCGAAACTAAAAGTATATACAAGTGAACCAAAGCTCTGGGTCCTCAATGAACTGCTCCAAATCGTCCTGACTGGACTCAATCTCCAGAGAGTCGGGTCCTCCTAACGACATTCTAAAAAAGAAAAAATAGGAATGTCGTCAGCGAACAGTCGATCGGTAAGTCTCCAAAGACAAAGAAGAATAGACAGAGAATAGAACAAGTAAATTTTATTTAGCTATGTTTGTTATATTGATGTAGTTGTTTGTAACTTAGTACAAAATGTGCCAGTGTATACGAGAGAAGTCCAACTTGCTCCGTGGACTGAGATATAAGAAGTATAAGGCCCCGTCAAAACCCATGGGATAATGACAACGGATGTTCAAGTTAGTGTATTAAAGTGACCATCATCGTGCAGCTTTTAACACATTCCGTACCAGTCTACCCCTTTAAAACCCCGTAATGTATTTTATATTGATTTTAATGATGTGTAGATATAAGACTTGCCGAGACCATGGTATAGATTGTTCATGTAAACGGAATAGGATGTAAACGGATGGTCATGTAGTGAAATCAATATATATCCATGGTTCGGTCCAGTCAAGCCATGTTGATATTGGATAGTATTCTGGTATTCATGTTCAAGTTCCGGTATATATGGATTCATGTTGTATTGGAGTTATATTTGAATTGTGTTCATGTAAGGATTGTATTCAATTTATACCGAGACTTTATCTGAGTCAGGCACTTAAACAGAATTTGATTCCTGAATTAGGTTTTGGAGTTATCGGTAGCTGCCGCACATGGATGGCAGGATTTGTGATTTTTTCCAAGCTAATTACCATTGATAACCCCGTTTTAGTTTCCTAACTTAAATAGGCAAGCACCCACTTTCTCCGGCTCTCTGAGCCTCAAGAGAATTAATCCCGTTTAAACCTATATTTACTAGGGTTCTTATTGTAAATTAATATAACTTGAGAGTGTTTTATGAAAAATAGTTTTAGTATACTTTCAAAATAATTCTCAAGTGTTTATTTATCGTATTTTGGCTTTTCATTGATGTAATTTTTATATGATGAGATATTCTGATGAATATAAACCTAAATTGAATAGTACATGGTATTTTAGTGTAAATTGACTTGTATGGATTGTTAATGGTATATTCATGATGAGGAGATCTGCATCTCGCTCTACTGGTCCTGATTATGTGTGATAACCCGCACCATCCCGATCGGGTTCCCCGAAATGGGTTGTCGAGACTTAATTGCAAGGAATGTAAATAATACAAATTTAAAGAATACGGTTTTTAATAGTTTATGGTATTTTTATGTAAATTCGTATTTGTTCCAAAAATATTGTTTTCAAGCAATCGCGCTATGTCAAGATGTGTGTTGTGAGAAGTAGGTCATTACCTCGTGAGATTTTTCTAAAGGTAATACAAGTAAATATGATACAAGATGTCGTATGTAAAGTTTGTGGTATTTAAACGTAAAAATGTAACAAAAGTTGCATAGCAATGAATTTTAAGATGAAACTTATTTTCAAAGTTTGTTTTAAGATTACTAAACAAGATATAACAATATGGATGTTTGGTTATTAAGAAAAGTTGTGTTTTAACAATTTTAAAATCGGATGTCGGAATAACCCCACTTCCGACAGGTTTTGAAAAGAGAACTTTTTGAATAGGGAAGAGAGGAGAAAAGAGGGAACTTACCGGATGAAAAGAGAGAGATGAGGTATAGGAACAATTCGATGGCTTCGTGGAGTCGCCGGAATTGTCCCGAATTGCCGCCGGAATTTGACCTTGGGCTAGCTCCACTTGTACACTTCTTTGACTTGGAAAAATTTGAGAGTTTTGATAATGGATTTCAGAATGGAGAAGGTTAGAATGTGATGTGGTATTTATAGGAGAAATTAGAGTTTTGAGAATTGAAGAATAGAATTAAAATGCATTAAAATATTGGTTTAATGGTGATTTTAATTCTCTGTTAATTTGCAGGAAATTCAAACAGAATAGGAGTAGGGGGAAGGCCAAGAGTTAGGGTTCAAAAGATGGAGGCATTCCCGACAGGGAAAGCTTGAGTTGGGGTGTGGGATTTGTGCCACGTGTCGGGGTCTGTTCATATATCATTCAGCACATATTTAATTTAATCCGACTTTTCACTTTACGTGTATTACACGTGTAAACTTTTGGGCTTCCAAAAAGTTTATAAGAAAAATAAATAAAATAATATGTAGTTGAAAGGATTTGAACACAGAAGCAATGTCACAGCGGTGCAAGGTTTTGGCAATGAGCTACAAGTGCTTTCTTACTA
Organism: Agapanthus africanus; assembly: GCA_030015575.1. Classification (NCBI taxonomy): domain Eukaryota; kingdom Viridiplantae; phylum Streptophyta; class Magnoliopsida; order Asparagales; family Amaryllidaceae; genus Agapanthus; species Agapanthus africanus. Next base: position 748,029,217 of record CM057342.1, on the reverse strand, counting down.
TTCTTAAACAAGAAATACTTTTAAGTTGTGCTCAGGCTAAGATATTCCTTTCTGTACTTTACAAAAAATTTTGTAACGACTCTAGTATTACTATAGCTTAGTGTTTTCTTTGTTTAGTAAAATATTGTATTTATTTATTCGTAGTATTTTTCCGTAAATTTTGTTTTCTATTAAATATATTATTTTATTATTCTATCTATTTTTCCTAAACCCATTTTTTAAACTAAATCTTAACCTATTTCAAATTAAACGCAAGACCTGACCCAGCCCATAACCCAAATCCAATATCATTTTCATTTTCTTTTATAAAACTATAAGTCCAAAAGCCCACTTTCTTTTCAAGCAACAATATATATTTAATTCTAATTAAATATGTGCATGAACAACCTTGTAGCACATTGATTAAGTTCTTACATTGTTATTTCATAAGTCACATGTTCAAATCTCCATTGTTGCAATTAGTTTTTTTTATCAATTTTTATTCTTCTCATAACCTACAAATGAGACCTTTCATTTCATCTTCTTTTTAACTCCGAAAATAATTAGAATGGTTATGAGCCATAATTTATTAGAATTATGGTGGCCGTAAACTTTTTTATATCCCACTCCTCTTTCTTTTCGTCATCACACCTTTCTATCATTTCACATATCTCTCTTCATCTAAATTCCTCGAAGAAGAACATGAAGAAATTCTTAAGAGGGTCTCGCTAGAAACGCAAGGCTATCGGCGGATAGACAAGCCCGGTGACAATACCGGCTTGTGTATGTAAACCCCTTCTCTCTTTCCCTCCCTCCGTCTCCTTCTCTTGTCATATTGCCATGAAAAACTTCTCTTATCATATCATAGTCCCTAAATAATTAATTAAATGGATACATATATAAATAATGAACACACACAAACATACACACATATATAGTTTGTAAAGTCTTTTTTCATTACTCTCAATCCATATGTTAAGATTTCATAGTGACCAATTAGAATTGCATTGCATCGTTTGCTATTGTATTTTAAATTACTTTATTTAAATTTTGTAAAAAAAATGAAGTTACGAATAAATACCATGTTTTTCTTATTTCTCATATATGATATATCAATAACTTTACTTTTAAAATATTTTTTTGAAATTAATTTTTACTTCTGGAAATTTACATATGATAGAATATATTTTTCTGTACACGCTGTAAAAATTTTAGATCGAACCGCATAACTGTTTAGGAATTATATCGTTTTTATTCACTGTTCGTAAAACAGAAAACTGCAGTTATCAGTCAATTTATAGGACACATAACTTGATATATCGCTGTCCAAATTGAGTAAACTCAGCTGTTTTGGATATCTACATCGAATAATCTAGATTTTTTTAGTTTTAAGTTTTTATTGAAAATTGACGTAAAATATAGAAAAATGCGTTACAATATTAAGCGACGAATCTGGACAGAATCTATCCTGATTCGCACACTGTTTTTAAATTGGACATAACTCAAACACCCGATGTCCGTTCGTGACAAAATTTAGATGTGTAGGTGCATAATTGATAGATTTATAATTTTCTGTATACTAGATTACTTAGAAATGCATGAAACAACTCGATATAGGCTTTGCAATATAACATATAGTTACTGTCCAGAAATCTGAATTTCTGTTTTAAACGCTGATGTTAAAACGATCATAACTGGAGCTTCAGAAATCCAAATCGCGTGAATCTTAATGTTTTGATAAGTAATCCGAATGACGTACAATTTTCTAATAATTTTTGTAACCTGAAACCCTATAGAAATTAACTCAAACTGCGTTTTAAAAAGGTGTGACGGTACTAAACAGATTCTGATCTGTTTTGCGCGATGATACGAAAACATGTATATCTTCCAAACCGGTAGTCGTATTTAGGCGGGACTGAAACTCACGTGTGTATAACACTTAAGGCTATGTTTTCTTTTATATTCTGATTTCAAATGACTTGATTAACTAGTTGTACATATCACTTATTTACAACATTGTTTTGGACGTTATTTGCATACTTATCTCATATCATGTTCTGTGATTGGTTATTTATGTTTATTTATATGACTTGTGATTAAATCATTACATGCTAGAACTGACTTAATCTTGACACGACTCAATCATGAATACTTGAACCCAATATGTACACTTGAACCAACTTGACTCGAACCATAAATACAATTAGCATGACTTGCACTTGACATAATTACATGAACTCAATCTTGAAAACTTGATATCATATATCACCTTTTGTATTCATAGATTCGATCAAGACTCAAAAGATTAATCATAGACTTATATACACGGAGTGTTGGGGTATTTTGAGTATGAATCCAACGGAATCTCATGAGTCCCATTAATACAAATCATGTTGTTGTGGTACCGGGCTGAAACGGTACAAATCACGAATTCACGAATGAGGGCCCGTGTTTCCAAGCCCATGGATGATAGCCTGTTGGGTCTGTAATACTTCAATAACAATTGAAGTCCCGCTATTTTGGTCCCGTGATTCCTTGCCCCTAGACGATAGCCTCGGGTTCGAGAATACTCTTGAAATTGGTTGACATTCACACCTGAACTCACGTTAGTTAATTTTACCATTTTAAAGACCTTTTAGGACACTTACAGTCACTTCATGTTCACTATACCTACACTCCACGACCATGCTACTTGTTTGCTATGCTCATGTTACATTTCCATGCTGATATAGTTGACATACACATTACCATGTACGCTACTATACTTGTTTACATGTTCATAATTTATATCCATGTTATACCATATATCATATTACACCATGCATTTCATTTATATACATTACACCATCATTTTGAGGACTTACCAAGCGTTAGTTCGCTGACGGGCATTCCATCCACTTCTTTCTATTCTTGGAATGTTCGTCAGGTGACATTAAGACAGAGAAAATAGAAGTGGTCGAAAATGAGTACAACCAGTTCGCATTACAAACAGACGTACAGTTTCATTCAGCTTTTCATTTCATTTCAGCTTATTTATGTATGCCTCCTTTTTAAGGTTTATCATGTTAAATATCCCGTATTCAGATATTTTGTCAATTGTGGATCTTAAATGTAATAAATCAGAGTTGGATTTCATTTTTTTGTTTATTCTTGTTAGTTTATATTGCTTATAGACGCTTAGCGTATTTATTTCGAGAAATGACCTTCTCGGAATAAATACGTCGCGGGCTTGCCACGTCCTCATTTCCATCTACTGGGAAGCGGGGTGTGACAGGTTTTGTTTCACTTTTCCGGCGATCCCACGACTCCACGAAGCTCTCAAAACCTTTCTCCACCCCTCCTCTCTACACTAAGCTCGTAAGTCCCCTCTCCCCCTCTTTTCCTATTCTAAAATGACCTCTTTTCAAAACTCGTCGGAAGTGGAGTTATTTCGACTTTCGATTTTAATTTTGATTAAAACACAACTTTTCTTAATAACTAAACATCCATATTGTTACAACTTGTTTAGTAATCATAAACAAACATTTAGATCAAGTTTCAACTCAAAATACAATGCCTTGCAACTTTTATTTCACTTTTACGGTTAAATACCACAAACTTTCTATTCGACATCTTTCATCAAATTTGCTCATATCACCTTTAGAAAACTCACGAGATAATGACCTATCTCATCACAACACTCATCATGACATAGCACGATGGCTTTTGGAATAGTTTTTTGTGGGATAAATATAATTTTACAATAAAATACCTTAAACTAATAAAACCGTATTCTTTAAGATTGTTTTAAATTAAATTCCTTGCAATTAAGCCTCTACAACCCATTTTGGGGAACCCGATTTGGATGGTGCGGGTTATCACACATCCTCGGTACTAGTAGAGCGAGATGCAGACCTCCTCACGCAGCATCCGATCTCGATGGAATTTTTAATATAATTTTTAAGAATAACATGATTTTCTATTTAATAAATAAATTCTATTTTTAATAATTATATATATCTATATTATCAAATATCTATTTTAAATATATATAATAAATTCCATGTTTTCTAAACAAAGGAATCACAAATGTCATGAATATACCATCACAAATCTATACAATTCCAATTTACACCAAGATACCATATACTATTTAATTTAGGTTTATTATCATTAGAATACTTCGCTTTTAAAAATTACATCCATGAAAACCCTAAATACGACTAATAAATACTTGAGGTTTATTTTGAAATTATATCAAAACTATTTTTCATAAAACCCCCTCAAGTTTATTAATTTACAATAAGGACCCTAGTAAATATAGGTTTAAGCGGGACCAATTCTCTTGAGTCTCAGGGAGCCGGAGAAAGTGGATGCTTGCCTATTTAAGGCAGAAAACTAAAACAGGGTTATCAATGGTAATTGGCTTGGAAAAAGTCACAAATCCTGCCGTCCATGTACAACAGTTACCGATAACTCCAAAAGCTAATTCATGAATCCAATTCTGTTTAAGAGTCTGACTCAGACAGAGTCTCGGTCTAATCGGAATACAATCCATACATGAATACAATCCAAATATAATTCCAATACAACATGAATCTATATATACTGAATACTATCAGATATCAACATGACTTGAATTGTCCGAACCATGGATATACATTGACTTGATTACATGACTATCTGTTTACATCCTTATCCATTTACATGAGCAATTGATATCATGGTTTAGGCAAGTCTTACATTTATAAAACAATACAATAAATATTACGGGGGTTTTAAAGGGGTAGACTGATACGGAATGTGTTAAAAGTGGCATGATACGGTCACTTTAATACACCTAACCTGAATATTAGTTGCCGTTGTCCCGTGGGTTTTGACGGGACCTTATACTTCATATACCATAGTCCACGGGGTAAGTTGGACCCCTCTTGTATACACTGGCACATTCTGTGCCAAGCTAAAAACAACTACTTTAACATAACAAACATACATATACCAGTTATATTCTCTTATCTGTCTATTCTATTTCTTTATCTCTTAAGACTTACCGAGCGATTGTTCGCTGACGACATTCATTTTCTGTTATTTCTTTGGAATATTGTCAGGAGGATCCGACTATCTGGAGATAGAGCCCAGCTCAGAAGATTTGGAGCAGTTTATTGAGGACCCCGAGCTTTAGTTCACTTATATATATTTTTACTTTCAGTTCATACCATTGTTTAGGCATTGCTTTCTGCATTGTATTTACTTTCTAGTTGTATTGTAAAGAATATTTAATAAATAAAAAGTTGTTGTTCATTTACATCTCATGTCATTCTTGTGTACATTTATATTATATTGCTTATTGATGCTTAACGTATTTACTTCTGAGTAAATACGTCACGTTTCTCGTCGCGTCTCCTTATCCGTACACCGGGAAGCGAGGCGTGACAGGTTTTATTGGCGTCCCATGCAGGTCAGTTCTGCATGGAAACCTAAGCAATATATCACAAGAATCAGCAACTAAAACATTCTTTACATTTTTTATTCCTGGGATTCTATCCTAACCCTATTTTTCTTTCAAGGTTATGGATTCCTCGAACAATACGAGCATGAATGCCAATGGCAACACCACACTACCTCCTCTTCCACTTACGCCTACCGTTGTAGCTCCGATCAACGAGCAGACGGTACTGCTCGAGGCAATAAAGAGCCTCTTGGAGGGACAGTAGTAGCATACCGCTATCCTACTGAACCGCCCAGAAGCTGAGACACCTGAAGTGAAACAATTCCGGGCACTGCATCCTAAGCAATTTTCTGGGAAAGAGAGCCCCTTGGAAGCTGAAGAATGGGCTCAGTCGATCGAAGACGATCTGGCGGCAGCATAAGTGCCAGACATTGCTTGGGTAAGGGTTGCGAAGTTGCAACTTACCGATAACGCCCGAGTATGGTGGAAGGCGGAAGAAAGCCGTCTTGCACAGCCTATCGAATAGAGGATTTTTTGTGAGACGTTCGACGCGAAATATTTCCCCGAGACTGCCCGATTCGACATGAAGCAGCAATTCATCCACTTGCAACAAGGTTCGATGTAGACCAAATGTGTGGATAAGTATGACGCCGAATTCACCATGTTGAGCAGGTAAGATATGTCTTACATATTCGAATTTCTATTATCACATACTACACAGCTAACACAAGACCATAACAGTTTTGCGGCACATCTCATACCGACTGCTGAGATCAGGGCCGGAAGATTTCAGCAAGGATTGGACCAGGAAATCCAAGTTGCATTAGCTACAGGGGATTTCCCAACCCATGACTTAGCTTTGAAGGCTGCCCGAAAATATGAGGCAGTGGTGAAGAGGAAGAGCAGACCTCAATCTGCCGGTATGAAGCGCCCTGCTATTCAGATAGTAGGAGGAGCCTCTTCCAGGCCACCGTTTGTACCCAGGAGACCGGGAGTACCATTCAACCGGCCCAGTCCAGACTTGTTTTTCTACTGCAAAATAAATGGACACCTGGCGAAGGATTGCAGGCATGCTAATCGCCTATGCATAGTCTGTGACTCATCCACACATGATATTAGGTCTTGTCCTCACAGACTCAATCAGAATACTGCATCCAGACCAGCAATCACCTATCCGTAGCGGCCAGCTATCCAAGTACTTGCACCATGTCTTGCTCTCCCAGCTCCACCTCCTCGTGGACCTACTGCACCTCCTCCTCGTCAGTTCCATCAAGCACAAAGGAACCTACCTCAGGGATAGAGAAACGGACAGAGGAATGCGCCTCCCGCAAGGAGGAATGTACCGAGACGACATGCTTTCACAATGACCGTGGAAGAAGCTGAAGCCACTGGCCAAGTCATCACCGGTAACTCTTTCTTTCAAGTTTTCTTTCAATCCTTATACATATCAAATACTTTATCCTATACCTAAACATATTCCACACAACTTAGGTACAATCTTAGTAGCCTCACTTTCTGCACTACCACTCTTCGATACTGGAGCATCTCATTACTTTATGTCGCAACGGTTCGTCCGAACTCATGCGATTCCAGTCAAACCACTCGTATCCAGCTGGAATGTCAGTTCAGAGAATGGCGTTCTAAAGGCAACAATGGGATACGACCTGTGTCCAGTGGTCGTCTGCAGCAGAGAATTTTATGCTGATTTCAAAGTGCCGGACATACCGAACTTCGATGTAGTTTTAGGTATGGATTGGCTAGGAACTTTCTACGCTACCATCGACTGTTGTCAAAGAAGGGTAGTGTTTAAGATTCCAGAGCATCTGGTCTTTTATTTCAAAAGTGGAGACTGTAAGTCGATATTACGCACCGCACGGGTTCGCGGGGAGGCGGAATATGTAAAAAACGATTTTTATGAGCTTCGTAACACCGACTCGAACTCCAGGATCGATATTAAATCCTAACTAGCAAACTACTATGAGGTAAATAACATGAATAGAATGTTATACCTCATGATTTCAAGTCCTTCGGGTCTTCTTGTCGCTGTCCTCCTCCTCGTCATAAGCTCCAAGGATCGTAACGGACCGACACTTCCTCGTCGGCCTCCTCGAATCAAAGACGATCCACCTGAGAGTCTGTAGATCGAGCTCCCACCTCAAATTTGAAGTAACTAGGGCACCTAGTTCATTACACTAGATGACCTAGATGATGCAGAGAATATGTCACGCCCCGCTTCCCAGAGTACGCAAGATTGGGCACGTGACATAGCCAACCATGCTACCTGTGGATAGGAAGTATCCATCCACAGTCACATTACGGCTGTAGAGATATCAAGAACAAGATAAATAAACTATCTAACACATGTCCAAATCCATAATAACCAGAGTCAATGATAAATAAGTGCGGAAGCAAATGATCCAATACAATAATAGAAAGGTACGTCCCATAATGCGGGATCACACCTGGAAATAAAATGCAATAAATGAACTAACCACTATAGAACTCACAATTCAGCCTGCTGGCTGAAATACTCCTGCTCGGTCGGCGACAGTGGGAAAGAATCTGGGCCATGCAAATCCCAGACGTCAGCGCGTCATGTCAACCAATAATATAATATGAACATGGCAATAAGCAATGCAGGGATAAACATGAATAGAGCAATAATATGAAACAACAGTGCAGGGTCATGTGCAGTGGGTAACTAAACTGTTCTATCAGGTTTTCTATTCTAAAGTCTTTGAAATCAATTGATGACTCGTCGATGTAACTCAATAGTATCCCGTGCATGCCCGGGACCACGGTCAAGACCCTCGGGGCTGAATCCGAGACGTGCCGCTAGGCAGTAACAGGTAGCAGGATGGGCGAGTGATGTCAGCATCATCACTCCGGGGCTGGCCAACCCCGTAAGACTGATCAGGACAGGTATCGAACTGTTGAGTTACAAGTCGGTTTCACCTTTGATTTCCCCATACCCCCAAGTTATGTATGTCAGGTCAGGTATTCAGTAATCAAGAACTAATGCCAACACAGGATCAGGTAAAAGCAGGTTTGTCTGGATAGACAACAGGAATGGTCCATGAGGACCCCAAGTCAGGTTTGTTGGCATTAGGCATGAGATCAGGTAACAGGTCGGGTCATGGTACAACAGGTTGAGTTGATAGTAAAGGGTACCATGTCCGGTGCATCGGTATGTATATATGTCATGTGTATCAAGGTCAGGTCAATATATGACGCAATCGAGGGTGTGCTCACAACAGGTATATAATCGAATAAGGAATCACAGCAGGAAATAAAGTAAACAACAATAACAGTTCATCTAATCACAATGGTGCATTAATATGGTGCAGTTGTATTATCATATTAACAGGTTCGAGCACCCTTGGGGTGCAATAATCACAAGGTAGTGCAATATCAATAACAGAAAGTAATGAAGCTATATGTGTACGATTATCGTCCTTTAAATAGAAAAATGATTAACTGGTAGTTTTGTTATTAGGGTTACAGTGGCAAAATACGGTTTAGGTTACAGTATCATGATATATATCATATTTCGTCCAAATGAGAAAAGTAACAACACTAGTTAATCTCTGCAGGTTTTATGAGTCAAGCACACTTAATTAGTATAACATAGAATGTAGCAAGTAATACTTGCCTCGACGGTTTCGCAAACCGGAAAACACGAACGTAACGTCGGCGGAAAACACGCGACGCGCGCACGGTACACGGAACGGATCCAAACAACGCACAAGGTGATCACTCGGGTCAGGCACACTCGCTGGGTCGTCGGGATCGTCGACGTCGAGCGCGGCTCCGGCGAACTATGAAATACAAAAATCAAGATCTAAAGAAAAGAAAAGAAAGAAGAAGAAGAAAGGGGAATGAGGCTTACTGTTGTGGTGTTCTGTGGCAGAGACGAGGCGAGGGATGACGACGGGGTCGACGGAACTCCGTCAAGGAGAGGTTGGATGCTAGGGTTCCGGTTAGGGTTTGGGCTTGGGTTAGGCTCGGGTGTAATGGGTGCAGGGATGAAGGTGGTGGTGATGGTGTCAGGAGTCGAAGGTGGTGATGAGGACGACAGGGGTCGGAGCTCAGGTGAGGGTTCAGACGAGGTTTTCCGGCGAAGCAAGGTGTGTGCAGGTTCTTGAATTGGTGTGCAGGGAAGGATGGGGTTCTTGCAAGGAAAAGGAGAGCTCGGGAAAGGAGAGAGTGGAGAGGAAGATGGAGTAGGTCGAGGTGATGAAGGCACGTCGGCGAGGTCGGAGCTCCGGCGAAGAGAGTGCAGGGGAGGGGTTCCGTGGTCAGGTATGGGTTCCAGAGGAGGGGTGCTGCGTGCTCGGGTGTAGAGAGGAGGGAGGTGATGGAGGTGGCGTCGTTGAGGGTTAAGGTCGAGAACAACGGCGGCGGCGAGGCGACGATGGACGAGGTGGTGGTGCCGGGTTAGGGTGCAGTGGTGTTCGGGTAAGGGAGGAGATGGCGAGGAGAGGGAAGCCCTGTTGAGGTGAGGAGGAAGGAGAAAGAGCAATGGAGAAAGGGCGTCGGCGTTGAGGCTGCGGCGGCTAGGGTTGCAGGCGACGTGGGTTGGGTTCTCGCGATCGTTTCTGAAGGAAGGAGACGAAATAAATATAGGGGTTAGAGAGAGAGAGAGTTAGAGAGAGAGAGAGATTAGAGACAGAGAGAGAAAGAGATAGGGAAACGGAGAGAGAAAGATATAGAGAGACGGAGAGAGAAAGAGAGAGTGTGAGGCGGGGCCCACGAGGGATTAAGTCCCTCGTGATTGGCTGGGGGATTTTGAAAAGGAGATAAAAAGATTTAAAAGATTTAAATTCCTTAATCAAGTAACAGTTTGAGATTTATATATATATATTATGGTTTTAGTATATTTAATTAAATGGGGATTTTGGCGCTAAATGAAACATTTTCAAATCGCGTCCGGGTTGCGCCCAAATATTTGAAATTCAAATAATAGGATTTTAAGCGGGTTCCAAATTTTAAAATGAGATGTCTTATGATTAAAATGCGTGCCCCCAAGTCGGACACTTGCACGTGCGCGTAGCCGTCCAAACTCGCCCGTTTCACCGAACGGGATGAAATCTCGACGCGCGGACGCTACCACGCGGCTAGTGGCGACGAGTAGGCCAATATGGATATTTTTAATTTTATTTTAGGTGTTAAAATTTGTTATATGCAAAAAATGACTTAGCCGGTTAAAATTTTGCAACAAGAACCAAACAAGCAAGATAATTGAAATGAGCAATGTCTAACACTCAACTAGTAACAGAAATAGTATTATTGGGCTCGGGTGTTACATCATACCCAACTACAAAAAGAATTTCGTCCTCGAAATTCCAAGAATACAAGATAGCTAACTACAGAAAAAGGTGAGGAAACTTCTGCCGGATCTCGTCTTCTCGCTCCCAAGTGGATTCTCCATGCGATCGATTACCCCAAGAAACTAGCACAAGAGGGATAATCTTGTTCTTAAGAACCTTTGAAGTCCAATATGCATGCCCTCAACATATCTTCAAGAGTTTGGATCGTTCTCTCCGACTGCCCATCAGTTTGATGATGATAAGCTGTGCTAAACTTCAATCGAGTCCCCAAACTTTCTTGTAAACTCCTCCAGAAGTGCGACAAGAACCGAGTGTCCCGATCGAACACGATGCTCACTGGTACTCCATGCAATCTTACAATCTCCTGCATGTACCGCTCTGCCAAAGTCTCCGTCGATTGACCAACCCGAAAAGGAATAAAGTGAGCTGCCTTGGTCAACCGATCGACAATCACCCATACTGCATTGTTGCCCTTTGGACTCCGCGGTAAAGCCGTCACGAAATCCATGGTTATATGTTCCCACTTCCACTGAGGAATCGGAAGCGGTTGCAGCAAACCAGCAACCCTTTGGTGTTCAGCCTTGACTTGCTGACATACCAAGCACTTAGCCACGAAGCGAGCAATCTCTCATTTCATGCCTTCCCACCAGAAATGCTGTCGAATATCTCGGTACATCTTTGTACCTCCCGGATGTACAGAGTAAGCTGAACTGTGTGCCCCCTTCATAAGCTCTTCACGCACATCCCCTTTTGGCGCACACACACGGCTACCATACCTCGACGAACCATCTTCGTGGACCAGTAAATCGGTTCGTAGTCCGGCTTCAACCTGCTCTCGAACCCTTGCAGTCTAGGATCCTGCGATTGTGCCGCTTTAATCTTCTCAACTAAGGACGACTGTACTTGCAACTGCATCAACTGTCCCGTAGAGTGTGGTAGCACAACCTCCAAGTCAAATCTTCAAAAATTTGCAATGATCTCCCTCTGTGTAGTCAATATCTGAATCGCTGGTAACCGACTAAGCGCATCCGGCACGACGTTAACCTTTCCCGGATGGTACTTAAGATCAAGGTCGTAGTCGGCCATCAGCTCCAACCATCTGCGTTGCCTCATGTTCAACTCCTTCTGAGTGAACACATATTTCAAACTCTTGTGATCTGTAAAAACTTCGACTTTCTCGCCCAAAAAGTAGTGTCTCCAAATTTTTAAGGCGAAGATCACGGCCGCAAGCTCCAAGTCATGAGTCGGGTAATTCTTCTCATGAGTCTTCAGTTGTCTTGATGCGTAAGCTACGACCTTCCCATTCTGCATCAAAACACATCCCAATCCTTTTCCAGATGCGTCGCTGTGAATCACCAGTCCTCCTGAATTATCTGGTACGGTCAGGATAGGGGCGGTTATCAACTTCTGCTTCAACGTCTCGAAGGCCGATGCACATCCATCCGTCCAAATAAAAGGTACTTCCTTGCGCGTAAGCTTGGTCAACGGTTCTGCCAAACGAGCGAAGTTTTCCACAAATCTCCTGTAGTATCCGGCGAGTCCAAGAAAACTTCTTATCTCCGCAATATTTCTTGGAATAGGCCAATCTCGAACCGCTGCAATCTTTTCGGGATCGACGGTGATTCCATCGCCCGACACAACATGCCCCAGAAACTTCACTTCTTCCAGCCAAAATTCGCACTTACTCATCTTCGCATACAATTTCTCCTGTCTCAGCGTCTGCAGTGCGATCTTTAAATGCTCAGCACGCTCTTCCGGACTCTTCGAGTACACCAGAATATCGTCAATGAATACCACAATAAACTGGTCCAAGAATGGTGAAAAGATTCTGTTCATCAGATCCATGAATATTGCCGGCGCATTCGTTACTCCGAAGGGCATCACCAGATACTCGAAATGTCCATATCGAGTTCGAAACGCCGTCTTGCAAATGTCTTCTGCTTTCACTCGGACCTGATGATATCCGGATCGCAAATCCAGTTTCGAGAATACTCTCGCGCCGCTAAGCTGCTCAAAAAGTTCTCCAATGCGAGGGATCGGGTACTTGTTCTTAATAGTCACCCGGTTCAATTCTCGATAATCAATGCACATTCTTCTCGTGCCATCCTTCTTCTTTACTAAAAGAACTGGAGCTCCCCAAGGTGAGTTGCTGCTTCGAATCCAACCCTTCTCAAGTAATTCACCAACTTGTTTCTTAACTTCTTCCAATTCCACTGGTGCCATCGGATAATAAGCTTCAGATACTGGCGCTGCACCAGGAATAAGGTCAATTGCGAACTCCACGTCTCGCTTCGGCGGTAAGCCCGATTTATCTTCAAATACGTCCATAAAATCGCGAACAACCGCCGGCTCTTCACCACTATCAACTTCCACAGATGCAATAACGTTGTTTGTCGGCTTAGCCCTAAACTTGACTGGCCCGACAGAACTGCCTCCTTACCGCCACTGCTGTCTGCATCGTTGGCCGCGAAAGGTCCAGCGAAACTTCTGAGTCTCGTCCATTCTGCTGCATGCGCGTCCACGGCGCTCCATTCTGCCTTAGTCCAAAGAACTTCTCTTCCCTTTCCTCCGCGCAGTCTGCGGGAAGAATTTCTCCAGGGACTCTTAGAAAACTCCGCCCAACTGATCGGCTTGGGCAAACGGGTCTCCTTCACAAGCCACCACTCTCGGGCGTAATCCACTAGCTGAATGCGCACCACATCAACTCTTTTGTCCTCTGGGACCTGTGCCGCAATCAGCAAATTCTCCGTGTCATTAGCCACTGCTCGACTGGCAACGGCTCCTCCAGACCAGTGAAAGTAGTAGGACCCAAACGTCTGAAATCTGCCACGGTCCCTACCCGGTCAACTGGTTTCTCTCCAGCGTTGTTTACAGACTGCCGAACAATCTGCAAACCTTCCTGAAACGAGTCCGCTTGCTGCTGGATCAGCTCGGTCTGTTTCTTTGATTTCCAGCATTCCTCTTATCACTCCAAGCATGGCGGCTTCGTTCACAGGCCTCTGGTACGTCTTCAACTTCTTACCTGTCATAATCCTGAACTCAAAACACCCAACATTAGTATGATGATAGATTCTGAATATGGATCAAGGCTAGAACTCCAAGATACTTAAATAGAGTACCGCATTGTAGCTATGCCGCGGTATCATAGCCACAATTACTTAACTCCACTCAAGTCGCCCAAGTCCTAGGGATAACAAGAAATCAGGTTTTCGAGTCGACATGCAAAGTAAGTTTGCACGTCGTAAAAGATATAATCAGGAAGAATGTGATTCAAGAATGGTAAAACGGTCAAGGTGGCAGGACATGTTTCCTAAACACGGGTATTCTGATTCGTGTATTGGGTACAATACCCAACTACAAAGAATCAACCCAACTAACCTATGGCTCTGATACCAAAAACCATGTCACGCCCCGCTTCCTAGAGTACGCAAGATTGGGTACGTGACATAGCCAACCATGCTACCTGTGGATAGGAAGTATCCATCCACAGTCACATTACGGCTGTAGAGATATCAAGAACAAGATAAATAAACTATCTAACACATGTCCAAATCTATAATAACCAGAGTCAATGATAAATAAGTGCGGAAGCAAATGATCCAATACAATAATAGAAAGGTACGTCCCATAATGCGGGATCACACCTGGAAATAAAATGCAATAAATGAACTAACCACTACAGAACTCACAATTCAGCCTGCTGGCTGAAGTACTCCTGCTCGGTCGGCGACAGTGGGAAAGAATCTGGGCCATGCAAAACCCAGACGTCAGCGCGTCATGTCAACCAATAATATAATATGAACATGGTAATAAGCAATGCAGAGATAAACATGAATAGAGCAATAATATGAAACAACAGTGCAGGGTCATGTGCAGTGGGTAACTAAACTGTTCTATCAGGTTTTCTATTCTAAAGTCTTTGAAATCAATTGATGACTCGTCGATGTAACTCAATAGTATCCCGTGCATGCCCGGGACCACGGTCAAGACCCTCGGGGCTGAATCCGAGACGTGCCGCTAGGCAGTAACAGGTAGCAGGATGGGCGAGTGATGTCAGCATCATCACTCCGGGGCTGGCCAAGCCCGTAAGACTGATCAGAACAGGTATCGAACTGTTGAGTTACAAGTCGGTTTCACCTTTGATTTCCCCATACCCCCAAGTTATGTATGTCAGGTCAGGTATTCAGTAATCAAGAACTAATGCCAACACAGGATCAGGTAAAAGCAGGTTTGTCTGGATAGACAACAGGAATGGTCCATGAGGACCCCAAGTCAGGTTTGTTGGCATTAGGCATGAGATCAGGTAACAGGTCGGGTCATGGTACAACAGGTTGAGTTGATAGTAAAGGGTACCATGTCCGGTGCATCGGTATGTATATATGTCATGTGTATCAAGGTCAGGTCAATATATGACACAATCGAGGGTGTGCTCACAACAGGTATATAATCGAATAAGGAATCACAGCAGGAAATAAAGTAAACAACAATAACAGTTCATCTAATCACAATGGTGCATTAATATGGTGCAGTTGTATTATCATATTAACAGGTTCGAGCACCCTTGGGGTGCAATAATCACAAGGTAGTGCAATATCAATAACAGAAAGTAATGAAGCTATATGTGTACGATTATCGTCCTTTAAATAGCAAAATGATTAACTGGTAGTTTTGTTATTAGGGTTACAGTGGCAAAATACGGTTTAGGTTACAGTATCATGATATATATCATATTTCGTCCAAATGAGAAAAGTAACAACACTAGTTAATCTCTGCAGGTTTTATGAGTCAAGCACACTTAATTAGTATAACATAGCATGTAGAAAGTAATACTTGCCTCGACGGTTTCGCAAACCGGAAAACACGAACGTAACGTCGGCGGAAAACACGCGACGCGCGCACGGTACACGGAACGGATCCAAACAACGCACAAGGTGATCACACGGGTCAGGCACACTCGCTGGGTCGTCGGGATCGTCGACGTCGAGCCCGGCTCCGGCGAACTATGAAATACAAAAATCAAGATCTAAAGAAAAGAAAAGAAAGAAGAAGAAGAAAGGGGAATGAGGCTTACTGTTGTGGTGTTCTGTGGCAGAGACGAGGCGAGGGATAACGACGGGGTCGACGGAACTCCGGCAAGGAGAGGTTGGATGCTAGTGTTCCGGTTAGGGTTTGGGCTTGGGTTAGGCTCGGGTGTAATGGGTGCAGGGATGAAGGTGGTGGTGATGGTGTCAGGAGTCGAAGGTGGTGATGAGGACGACAGGGGTCGGAGCTCAGGTGAGGGTTCAGACGAGGTTTTCCGGCGAAGCAAGGTGTGTGCAGGTTCTTGAATTGGTGTGCAGGGAAGGATGGGGTTCTTGCAAGGAAAAGGAGAGCTCGGGAAAGGAGAGAGTGGAGAGGAAGAGGGAGTAGGTCGAGGTGATGAAGGCACGTCGGCGAGGTCGGAGCTCCGGTGAAGAGAGTGCAGGGGAGGAGTTCCGTGGTCAGGTATGGGTTCCAGAGGAGGGGTGCTGCGTGCTCGGGTGTAGAGAGGAGGGAGGTGATGGAGGTGGCGTCGTTGAGGGTTGAGGTCGAGAAAAACGGCGGCGGCGAGGCGACGATGGACGAGGTGGTGGTGCCGGGTTAGGGTGCAGTGGTGTTCGGGTAAGGGAGGAGATGGCGAGGAGAGGGAAGCCCTGTTGAGGTGAGGAGGAAGGAGAAAGAGCGATGGAGAAAGGGCGTCGGCATTGAGGCTGCGTCGGCTAAGGTTGCAGGCGACGTGGGTTGGGTTCTCGCGATCGTTTCTGAAGGAAGGAGACGAAATAAATATAGGGGTTAGAGAGAGAGAGAGAGTTAGAGAGAGAGAGAGATTAGAGACAGAGAGAGAAAGAGATAGGGAAACGGAGAGAGAAAGATATAGAGAGACGGAGAGAGAAAGAGAGAGTGTGAGGCGGGGCCCACGAGGGATTAAGTCCCTCGTGATTGGCTGGGGGATTTTGAAAAGGAGATAAAAAGATTTAAAAGATTTAAATTCGTTAATCAAGTAACAGTTTGAGATTTATATATATATATTATGGTTTTAGTATATTTAATTAAATGGGGATTTTGGCGCTAAATGAAACATTTCCAAATCGCGTCCGGGTTGCGCCCAAATATTTGAAATTCAAATAATAGGATTTTAAGCGGGTTCCAAATTTTAAAATGAGATGTCTTATGATTAAAATGCGTGTCCCCAAGTCGGACACTTGCACGTGCGCGTAGCCGTCCAAACTCGCCCGTTTCACCGAACGGGATGAAATCTCGACGCGCGGACGCTACCACGCGGCTAGTGGCGACGAGTAGGCCAATATGGATATTTTTAATTTCATTTTAGGTGTTAAAATTTGTTATATGCAAAAAATGACTTAGCCGGTTAAAATTTTGCAACAAGAACCAAACAAGCAAGATAATTGAAATGAGCAATGTCTAACACTCAACTAGTAACAGAAATAGTATTATTGGGCTCGGGTGTTACAGAATATAGATGGATTGGTATGTCTTTCATAACCTTAGGTTTCTCAACATATGAGACATGAAATGCTAGAGGTAGAAGAAGAAGTGCTTGAAGAAAAGTTAGTGAGGAGTTAGCATGAAAATGGGGAGTGAACTCTCTTGTGCCAATCTGAACCATCCTCTATTTTCCATAGAATAACCCTAATAGAAAATCAAGTATGGTTCATATTTCATCTTAGTGGGTCATGGCTTCAAAACTCTCCATATGTCACTAAGAACCATGCTCCATATCATACATACCTCCACCTCATAATGCATTAATCGTTTAACCTAAAATATTTAATATATAATATAAGGCGTCTTCTTCTAAAAACATTTTTGAACAAATTACAAAAATTCCCTTCATCCGTATATACATACCCGTATCCGTATTCTGAAAAATATGAATACAAAAGAGACGAAAATAATCCATCAGTATAATACTAGGATCCGGTTTAAATCAAAGCCCACTAGTATTATCTGTCCGAATCATCATCTGTGCACAAGTACACGTACGTGATCGAACCCTGTCGTAAAACCATACGACCTCTACATCTTTTGGCCGATGCAGGGAAACCCTCTGTGTGGGACTCTAAAGACTCGACACTACGCTGGCAGTGGGTTTAACCACAAGGCACAAGTGGTATTAGCTGCACGTAACGGCTACCCAGGTATTTGTTGATAAGAAAGCCAATGAGAAAAACTCATCCGAACTCCTACTGAGCCTGTCTATGACAATCTCTGTACAGTCCGGTCTGTTCGTCTAAGAGTATCGCATATCGGGTTAGGGGGCGGTAATCGTCAGACCCCTAATAGCACAATAAGTCGTGTCGGAGAGTAGCCCAAAACACCCTGAGAAACTACTGGAGTACCTACCAGTAAATCTCACTTGTCTTGGCTAAGGACTTTGTGTAATGGCCTTCCGAACACAGCGCGATATCAACCCCCAATACCGGAAGAGACGAATCCTATCAAACCGCCACTGTCTCTA
Organism: Agapanthus africanus; assembly: GCA_030015575.1. Taxonomy (NCBI): domain Eukaryota; kingdom Viridiplantae; phylum Streptophyta; class Magnoliopsida; order Asparagales; family Amaryllidaceae; genus Agapanthus; species Agapanthus africanus. Next base: position 748,010,982 of record CM057342.1, on the reverse strand, counting down.
AGTGCTTCAGGACTGCACCCAACTACTACCTGTTTGCACGACTCCTTTGAGCCGCAGTAGGGTAGTAATCAAAGAACAGTGGGAACATACTCGAGGCGAAGTAGCAGTGTCAAGTCGACGGACTAAGCTGTACTCATGTCACCTGGGAACTGCTACCCGTCGATAGGTATAATACCCACCAGCAGTCCCCAACGAGTCATGTCCAGTGTACTCATAACCCAATGAGCACCTGCATACTATCTCTAGTACAACGTACTAATGGCTGTGGGATAGACCATCTTCCCTGCTGGGATGAGAAGCGTATACACTAGTCTACTCTGGAGTATCGATGCCCTGTCTCCATAATCCTACGACTAGGGACCTGTATAAGGATGTGCTTATAGACTACACAGCCCCCACTAGTGTGACTGCCATCACAACGCTGGTAGTCAAGCAAAGATCCTAAGGGCTCTACCAATATGTATAAGCGATATGCAAAAACACATGCACATATTGAGGTAGAAACAAACCAGGTAGCATACTACCATTTCGAGCAAGACTGTTACTATATCCGTGTATATCCCAAACTTCCATTAAGTAATATACAAACTAGTATGATACAATAATGGCCTTTAGGGCATATATCACTAACAGAGACTGTACCCTGGAGTCAAGCACATACAAAGCAAAACCGAAGAAGGCAGTGATTGCAAATTTAAAGGCGGGAAAAGACAAGCCAGAGATAGTTTAAGAATTCGATGATGTATTTCCTGAAGACATATCAGGTTTGCCTCCTGTTCGAGCTTTTGAATTTGGAATTGACTTAGTACCCGGCGTACATCCGGTGATCAAAGCACCATACCGATTAAGTCCTGAAGGTTTGAAGGAGATCCATACTCAGCTGGACGAACTTCTGCAGAAAGGATGGATTCGTCTCAGTACTTCAAGTTGGGGATCTCTAGTGTTGCTTGTGAAGAAGAAGGAAGGTTCATACAGAATGTGCATTAATTATAGAGCTTTGAACGAAGTTACTATATAGAACAAGTATCCACTACTGCGAATCGACGATCTGTTCGATCAGCTAAGTGGGTCTTGCATTTTCTCAAAGTTAGATCTTCGTTTAGGTTATCATCAGGTGAAGGTTAAAGAGTCTGATATTCCGAAGACGGCATTCAGGACTCGCTATAGACATTATGAGTTTCTCGTGATGCCATTTGGAGTGACCAATGCACCAGCCAAATTCATGAATCTGATGAATCAAGTTTTCTGAGAGTACCTAGACAGGTTCGTTGTCATATTCATCGACGACATCCTAGTGTATTCTAAGAATCGGAAAGAGCACGCTGAACATTTATGAATTGTCCTGGAGACTTTGCGATAGTATCAACTCTATGCCAAGTATAACAAGTGCGAGTTTTGGCTAGAACAAGTCGGATTTCTCGGACATATCGTTTCAGGTGAAGGAATTTCTGTGGATTTAGCTAAAGTATCCGCAGTAAGCGAATGGCCGACACCAAAGACAGTGAAGGACATTCGAAGTTTCTTGGGATTAGCGGGATACTACCGAAGATTTATTGAAGGCTTTTTGAAGATTGCAACACCCCTGACCAAGCTCACACGTAAAGATAAAGAATTCGTGTGGTCAGAAGCATGCGAACAAGCTTTCATAGAACTCAAGTTAAGATTGACAACAACGCCTATTCTTGTAATACCGGACCAATCTGGAGGTTTCGTAGTGTATTGCGATGCATCCGGTAAGAGATTACGATGTGTGCTACACCAGCACGGTAAAGTTGTAGCTTATTGTAACATTTCAAAAAAATAAAATATTATTTTTGGGAATTTTTATAATTTAATAATAAAATATTGAATATTTTAATAACGCGGTATAATTAAATACCGATAAATTTGTGAAAAATTTATAAAAATATGGAAATTATTAAAAGAGGGTGTTTTATGAGAATTATGCAAATTTTAAGTTTTTGTGATTAATTATATGCTAATTTAGTGCTAATCGCGATTAAGAATCGCTAATCGCGCTTTAAGCGTAATTTGTGCAAATATGCACCATATCTTTTTTTTTACACTTGTTGCCTTTTACTACATGTTTTTGGGTGCATGGCTTTTGTTTTGGGGTTACTATTGAGGAGAGAAGGAAAATAGAAAAGAAATGGAAAAGAATAGAGAATTAGGTATGGGTGAGAGAGAGAAAGGTGAGGGTTTACCTTTTACTTGATCTTGAGCCATTCCCCCATCATCATTTCACTCATTCCTCTTCCCTCTTTTCCTCTTGCTGCTGCTGCTGCACCCCCCTCCTCCATCTTCAACCCCCAAAACTCCATGAAAACACCTCAAAACCCAAAACCCATTTCATTAAAAAGATGCATGAGCTCACTAGCTACCCCATGGACCAAGAAAAATCAAGTTTTGGACACTTGGGGCAACTCAAGAAAATTCTTGAGTTGCCAAATGAGGTATTTTCTGAACATTTAGCTTAGTATTTCCATTACTTTTAACCCCATGTTAGATTAGAACCGATATTGTGTGGTTTGGGTTAACTTAGAAAAATTCTAGTTAGGGCTTTGGAATTCTTGAGTGGTAATGGATAATTAAGCTCAGTAGACGCCATACAAACCCCCTAGTGCTAGAATTCAGGCCTAAACCAGAGACTAGAACCCCGGAATACGAATTTAGAAACCCGATATCGGAAAAGTGTGAATGCTGTGGATGTAAAATGGAATCTGCTAACACCCGGAGACTCTGAAAATGTTTTTGCAAGGACAGCGATACATGCAGGCACCTAGGAAGCTATCATGAAAACCCTAGCCCCTATCTCCCAATTCAGGCCGCAAATTTAATCCCTCTGGCCTCAAATTGCGGCCAGACCTAGGCCATTTGGCCTTGTGTTGGTTCTGTGGTCCCCTAATCTGTAAAATAGACCCTTGGCATATGCAAAATTGACCAATTTGACCTAGGGTGAAATCTGTGACCTTTTTCCTGAGTTGCTGTTTTGAGTCGGGTTTCGTTTGCGTATTTTGAATTCTGGATTTGCGTATTTGTGTTTTACCTCGATCACTTGACGTTTGTACGACGATATCGAGGGTTGCTTGATGGTTTTGAAAGCGTAGTCCATAGGTTTTAACCTATAGGCCTTAGCGTGTCGTTTTGGTTTTCCCGATGTGATTTTAATGTGCATTTGCGATTGTGTTATCTTGTAGGTACCTTCACGTGAGCTTCATATGATGAAGAAGATGAAGGCGACACCGACACCGACACGCAGGATGCAGGTGAATAGATTATATCTATGGGGAAAGTCGGGTGGATGGCGTATAGCACCCCCGCAGTTCGATATTTAGTATACTAGATATATACTATCCTTATATATATGATAGCGTTTTGTGTGACATGGATATTCTAGATGTGATTAGGTGTACTATGGATAGATTATGGTTTAGAAGTAAACTAGTATAGTTTCCTAGTTGCGAACCCTAGAATAGGTTTACACCCACACGCACACACCTGCTTACTTGTTATAGTTATACCTGGATGATGAGGATAGTGGATGATATTTGGAGATGAGTCGATGAGATTGGGCATAGTGCCATGAGATCGGTGATATGATGTGGTTCGTATTTGGGATACGACATGAGATATTAGCGGGCCCTTGGACGTGTGTTTTACACACGCATTTTTATAGATGGTATCGGTTTGTACTAGACTTAGATCAGTACCACAGATCATGAGATATGATGATAAAGATACCAGGTAGTTGATGAGATAATTGTAATATTGACCCGTACCCAGATTTGAGATGCCGTACGATGATTTACCGTACGAGCTTTATTTGATGATAAATCCGCACTCATGACTCGAGGATGTCATATGATATTGTATCGTACGCGGTACCTTTGAGGCAGGATCACCGACTATTATATTTATATATATATATATCGACTCAGATTTAGGTGGTTTCCATACCCCTCCCGATTGACTTGTTAGTTAGATCTGTAGTTTGCTTAGTAGATATTAGGTTAGGTCGATGTCATACCTATTTAAAAAACTAACGAATCGGGAGTATTTTAAAGACAGGCAGAGGGATTCTACGGATATTTTCAAAAGACGCATCTTTTCGTAAAAACACCGTAGCCCTTATTTTCCTAAAAACCCCGATTCGTCTTCTTTCAAATGGCAAAACAGTATGACATAGATATATTGAAGTAGATACCGCACTGTTGTGTTTATTATTCATTGCCGCATATTCTTGCTTTTCGCATCGCATTGCATGTTTAAATATGTTCATTATTATATCAAATCCATGCGGTTAGGACACCAGCACCATTATCGATGATGCATATGTTCCACGTACATCTGCTTGCCGGCTTACACACTTCATCATCGATAATTACCATGTCACTACACTGTAGGACTGTTGTATTCAGGGTATGACCCCTTGCATGTCATACTTGTGCACATACCTATTGTACATTCATACTTGTGTACTTACATATTGTACACTCATACTTGTGCACCTACATATTATACACTCATACTTGTGCACCTACATATTGTACACTCATACTTGTGCACTTACATATTGTACACTCATACTTGTGCACATACCTATTGTAAATTCATACTTGTGTACTTACATATTGTACACTCATACTTGTGCACTTACATATTGTACACTCATACTTGTGCACATGCCTATTGTACATTCATACTTGTGCACCTACATATTGTACACTCATACTTGTGCACCTATATATTGTACACTCATGCTTGTGTACATACATATTGTATACCCATTCTTGCATATATACGTATTGCACATACATAGATGATTCCGGTTTGATTTGGAGATTTGGGAACCGCAAGATACTCTTTAAAACTGATTCATTTTAAAAGAGCGGTTTCCCTCAATATGTGCATATTACTATTCCATGTTGCATGATATACTGATATGCTTACATTTCTTTTATATGTCGCATACATCATGCTTTATGATTATACGCATTGAGATATATTGTTTCCATGATATTTCTGGATTTGGGAACCGTGGGTATTTCAAAAGAGAGTATGCGTTGCTTTAAAAACCCGGTTATCCTTGATATGATATTTCAGTGCGTCCACCATGTGTTTTCTCGGTTCTGAGAGTGGCATGTGAAACCCGATTCGAGGAGCGGTAGACGCCATCTGCGGGTACATGGTGGACTCGGTGAGGTACCCCGGGGCAAGAAGACTTGTATATGTTGGACGGTGAGCCTGGCGGGGGAGTACTACCTACCGGTGATTGTATTTGAGCTCGGCGGATATCTGGAGGATACTGACCGGAGTTGAGAGATGAGACGGGCCGATCCGGACTGACGGAGCCCGTGGGCAGATCCGGACTGACGGAGCCCTATATATATATGAGGATTTACGTGCCGATGCTAGGCACAGGTTTCATGATGTTTTCGAGTGTCGATGCTAGACACTCAGGTTCCATGATTTTGATATGTCGCGAGCGACACATGTTGATTTACATTCTTATACTTCCATGCATATGCTTTATGATATTTACATGCATGATGCTTATTGTCTTTGGGAGACACGTGGACGAGATCGACATACATACAGACATTGATTACATAGTTGGATGATATCCACATACTTATGGACTGCATGATATACTTGACATTGATTCATGTTGATTATATTGATCATACCTCATATTTATGATGTGTCGTTACCTGAGGCACTGACATGAGCACATGGGATTACACTTATGTATAGATATTTACCCTTGCCACCTTATCATGCTTCAGACTTATTCATTTGAGGTTTATATATTTATTTGATCGTATTGACCTAGGATTGTGTCATACATACGATTTCTGTTCTGTGGTGTTTTCTATTCACGAGTTGGCAACTCACCCCCGTTGTGCCACAGTTCTTGCAGGTTTTGCCGTACAGGTTTCATTGCGGCTTTTCTGGCGCACTGCTTCCTTTCTGGGTGATTGCATTGGTAGGTGGGTTCACTCGCATCGTGACCACCCTTATATTATTTTATTCAGTTGTATCTAGTAATTCCATCAACCAAACTTGTATATTGTTTCAGACTTAGAAAACCAGTTGTGTATTATTTCGACCTTGGAGTCGCGCAATGTAGTATTATGGTTTTCTTGATATTTTGAGTTTCTTTTGAGTTTTGATTCTCGCCCTTCGGCGTTGTATATTATACTGCTTGCGTGGTTGTGACCGTCGATTGACGAAGAGCTAGCTCCCGCTTGGGGATGCCTTTTATCATTGTATATATACTTTTATCATGTTGTACCCCGTTCGGGGCCAGTATTTACAAAGGAAACTCTGCCGAAATTTTCAGAAAAAACTATAGATTTTAAAAATGCATACTCGGCTTGCTTATTTAAAAACCTTGTTTTTAAAACATGTTTCTTCACTTCAAAAAAACTAGTTTTCTTTATTTACTCTTTAAAATGGTTTTAGATTTCTGGGCTTTTGGCTTACTTGAATTAGATGAGGTCTTATAGACTTCATATGATTCAAGGGCCAGTCACGTGCTATTTCGGGTCGTGACAAAGTTGGTATCAGAGCCCTAGGTTAATCTTGGTTCGAGTCTAAGTTTGACTATGCGGAGCCTAGAGCGTTTATATATATACGGAACTTAGGCTTGATCTTACGGAACTTAGACTTAGTCGAGGGGGTATTATACCCGAATTTTCGTCGCGTAGGATGACCCTTGGTTGATGGAGTAGGTAGCTTGAGTAGAGTGACGTACCGTACGTATGTTCCGCGGCATACTTACGATACGCTACTCCGCTTAAGAAACCTTAGAATGTACATTTCCTTGCACAGTATTATATTCATTCCTATGATCCATCCTCATCGATACTGGTTATGATTTTGCTGCCACGATCACACGGGCAGAGAGAGCTACGGCTAGAGTTGCGTCGGCACGAGCTCGTCACGGACGAGGACTGACCAGGGCGTGATTCCAGAGACGTACAATTGCATAGAGAGGCGTCGTTTTATTGTGTTTTCGCGCCATGAGCGTTTGACAGATCGCTTTTACGAGATTTCTCGGACGTGCAGATCAGCACCAGAGGATCAGGCTACTGCTAGAGGACAGCCAGAATGTGATGACCATTAATATATCGCTTACTCAGGATGATTGAGGCACTGTTTAGCGTACAGACGAATGAGCCAGTTGTTGCTGCAAATGACGAGATATCGCCCAGATGTTGGAGCTGCTGCAGCATGAGTATATACTTAGAGATATGATGGAAAGTCGCTAGTCACCCGAGGATGAATGACTAGATATGTGGTTCGTTCGCTTACCCCGATGTGAGGTCATCAGATAGATTGATTCCAGCTAGAGATGACTTCACACAGATTCGTTGAGAGTCGATAGAGACGATCGAATGTCAGGAACCCATTTCCAAGTTTAAAGTATTCGGAAGACAATACAAGTAATGCCATGGACCCTCTAGAAGAATGAAACCCTAACTCGACGTAATGACTATGGAACGCCTTCGAACCTTAGGGTTTGCGGCAGTTTAGCGCGGCCATTTGTGAGGCTTGGGTTTGCCCATCTACGGTTGGTCCACAGGTGCTGTGGCATATACCGGAATACTATTAAATCGTACTCAAGATGTTGATCTCTTAGAGATTATGAGGTTTTGACAATCGATCGGATGGTTCGACATCATTCGGATATCATGTGATGGGATACATTGCTTGGGAGACTCCAGATACGAGTATAGCCGTTGGAGCGCAGTCCATGCAACCACGAGAAGACGAGTCCGAATCAGTCGACATTGGAACAGAGTGGAGTAAAGAGTTCGTACGAGATTTCGACGAGATGACGTTCCACTCCGCTGACATCAGAGATGCGATACGCATGCAGAGGCGTTGATTATGGATATACCTTCCAGAAGGAGTCGCGATGAGTATGCAGCCGTTCCGGAACAAGAAACAGATATCGTGAAGGATGGTAACTTCTGGGCAATTCGGCAGAAACGAGATTTGAGAGAGATCTCGACAGGACCTTTCTGGAATACTATACGAGAAGACTTGGACCTAGGAGTGGTCATATTGCGCACCACCCAGCAGGCTAGAGTTCAGCATCGTCGACGAGATAGTTGACCAGGTTCAGATAGAGGACCTCACCCGGATGCGTTGTGAATTGATCAAGAACGGACGGGTATGTAGTATATCTCCATAGGTTGGGATGAGTTCCTGAGTACGTGTTCTGCTAGATATCTTCTACAGAGGGATGAAGATACCGAGTTTATGATTTCGAGTCCGTGTAAGAGACTTCGGATTGACCGTAGCCGAAACCATTTGCAGTGCGCAGATAGAGACGTGACGTCGAAGTGGACGATAATACAGACAAGTGGGACAAGAGGTTCGTACGAGATGCTGACGAGCTGTTGTTACTCCCTGTTAAGATTAAAGGTCGGATATGCCCACAGAGGCGTTGGGATGCGACCAGTTTCCGAGGAAATGCGGTGCTGAGAACGCAGATGTCCAGAGAGAGAGAAAAGATCATGCAAGAGTACCAGCCTCCATACAGTTCGGCATAGGCGAGATCGGAAGAGACCTTGAGCAGGATTCCTTCCAGGACACTGCTGCGATAAGATTTGCACCCAGGATCAGATGTGGGAGTGTATTCAGAGGACCAGAGGCCGACGCCAGTGACGTGCTGCTTTACGAGTGGTCGTGAGGATTGACCGAGAGATGACCAGAGAAGTGCCAGGACGGAATCGTCCCCGTTAACACACCTGACAGGGCCGATGAGCCGATAGATTGCGAGATTGGTAATCCACAGAGAAAATAAGGGCCCAGAGACAGAAGACGCTAGACCGTGAGCAGGGGGCAAGTAGATGTCTTGCGCTGCTAGCATTGGATGCACCGACACCTTCTCGACTTTGAAGGAGGATGTATCGACAACGGTATTTATGATTTGTGATTTAGTGATTCGATTATCACGTATCCGTCACCTTGGATTTCGGTATTTTGGGCGATCTTTTCGCATGATTTAGTCTTGATGACTGAGTTTCATGATATTTGTTTTCGTGCACCATGGTTGCACCTACTGGATATTCATATTTGTGCACAGTTATTGCACCTGATATCGTTTTGTGCCTTGGTTGCACATGCTTATGACTTCATGGATTTCATGCCGTTGGGTTGATTTTGTGCACGTGGTATGCACACGATTTGGCTTTTTGCACTCGGTATAGCTTATATGTGCTTGTAGTGCATTGATATGTGTTTTGTACACGCAGTTGCACACGTTTATGATTTTTACACCTTGGTACACTCGGTGTTGCTATTTACGCTTTTGAGTTATTGTTTAGGTTTTGTGCACAGGATACACTGTATTTGTATTTCTTGCACAGGATGCGCCAGTCTTATGTTTTGTGCGTCTATCGCACCAGATTTATATGCTGTGCATTTGTTGCACTGGATTTATATTGCGTACGTTTGTTGCACAGGACTTCGATTTGATGTCATTCGATGTGTTGATTTTGATTTCATACCTATGTTATGCATGTGATTCGACTTATGCTTTCGGCATAGTTTTCATACACTTTTAGTGTTTTGATTTGATTTGTGCACACTGATGCACATGGTTGTGAGATTATACACCGCGGTATACCTGATTTGAATTGAGCCGTATTGTATACCGTCGATTTTGATATTGATATTGATGTTGATTTCGTGCACTCTGTGCACATCTTTTGGATTCTTGCGCATGATCGACGCTTGATATTGGATTTCGTGATTTCATGCATGTTGGATGCACATGATTTAGATTTTATTCGTGCATGATGAATGCACCCGATCTGGATTTTCGCGCGTATTGAGCGCACGTTTTGAGATGCGATTTTGGCGCACACCAGATACCCTAAATCGAGATTCTTCGTGCATGTCAGATGCACCTGATTTTGCTGTCAGGCACACCCGTTGCCCTTGGCAGATGTTTCGTGCACACCCGTTGCACCTAGATGTCGTTTCTGTGCACATGTATGGCACATATATGGATTTTGATTTCCGTGCGCACCAGACGCACAGGGTATTCTTATATACATTTTGGAATTGATTTCTTATGGAGCAGTACGTTTTTATGATATTTGCTATATGTTTTCGTACTGAGCAGGACTAGTCAGAGGACAGTACCTGGATATATTTTGCATTCATTGTTAATTATCGAAGGGATTCCAAAAAGCGAGCTATAGTCTCAGTATTTACCTACGTGTATGATATGACACGACACGTTAAAACAAGGAAAACCCTTCTAAATCGTCTTCAAAACGGCGGAACGTACATATTAAACAACAAATATATACACATATAGCTATTTTCTTACAATAGACGTCCGCCACTGTGCCGTGATACGCGCATAGCACAGCAACATGAAAAGGTTTGGCATGCATTTCCTTCAGATATTTACATGTATAGATTTGATGCCTACATATATAACTTTGCTGTATATCATATTGGTTTTGTTTTGGATTTGACATTTGTATCTTTACCATGACTCCGATGATTGCGGGATGCTTGACGGAGTTTTGATTTTGAGTTATCTACTCATTGTTCATAGCGCACGCATTGCGCTATGATGCGTTTCATGTATTGATAATTTCGGAGCCCCGACGACTTGAACTTTTATCGAAATGTTTTAGTATTTGAGATGTTTAAATTTAATTCGGGGACCGAATTTCTTTAAGGGGGAAAATTGTAACATTTCAAAAAAATAAAATATTATTTTTGGGAATTTTTATAATTTAATAATAAAATATTGAATATTTTAATAAGGCGGTATAATTAAATACCGATAAATTTGTGAAAAATTTATAAAAATATGGAAATTATTAAAAGAGAGTGTTTTATGAGAATTATGCAAATTTTAAGTTTTTGTGATTAATTATATACTAATTTAGTGCTAATCGCGATTAAGAATCGCTAATCGCGCTTTAAGAGTAATTTGTGCAAATATGCACCATATCATTTTTTTTTACACTTGTTGCATTTTACTACATGTTTTTGGGTGCATGGCTTCTTTCAAATGGCAAAACAGTATGACATAGATACATTGAAGTAGATACCGCACTGTTGTGTTTATTATTCATTGCCGCATATTCTTGTTTTTCGCATCGCATTGCATGTTTAAATATGTTCATTATTATATCAAAACTATGCGGTTAGGACACCAGCACCATTATCGATGATGCATATGTTCCACGTACAGCTGCTTGCCGGCTCACACACTTCATCATCGATAATTGCCATTGTTCCCCTCCGAAACACGGAGACGGGACCACGCAGGTCCGTCTTGCCTGAAATTCGGGGCAGATGCTAATTGGTGCTATCCGTCCACCTCTCCGAAGATGCCAAGTTGATTTATGACACCATGTATCGAAGGTTTAAACGGACGCGGCTGATGTAGCAGATTTCGTCAGATTCCCCCTCATTTGAGGGGTTTTTTGATTGTGGGGATGCTCTTCCCTGCAGGCACAAGCCCCTGCAGTTAATTACGCTACCGCATCGCGGTAACCACTTTCTCCTTCTCCAGATGGTCACTTCGTGTCGTGGGTGTTTGTTTTGTTTTTGGTTGCCCGTGGATTGTATACGGAGACTAATTTATGTTGTCGCCCGTGAGGCGTGGATTAGTCCAAATCCGTATCTTTTTAGATTTGGGTTTGGGGGTTGGGTTTAAGGATACGTTAGCCTCATTTGAGACTAGGATCAACTTAAACGTATGTTAAGGATACGTCAGTCTAATTTTTAGACTAAGTTCAACTTAACAGGATCGTTTAGATCCAACAAAAGAGCAATTGAACTCTAATGTTTAGTTTAGGGACATTGCGGTCGGTTAGTTTAAGGACATTACGGTCCAATATTAGTTTAGGGACATCTCGGTCCAATGTTAGTTTAAAGACATCACGGTCGAGGTTAAGGACATCATAGTCCATGAGTTTAGGGACCTCACAGTCCAATGTTAGTTTAAAGACATCACGGTCGAGATTAAGAACATCATAGTCCGTGAGTTTAAAGACCTCACAGTCAAGGTTAAGGACATCATAGTCCATGGGCTTAAAGACCCCACAGTCCAGTGTTAGTTTAAAGACATCACGGTCGAGGTTAAGGACATCATAGTCCATGAGTTTAAGGACCCCACAGTCCAATGTTAGTTTTAAGACATCACGGTCGAGATTAAGGACATCATAGTCCATGAGTTTAAGGACCCCACAGTCCAAAATTAGTTTTAAGACATCACGGTCGAGGTTAAGGACATTATAGTCCATGAGTTTAAGGACCCCACAGTCCATGGAAATGTGTGGTCGCCGGGACCCATCATCTCTCTGAAAACGTTGAAGGATTACAATGATAAATATCAGAGGAGTAAAGAGATGTACCCTCGAATCAGTGTGAATTGTTTGAAAGATCTGTAGCCCAGTTTGGGACTAAGAATTGTTAAATATTTATGAGCAGATGTGCTCAGTTCAATATATGTTGAGGACTTATGGCCAGAATTGGGCTAAGTCCAATTAAAAATGTTTAACATTTTTATTCTTGCTCTGGCTATTAAGCCTTTATTTAGGCCCGGCCCTTTTAATAATGCTAAGTTTTGAGTTCTGACATCTTTTGTCTTCATCAGAACAAAGTGTGTTCTGACAGCGCACCACGTGACGAGTCAGGCGCTTTGCGCCAGCTAAAGAGCGCATTGCGCTTCTTCGGGTAGCGCACATGAAGAGAACACGTGTCGCGCTTAGCGCTAGTATATGAGCGCATTGCGCTTTTAATTTATGAGCGCATTGCACTTTCTGTTGGCACGCCAGTGAGTGACACGTAGCGCGCTTGGCGCTGAGCGCCAGTCCGTGAGCGCAGTGCGCTGCTTCAGAAGCGCAAAGCGCAGATTGTGTCTTTAGTTGACACGTGGCATGTTTTGGCGCTGAGCGCCGGTCCAAGAAGCGCAAGAGCGCAATTCATGAGTGTAAGGCACTTTCTAATAGCGCAAAGCGCATTTGATCGGATTTCAGATCAAAGAACAAATTTATGTTCTTCTTAAAGGAGGCCTTGCCTCAAGATCCAAGAACAAAAGTTCTTGTTTTTATAAAAAGGCTCTGCCTTTATAGATCAAAGATCTGTGAATGAAGTAAAATACTTCTTTTATTTTTTTATTATTAGATTTTTTGATCTTTTTCTTTTTATTAAAGACCTTGGTCTTTTTTTAGATCCATGATCTTTTTAGACGATGGTTCTTCTTTTTACGAGATGGTTTCATCTCTGTTGTTCAAGAACTAGTTTTTTAACCCTGAAGATGAAGAAATGATTTTTTTTTTAAGTGCTTGCTCTTCTTTCTCTTCGAGTTTTCTCAAAGTTTGCAGAGGGTTTTTCTCTCTCTCTGTGTATAATTTAGACTTGGAGTCTAGGGGTCTTTATATAGGGCCAATTGATTTGTTGAATCAGTTTTAAGAGATTTTTCTCTGATTGATTTGGGAATATTTCCCACCGTTGGATCTTTGATCCTATGGCTTCTGTTTTACAGAAGATAATCTTCTTGTTTTAATAAGATTGAAAAATCTTTCCATAACAGAATTTTAATTCTGATTAATTAATAATTTATTATTAATAGATCTTTTGATCTAACGGTGGGGGATTTTTAATTCCAGCGCTGGCGCACCTTGTGCTAGTGTATCCACGTTCGATACGTGGCGCACAGCGCAGAGCAACTGCGCTAGCGCACCCGTGTTAGTGCAGCGCAACTGCGCTAGCGCACCCGTGTTAGTGCAGCGCAACTGCGCTAGCGCATCTGTGTTTGACACGTGGCGCGCAGCGCAGAGCGCTGGATCTGAAGCGTTGCTTCAATTTTTAGTTTTGAAATTTTAAAACAGAGCTTTCCTCTGATTGGGGGTGCGCTGCCTAGGGCGCAGCGCACCTAGCGCTAGCGCATCTGCGTTTGACACATGGCGCGCAGCACGCAGCGCGCAGAATCTGAAGCGTTGCTTCAATTTAAATTTTGAATTTTGAAACAGAGCCTTGCTCTGATTGGGGGAAACAAATGCCCCCCACCGTTGCGCTCACGTGGCGCACACGTGAGTGCAGCGGTGGCAGCATCTGAGCCCTTGGATCAACTCAGAAGTTGAAGAGGCGGTTCAGTGCCTATAAATAGGACCTTTGGTCCCTTAGATGATTATCATCTTCTTCTTGAGAATTTTCACTCAGAGCCTTACTCTTTCTGTTTAAGAACTTAAGAGTAAAAACTCTTCCAAATTTAGGTAAAGTTTTAAAATTTTTAATAAATTAGGGTTTTACCCATTAACAGAGCCTTGCTCTTTACAGATCTTTGATCTACAGAAAACCCATTTAGGGTTTCATTAGCAGAGCTTTGCTCTCATGAACCCATAAATCTAAAGAGATCTTTTGGGGTTTCTTATCCAATAAACAGAGCCTTGCTCTTTTGAATCATGTGTAGATTTCTTAATCTTTGATGAAGAACTCTTAAGAGCTTTTTCATGGATCTTGAAGATCCCAGAATTTTTAATTCATAAAAATTAATTGATTTTAATTTTCTTTTTCTGATGGGTTTTTCCATCATCATTACAGAGCCAGGCTCTTTAAGGAATTTTATTCCTTCATGATCAGAGTTTGACAAGTGTCACTCTGTCATAGAGTTTTGCTCTTAAAGGGAGATTTTCTCCTTTTCCCGAGGGATCTCTCATTCATTGAGGATTTTCCTGAGGATTTCCTCATTAACTAAAAGTCTCATCCAATGATGAGACTGTTTTATTAATTGATGCATTGTCATCTAGATTTTGTGGGTCCCCTTTCCACTGCATTGCAGTGTGGTACAACTTTTAAAGTACCGAGTGTCAGAAATTTAAGATTAAATTATATCACTGACAGTTGACTTCTTTCCCCTTTTTTGCAGGCGACATGTCTCTCGATCTCACTTTCCCGTTTTTCGTTCAGAAGGCGGGTTTCCTGAGGCGCCTGTGGACCGAGAGGTTCTCGCGCTGATCAAAGACCACGACCCGGAATACAAGAATCTTCGCCTGTGGGGTAGATGGTATGATCAGATTATCAAAGGCCACCGGAGCTTTTCTTGTGCAACGCCTTCGGAGCCTATTTCGGCGATCCCATATGCAGATGCACCCCCGGTGAACTATGCCGTGGAGGTGGTTAATTGGACTTCGAAGGGTCTCCTTCAGCCTTCGATCGCCGCAGTACCCGTGCAGCCGGCGGCGGCTTTGGATACCCTAGGGCGGCGCATATGCCAGGGTGAATCGCGCCCTTAGGGATAGCCCTACAACATCGGGCTAACTCCCCGCCATCCGGCCGGATACCTGCAGTGGGCCTGGTATATCTTGTCAGCGAAGAAATCGCAGCTATTAAAGCTCGGCTTATACCCTGCGGTCTACGCTTTGTTGTTCCAGTATTCCGCACCTCCCACGTGGTGGATCAGGGCATTCTTGGAGCAGTGGAACATCCCAACCCATACCTTCCTTCTACTGGACAGAGAGGTCTCCATTTCCGTGAAACACGAATAAGGGTGACTACATCCAGCACTTGCAGGTCCTCACGACCTGTAAGGAAGAAAAACTCTCTGGTGAGATCTTTACGACTCTCAAGGGAAAACCCGCTTAAGAATCCTTATGATTCTTAAGAAGAACTTACACCTATGGGATCCTCTCGACCCATGGGGAGAAAAACTCTTTATGAGACCCTCGTGGCTCATAAGGCGCAAAAGTCTTAGGAAGCAGATCTTAACCCTGAATCCTAAGCCACCGATGCCCTGCAAGGAGATCGAGATAAATTGTCCGCAAACGCATTCAATGAAAAGAGACACACAGAGAGATATGCAGAGAGGATCGATACATAAAAAAAAAGAAGAGAGCCTTGATACTTTGGAGGAATTTGGATCTTCTGCAAAAGAAAACCCTAGGTAAGAAAGGGAAGGCTTTTTGAAAGAAAAGGAGAATTTAATTCTCAACAGAGTTTAACTCTGATATTAAGCAGAAGAATATAGTTCTCTCTTTAGTGGAGGATCTGTAAAGTGCACATCTCCCCTTGAATTGAGAATTTAATTCTCATTGGGTTGAGATCCTGCCATGCAGATCCAAAGCATAGAGAGGGAAATGGAAGCTTGAGAATTTAATTCTCACAGAACTATAGGAATTTAATTCCTTTAAAATAAAATTAGGGTTTAACCCTATGTTATGGGAATTTAATTCCTTTAGAATGAACAGAATCAGGGTTCAACCCTAGTTAAGAACTTAGTTCTGTTAAAATAACAGGAATTTAATTCCTTTTACAAAAAGAAGAAGAAGAAATTAGGGTTTCACCCTATGACATAATCTCATGCCTCTCTAAAAGAAAGTGGGAATTTAATTCCTTTAAAGCTTTTATTAGGGTTTAACCCTATGATAGAATTCAGCTCTTCACATATATGAGGAATTTAATTCCTACAGAAAATTCAGAGTTCAACTTTATCCCAGAATATAAATCTTCAGAAGGAAATAGGAATTTAATTCCTCTGAAATTCATCGTTAGGGTTCAACCCTACGAAGAATTTAATTCTTAAAATAAAGGGACTTGAAAGATCTCCATGCACATAAAGAATATTGGTCACGTGATGACACGTGATCCCAATCCGCAGTGATCAGAAAAGAAAGAATAAAACCAGGGTCACGTGTCCCCACGTGACCCCTAGAAAGATCCCCAAAAATAAAAAGGAAGAAGCTTTGAGGCAATGCCTCACGTGCTCCCACGTGACTCCCAAAACGCAGAAAGAAAAAGCAAAGGAAATGAAGGCTTTGGGCGCCCTCACGTGTTATCACGTGACCCCTCAGCAAATGTTTTAACAGTCAGCGCACAGATCCCCATCACGTGCCAACACGTGATACTCAAACTAAAAATGAAAAGTGTTTAACATTTATTCGCAGATTTGAGGATAAAACAAAGGAGATCTGGCTCCACATTTAGGGCGCTCTCACGTGTCCCCACGTGACCCCTAACAAATCCCTTTAATATCTAATGGATGGATGCCTATCACGTGCCCACACGTGATGGCCAGGAAATGAAAAGTGTTTAACACTTAATTGCAGAACGAAGAAAAGGGATCTGGTCCCCCCCTTTAGGCGCTCTCACGTGTCCACACGTGACCCCTCTGTCTTTAGTGTTTAACACTAATTCGGGGATTATATTTCCAGTGTTTAACACTGATTGTTTCTAGTGTTCAACACTAAATTGAAGATTATATTTCCAGTGTTTAACACTGATTGTCTTTTAGTGTTTAACACTAATTTGAGAGTTCTGTCTCTAGTGTTTAACACTGTTGTTCTCTAGTGTTTAACACTACTTTTAGCCAAATTGGCTAATTTTCCAGAGGCAAAAGTCCCTCCTCCAAATGAATCTCAAAACTGAGGAAATCAAAGACAAAATGTTATCAGAGCCCCCAAACCTCTGTTTAACACTGCTGAATGACGAGGGGTTGAACCCAGACAAATGTCTAATGGCCCAAAGGGCCAATATTTCAAACATAATTGGACTTAGCACAAACTGGCCATAAGTCCTCAAATCATCTTGAACTGAGCACATCTGCTCTTTCAACTAACTCATTGGTTCAAGGGTACATCTCTGAACTCCTCTGATATTTGTCGTTGTAATCCTTCAACGTCTTCAGAGAGGTGACAGGTCCCGACAACCACACATTAATACGGACTGTGGGGTCCTTAAACTCATGGACTAATGCGTCCTTAAACTAACATTTGTCCCCAAAACGGGAATGATGGACCACTATGTCCTTAAACTGGTATCGGACCACCATGTCCCTAAACTGGCAATGGACCACCATGTCCCTAAACTGGAACAATAGAGCCCAAATGCTCTTTTGTCGGATCTAAACGATCCCGTTAAGTCGATCTTAGTCCCAAACTGGACTAACGTATCCTTAACAACCGTTTAAATTGATCTTAGCCTCAAATATGGCTAACGCATCCTTAAACCTTCAAACAGACTTTAGTCCCAAATTGGACTCTAGATCCCCCAATCAATTTTGGCTCAAAGGTACATCTCTGAACTCCTCTGACATTTGTCGTTGTAATCCTTCAACGTCGTCAGAGAGGTGATGGGTCCCGACGGCCATACATGTAATGGACCTCTATGTCCCTAAACTGGAACAATCGAGCCCCCAAACGTTCTTTTGTCGGATCTAAACGATCCAGTTAAGTCGATCTTAGTCTCAAACTGGACTAACGTATCCTTAACAAACGTTTGAGTTGATCTTAGCCTAAAAAATGGCTAACGTATCCTCAAACCAAAACCCCAAACCTAAATCTAAGAAAACACGGATTTGGACTAATCCACGTCCTACGGGCGACGACATAAATTGGTCTCCTTATACAATCCACGGGCAACCACAAATAAAACAAACACCCACGACACGAAGTGAAATTCTAGAGAAGGAGAAAGTTGTTACCGCAAAGCGGTAGCGTAATTAACTGCAGGGGCTTGCGCCTGCAGGGAAGAGCGTCCCCACAATCAAAAACCCCTCAAGCGAGGGGGAATCTGACGAAGTCTGCTACATCGGTCGCATCCGTCTAAACCTCCGATACACGGTGCCATAAATCAGCTTGGCATCTTCGGAGAGGTGGACGGATAGCACCTATTAGCATCTGCCCCGAATCTCAGGCAAGACGCCCATGTCTTGGTCACCGTTCGGAGGGGAATAGATTCTGGCACGTCCGGTGGGACTGTTCCCCTCCGAACGGCGGCCTGCGACGTTGGGACGTCACGTAACCGAGGTTCGGGGCAGATGCTATTTGGTTTTTATCCGTCCACCTCTCCGAAGATGCCAAGTTGATTTATGGCACCGTGTATCGAAGGTTTAGACGGATGCGGCCGATGTAGCAGACTTTGTCAGATTCCCCCTTAGGGTGAGGGGTTTTTGACTGTGGGGACGCTCTTCCCTGCAGGCGCAAGCCCCTGCAGTTAATTACACTATCGCGTTGCGATAACAACTTTCTCCTTCTCCAGAATTTCACTTCGTGTCGTGTATGTTTATTTTATTTGTGGTTGCCCGTGGATTGTATACGGAGACTTAGTGATGTCGTCGCCCATAGGACGTGGATTAGTCCAAATCCGTGTTTGCTTAGATTTGAGTTTGGTGTTTTTAGTTTAAGGATGCATTGGTCGCGTTGCGACTAAGATCAACTTAAACGTTCATCGAGGATACGCTAGTCCTGTTTTGGACTAAGATCGACCTGACGTAGTGATTGATTTAATTATCCGGCCGTCGGGACTCGTCACCTCTCTGACGTCATTGAGGGATTACAACGACATACGTCTGAGGAATTCCGAGATGTACCCTTGAACCAAAGTTGGTTTGGGATTTCATTGTTTATTTAGATGTCTAAGGACACGTTAACCGTATTTGGGGTTAAGATCAACTTAGGCGGGACCGTTTAGATCCGACAAAAGAGCGTTTGGGCCCTATTATGTCAGTTTAGGGATGTAGCGGTCCATATTCCAATTTAGGGACGTGGTGGTCCATTATTAGTTTAGGGACGTTTCGGTCCGATTTTAGTTTAGGGACGTTTCGGTCCGTCACCAGTTTAGGGACGTAGTGGTCCGTCATTAGTTTAAGGACGTCTCGGTCCAATATTAGTTTAGGGACGTTTCGGTCCGATATTAGTTTAGGGACGTTTCGGTCCGATTTTAGTTTAGGGACGTTTCGGTCCGTCACCAGTTTAGGGACGTAGTGGTCCGTCATTAGTTTAAGGACGTCTCGGTCCAATATTAGTTTAGGGACGTTTCGGTCCGTCGCCAGTTTAGGGACGTAGTGGTCCGTCATTAGTTTAGGGACGTTTCGGTCCGTCGCCAGTTTAGGGACGTAGTGGTCCGTCATTAGTTTAGGGACGTTTCGGTCCGTCGCCAGTTTAGGGACGTAGTGGTCCGTCATTAGTTTAGGGACGTTTCGGTCCGATATTAGTTTAGTGGTCGTTGGGACTCGTTACCTCTCTGACGTCGCTGAGGAATTACAACGACAGATGTCAGAGGAGTTCGGAGATGTACCCTCGAACCGGTCATGACTTGGTTTATGAGGGGCATTTAATTTAAGGACTTACAGCCAGGATTGGGTTAAGTCCAATTTTTATTTTAGGCTTTGCCAGATTAGAAGAATCAATCTAAACAGGGCTTTGCCCCTTTCATTATTTTACAAGTCTGATTTGGGCCAGGCCCTTCTAATTAATGAGTTACAAGGACTCAGGAATTCTCCAAACAGGGCCTTGCCCTTTTTATTTATTATTTTTTTTTTCTGCAATTGGGCTAGGCCCTTTTAAATAATGAGTTTCAGAAACTCAAGAAGTTTTTACAAACAGGGCTTTGCCCTTTTATTGTTCTGTAATTTAGTTTGGGCCAGGCCCATTTGAATAACGAGTTTGCAGAAACTCAGGAATTTTTCCAAACAGGGCCTTGCCCTTTTCTTATTTCAATTTAGTTTGGGCCGGGCCCAAAACAAGGGGTTGCAGAAACCCTAGAAATCTTCAGATTGAAGAACACAAGTGCATGGCACTTTGATTTGAATTTGGATCAAAGGAAAACAAGTTCTTGTTTTTTCCTGATCATACAGAACCGAGGGTTCATATTAAGTGCAAGGCACTATTCATTATTTTTTTATTTATATTTTTTTTTAGAACCAGGGGTTCCTATCAAGTGCAAGGCACTATTTATTTTCTCATTTTCTGTTCTTCAGAAATTTTTACCTTCTTTTTTTTTTTTGGTTCTTGATTAATCTTCAAGAGCTCTCTTTTTTCAGAAGCTTTTTCCCTCTCTCGATGATGATTGATTATCTCATGCCTTTGAATGAGGCCTGGGGTCTTATTTATAGTGCCCACCAATTTGTTGGATTTGTTAACAAAATCTTTCATGAATAATTTTGGGAATTTTCCCACCATTGGATCAGAGATCCAAGGGTCCCTGTTTTACAGGAGAACAGAAAAGATCCACTTAAATTTTCATTCAGTTGCTGCGCAACTCACCAGCGGGTGACACGTGTCCCGCATCTGTGCGCTTGCGCAGTTGCGGTTGCGCAACTGCGCAGA
The DNA here is from genome assembly GCA_030015575.1 of Agapanthus africanus. Taxonomy (NCBI): domain Eukaryota; kingdom Viridiplantae; phylum Streptophyta; class Magnoliopsida; order Asparagales; family Amaryllidaceae; genus Agapanthus; species Agapanthus africanus. The sequence continues at coordinate 747,989,887 of CM057342.1, read as the reverse complement.
CACGTGTCGCGCATCTGTGCGCTTGCGCAGTTGCGATTGCGCAACTGCGCAGACACGTGTCCCTCATCTGTGCGCTTGCGCAGACACGTGTCCCGCATCTGTGCGTTTGCGCAGTTGCGATTGCGCAACTGCGCAGACACGTGTCACGCATCTGTGCGCTTGCGCAGTTGCGGTTGCGCAACTGCGCAGACACGTGTCACGCATCTGTGCGCTTGCGCAGACACGTGTCACGCATCTGTGCGCTTGCGCAGTTGCGATTGCGCAACTGCGCAGACACGTGTCACGCATCTGTGCGCTTGCGCAGACACGTGTCGCGCTGCCATGCATTTGCGCAGTTTAAGTCTTAATTTTGTTTTCTGAAGAGCCTTGCTCTGATGGGACGCACTGTCTCGGGCGTTACGCTGCCGAATCACCTTCTGCCATGTGGCAAATTGCGCGCTGCGCACGGAAACCGAAGCGTTGCTTCGAATTTTGAATTTTCAAAATTCAGTAGAGCCTTGCTCTGATTGGGGGAAACAGATGCCCCCCCACCGTTGCGCTCACGTGGCGCGCGCGTGAGTGCAACGGTGGCAAGATCCTGACCGTCGGATTGACGGGTCAAGTGAACAGGCGCAGGCGCCTATAAATAGGACCCTTGGTCCTTGGTAATTTTTTTACCATTCTCAAGAAATTAAATTTCAGAGCCTTGCTCTTACTTGAGAACTTCCAGAGCCTTGCTCTTGCGATTCCTTAAGAACTTCCAAGTTCTATCCTTAGAACCATTCTAGGTAAATTAAATTAATTTAATTTAAATCAAACTTAATTAACAGAGCCTTGCTCTTATAGATCTTTGATCTAAAGGAAACCCCTTTGGGGTTTCTTCAACAGAGCCTTGCTCTTATAGATCTTTGATCTAAAGGAAACCCCTTTGGGGTTTCTATTCACAGAGCCTTGCTCTCAAAAATTTGCAGAGACTCTGTTCTTAGGTTTTAACCCATGAACAGAGCCCTGCTCACAGATCAACTAGAAAACTTTTTAAAAGTTTCCATGGATCTTTAAGACCCCAAAATTTTAATTCTTAGGAGTCGTGAATTTTTATTACTGCTACAGAGTTAGGCTCTTTTTTAAGAAATTTTATTCTTTTGAAACAGGAGTTTGACAAATGTCACTCTGTGACAGAGCTTTGCTCTGAAAAGAGGAGATCTTCTCCTTGTCTCTAGGGGTCCCCCCCAATGAGGATATTCTCTTGGGAGTTCTTTTTTATTGACTGATAGTCTCATCCAATGGTGGGATTGTCTCATCAAATGATGCGCCGTCATCTTGATTTTGTGGGTCCCCCTTTGGTCCCCTACCCTCTGCATCACAGTGTGGAGCAAGATTTTTATTTATTATTATTTTTTTATCATTATTATTTTTTTTTAATGTTTAAACGCCAGGCCACTAATGATATATATATATTTTATGCAGGAAAGATGTCTGACGACTTGTCTTTTCCCTTCGTTCGCTCAGAAGGAGGGTTCCCACATGCACCAGTGGACCGGGTAGTGTTTGCTTTGATTAAAGATCGTGATCCTGAGTGCAAACATCTCCACCTATGGGGAAGGTGGTATAGCCAAATCATCCAGGGTCGTCGCAGTTTTAGTTCCGCCTCGCCCTCCGAACCTATAGTTACGATCCCCTATGCGGATAAACCCCCGGTGGAGTATGCCGTGGAGGTTAAAAATTGGAATTCGGACGACCTTCTCCAGCCTGCAATCGGCGCTATTCCGGTACAGCCGCCGCCGGCCATAGATATCTTAGGAAGGCGAATCTGTCAGGGTGAAGCACGCCCTTGGGGACAGGCTTACAATATTGGATTAAATCCGCGACCGCTTGCTGGATACCTGCCATGGGCCCGGTACATTTTAGCGGCGAAAAGAGCTCACCTGACGAAGATAGGTTTATATTCCGCCGTCTACGTCTCGCTTTTCGAGTATCCTACTCCTCCAACGTGGTGGACAAAGGCCTTCATCGAACAATGGAATATCCCCACGCATACTTTCCTGGCAGCGGATAGGGAAGTTTCAATTTCTCTAGAGGAATTCGTTGAGCTTTCTGGTTTACCGGCGAGGGGGGAGCACTACGAAGAGTTGCTTCCTCCTGATGAGTACGTCTTTGCCACCAAGCAAGTGGTACTCGACTTGACTCCGGAAAATGCCATCCAGCATCAGCATCCGGGCCTGGTGAGGGTGTTGGAGATTTACGAGGAGCTTCATTTGGAATTGGGCGACCGAGGAGTTAGTTTTGCGGACTTCATTGCTCGTTTTATTCGCCCGGAATTTTTATCAGAGCAAGGTGAGAAGTTCGCCCAACTTGCTGATCCTTTTGGTTTCGGCCTGGACCGCCGACCTTCATCGGAAATTGATCAGCGAAGTTTTTACCTTCCCGGTACTGCTAGCGTTCCTTTCTCAGAGATCGCCGTTCCTGGCATGGATGAGGAGACCTTCTTCATCGGGTTCTTAGGTCTGTGGCTGTGCAGCTTCGCGCTTCCCATGCACCCACGCCTCATGAGGTTTTCTGTCTTTTACCCGGCGCATCAAATGGTGGCCGGTCTACAGTTATCAGTGGGGATTGCCGGGTTGGCTCACCTCTACAATGGACTTAGCGTAGCGGCGGACGCTAATGAACCTGGGGTGCAGCCTGCTAACTTCCCGATGCATTACTTCACATCTTGGATGGAGCTGCATGTTTGAGGAGTGTTTGGCGCCCACAAAACTCCTCCATTCTTTGAGAAATTCATATTTCCAAGAATCATACGATTGATCGGGGCTTCCATCGTGTTTGCACCTCCGCGGGAGTCTAGGGGACTGCTTCTGCGTTCGCATCTAGTCGGGGCAAAGACCTCTTTTGTGGATAAGGTCATCACCATGGGTTCCGAGACCATTAAGTCGGTGGTGTCGCTGCGTGATGACTTCAAGGGCGGTGTCTCCGTGTTGAAGGCTCGGGAAATCCTCCACCTTTATTCCATTCGGCCGGGTTACTTGGTATTTAGGCAGAATGAAACGGCCCTCTTCATGAGGTATAACCCGCATCGATTTGCCCGGCAATCGAGTTATAACCAAGGAGTCCCGTTGGAAGCCTTCTTGGGAACACCTGCAGTCGGTCCAGAGGGAGTACGGAATGCGATGCATCACTTCATCCGGCTCAATACAGGCTCCTACTTTTTCATCAGTGAGCCCAGCTGTACCCCCAAGATACTCAATTCGTATGTGGCTTGGTACGCGCACGCGATGGGCCCAATTATCTTGATGGAGAAACGTCTACTGGTCGATCGTAGGGCTGCGCCTCCCGGCGGCAATCGCAAGGCTCCATTGCAGCCCAGGGTTCAGGTTATCCCTCCGACGAAAGAGGCCGGAGCTGATCGACCACGCGTGTTGGCCCCTCCGCGTGGATTGCCACTGCCTACTACGATGGATGCCCCAACGGCGCCCCGTGCTCCGACAGAGACGGTTAAAGCGGCATCGCCGGAGTCGGGTGCAGGAGCGGACATCGGGACTCGCCGCCCGAAAGTGACTGCCAAAACTGGCAAGCGCAAAACTGCTCCGGGTGGATCCAAGGCTGGTGAACAAAAGAAGAAGAAGTCCACCTTATCCCTCGACGCGATTCTTAACTTAGAGCCCGCGGCTCATTCTGCCGAGACTATATGTGAATACGGCAGCAACGAGGGTTTCGTGGTGGATCCTGCGGACACCAACCTAGCCGCCGCCATTGCAGAATCAGAGCGATCGGCGAGGCTCGAAGCGATGCTGAGCAAACTCGCTGAGTCCGGTAATCATCAGACGCCTTATTTGTTATCTCATTGCACTCTATATTGTTACATTTAACTAACTTTTGCTCCCTTTCTTAACAGGTATCTCCACTGAAGATGCTATCGCTGCATCCTTGAAGACCTTCCAAGAGGAGGAGAAGAAACGAGCCCTGGCAAGCGTCGGTATGTTTTATCCCTTTCTCTTTTATAAGAAAAGTTTGTTGTCTTTTTACGATAGTCGACCTGATCTTCTCTTGTTTCTTTACAGGGGTGGTATTAATCGGCGCAAGGACCCTTCCCAAGCCCGTCATCGAAGTCCCAGCTCCGTCGAAGCTGCCGCAAGAGCCTCGGCTTGATGCAACAACGAGGGATGCTCTGAAAAATCTGGAGGCATCCCTCTACACGGATGAGGAGGCTTCGCTCAAGGAAGCTCTGATGGCATCTGTCTCATCGGCTCAAGAGGAACGGAAGCGGTCCAGACGCGAGGCTAAGGCGCGCAGAGCTGCTCTGGCCGCAGGGGCGGGCCCCAGCACTGTTCCTCACGCTAGTACTCCTTCTGAAGAGCCCCCTGTGGCCCTGTCTACCGCTCGTCGGCAAGTTGCGCGCGCGGTTCGGAACGCCAATGATAAATCCGCTTCAGGTAGTACTCCTTTCCGAGCCTTGTTGTATGACTTGTAAAACTATTGGCTTATACATATCTCATCTTGCAGGGTCAAGTCCAACTGAGGGGGAGGCGGAGACGACCGTCGAACCCAAGGGAGCGGAAGAAGCGGTACTCGCCGAACCCGAACCGACAGTGGACAACTTTATCGGGGCCGTGGGGACTGGAGCCGAGATTAAGGAACCTACCGCGGAGAAAGTCATTGATGCCGTACCCGAAGCGGTGGCAGATGATATGATTGTCTCGACCGAGCCGCAGGCGGTAGAGGGCGAGGTACTTGAGGCTGGGGACCTCGTGGTGCCGGTGGACGGGGCAGCTGTAATCGCTGATCCTGAGGGAGCAGCAGGTGAGGCGGCCATGATTCCTGAGGACGAGCTAGGCGCTCCTTCTCAGGAATCTGGCAATGTTCCTATCTTGGCCCTCCCTGTCTATGGTTCCCCACCGCCTGCAGAGCTTGAGAGCATAACAACGGTTCCCCTTGAGTCAGGTGATGAAGCTACAGGCGGTGGTCTTCCGTCAGTGGAGGAGGGGACCGCCTCAGTTTCTGCTGGCAGCTCGTCAGGTAAAAATTTTATCACCAGCATTCCCCCCCTTTTTTTTTTGTATATATCTTGTGATCTCTTCTAACGAATTTGTTCTTGCAGGTGCGGCCAGTACCGATGCTCCACTGCTCGAGGGGGCACCGTCAACTACTGCTTTGGCAGTAGTCACCTCTCCGTCTTCCCTTGTGCCGTCACGGATGTTGGAAGGTATGGATTTACGACTCATGCATTAATCTTTCAAAAATGCAGCTTTTGTACTAACGTTACACCATTGTGCCTTTGCAGGAGTGCTTTTTGATCACTTGTATCAAGTGTTGCTCCCGCACTTTTCTTTCCCGTCCGAACTCGCTTCTCCTTCTAGTGGCGCCGGTAATATCTTTATTTACTTCTTTTTTCTAGCAATGGGATGATTTCTGACTTTTCCTTTTCTTTATTGTAGTTCCACAAATCGAAGGAGGGGATGTAAGCCCCGTCGCGCTACCGGCCCTTCCGGCTCTGCCGTCCGTTGCTGCTGGTATAGTAGATTTCCTTTTTGGTAATCCTTTAACATCTTTTGAACCATCGCTTAACCCTGTTTGTTTTGCAGCTATTGTTCCGGTTCCGGTCCCCTTCGAGGCTCGCGTCCTTTTACCGGCAGGCCCCTTTCTGAGACGTCCGTCTTCAAAGGGTGCGGTGATGAGTCTAGGCATGCTGAGCGGGTATATTGAAGAGCTCAGCATGGACGCTCTCCCTTCTGCTGTCGATTTCGCTGCAGATGTTAACCCAATGTTAGCGGCGCTCGTAACTTTTCATGACGAGGGCGTCGTTGAATCTTGGGTTAACCACTGCAGGGAGATCGAGGCCTGCTTGTATCGGCTGGAGTTGACGCGTCCTGCTCCCGAAGTTTTAGCTCTGAGCGCCCAACGCACAACTTGGCTCGAGCAAAGCACTTCGCACTCCCGCCACTTGGAGCAAGAAGCAGCTCGGAGACTAAGGGAATGCCAAAAGACCTCAAACGAAACGGCCCATCTGCGCGCTGAGGTTGAGGCAAATGCTGCCCAAGTGAAGACTATCTTTGAGGGTCTCCTGGGGCGCATCTCCCACGGGCTAAACTTAAAGCGGAAGCTTGACGTGGCTGAGCGCAATGTCCCTAGTCGGGAGGCCGCTTATCAGGGCGTGAGGGAGCAGCTTGCAGTGGTCTTGCGGCAACGAGCCCAAGTGGAGGCAGAGCTGGCGGTGGTAGCCGATCAAGAGAAGGCATGGAGGGACGTCTGCGAGCGATTGCTGCACCTATGCAAGACGCTTCCTTCCCAATAACTGCCATTGTATCAATATACTTGTAATTTTCTTTTTTGAATAAGATGTATACATTCTTTATTCTTTTATACGATTCGCCATGTACTTGATTGAGTTAATAAATAAAGATACACATTTTTTGCAATGTCTTGTATTATTTCTTTGCTTTCTCCCTTCTCTTATTATCAGCATGCTGTCTTGATAAACATGTTTGACAGGTAACAGAGTAAGCATTTTGGTTTCTTCAAGATATAACGATGGCTTAGGCCGCAGGTTCAGATCTGCCGCCTAAGACTTTTCAATTCTATGAGCCGTGAGGGTCTCATAGAAATTTTTCTCCCTACGGATCGAGAGGATCTCATAGGTGGATTTTCTCCTTAGGAATCGTGAGGATTCCTAAGTGTGGTTTTCTCTCATAGGTCGAAAGGATCTTATGAGAGAATTTCTCCCTCTTACGAGTCGAGAGGGCTCGTAAGCGGTTGTTTCCCTCTTTGTCGAGAATCGACTTCAGAGAGTGAGACCCGTGAATAGTATGCAAGAGACCATTTAGGATTGACTTGCAGGGTCCCATTTTTCAGGAAGCAGGTTTTTGAATCCTTACTGCCCGAGATGTGAGTCAGAAAAGCTCTCGTCACGGAGTGTTTGTATCCGTGAGTTGAGAAGTTTTGCGAGGGATTATTTGTTTCCCAAGCGCCAAGGATTATTTGTGTCCTTGGGGTTTGAAACGAGTCGATGGTTCCCACGGAGGCGCTGGTGGCTCTGCGAGTCGACGTGGATCAGAAGGCTCTCGTCAAGGAGTGTTTGTATCCGTGAGTCGAGGAAATTGCTGGGATTATTTGTTTCCCAAGCGCCAAGGATTATTTGTGTCCTTGGGGTTTGAAACGAGTCTATGGTTCCCACGGAGGCGCTGGTGGCTCCGCGGGTCGACGCGGATCAGGAAGCTTTCGTCAAGGAGTGTTTGTATCCGTGAGTTGAGAAGTTTTGCGAGGGATTATTTGTTTCCCAAGCGCCAAGGATTATTTGTGTCCCTGGGGTTTGAAACGAGTCTATGGTTCCCACGGAGGCGCTGGTGGCTCCGCGGGTCGACGCGGATCAGGAAGCTCTCGTCAAGGAGTGTTTGTATCCGTGAGTTGAGAAGTTTTGCGAGGGATTATTTGTTTCCCAAGCGCCAAGGATTATTTGTGTCCCTGGGGTTTGAAACGAGTCGATGGTTCCTACGGAGGCACTGGTGGCTCTGCGGGTCGACGCGGATCAGGAAGCTCTCGTCAAGGAGTGTTTGTATCCGTGAGTCGAGGAATTTGCTGGCTTCTTCGGTTGAAATGAACCATTGAGGTTTGGCTTCGTCATTCGACGGAATCCGTTGGGGAAGTATGGTTTCCTCTTTGTTTGCGCCCTTGGATTGTATACAGGGATCGATGTGATCTTAACTGTAGGGCCGAAGTTTCATCATTTCTTATTTTTGTTTTCTTTTATTTCCGCGATGCTCTATCATTTCAGCTTTTATATCGCGAAGGTCGCGATTGCCCAATCATTTCGGCTATTTTTCGCGGTGCCCAATCATTTCGGCTTTTTTATTTTATCTTTACTCGTTGCTTTTTATTACGAGTTGCCCGATCATTTCGGCTATTTTGCATGCATACATTTTACTTGCTGCTTTTTATTGCAAGTTGCCTTATCATTTCGGCTATTTTGTATGCATGAGCGGCCTACTGGCTTTCGCCATAAACCTGAAATTGGGCACCGACTTCGGCATCAGCACCGCTGCAACTGGAATATTGCCAGGAGCGAATCATCATTTGCCTCTGTCGTTGTCGAGCAAAGGAGGCTTAGCGACCAGGGTTAGGGTCCTGTCGGCTAAGGCTTTTGACTTCATGAGCCGTAAGGGTTTCACGAAGTTATTTCTCCCTACAAGTCGTGAGGATCTTGTAGGTGTATTTTCTTCTTAGGACTCGTGAGGATTCCTAAGTGTTCGTTTCCTCTGTAAGTCGTAAGGATCCTACAGGAGGGTTTTCTCCTTGTAAGTCGAGAGGACTTATAAGGGTTGTTCATCATGCGAACATATCCCCAGTCTCGGATGAGACTTGATTAGGGAAATGTTTATTCGCGCCCGTGGATTGTATACAAGGGTCAATATTGAGCCACTTGTAGGGCAATATTGGAAGTTTGTGGGGGCTTGCTTAAGCACAGGTTTAGGTTTCTGTAACTTAAGACTTTCAAATCTCATGAGCCGTGAGGGTCCCATAAGAGAGTTCTCCCTACGAGTCGTGAGGATCTCGCAAGTGTATTTTCTCCTTAGGAATCATGGGGATCCTTAAGTGTGTTGCTCCCTTGTGAGTCGTAAGGATCTCACGCGGGTAGTTTCTCCTTACAGGGTCGAGAGGACCCTATAAGTGTCTTTTAACGAGGTTGCGCCCTTTCGGGTTTTCACAAACACTCGCCGGTAGCCCTGCTGTTTTTACTCACGGAGCCCTTTCGGGTTTTCATCCGTGCCCATTTTGCTTATGGACATACAGTTTTTTTTTTTTTTTTTTAACGAGGTCGCGCCCTTTCGGGTTTTCACGAACACTCGCCGGTAGCCCTGCTGTTTTTACTCACGGAGCTCTTTCGGGTTTTCATCCGTGCCCTTTTTGCTTATGGACATACCGTTTTATTTTATTTTATTTTTTTTATATATTTTTTTTTACATCTCGTCAGCCTAGAGGTGCTGCGCTAGTAGTTTCAAGACGTCTCGGTCTGCTATTAGTTTAAGGACATTTCGGTCCGCCGTTGAGAGGGCTGGCTACTGTTTATAAAGCCTGAGCTTAGGAAGATAGCGAGCGGACATAGTCGTCGTCATCTATCATTGACCTAAACTAAGGCTCGTTAAGCGTAGTATTTCTTTAGGAAGCGACCGTTTATTGGCCTGAAAGGCCTTTCACCGTGCATGTCCATGAGTAGATAGGCTCCGCCCTGGTAGACCTTATCAATGATGTACGGTCCTTCATAATTTGGCTCAAATTTTCCCCGCTTGGCGCGATTGGGGACCATGGGCCTTTTGACGACTAGCACGAGTTCACCTTGGTGGAATGTCCTCGGGCGGCTCAATCTTTCATATGAGCGCGTCATCTTTGCTTTATAAGCTTCCAAATTTTGCTGTGCTAGAAGCCGGATTTCATCAAGGGCGTCAAGCTCTTCAAACCGAAGGTGAGCATTTTCTTCGTCCGTCAACTCGTAATGGACTGTCACTCGTAGAGAGGGTAATTCTATCTCGAGGGGGAGTACTGCTTCCGTCCCAAATACCAACGCGTACGGCGTTGTGTTTGTGGCCGTTTTAAATGTAGTTCGATACGCCCAAAGCGCCTCTTGCAATCTTTCGTGCCAATCTCTCTTATTTCGTGACACCGTTTTCTTCATGATCTTCGTCAAGGTCTTGTTGAAGGCCTCAGCTAGACCGTTAGCTCGGGGGTTATAAACTGAGGAATATCTCCAGTCTATATTGTGCTGCTGTGCGAAGCGGCTAATCTTATGACTTCGGTAGGCTGGTCCATTGTCAGAGATAATCCTTCTTGGGGTTCCAAACCGGTATATGACATGCATTTTGAAGAAATGGAGGATGTTCTCCGTTTTTACTTCCCTCAACGGTACCGCTTCTGCCCATTTGGAGAAGTAATCAGTCGTCGCCAAGATGAAACGATGTCCCTTTGACGATGCTGGTTCGATGGGACCGACTATGTCAGTTCCCCACATTTCAAATGGCCAACTAGCCACTGTTGGATGCAGTGGATTGGGATGCTGATGGATAAAGTCCCCATGAATTTGACATGAATGACATTGCCTCGCATATTCGAGGCAATCCTGCATCATCGTGGGCCAGTAATAGCCCATCCGCTTTATCTTCAACTTCATCTTAGGGCCTGCTTGGTGGGAACCGCAGAGTCCGTCGTGAACTTCTTGGATGACCCTTCTCGCTTCATCAGGTCCTAAGCATCTCAACCACAGAGAATCGAATGACCTCTTGTACAAAGTATTATTGACGAAGGCGAAAGACAGAGCTCGTTTCGTGAGCTGATGTCTTGTGGACGCTTCTTCAGGTATTCGGTGGAACTTGAAGTAATCTATGAAAACTTCTCTCCAGTCTTCGGTCTTCCCATGGTCTTTTATTTGTAGGGTCGTCTCCTCGTTCGCTCCTTTTTCTTCAGACGATTCTGGAGATACTTCTGCTGGGGCAAGCACTCGTCGGCTTTGTACCACGATTCTAACGTCGTCGAGGTTCTCGTCAGCCAGTTCTTTAGCAAGTTTGGCTAGTGCGTCCGCTTTGCTGTTTTCCGCTCGCGGTATGCTCTCCAAAGTGTAGGAGGGAATTTGGGTTAGCAGTTGCTGCACTTTTTCACCGTATTTTACCAATTCCTGTTTGCACGTTTGGTAATCGCCGTTCACTTGACTGACGACTAGTTGGGAGTCCCCATATATGAGGAGGCTCTCAATTCCCATATCGATGGCGATCTCGAGGCCTGCTATCAAAGCTTCATATTCAGCTTCATTATTCGTTCTCGGCTCCGTTAAGGAGAAGGCGAAGCGCATTATTCCTCCTTGGGGAGTCACAAAGATGAGTCCTACCCCCGATTTGATCGTTGGCATACTTTGTTTGTGCTTTTTCATAGAGGACGCTCCATCGAAGTAAAGCTCCCAACGGCTATCACCACTGTCGATTGTGTCAAACGCGTGTCTGTCTGGCAAATCGCAATTTAAAGGAGAGTCGGCAGGTATGGGATGCTCAGCGAGGAAGTCGGCGATGGCCTGGCCTTTTACCGCCTTGAGAGGTTGATATGTTATCGAAAATTCCATCAAGAGCAGGGCCCATTTAGCGAGTCGTCCTGTCAATATGGCTTTTGACATTAAATATTTGAGAGGGTCCACTTTTGAAATCAGACGGACCTCGTGCGCCAACGCATAGTGCCTAAGCTTTGTTATTGCGAAGATCAATGCCAAGCAGTGTTTTTCAATGGGAGAATAGTTGCTTTCTGCCCCCAGCAGCACTCGACTTAAGTAGTAGAGCGCCCTCTCTTTCCCTTGATCGTTTTCTTGTGCCCATAATGCGCCTAAGGAACCTTCGAGGGCGGTTGTATAAAGAATGAGAGGCTTCCCCTTAACCGGGGCAGCCAACACCGGCGGGTTCTGCAGGTACTGCTTGATCTCGTCTAGTGCGCCTTGGCATTTTTGATCCCAAACGAATGGGGTTCCTTTCTTCATCAGGTGACTATACGGCCGGCATTTTCCTGAGAGGTTGGCTATAAATCGCCGTATGTATGCGAGTTTCCCTTGGAGAGACCGCAGCTGTTTGAGAGTCCTCGGCGGAGGCATTTCCATGATTGCTTTAATCTTTGACGGATCTATTTCAATACCTCGGTGTCGAACAACGAATCCCAGGAATTTGCCCGAGGAAACCCCGAACGCACATTTAAGAGGATTCATCTTCAGGTTGTACTGCCGAAGGCGTTGAAATACAGTCTTCAGATGCTCGAGATGTTCCTCGTATGATTTGCTTTTAACCACGAGATCGTCGATATAGCATTCAACGATTTCGTGTATAAGATCGTCGAAGATCTTTGTCATGGCCCTCTGATAAGTAGCACCAGCGTTCTTCAAACCAAAGGGCATCACTTTATAACAAAATATACCAAGAGGAGTCCTGAAGGCTGTGTGCTTCTGGTCTTCGGGATGCATTTTTATCTGGTTATACCCCGACGAGCCGTCCATGAAGGAGAAAACCTCATGAGTGGATGTATTGTCTATCATAAGTTCAGTAACTGGCACTGGGAAATCATCTTTTGGGCAGGCTTTATTAAGATCCCGAAAGTCTACGCATATGCGCACTGTCCCATTTTTCTTCATCACTGGGACGATGTTAGCGATCCATTCAGGGTATTGAACTTCCTGGATGAAGCCAGAGTCTATAAGCTTTTTGACTTCGGCGTTGATGCTCATCTCAAGCTCGAGTCGCATTCTCCTCGGCGCTTGTTTGACGGGCTTGATGTCCGGAGATATCGCCAATTTATGTACAGCAATTTCTGGATCTAGTCCCGGCATTTCGGAATAGTTCCACGCGAAGCAATCTTTGTGTTGTAGAAGCACATCCTTCAACGCAGTCACCCTTTTTTCAGATAACAGCTCGCTGATGAATGTTGGTCGCGGGTCATTTTCCGTCCCCAACTCAATTTTCTTGAGATTATCTGCAGTGGTGTGGATTCCATCCTCCAGTTCTTTCGGAGCTGGGGGAAATTCTGAGATTACCTCATCGCTGCTGTTTTCAAAGCACCAAGGGAAGTCGTTCATGTCCTCGGATTCTTCTTTTAATATTGTTACCACGTGGCAAGTGCGAATTTTCTGCCAATCCCAATGCGGAGTTGGTTTTTCTTTTGCAGCCTCGGGTTCGTGCTTCTGTGGTGGTGCTACCCTCCAGTTGTCAGAAAGCGCGAATTTGCCTTACTGATATTGGTCCTCAACCCAATTCTTAAAGGTGAAACAATCTTCAAGCGGATGCCCTACTACTCGATGGTAAGAGCAATAATTTGGGTCGGAGACTTCGCCTGCTTGCTCAGGGTGTTTAGACTCTGGCAGAGTAAGCATTTGATGTTTTAGAGCAAGATCAAGTATTTTCCTTGTTTTGTTCCGAGGAAACGAGTATGCTCGACCCATTTTCTTCATAAGGGCTAGGTCAATAACGCTCGCCTCTCGTATGCGTGGCTTCTTAGCTCTGTCTTGTGGTTGTCGAGCACCTTTTCGGCCCCTCGACTTGTTTTTGCTTTCGCGTCGAACCCTTTTTGTAGCAGGCTGACGTGGGGTAACATCTTCGTTCTTTACTGCCTGTCGAAGGAGACGCTGTGTCTTGGCTTTCTCATAGATTGCCATTTCACGATCGTGATCATCTCGGGCTTTTTGACTCGCATCCTTTATAAATTTGCTCACCGGGTCTTTAGACGATGGACTGGGCGGCTTTGTGTCAGGAACTTTTGCTGATTCGGGATTAGCGTCCTCCCATTGAGCGTCCGCTTCTTCATCAAAGTCATACATGGCATAACAGCTGTTTATTAACTCCCATTTCTTTGGCCGGATGTACCCGAGCCCTTTTGTTTCCGTTCTCCCGTTAGGCAGTTTGCATTGAGTTCCGGGAACGTTCCAGACCTTGTCATAGAATTTGGCTTTTCTGATGGTCTGTGTGAAGGACATCCCTTGGCGTTTCAGCAGTTTCTTCAAACCTTCGGTATAATATCTGGGAAGACGGATAGGCTGAAGCTTGTTGAGCGTGGGATCCGCGCCCTGCCAAATTTCTTTTTCCACCTTGTTTTCTTCAGAACGGTAGAATAGGATTGCCTTCTCGCCTTTTCTTCCGGGAGGGATATAGAATGTCTGCAATTCTTCTACGCTGTTGGTGTCGAGTGCATCCAGTTCTTTGTAATGTTCAAGCGGCACCATGGTTATCTGCAGACTTCGCTCTTCATCAGTGGAAATCTGTATTGAGGGCCGAGCGGGGAATACAGCATGAACTTCATCCTCTGAGTCACTACCGAAGATCAATGAAGGAACAGATGGTCCTGGCCTGGTGGACTGGGACGGACCTGAATAAATTATATCCTCCTCCTCCTCGGTGTCACTGCCGAAGACAGGGATGGTTGCGTTAGTTTTGTTCTCCGGTTTGTGACATCTTTCCGTGTCTTCGAAACTCGGTAGGAAGTATTTGGCATCTTCATACTTGCGAACTTCGTTCACGGAAAATGGATTCAACTCTCCTGCCACTGTGTACTCGAGGCCGTCCCTAGAATACTTCATGCACTGATGCTGTGTAGAAGGGATGATATTGTATTCGTGTAGCCATGGTCGGCCGAGCAGAGCATTGTAGCACGTCTTGGCGTCTATAACATGGAATTTGATGTCTGTGACGAGCACCCCGAAGCGTAGCGTCAATATCACAGATCCAAGAGTCTTTGAGGATTGAGAGTCGAAACCGGAGATGGTGATTTTGTCCCGGGCGAGGTGTTGGACACTCATGCAAATCTCCTTTAACACTCGCACATTGAGTAAATTGACAGACGATCCGTTATCGACCAAGATTTTTCCTATCTTTATGTCATGGCAGTATCCTGAGACATAAAGTGGGCGATTGTGTTCACACGTTCCGAGGAGAAGGTCTTCATCACCAAAAGCAACGTCGGCTGTGTGCACCTCTTCCAATTCATCCCTCATCTTTTGTTCGGCTAGGAAAGCTTGGAACTGGTCCGGATCTTGTAGGGCCTTAACCAAAGAATCCCTCGCCTCTTTTGAGAGCAATAGGGCATCGAGAATGCTGAGTTGTGAGGGTGGCTTTCTCAGATGCGCCAAGACATTGTAATCTACTTTATTCCTTTTTGGGGGATTCTTGGCGGTTAACTCTTCCGCAACTTGGTCATCCAAAGCGATGTCTTCAGAGACCTTCTCTTTCCCTTTGTTTTTCTTATTCAAGGGTCCGAGGTTCTTTTCGGGTAATGTTCGATTGCGCAGCTGTATATTCTCGCAGGCCTTTGGTTCTTTTTCTTTTCCCAAAATGGATTCTTCGAAGAGGGGACCAAGCTCTAGCTCTTCATCGGAGTCGCTCCCAAACGTAGGCACTTGTGACCCGGTAGTGTTAACCATGTGACAATTGCCGGCAGTTCTTTCAAGTTCTTTAGTCGTATTTCTTCGCTCTCGGCGAATTTTACGTTTTTCCCGTTTAAATCGTTGTCGATTAGCGACGTATCCTTGCCACCATCCATTGAAAGCTTTGCAATCTTGGGTGGAATGCGAGACCCTCTGATGGTATAAGCAATAAGAAGGGTGCATTTCTACCGCGCCAGTAACTTCTTCTTCAGAGGGTGGTAGCTTCATGCCCATCGATATGGCCTTAGCAAATTTCTTTTTTATCTTGAATTGGCTTTTGTCAGTGGTGGAGGCATTTTGCTCCAACGGGATCATTTCAGCTCCTTCCTCAAGTCGCTGACGCTTGGCCCTTTCGAATATAGCCGTCTCGCGTTCTCGATCAGCCTTACTTTTCAACCGAGCTTCATTAAGAAACGCGCTAATCATTTCAACTGGTAACCCTGGGGTTTTTGATTCGGCATTTGCCCCCAGCGTTTCAGTGCCAGAAGTTCCTTCATCGTTCGTGGTCGAATGGGAGATCATATGACAGCTTGCCACATATTCGTCAGACTCATCCGATGAACTTTCTCCTTCATCTTCTTTTTGGAAGACGTGATCAAGGAAATCTTGGAGCGTAATGGGAGTTCGCGCCTTTTGGTTATATTCATCCAGCGCGTCGATTCGCTTTTGTAAGTCCGTGCGCTTGTCATCAGGCTTCACGGGCTTCTTAGATTTCTTCTTCTTCTTTTTCGAAGATTTTGACGGCTGGCTATGAACGCTTGAACTACCACCATCGGTCTTCGGAGTCGGTCGTGGCTTCAACATCCCCTCAATAACCTGCGGTTCCAAGGGGTTCTTCCACTTGACCGCTGGGCAGGTTTGAAGATCATTTAGCATTCTCCTCGTTTTGGCCGATAATACAACCTCCCAGGGAGCCTCTTCAATGACGGAGCATGTTGCCCCCGGCGCATTCGTTCCCTTATAGGTGTGAGGCTGCGGAGGGTTCACCTTCCATTTGTCAGATAGCGCAAATTTGCCCTGACGGTACTGATTCTCCAGCCAATTTTTGAAGACGTAACAGTCTTCGATTGGATGTCCCAACACTCTATGATAAGGGCAGTAATTAGGATCGTTAACGTCACTTGGTTGCGACGGACGTTTTGGATCTGGCAGATTTATGAGCCTGTTGCGCAATGCCAGCTCGAATAACCTTCTTGTTTTATCACGGGGGAAGGAGTAAGCCCGTCCCATCCTGTCCTCAAGGGGTACGTACGGGCGTGTATTATTTGGACGAGCAACCGGCTTCGAATCGTTCGGTTGTTGTTGGGCATTAGCGACGACGATCGCTTTTCCCTTTCCTTTGTCGTTTCGGGAATCCGGCTTCGGGAGAGGGGGTTTATGGCCCATCTAGTCCATCTGCGCCAATTTGTCGATCAAAGCCTGGAAGGAAGTCGGCTTGAAGAACATCATAAATTGTGAAATGGTTGCTCGTGGATCGAGTGTTCCAACAAACATTCCCACCGCAGGGGCTTCTTCTATGCGCTGTTCACACTTAGACCATAGATTACGCCACCGTATAGCGTACTGAACCCATGTCTCGCCGGGTTTTACCCTGGCATTGATCAGTGCCGTCATCGGGGTACGCTCGCTGGCACTTGCAAAACGTTGGGTGAAGAGCAGCTCCATCTCCGCAAAGGTTTTAATAGAGTCGTTGGGGAGCTCGGAATACCACTCGAAAGCCGTATCTGATAAGCTTCCAACGAATTGGCGCAGCAAGAGTTTGTCGTCGCCTCCAGTGTTACCACAAAGCGCCCTGAACTGGGCAACATGTTGATGGGGATTGCCGGTCCCCTTGTAGACATGAAACTTAGGAATTGTGTAACCTGGCGGGTACTTGATTTGGTCATACCAGCCCGGATATGGCCGTCCCGTTTTTACAACGTGGCCGGCTGCTTCGGCCGCCTGATGCACCCGTATTTGTTGAGCAATATATTCATCCAAATCAGCTTTTGATATGGTATCCTCTTTAGCTGCGGATAGAGCCGGTAGAGGATTCGATGTCTCTCCCCTATCATCTTCAAGAATGATCGGGGGATCTCCAACAGGTGGATCTGGTTGAATCATCATACCCACCACATCTTAGAATAGGAGGGCCATTTTCTTTATGTTGGCTGCCTGTTCCGCAGCCTCTTTGTCTCTCTTTTCCAGTATTCGGCGGAGGAACTCAGCGTCGGCCTCTTCCTCTTGGCGTTCATCTAAGGACGTCTCAGGATTCTCTTTTGGCCCCGTGAGTGCAGCCATTGTAGTCATCATCTCCTGGAGCTTTTGTTGCTGCTCCTGAGACTTGGTCACTGACCGGGTAAGCGGTCGGTGGCCCGTAGAAGTACGACTTTCTTCTTTTCCCGAAGCCATATAGATTGTATGTACTATCATGCCCCCTGACTTGGGGCGTTTAGGTTCGCCGCTTTTAGATTTTGTCATCGTCGCGGGAGCCTTCTCTGGTCTTTTCCTTTTATGGACCTTTGAGGTTGAAGGAGCCGTTGAAGTGGGCCTCCTAGCATTTGTTGCCCCCTGCCGTTTAATGGGGTGGTTCTTGTCTTTTTCCACCTTCGCCCTTTTCTGGCGACGGAAGTGGTTTGAGTCAATCACGGAGTCTTGAACTCTCCGCCAGACTTTATAAATTTTGGACGACAACCGTTGAGAGGGCTGTTCTTGTTTTGCCTCCGGAGCCTTCTCCACGGGCGGAGGAGATCTTTTCAATACGGCGGTTGGGGAGTTCTTTCTCACTTTCCTCAGTAATTCAAAGCTGTTCCCAGTTGGAACAGCAGCGTTGACCTCCGCCATCGGAGCAGGCGGGGTTAGCCCTGAAGGGGAGTTACCTCCTGCTTTCCTTATTCGTTGCCAATGACGACGTCGCGCACGACGAGCCATTGGGACTGGCTCGGAAATCGGGATAGTTTCTTGTTGCCCCCTGTTTGGGTGTGGGGTAACTGCCGGTGTCAGCCTATCAAAGACTGATGCTTTTTGACCAGCTGAAGGAGGAGTAGGAACCGTCAATCTTGTGAAGACTGACTTTCTGATAGGAGAAGCCGCTTCAACGACTTCCGAAGCTGTGGCCGTTGCCCTCTTTGGGACAGCCACTTTATGATCCTGACCTAGCCTGGTGAAAACAGAGGCTGTCAGCTTAGTAGCGGGCGACCCGTTGACAGGGGTCGTGGTAGCAGTGAGCCGGTCGAATACCGACTCCTTGTTCGCTTCTGGTGCGGATATCGGCATAGAGAAGCTTGCAGGGGGGACCATGGTCCCGAAAAACAGGCCGGTGGTGGCCTGGGTCACCTGGCCTACCGGCAGAGTAAGGAAAGACGCCGCTTGGGGCCCATACGTCACCCCTCCTGGTGAAGTGGAGCGTTTGTTGCAGTGGCATCTCGAGCAGCTGGTGCAATTGGAGGCCATTGAATCTCGAATTCTGCGCCAGATAAAAGACCAAATCTTAGCAACTTGAAATCCGAGGACAACCATTTAACAAACCGCGATTGATTCGCGAAGACGACACACGAAGTGTGGAGTGGAAAGAGGAAGATGTCTCACCGGGCGTGCCAGAATCTGTTCCCCTCCGAACGGCGGCCTGCGACGTTGGGACGTCACGTAACCGAGGTTCGGGGCAGATGCTATTTGGTTTTTATCCTTCCACCTCTCCGAAGATGCCAAGTTGATTTATGGCACCGTGTATCGAAGGTTTAGACGGATGCGGCCGATGTAGCAGACTTTGTCAGATTCCCCCTCAGGGTGAGGGGTTTTTGACTGTGGGGACGCTCTTCCCTGCAGGCGCAAGCCCCTGCAGTTAATTACACTATCGCGTTGCGATAACAACTTTCTCCTTCTCCAGAATTTCACTTCGTGTCGTGTATGTTTATTTTATTTGTGGTTGCCCGTGGATTGTATACGGAGACTTAGTGATGTCGTCGCCCATAGGACGTGGATTAGTCCAAATCCGTGTTTGCTTAGATTTGAGTTTGGTGTTTTTAGTTTAAGGATGCATTGGTCGCGTTGCGACTAAGATCAACTTAAACGTTCATCGAGGATACGCTAGTCCTGTTTTGGACTAAGATCGACCTGACGTAGTGATTGATTTAATTATCCGGCCGTCGGGACTCGTCACCTCTCTGACGTCATTGAGGGATTACAACGACATACGTCTGAGGAATTCCGAGATGTACCCTTGAACCAAAGTTGGTTTGAGATTTCATTGTTTATTTAGATGTCTAAGGACACGTTAACCGTATTTGGGGTTAAGATCAACTTAGACGGGACCGTTTAGATCCGACAAAAGAGCGTTTGGGCCCTATTATGTCAGTTTAGGGATGTAGCGGTCCATATTCCAATTTAGGGACGTGGTGGTCCATTATTAGTTTAGGGACGTTTCGGTCCGATTTTAGTTTAGGGACGTTTCGGTCCGTCACCAGTTTAGGGACGTAGTGGTCCGTCACCAGTTTAAGGACGTCTCGGTCCAATATTAGTTTAGGGACGTTTCGGTCCGATATTAGTTTAGGGACGTTTCGGTCCGATATTAGTTTAGGGACGTTTCGGTCCGATTTTAGTTTAGGGACGTTTCGGTCCGTCACCAGTTTAGGGACGTAGTGGTCCGTCATTAGTTTAAGGACGTCTCGGTCCAATATTAGTTTAGGGACGTTTCGGTCCGTCGCCAGTTTAGGGACGTAGTGGTCCGTCATTAGTTTAGGGACGTTTCGGTCCGTCGCCAGTTTAGGGACGTAGTGGTCCGTCATTAGTTTAGGGACGTTTCGGTCCGTCGCCAGTTTAGGGACGTAGTGGTCCGTCATTAGTTTAGGGACGTTTCGGTCCGATATTAGTTTAGTGGTCGTTGGGACTCGTTACCTCTCTGACGTCGCTGAGGAATTACAACGACAGATGTCAGAGGAGTTCGGAGATGTACCCTCGAACCGGTCATGACTTGGTTTATGAGGGGCATTTAATTTAAGGACTTACAGCCAGGATTGGGTTAAGTCCAATTTTTATTTTAGGCTTTGCCAGATTAGAAGAATCAATCTAAACAGGGCTTTGCCCCTTTCATTATTTTACAAGTCTGATTTGGGCCAGGCCCTTCTAATTAATGAGTTACAAGGACTCAGGAATTCTCCAAACAGGGCCTTGCCCTTTTTATTTATTATTTTTTTTTTCTGCAATTGGGCTAGGCCCTTTTAAATAATGAGTTTCAGAAACTCAAGAAGTTTTTACAAACAGGGCTTTGCCCTTTTATTGTTCTGTAATTTAGTTTGGGCCAGGCCCATTTGAATAACGAGTTTGCAGAAACTCAGGAATTTTTCCAAACAGGGCCTTGCCCTTTTCTTATTTCAATTTAGTTTGGGCCGGGCCCAAAACAAGGGGTTGCAGAAACCCTAGAAATCTTCAGATTGAAGAACACAAGTGCATGGCACTTTGATTTGAATTTGGATCAAAGGAAAACAAGTTCTTGTTTTTTCCTGATCATACAGAACCGAGGGTTCATATTAAGTGCAAGGCACTATTCATTATTTTTTTATTTATATTTTTTTTAGAACCAGGGGTTCCTATCAAGTGCAAGGCACTATTTATTTTCTCATTTTCTGTTCTTCAGAAATTTTTACCTTCTTTTTTTTTTTTTTGGTTCTTGATTAATCTTCAAGAGCTCTCTTTTTTCAGAAGCTTTTTCCCTCTCTCGATGATGATTGATTATCTCATGCCTTTGAATGAGGCCTGGGGTCTTATTTATAGTGCCCACCAATTTGTTGGATTTGTTAACAAAATCTTTCATGAATAATTTTGGGAATTTTCCCACCATTGGATCAGAGATCCAAGGGTCCCTGTTTTACAGGAGAACAGAAAAGATCCACTTAAATTTTCATTCAGTTGCTGCGCAACTCACCAGCGGGTGACACGTGTCCCGCATCTGTGCGCTTGCGCAGTTGCGGTTGCGCAACTGCGCAGACACGTGTCGCGCATCTGTGCGCTTGCGCAGTTGCGATTGCGCAACTGCGCAGACACGTGTCCCTCATCTGTGCGCTTGCGCAGACACGTGTCCCGCATCTGTGCGTTTGCGCAGTTGCGATTGCGCAACTGCGCAGACACGTGTCACGCATCTGTGCGCTTGCGCAGTTGCGGTTGCGCAACTGCGCAGACACGTGTCACGCATCTGTGCGCTTGCGCAGACACGTGTCACGCATCTGTGCGCTTGCGCAGACACGTGTCACGCATCTGTGCGCTTGCGCAGTTGCGATTGCGCAACTGCGCAGACACGTGTCACGCATCTGTGCGCTTGCGCAGACACGTGTCGCGCTGCCATGCATTTGCGCAGTTTAAGTCTTAATTTTGTTTTCTGAAGAGCCTTGCTCTGATGGGACGCACTGTCTCGGGCGTTACGCTGCCGAATCACCTTCTGCCATGTGGCAAATTGCGCGCTGCGCACGGAAACCGAAGCGTTGCTTCGAATTTTGAATTTTCAAAATTCAGTAGAGCCTTGCTCTGATTGGGGGAAACAGGGACCTTTTCTTCTTTCCACTCCACACTTCGTGTATCGTATTCGCGAACAAATCGCGGCTTGCTGTGGTTGCCTGTGGATTCGAGGTACTTAGATTTGGTGTCTTGCTCCGTGCAGAAAACACAAGATCAATGGCTTCAAGCTGCACTGCCTGCAACTGCAACTCTCGCTCCGTCCTTGCTGGAGGAGTGACTTATGGGCCCCAAGCGGCCTCCCTTTTCAAGATGCCAGTGGAGCAGGTAACTCAAGCCACCGCTGGACTATTCTTCGAGACCCTGCTCCCACCGATGAGCTTAAATGCCCTAATGACATCGCAAGAAGCTCCAAAGAAGTTGGTATTTGATCGGCTTGCTGCTACCGCGGCCCCTCTCAACGGGTCGCCCAACTTCAATACCTCAGTTTTCAACAGACTGGGCCAGAACGTCTACAAGCCCGCGATACCCGATACTGCCATCCTAAAGCGGATAGCCATCCCGACTCAATCGGACGGAATTATTGGAAATGCTCCTCCTTCTAAGAAGTCAGTTTTTACAAGGCTGGCCATTCCGGTTGCTGCTCCAGGCGAGGTCCTCAAAGCTGCTTCCCCTGCCCAGAGGGGGCACGACGAAGTCACCCTTACGGCTAAACCAACTCCATTCGCACGACACGCTCGCCGTCGCCATTGGCGCTGAGTGAGGAAGGCTGGGGGCAACTCCCCCTCTGAGATAACTCCGCCAGCTCCGATGGTGGAAATCAATGCTGCTGTTCCGACCGGGAATAGCTTTGAACCGCTGAGAAGGGTGCGCAAAAACTCGCCAACTGCCGCATTGAAAAGATCTCCTACACCTGTGGATAATGCCCCAAAGGTGAAGCTAGAGCAGCCCCCTCAACGGCTGTCCTATGAAATTTACAAGGTCTGGCGTCAAGTCCAAGACTCCGTAATGGATCAAGACTATCTCCGACAACAGAAAAAGATGAAGGTTTGGCAGGAGAAGGACTACTCTGTCAAGCCAGAAAAAGCAACAGCTGGCTGGGTGCCCACTGCAACGGTTCCCTCAACGTCAATCACTCAAAAGAAAAGGAGGCCGCAAAAATCCCCTGTGAATATGGCGAACCGTAAAAGCGCTGAGCACAAACGCCCCAAGTCTGGGGGCATAATGGTGCACACTGTTTATATGGCATCCGGGAAAGAGGATAACCGCGCTTCGGTGGGTCACCGACCGCTCACCCGATCCGTGACAAAAGCCCAGGAGCAACAACAGAACCTTCAGGAAATGATGACTGTAATGGCCGCACTTACCGGGCCAAAAGAAAACCCGGAGGCATCATCAGAGCAGCGTCATGAACAAGAAACTGACGCTGACTTCTTACGCAGAATCCTCAAAAAGAAGGACAAAGAAGCCGCAGAGCAAGCGGCTAAGATAAAACAAATGGCGCTGCTCTTCCAAGATATGGTAGGGATGATGCTACAGCCGGACCCTCCAGCTGAAGACCCTCCGATCATTATTGAAGACGATAGAGGGGAAACATCTAATCCTCCTCCGGCTCTTTCAGCATCCAGGGAGGAAACCATTTCCAAGAACGCTCTGGACGACTACATAGCTCAACAGATACGAGCTCACCAGGCAAATGAAGCGGCTCGCCAGAAAATTGTTAAAACGGGGCGACCCTATCCAAGTTGGTATGACCAAATCAGTTACCCGCCGGGATATACGATCCCTAAGTTCCACGTATATAAAGGGACAGGGAATCCGCATCAGCATGTCGCTCAATTCAGGGCCTTATGCGGCAATACTGGAGACGATGACAAATTGTTGCTTCGCCAATTCGTCGGCAGCTTAGCAGAAACAGCCTTTTAATGGTATTCGGAGCTACCTAACGACTCTGTCAAAACATTTGCGGAGATGGAGCTACTGTTTATACAAAGATTCGCGAGTGCTAGTGAGCGCACCCCGATAACAGCACTGATAAATGCCAGGATAAGGCCAGGCGAAACATGGGTCCAATACGCAACACGATGGCGGAACCTATGGTCGAAGTGCGAACAACGCATTGAAGAAGCACCTGCAGTAGGCATGTTCGTGGGCACTCTTGATCCGCAAGCAACCATCTCGCAATTCATGATGTTCTTCAAGCCAACTACTTTCCAGGCATTGATCGACAAGTTGGTCCAAATGGATCAGATGGGACATAAACCGTCCCTCCAAAGCCAGACTCTCGAACTGAGAAAGAGAAAGCGATCGTTGTTGCCAATACTCAACAACAGCCGAGCAACTCAAAGCCGGTTGTACGCCAAAACAATGTGCGACCACGCCCATCCCTCAAGGAGAGACTGGGACATCCTTACTCGTTTCCTCAGAATAAAACAAGGAAACTGTTCGAACTGGCAGTGCGCAACAGACTCATCAATCTGCCGAGTCCAAAACGTCCGTTGCAACCAGGCGATGTCAACGATCCCAATTATTGCCCTTACCACCAAACGGTAAGTCACCCGATCGAGGATTGCTTCGTCTTTAAGGGATGGATCGAGGATCAGTACCTACAAGGAAAGTTCGCGCTGTCTGAAAAGTGGAAAGTAAACCCATCACAGCCGCACACTCCAAAGAAGACGGACGCACCGGGGGCAACTTGCCACGTGATCTCCCATTCATTTACGGACGATGAAAAAACTCCTTGCACTGAGAAACTGGGGGCAGAGCCTGAGCCGGAATTCGTGTGGCCGTCAGACGAAATGATCGACGCTTTTCTAGATGAGATTCGTCTAAAAAGTAAAGCTGATCGGGAGCGCGAGATGGCCATATTTGAAAAGGCCAAACGCCTGCGACTGGACAAAAGGGTCGAAACACTCCCACCATATCAAAGTACATCCGCCGCAAATGAAAGCAGGATCAAGATAAGGAAACGATTCGCCAAAGCCATATCGATGGGGATGAGACTACCCTCTTTCAGAGAAAAATCTCCCGGCGGTATACATATTGATGAAACGGACGTACATCCTAACTTCTGCTTATATCATCAGAGGATCGCACATCCTACTGAAGACTGCAACTCCTTTAAGTATTGGTGGCAAGGGTATGTTGCTCACAGGCAACACTTCAACAGGACAAAGCGTGAAGCTCATAGACAGCGGAAAAATGCGACGAATGAGCGTAAAAGAATTGCCGGCAATTATCATAGGGTTGATCCCGGGGGATCGCGAGTTCTCACCTTCGGGAGCGACTCCGACGAAAAAGTAGCCCACGGTCCTCTCTTGAAGGAATCCATCTCTGAAACGAAAGAAAAGAAGAGCTGCGAGAACGTTCAGCTGCGCAATCGCACGCTGCCCGAAAAGAGTCTCGGACCCGCAAACAAGGGATCGAACAAAAGGGATAAGGGGAATGGAAAAGCGACCTTCGTCGCCAACGCTCAACAACAGCCGAGTAACCCGAGACCGTTTTGTCGTCAAAACAACAAGCCGCGATACCTCAATGAGAAGTTGAAACGTCCTTACTCGTTTCCCAAAGATAAAACAAAGAGATTGTTCGAGTTAGTAGTGCGCAGCGGGCTCATTACTCTGCCAGATCCAAAACGTCCGTTGCAGCCAGGTGACGTTAACAATCCTAACTATTATCCCTACCACAGAGTAATGGGTCACCCACTCGAAAATTGCTACGTCTTCAAAAACTGGGTTGAAGACCAATACCAACAAGGCAAGTTCGCGCTGCCCGAAAGGTGGAAAGTAAACCCGCCACAACAACATACTCCGAAAAAGGCGGATATGCCGGGGGCATCATGCTCATTCATAGGGAAATCCCCATAGACCGAAAAGTCAATAAACTAGAGATGCGTCTCAAACACGGCGACGGCGGACCGAAACGTCCTTAAACTAACGGCGGACCGCAATGTCCTAAAACTTGCAAATGACCGAAACGTCATTAAACTACTCCCAACCTGCAGCATCTTCAGGCTGACGTGCCAAAAAAAACGGTACGTCCACAAGAAAAATGGGCACGGATGAAAACCCGAAAGGGCTCTGTGAGTATAAACAGCAGGGCTACCGGCGAGTGTTCGTGAAAACCCGAAAGGGCGCGACCTCGTTTAAAAAAAAAGAAAGAAAAAAAAAGAAAAAAGAAAAAAAGGAATAAAAAAAAAGAATAAAAAAAACGGTATGTCCACAAGCAAAATGGGCACGGATGAAAACCCAAAAGGGCCCCGTGAGTAAAAACAGCAGGGCTACCGGCGAGTGTTTGTGAAAACCCGAAAGGGCGCAACCTCGTTAAAAGACACTTACAGGATCCTCTCGACCTTGTAAGGAGAAACCACCTGCATGAGATCCTTACGACTCACAAGAGAGCAACACACTTAGGGATCCTCACGATTCCTAAGGAGAAATTACACTTGTGAGATCCTCACGACTCGTAAGGAGAACTCTCTTATGAGACCCTCACGGCTCATAAGATTTGAAAGTCTTAAGTTAAAGAGACCTGAACCTGTTCTTAAGCAACCCCCATAACATCCGATATGGCCCTACAAGCGGCTCAATACCGACCCTTGTATACAATCCACGGACGCGAATAAACATTTTCCTAACCAAGTCCCACCCGTGACTGGGGATATGTCCATACGATGAATAACCCTTGTAAGTCCTTTCGACTTATAAGGAGAAAACCCTTTTGTAAGATCCTTACGACTTACAGGGGAACATACACTTAGGAATCCTCACGATCCCTAAGGAGAAAACACACCTACGAGATCCTCACGACTTGTAGGGAGAAATACCTTTGTGAGACCCTTACGGCTCATGAAGTCAAAAGCCTTAGTTGACGGGATCCTAACCCTGTTCGCTAAGCCACCTTTGTTCGACATCGACAGAGGCAAATGATGATTCGCTCCTGGCAATATCCCAGTTGTAGCGATGCTGATGCCTAAACCAGTATCAAATTCCAAGTCCTGTTAAGGCAAATGATGATTCGCTCCTGGCAATATCCCAGTTGTAGCGATGCTGATGCCTAAACCAGTATCAAATTCCAAGTCCTGTCATGGCAAATGATGATTCTCTCCTGGCAATATCCCAGTCGTAGCGATGCTGATGCCTAAACCGATATCAAATTCCAAGTCCTTTTACGGCAAATGATGATTCGCTCCTGACAATATTCCAGTCGCAGCGATGCTGATGCCAAGATTGGATCAGATCCCAAATCCCCTAATCGCGAGAAAAAATCAGCGAGCAAAAAAAAATGCATATGAAATCGCCGAAATGATGGGGCAACTTGCAACAAAACAGCAAGTAAAAATGTATGCATACAAAAACAGCCGAAATGATTGGGCAACTCGCAATAAAAAGCAGCGAGTAAAAAGAAAAATAGCCGAAATGATTGGGCAATCGCGACCTCCGCGATATAAAAGCTGAAATGATAGAGCATCACGGAAATTAAAAAAAAATTCTGAAAGAATGAAACTTTTTGCCCTA
Source organism: Agapanthus africanus (assembly GCA_030015575.1). Lineage (NCBI taxonomy): Eukaryota > Viridiplantae > Streptophyta > Magnoliopsida > Asparagales > Amaryllidaceae > Agapanthus > Agapanthus africanus. The sequence continues at coordinate 747,963,055 of CM057342.1, read as the reverse complement.
CAGGTGAGATCACATCGATCCTTGTATACAATCCAGGGGCACAAACAAAGAGGGAACCATACATTCCCAACAGGTTCTATCAGAGAACGAAGCCAAATCTCGACGGTTCACAGACAACCTAGAGACAATCTCGACATTTGTCACAATATTGCAGACACAATGTCAACAAACGAAGCAAAGGAAGATCCCTAGCTTCAGGGTCTCGACGTCGATATCGACAACTTAGAGATCACCAACGGCGTTTCTCCTCATTCCAACCAGATGCAGACGAGATGTTAACAACAACGTTATTCCTCCAACAGGATTAGGACACACCAAAGCAAACGAAGCGAAGGCCAAATTCCTAGCTTCAACGTCTTGACGGTAACTCATATAAAACCGGAAAGACAATCAGAAACCATCCCACATGGAGTGGTCACCACCACAACATTCGTCTCGATACAGAAGACAAGGTGTCACTATAGCGTCCTTCCTCCGACCGGATTCAGACGCGACAAAGCAAATGAAGCAAAAGGCCAAATTCCTAGCTTCAGGGTCTTGACAGCAAGTCATATAAAGCCTGAAAGTCAATCGGAGATCATCTCGCACCAGTACGGAGTGGTCACCACCTCGACGATCATCTCGATACAGCAGATGAAATGTCACTCCAGCGTTCTTCCTCCAGCAGGGTTCAGACGCGACACTCAAACAAACGGAGCCATGGCAAAATCCCTAGTTCCAAACCTCGACGGTTCACATGCAACCTAGAGACAACCACGACATTCGTCTCAATACAGCAGAGGCGATGCCAGCAAACGAAGCAAAGGCCAAATTCTTAGCTTCAGGGTCTTAACGGCAAGTCATATAAAGCCTGAAAGACTATCGGAGATCATCCCACACCAGTGCGGAGTGGTTATGACTCATCGGGGCTCTCCAAAATGAGCCTAACCTCAAGTAAAAAGCGGTATGGCAAATTCCTAACGCTTGCTCTTCCGACGGTCAAACTGCCAAGGAGGATTGCTTGAAGACGTCTTGTCCAGCCCCCGAAGGGATCAGAGACACGGCAGTCGCAGGGCTACTCGAACAGCACGATTGCCTTTCGAGGGATATATCAGCTCATGCGACGGTACGACGGCCAAAACCCTAAGTACCACAGACCCTAACGGACTTCTTTCGTAAAGAGCAGAAGTTAACTATGACGTTAGGATATTCTTGCGAGATCTGCTCGATCCCTTTCGACTCGTGAGGAAATTGATGTCTTTGCGAGAACTTCTCGATTCTTCTCGACTCGTGAGATAAAGCCTTAGGCAGTAGGGATTAAAAAACCTGTTTCCTAAGCACTGGGACCCTGCAAGTCGGCCCAAAACGGTCTCTTGCATACTATGCACGGGTCTCACTCTCCAAAGTCGAATCTCGACAAGGAGGGAAACAACCGCTTACGTGTCCTCTCGGCTCGTAAGAGGGAAAACTCTCTCATAGGATCCTTACGACTTATAAGAGAAAACACACTTAGAAATCCTCATGACTCTTAAGGAGAAAATACACCTACGAGATCCTCACGACTCGTAGGGAGAAAAGTCTTTATGAGACCCTCACGGCTCGTAAAGTTGAAAAGTCTTAGGTAGCAGATCCAACCCCTGTCTCCCAAGCCATCACTGTCCTGCAAAGAGGTCAAGATGGACCATCTATGAGCCACACTTGCCAAAGCTACATGCCACTGAAATGGAGAACTTACTCATGAGCATATAAACTACTTCACGCCAGAGTAAGACAGAAAAAATGGAAGGGTGCGGCTGATGGGGATAAGGGTTTGGAACTATATCCCTTAAGAGTTGAGATTTGAGTCAATGATAAATGACGACGCTTGTGTCCGCTCGTTATCTTCTCAGATCAAGATTCTGAAAGTGATACACCAACCCGAAACTGGTCATACGCCATGCATAACTCTGCATAACTCTGCACTACTTCACCCACGTACATACTTACGTGGGCAAAGTAGTGGGAGGCATTTGTTCCCGCCAAAAATTTCTGCGCAAAAGAGTCCAAGGTATCAAATGGCAGCGATACGCTTAAGGAAATACGAACCAGTATTTTCCGGGCTGTTTTTTGACAAACTCCTGAATGAGAAACGGATAAATTCTGATTGTATCGAAAGCATCTCGAAAAACCATTCGATTTGATATATTATGGGCTTCATAATTCATCCGGGATCAAAAGTTATGAGGCATTACGTGTCCACACGTGATAGGCTTTTAAGAACCCGCTGGAGGAGTTAAAAGATATAATAAAAACTTAGAAAAGACCCCAATGGGGCATCACGTGCTCACACGTGACCATGGGCCACGTGCAGACACGTGATGGGCTCTTAAGGCCTCTAAAATAATGAATAGAATTAAATTCTAAAATCTGTTCCCTGATTAAAAATCAAAAGTTACCTCAATGAGGTATCACGTGCTCACACGTGACCAATGGTCACGTGTTGACACGTGATGGTTAAAACAACAATATGAACAAGCGACTGTTAAAGGAAGCAATTTGGGGGTCACGTGCTCACACGTGACCAAGGGTCACGTGCCAGCACGTGACAGGCTTTGAAAGCCTTACAGTTTAATAACATTAAAATTCTAAATTTCTCTAAAATCTTTCGAAATAGAATTAAAATTCTAAAAGTTTCTAAATCTTTCCAAATGGAAAAGGATTATAGGGACCGTTGGATTAAAGATCCAAGGGTAATTAAAAATCACCAATTTATGGAAAAATCTTGGACAAGGAAAGATTTCCCCTAAATCTCACCGAAAATAACAAACAGAATATCTTTGGATTTAAAATCCAACGGTGAATAAAATTCACTGAATGATCTAAAGGCTCATATTAAATATGAAAACAAATCAAATCTTTCAATGAAAGATTTGCTAAACAAATTGATTCTTTTCCTTCTCCTATAAATAGGAGCCAAGAAGAGAAGAGAAGGGATCTACGTTTTTTTGGGGAGAGAAAAACAGAGAGAGGAGAATTTAATTCTCAAGAGGGAAGAAAAGAAAGGAGAATTTAATTCTCAACAAAGAAAACCCTAGGTGAGAAAAGGGAAAAAGATCAACTTCAAAAAGAGAATTTAATTCTCAAAATTTAAGAGTTTAACTCTTCTGCAAATAAAGAACTTAGTTCTTCTTCTGGTTGAAGATCTGTACAGAGCACATCTCCCCATAGGATGAAAATTTAATTCTCATCGGGTCGAGATCCTGCCATGTAGATCCTAAACTTAGAAGGGGAATTGAGTTTTGAGAATTTAATTCTCACAAACTCACAGGAATTTGATTCCTTCTAAAATGAAACTGAGGTTTAACCCTAATCAAGAATTTAATTCTTTTACATATCTAGGAATTTAATTCATTTAAAAAGAAATTAGGGTTTTACCCTAAATAAGAATTTAATTCTTTCACAATAGGGATTTACTTCCTCCAAAACAAAATTAGGGTTTAACCTTACAGAGAATTTAATTCTTAAAATAAAGGGACTTGAAAGATCTCTATGCACATAAAGAATATTGGTCACGTGATGACACGTGATCCCAATCCGTAGTGATCAGAAAAGAAAGAATAAAACCAGGGTCACGTGTCCCCACGTGACCCCTAGAAAGATCCCTAAAAATAAAAAGGAAGAAGCTTTGAGGCAATGCCTCACGTGCTCCCACGTGACTCCCAAAACGCAGAAAGAAAAAGCAAAGGAAATGAAGGCTTTGGGCGCCCTCACGTGTTATCACGTGACCCCTCAGCAAATGTTTTAACAGTCAGCGCACAGATCCCCATCACGTGCCAACACGTGATGCTCAAAATAAAAATGAAAAGTGTTTAACATTTATTCGCAGATTTGAGGATAAAACAAAGGAGATCTGGCTCCACATTTAGGGCGCTCTCACGTGTCCCCACGTGACCCCTAACAAATCCCTTTAATATCTAATGGATGGATGCCTATCACGTGCCCACACGCGATGGCCAGGAAATGAAAAGTGTTTAACACTTAATTGCAGAACGAAGAAAAGGGATCTGGTCCCCTCTTTGGGCGCTCTCACGTGTCCACACGTGACCCCTCTGTCTTTAGTGTTTACACTAATTCGGGGATTATATTTCCAGTGTTTAACACTGATTGTTTCTAGTGTTCAACACTAAATTTAAGATTATATTTCCAGTGTTTAACACTGATTGTCTTTTAGTGTTTAACACTAATTTGAGAGTTCTGTCTCCAGTGTTTAACACTGTTGTTCTCTAGTGTTTAACACTACTTTTAGCCAAATTGGCTAATTTTCCAGAGGCAAAAGTCCCTCCTCCAAATGAATCTCAAAACTGAGGAAATTAAAGACAAAATGTTATCAGAGCCCCCAAACCTCTGTTTAACACTGATGAATGACGAGGGGTTGAACCCAGACAAATGTCTAATGGCCCAAAGGGCCAATATTTCAAACATAATTGGACTTAGCACAAACTGGCCATAAGTTCTCAAATCATCTTGAACTGAGCACATCTGCTCTTTCAACTAACTCATTGGTTCAAGGGTACATCTCTGAACTCCTCTGATATTTGTCGTTGTAATACTTCAACGTCTTCAGAGAGATGACGGGTCCCGACAACCACACATTAATACGGACTGTGGGGTCCTTAAACTCATGGACTAATGCGTCCTTAAACTAACATTTGTTCCTAAAACGGGAATGATGGACCACTATGTCCTTAAACTGGTATCGGACCACCATGTCCCTAAACTGGCAATGGACCACCATGTCCCTAAACTGGAACAATAGAGCCCAAATGCTCTTTTGTCGGATCTAAACGATCCCGTTAAGTCGATCTTAGTCCCAAACTGGACTAACGTATCCTTAACAACCGTTTAAATTGATCTTAGCCTCAAATATGGCTAACGCATCCTTAAACCTTCAAACATATTTTAGTCCCAAATTGGACTCTAGATCCCCCAATCAATTTTGGCTCAAGGGTATATCTCTGAACTCCTCTGACATTTGTCGTTGTAATCCTTCAACGTCGCCAGAGAGGTGATGGGTCCCGACGGCCATACATGTAATGGACCCCTATATCCCTAAACTGGAACAATCGAGCCCCCAAACGCTCTTTTGTCGGATCTAAACGATCCAGTTAAGTCGATCTTAGTCTCAAACTGGACTAACGTATCCTTAACAAACGTTTGAGTTGATCTTAGCCCAAAAAATGGCTAACGTATCCTCAAACCAAAACCCCAAACCCAAATCTAAGAAAACACGGATTTGGACTAATCCACGTCCTACGGGCGACGACATAAATTGGTCTCCGTATACAATCCACGGGCAACCACAAATAAAACAAACACCCACGACACGAAGTGAAATTCTGGAGAAGGAGAAAGTTGTTACCGCGAAGCGGTAGCGTAATTAACTGCAGGGGCTTGCGCCTGCAGGGAAGAGCGTCCCCACAATCAAAAACCCCTCAAGCGAGGGAGAATCTGACGAAGTCTGCTACATCGGTCGCATCCGTCTAAACCTCCGATACACGGTGCCATAAATCAGCTTGGCATCTTCAGAGAGGTGGACGGATAGCACCTATTAGCATCTGCCTCGAATCTCAGGCAAGACGCCCATGTCTTGGCCGCCGTTCGGAGGGGAACACCGAGGTTTCTGGTCTACCAGTCAGGGGGGAGCACTATGAGGAGTTGCTTCCTCCGGATGAATATGTTTTGCCACCAAACCAGTGGTGATGGGCCTCACGCCAGAGAACGCCATTCAGCACCAGTTCCCTAGTCTGATAAAGGTGCTGAACATGTACGAGAGCCTCTTCCTGGAATCCGGAGGTCGGGAGGTCAGTTTTGCGGACTTCATTGCCCGGTTTCTTCCGGAGATTTTGTCGCAACGAGGCAAAAAGTTTGCCAAGCTCGATGATCCCTTCGGCTTTGGGTTGGACCGTCGGCCAGTATTGGAAACTGATCAGAAGGGCTTTTTTCTTCCTGATGTTGCGATCATCCCTCTGTCAGAAATCGCCGCTCCGGGTATTGACGAGGAGGCTTTCTTTCTTGGGTTTCTTGGGCTATGGTTGAGCTGGTTCGCACTCCCTATGCATCCTCGTTACATGAGGCCTTCCGTCTTCTACCCCGTGCATCGCATGGTCGCCAGAATACAAGTGGCTATCGGGATCGCCGAGTTAGCTCACTTATACCATGGTCTTAGCATGGCGGTGGATACCACTGAACCGGGGGTGCATCCTGTAAGTCGATGTACAACACCCCACGACTTGCGGGGAGGCGGAAATATAAAAAACGATCTTGTTCTTTGCTTAAATATCGACTAACCGCATGAATCGAAGCTAAACGATAACTAACATCAAACATAGTTGTTAACAACTACTATGTAAAGGGATTATACCTAAAGAACTGTGTCCTTCGTCTTTACGAACTCCACCTCCTCCTCGGCCTTCTCGAAGTAATAGACGATCCACCCGAGAGCTTTACTCCAAGCTTAGCCTCTAAACTTGAGGCAACTAAACTTCTTTAAGTGCTAATCAAAGAAGCTAGGTGAAATAGAGTGAGGGTTATGGTTTAATGAGTCTAACTAATCCTTGTACTCAACACATGAGAGGGGAGGATTAGGGTTTGAAGAGGGAGAGCTTGAGGAGAGAGAAGATGAAGATAATAATGAAGTGAGAAGAATGAGTTATGATAATATATATCAAGCATTTCTTTTTATCAAGAAAAGAAAAGAAATGAATTTAACAACCATGCTTGATAATATCTACTGATGATTCACATCCATGAGTCATTAAGCATTTATGATGCATTAATGACATGGATGAATCATCCATATGACTCACTAATCACATTCATTGTATATGCCACCTAAACCTCCTTAGTCACCATCTTCTAGAAGCTTCTCGCGCAATTACGAGAATGCCCCTCCTTTTCGCAAAAATACGGAAAAACTTTAGACTGTATAAATCCAATAACCGGATACCAGTAACTGGCTTAAATCAAAGCCGACTGGTAAAAACTGTCCGAAAGTCGTACGTGCGTAAACACACGTATGCGTCTGAACCCTTGTCGTAAAACCATACGACCTCTATATCGTTTCGCCTGGAGTAGGGAAACTCTCTGTGTGGGACTCTAGAGACTCGACTACTACGCTGGCAGTGGGTTTAACCACAGACCGCAAGCGGCACTAGCTGTATGTAACGGTCCCCAGGTAGATGTCGATAAGAAGGCCGATGAGGAAACCCATCCGAACTCCTACTGAGTCTGATGTGACAATCTCCATACATTCCGGTCCGTTCGTCTAAGACTATCGCATATCGGGTCTAGGGGCGGCAAGCGTCAGTCCCCTAATAGCGGTATAAGTCGTGTCGGAGCGAAGCCCATTACACCCTGAGAAATTACTGGAACCTACCAGCAAATCTCGCTTGCCCTGGCCAGGGACTTTGCGTAATGGCTCTCTGACACAGCGCGATATCAACCCCCAATACCGGGAGAGACGAATACTATCTAACCGCCACTGCCTCCAAGTGCTCGGGACTGCACCCAACTGCTACCTGTTTGCACGACTCCTTTGAGCCGTGGTAGGGTAGTAATCTAAGAACAGTGGGACACACTCGAGGCGAAGTAGCAGTGTCAAGTCTGCGGACTATGCTGTACTCATGTCACCTGGGAACTGTTCACTGACGACTGGTATAAAACCAACCAACAGTTCTCGGTGAGTCCTGTCCGGTGTACCCGTAACCTAACGAGCACCTGCATACTATCTCCAGTACGACGTACTGACGGTTGTGGGACAGACCATCTCCCCAACTGGGATGAGAAGCGTACACACTAGTCTACTCCGGAGTATCGATGCCCTGTCTCGATAATCCAACGACTAGGGACCTGAATAAGGATGTGCTTGTAGACTACCCAGCCCCCACTAGTGTGACTGCCATCACAACGCTGGTAGTCAAGCAAGATCCTAAGAGCTCTATCAATACGTATACTCACATATTAAGATAGAAAAACCAAGTAGCATACTACCATGTTTAGCAAGACTGTTATATACATGTGAATATCCCAAGCTTCCATTAAGTAATATACAAACTAGTATGATACAGTAATGGCCTTCTAGGGCATAAATACTAACAATCTCCCACTTGCACTAGGGCCATGTACTGGCGTATCGAAGACCGATGATCTCGAGTAGCCTCTCGAACTGAATCTGAGGTAGGGCCTTTGTGAATGGATCAGCAATGTTCTCTTCAGAAGCAACTCTCCGAACCTCGATCTCCTGACGATCAATGATCTCCCTGATCAGGTGATACCGCCTTAAGATGTGTCTGGACTTCTGATGGGACCTTGGTTCCTTTGCTAAAGCTATAGCTCCGTTGTTGTCGCAATACAGAGGTATTGGATCAACTATGGTAGGAACCACCTGAAGTTCTGTTAGGAACTTCTTCATCCAGACTGCTTCTTTTGCGGCATCGCAAGCAGCTATATACTCCGCTTCTATCGTCGAGTCAGCAACGGTGTCCTGCTTGAAGCTCTTCCAGCACACCGCCCCTCCATTGAGGGTAAAGACATAACCCGACGTGGACTTGGAATCGTCCTTATCACTCTGAAAGCCGGAATCAGCAAAGGCCTCCAACCTGAGGTCTTTTCCGCCGTAAACCAAGAACATCTCCTTAGTCCTTCTCAGGTACTTGAGAATGTTCTTTACTGCTATCCAGTGCTTCTCCCCTGGGTCTGACTGATACCGGCTTACCACGCTCAGTGCGTAAGCTACATCTGGTCTGGTGCACAACATCGCATACATTATAGAGCCTACCGCAGAAGCGTAGGGTATAATAGACATGTGTTCCCTTTCCAAATCAGTCTTGGGAGACATCTCTTTGGAGAGGGTGATTCCGTGACAAGCCGGTAGATTACCGCGCTTAGAATCTTCCATACTGAATCTTTTCAGTACAGTGTCGATATACCTGGACTGCGAAAGTCCCAACATCCTCTTGGATCTATCACGATAGATCCGAATCCCCAGAATGTAAGAGGCATCACCCAGGTCTTTCATGGAGAACCTGTGTGACAAGAATCCTTTGACAGATTGTAGCATAGGAATGTCATTTCCTATCAATAGAATGTCATCCACATACAAGACGAGGAACACGACACTTCTGGCTACAACTTTACTATATATGCACGGTTCATCTGGATTTTTGATAAAGTCATATTCTTTGACTGTCTCATCAAAACAGATGTTCCAGCTCCGCGATACCTGCTTTAGTCCATAAATGGACTTAAGCAGCTTGCATACTTTCCCGCTGCTCCCACTCTGATTGAAACCCTCTGGCTGATCCATATAGACGCACTCTTCTAAATTTCCATTTAGAAAGGCCGTCTTTATGTCCATCTGCCAGATTTCATAATCATGGAAGGCAGCAATAGCAAGAAGGACCCGAATGGATTTGAGCATAGCCACTGGAGAAAAAGTTTCGTCATAGTCCAAACCAGGTCTTTGACGAAAACCCTTTGCAACAAGTCTAGCCTTATAGGTTTCCACCTGTCCATCTACACCAATCTTTTTCTTGAAGATCCATTTGCATCCTATGGGTTTTACCCCATCTGGAGCAAAGTCCAAAGTCCATACTTTGTTGGTGTACATGGACTCCATTTCGGTCCGCATTGCATCTAGCCATCGTACCGAGTCGCCACTCTGGATGGCCTGCTGGAAGTCAGTAGGTTCATCATCATCTATGATGCAATCCTCTCTATCCCCATCTATGAGAAAACCGTAGTATCTCTCAGGCGGATGAGACGGCCTACTACTCCTGCGGAGGGGTGCGGGAATGTCCTGTTCTTCTTGAACTACTGGTTCTACCAAACTTTCAGTAGCAGTTTGTGGTTCTGGAATTTCTTCCAGTTCTATTTCGCTCCCACTTATTTCCTTTTCTAAAAACTGATGTTCCAGAAAATGGGCATTACGAGAAACAAAAACCTTTTGTTCCTCTGCGTAATAGAAATAATATCCCTTGGAGTTCTTTGGATATCCCACAAACATACATTTTACCGATCGTGCCTCGAGCTTGTCCATATGCTGCTTTTTAACAAAAGCTGGACATCCCCAAATCTTCATATGCTGAAGATGGGGTTTCTTCCCAGTCCACATCTGATATGGAGTGGTTGGCACAGTCTTGGTAGGAGCCCTGTTCAGAAGATATGCTGCTGATTCTAGCGCATAACCCCAAAAAGATCGCGGTAACTCAGCATTACTCATCATGGATCGTACCATATCCAATAGGGTTCGATTCCGTCTCTCCGATACACCGTTATGCTGTGGAGTGTATGGAGGAGTAAGCTGAGAGAGAATTCCTTTCTCTTTTAGGTAACCTAGGAACTCGGCACTCAAGTATTCACCACCTCGATCAGATCTAAGTGTCTTGATACTTTTGCCGGTTTGGTTTTCTACTTCATTCTTATACTCTTGGAATTTCTCAAAAGCCTCGGATTTATGTTTCATCAAATAAATGAATCCATACCTTGAGTAATCATTCGTGAAAGTAATGAAATAGGAAAAACCACCTCTTGCATGTGTAGACATTGGACCGCATACATCGCTGTGTATGAGTCCTAAGAGCTCGCTCGCTCTTACTCCTTGTCCAGTAAATGGAGTTCTTGTCATCTTTCCTTTGAGACAAAATTGACAAGTGTCATAAGTTTGATATTCGAACGAGTCCAAATATCCTTCTCTATGCAACTTAGTCAACCTTCTCTCATTGATGTGACCCAGTCTACAATACTATAAGAAAGCTTTATTTCAATCTGGAGACTTTCTTTTAAGTGTGTTCTGGACATTGAAAATTTGGAGTTGGTTTAAAACATATATACCGTTATTTAGTGTACCGGACCCAATCAAACCATGATTAAGGTGGATGTTAACAACATCTCTTACAAACGTGAAATCATAACCTTTATTTGATAACAAGGAAACTGATATGATATTACACGTTAAGCTTGGTACAAAAAAACAGTTATGTAAAACCAAAATGTGTCCACTCGTCAATCCTAGGTGATAATCCCCGACGGACGCAGCTCCCACGCTAGCTACGTTAGCAACCTTTAGGGTCATATCACCTTCCTTCAACACTCTACGGTTTCTCAGTGCCTGCAATGAATTGCAAATATGAGATCCTGATCCGGTATCCAATACCCAGGAAGTAGAGTTGATCGACAGACAATTCTCAATTACAAACACACCTGAAGTCGAAGCCATAGCTTGCTTCGGTTCCTGGTTCTTGGCGTTCCACGCCTTGCAATCCTTCTTCCAGTGCCCTTTCCTGTGACAATGGAAGCACTCATCCTGGCCAACTACTGGTACCGCAAACTTTTTCTTTCCCTTCCCTCCCACCTTACTAACACCTCCTCTAGGTTTGGTGGCGGCCTTCTTCTTCCTTCCTTTGGCCTTAGCCTTGGACCCGGAAGAAGATGCACCGCTAACAAACATAGCGGGTGTTTCCCTTGCTTTCTGCAAGGTGCCCTCCGCACTCCTTAACATGTTCAGGAGTTCCGGAAGTTCAACTTCTTTTCTTTGAAGGTTGAAGTTCAGGATAAACTGGGCGTAGGTGTGAGGAAGGGACTGGAGAATAAGGTCTGTATATAGCTCATTATCCAAAGTCGTCCCAAGGTCTGCGAGCTCTTCAATATAGCCGATCATCTTTAGGACATGTTCTCCTACCGATGACCCGACAGCCAACCTCGCTCGAAACAAGTTCTTAGAGGTCTCGTATCTTGCTATACGAGATTGCTCTCCATAAAGTTCCTTTGTATGGAGAAATATGCCATCTAGGTTCATATCCTCGTGCCTCCTCTGATGTTCATTGTTCATTGAGGCAGGCACGATGCACTTGGCTTTCGCGCAATCTAAATCCCAGGTTTTGCGGATTTCCTTATCCGCATTGCTGGATTTGGGACCAGGGACAGCAGGTGCCGTAGCGGTGAGGACGTACCCCAATTTGTCATAGGTCAAAGCCATTTTGACATTCCGCAGCCAATCTTTATAGTTTGGCCCTGTCAGTATATTTTTCTCTAAAAGTAACTTAAGTCCAGTCATTTTCAGGGTCGCTGCAATTAGGAGAAAGAGAAGAAAACTCTTTAGCATGATGCTCTTGCAAGTTTAGAGTGGTTTTTAGTTTATCTAAACTGGATGGCTCCCACTGTTTCTCGAATCCTTCCTCAAACCATAAAAGAAGAATTAGCCAGGACTATTCTCACTGTACAATACTTGCTTAACCGTTCAGCCAGGCTAGTGTCGATACTTCGAGGGAGGTTTTCCAATGCTTTCGCGAAGTTCCTTAATTAAATAACCTCTTTTCTCTGGGGGCGTAACCCCGCTGACACCTTTCTTGACACCTACTTGGTTTATAGCATTGATCGTTAAGTGACGAATATCCTGATAAGTAGCATATACTCACAGCAGGATCGGGATCCAAATATCATTGTATGATAATGTTGAAAGAATCCTACCAACATTCATCAAACTCCAAATGGTATGCAACTCTTTGCAAATTTCAGTTTGTTTAGAAATTCCCGATATATATTTTCCCCATGCTCTTATGACCTTGGCGTTAGGTCAAAATGTCATAAGTCACATGTCAAGTTCTACCCATCATTATCTTGTCAATTTGAACCCATCCGTATATATCCTTGACGTTCGGCCAAAATGATAATACGACTGTCCCAAACTAACTCATCTATCTATGCAACAAATGAATACCCAGTAGCTACCAAACACTATGCCTTGGCGTTAGGTCAAAATACATAGCTTGAATACTACTGAATATCCAGATGAAATGACGGAGGGCTACGAATGGTTTTGGCGAAACCGTGAACGTAGTGAACTTGATATAACCGAAGGAACCTGATAGCTTTTAAAAGGAGTGGTTAAATCTCCGCATTTAAAAATATCTGTTTTTAAAATTAACCGAGTGGTTTCTTTTAAATTGTTCCAACGATTAACTTTTGGTTTATTTTCTTTGCATTATAAATAATGCGTCCCATCATTAACCTATCATTGCAGAAAACAACGAAAATACAACGTCCTCTTATGCCATCCGCATTCGCCACGGGGTCCCGTCATCACCCGTTAGGTTACTTAACTAACGACAGAGCGGGGGCTGGGCTAGTGCGGGTGTAAAACATAAGTGACGTCTAAATAGCTATCATATATAGATATTGTACATTCGTCAGACGCAACAATAGGCATTCCAGATCACAGATGAACTTTATTGGATTTGCAAGCAATCCGTGTTTGTTTTGAGCCTGCAACAAAAGACGGATTCAACAGTTGTGATGAATAGCCATTACCCCACCCAAGACCCCAACGGGTACGGCAAACTACCCGCCCGGCAGTTTGTGCACCCCACCTTGGGTCTGTCCTAGGAGCAAAAACAGTAAAATGAAATAATACAACGGTGGCTACAACCGCAACCTGGATGTGCCCCGCAAAATAATATTACAACAAATTACATTTACATCAAATGAATTAAATAATAACCCATCACATAACCCCGGCTATACATCACAACAGTCCAACACAGTTCATATCCACAAACATTAAAAACCATTACAGAAATGTGCAACCCCCTGCCAACCGACATACTAGCAGTTAGGGGAGGTTTACGAACACATTATACAAACACAGATATAATCCATCAAGCAAATACTGTATAATTTCGATCGATTACTTCTCTGTAAATCTGAAACCTGAGTAAAAATAAAATATTCCAGAAAATACCAAATATCACAGAGAAGCAACACAGGAAATTTGGGTTCCTGAATCGCCAACTCGGCGGCGGAAGCGCGGCGGATCGGTGCGATCCGCCGCGGTTCCGCGGCTCTTTAGGCGATTCAGGGGCCCAAATTTCTTGGGTGTTCTTATACTGTCTTTTTAAGCTTTCTGAACCTCCCTGAAAAATTTTAGGACTTCATTTAAAATTCGACAGAAACTTGTGATTTCGGGATTTTCCGGTTTCGTTTTTTCCGTTCGAAATTCATACAAATTTGCAAGTAAGTTATTTATTGTTTAGCGAGGCTCTGATACCACTGTAAGTCGATGTACAACACCCCACGACTTGCGGGGAGGCGGAAATATGAAAAACGATCTTGTTCTTTGCTTAAACATCGACTAACCGCATGAATCGAAGCTAAACGATAACTAACATCAAACATAGTTGTTAACAACTACTATGTAAAGGGATTATACCTAAAGAACCGTGTCCTTCGTCTTTACGAGCTCCACCTCCTCCTCGGCCTTCTCGAAGTAATAGACGATCCACCCGAGAGCTTTACTCCAAGCTTAGCCTCTAAACTTGAGGCAACTAAACTTCTTTAAGTGCTAATCAAAGAAGCTAGGTGAAATAGAGTGAGGGTTATGTTTTAATGAGTCAAACTAATCCTTGTACTCAACACATGAGAGGGGAGGATTAGGGTTTGAAGAGGGAGAGCTTGAGGAGAGAGAAGATGAAGATAATAATGAAGTGAGAAGAATGAATTATGATAATATATATCAAGCATTTCTTTTTATCAAGAAAAGAAAAGAAATGAATTTAACAACCATGCTTGATAATATCTAGTGATGATTCACATCCATGAGTCATTAAGCATTTATGATGCATTAATGACATGGATGAATCATCCATATGACTCACTAATCACATTCATTGTATATGCCACCTAAACCTCCTTAGTCACCATCTTCTAGAAGCTTCTCGCGCAATTACGAGAATGCCCCTCCTTTCCTCAAAAATACGGAAAAACTTTAGACTGTATAAATCCAATAACCGGATACCAGTAACTGGCTTAAACCAAAGCCGACTGGTAAAAACTGTCCGAAAGTCGTACGTGCGTAAACACACGTATGCGTCCGAACCCTTGTCGTAAAACCATACGACCTCTATATCGTTTCGCCTGGAGTAGGGAAACTCTCTGTGTGGGACTCTAGAGACTCGACTACTACGCTGGCAGTGGGTTTAACCACAGACCGCAAGCGGCACTAGCTGTACGTAACGGTCCCCAGGTAGATGTCGATAAGAAGGCCGATGAGGAAACCCATCCGAATTCCTACTGAGTCTGATGTGACAATCTCCATACAGTCCGGTCCGTTCGTCTAAGACTATCGCATATCGGGCCTAGGGGGGCGGCAAGCGTCAGTCCCCTAATAGTGGTATAAGTCGTGTCGGAGCGAAGCCCATTACACCCTGAGAAACTACTGGAACCTACCAGCAAATCTCGCTTGCCCTGGCTAGGGACTTTGCGTAATGGCTCTCTGACACAGCGCGATATCAACCCCCAATACCGGGAGAGACGAATCCTATCTAACCGCCACTGCCTCCAAGTGCTCGGGACTGTACCCAACTGCTACCTGTTTGCACGACTCCTTTGAGCCGTGGTAGGGTAGTAATCTAAGAACAGTGGGACACACTCGAGGCGAAGTAGCAGTGTCAAGTCTGCGGACTATGCTGTACTCATGTCACCTGGGAACTGTTCACTGACGACTGGTATAAAACCAACCAACAGTTCTCTGTGAGTCCTGTCCAGTGTACCCGTAACCTAATCCCTCTTTGTATCGCTTGTAGCCTTACAAATCAAAGGCGGGGACGCGGCTATAGTTGGGCCACTAGTACTCCCAGCTCTGCCCCATGTTGCAACCGGTATAGTAGACTCTTTTTTTCGTGTATTTTCTTTACTTCCTGAACCGTCATCTGATTGTGATTTGTTTCGCAGTGGTCATATCGACTCCATCCCCGTTCGAGTCTCGTGTCATAATGCCGGCCGGACCCTTTTCCAGACGTCCATCCTCAAAGGGTGCCGCAAATAGTCTGCGCATGTTAAGTGACTATATTGAGGAACTTGACGTGGAGGCTCCCACATTTGCCGTGGAATTTGCTGCGGAGGTTAATCTAATGCTGGCGACGCTTATGAACTTCCATAATGAAGGCGTCGTCGAGTCTTGGGTTAACCATTGCCGGAAGATTGAGGCCTGCTTGCACGAGCTTGAGCTTAGGCGTCCTGTTCCGAAGGTGTTGGCTTTGAACTCCCAGCGAGCTGCATAGGTTGAGCAGAGCACTCCCTACTTCCGCCATCTTGAATAAGAAGCGGCCCTAAAGCATAAGGAATGTGAAGAGACTTCAAGCGAATCTGATCGACTGCATGCTCAGGTTGATGCCAATACTGTGCAGTTGAAAGCCATCTTTGAGGGCCTTCTATGATGTATTTCCGATGGGCTAACGCTGAGGCAGAAGCTTGACCTCATCGAGCGGGATGCGTAGAGTCATGAGGCAGCTCGGCGGGTCATTGATGAGCGACTTTCGTCTTACTTGCAGCAACGGGTTCAGGTTGAAACGGAGTTGGCCGCGGCAGCTGATCAAGAAGAGAGGCCGAGGGAAGTGCGCGAGCGGCTGATCAAATTATTGAAAGCGCTTCCCTCTCAATAATTATTTTTTTTGTACCATTTATAATTTTGAATAAAATGTATTCATTCTTTTATTCTTTCATATGATGTATTTTGTATCCCACTGAATTCATGAATAAAAGATACATTTCTTTTCGCAATGTCTTGTGTCATCTCTCTGCTTTTTTTTTTGTTATCAGCATGTCACCTTAGCAATCATAGCCGGCAGATGATAGAGTGAGCATCTCGTTCTGGCTTCTTCGAGGAGTAGTGATGGCTTAGGAAGCAGGTTCAGGTCTGCTGTCTAAGACTTTTCAACTTTATGAGCCATGAGGGTCTCATAAAGACTTTTCTCCTTGCGAGTCGAGAGGATCTCGTAGGTGTATTTTCTCCTTAGGAATCGTGAGGATTCCTAAGTGCGTTTTCTCTTGAGAGTCGTAAGGATCTCACAAGAGAATTTTCTCTCTTACAAGTCGAGAGGACTCTTAAGTGGTTGTTTCCCTCCTTGTCGAGATTCGACTTTGGAGAGCGTGGTCCGTGAATAGTATGCAAGAGTCCATTTTAGACCGACACGCAGGGCCCCAGTGCTTAGGAAACAGGTCCTAGTCCCCATTGCCTAAGGCTTTTCCCTACGAGTCGAGACGAATCGAGAAGTTCCCGCAAGGATGTCCTAACGTCACAGTTAACCTCTGCTCTTTACGACAAAGGTCCGTTAGGGTCTGTGGTACTAGGATTTTGTCCGTCATACCATCGCATTGGCTGATGTATTCCCCGATAGATAACCTTGCCGTTCGAGCAGCCTTGCGACTGTCGTGTCTCTGATCCCTTCGGGGGCTGGACAAGACGTCTTCAAGCAATCTTCCTAGGCAGTTTGATCGTCGGAAGAGCAAGCGTTAGGAATTTTGCCATGCCGCTTTTTACTTGAGGTTAGGCTCATTTTGGAGAGCCCCGATGAGTCATAACCACTCTGCGCTGGGGTGGGATGATCTCCGATAGTTTTTTCAAGTTTTATATGAGTTGCCGTCAAGACCCTGAAGCTGGGAATTTAGCCTTCGCTTCGTTTGCTGGCATTGCGTCTGCTGTATCGAGACGAATGTCGTGGTTGTTTCTAGGTTGTGTGTGAACCATCGAGGTTTGGAACTAAGGATTTTGCCGTGGCTCCGTTGTTTGATTGTCGCGTCTGAGTCCTGTTGGAGGAAGAACATTGTGGTGACATCGCGCCTACTGTATCGAGACGAACGTCGAGGTGGTGACCACTCCATGTGGGATGATCCCCGGTAGTCTTTCAGGTTTTATATGAGTTACCGTCAAGACCCTGAAGCTAGGAATTTGGCCTTCGCTTCGTTTGCTTTGGCGTGTCCAGATCCTGTTGGAGGAAGGACGCTGTGGTGACATCTCGTCTGCTGTATCGAGACGAACGTCGAGGTGGTGATCACTCCGCGCTGGTGTGGGATGATCTCCGACTATCTTTCAGGTTTTATATGAGTTACCGTCAAGACCCTGAAGCTAGGAATTTGGCCTTCGCTTCGTTTGCTGGCATTGCGTCTGCTGTATCGAGATGAATGTCGCGGTTGTCTCTAGGTTGTTGATGAACCGTCGAGGTTTGGAGCTAGGGATTTTGCCGTGGCTCCGTTGTTTGATTGTCGCGTCTAAATCCTGCTGGAGGAGGAACGCTGTGGTGGCATCTCATCTGCTGTATCGAGACGAACGTCGAGGTGGTGACCACTCCATGTGGGATGATCTCCGGTAGTCTTTCAGGTTTTATATGAGTTACCGTCAAGACCCTGAAGCTAGGAATTTGGCCTTCACTTCGTTTGCTTTGGCGTGTCCAGATCTTGTTGGAGGAAGGACGCTGTGGTGACATCTCGTCTGCTGTATCGAGACGGACGTCGAGGTGGTGATCACTCCGCGCTGGTGTGGGATGATCTTCGACTGTCTTTCAGGTTTTATATGAGTTACCGTCAAGACCCTGAAGCTAGGAATTTGGCATTCTCTTTATTTGCTTTGGCGTGTCCAGATCCTGTTGGAGGAAGGACGCTGTGGTGACATCTCGTCTGCTGTATCGAGACGAACATCGAGGTGGTGATCACTCCGCGCTGGTGTAGGATGATCTCCGACTGTCTTTCAGGTTTTATATGAGTTACCGTCAAGACCCTGAAGCTAGGAATTTGGCTTTCGCTTCGTTTGCTTTGGCGTGTGCAGATCCTGTTCGAGGAAGGACGCAGTGGTGACATCTCGTCTGCTGTATCGAGACGAACGTCGAGGTGGTGATCACTCCGCGCTGGTGTGGGATGATCTCCGACTGTCTTTCAGGTTTTATATGAGTTATCGTCAAGACCCTAAAGCTAGGAATTTGGCCTTCGCTTCATTTGCTGGCATTGCGTCTGCTGTATCAAGACGAATGTCGCGGTTGTCTCTAGGTTGTTGATGAACCGTCGAGGTTTGGAACTAGGGATTTTGCCGTGGCTCCGTTGTTTGATTGTCGCGTCTGAATCCTGCTGGAGGAGGAACACTATTGTTGACATTGAGTCTGCTGTAACGAGACGAATGCTGAGGTGGAGTTGGGATTTTGCCATCACTCC
The DNA here is from genome assembly GCA_030015575.1 of Agapanthus africanus. Lineage (NCBI taxonomy): Eukaryota > Viridiplantae > Streptophyta > Magnoliopsida > Asparagales > Amaryllidaceae > Agapanthus > Agapanthus africanus. The sequence goes on along the minus strand of CM057342.1, from coordinate 747,944,065 downwards.
GCTTTATTTTGACCGTGAGGTCTTTTGTTGACGTTGGATCTGCGTCCTGCTAGACTGCGAAGGAACGCCGTTGTTGACATTGCGTCTGCTGTAACGAGACGAATGCTGAGGTAGAGCTGGGATTTTGCTGTCACTCCGCTTTGCTGATGTCGCGTCTGTCGTAATGAGACGAATGTTGAGATGATCTCCAGGTTATTTGTGAACCGTTGAGATTTGGCCCCTTCTTCTGATGAAACTTGGGGAGGAAAGGTGTGATTCTCTCTTTGTTTGCGTCCCTGGATTGTATACAGAGATTGATGTGATATCACCTGTAGGACATAAATTTTATTTATAATTTTTTTTATTTTTTTCTGTGATGCTCTATCATTTCAGCTTTTATATCGCGAAGGTCGCAATTGCCCAATCATTTCAGCTAATTTTCGCGGTGCCCAATCATTTCCGCTATTTTTTATTTTTACTCGCTGCTTTTTATTGCGAGTTGCCTAATCATTTCGGCTATTTTGCATGCATATATTTTTACTTGCTGATTTTGTTTGTAAGTTGCCCCATCATTTCGGCTATTTCGTATGCATGTGTGGTTCGCTAGCTTCTTTGCTGCAAGCTTGGAGTTAGACACCGATTTCGGCATCAGCACCGCTACAACCGGGATATTGCCAGGAGCGAATCATCATTTGCCTCTGTCGATATCGAACAAAAGTGGCTTAGTAAACAGAGTTAAGATCCTGTCGACTAAGGCTTTTGACTTTATGAGCCGTAAGGGTCTCATAAAGGTTTTTCCTTACGAGTCGTGAGGATCTCGCAAGTGTAATTTCTCCTTAGGAATCGTGAGGATACCCAAGTGTGTTGCTCCCTTATGAGTCGTAAGGATCTCACGCAAGTGGTTTCTCCTTACAAAGTTGAGAGGACTTTGCAAGAGTCTTTTAACGAGATTGCGCCCTTTCGGGTTTTCACAAAACTCGCCGGTAGCCCTGCTGTTTTTACTCACGGAGCCCTTTCGGGTTTTCATCCGTGCCCATTTTGCTTATGGACATACCATTTTCTTTCTTCTTCTTCTTCTTTTTATTCTAACGAGGTTGCGCCCTTTCGGGTTTTCACAAAACTCGCCGGTAGCCCCGCTGTTTTTACTCACGGAGCCCTTTCGGGTTTTCATCCGTGCCCATTTTGCTTATGGACATACCGTTTTTTTTCTTTTTTTTTATTATTTTTTTGTATCAGCTTTGGGGTGCTGCAATCCACCATAGTTTATCGACATCTCGGACAACAGCTAGTTCTAGGACATAGTGGTCCATTGTTAGTTTAAGGACGTTCCGGTTCGTCGTTAGTTTAAGGACATTTCGGTCTGCAGCCAGTTTTAGGACATAGTGGTCCATCGTTAGTTTAACGACGTTTCGGTCATTTGTCCATAGGTCGGATATGTTTGAAGATCTTTCAGCATTCTTTTAGTTTTTTGCTGAAAGAACAATTTCTCATGGAGCCTTCCCTATAAAAGAGCATGATGCCCCCGACGTGTCCATCTTTTTCTGAGCATGTGGTTGTGGCGGGTTCACCTTCCAGTTGTCAGACAACACGAACTTGCCCTGTTGGTATTCATCCTCAATCCAGCCTTTGAAGACGTAGCAATCTTCGAGTGGGTGACCCATTACTCGGTGGTAGGGGCAGTAACTGGGATTGTTAACAACGTTCAGTTGTAGTGGGTGTCTCAATTCCGGTAGAGCGATGAGCCCGTTGCGCACTGCTAGTTCGAACAGTCTCCTTGTTTTATCCCTGGAAAATGAGTAGGGACGTTTCAACTTCTCATCGAGGGATCGCGGCTTGTTGCTTTGATGAACAACCGGTCTCGGGCCACTCAGTTGTGGTTGAGCATTAGCGACGAAGGTTGCTTTTCCTTTCCCCTTATCCTTTTTGTTTGATCTCTTGTTTGCGGGTTCGAGATTCTTTTCAGGTAGCGTGAGATTGCGTAGTGGAGTCTTCTCGCAGCTCTTCGTTTCTTCCTCTTTTCTTGAGGTGGATTCCTTGAAGAGAGGGCTGAGAGTAATTTCTTCTTCAGAATTGCTCCCGAAGGTGAGAACTTGCGATCCCCTGCTATCAACCATGTGACAGTTGTCGGCAGCTCTTTCTCGTTCGTCTGTCGCATTTTTCTGCTGTCGATGAGTTTCACGCTCCATCCTCTTGAAGTGCTGCCTGTGAGCGACATACCCTTGCCACCAATTTTTAAAGGCGTTTCACTCTTCGGTGGGGTGCGCAATCCTTTGATGATATAAACAGTAATTAGGATGCACATCCTCATCATTAAGGCGTATATCGCCAGGAGAATTTTCTCTAAAAGAGGGCGGCTTCATTCTCATCGATATGGCTTTGGCAAACCTTTTCCTCATCTTGAACCTTCTTTTATTCGCGGTAGATGAAGTGCCTCGATCTGGGGGGAGTGTTTTAACCCTTTCGTCCAGTCGCCGGCGTTTGGCCTTTTCAAATATGGTCATCTCACGCTCTCGATCAGCTTTGCTTTTAAGACGGGCTTCGTTCAGGAACGCATCAATCATTTCGTCTGATGGTCCTGGAAGTTCCGGCTCAGGATTTGCCCCCAGTTTCTCTGTGTAAGGAGCTTCTTCATCGTTTATCGACGAGTGAGAGATCACATGGCAATTTGCCACGTAATCTTCAGATTCATCCGACGAGTCTTCCCCGTTGTCATCATCTCCGTCCTCAAAGACGTGGATGAGAAATTCTTGGAGTGTGATTGGAGTCCGCGCTTTTTGATTATATTCTTCCAACGCGTCAATATGTTTTTGCAGGCCCGTACGCTTGTCACCAGGCTTCACGGGCTTCTTAGCTTTCTTCTTTTTCTTCGAAGACTTTGGCGGTTGGGTGTGAGTGCTTTGGCTGCCACCACCGTTCTTTGGAGTTGGACGCGGTTTTAACATTCCTTCGATGATCTCGGGTTCGAGTGGATTTTTCCACCTGATCGCCGGGCACGTTTGGAGATCCTTCAGCATCCTTTTTGTCTTGGCTGAAAGAGCGATCTCCCACGGAGCTTCTTCTACGAAAGAACATGATGCCCCCGGTGTGTCCGTCTTCTCGGGAGCGTGTGGCTGCGACGGGTTCACTTTCCAATTCTCGGACAGTGCGAATTTGCCCTGTTGGTATTGGTCTTCGATCTAGCCTTTAAAGACGAAGCAATCTTCAATTGGACGGCTTACCGTTTGATGGTAAGGGCAATAATTGAGACTATTAGCCTCGCCGGGTTGCAACGGTCGTTTTGGATTCGGGAGATTGATGAGCCTGTTGCGCACCGCTAGCTCAAACAATCTCCTTGTTTTGTCCTGGGGAAACGAATAAGGGCGTCCCAGTCTTTCCTCGAGGGATGAGCATGGATGCACGCTGTTTTGGTGAACAACCGGCTTTAAGTTGCTCGGCTGTTGTTGAGTATTGGCGACAAAAGTCGCTTTCCTTTTCCTCTTTTCGTTTCGAGGTTCCAGTTTCGAAGAAGACGGTCTATGACTCATCTGGTCTATTTGGGCCAGCTTGTCAATCAAGGCCTGGAAAGTGGTCGGCTTAAAAAACATCATAAATTGGGAAATGGTCGCTTGAGGGTCTAGAGTGCCCACAAACATGTCCACCGCCGGCGCTTCTTCGATACGCTGTTCGCATTTTGACCACAAATTCCGCCATCGTATTGCATATTGAACCCACGTTTCACCTGGCTTCACCCTGGCATTGATCAATGCCATTATTGGGGTGCGTTCACTAGCACTTGCGAATAGCTGGATGAATAATAGCTCCATATCTGCGAAGGTCTTGACAGAGTCGTTTGGAAGTTCAGAATACCACTCGAATGCTGTCTCCGATAAGCTGCCAACAAACCGACGGAGCAAAAGTTTATCATCACCCCCGGTGTTACCACATAGAGCCCTGAACTGGGCGACATGCTGGTGGGGATTGCCCGTCCCTTTGTATATATGAAATTTAGGGATCGTATATCCCGGCGGGTACTTTATTTGATCATACCAGCCTAGATATGGTCGCCCAGTTTTAACAACTTGGCCGGCCGCTTCATTCGCCTGGTGAGCTCGTATTTGTTGAGCTATATAATCCTCAAGCGTGGCTTTAGAGATGATCTCCTCCTTGGCCACTGACAGAGCTGGAAGGGGATTTGATGTCTCTCCTCTATCATCTTCAATTATTACTGGAGGATCTTCGGCTGGAGGATCCGGTTGGATCGTCATGCCAGCCATGTCTTGGAACAAAAGAGCCATTCTTTTTTATGTTGCCCGTCTGTTCCGCGGCCTCTTTTTCTTTCCTTTCGAGCATTCTTTGGAAGAAATCAACATCAGTCTCTTGTTCCTGACGTTGCTCCAAGGTCTCCGGATTTTCTTTCGGCCCAGTGAGTGCGGCCATTGCAGTCAGCATCTTCTGAAGCTTCTGCTGTTGTTGTTCCTGAGCCTTCGTTATTGACCGGGTAAGTGGTCTGTGACCTGTGGAAGCACGGCTTTCCTCTCTTCCGGAAGCCATATAAATAGTATGCACCATCATGCCCGCGGACTTGGGGTGTTTAGATTCAGCGCTTTTACGGTTTGCCACGTTCACAGGGGCTTTCTCCGGCCTCCTTCTCTTGTTAATGGTTGACGTCGAAGGGGTCGTTGCAGTGGGCATCCAAACGACTGTTGTCTTTTGTGGCTTGACATGACAGTTCTCTTCTTGTCGAAGTTTCACTTTTTTCTGTCGGTGAGAGTAATCTTGATCAATTACTGAGTCCTGAACCTGTCGCCAGACTTTATAAATTTTGGAGGACAGCCGCTGAGGGGGCTGCTCCGGCTTCTTCTCTGGATCATTCTCCATAGATGGAGGAGATCTTTTCAGTACGGCGGTGGGTGAATTCCTACGCATCCTGTTAAGCAGCTCGAAGCTGTTCCCAGTTGGAACAGCAGCATCGATCTCCACCGTTGGAGATGGTGTGGTAAATACAGACGGAGAGCTGCCCCCAGCCTTCCGTACTCGGCGCCAGTGACGAAGGCGAGCATGTCGCGCAGATGGTGTTGGTTCAGCTATAGGGATGGCTTTGTCATGCCCCCTGTTCTGGTGAGGCACTTCTGGTACCAGCCTCTTGAAGACCAACGTCCGTTGAGCAGCAGTATCCAATCTGTCAAAGACAGACCTTTGGGCAGAAACGAGAGCCGTAGTGGGAGCCGGAACAGTCAGTCTTGTAAAGACCGACCCATTGGCGGGAGAAGCCGCCTTGACGACTTCAGGGGCAGGGATGGTTGTCCTCTTCGGAATAACCTTTTCTGGAATTGCAGGCTTCATCATGGGCCCATATGAACTTTGGCCCAGTCTGGCGAAGACCGAAGAGCTGGAGCTGGACGATCCGTTGAGAGGGGCCGTGGTAGTAGCAAGCCGATCAAAGACCGACTTCTTGGGAGCTTCTGGTGTTGGTATAGGGGTTTTGAAGCTCATCGGTGGGAGCATGGTCCCAAAGAACAGTCCAGTGGTGGCCTGAATCACCTGGTCCACCGGCATCGTGAACAGCGAGGCCGCTTGAGGCTAGTAGGCTATACCTCCAGATAAGGCGGAGCGCGAGTTGCGGTTGCAGTTGGAACATTTCACGCAGGTAGATGCCATTGCTATTTCGCTTTCTGCGCCAAGCAAGAAACCAAATCTTAGTAACTCGAACCCAAGGACAACCATTAGCAAACTGCGATTGGTTTGCGAACACGACACACGAAGTGTGGAGTGGAAAGAGGAAAAGGTCCCACCGGGCGTGCCAGAATCTATTCCCAGACGAACACGGAGACGGGACCGCGCAGGTCCGTCTTGCCTGAAATTCAGGGCAGATGCTAATTGGTGCTATCCGTCCACCTCTCCGAAGATGCCAAGTTGATTTATAGCACCATGTATCGAAGGTTTAAACGGATGCGGCCGATATAGCAGACTTCGTCAGATTCCCCCTCATTTGAGGGGTTTTTTGATTGTGGGGACACTCTTCCCTGCACATGCAAGCCCCTGCAGTTAATTACGCTACCACATCGCAGTAACCACTTTCTCCTTCTCCAGATGGTCACTTCGTGTCGTGGGTGTTTGTTTTGTTTTTGGTTGCATGTGGATTGTATACGGAGACTAATTTATGTTGTCGTCCGTAGGGCGTGGATTAGTCCAAATCTGTATCTTCTTAGATTTGGGTTTGGGGGTTGGGTTTAAGGATACGTTAGCCTCATTTGAGACTAAGATCAATTTAAACGTATGTTAAGGATACGTCAGTCTAATTTTTCGACTAAGATCAACTTAACAGGATCGTTTAGATCCAACAAAGGAGCAATCGAACTCTAATGTTTAGTTTAGGGACATTGCGGTCGGTTAGTTTAAGGACATTACGGTCCAATGTTAGTTTAGGGACATCTCGATCCAATGTTAGTTTAAAGACATCACGGTCGAGGTTAAGGACATCATAGTCCATGAGTTTAGGGACCTCACAGTCCATTGTTAGTTTAAAGACATCACAGTCGAGGTTAAGGACATCATAGTCCGTGAGTTTAAAGACCTCACAGTCAAGGTTAAGGAAATCATAGTCCATGGGCTTAAGGACCCCACAGTCCAGTGTTAGTTTAAAGACATCACGGTCAAGGTTAAGGACATCATAGTCCATGAGTTTAAGGACCCCACAGTCCAATGTTAGTTTTAAGACATCACGGTCGAGGTTAAGGACATCATAGTCCATGAGTTTAAGGACCCCACAGTCCATGGAAATGTGTGGTCGCTGGGACCCATCACTTCTCTGAAAACGTTGAAGGATTACAACAATAAATATCAGAGGAGTAACGAGATGTACCCTCGAACCAGTGTGAATTGTTTGAAAGATCTGTAGCCCAGTTTGGGACTAAGAATTGTTAAATATTTGTGAGCAGATGTGCTCAGTTCAATATATGTTGAGGACTTATGGCCAGAATTGGGCTATGCCCAATTAAAAATGTTTAACATTTTTATTCTTGCTCTGGCTGTTAAGCCTTTATTTGGGCCCGACCCTTTTAATAATGCTAAGTATTGAGTTCTGACATCTTTTGTCTTCATCAGAACAAAGTGTGTTCTGACAGCGCACCACGTGGTGAGTCAGGCGCTTTGCGCCAGTTAAAGAGCGCATTGCGCTTCTGTCGGGTAGCGCACACGAAGAGGACACGTGTCGCGCTTAGCGCTAAGCGCTAGTATATGAGCGCATTGCGCTTTTAATTTATGAGCGCGTTGCGCTAATCTGTTGGCGCGCCAGTGAGTGACACGTGGCGCGCTTGGCGCTGAGCGCCAGTCCATGAGCGCAGTGCGCTGCTTCAGAAGCGCAAAGCGCAGATTGTGTCTTTAGTTGACACGTGGCATATTTTGGCGCTGAGCGCCGGTCCAAGAAGCACAAGAGCGCAATTCATGAGTGCAAGGCACTTTCTAATAGCGCAAAGCGCAGTTGATCAGATTTCAGATCAAAGAACAAATTTATGTTCTTCTTAAAGGAGGCCTTGCCTCAAGATCCAAGAACAAAATTTCTTGTTTTTATAAAAAAGCTCTGCCTTTATAGATCAAAGATCTGTGAATGAAGTAAAATACATCTTTTATTTTTTTATGATTAGATCTTTTGATCTTTTTCTTTTTATTAAAGACCTTGGTCTTTTTTTAGATCCATGATCTTTTTAGAAGATGGTTTTTCTTTTTACGAGATGGTTTCATCTCTGTTGTTCAAGAACTAGTTCTTTACCCTGAAGATGAAGAAATGATCTTCTTTTTTTTTAAGAGCTTGCTCTTCTTTCTCTTCGAGTTTTCTTAAAGTTTGCAGAGGGTTTCTCTCTCTCTCTGTATATTTTAGACTTGAAGTCTAGGGGCCTTTATATAGGGCCAATTGATTTGTTGAATCAGTTTTAAGAGATCTTTCTCTCATTGATTTGGGAATATTTCCCACCGTTGGATCTTTGATTCTAAGGCTTCTGTTTTACAGAAGATAATCTTCTTGTTTTAATAAGATTGAAAAATCTTTCCATAACAGAATTTTAATTCTGATTAATTAATAATTTATTATTAATAGATCTTTTGATCTAACGGTGGGGGATTTTTAATTCCAGCGCTGGCGCACCTTGCGCTAGTGCACCCACGTTCGACACGTGGCGCGCAGCGCAGAACGCAGCGCAACTGCGCTAGCGCACCAGTGTTTGACACTTGGCACGCAGCGCAGAGCGCAGCACAACTGCGCTAGCGCATCTGTGTTCGACACGTGGCGCGCAGCGCAGAGCGCTGGATCTAAAGCGTTGCTTCAACTTTTAGTTTTGAAATTTTAAAACAGAGCTTTGCTCTGATTGGGGGTGCGCTGCCTAGGGCGCAGCGCACCTGGCGCTAGCGCGTCTGTGTTTGACACGTGGCGTGCAGCACGTAGAATCTGAAGCGTTGCTTCAATTTGAATTTTGAAACAGAGCCTTTCCCTGATTGGGGGAAACAGCCATGTCACTACACTGTAGGACTGTTGTATTCAGGGTATGACCCCTTGTATGCCATACTTGTGCACATACCTATTGTACATTCATACTTGTGTACTTACATATTGTACACTCATACTTGTGCACCTACATATTGTACACTCATACTTGTGCACCTACATATTGTACACTCATACCTGTGCACTTACATTTTGTACATTCATACTTGTGCACATACCTATTGTACACTCATACTTGTGCACCTACATATTGTACACTCATACTTGTGCACTTACATTTTGTACATTCATACTTGTGCATATACCTATTGTACACTCATACTTGTGCACTTACATATTGTACACTCATACTTGTGCACATACCTATTGTACATTCATACTTGTGTACTTACATATTGTTGTACACTCATACTTGTGCACCTACATATTGTACACTCATACTTGTGCACCAACATATTGTACACTCATGCTTGTGTACATACATATTGTACACCCATTCTTGCATATATACGTATTGCACATACATAGATGATTCCGGTTTGATTTGGAGATTTGGGAAACGCAAGATACTCTTTAAAACTGATTCATTTTAAAAGAGCGGTTTCCCTCAATATGTGCATATTACTATTCCATGTTGCATGATATACTGATATGCTTACATTTCTTTTACATGTCGCATACATCATGCTTTATGATTATACGCATTGAGATATGTTGTTTCTATGATATTTCTGGATTTGGGAACCGTGGGTATTTCAAAAGAGAGTATGCATTGCTTTAAAAACCCGGTTACCCTTGATATGATATTTCAGTGCGTCCACCATGTGTTTTCTCGGTTCTGAGAGTGGCATGTGAAACCCGATTCGAGAAGCGGTAGGCACCGTCTGCGGGTACATGGTGGACCCGGTGAGGTACCCCGGGACAAGAAGACTCGTATATGTTAGACGGTGAGCAATGTAGTATTATGGTTTTCTTGATATTTTAAGTTTCTTTTGAGTTTTGATCCCCGCCCTTCGGCGTTGTATATTATACTGCTTGTGTGGTTGTGACCGTCGATTGACGAAGAGCTAGCTCCCGCTTGGGGATGCCTTTAATCATTGTATATATGCTTTTATCATGTTGTACCCCGTTCGGGGCCAGTATTTACAAAGGAAACTCTGCCGATATTTTCAGAAAAGTCTATAGATTTTAAAAATGCATACTCGGCTTACTTATTTAAAAACCTTGTTTTTAAAACATGTTTCTTCACTTCAAAAAAACTAGTTTTCTTTATTTACTCTTTAAAATGGTTTTAGATTTCTGGGCTTTTGGCTTACTTGAATTAGATGAGGTCCTATAGACTTCATATGATTCAAGGGCCAGTCACGTGCTATTTCGGGTCGTGACACTTATGCATCAAGACAGCTGAAAATTCATGAGCGCAATTATCTGACGCATGATCTGGAGTTGGCAGCCATTATCTTTACACTCAAGCTTTGGCGCCATTATCTTCTTGGAGAATGGATAGATATCTACACAGACCATAAAAGTCTGAAGTATGTATTTACTCAGAAAGAGTTGAATATGCGGCAGAGAAGATGGCTAGAACTTATGGCGGACTTCGATATCAACCTACAATATCATCCAGAGAAGGTGAATGTAGTTCCTGATGAACTTAGTCGCCCACCACTATTAATAAATCTCACCGCACAATGGATGCTACAACAAGATTTGCATCAGATGGGGATGTTTCCTAATTAAAAATCAGGAAGAGCTTCAGAAGAGGCATCACGTGCTCACACGTGACCAGTAGTCACGTGTTGGCACATGATGGTTAAGCAGCGGCCAGAAAACAGAGCGCAGAAGAAGAGAAGCCCACTCAAGGGGTCACGTGCTTACACGTGAAAAGGGGTCACGTGCTGACACGTGACCAGGGGTCACGTGCTCACACGTGACCAACGGTCATGTGGCCACACGTGACTGGCTTTAAGAGCCTCATTCTTTAACAGAATTAAATCCTGAGGATAGATCCTTCAAACCTTTCCAAAATGGAGAAGAATTCTTTGAAACCGTTGGATTAAAAATCCGAGGGTGATTAAATATCACCAATGTATGGAAAAATCTTGGACATGGAAAGATTTCCCCCTAAATCTAACTGAAATAACAAAGAGATATCTTTGGATTTAAAATCCAATGATGAATAAAATTCACCCAATAATCTAAAAGGCCCGGATTAATGATGAAGATAAATCAAATCTCTCAATAAACAAATGAAATCTTTCAATGAAAGATTCACTAAAACAGATTGATTCTTTTCCTTCTCCTATAAATAGGACCCAAGAAAAGAAGAGGGGAGACTTTTGGACTTTGGACCTTTTCTTTTGATACAGAGAGAGAGAGAGAGAGATAGAGCCTTTGATTCTCTGCAAAAGGAAAACCATAGGTAAGAAAAGAAAAGGGAGGCTTCAGAATAGAATTTAATTCTCAAAAGAGTTTAACTCTTATATAAAAAGAAAAGAAGTTAGTTCTTTCTCTGGTGGAGGATCTGCAAAGTGCACATCTCCCCATGAATTGAGAATTTAATTCTCATTGGGTTGAGATCCTGCCATGCAGATCTAAAACACAGAGGAGGAACTGAGTTTTGAGAAGTTAATTCTCACAGAATTATAGGAATTTAATTCCTTTGAGACAGAATTAGGGTTTAACCCTAGGAATTTAATTCCTTCAGAATGGACAGAACCAGGGTTGAACCCTAATTGAGAACTTAATTCTCTCAAACTTACAGAAATTTAATTCCCTTAAAGAAAAAAAAGTATTAGGGTTTCACCCTATACCAGAATCTAATTCTTTACAGAAAAGAAATTAGGGTTTAACCCTATTCAAGAATATAATTCTTCAGAAGAAAACAGGAATGTGATTCCTTTAAAGTTTATTGCTAGGGTTTGACCCTATGAAGAATTTAATTCTTAAAAAATGAACAGATCTTTAAAACATGCAAAGAGTCAGAGTCACGTGCTACCACGTGACCCCTGCAAAGATCCATAGAAAAGAACTTGAGTCAGAGTCACGTGTTACCACGTGACCCCTGCAAAGATCCATAGAAAAGAATTTTGAGGCAATGCCTCACGTACCCCACGTGACCCCTAAAGCACACAGAGAAAAGGCAGAAGAAACAGAAAAGAGCTCTAGGGCGCTCTCATGTGCTACCACGTGACCCCTTGGCTGATGCTTTAACAGACAAACACCTAAATTCCCATCACGTGACAGCACGTGATACTTCAAAGTATTCAATACTTTTGACTGAATAAAACAAGAGGAATCAGGGCGCCCTCACGTGTCCACACGTGACCCCTCTCTCCTTAATTTTTAACACTAATCTGGAGATTTTGTGCCCAGTGTTTAACACTGATTTTCTTAGTGTTTAACACTAATTGGAAAACTCTATTTGCAGTGTTTAACACTGATTCGCTTAGTGTTTAACACTAATTTGAAAACTCTGTTTCCAGTGTTTAACACTGATTTGCTTTAGTGTTTAACACTAATTTGAAATCTCCGTTTGCATTGTTTAACACTGATTTGCCTTAGTGTTTAACACTAATTTGAAAGCCATGTTGCTAGTGTTCAATATTGGTTATCTTTTAGTGTTTAACACTAACTTGTTAATCTTATTCCCAATGTTCAACACTGTTGGTCTCTAGTGTTTAACACTAGTTTTAGCCCAATTGGCTAAGTTTTCAGAGGCAAAGCCTCTCCTTCAATAGACCAACAGAGGGTCAATATTAAACATGATTGGACTTAGCCCAAAAAGGCCATAAGTCCTCAATTCAAATTTAACTGGGCCAATGGGCTCATAATATAATTAATTGGTCTTGGTTCCAAATTGGGCCAAAGATCATTTAATCTACCTTGGTTTAAGGGTACATCTCTTCACTCCTTTGATTTTTGGCGTTGTAATTCCTCAACGTCTTCAAAGAGGTGACGGGTCCCGATGACCACATATTGATATGGACTGTGGGGTCCTTAAACTCACGGACTATGAGGTCCTTAATCTTGACCGTAATGTCTTAAAACTAACGCCGGACTGTGGGGTCCTTAAACCCTCGGACTATGACGTCCTTAACCTTGACCGTAATGTCTTAAAACTAACACCGGACTGTGGGGTCCTTAAACCCTCGGACTATGACGTCCTTAACCTTGACCGTGACGTCTTAAAACTAACAACGGACTATGACGTCCTTAACCTTGACCGCGATGTCTTAAAACTAACACTGGACCGCAATGTCCTTAAACTACCTATTGACCGCAATGTCACTAAACTAAACAACAGTGCTCCCCTAATCGCTCTCTTGTCGGATCTAAACGATCCCGTTAAGTTGATCTTAGTCTAAAACTAGACTAACGTATCCTTAACAAGCGTTTAAGTTGATCTTAGTCTCAAATGAGACTAACGTATCCTTAAACCGAAACCCCCAAACCCAAATCTAAGATAATACGGATTTGGACTAGTCCGCGTCCTACGGGCGACGACATAACTCAGTCTCCGTATACAATCCACGGGCAACCAAACACAAAATAAACACACACGACACGAAGTGATCATCTGGAGAAGGAGAAAGTTGTTACCGCAACGCGGTAGCGTAATTAACTGCAGGGGCTTGCGCCTGCAGGGAAGAGCATCCCCACAATCAAAAACCCCTCAAGCGAGGGGGAATCTGACGAAGTCTGCTACATCGGACGCATCCGTTTAAACATTCGATACATGGTGCCATAAATCAACTTGGCATCTTCGAAGAGGTAAACGGATAGCACCAATTAGCATCTGCCCCGAATTTCAGACAAGACGTCAGTCTTGGCCGTTTTTCGGAGGGGAACAGATTCTGCCACGCCCGGTGGGACCTTTTCCTCTTTCCACTCCACACTTCGTGTGCCGTGTTTTTCCTGCGATCAGATAATCGCGGTGTGTATGTTTTTGGTTGCCCTTAGGGGAGTGGATATTGAAGTCGGCATTTCGTCTCTATGAAGAATGGCGTTTGGTCCTACCCTAGCAACTCAGGCTCTATCACATCTGGTGGAGTCAAGAATGGGCCACTTGCAGCCTTAAATCTCTGCAATCCGGCTCTTCAAGAAATCAACGAGCTTCTCTTTGGATCAGTGCTCCCACCTCCCACCCTCGGTGCCTCAACGCCGATGGAGGAATCCCAGAGGAAGTCTGTCTTCCACAGGCAGGCTTCCCAAGTGGCAGCTTTGCCGACGGAATCAGTCCTCAAACAACTGGCACATGCCAAGAACCAAGGACGATGCAGGGGGCAGAATATTCAGGCTCTCAAAGGAAACAGGGGGCAGGCTCAGTAAAATCCTGAAGCTAATCAAATCCCGGCTGTAAGAAATGACCAACGTCGATGTCAGCGTCATACAAAATGAGCTGGGGGCAGTTCTCCGCATGGTCCTGTTTCAACCCCGGTGGTGAATATTGTTGTGAAGGGTCAGACAAAGTTCTCCTACCGCAATATTGAAGAAGTCTCTGCAGCCCATGGAGATCCCACGAGAGCAGAAACCGGTTCGCTCTCTGAGACAACTTTCCTCATCTATATAAGGTGTGGAAGCAGGAGAAAGGGACTCACCCCGAGACGGATCCTGATACAGCGGTACCTCCCAAAACCAAAGCGGCTTTTCACAAAAAAAAGAGAAGCCCAATAAAGCTCAAGTGCCTGAAGCAAACTCCAAACACCCCAATCCTGGGGGCATGGTAGTTCACATAGTCTATGTGGTGAATTCCAAAGATGAAGTTAGAGCTTCTACTAGTCACCGACCTCAAACTTAGTCCTTAACAAAAGTTCAACTGCAACGTGAAAAGCTGCAGGAGATGCTTGCTCAGGCGGCACCACTCGCTAATCCATCGTCTAAAAAAAATCCCGAAGTCGCACCTGAAGAGAGAAAGAAATCTGGCACGGCGCGAATTCTACACTTGACAGGCTCCAACCCATCCGTTTGCCCAGATATTACACAAACGGACTAAAAAAGCTATTGAAGCGCCAAGGGGTACCTTTAAAACAGACTATTCGACAAGCTCGGTTCTATAACAGGATTTGGGATGTCCCTGAGACTCAGCGCAAGTTGCCCAACGGGAAAATGAAGACGCTTGGGCTTGGATATGTGAGATCTGGGAAACGGGAACGAGTCCACGGTAGCTACGCCATATATAACTTCGATAAAGAAGAGGATGCCCTGTCAGGAAATGCCAACCCCTCATCAAAACTAGATCCCGCGATCGAAGTGCCGAGTCCGTCGTTTGAAGAACGAATGGACAAGCTTATCAGGAAAGAGGGTCAAAAAGCTCGGGACGACCATAATCGCGAGATGTCCATCTACAAGAAAGCCAAGAAGCAACGTCTTTTTCAACAGGCTGCAAAAGACAAAAATACTCCTCCCTGTCAACCTGCTGTGCAAAAGGCCCGACGCAGAGGCAGAAATAAGTCAAAAAGCGGAAAAGGGATTCGACAACGACAACGCAGGATCAAAGAGTCATGTGATCGGGTATTGCGCAGTCCGGATTTGTCCCTTATGAAGAAGATGAGTCGAGCGTATTCTTTCCCTCAAGACAAGACGAAGAAGATACTCGATCTCGCTTTAAAACATCGAATGATCACACTTCCGGAGTCTAAACACCCTGCGCAAGCTAACGAGGTCTCTCATCCGGGCTATTGTTCTTATCACCGAGCCATAGGACACCCTATCGAAGACTGCTTCACCTTCAAGAACTGGGTCGAAGATCAGTATCAGCTCGGCAAGTTTGCTCTGTCTGACAGCTGGAGGGTAACGCCGCCACAGAAGCATGAGCCCAAAGCCACGAGAGCAAAACCAGATCAACATAGATCTTGGAAGCGAGTGCGTACTTGTCATATGATAACAATATCAAAAGGAGAGCCCAAGAATATGGATGACCTTCCTTGGTGTTTCGAAAATAATGACGACGAGGTAATCTCAGAATTTCCACCAGCGCCGAAAGAGCTGGAAGATGGCATACATACTACTGCAGATAACCTCATGAAAATTGAGTTGGGAATGGCGAACGACCCGCGACCGACATTCGTCAGCGAGCTGCTATCTGAAGAAAGGGTGGCCGCGTTAAAAGATGTGCTTATGCAGCATAGAGATTGCTTCGCATGGAACTATTCTGAAATGCCACGACTAGATCCAGAAATTGCTGTACATAAATTGGCGATATCCCCGGACATCAAGCCAGTCAAACAGGCGCCAAGAAGAATGCGGCTTGAGATCGAGATGAGTATCAACGCCGAGGTTAAGAAGCTAATCGACTCAGGCTTCATCCAAGAAGTTCAATATCCTGACTGGATCGCCAACGTCGTCCCGGTAATGAAGAAAAATGGGACAGTGCGCATATGCGTGGACTTCCGGGATCTCAATAAAGCTTGCCCGAAGGACGATTTCCCAGTGCCGGTCACCGAGCTGATGATAAATAATACGTCCACTCACGAAGTTTTCTCCTTCATGGACGGCTCATCAGGATACAATCAGATAAAGATGCATCCCGAAGACCAAAAGCACACCGCTTTCCAGACTCCTCTGGATATATTCTGCTACAAAGTTATGCCCTTCGGTTTAAAAAATGCCGGTGCCACCTATCAGAGGGCCATGACGAAGATCTTCGATGACCTCATACATGAAATCGTCGAATGCTATATCGACGACCTCGTGGTTAAGAGCATGTCATACGAAGAGCATTTAGAGCATCTGAAGACCGTATTTCAACGCCTTCGGCAATACAACTTGAAGATGAACCCTCTCAAATGCGCGTTCGGGGTGTCCTCAGGCAAATTCCTAGAATTCATTGTTCGGCACCGGGGTATCGAGATAGATCCGTCGAAGATCAAGGCGATCATGGAAATGCCACCGCCAAGGACCCTCAAACAGTTGCGGTCTCTCCAAGGGAAGCTCGCGTACATCCGACGATTTATTGCCAATCTCTCCAGCAAGTGCCGCCCTTACATTCACCTGATGAAGAAGGGAACCCCGTTCGTCTGGGATCAAAAATGCCAAGGCGCACTGGACGAGATCAAGCAACACCTGCAGAACCCTCCGGTGTTAGCTGCTCCGGTCAAGGGAAAGCCTCTTATTCTTTATACAACAGCCCTCGAAGGTTCCTTAGGCGCATTATGGGCACAAGAGAACGACCAAGGGAAAGAGATAGCGCTCTACTATTTAAGTCGAGTTCTTCTGGGGGCAGAAAGCAACTATTCCCCCATTGAGAAGCATTGTCTGGCGTTAATCTTTACGATAACAAAACTCCGGCACTATGCATTGGCGCATGAAGTCCGTCTTATATCAAAGGTGGACCCCCTCAAATATCTGATGTCAAAAGCCATATTGACAGGAAGACTCGCTAAATGGGCCCTGCTCTTGATGGAGTTTTTAGTAACCTATCAGCCTCTTAAGGCAGTGAAAGGCCAAGCCATCGCCGACTTCCTCGCTGAGCATCCAATACCTGCCGACTCTCCTTTGAAATGCGAGCTGCCAGACGAACATGCGTTTGACACGATCGACGGAAGTGGTACTCGGTGGGAACTCTACTTTGACGGAGCGTCTTCCATGAAGAAGCGCAGACAAAACACACCTATAATCAAATCGGGGGTGGGTCTTATCTTCGTAACTCCAAAAGGGGGGATAATGCGCTTTGCGTTCTCCTTGACAGAGCCGAGGACGAACAATGAAGCCGAATATGAAGCTTTGATAGCAGGTCTCGAGATCACCATCAACATGGGAATTGAGAACCTCCTCATATACGGAGATTCCCAGTTGGTCGTCAGTCAAGTAAATGGCGACTACCAAACATGAAAACCGGAGTTGGTGAAGTATGGCGAGAGAGTACAGCAACTACTAACTCAAATCCCCTCCTACACCTTGGAAAGCATACCGCGTGCCGAAAATAGCAAGGCGGATGCTTTAGCCAAGCTCGCTAAAGAACTGGCTGATGAGAACCTTGATGACGTCAGAATCGTGGTGCAAAGCCGTCGGGTACTCGCACTGGCAGAAATATCTCCGGAATTATCCAAGGAAAAGGAAGCAGTTGAGCAAATGGCCCTGCAAATAAATGGCCAAGAGAAGGTTGAAGATTGGAAAGAAGTCTTCATAGACTACTTCAAATCCCGTCGAACGCCTGAAGATGCGTCCTCAAGACATCAGCTTGTGAAACGAGCTCTGTCCTTCGCCTTCGTTAATAATACTCTGTACAAGAGGTCATTTGACTCTCTGTGGTTGAGATGCCTGGGACCTGACGAAGCGAAAAGAGTCGTTCATGATGTTCACGACGGACTCTGCGGTTCTCACCAAGCAGGCCCGAAAATGAAGCTGAAGATCAAACGAATGGGTTATTATTCGCCCACAATGATCCAAGACTGCCTCGAGTATGCGAAGCAATACCACTCGTGCCAGATCCATGGGGAATTTATCCACCAGCACCCAAATCCTCTACATCCAACGGTGGCTAGCTGGCCGTTCGAAATGTGGGGGACTGACATAGTCGGCCCTATCGAACCAGCATCATCCAGGGGACATCGTTTCATCCTAGCGACCACTGATTACTTCTCCAAATGGGCAGAAGCAGTACCGTTGAGGGAAGTGAAGACGGAGAATATCCTCCATTTCTTCAAGACACACGTCATTTATCGGTTTGGAACGCCGAGACGGATCATCTCCGATAACGGGGCAGCCTACAGGAGCCACAAGATTAGTCGCTTCGCGCAGCAACACAACATAGACTGGAGATATTCCTCAGTTTATAATCCCCGAGCTAACGGTCTAGCTGAGGCTTTCAACAAAACCTTGACAAAGATCGTGAAGAAGACGGTGTCCCGTAACAAGAAAGACTGGCACGAGAGACTGCAAGAAGCTCTTTGGGGGTATCGAACTACGTTCAAAACGGCCACAAACACAATGCCGTACGTATTGGTATTCGGTACAGAAGCAGTACTCCCCCTCGAGATAGAGTTACCCTCTCTACGAGTGGCGGTCCACTACGAGCTGACGGACGAAGAAAATGCTCACCTTCGGCTTGAGGAGCTTGATGCCCTTGATGAAACCCGGCTCATAGCGCAACAAAATCTAGAGGCTTACAAAGCAAACATGACGCGCTCATATGAAAGATTGACCAGGCCGAGGACATTCCGCCAAGGCGAACTCATGCTAGTGGTCAAAAGACCTATGATCCCCAATCGCGCCAAGCGGGGAAAATTCGAGCCGAACTATGAAGGCCCATATATCATAGACAATGTCTATCAGGGTGGAGCGTATCTGCTCATGGATATGCACGGTGAGAGACCTTTTAGACTAATAAACGGTCGCTTCCTGAAGAAATACTATGCTTGACGGGTTAAGGCCTAGGTCAATGATAGATGACGACGACTATGTCCGCTCGCTATCTTCCTAAGCCCGAACTCTATAAGTAGTAACCGGCCTTCTTCGCCACGGACCGAAACGTCCTTAAACTAATAACGGACCGAAACATTCTTAAACTAACAATGGACCACTATGTCCTAAGACTGGCTGTTGACCGAGATGTCGATAAACTACGGTGGATTGCAACATCTCAAAGCAGTTAAAAAAATAAAAAATAAAAAAAACAAAAAAAAAACGGTATGCCCATAAGCGAAATGGGCACGGATGAAAACCCGAAAGGGCTCCGTGAGTAAAAACAGCAGGGCTACCGGCGAGTGTTTATGAAAACCCGAAAGGACGCAACCTCATTAAAGGACACTTGCAGGGTCCTCACGACCTTATAAGGAGAAACCACCCGCGTGAGATCCTTATGACTCATAAGGGAGCAACACACTTAGGAATCCTCACGATTCCTAAGGAGAAATTACACTTGCGAGATCCTCACGACTCGTAAGGAGAACTCTCTTATGAGACCCTCACGACCCATAAGATTTGAAAGTCTTAAGTTACAGAGACCTGAACCTGTTCGTAAGCAAACCCCCCCCACAACCTTCGATGTTGCCCTACAAGTGGCTCAATTCTGACCCCTGTATACAATCCATGGGCGCGAATAAACATTTCCCTAACAAAGTCCTACCAGCGACTAGGGATATGCTCACACGGTAAACAACCCTTGTGAGTCCTCTCGAATTATAAGGAGAAAACCCTTTTGTAAGATCCTTACGACTTACGGGGGAACATTCACTTAGGAATCCCCACGATTCCCAAGGAGAAAACACACCTACAAGATCCTCACGACTTGCAGGGAGAAATACCTTTGTGAGACCCTTACGGCTCATGAAGTCAAAAGCCTTAGTCGACAGGATCCTTAACACTGTTTACTAAGCCACCTTTGTTCAACATCGACAGACGCAAATGATGATTCGCTCCTGGCAACATCCCAGTTATAGCGGTGCTGATGCCAAAATCGGTGTCTAAATCCAAACTTGCAGCGAAAAGCCAGCAAGCCATACATGCATACGAAATAGCCGAAATGATGGGCCAACTTGCAATAAAAAGCAGCAAAAAAATATGTATACATGAAAAATAGCCGAAATGATTGGGCAACTCGCAATAAAAAGCAGCGAGTAAAGATAAAAAAAATATAGCCGAAATGATTGGGCACCGCGAAAAATAGCCGAAATGATAGGGCAATCGCGACCTTCGCGATATAAAAGCTGAAATGATAGAGCATCGCGGGAAAAGAAATAAAATAAAAATGAAAGTTTTGCCCTACAGGTGATGCCACATCAATCCCTGTATACAATCCAGGGGCGCAAACGAAGAAGGAATCACACTCCTCCTCCCCAGATTTCATCAGAAGAAGAAGCCAAATCTCGATGGATCACAGACAGCCTAGAGATCTTCTCAACACTTGTCTCATTACAGCAGACACAACATCAAGCAAAGCAGAACAGCGGCAACTCCCAGTTCCATGACTCGGCAATGTACTCCCACTGAGAGTCAAGTCCTAACTCCGTGAAATACGGATATAATCAACAAAATTCCTGGTCACGTGGAATGCGGATAACGTCACTCTTTGACCCCGCGGAAAACACCCAGAGCAGAGCCTGGTCCTCGCTGAACACAGTAGTGAACCCGTGGGAAGCATCCAGAGCAAAATTCCTGGTCACGTAGAACGCGGATAACGTCACTCTTTGACCCCGTGGAAAACGTCTAGAGAGGATCCTGGTCCTCGCAGAGCACGGCAGTGAACCCGTGTGAAGCATCCAGAGCGGAGCCTAGTCCTCACCGAACACGGCAGTGAACCCATGTGAAGCATCTAGTGCAAAATTCCTGGTCACGTGGAACGCGGATAACGTCACTCTTTGACCCAGTGGAAAACGTCCAGAGCGGATCCTGGTTCTCGCAGAGCACGGTAGTGAACCCGTGTGAAGCATCCAGAGCGGAGCCTAGTCCTCGCTAACACGGCAGTGAACCCGTGTGAAGAATCTAGTGCAAAATTCCTGGTCACGTAGAACGCGGATAACGTCACTCTTTGACCTCATGGAAAACGTCCAGAGCGGAGCCTGGTCCTCGCAGAACACGGCAGTGAACCCGTGGAAAGCATCCAGAGCAAAATTCCTGGTCACGTGGAACGCGGATAACGTCACTTTTTGACCCCGTGGAAAACGTCCAGAGCGGAGCTTGGTCCTCACAGAACACGGCAGTGAACCCGTGGAAAGCATCCAGAGCAAAATTCCTGGTCACGTGGAATGCGGATAACGTCACTCTTTGACCCCATGGAAAACGTCCAGAGCGGAGCCTGGTCCTCGCTGAACACGGTAGTGAACCCGTGGGAAGCATCCAGAGCAAAATTCCTGGTCACGTGGAACGCAGATAATGTCACTCTTTGACCTCGTGGAAAACGTCCAGTGCGGATCCTGGTCCTCGCAGAGCACGGCGGTGAACCCGTGTGAAGCATCCAGAGCGGAGCCTAGTCCTCTCCGAATACGGCAGTGAACCCGTGTGAAGCATCTAGAGCAAAATTCCTGATTACGTGGAACGCGGATAACGTCATTCTTTGACCCCGCGGAAAACGCCCAGAGCGGAGCCTGGTCCTCGCCGAACACGGCAGTGAACCCGTGTGAAGCATCCAGAGCAAACATCGGACTGTGGAGTCCTTAAAATCCACGGACTATAATGTCCTTAACCTCGACCGTAATGTCTTAAAACTAACGATCAACCATGATGATTCTAGACTGATTTTACCTTGGTTAAAGGGTACATCTCTTCACTCCTTTGATATTGGGCGTTGTAATTCCTCAACGTCTTCAAAGAGGTGACGGGTCCCAGTAACCACACGTTTCATAGACTGTGGAGTCCTTAAATCCACGGACTATGAGGTCCTTAACCTTGACCGTGATGTCTTAAAACTAACATCGGACTGTGGAGTCCTTAAATCCACGGACTATGACGTCCTTAACCTTGACCGTGATGTCTTAAAACTAACATCGGACTGTGGAGTCCTTAAATCCACGGACTATGAGGTCCTTAATCTTGACCGTGATGTCTTAAAACTAATATCGGACTGTGGAGTTCTTAAATCTACGGACTATGAGGTCCTTAACCTTGACCGCGATGTCTTAAAACTAATATCGGACTGTGGAGTCTTTAAATCCACGGACTATGACATCCTTAACCTTGACCGTGATGTCTTAAAACTAACATCGGACTGTGGAGTCCTTAAATCCACAGACTATGAGGTCCTTAACCTTGACCGTGATGTCTTAAAACTAACATCGGACTGTGGAGTCTTTAAATCCACGGACTATGACGTCCTTAACCTTGACCGTGATGTCTTAAAACTAACGTTGGACTGTGGAGTCCTTAAACCCATGGACTATGATGTCCTTAACCTTGACCGCGATGTCTTTAAACAACGGTACCTTGGCAACCCCTGACCCCGTGAAATATGGATAAGGGCGACCGCACCCAGCACTTGCGGGTCCTCACGACCTATAAGGAAAAAAACTCTCTTGTGAGATCCTTACGACTCTCAAGGGAAAACCCGCTTAAGAATCCTCACGATTCTTAAGAAGAACTTACACCTACGGGATCCTCTCGACCTGTAGGGAGAAAAACTCTTTATGAGACCCTCGCGGCTCATAAAGCTCAAAAGTCTTTGGAGGCGGATCTTAACCCTGAATCCTAAGCCATCGCTGCCCTGCAAGGAGACCTAGATAAATTGTCCGCAGAACACTATCAATAAAAAGAGACACACCATTGAGAAGAGAAAAATATGTCTTTATTCACAAACCAAAATGAATACAAAGTACAATTCATGAAAGAATAAAAGGGAGATACTCTCATTCAGGAGTGTATACAAAAAGAAAGGAAAAGATACAAGTTTTTCAAGGTGGCGGGCGATTTAGCAATTTTGCTAGCTCATCCTGCTTTTGCTGGGCCACAGCTTCATGACTTAGGATCGCCAGAAGACAGACCTCTGCCTGAGCCTGCTGGGCCTGATACGAGGCGAGCCGGCCTTCGAGCTCTTTCTCAGTAGCCTTGTGAGCCTCGACCCTTTCGCGAGTGAACACGACAGCTTTATCAAGAGCCACCACATCTCTGATAGACTCTTGAAGTACCCGCCGGAGTTCATACGCTTTATTGGTTTTGGCTGTAAGGTTGGTTTGAAGCTCGTGCAATGTCTTAGAGGTCAGCTCCCACTCTGAGAATTTGCGGTCGAGGCTCTTCTCGCACGACACCATGTTCGCTACACATCGCTCTATCAAATCACGCAAGCCCGTTGTCACGACTACAGCCTCTGAAACAGGATAGGTACGCTCGGGACTGTATAAACAAGCCTCGGTTGGTAGCAATAGTCGATCTAAAACACGCGCACATCAGCGGGTATGGGAAGTAACAAGAAAATTTCCGATGTATATCCTATTAAGCATGCATTTGCAACTATATGAATATCCGAGAAGAAATAATACTCGAAGCTCTGATGTGCATGCAACATGGTGATAGTGTTCGTAATTAAAGAAAGTTCTCATGGGAAGAATACAAAGATCATTTATGCAAGCAGAAACATACATACGAGTGCCCAGCGTACATGAAAGTTCAACGTAAAGCATGCGAAAACTAATTTGAATATACTACGCTAGCGGAAAAAGGTTACCAAACAAAGGATCAGTGGAACAAGGGTTAACAAAACAAAGAGCGAAATTCTCCATCTCTCTCTCTGCTCTCTCCAAAACATTAAAGCGACGGTTCTCGCGAGAATCGCTCCCCACCGATTGGCGCCATGTTCGTCCGCAAAAGCAGACATAACAGCCCGCCGGGCTCTTATTTCACTCAAAAGGTGAACTGAGCGATCTTTCAAAGCCTGAGTAATCAGGCACGCCTCGTGAAAACCCTCGAGCTTTTCTTCAACCGCGTCGAGCATCGCCAGGGTCATCTCCGCCGGGTGAAGAGGGATGTCGGCAAGCACGGCAGCAAGAGTCATCCGGAGCCAGAGGGAGCCCATTGAGAGGGGAGACCCCCTGCGGATCGAGAGTTCATATGCCGCTGAGTCGCACTCGTCGTCGGTAAGGAGGGGATCCACCAATCGTGCGGCAAAGCGAGGGATCATCTCCTCGATAGGAACTTTCCATGGCTGTCGACGAGCATGGGGGCGGTTGCAGGCCATGGCACTCAGTTGTTTCCTCAAGATAAATCACACTAAAGTGAGAATAAATTTCTCTGTGAAGAGAAAAAGAAGGCTATGGCCTCAGGTTATAAAGAGGGGCATTAAATGCCGTGCACGGGGAATATTGCATGATGGGACTATTTCCAAGGCCTAAAAAGGGAAAGCATTGGAAATCAAGGAGATGGGACTATTTCCAAGGCTCCTTTTCAGCACTAAATGATGTGCACAAAAAAAATATGGCATGAAAAATTAAACAGCCCCATCAAGAGGGCCCCACGTGTGGAGCATGTGGGCCCCATGCTTGATGTGTACTAAAAAGTGAAATAGTGCCTTACACGCTAAACACATCAGCAGCAACAATAGCAAAAATGACAAAATCCCACAAAAAAGGGGGCATGCAAACACAGAAGGGCACATAAAACTTATCATTCATACTTTAAAAAGTTCATACAAAATAAAAAAGGGGAAAAACGATTACAACGGCAGGACCTCAGACGCGGGGCACGGATTGAGAAACTCAAACTTGGCTTTGTCCAAGATCCTCCAAGCATTTCGAACCATCCGAGCATGTTTTCTCTCGCGGTCACAAGCGTCGGGGTTCTCACGAATGTCTTCTACCCTCCGATAGGCAGCAAGTATGGCCGACTGCTGAAAAGCCTGGTGCAAGAGATCAATGAGGTTGTCTCGCCTCCTCTTCGAGATTAGGCTCATCAGATACTCCGAATGCACTTTATCCTCATCGGCATCCAATGCGTCGAGCGGTACGCCGGTGCAAAAAAGAGGGAGCGCCTCCTAGATCGCCAGCACAATGAGTTTCAAAAGAGAAGAGCGACGAGGGAGTAACTGACCTTGTACTCGTCGAAGCGGCTCATGACCTCAGCACACTGAGCGTTGGTGAACTCCTAGTTCTGGCTGCAGCCCAGTGCGCGAATATTTCCGTAAGAAATGATTTCGTCAAGATCATACAAATGGGCATCCATAATACCTGAAATAACGATCATGAAGATTCATTACAAACTTCTTCTTGATTGTGAGAAAGACGACTCAAGGCAAGAAAACCCTAAGAAGCCTCCGTGGGAAGAACTTAATTCTTCGTAGGAATTAAATTCCTTTTGAAAAGGGGAATTAAATTCCCAGAAAATTTTGTTCCAGAGCCAGAGCTCCTTGGGATGGAATTAAATTCCATGGAAAACAACCGACATTATCGTCTCCCTTAAAGATTAGAAAAGCCCTAAGAGATCTACAGTTTGAGAATTATATAGTTTTCTGTTCTCGTGGAAGAACTTGAAGAAAAAATGGGTTCATGTTAAAAGGGTGAAACCCTTGATGTGGATTTAAAATCCAGAGAATGTTATGTATGAAAGTTCTTCGTTCGCTCAACATGATTACCTGAGTAAAAGAAATCGGTCAACAGAGTTAAACTCTGGAAAATTTTTGGAACAGAGAACTAAGCTCTGGAAAGGAGAATTAAATTCTCAGAATGAAAAGTATGCAAGGAGGAAGATGAGCAAAGTGGAGGCACTTCTGAAAAGACATGGGCATTTATAGGATGGGATGGAAAACGCTTCATCTACCCTACTCTCAAAACAGATCCGACGGTCACTAAAGTGACAGCGTTGCACTCACGTGCAGACACGTGAGAACAACGCTGTGGGGGCATTTGTTCCCTAATTAAAAATCAGGAAGAGCTTCAGAAGAGGCATCACGTGCTCACACATGACCAGTAGTCACGTGTTGGCACGTGATGGTTAAGCAGCGGCCAGAAAACAGAGCGCAGAAGAAGAGAAGCCCACTCAAGGGGTCACGTGCTCACACGTGACAAGGGGTCACGTGCTCACACGTGACCAACGGTCACGTGCTCACACGTGACCAACGGTCACATGGCCACACATGACCGGCTTTAAGAGCCTCATTCTTTAACAGAATTAAATCCTGAGGATAGATCCTTCAAATCTTTCCAAAATGGAGAAGAATTATTTGAAACCGTTGGATTAAAAATCCGAGGGTGATTAAATATCACCAATGTATGGAAAAATCTTGGACATGGAAAGATTTCCCCCTAAATCTAACCGAAATAATAAAGAGATATCTTTGGATTTAAAATCCAATGGTGAATAAAATTCACCCAATAATCTAAAGGCCCAGATTAATGATGAAGATAAATCAAATCTCTCAATAAACAAATGAAATCTTTCAATGAAAGATTCACTAAAACAGATTGATTCTTTTCCTTCTCCTATAAATAGGAGCCAAGAAAAGAAGAGGGGAGACTTTTGGACTTTGGACCTTTTCTTTTGATACACAGAGAGAGAGAGATATAGAGCCTTTGATTCTCTGCAAAAGGAAAACCTTAGGTAAGAAAAGAAAAGGGAGGCTTCAGAAGAGAATTTAATTCTCAAAAGAGTTTAACTCTTATATAAAAAGAAAAGAACTTAGTTCTTTCTCTGGTGGAGGATCTGCAAAGTGCACATCTCCCCATGAATTGAGAATTTAATTCTCATTGGGCTGAGATCCTGCCATGCAGATCTAAAACACAGAAGAGGAACTGAGTTTTGAGAAGTTAATCCTCACAGAATTATAGGAATTTAATTCCTTTGAGACAGAATTAGGGTTTAACCCTAGGAATTTAATTCCTTCAGAATGGACAGAACCAGGGTTGAACCCTAATTGAGAACTTAATTCTCTCAAACTCACAGGAATTTAATTCCCTTAAAGAAAAAAAAAGAATTAGGGTTTCACCCTATACCAGAATCTAATTCTTTACAGAAAAGAAATTAGGGTTTAACCCTATTCAAGAATATAATTCTTCAGAAGAAAACAGGAATGTGATTCCTTTAAAGTTTATTGCTAGGGTTTGACCCTATGAAGAATTTAATTCTTAAAAAATGAACAGATCTTTAAAACATGTAAAGAGTCAGGGGTCACGTGCTACCACGTGACCCCTGCAAAGATCCATAGAAAAGAACTTGAGTCAGAGTCACGTGCTACCACGTGACCCGTACAAAGATCCATAGAAAAGAACTTTGAGGTAATGCCTCACGTGCCCCATGTGACCCCTAAAGCACACAGAGAAAAGGCAGAAGAAACAGAAAAGAGCTCTGGGGCGCTCTCACGTGCTACCACGTGACCCCTTGGCTGAAGCTTTAACAGACAAACACCTAAATTCCCATCACGTGACAGCACGTGATACTTCAAAGTATTCAATACTTTTGACTGAATAAAACAAGAGGAATTAGGGCGCCCTCACGTGTCCACACGTGACCCCTCTCTCCTTAATTTTTAACACTAATCTGGAGATTTTGTGCCCAGTGTTTAACACTGATTTTCTTAGTGTTTAACACTAATTGGAAAACTCTATTTGCAGTGTTTAACACTGATTCGCTTAGTGTTTAACACTAATTTGAAAACTCTGTTTCCAGTGTTTAACACTGATTTGCTTTAGTGTTTAACACTAATTTGAAATCTCCGTTTGCAGTGTTTAACACTGATTTGCCTTAGTGTTTAACACTAATTTGAAAGCCCTGTTGCTAGTGTTCAACATTGGTTATCTTTTAGTGTTTAACACTAACTTGTTAATCTTATTCCCAGTGTTCAACACTGTTGGTCTCTAGTGTTTAACACTAGCTTTAGCCCAATTGGCTAAGTTTCCACAGGCAAAGCCTCTCCTTCAATAGACCAACAGAGGGTCAATATTAAACATGTTTGGACTTAGCCCAAGAAGGTCATAAGTCCTCGATTCAAACTTAACTGGGCCAATGGGCTCATAATATAATTAATTGGTTTTGGTTCCAAATTGGGCCAAAGATCATTTAATCTATCTTGGTTTAAGGGTACATCTCTTCACTCCTTTGATTTTTGGTGTTGTAATTCCTTAACGTCTTCAAAGAGGTGACGGGTCCCGATGACCACACATTGATATAGAATGTGGGGTCCTTAAACTCATGGACTATAAGGTCCTTAACCTTGACCGTGATGTCTTAAAACTAACGCCGGACTGTGGGGTCCTTAAACCCTCGGACTATGACGTCCTTAACCTTGACCGTAATGTCTTAAAACTAACGCCGAACTGTGGGGTCCTTAAACCCTCGGACTATGACGCCCTTAACCTTGACCGTGACGTCTTAAAACTAACAATGGACTATGACGTCCTTAACCTTGACCGCGATGTCTTAAAACTAACACTGGACCGCAATGTCCTTAAACTACCTATTGACCGCAATGTCACTAAACTAAACAACAGGGCTCCCCTAATCGCTCTCTTGTCGGATCTAAACGATCCCGTTGTAAGTCCATGTCACGCACCCCACGAACTTGCGGGGAGGCGGAATATATGAAAAACGATAATCAAAGCTTCGTAACACGGACTTGAGCGCATGAATCATTGTCTAAACCATTGCTAACAAACTACTAGAGGTTTAACTACTCGGATTCGAAGTTATACCTCACGTTACATGTCTTTCGGGTCTTCATCGCTGTCCTCCACTCCTCGTAGGCTCCTTGGAATATCGGCACCTCAACGGCCTCCTCGAATCAAAGAAGATCCACCTGAAAGCTCCTACGCTAAGCTTAACTTCAAACTTGAGATAACTAGGTTGCTTAAAGTGCTAATCTAAGCTACCTAGGGGATATAGAGTGAGGTTATGGATGTATTAGTCTAGCTAACCCTTGATCTCAACTCATGAGAGGTTAGGGTTAGGGTTTGAAGAGAGAGTGAGCTTGAGGAGAGAGAAGGTGAAGATGAGAATGAAATGAGATAATGACCTTATCATAATATATATGAAGCATTATTATTTATCCAAAAATCAAATAATAGAATTAACAACCATGCTTCATAAATATCTATGAGTGATTCATCTCCATGAGTCATTAAGCATTTATGATGCATTAATGATTTGGATGAATCACACAAATGAGTCACTAATCTCATTTAATGCAATGCCACCTTAACCTCTTAGTCACCACTCTTCTAGAAGCTTCCCGACAAATTACGAGAACGGCCCTCCAATCCGTGAAAACACGGAAAAACTTTAGACTGTATAAATCCAGTAACCCGATACTAGAATCTGGCTTAAACCAAAGCCTACTAGTAAAAACTGTCCGAAAAAGTCGTACGTGCGTAAACACACGTATGCGTCCGAACCCTTATCGTAAAACCATACGATCTCTATATCGTTTCGCCTGGAGCAGGGAAACTCTCTGTGTGGGACTCTAAAGACTCGACACTACGCTGGCAGTGAGTTTAACCACAGACTGCAAGCGGCACTAGCTGTACGTAACGGTCCGCAGGTAGATGTCGATAAGAAGGCTGATGAGGAAAATCATCCGAACTCCCACTGAGCCTGATGTGACAATCTCTGTACAGTCCGGTCTGTTCGTCTAAGACTATCGCATATCGAGCCTAGGGGCGGCAAGCGTCTGTCCCCTAATAGCTGTATAAGTCGTGTCGGAGCGTAGCCCATTACACCCTGAGAAGCTACTGGAACCTACCAGTATATCTCGCTTGCCCTGGCCAGGGACTTTGCGTAATGGCTCTCTGACACAGCGCGATATCAACTCCCAATACCGGGAGAGACGAATCCTATCTAACCGCCACTGCCTCTAAGTGCTCGGGACTGCACCCAACTGCTACCTGTTTGCACGACTCCTTTGAGCCGTGGTAGGGTAGCAATCTAAGAACAGTGGGACACACTCGAGGCGAAGTAGCAGTGTCAAGTCTGCGGACTATGCTGTACTCATGTCACCTGGGAACTGTTAACTGACAATGGGTATAATACCAACCAATCAGTTCCCCTGCGAGTCCTATCCAGTGTACCCGTAACCTAACGAGCACCTGCATACTATCTCCAGTACGACGTACTGATGGCTGTGGGACAGACCATCTCCCCAACTGGGAGGAGAAGCGTACACACTTAGTCTACTCCGGAATATCGATGCCCTATCTCAATAATCCAACGACCAGGGACCTGTATAGGATGTTGCCTACAGACTACCCAGCCCCCACTAGTGTGACTGCCATCACAACGCTGGTAATCAAGCAAAGATCCTATGGGCTCTACTAATATGTATAAGTGATACATTATAAGAAACATATGCACATATTAAAGTAGACACAAACCAAGTAGCATACTACCATTTTTAGCAATACTGTATATACAACTGTGAATATCCCAAGCTTCCATTAAGTAATATACAATCTAGTATAATACAATAATGGCTCCTAGGGCATATACACTAACAATCTCCCACTTGCACTAGGGCCATGAGCTGGCATATCGTAGACCTATCATCTCGAATAGCCTCTCGAACTGCGTCTGAGGAAGGGCCTTTATGAATGGATCAGCAATGTTATTCTCTGTCTCTACTCTTTTCACCTCAATCTCCCGGTGATCTACGATCTCCCTGATCAGGTGATACCGCCTTAAGATGTGTCCGGATTTCTGATGGGACCTGGGTTCCTTCGCTAAAGCTATAGCGCCGTTGTTGTCACAATACAGAGGTATTGGACCAACACTGGAAGGAACCACCTGAAGTTCTGTGAGGAACTTCTTCATCCAGACTGCTTCTTTTGCGGCATCGCAAGCAGCTATGTACTCCGCTTCCATTGTTGAGTCAGCAACGGTCTCCTGCTTGGAACTCTTCCAACAGATCGCCCCTCCATTGAGGGTAAAGACATAACCCGACATAGACTTGGAGTCATCTTTGTCACTCTGGAAGCCGGAGTCGGCAAAGACCTCCATCTGGAGGTCTTTTCCGCCATACACCAAGAACATCTCCTTAGTCCTCCTTAGGTACTTGAGAATGTTCTTTACTGCTATCCAGTGATTCTCCCCTGGGTTTGCTTGATACCGGCTTACTATGCTCAATGCGTATGCTACATCTGGTCTGGTACATAACATTGCATACATTATAGAGCCTACCGCAGAAGCGTAGGGTATAATCGACATGCGATCCCTTTCCAAATTAGTCTTGGGAGACATCTCTTTGGAGAGGGTGATTCCGTGACAAGCCGGTAGGTTACCGCGCTTAGAATCATCCATTTTGAATCTCTTCACTATGGTGTCTATGTACCTGGACTGTGAAAGTCCCAACATCCTCTTTGATCTATCACGATAGATCCGGGTCCCCAGAATGTAGGTGGCATCACCCAGGTCTTTCATGGAGAATTTATGTGACAAGAATCTTTTGACTGACTGTAACATAGGAATATCATTTCCTATTAAGAGAATGTCACCCACATACAAGACGAGGAATACTACAGCTCTCCCTACAATCTTACTGTATATGCATGGTTCATCTGGATTTTTGATAAAGTCAAATTCTTTGACAGCATCATCAAAACAGATGTTCCAACTCCGCGATACCCGCTTTAGTCCATAAATGGATTTAAGCAACTTGCATACTTTACCACTGCTCCCACTCTGAATGAATCCCTCTGGCTGATCCATATAGACGCTCTCTTCCAAATTTCCATTTAGAAAGGCCGTCTTTACGTCCATCTGCCAGATCTCATAATCGTGGAAGGCAGCAATAGCAAGAAGGACCCGAATGGATTTAAGCATAGCTACTGGAGAAAAGGTTTCGTCATAGTCCAAACCAGGTCTTTGACGGAAACCCTTTGCAACCGGTCTAGCCTTGTATGTTTCAACCTGTCTATCTACACCAATCTTCCTTTTGAAGATCCATTTGCATCCTACGGGTTTTACCCCATCTGGAGCAATGTCCAAAGTCCATACTTTGTTAGTGTACATGGACTCCATTTCGGTCCGCATTGCATCCAGCCATTTTATTGAGTCACTGCTCTGAATGACTTGCTGGAAGCTAGTAGGCTCATCATAGTCAGTAGTGCAATCCTCTCTATTCCCGTCTATGAGAAAGCCGTGGTATCTCTCGGGCGGATGAGATTTCCTACTACTCCTGCGGATAGGCGCTGGTATGTCCCTTTCTTCTGAAACCTCTGGTTCTACCATACTTTCAGTTGTAGTTTGTGGTTCTGGAATTTCTTCCAGCTCTATTTCGCTCCCATTTGTTTCCTTTTCTAAAAACTCATGTTCTAGAAAATGGGCATTACGAGAAACAAAAATATTTTGTTCCTCTGCGTAATAGAATAGGTATCCCCTGGAGTTCTTTGGATATCCCACAAACTTACACTGTACTGATCGTGCCTCGAGCTTGTCCGCATGCTGCTTTTTAACAAAAGCCGGACATCCCCAAATCTTCAGATACTGAAGATAGGGTTTCTTTCCACTCCACATCTGATATGGTGTGGTAGGCACAGTCTTAGTAGGAACTATGTTCAAAAGATACGCTGCTGATTCTAGCGCATAACCCCAAAAAGATCGCGGTAACTCAGCCTTACTCATCATGGAACGAACCATATCTAATAGGGTTCGATTCCTCCTTTCTGATACACCGTTGTGCTGTGGTGTGTATGGAGGAGTAAGCTGAGAGAGAATTCCATTCTCTTTTAAGTAACCTAGGAACTCGGCACTTAAGTATTCACCACCTCGATCAGATCTCAGTGTCTTAATACTTTTGCCGGTTTGTTTTTCTACTTCTTTCTTGTATTCTTGGAATTTCTCAAAGGCCTCGGATTTGTGCTTTATTAAGAAGACATATCCATACCTAGAGAAATCATCCGTAAAAGTAATGAAGTAGGAATAACCACCTCGCGCATGTGTAGACATTGGACCGCACACGTCACTGTGTACGAGTCCTAAGAGCTCGCTTGCTCTTACTCCGTGTCTAGTAAACAGAGTTTTTGTCATCTTTCCTATGAGACAAGATTCATAAGTAGCATAAGATTGATATTCGAACGGGTTCAAATATCCTTCTCTATGTAACTTAGTTAACCTTCTCTCATTGATGTGACCTAGTCTACAATGCCATAAGAAATCCTGATTTAATTCCGGAGACTTTCTTTTAAGTGTGTTCTGGACACTGAAAATCTGAGCTTGATTTAATACGTATATCCCGTTTTTTAATGTACCTGACCCAATCAGAACTTGATTTAGGTGGATGTGAACTACATCACTTACGAATGTAAAGTCATATCCTTTTTTAGAAAGTAAGGATACAGATATGATATTACAAGTCATACCTGGTACATAAAAACAGTTACGCAGAATCAATATCTGTCCAGTTGTCAGTCCAAGATGATATTCCCCTACGGATTCAGCATTCATGCTCATTCCGTTAGCAACCGTGAGGGTCATGTCACCTATCCTGATAACCCTACGGTTTCTCAGAGTCTGTAAAGAATTACAGATGTGAGTTCCTGATCCGGTATCCAATACCCAGAAAGTAGGGTTAACTGACATACAGTTCTTAATTACAAACACACTTGAGGCTGAAGCCACAACATGTTTCAAATCCTGGCTACTGGCTTTGCTAGCCCTGCAATCATTCTGCCAATGTTCATTCCTGTAATAATAGGAACATCCCTCATTTACTATATCCAGTCCCGAAACTTTTGCCCTTCTCTTTCCTTCCACTTCCCTGGTTTCCTTCAGGGTAGGAGGCAGAGACAGTAGAACCAAGTCAGTATTTGACTTGTTTCCCAACGCGGTCTCCAGGTCCTAGAGCTCACCAATGCAGCTAGTCATTATAAGGACGTTGTCCCCTACAGATGACCCATCAGCCAACCTCGCTTGAATTAATTCGTTCAAGGTTTCATATCTAGTGATATGAGATTGCTCTCCATATGAATTTTTGTTATGGAGAAAGATGAAAACTAAGTCTATCTTCTCGTGCTGCTTCTGGTATACACCATCAACTGAAGCTAACACGAGGCACTTAGCTTTCGCTTTATGTTTTTCCCTTGTCTGACGGATATCCATATCCGCGACAGTGGAAACTGGACCTGGGACAGCTTATCATCCACAAACAGATGGACAGTCTGAGCAAACGATTCAGATCCTTGAAGATATGCTAAGAGCTTGTATGCTAGACTTCGGAGGATCGTAGGAAGATCACCTACATCTTGTGGAGTTTTCATACAACAACAGCTGCCAAGCAAGTATTGGAATGACACCGTTTGCAGCGCTCTATGGAAGGAAGTGTCGTTCACCATTAAATTGGGACGACATCGGAGATAGGGAACTCCTTAGACCTGAGATGATAGTGGCGACTGTAGATGTAGTTCGCACTATCAGGGAACGAATGCGCATAGCCCAAGACCGACAGAAACACTAGGCCGATGCAAAGCGCCGACGCTTGGAGTTCCAACCGGGAGATCATGTCTTTCTAAAAATCTCTCCAAACCGTGGAGTGATTCGCTTTGGAAAGAGGAGTAAGCTAAATCCGAGATACATTGGACCATTCGACATACTCGAACGAGTCGGAGAAGTGGCATATCGCTTGGCACTTCCACCCTCATTGGAAGGAGTGCACAATGTGTTCCACATATCCCAACTCAGAAGGTATGTGAGTGATCCCAGTCACATTCTTGATCACTCCGAGCTCACTGTACAAACGGATCTATCTTTTGAGCAACAACCCGTTGAAATTCTGGACAGAAAGGTGAAGTCACTTAGGAATAAGGAAATAAACTTGGTCCGGGTGATGTGGAGAAAAAATTCACCAGGAGAATCAACGTGGGAAAGAGAAGACGACATGCGTGCAAGATACCCTTTCTTATTTGTAAATTAGTCCTTAAATATTTGTAAATTTCGAGAACGAAATTTTTGTAAGGAGGGTAGAATGTAACAACTTTGTTTTTAATGTACAGAAATTTGTTTAAAGTTAAAATATTAAATGGAGTATTTGCAACCCTGAGTATGCTATATGTATTTAATTTGTTTAAGAACAATAAGAAAACACTTGTAGCTCATTAGTAAAGCCTTGTACTGCTGTGACATAGCCCCTGTGTTCGAATCCCATCAGCCACATATTATTTTCAATGATTTTTCTTTTAAAATTTTTGGAAACCTAAAAGTTTACACGTGCAATACACATAAAAATGAAAAGTCAGATTAAATAAACATATGCACTAAGATATATGAACAGACCCAGACACGTGGCCAAAATCCAGAGCCCAACCCAACCTAAATGACCGGCAAAGATCCAATTTGGGCCGGCGCCGCCGGTCCAGACCGTCTGTAATGCCTCTAAATTTTTACCCTAAACCCCTTGGCCCCCCCACCAACCTAGTTCTGTCTGTTTTTCCTGAAATTAAACAGAGAATTAAAAATGAGCTTTTAATCCAATGTTTAATGCATTTTTAATTCTTATTTTAATTCCCTAAACCCTAATTCTATTCTATAAATACCACACCATATCTAGCCCTCTCTATTCTGAAATCCATTGTCAAAACTCTCAAATTTTTCCTAGTCAAATAAGTTGTACAAGTGGAGTTAGCCAAGGTCAAGTTCCAGCGACGATTCGGGAAGATTCCGGCGATCCCACGACTTCACAAAACTCTCAAAACCTTCCTCCACCTCTCCTCTCTACCCTAAACTCAGAGTCCCCTCCCCTCTCCTCTTTTCCTATTCTAAAAAGACCTCTTTTCAAAAGTCGTCGGAAGTGGAGTTATTCCGACTTCCGATTTTAATTTTGATTAAAACATAAATTTTCTTAATAACTAAACACCCATATTGTTACAACTTGTTTAGTAATCATAAACAAACATTTAGAGCAAGTTTCAACTCAAAATACAATGCTATGCAACTTTTATTTCATTTTTACGGTTAAATACCACAAGCTTTCTATTTGACATCTTTCATCAAATTTGCTCATATTACCTTTAGAAAACTCACGAGGTAATGACCTATCTCATCACAACACTCATCATGATATAGCATGATGGTTTTTGGAATAGTGTTTTGTGGGATAAATACAATTTTACAATAAAATACCTTAAACCAATAAAGCCGTATTATTTAAGATTGTTTTAAATTAAATTCCTTGCAATTAAACCTCTACAACCCATTTTGGGGAACCCAATTTGGATGGTGCGGCTTATCGCACATCCTCGGTACTAGTAGAGCGAGATGCAGACCTCCTCACGGAGCATCCGATCTCGACGGAATTTTTAATACAATTTTTAAGAATAATGTGATTTTCTATTTAATAAATAAATTCTATTTTTAATAATTATATATATATCTATATTATCAAAATATCTATTTTAAATATATATAATAAATTCTATGTTTTCTAAATAAAGGAATCATAAATTTCACGAATATACCATCACAAATCTATACAATTCCAATTTACACTAAAATACTGTAACAACCCTAAACTTTCTGTATAATTTTTTCAAAAATACAGAAAGGGGTACTTGAGCCTGAGCACAAGTTATAAGTTTGATTTGCTTTTGAACATCAAGAAGGAGCTTGCAGCTCATTGGTAAGACCTTGTACTGCTGAACCAAAGCACCAGAGTTCAAATCCCATCAGCCACATTATCTTTTTATTTTAATTTCATTTAATCTTTTAGAAACCCAAGAGTCTACACGTGCACTATACGTAATAGGGTAAGTTACAGAATAAACAAACGTGACCACGAGGCTAGACCAATCGTCAGGGACACGTAGCGAAGAGACGAGCCCCGACTCGCCCGACTCGGTCCGGCGAAGCGCTTGACTCGGCCGGCGCCGCCGGGTCAACTCGGTCCGATCCCACTTTTTGTTGAACCCCATGCAACCTTTGGCCTATCCCACTCCCCCTGCACTGTTTAAATTCTCTGCAATTAACCAGAGAATTAAAATACCCCCTTTTAATCCTTTTTAATGCAAATTTAAATACAATTTTTATCACACCCTTTCACTACCCTAAATCCTATATTTTCCTATAAATACCACCCCTCAAATTACCCCCTCACTCACAAATCCCTGCCCAAACTCTCAAGAAAATTCCCAAGACTTTTTGTGTGCAAGTGGAGTTAGCAAAGGGCGAAGCCCCGACGAACTTCCGACGACAATCCGAGGAGATTCCGACGACAAAACGACGCACCGGCACCTCCTACCTCTTCCTCCTTCTCTCTTCTAGTCTAATAACCTATAAGTCCCTAATTGTTCTTCTTTTCTCTATTCTAAAAATATTCAATACTAAAACCCGACGGAAGCGGAGTTAATCCGATTTCCGATTCGGTTTTTCCTTAAAAGGTTCTATTTTTCTTAAACACAATGATATCAAACTCTTATTCATGACCATTA
Organism: Agapanthus africanus; assembly: GCA_030015575.1. Lineage (NCBI taxonomy): Eukaryota > Viridiplantae > Streptophyta > Magnoliopsida > Asparagales > Amaryllidaceae > Agapanthus > Agapanthus africanus. The sequence goes on along the minus strand of CM057342.1, from coordinate 747,906,850 downwards.
AATATTAACGAAGATATTAGAATAAGTTTGGCATCAAAATAATAACCGTAGCAAGTTTTATTCTACTTTGACATTAAAATACCCTTATGTTTCATTTCGACATGCTTGAACTTTTTTAAACCGTATTACTTTAGAAAACTCACGAGGTAATGACCTACCTCCTCACAACACTCATATGCAATATAGCACGATGAAATTTGGGAACATAAATTTGGGAAAATACGATTTTACACATAACTACCTTCGACTTATAAAAACATTTTTCTACAAGATATGTATTTTAACAAATCTTTGCAAATGCGCCTCTACAACCTATTTCGGGGAACCCGTTTGGTATGGTGCGGATTATCGCACATCCTCGGGCCTAGTAGAGTGAGATGCAGACTTCCGCAAGGAGCATACGATCTCGAAAGATTTAAAATACAATTTTCTTTAGAAAATGCGATTTATATTATAAATAAAACTTATATTTTTTATAAATAAATATATATGTAATTAGTTTCAAAATATCTATTTTTAATATTTATAATATTCGACATTTCCAAAATTCAAGAAAAACATTCCATTTACAAGAAAATACCATACAATTCCAATATTACAAATAAATACCATATATTATGAAATTAGGTTTAATTCACTAGAAATGTCACATTGATAAAATATACATCAATGAAAACTCTAAAGACGATAATAAAATACTTGAGGTGCATTTTGAAAATTATACAAAATTATTTTTATATAAAACCCATTCAAGTTATACTAAATTACAATAAGGACCCTAATGTTTCCTTATAAAAAATGAATAATAAATAAAAGTAACGGGAAAAAGTCCCCAAATGGAGCATCACGTGCCCACACGTGATAGGCGCTGCGCTTAACAAACTAGGCTGAAACTGGGCCTCACTTGCAGACACGTGACCTCTATATACAAAGTATATAGGCGCATGAATAAAGCAAACAATTGGCCAGAACAAAATCTTACGTGATAGCACGTGACGCTCTTTGGTAGGTTTAATTTGGTGGGGTCACGTGCTACACGTGATGGGCTCCTATGCCTTCTGAACGGATAGAATTAAATTCTAATCAAGAGGAATCAAAACCCCTAGTTGGAAAATGTTTCCTTAAATCTTTCCAAATAAGAAAGATTGTGCTCTGTAAATCAGAGCACCGTTGGATCAAAAATCTAATGGTGATTAAACATCACCAAGATACAGAATAAGTTTTGTATGGTAAAATATTTTCCCAATCTTACTAAAAACAAGAAAGATGACTTCTGTAAAACAGAAGCTCTTGGATCAAAGATCCAACGGTGGGAAACATTTCCCAAATCAATCAAAAATCTCTCAATGAGAGATTTACGTAACTGATTCAACAAATCAGCCTCCCCTATATAAAGAACCCAAGACTTCAAGTCTTGTACAGAGCAACCCCTCCATAAACTTCAAGTTCAAAAAATACAGAAAACAGAGAGGAAAGCCCCTTGGTAAGCAAAAACCAAAAGAGAATTTAATTCTCAAACCAAGAGTTTAACTCTTCTCAAAGAACTTAGTTCTTTCCCTGGTTGGGATCTGCAGAAGCAGATCTCTCTACAAGTTGAGAGTTTAATTCTCATCAGGAAGATTCTGTTATGTAGATCTAAACCTAGAGGAAAGAGCTAAGTTCAAAAAATTTAATTCTTACCCCTGAGAAAAAGGAATGAACCCTATTTTAGGGCGCCTCACGTGGTCCCGTGTGACCCCTGAGAAGTGCTCAGCACTTATAAAAGAGAAAAGGGAATAAACCATGATTTGGGGCGCCTCACGTGATCCCACGTGACACCTGAGAAGTGCTCAGCACTTATAAAAGAGAAAATTAAATAAGCCCTATTTTGGGGCACCTCACGTAATCCCACATGACCCCTGAGAAGTGCTCAACACTTATAAAAGAGAAAAGGGAATAAGCCCTATTTTTTGGGTGCCTCACGTGATCCCACGTGACCCCTGAGAAGTGCTCAGCACTTATAAAAGAGAAAAGGGGAATAAACCCAAGACAGTTCCTATTCTAGGGAGCCTCGCGTGATCCCACGTGACCCAACAGTGCTTAGCACTAGAATAAGAGAATAAAAGAGACATCGCCCAACTTTAAGCGCCTCACGTGCCACACGTGAGCGCTCCAATTTCTAGTGTTTAACACTACTTCATGCGCCTCACGTGGGACCACGTGAGCGCTGAGCACATACTAGTGTTTAACACTATGAAAGGCAAATATTAGCCAGACTTAGACCAAATCTCCCGAGGACAATCAATTGAGGCCCTCATGCTCACGGTCCCCAATACCGATCTCAGTCCCAAAGATAGCAAATGAGCTCCCAACAGATAGCATCTAAAATGATGTTCATCCCATCCCCTTTCAGTCGGGACATTGGTTTAAGGGTACATCTATCCACACCTCTAATACATGTCATTGTAATTCTTTAACGTCCTCAGAGAGGTGGAGGGTCCCAATAACCAATAGCTCTTGGCACACCCCCAAACCAATGAGCCAAAATAATGGACCGTGATGTCCTTAAACTAACTATGGACCGTGATGTCCTTAAATTTATGGACCGCAACGTCTCTAAACTAAACCCCACAGACTATGATGTCTTTAAACTCCATGAACTATGATGTCCTTAAACCCAATGGACCGCAATGTTCCTAAACTAAAACAACAGAGCCCACATGCTCTTTTGTTGGATCCAAATGATCCCAAACCCTGTTAAGTAAATCTTAGTCTAAAAATTAGACTAATGTATCCTTAACAAATGTTTAAGTTGATCTTAATCTCAATGAGATTAACAATCCTTATACCCACTGGACCGCATTGTCCCTAAACTAAAACAATAGAGCCCAAATGCTCTTTTGTTGGATCTAAATGATCCTGTTAAGTAGATCTTAGTCTAAAATTAGACTAACGTATCCTTAACAAACGTTTAAGTTGATCTTAGTCTCAAATGAGATTAACGATCCTTAAACCCAACATAAACCCAAATCTAAGAAACTACGGATTTAGACTAATCCACGCCCTACGGGCGACAACACAAATTAGTATCCGTATACAATCCACGGGCAACCAAAAATAAAACAAACACACACAACACGAAGTGACCATCTGGAGAAGGAGAAAGTGGTTACCGCGATGCGGTAGCGTAATTAACTGCAGGGGCTTGCGCCTGCAGAGAAGAGCGTCCCCATAATCAAAAACCCCTCATACACGAGGGGGAATCTGACGAAGTCTGCTATAACGGCCGCATCTGTCTAAACCTCCGATATACGGTGCCATAAATCAACTTGGCATCTTCGGAGAGGTGAACAGATAAAACCAAATAGCATCTGCCCCCAAATTCAGGCAAGACGTTTGTCTTTCCGCGTCTTTCGGCGGCGAACAGATTCTGGCACGCCCGATGAGACCTTTTCCTCTTTCCACTCCACACTTCGTGTGTCACGTTTGCGAACGAATCGAGGTTTAATGTGGTTGCCCCTGGATTCGAGGTACTAAGATTTGGTGTCTTGCTCCCGTGAAGAGAAAATGGCTTCCAACTGCATAAGCTGCAACAACAACTCCCACTCCGTCATCGCCGGAGGAGTGACTTATGGGCCCCAAGCGGCCTCCATCTTCGCCATGCCAGTAGAACAGGTGACTCAGGCCACCACTGGACTGTTCTTCGGGACCATGCTCCCACCAATGAGCTTCAACGCCCCACTGCTGTCGCAAGAAGCTCCAAAGAAGTCGGTCTTTGATCGGCTTACAACTACCGCGACCCCTCTTAACGGGTCGCCCAAATCCAACGCCTCGGTCTTTAATAGACTAGGTCAAAGCTCCAACGGGCCCATGAAGAAGCCCACAATACCTGAAGGGGTTATCCCAAAACGGATAGCCATTCCGGCTCAATTAGAGGAAATCGTCAAAGCGGCTTCTCCTGCTAAGGGGCCGGTCTTCACAAGACTGGCCGTTCCAACTCCTGCTCCAAGCGAAGTCACCAAGGCTGCTTCCCCTGTTCGAAAGTCGGCCTTCGCAAGACTGACTATCCCCTCTCAATGGACGTCTGTCTTTGATAGGCCGGCACTGACAGTAACCCTTCACCAGAATAGGGGGCGTGAGGAAGCTACCCCCATAATTGAGCCAGTACCGTCTGCAAGACATGCTCGACGTCGTCACTGGCGCCAAGTGAGAAAGCTGGGGGCAGTTCCCCTTCTGGATTTACTCCACCAGCTCTAACGGTGGAAGTAGATGCTGTTGTTCCAACTGAGAACAACTTTGAACCACTTAGGAGGGTGCGCAAGAACTCTCCGACGGCCGTGCTAAAAAGATCTCCTCCACCTATGGAGAATATTACAAAGGTGAAGCTGGAGCGGCCCCCTCAGTGGCTATCCTCTAAAATTCAAAAGGTCTGGCGACAGGTCCAAGACTCGGTGATCAACCAAGACTACTCCCGCCGACCGAAGGAGATGAAAGTTCGGTAAGAGAAGGACCACCCTGTCGTACCACAGAAGGTGTCATCTACTTGGGTGCCTGCTGCAACGGCCCCTTCAATTTCGACCGCCCACAAAAGAAGAAGGCCGGAGAAAATCCCCGGTTCCATGACAAAGCTCAGAGGCACTGAGTCCAAACGCCCCAAGTCTAGGGGCATGGTAGTGCACGCCATCTACATGGCTTGCGGGAAGGAGGATAGCCGTATCTCTACGGGTCATCGACCACTCACCCGATCTTGACAAAAGCCCAGAAGCAACAGCAAAAGCTCCAGGAGATGCTAACGAAGATGGCCGCACTCATTGGGCCAAAAGAAAGTCCGGAAACATCTTCGGAGCAGCGTCAGGAGCAGGAAACTGATGCCGAATTTCTCCAAAGAATGCTCGAGATGAAAGACAAAGAGGCCACGGAACAAGCGGCCAAGATAAAACAAATGGCGCTCCTGTTCCAATATATGGTCGGGATGATGATACAACCGGATCCTCCAACTGAAGACCCTCCAATGATCCTTGAAGACGACAGAGGGGAGACATTGAACCCTCTTCCAGCTCTATCAGCAGCCAAGGAAGAGACCATTTCTAAAGCCGCCCTCGACGACTACATAGCTCAACAGATACAAGCGAATGAAGCCGCTGGCCAAGTCGTCAGAATTGGGCGACCATATCCAAGCTGGTACGATCAGATTAAGTACCTGCCAGGATACACGATTCCTAAGTTCCACGTATACAAGGGGACAGGCAATCCCCATCAATATGTCACTCAGTTCAGGGCTCTGTGCGGCAACATTGGAAGTGACGATAAGCTACTGCTTCACCAATTTGTCGGCAGCTTGGCGAAGACGGCCTTTGAATGGTATTCAGAGCTGCCGAATGACTCCGTCAAAACGTTTACAGAGATGGAGTTGCTATTCACTCAGCGGTTCGCAAGCGCCAGCGAACGCACCCCGATCACGGCATTGATCAACGCCAGAATGAAGTCGGGAGAAGCATGGGTGCAGTATGCAATCCGGTGGCGAAATTTATGGTCGAGATGTGAACAACGCATAGAAGAAGCTCCTGCCGTGGGCATGTTCATGTGGACCCTCGACCCTCAGTCGACTATCTCCCAATTCATGACGTTCTTCAAGCCGACCACCTTCCAGGCCTTGATTGATAAGTTGTCCTAAATGGACCAGATGGGCTATAGGCCTTTCCCTTCAAAAGCGGATTTTTGAAATGAAAAAGGCAAAGGGAAAGCGACCTTTGTCACCAACGCTCAACAACAGCCGAGTGAGCCGAAACCAGCTGCTCGCCAAGGCAACAAGCGGCGATCCCTCGATGAGAAGTTAAGACGTCCTTACTCATTTCCCCATAATAAAACAAGGAGACTGTTCGAACTGGCAGTGTGCAACGGGTTCATCATTCTGCCGGATCCAAGACATCCGTCGCAACCTGGTGACGTTAACCATCCTAACTATTGTCCCTACCATAGAGTAATGGGTCACCCACTCGAAGATTGCTACGTCTTCAAAAACTAGGTTGAAGACCAATACCAGCAAGGCAAATTCGCGTTGTCTGAAAACTGGAAGGTGAACCCGCCACAACCACTTGCTCCGAAAAAGATGGACATGCCGGGGGCATCGTGCTCATTCGTAGAGGAAGCTCCATAGGAAGTTGTTCTTTCGGCAAAAACTAAAAGAATGCTGAAATATCTTCAAACATGTCCGGCAATTAGGTGGAAAAGCCCACTAGAGCCGGAGATCATCGAGGGGATGCTGAAACCACACCCAACATCAGGAGTTAATAGCAATGGGCAAAACACCCAGGCCGAGTCGTCAAAGTCTTCGAAGAAAAAGAAGAAGACCAAAAAGCCCGCGCAGTCTGATGACAAGCGCACGGATCTGCAAAAGTATATTGACGCGCTGGAGGAATACAATCAAAAGGCGCGAACCCCGGTCACACTCCAAGAATTTCTCAACAATATCCTTGAGAGTGGAGATAACGACAATGATGAGGGAGACGACTCGTCAGAGGAACCCGAAGATTATTTGGCAAGTTGCCACATGATCTCTCATTCGTCGCTAAATAACGAAGAAGCTCACTCGGCGTTAGAAGATAACATAAAGGAGCTGGGGGTAGAATCAGCACCAAAATCCTTGGAACCGTCCGATGAGCTGATTGACGTGCTGCTAAAAGAAGCCCGTCAGAAGAGCAAAGCTGATCGAGAACGCAAAACGGCCATATTCGAAAAAGCCAGGTGTCGGCGTCAAGTGGAAGAAGTCGCGGTAGGGATGGATCACAAAACACTCCAACCAAACCAAATCACACCCTAAATGGGTGTATTCTACTTTATCGTTATGTATCCCGTCACGTGACAAATACTCGTGCATACAGGATGAACAACGGACGTAAACGTCCTTAAACTAACGATGGACCGAAATGTCCTAAAACTAGCGACGGACCGAAACATCTCTAAAACTACTACGAACCGCGGCATCCCCAGGCTGACGTGGTAAAAAAAAAGCGGTACGTCCACAAACAAAATGGGCACGGATGAAAACCCGAAAGGGCTCCGTGAGTAAAAACAGCAGGGCTACCGGCAAGTTTGTGAAAACTCAAAAGGGTGCAGACTCGTAAAAAAAAAGGGTGCGTCCACAAGCAAAATGGGCACGGATGAAAACCCGAAAGGGCTCCGTGAGTAAAAACAGCAGGGCTACCGGTGAGTTTGTGAAAACCCGAAAGGGCGCAATCTCGTTAAAAGACACTTGCAAGATCCTCTCGACCTTGTAAGGAGAAAACTACCTGCGTGAGATCCTTACGACTCACAAAAGAGCAACACACTTAGGGATCCCCACGATTCCTAAGGAGAAATTACACTTACGAGATCCTCACGACTCGTAAGGAGAACCCTCTTATGAGACCCTCACGGCTCATAAGATTTAAAAGTCTTAAGCTACAGGGATCTGAACCTGTTCTTAAGCTATCACCTTTCCCAGATTGCCCTGCAAGCGGTTCAATATTGACCCTTGTATACAATCCCCGGGCACAAATAAACGTCTCCCCCACCAAGTTCCCGCCAATGGCACGAAATTTTCCCGCTTGGTGAACAACACTTGTAAGTCCTTGTTTCCCCCAATTAGAAGGAAACTCTATTTCTAAGACTGAAAAGTAAAGCACCGCTTCAGGAAAGAGGCTAAACACCAAAGGCAATTTATCCTTGCAAGAATCACATGCACTTAATAATAGCAAATTAAATTATAGATGCACAAGCACAACAGAGAGCTAAAATAAAAGAACCCTTAATAGATAATGAAATACTTGATTAAAAAGGAAAATACTTGTTCATCATTATTATCGTTATTACATTTAAAAAAGATCACCAAATATGGGATTGGAAAGACAAGGGTTCGCAAAGATAAGAAGAAGATTCTCCAGTTCCCTTTCTGTCTTCTCCACCACATTGAAGCGGCGGCCCTCCCGAGAAGTAGACGCCCAACGATCATCACCACACTCGTCAGAAAAGGTGGCGATGACAACCCGGCGAGCCCGTATCTGGCTCAGCAAGTGGAAAGAACAGTCCCTCAGGGCTTTGGTGATCAAGTGCGCTTCAAAGAAGCACTCGATCTTATCCTCGGCGGCGTCAAGCATTGCCGAGGACATCTCTACTGGGGGAGGGGGAAGATCGGCGAGCACCGAGGCAAGGATCATCCGGAGCCAAATGAAGTGCGGAGGAAGAGGAGACCCCACACGAGTCAAAAGCTCGTACATTGCAGCATCGCACTGCTCGTCCGTAAAAGAAGGGTCCACCAGGCGCGCAGCAAAACGGGGAACGATGTCCCGAATCGGCACTTCCCATGGTTGTCGGCGAGCATGAAGGCGGTTGCAAGCCATAATCGAAGAAGTTCTCTAAAGATGAGAAAAGAAAAGGCTCGGCCTTGAGTTATATATATAGACCCAAGCACAGAGAATTCTGTGCACAACGGAATTATTTCCAAGACCCGGGAAATGAAATTTTTGGGAAGATGAAAAGACATCTCAAGTGAAGCAACGCTTCCGATTCGCCCAATCAGAGCAAAGCTCTACTTTGAAAATCTAAATTTTAATAAATGAAGCAACGCTTCAGATTCTTTGCGCTGGGCGCAATGTGCCACGTGTCAGGCGCAGATGCATCAGCGCAGCGCCCAAGACAGCGCACCCAACCAGAGCAAAGCTCTGTTTAAAGCAAAATCAAAGGAAGCAACGCTTCAATTGCGCAAGCACTGCGCTGCGCGACACGTGTCAGCGCAGTTGCGCTGCGCTGTGCGCTGCGCGACACGTGTCAGCGCAGATGCGCTAGCGCAGTTGCGCTGCGCTGTTCGTCCGTAAAAGAAGGGTCCACCAGGCGCGCAGCAAAACGGAGAACGATGTCCCGAATCGGCACTTCCCATGGTTGTCGGCGAGCATGAGGGCGGTTGCAAGCCATAATCGAAGAAGTTCTCTAAAGATGAGAAAAGAAAAGGCTCGGCCTTGAGTTATATATATAGACCCAAGCACAGAGAATTCTGTGCACAACGGAATTATTTCCAAGACCCGGAAAATGAATTTTTTGGGAAGATGAAAAGACATCTCAAGTGAAGCAACGCTTCCGATTCGCCCAATCAGAGTAAAGCTCTACTTTGAAAATCTAAATTTTAATAAATGAAGCAACGCTTCGGATTCTTTGCGCTGGGCGCAATGCGCCACGTGTCAGGCACAGATACATCAGCGCAGCGCCCAAGACAGCGCACCCAACCAGAGCAAAGCTCTGTTTAAAGCAAAATCAAAGGAAGTAACGCTTCAATTGCGCAAGCACTGCACTGCGCGACACGTGTCAGCGCAGTTGCGCTGCGCTGTGCGCTGCGTGACACGTGTCACGCGCTGGGGCATTTGCGCCAAACAGAATTAAAATTTTAAAGAAATCCTTCTGTTCTTGTTAAAACAAGAAGATTTTCTTCTGTAAAACAGAAGCCCTTAGATCAAAGATCCAACGGTGGGGAAAATTCCCCAAATCACTCAGAGAAAGATCTCTTTAACAAATTTAACTAATTTATGGGCACTATAAAAAGGACCCTAGACCTCAATTCAAAGGCATCAACATTTGGTGAGAAATCAAAAATTTCAAATAGAGAGAACTCTGAAGAAATCTCAAGAGGAAAAAAGGTAAAAACCTTTAAAAGAGAAGAATTTCTTCTAATAGATCATTGATCTAAGAACAAGATCAATGATCTTCAATAAAAAACAAATAAAAACAGTAAGCACTTTTTATGAGCCTTTGGTTCTCTGAGATAAGAAAAACAAGAGAAACTTGTTTTCTTTGATCTAAATTAGATCAAGAAAGCAAACAGTGCTTTGCACTTCTGTTATGAACCTTTGGTTCTTGAATCTAAAAGATTCTCAAATTTATAGTGCCTTGCACTTGCAAACTGCGCTGTTGCGCTCTTGGGAGAGCGCCACGTGTCAGCATCTGAACTACTTGCGCTATGCGCTTTAAGATAGAGCTTTGCTCTCTGTAATTGAAGCAACTCACCAGAGTGCGCCACGTGTCAGCAGCGCACTAGCGCAGCGCACTGCGCTTGCATGACACGTGTCGTCACCATAAGCGCTTGCGCTCTTTGATTGGCGTAAAGCACCTAAGAATGCAATGCATTTCTTTTGCTAAAGGGCCAGGCCCAAGTCAAAAAGACCTAACAGGCCGAAATAAATTGCAAAGCAATAAAAAGGGGAGAGCCCAAGTAAAATTGATGCGCTGCATAATTTATAAATGGGCAGAGCCCAAAACAAATTGATGCTCTGCATCCTTTATGGGTAGAGCCCAAATAAAAATAAAAATAAAATGCAATGCAAAAGCAAATAAAATGTTGAACATTTTCAACTGGACTTAGCCCAATCATGGCCGTAAGTCCTCAAATTAAATTGACTGAATCAATCAACTTTGGTTCAAGGGTACATCTCCTAACTCCTCTGACACATGTCGTTGTAATCCTTCAATGTCGTCAGAGAGGTGACGGGTCCCGACGGCCATATATTAAATGTCGGACCGAAACGTCCCTAAACTAATGTCGGACCGAAATGTCCCTAAACTAATGTCGGACCACTACGTCCCTAAACTGGAACATAGAACACCACGTCCTTAAACTGGAATACGGACCACTACGTCCTTAAACTGGCAATGGACCGAAACGTCCTTAAACTAATGATGGACCACTACGTCCTTAAACTGGCGATGGACCACCACGTCCCTAAACTGGAATATGGACCACCATGTCCCTAAACTGGAGCAATAGAGCCCCCAAATGCTCTTTTGTCGGATCTAAACGATCCCGTTTAAGTTGATCTTAGCCTCAAATATGGCTAACATATCCTTAAACATTCAAACAGACTTTAGTCCCAAATTGGACTATAAGACCCCCAATCAATTTTGGTTCAAGGGTACATCTCCTAACTCCTCTGACAAATGTCGTTGTAATCCTTCAACGTCTTCAGAGAGGTGACGGGTCCCGACGGCCATATATTAAATGGACCACTACGTTCTTAAACTGGAAATGGATCTAGACGATCCCGTTAAGTTGATCTTAGTCTCAAATCAGACTAACGTATCCTTAACGAACGTTTAAGTTGATCTTAGTCTCAAATGCGGCTAACGTATCCTTAAACTAAAAACACCAAACCCAAATCTAAGTAAATACGGATTTGGACTAATCCACGTCCTACGGGCGACGGCATTACTCAGTCTCCGTATACAATCCACGGGCAACCACAAACAAAACAAACACCCACGACACGAAGTGAAATTCTGGAGAAGGAGAAAGTTGTTACCGCGATGCGGCAGCGTAATTAACTGCAGGTGCTTGCGCCTGCAGGGAAGAGCGTCCCCACAATCAAAACCCCCTCAAGCGAGGGGGAATCTGACGAAGTCTGCTACATCGGCCGCATCCGTCTAAACCTCCGATATACGGTGCCATAAATCAACTGGCATCTTCAGAGAGGTGGACGGATAAAACCAAATAGCATCTGTCCCGAAACTCAGGCAAGACGTCCTCACGTCTCAGCCGCCGTTCGGAGGGGAACAGATTCTGGCACGCCCGGTGGGACCTTTTCCTCTTTCCACTCCACACTTCGTGTGTCGTCTTCGCGAACGAATCGCGGTTTGTTAACGGTTGCCTTTGGATTTTCAAGTTACTAAGATTTGGTCTTTTGTCTGGCGCAGAACTCAAGCATCCATGGCCTTTAACTGCATCAACTGCTCGAAGTGCCACTGCAACGGACGCTCCACCTCACCTAGAGGTGTAGCATATAGGCCCCAAGCGGCTTCCTTCCTCGCTCTACCGGTAGAACAGGTGGCCCAGGCCACCACCGGCCTGTTTTTCGGGACCATGATCCCGCCTTCAAGCTTCTCTATGCCAATACCTGCACCGGAAGTGAACAAGAAGTCGGTCTTCGACCGGCTCACTGCTACGACGGCCCCTGTCAACGGGTCGTCCATTACCAAGCCAACAGCCTCTGTCTTTGCTGGGCTGGATCAAAACTCTGAGGGGCCCACCAAGAAACCTGTGAATCCCAAGGTGGCTGTCCCAAGGAAGGCAATAGCCGCTACTCCAGAAGTCGTCAAGGCGGCTTCCCCTGTCAAAGAGTCAGTCTTTTCAAGACTGACTATTCCTGCTCCTGCCCCTGCCCGAGGATCTGTCTTCGACAGGTTGAATATCATCCCTCAAAGGACAACCTCAGTCTTTGAGAGGTTAACACCAGCGACGCCTCATTCAGACAGGGGGCAAAAAGAAGCTGTCTCTATCTCCGAGCCAGTCCCAACGGCTCGTCATGCTCGACGTCGCCATTGGCGACGAGTGAGGAAGGCAGGGGGCAACTCCCCCTCAGGGCTAACTCTACCGGCTCCAGTGGTGGAAGTCAACACTGCTGTTCCAACTGGGAACAGGTTTGAACTGCTGAGGAGGGTACGTAAGAACTCTCCAACCGCTACATTGAAAAGATCTCCTCCGCCCGCAGAGAGAGTTCCGGAAACGAAGCAAGAACAGCTCCCTCAATGGCTGTCCTAAAAAATATACAAGGTTTGGCATAGGGTTCAAGACTCCGTGATTGACTCAGGTTATTCTCGTCAACAGAAGAAGGCGAAGATGCAAAAAGAAAAGGACCGTCCTATTAAACAACAGAGGACAACAATCACCAAGATGCCCACTGCAACGGCCCCCTCCACTTCAACGGCCCACAAAAGAAGAAGGCCTGAGACAACCCCCGCGCCCGCGGCAAATGCCAAAGGTGGTGAGCCTAAACGTCCTAAGTCCGGGGGCATGATAGTTTATACAGTTTATATGGCATCGGGAAAGGAGGATAGCCGCGCATCCACGGGTCATAGACCGCTTACACGGTCAGTGACCAAGGCTCAGGAGAAACAACAAAAGCTCCAGGAGATGATGACCGTGATGGCCGCACTCACTGGGCCAAAAGAAACCCCTGAAACGTCCTCGGATGAACGTCAGGAACAAGAAACTGACGCCGAATTCCTTCGTCGCATACTGGAGAAGAAGGATAAAGAAGCTGCGGAACAGGCAGCCAGCATAAAGAAAATGGCCTTCCTGTTCTAGGACATGGTGGGCATGATGATTCAACAGGATCCACCTGCTGAAGATTCCCCGATCATCCTTGAAGATGATAGGGGAGAAACGTCGAATCCTCCTCCGGCTCTGTCAACAGCCAAGGAGGAGGCAATCTCCAAAGCCGATCTGGACGAATACATAGCTCAGCAGATCCGGGTCCATCAAGCGACGGAAGCAGCGGGACAGGTCGTAAAAACAGGGCGGCCGTATCCAGGCTGGTACGACCAGATCAAGTACCCGCCAGGTTATACGATACCAAAATTCCATATGTATAAGGGGACTGGCAATCCTCACCAGGATGTCGCCCAGTTCAGGGCGCTTTGCGGCAGCACTGGCGGTGATGATAAATTGTTGCTCCGCCAGTTCGTTGGTAGCTTGTCAGATACGGCGTTCGAATGGTACTCTGAGCTCCCGAATGACTCTATCAAGACCTTCGCGGAGATGGAGCTGTTGTTTACTCAGCGTTTTGCAAGCGCCAGTGAACGCACCCCAATGACGGCACTGATTAACGCCAGGGTAAAGCCAGGCGAGACATGGGTCCAATATGCTATACGGTGGCGAAACTTATCGTCGAAGTGCGAGCAGCGCATTGAAGAAGCTCCCGCAGTGGGTATGTTTGTTGGAACCCTTGATCCGCAAGCAACCATCTCGCAATTTATGATGTTTTTCAAGCCGACTACCTTCCAGGCCTTGATTGACAAACTAGCGCAAATGGATCAGATGGGCCATAAACCTCCTCTTCCAAAGCCGGACTCCCGAAATGACAAGGGGAAGGGAAAAGCGATCGTTGTCGCTAATGCTCAACAACAACCGAGCGACTCGAAGCCGGTTGTTCGTCAAAATAATACGCGTCCGTACGTGGCCCTTGAGGAGAGGCTAGGACGTTCTTACTCCTTTCCCCGAGATAAGACGAGAAGGTTATTCGAGCTGGCGTTGCGCAACCGACTCATAAACCTGCCAGATCCAAAACGTTCGTCGCAACCAAGTGATGTCAATGAGCCCAACTACTGTCCTTATCATCGAGTACTGGGCCATCCGATCGAAGATTGCTACGTTTTCAAAAATTGGCTTGAAAACCAATACCGACAGGGTAAATTCGCGTTATCTGACAAATGGAAGGTGAATCCCCCGCAGCCCCACACATCTAATGGGACGAATACGCCGGGGGCAACATGCTCCGTCATTGAAGAAGCTCCTTGGGAGGTTGTATTATCAACCAAGACAAAGAGGATGCTAAATGATCTTCAGGCATGCCCAGCGATTAGATGGAAGAACCCGTTGGAACTGCAGGTCATTGAGGGGATGTTGAAGCCACGTCCAACTCTAAAGACCGATGGAGGTGGCTCAAGCACTCGCAACCGGCCGTCAAAATCTTCGAAGAAGAAGAAAAAGAAATCAAAGAAGCCCGTGAATCCCGGTGACAAGCGCACGGATTTACAAAAACAAATTGACGCGCTGGAGGAATACAACCAGAAGGCACGGACTCCCATTACATTCCAAGAGTTCCTCAACCACGCCTTTCAAGAAGAAGATGAGGGAGATAGTTCGTCGGATGAATCCGAGGAATATGTGGCGAGCTGTCATATGATTTCCCATTCGCTCACGAACAATGAGGAGACTCCTTGTACTGAAAAACTGGGGGCAGATCCTGAACCAAAAATTTCGGGGCCATCGGATGAAGTAATTAACCCATTCCTTAATGAAGCTCTCTTAAAAAGTAAAGCTGATCGGGAGTGCGAGGCGGTCATATTCGAAAAAGCCAAACGCCAACGCCTTGACGAAAAAATTGAGATACTCCCGCTGGAGCAAAGCACACCCACTACGGATAAAATCAAATTCAAGATTAGGAAGAGGTTTGCTAAAGCCGTGTCAATGGGTATGAAACTACCATCTTCTGAGGGAAGCATTACTGGTGAAGCGGAAGTGCACCCCTCTTATTGCTTGTATCATCGGAAGATTTCGCACCCAACTGAAGAGTGCAAAGCTTTCGATAGATGGTGGCAAGGATATGTTGCTCACCGGCAGCATTTTAAGCGGGAAAAGCGCAAGACCCGCCGAGAACAAAACAGTACGACCGTAGGGCTTAAAAGAACTACTGGCAATTGTTGCATGGTTAACACCGGCAGGTCACAAGTGCTCACGTTCGGGAGCGATTCTGATGAGGAGCTGGAGCTTGGCCCCCTCTTTAAAGAGTCCACCTCGGGAAAAGAAGAAGAGCCGAAAATTTATGAAAATATTCGGCTGCGTATCGCACGCTGCCCGAAAAGAATCTTGGACCCCCAAACAAAAAAGATAAAGGGAAAGAAAAGGTCTCTGAGGACATCTCCCTAGATGACCAAGTCATGGAAGAGCTAGCTGCCAAAGACCCGCCGAAGAAAAATAAGGTGGATTACAACGTCTTAGCGCATCTGAGGAAACTACCATCGCAGCTCAGCATTCTTGACGCCCTTTTACTATCAAAGGAGGCGAGAGATTCGTTAATTAAGGCACTACAGGACCCGGAGCAGTTCTAAGCTTTCCTGGCCGAAGAAAAAATGAAGGATGAACTGGAGGACGTGCACACGGCAGATGTCACTTTTGGCGATGCGGACCTTCTCCTTGGGACGTGCGAACACAATCGCCCCCTTTATGTCTCAGGATACTGCCACGATATAAAGATAGGCAAAATCCTGATCGACAATGGATCCTCCGTTAACCTCCTCAACGTGCGGGTGTTAAAAGAAATCTGCATGAGCGTTCAGCATCTTGCTCGGGACAAGATCACTATCTCCGGGTTCGACTCCCAGTCATCAAGAACTCTTAGGTCTATAATACTGACGCTATACTTCGGGCTACTCGTCACAGACATTAAGTTCCATGTCATAGACGCCAAGACATGCTACAACGCTCTGCTCGGCCGACCATGGTTACACGAGTACAACATCATCCCTTCTACACAGCATCAGTGTATGAAATATTTTAGGGATGTTCTCGAGTATACCGTGACGGGAGAACTGAATCCGTTTTCCGTAAACGAAGTTCGCAAATATGAAGATGCCAAGTACTTCTTACCAAGTTTCAAAGACACGGAAAGATGTCACAAGCCGGAGAATAAAACTAACGCTACCATCCCTGTCTTCGGCAGTGATACCGAGGAGGAAGAGGAGATAGTTTATTCGGGTCCTCCCCAATACACCTAGCCGGGACCATCTGTTCCTACATTAATCTTTGGTAGTGATTCGGAGGATGAGGTCCATGTTATATTCTCTGCTCGACCTTCAATACGAGCTTCCGCTGACGAAGAGCAAAGTCTGCAAGTCGCTATGGTGCCGATTAAACATTATAAAGAACTGGATGCGCTCGATAACGACGGTGTAGAGGAGCTGCAGACGTTCTATATCCTCCCTAGGCGATAAGGCGAGAAGGAAATTCTATTCTACCGCTCTGAAGAAAACAAAGTGGAGAAAGAAATCTGGCACGGGACAGATTCTACGCTGGACAGGTTTCAACCCATCCGTCTACCCAGATATTATACAGAAGGCTTAAAGAGGCTGTTGAAGCGCCAAGGGATACCCTTCAAACAGACCGTTAGGAAGGACAAATTCTATGACAGGGTCTGGAACGTCCCCGGAACTCAGCATAAGCTGCCTAGTGGGAGGATGGAGACAATCGGGCTCGGATACATTCGCTCCAAGAAACGAGAGCTGCTCCGCGACTGTTACGTCGTGCATGACTTCAATGAAGAAGCAGATGCTCAACGGAAGGACGCTAATCCTGAACCAGTAAAAGTTCCTGATATAAAAGTACCCAGTCCGTCGTTTGAAGAACAAATGGACAGGCTTATAAGGGAAGCTGGTCAAAAAGTCCGAGATGATCACAACCGTGAAATGGCCATCTATGAGAAAGCCAAAACGCAATGTCTCCTTCAACAGGCCGTCAAAGATGAAAGTGCCGCCCCCTGCCAACCTGTTATAAAAAAGGCTCGACGCAGAGGCAGAAACAAATCGAAAGGCCAAAAGACGCTCAACATCAACAAAGCGGGGCTAAGAGGCCACGCAAACGGAAGACGAGCGTTATTGATCTATCCCTCATGAAGAAAATGGGTCGAGCGTACTCGTTTCCTCGGGACAAGACGAAGAAGATACTTGAGCTTGCTCTAAAACATCAGATGCTTACACTGCCGGAGTCCAAACACCCCAAACAAGCAGGCGAAGTCTCTGACCTAAACTATTGCTCTTATCACCGAGTGATAGGGCACCCTCTTGAGGACTTCTTCACCTTCAAGAATTGGGTTGAAGATCAGTACCAGCTTGGCAAATTCGCTCTGTCTGACAACTGGAGGGTAGCGCAGCCACAGAAGCACGAACCCAAAGCCACGAGAACAGAACCAACTCCACATTGGGATTGAAAGCGGATTCGCACTTGTCACATGATAACAATATTAAAAGAAGGGCCCGAGAACATGGATGACCTTCCCTGGTGCTTCGAATACAGCAACGACGAGGTAATCTCAGAATTTCCGCCAGCGCCGAAAGAACTGGAGGATGGAATACATACCACTGCAAATAACCTCAAGAAAATTGAGTTGGGAATGACTAACGATCCGCGACCAACATTCATTAGTGAGCTGCTGTCTGAAGAGAAGGTGGCTTCGTTAAAAGACCTGCTTATACAGCATAAAGATTGCTTCGCGTGGAACTATTCCGAAATGCCGGGACTAGATCCAGAAATTGCTGTGCACAGATTGGCGATATCTCCGGACGTCAAGCCAGTCAAGCAGGTGCCGAGAAGAATGCGGCTCGAGCTTGAGATGAGTATCAACGCCGAGGTCAAGAAGCTGATCGACTCTGGCTTTATCCGGGAGGTTCAATATCCTGAATGGATCGCCAATATCGTCCCGGTGATGAAGAAAAATGGGACAGTGCGCATATGCGTGGACTTTCGGGATCTCAATAAAGCTTGCCCGAAGGATGATTTCCCGGTGTCAGTCACCGAACTGATGATAGACAATACATCCACTCATGAGGTTTTCTCCTTCATGGATGGCTCATCAGGGTATAATCAGATAAAGATGCATCCCGAGGACCAGAAGCACACCGCTTTCCGGACCCCTTTGGGAATATTCTGTTACAAGGTAATGCCCTTCGGTCTAAAGAACGCCGGTGCCACCTATCAGAGGGCCATGACGCAGATCTTTGATGACCTTATACACGAAATCGTCGAATGCTATATCGACGATCTCGTGGTTAAAAGAAAATCATACGAAGAACATCTTGAGCATCTGAAGACCGTATTTCAACGCCTTCGGCAATACAACTTGAAGATGAACCCTCTCAAGTGCGCATTTGGAGTTTCCTCAGGCAAATTCCTAGGATTCGTCGTCCGACACCGGGGCATTGAGATATATCCGTCAAAGATCAAGGCGATCATGGAAATGCCTCCGCCAAAGACTCTTAAGCAGCTGCGGTCTCTCCAAGGAAAGCTTGCATATATTCGGCGATTTATAGCTAACCTCTCTGGTAAGTGCCGCCCTTACAGTCACCTGATGAAGAAGGGGACTCCATTCGTCTGGGATCAAAAATGCCAGTGCGCGGTGGACGAGATTAAACAGTACCTGCAGAACCCGCCAGTGTTGGCTGCTCCGGTTAAGGGAAAACCTCTCATTCTTTATACAACCGCCCTCGAAGGTTCTTTAGGCGCATTATGGGCGCAAGAGAATGATCAAGGGAAAGAGAGAGCTCTTTATTACTTAAGTCGAGTTCTGCTGGGGGCAGAAAGCAACTACTCCCCTATTGAAAAACACTGCCTGGCATTGATATTCGCGATAACAAAGCTCAGGCACTATGCGTTGGTGCACGAGGTCCGTCTCATTTCAAAAGTAGACCCTCTTAAGTATTTAATGTCAAAGGCCATATTGACGGGTCGACTCGCTAAATGGGCCCTGCTCTTGATGGAGTTCTCGATAACGTATCAACCTCTCAAGGCAGTGAAAGGCCAGGCCATCGCCGATTTCCTTGCTGAGCACCCGATACTTGCCGATTCTCCTTTGAATCACGATCTTCCAGACGAACATGCGTTTGATGCGATCGACGGCGGTGATGCCCGATGGGAGCTTTATTTCGATGGGGCATCTTCCCTGAAGAAACGCAAACAAAACGCCCCTATAATCAAATCGGGGGTAGGCCTCATCTTCGTGACTCCACAAGGAGGGATAATGCGCTTCGCTTTCTCCTTAATAGAGCCGAGGACAAATAACGAAGCCGAATACGAAGCATTTATAGCAAGCCTCGAGATCGCCATTGACATGGGAATTGAAAACCTCCTCATATACGGAGATTCTCAACTGGTCGTTAGTCAAGTAAACGGCGACTACCAAACGTGCAAACCGGAGTTGGTGAAGCAAAGTGAAAAGGTGCAACAACTGTTGACCCAAATTCCCTCCTATACTTTGGAAAGCATACCGCGCGTGGAAAACAGCAAAGCAGACGCGTTGGCCAAACTTGCTAAAGAACTGGCTGACGAGAACTTCGATGACGTTAGAATCGTGGTACAAAGCCGTCGGGTGCTTGCCCCAGCAAAAATATCTCCGGGATCATCCGAAGAGAAGGGGGCGAATGAACAGACGACCTTACAAATAAAAGACCGGGAAAAGGCTGGGGATTGGAGAGAAGTCTTTACAGACTACTTCAAATACCACCGAACGCCTGAAGAAGCGTCCACAAGACATCAGCTCATGAAACGAGCTCTGTCTTTCGCCTTCGTCAATGATACTCTATACAAGAGGTCATTCGATTCTCTGTGGCTGAGATGCTTGGGACCTGACGAAGCGAAAAAAGTCGTCCAGGAGGTTCATGACGGAATCTGCGGTTCTCACCAAGCAGGCCCAAAGATGAAGTTGAAGATCAAACGGATGGGCTATTACTGGCCTAAGATGATTCAAGACTGCCTTGAGTATGCGAAGCAATGCCACTCATGCCAGATCCATGGGGACTTCATCCACCAACATCCAAATCCACTACACCCGACGGTGGCTAGCTGGCCATTCGAAATGTGGGGAACTGACATGGTCGGCCCCATCGAACCAGCATCGTCCAAGGGACATCGTTTCATCCTGGCGACGACTGACTACTTCTCTAAATGGGCAGAAGCAGTACCGTTAAGAGAAGTGAAGACGGAGAATATCCTCCATTTCTTCAGGACGCACGTCATATATCGGTTTGGAACTCCGCGACGGATCATCTCCGATAATGGGCCAGCCTACAGAAGCCACAAGATCAGTCGCTTCGCGCAGCAGCATAATATAGACTGGAGATATTCTTCGGTTTATAATCCACGAGCTAATGGTCTAGCCGAGGCCTTCAACAAGACCCTGACAAAGATCATAAAAAAGACGGTGTCCCGAAATAAGAAAGACTGGTACGAGAGACTGCAAGAAGCTCTTTGGGCATATCGGACAACGTTCAAGACGGCCACCAACGCAACGCCATATGCGTTGGTATTCGGTACAGAAACAGTACTCCCCCTCGAGATAGAGTTACCCTCTCTACGAGTGGCAGTCCACTACGAGCTGACGAACGAAGAAAATGCTCACCTTCGGCTTGAGGAGCTTGATGCCCTTGAAGAAACACGGCTCATAGCGCAACAAAATCTGGAAACTTATAAAGCAAAGATGACGCGCTCATATGAAAGATTGACCCGACCGAGGACATTTCGCCAAGGCGAACTCGTGCTAGTGGTCAAAAGGCCTATGATCCCCAATCGCGCCAAGCGGGGAAAGTTTGAGCCAAACTATGAAGGCCCATACATCATAGATAAGGTCTACCAGGGTGGGGCCTATCTACTCATAGATATGCACGGTGAAAGGCCTCTCAGGCTAATAAACGGTCGCTTCCTAAAGGGATACTGCGCTTGATGAGCCACAGCCTAGGTCGATGATAGATGACGACGACTATGTCCGCTGCCTATCATCCTAAGCTCAAGCTTTATAAGCAATAGCCAGCCTTCTCTATGACGGACCGAGACGTCCTTAAACTAATAGTGGACCGAAATGTCCTTAAACTAATACCGCAGCATCCGTAAGCTGACAAGATAAAAAAAAAGAAGAAAAATATAATAAATAAAAACGGTATGTCCGTAAGCAAAAAGGGCACGGATGAAAACCCGAAAGGGCTCCATGAGTAAAAACAGCAGGGCTACCGGCGAGTGTTCGTGAAAACCCGAAAGGGCGCGACCTCGTAAAAAAAAAGAGAGAAGAAAATAAAAAGAATAAAAAAAACGGTATGTCCATAAGCAAAATGGGCACGGATGAAAACCCGAAAGGGCTCCGTGAGTAAAAACAGCAGGACTACCAGCGAGTGTTTGTGAAAACCCGAAAGGGCGCAACCTCGTTAAAAGACACTTACAGGGTCCTCTAGACCTTGTAAGGAGAAACCACCCGCGTGAGATCCTTACGACTCACAAAGGAGCAACACACTTAGGGATCCTCACGAATCCTAAGAAGAAAATACACTTACGAGATCCTCACGACTCGTAAGGAGAACTCTCTTATGGGACCCTCACGGCTCATAAGATTTGAAAGTCTTAAGTTACAGAGACCTAAACCTGTGCTTAAGCAACCCCCACAACTTCCGATATTTCCCTACAAGTGGTCCAGTACTGGCTCTTGTATACAATCCACGGGCGCGAATAAACATTTCCCTAACCAAGTCCTATCTGTGACTGGGGATATGTTCGCATGGTGAACAACCCTTGTAAATCCTCTCGATTTAGGAGGAGAAAACCCTCCTGTAGGATCCTTACGACTTACAGAGGAACAAACACTTAGGAATCCTCACGATTCCTAAGGAGAAAATACACCTACAAGATCCTCACGACTTGTAGGGAGAAATACCTTTGTGAGACCCTTACGGTTCATGAAGTCAAAAGCCTTAGCCGACAGGACCCTAACCCTGGTCGCTAAGCCACCCTTGTTCGACGTCGACAGAGGCAGATGATGATTCGCTCCTGGCAATATCCCAGTTGTAGCGGTGCTGATGCCGAAATCGGTGTCTAACTTCAGGTTTCCGGCGAAAAGCCAGTAGGCCGCACATGCATATGAAATAGCCGAAATGATGGGGCAACTTGCAATAAAAAGCAGCAGGTAAAAATGTATGCATGCAAAATAGCCGAAATGATTGGGCAACTCGCAATGAAAAGCAGCGAGTAAAAATAAAAAAAAATATAGCCGAAATGATTGGGCAACTCGCAATAAAAAGTAGCGAGTAAAAATAAAATAAACAGCCGAAATGATTGGGCACCGCGAAAAATAGCCGAAATGATTGGGCAATCGCAACCTTCGCGATATAAAAGCTGAAATGATAGAGCATCGCGGAAATAAAACAAAAAAAATGATGATAAAACTTTGGCCCTACAGTTAAGATCACATCGATCCCTATATACAATCCAAGGGCGCAAACGAAG
The DNA here is from genome assembly GCA_030015575.1 of Agapanthus africanus. Lineage (NCBI taxonomy): Eukaryota > Viridiplantae > Streptophyta > Magnoliopsida > Asparagales > Amaryllidaceae > Agapanthus > Agapanthus africanus. The sequence goes on along the minus strand of CM057342.1, from coordinate 747,884,319 downwards.
AGGGAACCATACTTTCCCAACATGCTCCGCCAGAAAACGAAGCCAGATCTCGACGATTCATCCCAACTCCGAAGAAACCAGTGTCTTCGGCAAGTACCTCAACTCAGGGAAACAAACAATCCTTGACAAGAGCCTCCTGATTCGCGTCGACTCGCAGAGCAACCAGTGCCTCCGTGGGAAATTCTCGACTCGTTTCAACACTAAGGAAACAAATAATCCTTGGCGCTAGGGAAACAAATAATCCTTAGCAAATACCTCAACTCAGGGAAACAAACAATCCTTGACGAGAGCCTCCTGATCCGCGTCGACTCGCAGAGCAACCAGTGCCTCCGTGGGAAATTCTCGACTCGTTTCAACACCAAGGAAACAAATAATCCTTGGCGCTAGGGAAACAAATAATCCTTAGCAAATACCTCAACTCAAGGAAACAAACAATCTTTGACGAGAGCCTCCTGATCCGCGTCGACTCGCAGAGCAACCAGTGCCTCCGTGGGAAATTCTCGACTCATTTCAACCCCAAGGAAACAAATAATCCTTGGCGCTAAGAAAACAAATAATCCTTAGCAAATACCTCAACTCAGGGAAACAAACAATCCTTGACAAGAGCCTCCTGATTCGCGTCGACTCGCAGAGCAACCAGTGCCTCCGTGGGAAATTCTCGACTCGTTTCAACACCAAGGAAACAAATAATCCTTGGCGCTAGGGAAACAAATAATCCTTAGCAAATACCTCAACTCAGGGAAACAAACAATCCTTGACGAGAGCCTCCTGATCCGCGTCGACTCGCAGAGCAACCAGTGTCTCCGTGGGAAATTCTCGACTCATTTCAACACCAAGAAAACAAATAATTCTTGGCGCTAAGGAAACAAATAATCCTTAGCAAATACCTCAACTCAGGGAAACAAACAATCCTTGACGAGAGCCTCCTGATCCGCGTCGACTCGCAGAGCAACCAGTGCCTCCGTGGGAAATTCTCGACTCGTTTCAACACTAAGAAAACAAATAATCCTTGGTGCTAGGGAAACAAATAATCCTTAGCAAATACCTCAACTCAGGGAAACAAACAATCCTTGACGAGAGCCTCCTGATTCGCGTCGGCTCGCAGAGCAACCAGTGCCTCCGTGGGAAATTCTCGACCCGTTTCAACACCAGGGAAACAAATAATCTCTGGCAAATACCTCAACTCAGGGAAACAAACATCCTCGACGAGAGCCTCCTGATTCGCGTCGGCTCGCAGAGAAACCAGTGTCTCCGCGGGAAATTCCCGATTCGTCTCAACTTGCAAGATGAAGCCTCAGGCAGCAGGGATTAAAAAACTTGCTTCCTGAACAATGGGACCCTGCAAGTCGGTCTAAAATGGTCTTCTGCATACTATTCACGGGTCTCACTCTCCAAAGTAGAGTTTCGATAAGGAGGGAAACAACCGTTTACGGGTCCTCTCGACTCGTAAGAGGGAAAAATTCTCTTATAGCATCCTTACGACTTATGAGGGAAAAATTCTCTTATAGCATCCTTACGACTTATAAGAGAAAACACACTTAGGAATCCTCACGATTCCTAAGGAGAAAACCCACCTACGAGATCCTCTCGATCCGTAGGGAGAAAAGTCTCTATGAGACCCTCACGGCTCATAGAGTTGAAAAGTCTTAGGCGGCAGATCTGAACCTGCGGCCTAAGCCATCGTTATCTCGTGAAGAAATCAAGGTGCTTACTCTATTATCTGCTAATTGTGTCAACATGCTGATAATAGGAGAAAGAAGAAAGCGACAAAAGAACATCCGATTTACAAGCGTTTGAGACACACTCATTCACACATAGGCGAAAGACTCAGAACGAAAAATAAGAAAAGCTGGGATAAAGTTTTCCATTAATATTGCCGAAAATTCTTACAATCATAAAGCAATAAACGAGAAATATTGTTACAATGGAATAACCTCAGATTCGGGGCACGGATTGAGGAATTCAAAAGTAAGGCCATCCAGAGTTCTTCTAACCTTTCTGATTATTCTTGTGCGCAGCCTCTCGCGCTCCTGTGTGTCAAGATCCTCGGCAAGCCCCCCAGCCTTCGATAAGCAGCGACTATCGTCGTCTGCTGGAAAATTTGATGTAGGGTGTCAACGAGGCTATCCCGCCGTTTCTTCGAGATCAGCCCCGACAGGTACACTGAAGGCACCTTGTCTTCGGCATCATCCAGCGCGTTGAGCGGTAGGGCCTCGTGGAACCCCGGGAGTGCTCTCCAAATTGCCTCCAGCACGACTTTCAAAAGAGTAGAGCGGCGGGGGAGCAGCCAACCAACACGTGCGTTCAGACGACCCATGACCTCCGCACACTGGGCATCTGTAAACTCTTGGTTTTGTTGACGGCCCTGGGCACGGATATTCTCATAGGTGATGAATTCGTGCAGACTGTATAGACGCACCGCCATAATCCCTGAAGGAAACAGCATTGGAAGATCAGCAATGAGAAAAACACAGAGAGTTAAAACTCCTCGAGAGCAACGCTCTGCAGACAGGAGTAACATTTATCAAAATCAATAATGAGGAGAATTTGAGGAAAACTCCCTCAGAACATTGAGAGTTTTGCTCTGAAAAGATGGTATAATTATAATAATAATATAAAATGTCATCTTTAACTTCCAAGATCCATGAAGAGTTCTTATATATGATTTGAAAGAAGCAAAGCTCCATAAAATGCCATCTACGTAAAATTCTCTAAAAGTTTAAACTTTTGAAAGTGTTTAAACAAAGGAACAAGGCTCTGTTGGTAAAACCCCAAAGGGTTTTTCTCTAGATCAAAAGAGCTATGAGAGCAAGGGTCTATTAATTGAAATTAATTTAATTCAAGATTACTTTTTACCTAAAAAATTTCTTTTGGGAAAAATCTAACTTTGAGAGTTCTTAAAGGCAAGAGCAGGGCTCTGAGATTCTGAAAATAAAAATTTTGGAGATGACGATCATCTGTGAAGGACCAAAGGTCCTACTTATAGGCACCAAGTGCCCTTTCAACTTTCAAAGGTTGCCATAACGGTTGGAATTCTGCCACCGTTGCGCTCGCATTTGGGATCATGCAAGTGCAACGGTGGGGGGGAATTTGTTTCCCCCAATTAGAAGAAAACTCTATTTCTAAGATTGAAAAGTAAAGCACCGCTTCAGGAAAGAGGCTAAACACCAAAGGCAATTTATCCTTGCAAGAATCACATGCACTTAAAAATAGCAAATTAAATTATAGATGCACAAGCACAACAGAGAGCTAAAATAAAAGAACCCTTAATAGATAATGAAATACTTGATTAAAAAGGAAAATACTGGTTCATCATTATTATCGTTATTACATTTAAAAAAGATCACCAAATATGGGATCGGAAAGACAAGGGTTCGCAAAGATAAGAAGAAGATTCTCCAGTTCCCTTTCTGTCTTCTCCACCACGTTGAAGCGGCGGTCCTCCCGAGAAGTAGACGCCCAACGATCATCACCACACTCGTCAGAAAAGGTGGCGATGCAACCCGGCGAGCCCGTATCTGGCTCAGCAAGTGGAAAGAACAGTCTCTCAGGGCTTTGGTGATCAAGTGCGCTTCAAAGAAGCACTCGATCTTATCCTCTGCAGTATCAAGCATTGCCGAGGACATCTCTACTGGGGGAGGGGGAAGATCGGCGAGCACCGAGGCAAGGATCATCCGGAGCCAAATGGAGTGCGGAGGAAGAGGAGACCCCAAGCGAGTCAAAAGCTCGTACATTGCAGTATCGCACTGCTCGTCCGTAAAAGAAGAGTCCACCAGGCGCGCCGCAAAACGGGGAACGATGTCCCGAATCGGCACTTCCCATGGTTGTCGGCGAGTATAAGGGCGGTTGCAAGCCATAATCGAAGAAGTTCTCTAAAGATGAGAAAAGAAAGGGCTCGGCCTTGAGTTATATATATAGACCCAAGCACAGAGAATTCTGTGCACAACGGAATTATTTCCAAGACCCGGGAAATGAAATTTTTGGGAAGATGAAAAGACATCTCAAGTGAAGCAACGCTTCCGATTCGCCCAATCAGAGCAAAGCTCTACTTTGAAAATCTAAATTTTAATAAATGAAGCAACGCTTCGGATTCTTTGCGCTGGGCGCAATACGCTACGTGTCAGGCGCAGATGCATCAGCGCAGCGCCTAAGACAGCGCACCCAACCAGAGCAAAGCTCTGTTTAAAGCAAAATCAAAGGAAGCAACGCTTCAATTGCGCAAGCACCGCGCTGCGCGACACGTGTCAGCGCAGATGCGTTAGCGCAGTTGCGCTGCGCTGTGCGCCGCGCGACACGTGTCACGCGCTGGGGCATTTACGCCAAACAGAATTAAGATTTTAAAGAAATCTTTCTGTTCTTGTTAAAACAAGAAGATTTTCTTCTGTAAAATAGAAGCCCTTAGATCAAAGATCCAACGGTGGGGAAAATTCCCCAAATCACTCAGAGAAAGACCTCTTTAACAAATTTAACTAATTTATGGGCACTATAAAAAGGACCCTAGACCTCAATTCAAAGGCATCAACATTTGGTGAGAAATCAAAAATTTCAAATAGAGAGAACTCTGAAGAAATCTCAAGAGGAAAAAAGGTAAAAACCTTTAAAAGAGAAGAATTTCTTCTAATAGATCATTGATCTAAGAACAAGATCAATGATCTTCAATAAAAAACAAATAAAAACAGTGTTTTGCACTTTTTATGAGCCTTTGGTTCTCTGAGATAAGAAAAACAAGAGAAACTTGTTTTCTTTGATCTAAATTAGATCAAGAAAGCAAACAGTGCTTTGCACTTCTGTTATGAACTTTTGGTTCTTGAATCTAAAAGATTCTCAAATTTATAGTGCCTTGCACTTGCAAACTGCGCTGTTGCGCTCTTGGAAGAGCGCCACGTGTCAGCATCTGAACTACTTGCGCTATGCGCTTTAAGATAGAGCTTTGCTCTCTGTAATTGGCGCAACTCACCAGAGTGCGCCACGTGTCAGCAGCGCACTAGCGCAGCGCACTGCGCTTGCATGACACGTGTCGTCACCATAAGCGCTTGCGCTCTTTGATTGGCGCAAAGCGCCTAAGAATGCAATGCATTTGTTTTGCTAAAGGGCCAGGCCCAAGTCAAAAAGACCTAACAGGCCGAAATAAATTGCAAAGCAATAAAAAGGGGAGAGCCCAAGTAAAATTGTTGCTCTGCATCATTTATAAATGGGCAGAGCCCAAAACAAATTGATACTCTGCATCCTTTATGGGTAGAGCCCAAATAAAAATAAAAATAAAATGCAATGCAAAAGCAAATAAAATGTTGAACATTTTCAACTGGACTTAGCCCAATCATGGCCGTAAGTCCTCAAATTAAATTGACTGAACAATCAACTTTGGTTCAAGGGTACATCTCCTAACTCCTCTGACACATGTCGTTGTAATCCTTCAACGTCGTTAGAGAGGTGACGGGTCCCGACGGCCATATATTAAATGTCGGACCGAAACGTCCCTAAACTAATGTCGGACCGAAACGTCCCTAAACTAATGTCGGACCACTACGTCCCTAAACTGGAACATAGACCACCACGTCCTTAAACTGGAATACGGACCACTACGTCCTCAAACTGGCAATGGACCGAAACGTCCTTAAACTAATGATGGACCACTACGTCCTTAAACTGGCGATGGACTACCACGTCCCTAAACTGGAATATGGACCACCATGTTCCTAAACTGGAGCAATAGAGCCCCCAAATGCTCTTTTGTCGGATCTAAACGATCCCGTTTAAGTTGATCTTAGCCTTAAATATGGCTAACGTATCCTTAAACATTCAAACAGACTTTAGTCCCAAATTGGACTATAAGACCCCCAATCAATTTTGGTTCAAGGGTACATCTCCCAACTCCTCTGACACATATCGTTGTAATCCTTCAACGTCGTCAGAGAGGTGACGGGTCCCGACGGCCATATATTAAATGGACCACTACGTTCTTAAACTGGAAATGGATCTAGACGATCCCGTTAAGTTGATCTTAGTCTCAAATCAGACTAACGTATCCTTAACGAACGTTTAAGTTGATCTTAGTCTCAAATGCGGCTAACGTATTCTTAAACTAAAAACACCAAACCCAAATCTAAGTAAATACGGATTTGGACTAATCCACGTCCTACGGGCGACGACATTACTCAGTCTCCGTATACAATCCATGGGCAACCACAAACAAAACAAACACCCACGACACGAAGTGAAATTCTGGAGAAGGAGAAAGTTGTTACCGCGATGCGGTAGCATAATTAACTGCAGGGGCTTGCGCCTGCAGGGAAGAGCGTCCCCACAATCAAAAACCCCTCAAGCGAGGGGGAATCTGACGAAGTCTGCTACATCGGCCGCATCCGTCTAAACCTCCGATACACTGTGCCATAAATCAACTTGGCATCTTCGGAGAGGTGGACGGATAAAACCAAATAGCATCTGCCCCGAACCTCAGGCAAGACGTCCTCACGTCTCGGCCGCCGTTCGGAGGGGAACAGTCCTCTCGACTTATAAGGAGAAAACACTCTTGTAAGATCCTTACGACTTACAAGAAAAAACACACTTACGAGTCCTCACGACCCTTAAGGAGAAAACACACCTACAAGATCCTCATGACTCGTAGGGAGAAATACCTTTATGAGACCCTTATGGCTTATGAAGTCAAAAGTCTTAGTCGACAGGATCCTAACCTTGTTTGCTAAGCCACCTTTATTCGAATCGACAACTGCAAGTGATGATTCGCTCCTGGCAATATTCCAGTCGCAGCGATGCTGATACCAAGATTGGTATCAGATCCCGAGTTCCATACTCGTGGCAAGAGTCAGCGAGCTATAAATGCATATGAAATAGCCGAAATGATAGGGCAATTTGCAACAAAATCAACAAATAAAATATATGCATACAAAAACAACCGAAATGATTGGGCAACTCGCAATAAAAAAACAACGAGAAAAAAGAAAAAATAGCCGAAATGATTGGGCACCGCGACAAATAGCCGAAATGATTGGGCAATCGTGACTTTCGCGATATAAAAAGCTGAAATGATAGAGCATCGCGGAAAGAAAACAAAAAAAATACATATAAAATGAAACCGCATTTCCCAACAAACTCCATCAAAGGAAGAGTCAGGTCTCAGCGGCAATATCTGCATCCCAGAAGACCAGCAACGGCGTTCCTCCTCATGCCAGCAGGATACAAACGTAATATCAACAAATGGAGCCATGGCAGAGTCCCCTAGTTCCAAATCTCGACGGTTCATAGACAACCTAGAGACAACCTCGATATTCGTCGCAATATTGCAGATACAATGTCAATGAAGCAAAGGAAGATCCCTAGCTTCAGGGTCTCGACGTCAACATCGACAACCTAGAGATCAACACCGGCGTTTCTCCGTACTCCAATCGGATGCAGACACAACGTTAACAAAACGGAGCCACGGCAAAGTCCCCTAGTTCCAAATCTTGACGGTTCACAGACAACCTAGAGACTACCTCGGAGCCATGGCAGAGTCCCTAGTTCCAAGTCTCAACGGTAACATCTACAGCCTAGAGATCAACAACAGCGTTCTTCCTCCAGTAGGATGCAGACGCGACATCAACAAACGGAGCCACGGCAAAGTCCCCTAGTTCCAAATCTCGAAGGTTCACAGACAACCTAGAGACTACCTTAGAGCCATGGCAGAGTCCCTAGTTCCAAGTCTCGACGGCAACATCTACAGCCTAGAGATCAACTGTCACGCCCCGCTTCACAGTGTATGGTGAAGGAGACGCGACGAGGTCTGCTACGTATATACTCAGAAGTACATACGCTAAGCGTATCTAAGCAATATAAATAAATACACAAGAGACAAGAAGTAAAAGAACAGCAACTTTTATTTATTAACATTCTTTGTACAATACATGAAAGGTAATACAACTGAAGTAAAACGATGCCTAAACAGTGGCATAACAGGAAATGAAAGTACTGAAAAGAAAAGTGTACAATGATACTACAGTGCAGGGTCCTCAGTAAACTGCTCCAAGTCTTCTTGTGATGGCTCAACTTCTGCCGGGTCCAAGTCACCTGACGACATTCAAAGAAGAGAGAAAAAGAATGTCGTCAGCGAACAGATCGCTCGGTAAGTCCCAAAGGTAAGAGGGAAGTAGAGAAGACAGAATAAGAAGATACATTTTAAAGTGTAAACTATTGTTGTAATGTTATGTCAACGCTGTTGTTTGTAACTTAGTACAGAAGGATGCCAGTGTATACGAGGGGGGTCTCTATATGCTAGAGACCGGGGCTAACGGAAAGTATAAGGAACCGTTAAGCCACGGTACAACAGCAACGGAATATAGGTTAGGTGTCTTAATCTGACCACCTCGTGCCACCTTTAACACCTTCCGTACCAATCTACCCCTTAAACCCCGTAGTGTTTTAACAGTATTGTTGTATTGTATTGTGTAAGTTGGATGACTGACCAAAACCATGATATCAGTAAACAGATTGTATCAGGTAATTGGAATAACGGAATAATGGATGTATATCCATGGTTTGATTCAGTCAAGTTGAATAGATTGTTAACTGGATTCAGGGATTCATGTGTTCATATTGAGTTGGAATATTAAAGAATATAGATTGACTTGAATCATATTCAAGTCAGAAATAGTCAGACTCTAACCCGAGTCAGACTAAAAGAAAGGTAATTTGAAGTTCTATGATTGTTAGGGTCCTTATTGTAATTTATAAAACTTGAGAGGGTTTTATGTAAAAAGTACTATTGTATAGTTTTCAAGATACACCTCAAGTATTTATTATTCGTCTTTATAGTTATAATGAGTGTAAATTTTATTTGTGTTATTCTAGTGAATATATCCTAATAAAAGTATTAATTGATTTATTTGAAATTCATGGTATTTTAACGTAACTTTTAATCTTGTAATTTTTAGAAAAAGATGGAAACTTATCTTATAATAAAATAGGTGTTTAAATGATAAATATACATATGTTAATACAGAATAATTTTATATAAATATTTTATTTTCCAAAAATCTCTTTTTTCTTAAATGTCGTATTTTAAACCTTTCGAGACCGAATTCTCCTTACGGAGGTCTGAATCTCGCACTACTAAGCTCGAGGATGCACGATAAACCGTACAATCCCTAACGAGTTCCCCAAAGGTTGGTTGTAGTGGCGCTTTGCAAAGATTTAATAAATACTATTCATTTAGAAAACGGTTTTATAAAGATAAGGTATTTATTTGTAAAAGGATGTAAATTTCCGTATTTTAGTTTCTAGGGTTTCCTACGCCAGCTAGCCTATTTCTAAGGTCTAAACGACAAGTCATTAGAAGCCTCAAATCGCCTCTTCACCGCCAATTGTGGCCAGGTAAGTACAAGTGAGGAGGGAGGGATCCGCTCACGAATCGTGAGGCGGGCCTTTTAAAGTTACCCAAGCTCACTTGCCTAGCCTAGACACCACAAAGTCAGTTTAGATAAACGATCGATGTCCACAACTTATCGTATTTTCCTAGTAAGAAATATTTATTTAAAAAAAATGTAACAAATCCTTTCAGAATGGTTTTATGAAGATTATGGTATTTTAATGAAAGTTTCATTTTATCGTATTCTAAATTTTTATGAAATCATTTTAGGGTTTGTATTTACGTGTGTGTGTAGGTAGGTCGTTATCTTGTGCTCTACTTTAATTGTATAGTAAGGTTAAGGGTTAAATATGATAAACTAAACATGAGAGTATTTAAGTGAAAGAATACGGTATTTGCAAAAGTTATCATTTCATGTGTGAAAACTCATTCAAATTAATTTTTACAAGTTTAGTGGTTAAGATGAAGATGTTTAGGAATGATGGAATTGATTAGAAGAAAAAAAATAAACATTATGGTATTAATGTGAAAAGAATACGATATTACAAAAAAAGCTATCATTTCATGTGAGAAACTTTGTCCAAATTAATTGTTATGTGATTAATAGTCATCATGAATATGTTTAGGTATTATGGAATTGGTGACAAGTGAGATTTTGTAGAAAAAACCGAATCAGAAATTGGTTTGTTCCGATTTCCGTCGGGTTTCATAATTCCGTATTTTTGAGAAGTAGAAAGAAGAAAAGAACGGGACTTACGGGTTTCGATCTATACTAACGAGTATAGAGGAACAAGGTGAGTGGTCGAGGCTTTGTTTAGTCGCCGGTTGTTTCAAAGAACGTCGCCGGAAATCCGTCAGCGCTTCGCCGTGAACTCGGTTTCAAAGCACACCTTTCTTGTGAAAATTTCAAGAGAGTAAACCTAGTGTTTTGGGATGAGAGGGTAGAGGGTAGGGGGTCTATTTATAGGATGGGTAGGGTAGGGTAGGTAAAAGATTTTTATTTTTAAAAAAAATTGTAAAAATTAAAGAAAAAGCATTAAAATTTGTATTAAATTGGTTGTATTTAACATTTGAGAACCGATCAATTAAATTGGAGTTAACAGGGGAGTTGGGAATACGAAAAGACAACTTTTTGGTTTTGGGAGCTCGGCCGTCCGACCGAGTCCGGCCGGCCGACTCGGCCGAGTCCGGCGACCGTCGGGTGCGCCGGCCGACTCGGCCGAGTCCGGCGACCGTCGGGTGCGGGGTTCTCTGACGTAGACTTTGGTATATTTGGTTTTTAGGGTTCAGTTCATTTTTTGGGAGTTATGGCCTGTGGACTGTTGGGCTTCCAAGAATTTTAAAAGAAAAATAATCTAAAAATAATGTGGGGCATGGGATTCGAACTCTGGTGGCTTGGTTCAGCAGTGCAAGGTATTACCAATAAGCTACAAGCTCCTTCTAGTAATTATGGTGGGAAAATAGATACTTAAATTGATATCAGCTGTAATAAATACTCCAATTATACATTGAATTTTAAATCAATTCTTTGTACTTTAAAAATGGAGTTGTTACAGTCTACCCTCCTTATAAAAATTTCGTCCTCGAAATTTACAACTTTTATTTGAGGACTAGTTTACAAAAAGGTGCGGATATTTTGCACGCATTTCATCTTCCCTTTCCCATGTGGATTCTCCTGGAATGTCTTTCCTCCACATTTCCCGGACCAAGTTAACTTCTTTGTTCCGAAGAGTCTTTACTTTCCTGTCCAGGATCTCCACAGGTTGTTGCTCACAAGACAAGTCGGGCTGTATAGTGAGCTCGGAATGATCAAGTACATGGCTGGGGTCACTCACATACCTTCTGAGTTGGGATATGCGGAACATGTTATGCACTCCTTCTAATGAGGGTGGAAGCGCTAATCGGTATGCCACTTCACCGACTCGTTCGAGTATGTCGAACGGTCCAATGTATCTCGGACTTAGCTTACCCCGTCTTCCAAATCGGATCACCCCGCGGTTCAGAGATATTTTCAGGAATACATGATCTCCTGGCTGGAACTCCAAGTGTCGTCTCTTTGCATCAGCCCAGTGTTTCTGTCTATCTTGGGCTATGCGCATTCTTTCCCTGATAGTACGAACCACATCAACGGTCGCTACTATCATCTCTGGTCCAAGAAGTTCCCTATCTCCGATGTCGTCCCAACTTAATGGTGATCGACACTTCCTTGCATATAATGCTGCAAAAGGTGACATTCATATGCTTGCTTGGTAGCTGTTGTTGTACGCAAACTCCACAAGATGCAGGTGATCTTCCCACGATCCTTTGAAGTCGAGCATACATGCTCTGAGCATATCTTCCAAGATCTGAATAGTTCGTTCCGACTGACCATCTGTTTGTGGATGATAAGCCGTGCTGAAGTTCAGACTTGTTCACAAGCTAGCTTGCAGACTCTGCCAAAATTGCGATCGGAATCTGGTGTCACGATCGGAGACAATGCAGACCGGTACTCCATGAAGTCTCATAATTTCCTGTATGAGTTCATGGGCATCAGAGATAGTACATTATGAAGAGTTTTAAATCTAAATTAGATTATTACCTCCATGTACTTTTTCGCTAGTGTCTCAGTTGATTGGCCAACTCGAAATGGGATGAAGTGAGCCGACTTTGTGAGTCGATCCACAATGACCCATATGGCATCGTTACCCTTTGTGCTGCGAGGAAGAGCAGTCACAAAGTCCATCGTGATGTGCTGCCACTTCCATTCTGGAATTGGTAACGGTTGAAGTAGTCCAGCTGTCCTGTGATGTTCAGCCTTTACTTGCTGACACACCAAACATTTTGCGACACTTCTGGCTACTTCACGCTTCATTCCATGCTACCAATAATTCTGACGTAGATCCTTGTACATTTTGGTACCTCCAGGATGTACTGAATAGGGAGAGCTGTAAGCTAATTTCATTAACTCTTCCCGAACAGGACCTTTTGGTACACACAATCTGCTGCTGTATCTCAAAGATCCGTCTTCATGGATTATGAAGTCTGTTCTGAGTCCATTCTCCACTCGTTCTCTGATCCTTTGCAACTTAGCATCACTTGCTTGAGCTGCTTTGATCTGATTGACAATGGTTGATTGAACTTGTAGATTCATCAAACTTGAAGCAGTACCTGGCATGACTACTTCAATCTCCATCTGATGTAAGTCTTGCTGAAGCTTCCACTGAGCGGTGAGATTCATTGATAATGGTTGGCGACTAAGCGCATCAGGTACTACGTTCACCTTTCCTGGGTGATATTGCAAATTGATGTCAAAGTCCGCCATGAGTTCTAACCATCTTCTCTGCCGCATATTCAACTCCTTCTGAGTAAACACGTACTTCAGACTTTTATGATCTGTGTAGATGTTCACTCGCTCACCAAGTAGGTAATGACGCCAAATCATAAGAGCAAAGATGACGGCTGCCAACTCCAAATCATGCGTCGGATAATTGCGCTCATGAATCTTCAGCTGTCTTGAAGCATAAGCCACAACCTTACCGTGCAGATGTAGAACACATCCTAATCCCTTACCGGATGCATCACAATGCACTTCGAATCCTCCAGATTGATCCGTTATTACGAGAATAGGTGCAGATGTTAATCTTGACTTGAGTTCTACGAAAGCTTGCTCGCATGCTTCTGACCACACAAATTCTTCATCTTTTCGTGTGAGCTTGGTCAGGGGTGTTGCTATCTTCGAAAAGCCTTCAATAAACCTTCTGTAATATCCAGCTAAACCCAAGAAACTTCGAATATCCTTCACTGACTTTGGTGTAGGCCATTCGCTAATTGCCGAAACTTTCGCTGGATCCACAGAGATTCCTTCTCCTGATACGATATGTCCAAGAAAACCAACTTGGTTTAGCCAAAACTCGCACTTGCTGTACTTGGCATAAAGCTGATGTTGTCGAAGAGTTTCCAGGACAATTCGTAGATGTTCTGTATGCTCCTTCCGACTCTTAGAATACACCAGGATGTCGTCGATGAAAATGACAACAAACCTATCTAAGTACTCCCGGAAAACTTGATTCATAAGGTTCATGAAGATTGCGGGTGCGTTAGTCACTCCAAATGGCATTACTAGAAATTCGTAATGTCCATAGCGAGTTCTGAAAGCTGTTTTATGAATATCAGTTTCCTTGACCTTCACTTGATGATAACCTGAACGAAGATCCAATTTAGAGAAAACACAAGATCCACTTAGCTGATCGAACAAATCTTCGATGCGCGGGAGTGGATACTTGTTCTTTATAGTGACTTCGTTCAAGGCCCTATAATCGATGCACATTCTGTATGAACCTTTCTTCTTCTTCACAAGTAGTAGAGGTGCTCCCCAACTTGAAGTGCTGGGACGAATCCATCCTTTCGCCAGTAATTCGTCCAATTGTGTTCGGACTTCCTTCAATCCTTCCGGACTTAGTCTATAAGGTGGTTTTATCACCGATTGTGCTCCTGGTACTAAGTCAATACTGAATTCAAGAGCTCGATCGGGAGGCAAACCTGATATATCGTTAGGAAATACATCGTCGAACTCTCGAACCACATCTGGTCTTGATTCCTCTTCCGCTTGAGCTGCCGCAACTACTGCTTACCTTGGCTTCGCTTTGTAGGTACTTGGCTCCAGGGTACGATCTCCACTCTTGAAATAGAAGACCGGATGGTCTGGAATCTCGAATACTACCCTCCTTTGACGACAGTCGATGGTAGCATAAAAGGTTCCAAGCCAGTCCATTCCTAGAACCACATCGAAGTTCGGTATGTCCAGCACCTTGAAGTCAGCATAAAACTCTCGACTGCAGACGACGACTGGACACAGACTGTATCCCATAGTTGCCTTTAGGACACCATTTCCGGAACTGACCTGCATGGGCCACCAACAAAACCTGTCACGCCCCGCTTCCCAGTGTATGGTGAAGGAGACGCGACGAGGTCCGCTACGTATATACTCAGAAGTACATACGCTAAGTGTATCTAAGCAATATAAATAAATACACAAGAGACAAGAAGTAAAAGAACAGCAACCTTTATTTATTAACATTCTTTGTACAATACATGAAAGGTAATACAACTGAAGTAAAACGATACCTAAACAGTGGCATAACAGGAAATGAAAGTACTGAAAAGAAAAGTGTACAATGATACTACAGTGCAAGGTCCTCAGTAAACTGCTCCAAGTCTTCTTGTGATGGCTCAATTTCTGCCGGGTCCAAGTCACCTGCCGTTTATTTTCCAAAAATCTCTTTTTTCTTAAAAGTCGTATTTTAAACCTTTCGAGACCGAATGCTCCTTACGGAGGTCTGAATCTCGCACTACTAAGCTCGAGAGTGCACGATAAACCGTACAATCCCTAACGAGTTCCCCAAAGGTGGGTTGTAGTGGCGCTTTACAAAGATTTAATAAATACTATTCATTTAGAAAACGGTTTTATAAAGATAAGGTATTTATTTGTAAAAGGATGTAAATTTCCGTATTTTAGTTTCTAGGGTTTCCTACGCCAGCTAGCCTATTTCTAAGGTCTAAACGACAAGTCATTAGAAGCCTCAAATCGCCTCTTCACCGCCAATTGTGGCCAGGTAAGTACAAGTGAGGAGGGAGGGATCCGCTCACGAATCGTGAGGCGGGCCTTTTAAAGTTACCCAAGCTCACTTGCCTAGCCTAGACACCACAAAGTCAGCTTAGATAAACGATCGATGTCCACAACTTATCGTATTTTCCTAGTAAGAAATATTTATTTAAAAAAATGTAACAAATCTAAACCTTTAAGAATGGTTTTATGAAGATTATAGTATTTTAATGATAGTTTCATTTTATCGTATTCTAAATTTTTATGAAATCATTTTAGGGTTTGTATTTACGTGTGTGTGTAGGTAGGTCGTTATCTTGTGCTCTACTTTAATTGTATAGTAAGGTTAATGGTTAAATATGATAAACTAAACATGAGAGTATTTAAGTGAAAGAATGCGGTATTTGCAAAAGTTATCATTTCATGTGTGAAAACTCATTCAAATTAATTTTTACAAGTTTAGTGGTCAAGATGAAGATGTTTAGGAATGATGGAATTGATTAGAAGAAGAAAAATAAACATTATGGTATTAATGTGAAAAGAATACGATATTACAAAAAAAGCTATCATTTTATGTGAGAAACTTTGTCCAAATTAATTGTTATGTGATTAATAGTCATCATGAATATGTTTAGGTATTATGGAATTGGTGACAAGTGAGATTTTGTAGAAAAAACCGAATCGGAAATCGGTTTGTTCCGATTTCCGTCGGGTTTCATAATTCCGTATTTTTGAGAAGTAGAAAGAAGAAAAGAACGGGATTTACGGGTTTCGATCTATACTAACGAGTATAGAGGAACAAGGTGAGTGGTCGAGGCTTTGTTTAGTCGCCGGTTGTTTCAAAGAACGTCACCGGAAATCCGTCAGCGTTTCGCCGTGAACTCGGTTTCAAAGCACACCTTTCTTGTGAAAATTTCAAGAGAGTAAATCTAGTGTTTTGGGATGAGACGGTAGAGAGTAGGGGGTCTATTTATAGGATAGCTAGGGTAGGGTAGGCAAAAGATTTTTATTTTTAAAAAAATTGTAAAAATTAAAGAAAAAGCATTAAAATTTGTATTAAATTGGTTGTATTTAACATTTGAGAACCGATCAATTAAATTAGAGTTAACAGGGGAGTTGGGAATACGAAAAGGCAACTTTTTGGTTTTGGGAGCTCGGCCGTCCGACCGAGTCCGGCGAACGTCGGGTGCGGGGTTCTCTGACGTAGACTTTGGTATATTTGGTTTTTAGGGTTCAGTTCATCTTTCGGGAGTTATGGCCTGTGGACTGTTGGGCTTCCAAGAATTTTAAAAGAAAAATAATCTAAAAATAATGTGGGGCATGAGATTCGAACTCTGGTGGCTTGGTTCAGCAGTACAAGATATTACCAATGAGCTACAAGCTTCTTCTTGTAATTATGGTGGGAAAATAGATACTTAAATTGATATCAGCTGTAATAAATACTCCAATTATACATTGAATTTTAAATCAATTCTTTGTACTTTAAAAATGGAGTTGTTACATCAACAACAACGTTCTTCCTCCAGTAGGATGTAGACGCGACATCAACAAATGGAGCCACGACAAAGTCCCCTAGTTCCAAATCTCGACGGTTCATAGACAACCTAGAAACTACCTCGGAACCATGACAGAGTTCCTAGTTCCAAGTCTCGACGGCAACATCTACAGCCTAGAGATCAACAACAACGTTTTTCATCCAGTAGGATGCAGACGCGACATCAACAAACGGAGCCATGACAAAGTCCCCTAGTTCCAAACCTCGACGGTTCACAGACAATCCAGAGACAATCTCGACATTCGACGCAATATTGCGGACACAATGTCAACCAACGAAGCTAAGGAAAATCCCCCGCTTCAGGGTCTTGACGGCAACTCAAATGAGACCTGAAAAGACTATCGAAGATCATCCCACACCAGTGTAACAACCCTAATTTTCTTATACACTTTTTCCTATACAAAATTGTTTTCAAAATATTTTTAAAGTCCACAAAGGGGTATTTTAGCCTTAGCAAAAGATTTAGGTAATTATTTTTGTTTTTAATTACAAGCTACAAGAATGAAATAACTCCATTTTTAGTGTACAAGAAATCACTTTAAAATTTAATGTATACATAGAGTATTTACTCTTGCTGCTATCATTTTAAGTAATTAAATAACAAAATAATTACAAGAAGGAGCTTGTAGCTCATTGGTAATACCTTGCACTGCTGAACCAAGCCACCAGAGTTCGAATCCTATACCCCACATTATTTTTATATTATTTTGTTTTAATTTTTTTAGAAAGTCAACAGTTAAACAGCCATAACTCTTAAAATTAATACTGCACATAAAAAACTAAATACACCAAAATTCCCCCCACGAGTTTCCCCACCCATCGGTGTCCCGAGTCGGCCGGCAGACCGGCCGAATCGGCCGACGCCGCCGGCCGGACTCGGCCGGCCGGCCGAGTCGTCAACACGGAATTTTTCCGTGTTGACTTGGTCAACCCCTCTGTATACTTCTTTTCTCCAGAACAGTTACCAAATGCACAATAAACCTCTTTTACTCCCAAATTTAATGATATTTTAATGAATTTTTATATTTTTAAAATTTTTTTTTAATCAAAACCCTAACCCTAGCCTAGCCCTATATAAACACCCCTACCCTCTACCATTTCACCCTACAAACCTAAGTCCACTCTCTCAAATTCTCAAGAGAACTCGGTACGAGCGAAAGGCGAAGCGCTGTCGAAATCGAAGGCGAATTCCGGCGATCGTGCTAGGACTCCTGACGACGATTCGACGCCCGGCAAACCCTCTACCTCCCCCTCACTCTCTAACGTGTCCAAAACCCGTAAGTCCCACTCTTTCTATCTTCCTTTTCTTTGAAAGAAAATACGACTTTATGAAACCCGACGGAAATCGGAACAAACCGATTTCCGATTCATTTTTTTCTACAAAATCCCACTTGTCACTTAATCCATAATACCTAAACATATTCATGATGACTATTAATCACATAGAAATCAATTTAAACAAAGTTTCTCACATGAAATGATAACTTTCTTGTAATATCGTATTCTTTTCATAAAAATACCATAAAGTTTATTTTTCTACTTCTAATCAATTCTCTCATTCCTAAACATGTTCATCTTGATAAATAAACTTGTTGAAATCAATTTGAATGAGTTTTCACACATGAAATGATAACGTTTTCAAATAGCGTATTCTTACGCTTAAATACCCTTATGTTTAATTTAACATGTTTAACCTCTAAACTTCACTAAACCTTAAAATAAGTCACGGGGTAATGACCTACCTCTATACACACATAAATATAACCTTAATTGATATTCCCTAAAATTTAGAATACAAAAATACAAGACTTTTCGCTAAAATACCATATTCTTTATAAACCTTTTCTAGAAGTTTTAAGTTGTACACAATTCTAAAACAAAAACTTTTAAAATGAAATTACGATATGTCATGGACATCGATCGTTTATCTAAACTGATTTTGTGGTGTCTAGGCAAGTGTGTCTAGGCTAGTGGTTTTTAATTAGGTCCACTACTGTGGTTTCTTTCCACTTACCTGACACTTACCTGGCCGCAATTAGCGGTGAAGAGGCGATTTGAAACTTCTAATGACTTATCGTTTAGACTTAGAAATAAACTAGTTGGCTTAGGAAACCCTAGAATCTAAAATACGGAAATTTACACCTTTTACAAATAAATACCTTACCTTTATAAAACCGTTTTTCTAAATGAAGGGTATTTGTTAAACCTATGCAAAGCGCCACTACAACCCACATTTGGGGAACCCGTTAGGGATAGTACGGTTCATCGTGCACCCACGGGCTAGTAGTGCGAGATTCAGACCTCCGCAAGGAGCATTCGGTCTCGAAAGGTTTAAAATACGACATTTAAGAAAAATGAGATTTTGGAAAATAAAAATATTTATATAAAATTATTCTTGTATTAATATATATATAATTATCATTTAAACAACTATTTTATTATAATATAAAGTTTTCACTTTTCCTAAAAAAATAAAATTACAAGATTAAAAGTTACATTAAAATACCATGAATTTTAAATAAATCAATTAATACTTTTATTAGGATATATTCACTAGAATAACACAACTAAAATTTACACTCATTATAACAATAAAGACGAATAATAAATACTTGGGGTGTATCTTGAAAACTATACAATAGTACTTTTTACATAAAACCCCCTCAAGTTTTATAAATTACAATAAGGCCCCTAACAAGTACAGAACTTCAAATTACCTTTCTTTTAGTCTGACTCGGGTTAGAGTCTGACTAATTCTGACTTGAATATGATTCAAGTCAATATATATTCTTTAATATTCCAACTCAAAATGAACACAGGAATCCCGGAATCCCAGAATCCAGATAACAATCTATATCACTTGACTGAACCGAACCATGGATATATTCCTTTTACATGTTTTCCCAGTATTCCATTTACATGACTCTACGGTTATAACCGTTTCCTGATATCATGGTTTCGGTCAGTCAATCAATCATGCAATCAATACAATTTTACAAGATAACAATACAAACAAGATATCGCGGGGTTTAAGGGGTAGATTGGTATGGAAGGTATTAAAGGTGGCACGAGACGGTAAGATTAAGACACCTAACATGAATCCAATTGCCGTTGTTCCGGGTTGTATAACGGAGCCTTGTACCTCCATTTGTCCTGGTCTCTAGCATACTGAGACCCCTCTCGTATACACTGGCATCCTTCTGTACCAAGCTACAACAACAGCGTTAACACCATACTACAATAATATAACAATATAAAAGCCACCCTCTCCCTCTCTCTCTTTGTAATACCCAGCCCTTTTATACCAAAATTTGTTTTCTGTTACCTTAGAATTCTCTTTATTCTTAATTATGAATTATTTATTTTATTTATAAATTTATTATTATATCTTATTTTATTTTTCAAACCCCATTTGAACCCAAACCCTAATTCTAATTACCTTTGTCCCAAATTATTTCCACCAAGCCGGCCCCATTATTTCTCTTATTTTCATTCCCTTCAGCCCAGCCTGAGCCCACACTTTTCCCCAAAACTTAATCATTCAAATTTTTGTGCTGGCCCGGCCCTCTTCTTCCATTTTCTTTAATTCTTAATTAGCTCAAACCCTGGCCCAGCCCAACTCAGCCCGGCCCCTCCTCATCTTGTTTATTTTGTTATTTTTCTTTTTTTTAAATAACTCGGCCCGGCCCACTCACTCACCCCAGCGCCGCTTCTCCAACCCGACCCGACCCGTTCCTATTCACTTCCTTCCCCAACGGCTCGTTCTCCCGCTCGTTACTGCGCCTACGCCCTCCTCGCCGTAACCGATGCCGCCTCCTCCGCTAACGCCAGCGACCACGTCGCCACGCTCCTCGCCTTCACCGACGCCACGACGCGCGCCTCTCTCTCCTCTCATAATTGTCCTCCCCTCTCTCTTCCTCTGTCTCGACCTCTCTCCCTCGAGCCCAAGTCAGTCCCCTCCGCTTCACCTTCGACTCCGACCACCACATCCTCGATCTCAATGCCACCATCAACGTCGTCACCCTCACCTCCCTCACCTCCACCCTCGATCACGAGCACCCCACTTCCTCTCTCCCACTTCCCTGCACACCCGAGCACGAGCCCTGCGCCCCTCGCCGTCGAGCCCCTCTCTACGTCTCGTCGGCAACCCTCGGCAACCCTCGCTCACTCCTCCCCCACCAACACGACTCCTCTACGACTCCGCCTTCGTCGACCCGAGCCCCTGCCGAGCACCCCTGCACACCAACCCATTTCATCCGAGCCGACCACCACCTTGCACCCCGACGACGGCGACCTCTCCACCCCTTTGCCGACCACCCTACGACCTCCTCATCATCAGCATCAACATCCACACACCCCCTACACCCACACCTGAGCACCACCATTGCTTCCTCCCTCAAAAACCACACAAAACCCATTTTTCTTTACAAACACTCACTGCGGCCTTTGCCGGAGCGACCGTCGTCGACCCCAGTACACTCGCAGAGGATCATCAAGTACCCCTCAACCTCCAGCAACTGTGCAACGACTCCGGACAACTCCGACGCAAAATCCGCATCTCGATCCAAGCTCGCGCAAATCCGTTTCACGGCGTACATCACGCGTTCGTGACGTCGCTGCTACCGTGCGACCCCGAGGCGTTCCCAGGCAAGTATTTTACTTGCTTACATGCTATTTACCTAAGTTACGATCTTTAATTACATATATCATAAAGTTGCAAGTTTAGATCAATTATGTGCCATACCTGTTCGACGCGTGTTCCCAAAGAAAATACTTTTCTAAAATGACGGAACTGGACTAATTACTTTGGCCCTTGCTGTGATAAATACTTTGTGCAAGTTTCGCTGGAAATTATGACCGTTAAAGATTAAAACAACTACCCTCAAGTTTAACCGTAAAACTGGAATTTTCTTGTACCTGAAAACTAATAAAATCGCCATAAATTATATACATACTCGAATGGTGTGTTCGAGGGCTCAAATCAAAGCCAACTCGACGAACTTCAACCCTATGCTAGTTTCCAGATATTCCTAAACTTAAACTATGATGATAATTGGATCGGAGTGCGACTCTGGACTGCAGTCCAGAGCGACTCCAATTGTTGGTTGCTATTCCGTATTGGGTGCCACAAGATTTCCATGACTCGTAGGTTGCGGAACTCCGCTGTTTATTGTAGGTGAATCTGTTAGCTAGACAACACAATTGGTTTCATTCTGTTTCGTTATTGTTTGATATTTAATCTGTAATTTAATAGATCGGGATGCATAACAGTCCCAGTAGAATCAGAACTGACATATTGGTATTGAATGGTGTATATCTCCTGACGTACAGACGCGATCGAAGATCCGTCTGTTGCGTTGAAAACCTTACTGAAAACCCTAGTTTTCATCCAACTATAGAGTCGCTAAAATCTGATCCCAACTAGGATTAAAATGCATTGCGAAACGGATTTCTGATTCTGAAACCGGATTTCCAGCCGTGAACGTTTAAAATGAAATGGCTATAATTAGTGATCCTGGAACCCGATTGGCATGAAACCAAATTAGATGGATAGATAACTGAACATACTAATTATTACCAGTTTATTGTTTCGCCAACCTGTACACGTACGATTCGTGATAAATCGTACAAGTGATAGAATACTATTTTATGACACCTTAATCATACTTCATATACCGTCTGCGTATCATATCATACACATATCATTGTAGTGATAACCTAGTGATATCGTGCATTTACCCAGTGTTAGATTTTAGTGATGATTGTGGCAAGTACGTCAGTGTTCGTGTATCCGTGAATAAGTGAAAGTGATACGTACTTGTACACAATCAGTGACCCTATTATTCTATTGCATTGTCGACGTCTGTGGGATGCGTGTACGTGTGACTATAAGTAGTATGGGACACTTATGAAAGCGCTTGCACGGGTGTCACAGATAAGGCATCCGACACTGCCATTTATCTTAGGTATTAGTCGGGATGTGCTTGATGGAGGTCCTGCCTCCAGCTCTTGCGCAGACTTGTCACAGACCGATTGGTATTTAGGGTTATGGTTGGCGTTTGATGTAGACCACGGGGTATGGGGTAGTTTAAGTGTGAGTTCAACAGAATCTCGGGAGTCCCATGCAGGCTTATATATTTAGGGAGATATATGGAGATTTACAGGGTATGTGATATTCACCGTGATATACATGTTACATGTTGGGCCCGTGGTCCCTTGCCCTTGGGTTATACCCTTGGGTGGAGGACACTTACGAGTGGTTGACTCTCACACTTGAACTGACGATAGGCTTAGTGACCTGTACAGTGAGACTTAGAGACTGGTAGGAATACTGGCATTAATATATCTTATTTACTGTGTTGACATACGTGACATATCGTTCTATTGCTTTTACTGTTCCGCTGCATTGATTCCTGCACATTCATATTCATGCTGTCATTGATTTACTGTTTCACATATCTAATACCACTGTTAGAATTGTCACATGATTTTATATATATTATATTGCTATTGTGTCGCTCTGACGACCTGAGTATGCATGCTCAGTGTGAGGAGAAGATTTAGCCTGGACCAGTACTAGACGCACTCCGCGGACATCTTGTTTAGCTATCCAGAGTTATAACTTTTGTTTCCCATCAGGTCAGTTCATTCTACTGTTTTGTTCCAGTTACTGCATTTCTCATTACCTGCGCATTATTCACTGTTTATAAACTAGAAGCCGAAATGTGACTACGGCGCGACTTTTCCTTGACCGTAGGAGCATGGCTGGCCTTGTCTACCCCTCGTATTCCGTATTTTGGGAAGCGGGGCGTGACACTCTTACTCTCTGTCTATTCTATTTCTCCCCCTTATCTTTGGGACTTACCGAGCGATCTGTTCGCTGACAACATTCTGTTTCTTTCTTCTTTGAATGTCGTCAGGTGCGTTGGACCAAGCAGAGATCAAGCCCACCGGTGAAGACTTGGAGCCGTTACACGAAGACCCCGAGCTCTAGATATTGTACCTTGTTCTTTTCCGTATTTTCATTTCCTGTTATGCCACTGTTTAGGCATCTTTATTTCAGTTGTATTTTCCTTTCCATGTATTGTACAAAGGATGTTATTAATAAAAGTTGATGTTATTTGTATATCATTCGTCTCTTGTGATTTACTTTATATTGCTTAGTTACGCTTAGAGTATGTATTTCTAAGTATATACGTAGCGGGTCTCGTCGCGTCCTCTTCGCCGTACACTGGGAAGCGGGGCATGACAGGTTTTGTTGGTGGCCCATGCAGGTCAGAGCTGTATGAATCCCTGTCATGCAGTTCTGGTCTGCGTGAACAAGCTAAGCAATATAACACAAGAACCAGCAACTAAAACATTCTTTACAATTCATATTCCTTGAATCTTGCAAATTTCTATTCCTTGAATCTTATCATTTCATGTATTTGAATCTGTCCTAACCCAAATTTTTCTTCAGGGTTATGGATTCCCCGAACAACACCAGCACCAACGTCAACAACACTCCTCCAGCACTACCTCTCGCACCAGCTGTTCCTGCACCACCCACTGAGCAAACGATGCTATTTGAGGCGATCCGCAGTCTTCTCGAGGGACAGCAACAACTTCTAAACCGTCCTGAGACCGATGCACCGGGAGTAAAGCAATTCAGGGCTTTGCACCCAAAGCAGTTCTCTGGTAAAGGAAGCCCTCTTGAAGTGGAAGAATGGGCACAAAGCATCGAGAACGATCTGGCAGCAGCTCAAGTGCCAGACAACGCTCGGGTCCGTGTAGCAAAACTACAGCTCACGGATAATGCTCGCAATCGGTGGAAGGCGGAAGAAAGCCGTCTGGTACAGCCGATTGAATGGAAGACATTTCGCGAGAAGTTCGACGTGAAATATTTCCCTGTGACTGCCAGGTTCGCCATGGAGCAGCAGTTTATTCATCTACAGTAAGGATCAATGTGGGACAAATCGGTAGATGAATACGACGCTGAATTCACCATGTTGAGCCGATTCGCGGCACACTTGAAACCGACGGACGATATCAGAGCCCGTCGCTTTCAACAAGGTTTGGACACAGAGATTAAGGCTGCTCTAGCCACAGGAAAGTTCTTGACTCATGAGGAAGCTCTAGAAGCTGCCCGCAGTTATGAGGCAGTGATAAAAGAAAGGGGCAGAGCTCAGTCTGCAGGAGTCAAGCGCCCTGCCAACCAGATGGCAGGTGGAGCCTCTTCCAGGCCATCGTTTGAACCCAGGAGGACTGAAGAAATTTTCCATTACTGCCATAGAAAGGGACATTTGTGGAAGGACTGTAGGCGCGCAAAAAGCCTGTGTCTAATTTGTGGCGCATCCAAGCACGGCATTGGAAACTGTCCTTACAACAGCAACTCATCTCACACACACACCAACCAACCGCAGCGGCCAACCATCCAGGCTCCTGCAACTCGTCCTGCACTACCTGCTCCACCACCTGCACAGCCTGCTCGCCAATTCCAATAGGCAATGAGGGACATGCCTAGAGGGCAGAGAAATAGGCCTCAAAGGCAGAATGTGCCTCCAGCTAGAAGGAATATACCACGGCGACAGACCTTCACATTAGAAGCCGTAGAAACCGAGACTGTAGGTCAAGGTAACACCGGTAAGCCTTTTTCACCCTTGTATCTCTTTGTTATTTATACACTATCTATACCACAACCACCAAACTTCTTTGCACTGTTACACTTTCCTTTTACAAATTTCGAGGACGAAATTTTTATAAGGAGGGTAGAATGTAACAACCCTAATTTTCTTATACACTTTTTCCTATACAAATTTTTTTTCAAAATATTTTTAAAGTCCACAAAGGGGTATTTTAGCCTGAGCACAAGATTTCGGTAATTATTTTTGTTTTTAATTACAAGCTACAAGAATGAAATAACTCCATTTTTAGTGTACAAGAAATCACTTTAAAATTTAATGTATACTTGGAGTATTTACTCTTGCTGCTATCATTTTAAGTAATTAAATAACACAATAATTACAAGAAGGAGCTTGTAGCTCATTGGTAATACCTTGCACTGCTGAACCAAGCCACCAGAGTTCGAATCCCATACCCCACATTATTTTTATATTATTTTGTTTTAATTTTTTTTGAAAGTCAACAGTCAAACAGCCATAACTCTCAAAATTAATACTGCACATAAAAAACTAAATACACCAAAATTCTCCCCAGGAGTTTCCCCACCCATCGGTGTCCCGAGTCGGCCGGCGGACCGGCCGAATCAGCCGACGCCGCCGGCCGGCCGAGTCGTCAACACGGAATTTTTCCGTGTTGACTTGGTCAACCCCCCTGTATACTTCTTTTCTCCAGAACAGTTACCAAATGCACAATAAACCTCTTTTACTCCCAAATTTAATGATATTTTAATGAATTTTTATATTTTTAATATTTTTTTAATCAAAACCCTAACCCTAGCCTAGCCCTATATAAACACCCCTACCCTCTACCATTTCACCCTACAAACCTAAGTCCACTCTCTCAAATTCTCAAGAGAACTCGGTACGAGCGAAAGGCGAAGCGCTGCCGAAATCGACGGCGAATTCCGGCGATCGTGCTAGGACTCCTCACGACGATTCGACGCCCGGCAAACCCTCTACCTCCCCCTCACTCTCTAACGTGTCTAAAACCCGTAAGTCCCACTCTTTCTATCTTCCTTTTCTTTGAAAGAAATACGACTTTATGAAACCCGACGGAAATCGGAACAAACCGATTTCCGATTCGTTTTTTTCTACAAAATCCCACTTGTCACTTAATCCATAATACCTAAACATATTCATGATGACTATTAATCACATAGAAATCAATTTAAACAAAGTTTCTCATATGAAATGATAACTTTCTTGTAATATCGTATTCTTTTCATAAAAATACCATAAAGTTTATTTTTCTACTTCTAATCAATTCTCTCATTCCTAAACATGTTCATCTTGATAAATAAAGTTGTAGAAATCAATTTGAATGAGTTTTCACATATGAAATGATAACGTTTTCAAATACCGTATTCTTACGCTTAAATACCCTTATGTTTAATTTAACATGTTTAACCTCTAAACTTCACTAAACCTTAAAATAAGTCACGGGGTAATGACCTACCTCTACACACACATAAATATAACCTTAATTGATATTCCCTAAAATTTAGAATACGAAAATACAAGACCTTTCGCTAAAATACCATATTCTTTATAAACCTTTTCTAGAAGTTTTAAGTTGTACACAATTCTAAAATAAAATATTTTAAAATGAAATTACGATATGTCATGGACATCGATCGTTTATCTAAACTGACTTTGTGGTGTCTAGACAAGTGTGTTTAAGCTAGTGGTTTTAATTAGGCCCACTACTGTGGTTCCTTCCCACTTACCTGACACTTATCTAGCCACAATTGGCGGTGAAGAGGCGATTTGAGGATTCTAATGACTTATCGTTTAGACTTAGAAATAGACTAGTTGGCTTAGGAAACCCTAGAATCTAAAAAACGGAAATTTACACCTTTTACAAATAAATACCTTACCTTTATAAAACCGTTTTTCTAAATGAAGGGTATTTGTTAAACCTATGCAAAGCGCCACTACAACCCACCTTTGAGGAACCCGTTAGGGATAGTACGGTTCATCGTGCACCCGCGGGCTAGTAGTGCGAGATTCAGACCTCCGCAAGGAGCATTCGGTCTCGAAAGGTTTAAAATACGACATTTAAGAAAAATGAGATTTTGGAAAATAAAAATATTTATATAAAATTATTCTTGTATTAATATATATATATAATTATCATTTAAACAACTATTTTATTATAATATAAAGTTTCCACTTTTCCTAAAAAAAAATTACAAGATTAAAAGTTACATTAAAATACCATGAATTTTAAATAAATCAATTAATACTTTTATTAGGATATATTCACTAGAATAACACAAATAAAATTTACACTCATTATAACAATAAAGACGAATAATAAATACTTGGGGTGTATCTTGAAAACTATACAATAGTACTTTTTACATAAAACCCCCTCAAGTTTTATAAATTACAATAAGGCCCCTAATAAGTACAGAACTTCAAATTACCTTTCTTTTAGTCTGACTCGGGTTAGAGTCTGACTAATTCTGACTTGAATATGATTCAAGTCAATATATATTCTTTAATATTCCAACTCAAAATGAACACAGGAATCCCAGAATCCAGATAACAATCTATATCACTTGACTGAACCGAACCATGGATATATTCCTTTTACATGTTTTCCCAGTATTCCATTTACATGACTCTACGGTTATAACCGTTTCCTGATATCATGGTTTCGGTCAGTCAGTCAATCAATCATGCAATCAATACAATTTTACAAGATAACAATACAAACAAGATATCGCGGGGTTTAAGGGGTAGATTGGTACGGAAGGTGTTAAAGGTGGCACGAGACGGTAAGATTAAGACACCTAATATGAATCCAATTGCCGTTGTTCCGGGTTGTATAACGGAGCCTTGTACTTCCATTTGTCCTGGTCTCTAGCATACTGAGACCCCTCCCGTATACACTGGCATTCTTCTGTACCAAGCTACAACAACAACGTTAACACCATACTACAATAATATAACAATATAAAAGCCACCCTCTCCCTCTCTCTCTTACTCTCTGTCTATTCTATTTCTCCCCTTATCTTTGGGACTTACCAAGCGATCTGTTCGCTGACGACATTCTGTTTCTTTCTTCTTTGAATGTCGTCAGGTGCGTTGGACCAAGCTGAGATCGAGCCCACCGGTGAAGACTTGGAGCCGTTACACGAAGACCCCGAGCTCTAGATATTGTACCTTGTTCTTTTCCGTATTTTCATTTCCTGTTATGCCACTGTTTAGGCATCTTTATTTCAGTTGTATTTTCCTTTCCATGTATTGTACAAAGGATGTTATTAATAAAAGTTGCTGTTATTTCTATATCATTCGTCTCTTGTGATTTACTTTATATTGCTTAGTTACGCTTAGCGTATGTACTTCTAAGTAAATACGTAGCGGGCCTCGTCGTGTCTCCTTCGCCGTACACTGGGAAGCGGGGTATGACAACCAGCGCGGAGTGGGCATAACTCATCGGGGCTCCCAAACTGAGCCTAACATCAAGTAAAAAGCGACATGGAATACCCTAACGCTTGCTCTTTCGACGGTAATATTACCTGAAATATTGCTTGAAGACGTCTTGTCCAGCCCCCAAAGGGATCAGAGACACGACAGTCGCGGGGTTACCCGAACAACAAGATTGCATATCGGGGAATATATCGGCCAACGCGACGGTGCGACGGGTAAAAAACCCTAGTACCACAGACCTTAACGGACTTCTATTAGCAGGAGTTAACTGTGACGTTAGGAAACCCTTGCGAGAACTTCTCGATTCGTCTCGACTCGTAAGGAAATTAGTGTCCTTGCGAGAACTTCTCGATTCATCTCGACTCGTAGGGCAAAACCTTAGGCAATTGGGATAAGGACCTGTTTCCTAAGCACTGGGCCCTGCAAGTCGGTCCAAGATGGACTATTGTATACTATTCACGGGCCATACTCTCCAAAGTCGAATCTCGACAAAAAGGGAAACAACCACTTACGAATCCTCTCGACTTGTAAGCGGGAAAAATTCTCTTGTGAGATCCTCCTTACAACTCTTAAGAGAAAACGCACTTAGGAATCCTCACGATTCCCAAGGAGAAAAGATACCTACGGGATCCTCTCGACTCGTAGGGAGAAAACCCTTTATGAGACCCTCACGGCTCATAAAGTTGGAAAGTCTTAGGCGGCAGATCTGAACCTGTTTCCTAAGCACTGGGGCCCTGCAAGTCGGTCCAAGATGGACTATTGTATACTATTCATGGGCCACACTCTTCAATGTCGAATCTCGATAAGGAGGGAAACAACTACTTACGAATCCTCTCGACTTGTAAGCGGGAAAAATTCTCTTGTGAGATCCTTACGACTCTTAAGAGAAAACGCACTTAGGAATCCTCACGATTCTTAAGGAGAAAAGATACCTACGGGATCCTCTCGACTCGTAGGGAGAAAACCCTTTATGAGACCCTCACGGTTCATAAAGTTGAAAAGTCTTAGGCGGCAGATCTGAACCTGTTTCCTAAGCCATCACTTCTTATCTCGATTCGCGTCGACCCGCAAGTAAATCGGTGTCTTTGCTGGAATACCTCGATTCGTCTCGACCTCCAGGGAAACCAGTGTCCTTGGCAGAACCTCGATTCAGGGAAATCAGCAATCCTTGACGAGAGCATCTCGATTCGCGTCGACCCGCAGAGAAATCAGTATCTTTGCAGGAATACCTCGATTCGTCTCGACCTTCAGGGAAACCAGTGTCCTTGGCAAAACCTCGATTCAGGGAAACCAGCGTCCTTGACGAGAGCATCTTGATTCGCGTCGACCCGCAGAGAAATCATTGTCTTTGCAGGAATATCTCAATTCGTTTCGGCCTTAGAGAAATCAGTGTCCTTAACAAAACCTCTCGATTCAGGGAAATCAGCGTCCTTGGAAAGAACCCCTCGATTCGTTCCGGCCCGCAAGGAAATCAGTGTCTTTGCGAGAATCTCTCGATTCGTCTCGACCTTCGGGGAAATTAGTGTCTCTGCGCATAAAGAAAATTCTCTTGTGGGATCCTTACGACCCTCAAGAGAAAATGCACTTAGGAGTCCTCACGACTCCTAAGGAGAAAATACACCTACGGGATCCTCTCGACTCGTAAGAAGAAAAGTCTTTATGAGACCCTCACGGCTCATAAAGTTGAAAAGTCTCAGGCGGCAGATCTGAATCTGTTTCCTAAGCCATCCCTGCTCTACAAGAAGGTCAAGATGGACTATCTGCGGGCCACATTTGCCAAAGCCACATTCGCCAATGAAATAAAGAAGCTACTTACGGGTCCTCACGATTCGTAAGGAAAAATACCCGAGTGAGATCCTTACGACTCACAGAGGCGATGAACATTTAGAAATCCTCACGATTTTTAGAGAGAATTTGCACCTACGAGATCCTCTTGACTTGTAGGGAGAAAGAACCTTCTTAAGACCCTTACGGCTCATGAAGATGAAAAAAGTCTTAGACTACGAGGACTTTAAACTTGTCCCCTAAGCCATCAATGTTATTGCCATGCATAACTCTGCACTCTTCACCCACGTACATGCTTACGTGGGCAAACTAGTGGGGGGCATTTGTTTCCTTATAAAAAAATGAATAATAAATAAAAGCAACGGGAAAAAGTCCCCAAATGGAGCATCACGTGCCCACACGTGATAGGCGCTGCGCTTGACAAACTAGACTGAAACTGGGGATCACGTGCAGACACGTGGCCTCTATATACAAAGTATATAGGCGCCTGAATAAAGCAAACAATTGGCCAGAACAAAAACTCACGTGATAGCACGTTACGCTCTTTGGTAGGCTTAATTTGGTGGGGTCACGTGCTACACGTGATGGTCTCCTATGCCTTCTGAACCGATAGAATTAAATTCTAATTAAGAGGAATCAAAACCCCTAGTTGGAAAATATTTCCTTAAATCTTTCCAAATAAGAAAGATTGTGCTCTGTAAATCAGAGCACCGTTGGATCAAAGATCCAATGGTGATTAAACATCACCAAGATACAGAATAAGTTCTGTATGGGAAAATATTTTCCCAATCTTGCTAAAAACAAGAAAGATAAGTTCTGTAAAACAGAAGCCCTTAGATCAAAGATCCAACGGTGGGAAATATTCCCCAAATCAATCAGAAATCTCTCAATGGGAGATTTCCCTAACTGATTCAACAAATCAGCCTCCCCTATATAAAGGACCCAAGACTTCAAGTCTTGTACAGAGCAACCCCCATA
The DNA here is from genome assembly GCA_030015575.1 of Agapanthus africanus. Lineage (NCBI taxonomy): Eukaryota > Viridiplantae > Streptophyta > Magnoliopsida > Asparagales > Amaryllidaceae > Agapanthus > Agapanthus africanus. The sequence goes on along the minus strand of CM057342.1, from coordinate 747,852,961 downwards.
AACTTCAAGTTCAAAAAATACAGAAAACAGAGAGGAAAACCCCTTGGTAAGCAAAAAACAAAAGAGAATTTAATTCTCAAACCAAGAGTTTAACTCTTCTCAAAGAACTTAGTTCTTCCTCTGGTTGGGATCTGCAGAAGCAGATCTCCTTACAAGTTGAGAATTTAATTCTCATCGGGGAGATTATGTTATGTAGATCCAAACCTAGGGGAAAGAGCTAAGTTCAAAGAATTTAATTCTTACCAAAAAGATATAGGAATTTAATTCCTCTGATAAAACTAGGGTTTAATTCTTATAAAATAAGGGACCTGGAATTCACAAAACTTAGATCCAGAGCTCCATGCATGTTAGTGTTCAATGCTACACAATAAAAGCTCACGTGTTCGCACGTGAGCACCTTTGAAGAACAAAAAAGGGAAGACTGGGATCTAGCCACGTGACCCCACGTGCCCCCTGAGAAGTGCTCAGCACTTATAAAAGAGAAAAAGGAATGAACCCTATTTTGGGGCGCCTCACGTGATCCCATGTGACCCCTGAGAAGTTCTCAGCACTTATAAAAGAGAAAAAGGAATAAACCCTATTTTGGGGCGCCTCACGTGATCCCACGTGACCCCTGAGAAGTGCTCAGCACTTATAAAAGAGAAAAGGGAATAAGCCCTTATTTTGGGGCACCTCACGTGATCCCACGTGACCCCTGAGAAGTGCTTAGCGCTTATAAAAGAGAAAAGGGGAATAAACCCAAGACGGTTCCTATTCTAGGGAGCCTCACGTGATCCCACGTGACCCAACAGTGCTTAGCACTGGAATAAGAGAATAAAAGAGGCAGCGCCCAACTTTAAGCGCCTTACGTGCCACACATGAGCGCCCTAATTTTTAGTGTTTAACACTACTTCAAGCGCTCACATGGGACCACGTGAGCGCTGAGCACATACTAGTATTTAACACTATGAAAGGCAAATATTAGTCAGACTTAGACCAAATCTCCCGAGGACAATCAATTGAGCCCCTCATGCTCAGGGTCCCCAATACCGATCTTAGTCCTAAAGATAGCAAATGAGCTCCCAACCGATGGCATCTAAAATGATGTTCATCCCATCCCCTTTCAGTCGGGACATTGGTTTAAGGGTACATCTCTCCACACCTCTGATACATGTCATTGTAATTTTTCAACGTCCTCAGAGAGGTGGAGGGTCCCAATAACCAATAGCTCTTGGCACACCCCCAAACCAATGAGCCAAAATAATGGACCGTAATGTCCTTAAACTAACTATAGACCGTGATGTCCTTAAACTTATGAACCGCAACGTCCCTAAACTAAACCCCACAGACTATGATGTCTTTAAACTCCATGAACTATGATGTCCTTAAACCCAATGGACCGCAATGTCCCTAAACTAAAACAATAGAGCCCACATGCTCTTTTGTTGGATCCAAATGATCCCAAACCCTGTTAAGTAGATCATAGTCTAAAAATTAGACTAATGTATTCTTAACAAACGTTTAAGTTGATCTTAATCTCAATGATATTAACAATCCTTAAACCCACTGGACCGCAATGTCCCTAAACTAAAACAATAGAGCCCAAATGCTCTTTTGTTGGATCTAAATGATCCTGTTAAGTAGATCTTAGTTTATAATTAGACTAACGTATCCTTAACAAACGTTTAAGTTGATCTTAGTCTCAAATGAGATTAACGATCCTTAAACCCAACCTAAACCCAAATCTAAGAAAATACGGATTTGAACTAATCCACGCCTTACGGGCGACAACACAAATTAGTCTCCGTATACAATCCACGGGCAACCAAAAATAAAATAAATACACACGACACGAAGTGACCATCTGGAGAAGGAGAAAGTGGTTACCGCGATGCGGTAGCGTAATTAACTGCAGGGGCTTGCGCCTGCAGAGAAGAGCGTCCCCATAATCAAAACCCCCTCATACACGAGGGGGAATCTGACGAAGTCTGCTACAACGGCCGCATCTGTCTAAATCTCCGATATACGGTGCTATAAATCAACTTGGTATTTTCGGAGAGGTGAACAGATAAAACCAAATAGGATCTGCTCCCAAATTCAGGCAAGACATTTGTCTTCCCGCGTCTTTTGGCGGCGAACACCTAGTAAACATAGGTTTAAGCGGGACCAGTCTCTTGAGCCTCGGGGAGCCGGAGATATGAGTGCTTGCTTATTTAAGATAGACAACTTAACAAACGGTATTATCAACACGGTAATTGTCTTTGAAAAAGACATAAATCTTGCCGTCCATGTGAAGCAGTTACCGATAACACCAAAACATAATTCAGGATTCAATTTCCTTTCTAATTGTATGACTCAAACCGAGTCTCAATATAATCAATATGACTTGAATATGATTCAAGTATCAAACTACAATTCAATATGAATCCATATATTCAATCTGTTCAATTTATTCAATCTATATTGACTGAACCGAACCATGGATATACCTCCATTTACATGATTCTCCAGTTACATCCATTTACCGATATCATGGTTTCGGCAAGTCATCCATCTATACAATTCAATTTACAAGACAATACAATACAAACAAGACATCGCGGAGTTTATAAGGGGTAGACTGGTATGGAACATGTTAAAGGTGGCACGAGGTGGTCACTTAAGACGTAATTACATCCATACCGTTGCTCCGTGGTATTATCGACGGAGCCTTGTACTCCATATACCGTAGTCTTTGGTCCGGTGAGACTCCTCTCGTATACACTGGCATCTTCTGTACCAAGCAACAAACAATAACGTTAAAACTGAATACAACATTATAACAATATATACTCTATTATGTCTATTCCATTTTTTCCTATTTACGGGACTTACCGAGCGATTTGTTCATTGACGACATTCTCTTTCTTCTTCTTTGGAATGTCGTCAGGCGATTCGGACTCACTGGAGATCGAGCCCGCCAGCGAGGATTTGGACCAGCTAGCTTTCGACCCAGAGCTCTAGTTACTTGTACACATTTACATTCTGTGTTTCCATTTCTGTTATACCGCTGTTTAGGCACTGCTTTCTATTCCATGTATTTACTTTTCAGTTGTATTGTAAAAAGATTGTTTAATAAATAAAGTTGTTGTTCAATTATATCCATTGACATTGTCTCTTGTGTATTTTACTTATATTGCTTAGATACGCTTAGCGTGTTTACTTCAGAATAAATACGTAGCGGCCTAATCGCGTCCCCTTCGCCGTACACCGGGAAGCGGGGCGTGACCATATACTATTCAATCTAGATTTATAATCATTAGAATACTTCCCTTTTAAAAATTACATCCATGAAAACCCGAAATACGACTAATAAATAATTGAGGTTTATTTTGAAACTATATTAAAGCTATTTTTCATAAAACCCCCTTAAATTTATTAATTTACAATAAGGACCCTAGTAAATATAGGTTTAAGCGGGACCAATTCTCTTGAGGCTCATGGAGCCGGAGAAAGTGGATGCTTACCTATTTAAGATAGAAAACTAAAACAGGGTTATCAATGGTAATTGGCTTGGAAAAAGTCACAAATCCTGCCGTCCATGTGCAGCAGTTATCGATAACTCCAAAAGCTAATTCAGGAATCTAATTCCGTTTAAGCGTCTGACTCAGACAGAGTCTCAGTCTAATCGGAATACAATCCATATATGAATACAATCCAAATATAGCTCCAATACAATATGAATCTATATATACTAAATACTATCAAATATCAACATGACTTGAACTGACCGAACCATGGATATACATTGACTTGATTACATGACTATCCGTTTACATCCTTATCCGTTTACATGAGCAATTGATATCATGGTTTCGGCAAGTCTTACATTTATAAAACAACACAATAAACATTACGGGTATTTTAAAGGGGAAGACTGATACAGAATGTATTAAAAGCGGCACGATACGGTCACTTTAATACACCTAAGTTCAATATTTGTTACCGTTGTCCCGTGGGTTTTGACGATGCCTTCCACTCCATATACTATAGACCACGGGGTAAGTTGGACCCCACTTGTATACACTGGCACATTCTGTACCAAGCTAAAAACAACTACTTTAACATAACAAACATACATATACCAGTTATATTCTCTTATCTGTCTATTCTATTTCTTTATCTCTTAAGACTTACCGAGTGATTGTTCACTGACGACATTCATTTTCTGTTATTTCTTTGGAATATTGTCAGGAGGATCCGACTATCTGGAGATAGAGCCCAGCTCAGAAGATTTGGAGCAATTTATTGAGGACCCCGAGCTTTAGTTCACTAGTATATATTTTTACTTTCAGTTCACGTCATTGTTTAGGCATTGCTTTCTGTATTGTATTTACTTTCTAGTTGTATTGTAAAGAATATTTAATAAATAAAAATTTGCTGTTCGTTTACATCTCATGTCATTCTTGTGTACATTTATATTATATTGCTTATTTACGCTTAACGTATTTACTTCTGAGTAAATACGTCGCGTGCCTCATCGCGTCTTCTTATCCGTACACCGGGAAGCGGGACGTGACAATTTATTTATTAAATAGAAAATTACATTATTCTTAAAAAATGTATTAAAAATTATATCGAGATCGGATGCTCCGTGAGGAGGTCTGCATCTCACTCTACTGGTTCCGAGGATGTGCGATAACCCGCACCATTCCGATCGGGTTCCCCAAAATGGGTTGTAGAGGCTTAATTGCAAGAAATGTAAATAATACAAATTTAAAGAATACGATTTTTAATAGTTTATGGTATTTTGATATAAATTCGTATTTGTCCCAAAAATATTGTTTTCAACCAATCGTGCTATGTCAAGATGTGTGTTGTGAGAGGTAGGTCGTTACCTCGTAAGATTTTTCTAAAGGCAATACAAGTAAATATGATACAAGATGTCGTATGTAAAGTTTGTGGTATTTAAACTTAAAAATGTAACAAAAGCTGCATAGCAATGAATTTTAAGATGAAACTTGTTTTCAAAGTTTATTTTAAGATTACTAAACAAGATATAACAATATTGATGTCTGGTTATTAAGAAAAGTTGTGTTTTAAAGAATTTTAGAATCGGATGTCGGAATAACTCCACTTCCGATAAGTTTTGGAAAGAGAACTTTTTGAATAGGGAAGAGAGGAGAAAAGAAAGAATTTACTGGATGAAGAGAGAGAGATGAGATATAGGAACAATCTAATGGTTTCGTGGAGTCGCGATATCGCCGGAATTGTCCCGAATTGTTGCCGGAACTTGACATTGGGCTAACTTCACTTGTATACTTCTTTGACTTGGAAAAATTTGAAAGTTTTGATAATGGATTTCAGAATGGAGAGGATTAAGATGTGATGTGGTATTTATAAGAGAGATTAGGATTTTGAGAATTGAAAAATGGAATTAAAATGCATTAAAACATTGGTTTAATGGTGATTTTAATTCTCTGTTAATTTGCAGAAAATTCAAACAGAAAAGGAGTAGTGAAGGGAAGGTCAAGAGTTAGGATTCAAAAGATGGAGGCATTCCCGACGGGGAAAACCGGCGGCGCTGGCCCTTTTTCAATTTTCGCCCGTTGTTTGATTGAGTTGGGGTGTGGGATTTGTGCCACGTGTCGGGGTATGTTCATATATCATTCAGCACATGTTTGATTTAATCCGACTTTTCATTTTACGTGTATTGCACGAGTAAACTTTTGGGCTTCCAAAAGGTTTATAAGAATAATCATAAAAATTAATATATGGCCGAGGAAATTTGAACACAAAGGCTATGTCACAGCAATACAAGGCTTTACCAATTAGCTATAAATACTTTCTTGCAATTCTTAAATAACTTTTAAATTGTACTCAGGCTAAGACACTCCTTTCTGTACTTTACAAAAATTCTGTACAGAAAGTTTAGGGTTGTTACGCCTTAGATTTCTGAGAATAAGCTTTAATGCCGAGACTTAGAGTGGTCTTAGATCCCAGGAGATTAATTGCAAAAATACACCATCCGGGCGTCATCTGCAACGCGTGAGCGCACTGCAGTCCGGGGTCTGCAGGGACCCTGCTGGCCCCTGCAGACCCTGCTGGCCCCGATTGCTCTGGTGTCTAAATTTGTGGAGAGAGAGTTTGAAATTTGAAAATGTCAAAATATTTAAAACGGTTGACGGTATTGATAGCTTCACATGAGGAATAACTACGTTTCTAGCAGTTTGCATTATGATACTGGAGACTAGAGACAGGCCCGGTTCCGTTGAAATGCGTTTTAATCGAACCCGACCCGTTACCGCTTCTTTTTTCCCTCTTTCTTACCGTCTCCATTCCCAATATTCAATGGCCTACAAGAAACCTTATCGGATCCGCTGGTCGTACCCAATAACCGCCGCCCAAGTCCAAACCCTAATCAGATCCGAACCCGACATCCACAAGGCCCTGAAGATCTTCGACGCCGCTAATGCCGACACCTCCAGCGGCTACCGCCACGACGTAGCCACCTTCTCCCTCCTCGCCTCCCGCCTCGCCGGCGCCAACCTCCTCTCCACGGCCGAGTCCCTCCTCAATCGGATCCGGACCGAGCTCTCCGAACCCGCGCCGGAATCCGCCTTCCTCCCCCTCATCCGAGCCTACGGCAGGGCCCACAGGCCCCTCGACTCCCTCCGCCTCTTCCGCCTCATGAGGACCCACCACGAGGTGGTCCCCACTCACCGATCCTACAACACCCTGCTCGCCGTTCTCGTCGCCGACAACAAGCTGAAGCTGGCGAAAAACGTCTACGATGAGATGAAAAAAGCTGGGATTTTGCCCACTGTGGCCTCTTACAATGTGCTGATCAAGGCGTTGTGTGGCAACGAGAAGAGCTTGGATAGCGCTGTTAGGGTTTTTAGGAGGATGGAGAGCCCTGATGCTTGTAGCTACGGGACTTTGATCGATGGGCTGTGTAAAAACGGCAGGGTTGATGATGCGAGACAGCTGTTTGATGAAATGGGTAGGAAAGGAATCAATGCGACGGTTGTTACTTATACTAGTTTCATACATGGCTTGTGTAAAGTTGGTAACTTGGATGAGGCACTGGAGGTGTTTGATGAAATGGGTAAGAGGAAGGTTCATGCGAATGTTGTTACGTATAGTTGTTTGCTCGATGGGTTGTGTAAAGAAGGGAGATCGATGAAGGCTATGGGCTTACTGGATCGGATGGTTAAGGATCGATGCATGCCTAATATGATTACTTACAGCGCTTTGATTAATGGGTTGTGTATAGAAGGGAAAGTGTGCGAAGCCTCAGAAATTTTGGATAGGATGAGACTTCAAGGGAAAAAGCCCGACGCGGGGTTGTATGGAAAAATAATTTGCGGGTTGTGTGAGTTGGGTAAAATAAATGAGGCCGCCAATTTTCTTGATGAGCTGGTGCTTGGTGGGGTTACGCCTAATAGGGTTACATGGAGCCTTCATGTCAGGGTTAATAATTTGGTGGTGAGGGGGTTGTGCGATAAAGGAGGGTTAAGCAGAGGGTTTAGGGTTTATCAGAGCATGAGGACTCGAGGGATTTCGATTGAGCATGAAAGTTTTGCTTTGCTTTTGGGTTGTTTTTGTAAGAAAAGGGATGTGAATAAAGCGGTGAAGATTGTTGAGGAGATGTTGGTTGAGGGTTGTGTTCCGGATAAGGAAACTTGGAGTGATGTCATGGGTGTATATCTGGGGAGGAGGAAGGTGAGGGAAGCGGTTGAATTGTCGTGGGATGAGATTTTGGCCGAAAATCTTGGATCTCAAGGAGTCAACATCGAATGCGAGTTAGAATGATGCGTATTATTAAAGACGTATTGGCTATGTTAACACTTTGGTTGCTTCGATCTTCTTTGCCTTTTCCCAGGTAAAATGGGGTCGGACATGAAGCAATTTGTTGCGAAAGATATGACAATTTTTTATTATATAAACTTAGCTTTAACACTCTGTTAATTAATGCCAATATTTTACGATGAAACTATGGACAAGGGAGAGGTCCATTTTTTATAAACTTAGCTTTAATGCTCTGTTAATTAATTCCGTCATCCTCTAAACTCTCCTAGGTTCGGACTTGTGGTAGTAGTGTAGAAGAGGATATGATTTATGGGTTAATTGAATAAGACACCCCTATACTTTCCTTCATGTAGCACTTATAGCTCATAGCTCCTCAAGTGATTTATTAGTGCAAGTATCTCCTTTGTTCATCGACCAAATCCCTTAAAGATACTCGGATTCAACTCAATATAACTTAAATGATTGTGTAATCTAACTCTTCTTTCTGTTACTTAGTGTAAAAATTGAGTCGTTTTGAGGGTTTTGTTCGATGAACTAAGGGGGTCCTTACTAAATCACTTGAGCTGAGAGGGTGTTAGTGCTATAGATTTATTGTAGCGTGTTATGTTTGTAAATTACAAGGTTGCAAGAAAGTCGCATAATGCAAAACTTGTAATGCATAACACATGCCAGACATTTCTTTAAAAACCTTTAAACGGTGAAGTTGGTTTAGTTTGCAGGAGGAGAACCATTACTCTATGACCATTTTCATGGATGGCATGGCCATCTCTAAGGTACATTATCTTATGTTCATATGTCTTGTACCTTTTTTATTTGGGAAAATCCTTTGCATATCGGAAAAAAACCGTGCTCATTTTCTCCTTGAGAAATCCGTTAGATAGTAATGTGCATGATTTATGACAATATCCTGCGGTAAAGGGCTCTTATAGAAGTTGGAAAAGTTACCGCAATAAATTGTTTGACTATGGAACTGTATGTACAAAATTTCATAAATCGAAAATAATAAGAGCGAGAATATAAGAAAAGTTTAAAAATGTCGAAACAACACTTGCATAGAGGTGGTGTAAATTGTGAAGCAGGATGTTGTCCACATTGATAATAATGCATTTTATCAATGATTACCGTTGCATTGTTAGCTCAGTTTTACTATATCGATATACTTCTTGTTGTACTTTACCCTTTTTCATCTAATTATAGAGAAACTGTATGTTATTTATTGAAAATCTTGCAATATGTTTATAATTGCTTGAATTCATACTGCTCTTGAAATCAAGTGCAATGTGTCCATCTTAAAATAATGTTTGAGGTCTTAGCCGGTTCCCTTATAAATGCTTACACCTTTCATAGGCCTATTTGAAACAAACTATATATAACCCGGCAAGAGTAAAATTCGAACTTCAGACCGTTTACACAACATACAAGAACGGTGAGACACCAACCAATTCTTAAAAGCAAAGAAAAATGGCTCCAAGAAATCTTAAAAATCAAAGACCTCGTGTCTCTTCCGCTGTCATCAAAAAGTGTAGGAAGATAATATGTACAAGAAATCAAGCTCCTGCTTTCTCTCCCGTCTCCGTCAATGAAACGGATCCAACAAATCATCGTCCCTGTCTCTCTTCTATAATCGTTAAAGTATCTCCAAGAAATCGAAGCCCTTCCCTCTCTCCTATTCTCACAAAAAAGCGAAGGAAAAACAAGAAGCAAAGCAAACAATATGTACCAAGAAATCAACAGCCCTCTCTCTCTTCCATTGCAATCAACTTATACGCTCCTGAAAGTCAGAGGGCAATCTTTATTGACGAGGCCCACATCAATTATACTCTTCTTCCATCCCACATGCACTATTGGAATCAAATTAACTTGTGGATCTGTGGCATCTACAATTATTACCCAGCAGCGGTGGAGCCAGCACTTTATGTCGGACAAGGCAAAGTTTTTAAGGGTAAATTGCAAGAAACCATCTCCACTTTGCCCGATGGCTAAATTGAGAGGTCATCATGCTAACCGGGCAAAAAGAAGGGGGTATCCGATAATGCAACTTTCATTTTTTCATCAAGTTGGACCAAAAGCCACTCTTTGAAGTTCAAATATTAACTTATTTTCTTTCTCTAGAGTTACTCAAATCATTTTTATTTAATACATGTTGATTAGATTATTGGAATGTATTTATTTTTTTTTCCTTCTAATGCAATTATGCAAATAACTACTTAAAATAATATTCTACAAACTATTACATGGCTAAGAAATTCCTATGTGAGTAAGATGTGTTTTCAAATTGACATTTATATAACATAATATAAATAGTATTAATCTCATTAAGAAAACTTAGATAAGTAAAATTTAATTAGCATAGTTTTGGTATTTAACTCAGGAACCATTAGAATTTCAAATCAATGAAAAAAATTAGCAGAGAGAATTTGTTAGGTAAAGTGTATTATCTAAGTTGTGAAGGAAATTATTTAAGGGCGTATTTTGAAAACTAGTCGCATGAGATCTAAAAAACAATGAGTATGACTTTAAGTGAGTGGATATATGAACAAAAAATAAAGTTTTCAGGTATGGCAAAATAGTTTAGCAGATATAAATATCGGATATACATCCATATATACAAATGGTATATCTCCCGATTCAAATGGGTCGAGTGCCTAACCTTGATCCACCCTAGCTCCGCCCTTGTTACCCAGACCTCAACCGCTACAATAGGAAAGTCCGTGCACCCGTCGGACTCTCCATCAAAATCGATTCTCACACTCATAAAGTCGTCCTTTTACAGCTCTGCTCAGGCACCAATAGCCTCCTCTTCAGTATCCAATTCGATGGCGCCGTGTCATATACGGTAAGACACTTATTTAAATTTCATCGATTTATATTCGTGGGCATAGGGATAAAGAAAGCAAAGAAGGGGCTTGTTGAGGATTACAATGTTAATTTTTTGAGTGAGTATTGTGATTTGAGCGAATTAGCTGCCAATAGAACGAGGAATGCTGCGATGATGAATTTTGGCTAGCGAGAGCTGATGGAGGAGGTGTTGGGGATTAAGATGGAGGAGAGAGAGGATGTGAGAAAAAGTGTTGGGGGAAATGGCCATTGAGCAAGGAGCAGAGGGAATATGCTTGCTTTGAGGCTTTTGCGTCTTTCAAATTGGGGGAGAGGTTGTTATATGGTTTTTGAGTTTATTGATTTCAAGAAGTTGAAATTGTTCAGTAGTCTGGCTAAAAGCTGTTTTGATTATCATTGAGTTTGTTGCATTATTACAAGAAAATGCAATGGTAGAAATTGATTATGAAGAATTTGTTATATCTATTGCCATCGGTGCCTATTCTCTTTCAGGCAAACAAAGTTGATAGAGAATTTGATTGGGATGTTAGTGTCGATTGAGAACCAGAAAAAATCCCGTAAAAGTCTGGATACAGTTTGTACTTTGGATAAAGAAGAATCGAGAAGTTCTTTGTTTAGTCTTCTAGCTTTTTATAGCTGTTACATATCCATGATGCATTTCTTTGTGATATATTCAAATGGCTTCTTAATGCACCGGTGGTCTGTGCTTCACATTTTTAATTGAAATTGCTTCGTGTTTCAGTGGTCAGAGTTTTTTAGTTGTTTCCTTTTTGAAACATGTATGATATTTGTTGAGGACTCATTAACACAGGGTTAAGATTATGGGATTTTGCCCATCAGATTCAAAACTTAGAGGAAAAGAATTAAGTTATAAAAAAAATAGGAGAGAAGAAGAACGAGAACATATAGAAGTTTAATTCCTCCAAAAATTAGGGTTTAACCCTATATATATAAAGAACTTAGTTTTTCCATAAAAAAACAGTGATGATGATCCAAAATCTTAAAATCCAGAATCGTTAATGCTTAGCACTATTTTGAGACCTCACGTGTTTCCCACGTGAGTGCCTCAAACAAAAGAAGAGAACAACTGAAACTGCCTCACGTGTTTCCCACGTGAGTGTTAAAGCACCCCAGTATAAAAAAAGAGAGACAGCCACGTACTTTGCACGAGAACTCTAACCATATGGGCAGCACCTATATTTGTGGTGTCTCACATGTTTCACACGTGAGTGCCACAAGAATCAAGTGCTTAGCATTTATATAAAATGAGAAATAAGACCTTATGGGTAGCGCCCATATTTGTGGTGCCTCACGTGTTTCACACGTGAGTGCCACAAGAATCAAGTGCTTAGCACTTATACAGAAAAAGGCAATAAAACCTAATGGGCAGCGCCCATATTTGTGGTGAGCACAACAAGAATTTAGTGTTTAGAACTAATCTAATGCCAATGTGAAACTCACGTGAGCACCGTATGTCCCAGTGCTTAACACTGTTGGGTAATTATATAAACTTAATCCCAGACCAAATTGGCTAAAGTTTCCCGAGGTTAAACCCCTGTGATTTTAAATCAACCAAGCTCATATTACTCATGGTTTCCTAAACCGACCTTAGTCTCAAAAATAACTAGTGGTCTCCCATTGATGATATTCCAAAGGATTTCATCTTATATCTCCTAAGATAATTTTAGTTTCAAACATGACTAACATTTCTTAGGTCTAGAACAGCCCCTCTTTTTTTCCCTCAAATATGGGATTTGGTTTAAAGGCACATCTTTCTACACCTCTAATATATGTTGTAATTCTTCAACGTCTTCAGAGAGGTGACGGATCCCGACAACCAACAACACGTTGATGCATTTCTAAACTGACGTGCACACCTCAAATCGGATCGTACCCCAAATTGGATGCATTCCATATCATCATCATTCACTTCGCCACGTAACAAATACACGTGCGCGCAAGTCGAACTTTGGACCGAAACGTCCTTAAACTAATATTCGCCTCCAAAATGGCGATAACGGACCGAAACGTTCTTAAACTAATATTTGCCTCCAAAATGGTGATAACGGACCGAAATGTCCCAAAACTAAAATTTCGCCTTAAACATGGCGATAATGGACCGTGATGTACTTAAACTAAAAATAATCGAGCCCAAATGCTCATACGTTTTAAGTCGATCTTAATCTCAAACCAGATTAACGATCCTTAAATCAACCCAAACCCAAATTTAAAATTATACAGATTTGGACCAATCCACGCCCTACGGGCGACGACATAAATTAGTCTCCGTATACAATTTACGGGCAACCCAAAATAAAAACAAACATACACACGACACGAAGTAAACCTCCGGAGCAGGAGAAAGTGGTTATCGCGATGCGATAACGTAATTAACTGCAGGGGCTTGTGCTTACAGGGAAGAGCGTCCCCATAATCAAAAAAACCTTCGCAAATGAGGGGGAATCTGATAAAGTCTGCTACAACGGTCGCGTCCGTCCAAACCTCTAATATACGGTGCCATAAATCAATTTAGTATTTTCGGAAAGGGGGACGGATAAATTCAAATAGTATCTACCCCCAAGTCTCGGGTAAGACGATCTATCACAGTTCGTCTCTATTTCCGGCGGTAAACATCCTTGAAAATATTTTAATTTTGAAATAATCATTTTAATTAATAATAATTATATATAAATTATTTTAAGACATTATAAGATTCCATTAAAACATTTTAAGCTCGGAAAAATATAAATAGCTTTTAGAAAATTCCTTTAATTATATTTAAATGCTTTTCTAACATTACTTTGAAAAATAAAATCATTAAAATAAAATATTTTTCTATCAACAAAACACGTAAATAGTTACTTGATACTAGAAAAATTAGATAAGAGATATTCTTTTGGATCATGCTATTGAGCGGCTGGGACCTAACTTACCTAGAAAACGCGCTGGACTGAGTCTCGCCTAGCTCGGGACCTGCTCGGAAAGCACGGCGTCGGCCAGCTGGATGGGCTGCAACAGGGACACGACCCCCACCTCCGGGGCTTTCGACAACTTGGCCTTCGTGCAATCTGCCTTATGCCACTCGGTGGGCATCGGCCAGTCTTCTCCCTTCGGAGGACCGACGAAAATAAACTTCTCATTTCACTCATTGATGGAAGAAGGGGCGTCCACTATCCCTGATCCGACCATCCTACCCTTGTGCTTCTTAAAGAAAAAGTATACCCAACTCGACTCGTCCTTGCGGGTACCCGGATGGTTCTTGTTGCAGAGAAAGGCTAAGAGGAGCCCTAGATTAAAGGGGATGCGATCGATTTTGAGCCGGACTAGGTACCCGAAGAGAATCCTCCACGAATTCGATGCTAGCTGGCTCAGGACGAGTTGAAAATAATGAAGGACTGCACAGATCTCGGCCGAAAAAGGAAGATGCATCTCTGCTCGGAACACTTCCAAATACAGGGCAACTCATTACCCTGTACCTGGTCTGCCCGTTCACCCTCCCTGGCCAAACGAAACGTGTAGCCAGATGGAATATGGAAGTATATCGGAAAGCTCGCATAACATGTTCAACACCGAGGCAGCGTCACGGGTGTTCTCAATGCGCACCTAGGGGCCTTCTTGGCCCCTGGGCGTCGAAGAACAGGGGGATCGCCACCCCTTGGGGGCGAACGCGACACAGCAGAAGAAGAGCTTCCTCGGCTATCAGAAGCAGAGAAAGACGAAGAAGACCTACTAGACTCGGCTTCAGAGGATGGGGCCTTATCACCGGAGTCTATCCTAACTACATCAACTAAGAGATCAGAGGAAGATATCTGACCTGATTCAAAGGAGAGAAGGGTTGAAGGAGGTCTTTGAACTGCAAAGCCGACCTGAAAGCAAGAGCGTGAAAGCGGGAGAGCCGAGGAATCCAAAGACAGCAGAAGAGCAAATGAGCAATGGTGTTTCCCGGGGGGCAGTCCGCCCCTATTTATACCCTCAGCGAAGGTCATCTTACGGCCCAGATTCTCTCTCGCCAAAACGAGGCGCCGTGCCTAACGATCCATGTGGTGCCACACAGCAGCCAACCATTGGGCGCCTTCCCCTCACGCTGATCCGATCGGCTGAAGCGACGTCTCACCTCCGCAGTCCGGATGCAACCGCATGGCATAAAATCGATGGCCAGCTTGGCGCCACGACGATCTGGGGAAGCGAAACGACGTTGTCTTAATGGCGCCGTCTCATCAATGATCCGCTGATGTCATCAGAGGATACACTCGAAAATTAAAGCGCTCGAGGATCTCCCCGTAGCCACGAAGTTTCAGGACGATCCACCGCGTAGATCCCTCAGCGAAGGCTGAAAATAGAAGGCCAAGCAATCCACCCTCGACCCGACCCATGAATAGGCTGGAATAGTGTAGGGGGTTAATGATGGTGCTGACGAGTAGGGATTCCCCAGATCAAGGCACATGGCGGATGGAAAGTCTTCCACGTGCACCAACTAGCTATTTGAATTCTACGGAGCCGAGATCAGTACCGTGCAAGAGGAACATTTCTCGGCGCCTCGCCTCCGATGTAACATCCGACCTTTGGAGGGCCTTTCCTAAGTATGTTCCTTCTTTGCCTACTCATCAGCCAATAGCTCGTCTCCGAGCAATCATATAGCCAAGCTTTCTCAGCTTTCTTACTCGTTTCCGAGCTATCCTATAACTGAGATTCCTCGGCGTTCCTGTTTGGCCGGGAGCATAGAGCATCCTCGTAACGGCTCCGTGTATCTCGCCATGATGAGATCCCCGCCGCGTATCTCACCATTAATGAATGTATCTCGTCATCAATGCGGACGTTACGTATGGACGGAATGGACGACGAGAATCTCGCATCGACTCGCCCGCAGGCGACCCCTATATAAACCCTTCCTCCAGACGATTCAGGTAACTTTGAACTCATTCCAATACGCTGCTACTTTGCTAAAAATTCCCCGGTGCTTGATCGTCGGAGGGTTCTACGGTGGTTTCCCACCCCGGGACTTCTTGTGCAGGTAGCTCGGGATTCCGACCTCCATCAAAGCTGTTTGATCATCACAAGAAGAAATTATAATACAGGAAAATTTCATTCAAAAGAAAAAGAATCCGGGAGAATTATGGGTTTTAATTATAATAATTTGTAGTATTACGCTGCCATTGGTTCTACTTCTCTTCTATGTAAATGAAGCTGAGAGAGAACTTTATTAATTTGTAAGTGTTGATTCAAGAACTCGAAATGCCCTTAAAATTCAAGAAACGGTTTGTACATTGTATGAAGAAGAATCATGCAAACGTGTTTCTTTTTTCCCCCTTCTTGCTGATCATGTTTGATTTCTTTGTAAATAGTATTATTTCCAATTCCTTCAGATTAGATAAACAACGACCTTGCATGTCCCCCTGTAAAATTTTGTTTTCAGAACTCCTGGTAGTTTATTAGAGAAAAGGTAAGTTTTAATTGCTTTATATACATTAGCATCACCGCGGTTAATATCTTACTCTTTAATTGCTAGACACTTAACTTAAATCAACATAACTAAAGATGACTGCGTCAATTATTGAACAGTCGACAAACATCACAAAACTTGGTGAAAAACACTAACAAGAGGAATTCTATGCAGCTTGTGTTAAGATTTTCCGCTAACATGTGTTTTGTACTATCATCTTCATGCAATGGTGAACAAAGAAAAGCAGTATAGTTTATTACTATAGGGATAAGGGGAATGCTATAACTTTACTGATAGAAATTCATATTTCATATGTTAGCTTGACTCCAAGAAAAAACGTTATATCGTTCATTTACAATATAACTCATATTTCAATAGGGAAGAAGTTAGTTTGGTCCTGTTCCACCACATTTCATCTAAGGATTCGATTAGTCCATCTCCCATAGTGAATTTGTCAACCCTTTTCAGTTGATTTGCCTAACCACTTCTAAAATCTCCATAGGGCGAAGAAATCGAACCAAAGCCGTCTACACATCAAACTAAAACTCATCCCAACAATAGTAATAGCGTAATTCTGCCGCCCATAAGGATTTAGATTGTTAATTTTACTCAAGGTTTCTTTAATATTGTAAGGTTGGTCTATATTTAATATTTGCACAGTTGCACCCATAATAATTTTTTTAATTTCTAATTAACAGTTTCTTGTTTCAGCGGTTAAAGTTTTCACTTGCTTCCTGTTTCAAACTTTTGTGTAATCTTCATCGAGGATTCATCAACTCCAGGTTAAGATTGCGGTATTTATATAGAAACACATATGAGAACTGTAATTATAGGACTACACCGTACCAAAATATTTCTTAAAAAAGGGTGTGGGCATTAAAGGAGTCACAACAAGAGAGTATCTTCTTCCAATTTTGACTCATATCCATCTTTGTTGCAAGAGTAAAATCGAAAGTTCATATATAACTGAGTCGTCTTTATATAGTGCCATATGAGGAAGTCCCGGGATGGTTGTACCACCGTGGACCCTCCGACGATCAAGTTAGTCGAGGTATTTAAGCAGAGTAGCGGCCTATTAGATAATAATTGCCTTACCTGAGTCGTCTGAGAGGGGTTTATATAGTGGCAGCCATAGGCAAGCGGGCGCGAGATTTATACCGGCCGTTACGCCCTTAGAGCCGTGCCTGCGCGAATGGCGGGATCCTCCATTAATGGCGAGATACGCCCGTTAACGGGGGAACGCGATGGCTTGGGACGCGGGATCGTGGGACGGCGGATATCTCGCATATGGCGAGATTCGCGGGGCCATATCTGGGACGCTGAAGATCTGCGCTCTGGGTCGGTCGATGAGACCGAGGAAGCTGAGCTCGGTGGGAGGCTCGGAGACGAGCGGGAGGCCGAGCAAGCTTGGTTCTGTGATAGCTCGGAGGCGAGCTGGGAGGGCTGAGGAAGCTCAGCGTGCAGGAGGGCTCGAAAGCGAGCCAATGGTTATTTGTAAGACGAGCATAAGACTGGTCTGGAAGGCCACCGAGGGTTGGGAACATCCTCAGGAGGAAGACCTGGGGCACGCCTTCTATGTACCGTTCTTACTCCTTTCTCGTAAGCCTAGGGACACGTCATCTGTCACGTGTCGTGATCTGGGGAGTTCTCAGTATTGAGCATCATCATTAGCCCCCTACTCTCGTCCCGACCTATTTATGGGTCGGGTCGAGAGTGGTCTGATCGGTCATCCGGGCTAAATTCGTATTTGAAGATATCATCGGCGCGGATTCCCGGGCAGTTAGTCGTATTTTTTTTTATGACGTCAGCGGAACAAAGAAGAGATCGTGCATTAAAGGGGAAGCGCCGTCTCGGTCGTACGTTCGTTGAGGCGTCAGGCCACGCGTCCGGCGCTGGTTGGCTGACGTGACCGGCCGCCGGTGTAAATCCCCGTTCCCATCTATGAATTTTTCCTACATTTCCCAAGTCCCCGAATGTTATCCCATTTTTCCCGTATTATTATTTTGTGTGAAGATTAGTTGCTTGGGTTGTAGTATTTGTTTTTCCTAATCAATTAAACATCAAAGCCTAAAACCAAACAAATACAAAATTTATCCAACTCCTAATTTCCACCAGCCCAAACAAAATTTAGTATTAATTAAATAACTCATCAGCCCAGCCTAAAGAAAAATAAAAATCAAATCATTTAAACTCAATTCCTCACTGGCCCAATCCCAGCCTTTCCCCTAACGCCCGCGCCCACAACCCAACCCGCTCCATTTCCTCTTCCCCACAAATTTTCCCGCCTCTTTCTTTTTTCCCTGCATGAACCCACGTCCCCGAGCAACCCACGTCGCACGCCCACGTCGCCTCGCCGCCCCACGTCTCCGCGCTCGTCGCCCACGACTGCGCGCCCCACGAGCTCTCAAACCCCTCCTTGTCTCTCCAACTCTCTCCCTGCTCACTTTCAACCCCTCTCCAACTCACTCCTCTCCTCTCTCGAAAGCTGCAAGCTTCGAGCCCTCACCGACGACGACGACGACTATAACCACCTCATCCTTCCTCCCTCGCTCTCTTCTCTTCGGAACTCAAACTCCTACACTGCCTAACCCCTCCTCACCACTCTCAACCCACGCCGAGCTTCCCTGCACCACCTCGGCCACCCCCTGCACCCTCACGCCGACGAGCTCCCATTGCGCCGCCGGCCACATCGTCGACGCCTCTGCACCCTCTGCATCACCAGTACCATCAAACCCGAGCCCCCACTAACTCACTCCCTCTCTCCAAACCCACTGCTATCATCCAAACTCCTCGCTGTGCCCATCGCCGGAACGACCATCGCCGACCATCGTCGACCCCAGCACGCCCCAGGGAACTCTACAGCACCACACTTCGCCTCCAGCGATCACGCGCCATCCCCGGGCAACTCCGACAACGAACCCGAAACGCGAGCCGAGGCTGTGAATCCAAACCGTACCGTTCGTCGCGCGTTCGTGCTGTTGCCACTGCCGTGCGTCGCCAAAGCGTCTCCAGGCAAGTTACCTACTTGCTTCATGCTATTTGTTTTACTAAAACTTGAAATACCGTTAGATTCCACATAAACACTTAGTGCGACTTAAAATAATGCATGTGTTCGATGCAAAACTCGAACAAAAACCTTTCTTTAAACTGACGGAAGTTGATCTTATAATCTGGTCCATATGATAATGAACATTGTGTAGGAATTTGACTGGAAAATATGATTGTTACTGGCTTGAACGCTCACCCCCAATTACACCCGTTAAAACTGAATATTTTCCGCACCTGAAACTTGTTAAAATAATAATTAATTGTGTACATATTGAAATGATGCATTCGAGGGCTCAAATCGAAGCCGACTCGACGACCTAGAACCATATATAAGTTTTTAATTGTTTCTGTACTGAAAATTTGACGAGGACTGATTTGGAGAGCGGCTCTGGCCTGCAATCCAGAGCGGCTCTGGTTGTTGTTTTCTGTCTCGTAATGCTTAGCCCTTCGCGGCCTGAACTTGTATGTTGCGGAACCCTGTACTGTAGTAAATATAAAACTGTTAGCTAAATAACGCAAGTAATTTCATCCCTTTTTATCGTCGTTTACTATTTAAACTGCAATTTAAAAGAACATAACGTATAGCATTCCCAAACTGAAAAAGAACTGATACCCTATCGTTGAACAGTGCATAACTTCTGATGTAGAGACGCGATTGAGAATCCGTCTGATGCGTTGGAAACCCTATTGAAAACCCTAAATTTCATTCAACTGTGGTGTCGCTAAATTCTGATCCCAACTGGGTGAAAGTTGTGCCGCGAAACGGACGTTCAGTTCAGAAATTGAATTTCCTGCAGCGAGCACTTAAATTGAAACGGCTGTAACTTGAATACCAGAAATCCGATTGTACTGAAACAAATTTTGCTGAACTTACGACTAAGTCTACTTGTTACTGTCTTTGTATCGTTTCTCTAAATTCTGAGCGCATGATTTACTGCAATTTCTGTAAGCTTATAAGGCGCATAATAGTTCATATTACACATGACTTGTTAACTGCATAAATGTACATAACTTACCCAACTGCCATAGACCTACTGATAGTGCGCGTTACTATTTAGTATACAATGCATTATCGTGCATGAATGGTATTGGTTTAGGAGTGCCAAGTACGCCAATGAAAAAGTGAATGATTCGTGACAGTGATTAATACAGTGAATAGTGTCAAAACCGTGTTGTTGGTGCATACTTGTACACGACTAAACCATATCAATAGTGTAAACCTGGGGAAAAAGGGAAAATCGAAGTGGAAAGAGTATCGTATTTAGCGAGGACCGTGTTTTAGAAGATGATCATTCGAACAGCGACTCTTATATATATTAGGTAGGATCTAGCGATCCGGATGACAGGGTTATGTCCCGGGCGTGTGGGCCGTTGTCTCGGGTATATACGAGACTCCTGTTAATGATGATCCTCCTTTCCACAACTCGATTTCAACCATGACTTAGAGACTGATAGGGACACAGATCATATTTTGCATAATTTAGTAACATAGTGATTATCAACATTTTACTTTCACTGTTATTACCTTATTTTCCTGTTTCATATCATTATTATTATATTGCTATTACGCCGCTCTGACGACCTGAGTATGCATGCTCAGACCTCGAGGAAGAACCATCGCAGGAGTCGGATTTACCTTTTGAGCTAGCGGAGATTTAGTCTGGAGTATCTCTTTCATCTTTTTACTGCTTTTCTTAAAAGAGACCTTGTACTCGAACTTGGTTAGTAGTTCTTTCTTGTTTATTTGTAAATTGTGAACAATAGAAATTTGATGTAATAATTTAGTGATGTATTTTCTTTACTTCTGTGCTTTGTTTACTGATTACCATGTAATGCTAGAAGCCGAAGTGTGACTACGGCGGGATTATTCCTTGACCGTAGGAGCATGGCTGGCCTAGTCATCCCTCGTTTTCCGTATTTTGGAAAGCGGGACGTGACATGATTTTGTTGGTATCAGAGCCGTGTTTAATAGTAAGGGATAACATTAACTACACTATATTACATTATTTTCGCTCCTATTCCTGATTTTCATCCTTGTATCTAATCATATCCTTTTGAATATCTTCCAGTGATATGACGTCCCCGAACGATCACTCCTCGGACTCAAGTTCTCAAGATCGCACGGAGAGGATACTTACTGCATTGACCTCTCTCGCAGAAGCTCGGGAGAGGAAGACGGACTTACTCGCCGAGGGACTCAGGGCTATTACCGCTGCAGGGGGACTCTCCGCACTCATTATCGCCCCCGAGGGCACTGCTCCACCAGCTTACTCTGCTAGGGCTGGCACCGTGTCAGATTTCCGGAGGTTGCATCCAGCTGCATTTACAGGGCTAGCCGAACCACTTGAGGCCGAGCAATGGCTGGTTAACATGGAGAACTTATTGACAGCCGCCAGGGTACCAGATGAAGATAAAGTGAATGTGATAAAGATCCAGTTGGAGAATGAAGCCCGTACATGGTGGTCAGTGGAAGAAAGCAGACTAGACAAACCAATTGAATGGAGCAAATTCAAGGAGTGCTTCCTGAACCACTATTTCCCTTTCACCACCAAGGCAGAGATGGAGGAAAGATTCATTCTACTGAAGCAGAATGGCCGTCCCGTGGACGTATACGCGGCAGAGTTCAACCGTCTGAGCCGATTTGCTCCGTACATGGTCGCTTCAGAGGACACCAGGGCCAGGCGCTTCTTGCAGGGACTTGATTTCGAGCTGCAGCAGTTGATCGCGTCACTTGAGTTGCAGACTTTTGCACAGGTACTCAACGCGGCGCGAATTCAGGAGAAACTGATCAATAAATTCAGGAAGCCCCCAGTTGTTCCAGCACGCACCCATGCACCGACTCGAGGAGTCATACCAGTTCACAGGCCTGGAACGGCACAGATGAAGCGTCCGTTCGTGCCCCAGCATCGCCCCCAGAGCAAGAACGTAGTTTGCGGCTACTATAACAGAGATGGGCATACCCATAAGGACTATCGCCGCGCCAAGGGACAGTGCTTGATTTGCGGATCCAGTCAGCACAAGATGAGCGGTTGCCCCGAGCGAGCAGAGATACAGGGAGGGTCTGGACCGCAGCAGCAGAGACCACTGGAGCAGAGGCAACCCTACACAGGCCGCGGTCAGGGACGGGGTTTCATCTTGATCGCCGAGCAAGCAGAGGCTTCCGGCGAAGTTGTCACAGGTATTCTACTCGTACATTCCTTACCAGCTAGAGTACTATTTGATTCTGGAGCATCACACTGTTTCATATCTGCGCATTTCGTTGATACACACTTCATACCACATGAACCACTAACCAAGGGTTGGAAAATACATACGGGTAATGGCGTGATAGTATCTAGTCGAGAATGTAGATCATGTCCGGTTGTAGTGTGTGGCAGGGAATTCTATGCGAATTTCCTTTTGATCGGGACAGGCAGCTATGACGCAAGTCTCGGGATGGATTGGATGAGTACCTTCCATGCAGTTATTGATTGCCGAGCAAGAAATGTGATCTTCCGCATTCCCAATCACCCGGAGTTTATTTTCGAAGGCGGGAGCGAATCTTTGGAGTCAGCCAAGTATAGAGCCAAGCCAAAGGAGCTGACAGCTATGGAGATTGATGAGAGCCCAGCCCCAGAGATTGTTAGGGATTTTCTGGACGTGTTCCCTGAAGACTTACCAGGTCTACCACCTCCACGCGTCTTGGAGTTCTCGATCGATTTGACTCCAGGTACAGCACCAGTTTCCAAGGCCCCGTACAGAATGGCACCGGTTGAGTTGGTAGAATTGAAGAAGCAAATTGAAGAACTCTTGGAGAAGAGATTTATCCGGCCGAGCGTTTCACCGTGGGGTGCACCAGTTCTGTTAGTGAAGAAGAGGGATGGATCGCTGCGGATGTGTATAGATTATCGGGAGCTGAACAAAGTCACAGTAAAGAACAAGTACCCAATTCCGCGTATCGACGACTTATTCGATCAGTTAAGTGGGGCCAAGGTATTTTCAAAGTTGGATCTCCATTCTGGATATCATCAGATCAGAGTAGCAGCCGAGGATGTATGCAAGACGGCTTTCAGGACCCGATACGGACATTATGAGTTCCTTGTGATACCGTTCGATGTTACCAATGCTCCAGCAATATTCATGGACTTGATGAACAGGGTGTTTGTAAAGTACTTGGACACGTTTGTCGTTGTATTTATCGACGACATACTTGTCTACTCGAAGACCCGGGAGGAGCATGTTGAGCATTTGCGCACGGTTCTACAAATTCTTCGGGAAGAGAAGCTGTATGCGAAATTGAGCAAGTGTGAATTCTGGCTTGACAAGGTTCAGTTCTTGGGACACATTGTTTCGGGTGAAGGCATCTCAGTGGACCCGGCAAAGATAGAATCTGTCAGAGATTGGCCAACGCCGAAGTCTGTGGCCGAGATCAGAAGCTTTCTAGGATTGGCAGGTTATTATCGGAGGTTCGTCCAAGACTTTTCAAGAATCACTGAACCATTGACGAGGCTGACACGGAAGGAGGTACCGTTTGCGTGGACAGAGGAATGTACTCGGGCATTTGAGACACTGAAGCAAAAGTTAACCACGGCGCCCATTCTTACAGTACCAGATGATTCCGGTGGTTTGGTGATACATAGTGATGCCTCAGGGAAGGGATTAGGCTGTGTTCTGATGCAGCACGGCCGAGTGGTTGCTTACGCCTCTCGACAGCTGAGAAATCACGAGAGGAACTACCCTACGCATGACTTGGAGTTAGCTGCAGTGGTTTTTGCGTTGAAGATTTGGAGGAACTATCTATTGGGCGAGAAAGTAGAGGTGCACACGGATCATAAAAGTTTGAAGTACGTCTTCACTCAGAAAGAACTAAATATGAGGCAGCGCCGATGGCAAAAGCTGATTGCAGATTACGACTTGGACCTTCAGTATCATCCAGGTAAAGTAAATGTTGTACCAGATGCTCTCAGTCGCAAGCCATCGGTCATGATATTGACAAATCAGAGGAGCATTATTGGGGATTTTCAGGGACTCGAGCTTGAGGTCGTCACACCGAGCGTACTCAGTCAATTTTGGCAACTACAGGTGCAGTCTTCCCTTGTGGATCGCATCAAGGCTGCACAAGCGGACGATCCTCGATTGCAAAAGTTCAGAGCACAAGTAGAAGCCAGGCTGAGAACAGACTTAATCATACATGAGGAAGGTTCTCTGAGATTCGGTAGCAGACTCTGCGTACCCAAAGGAGATGTTCGAGAAGAAGTACTGGCCGAGGCGCATAGTTCAGCTTATTCTGTGCATCCGGGAGGTACAAAGATGTATCGGGATCTAAAGCAGCATTTTTGGTGGAACGGGATGAAGCGAGAAATTGCGCGGTTCGTATCCAGGTGCTTGGTATGCCAGCAGGTGAAGGCGGAATATTAGAGAACAGCAGGATTGTTACAACTGCTTCCGATACCAGAATGGAAGTGGGAGCACATTATTATGGATTTCGTGACGGCCTTACCACGGAGTCCTAGAGGCAACAACGCCATTTGGGTTATCGTCGACCGCCTCACGAAAGCTGCACATTTCTTACCATTCCGAGTGGGACAGTCGACAGAGTCACTGGCAGAGAGATACATGCAGGAGATAGTGCTTCTTCACGGAGTCCCGGTCAGCATTGTGCCAGATCGAGACACCAGATTCGTTTCGCACTTCTGGAGGAGCTTACATGAGAGTTTGGGTACCCGCCTCGAGTTCAACACAGCTTATCACCCGCAGACGGACGGACAATCCGAGCGTACGATTCAGACGCTCGAGGACATGTTGAGAGCCTGCATGTTGGATTTTCAGGGTTCATGGGAAGATCATCTGCATCTAGTCGAGTTTTTTTATAACAACAGTTACCAGGATAGCATTCATATGGCTCCTTTCGAAGCACTTTACGGGCGGAAGTGTCGATCCCCAATTTGTTGGGATGATGTGGGAGAACGAAGATTACTGGGTCCCGAGCTCATCGTTCAGACAGTCGACAAGGTCCAAATGATCAGGCAGCGTATTAAGACGGCTCAGGATCGACAGAAGAGTTGGGCAGATACCAGCAGGAGAGCACTAGAGTTTGAAGTCGGAGATCACGTGTTCCTGAAGATTTCCCCTACCCGTGGAGTTATCAGGTTTGGAGGTCGCGGGAAGCTCAGTCCCCGTTTCATCGGACCTTTTGAGGTGCTAGAGCGAGTAGGAAAGGTGGCCTATCGATTTGCCTTGCCTCCATCGCTAGCTGGTGTGCACAATACCTTCCACGTGTCTCGGTTCCGGCGTTATGTTCGGGATGAGAGCCATGTTCTGGACTATTCGGAGTTAGCTTTGGGTACCGACCTATATTACGAGGAGCAGCCCACTATTATCCTCGACTGCAGGGAGAAAGTGCTGAAGAACAAGGTCATTCCGTTAGTCCGAGTGTCTTGGGGCGGTCGTTCCCCAGAAGAATCTACCTGGGAGCGGGAGGAAGATATCCATACACGTTTTCCACATCTCTTTGTTTAGTACTTTTGTTTCATTGTATCCTTATTAAATTTCGAGGACGAAATTTTTGTAAGGGGGGTATGATGTAAATCCCCGTTCCCATCTATGAATTTTTCCTACATTTCCCAAGTCCCTGAATGGTATCCCATTTTTCCCGTATTATTATTTTGTGTGAAGATTAGTTGCTTGGGTTGTAGTATTTGTTTTTCCTAATCAATTAAACATCAAAGCCTAAAACCAAACAAATACAAAATTTATCCAACTCGTAATTTCCCCCGGCCCAAACAAAATTTAGTATTAATTAAATAACTCCTCAGCCAAGCCCAAAGAAAAATAAAAATCAAATCATTTAAACTCAATTCCTCACTGGCCCAAGCCCAGCCTTTCCCCTAACGCCCGCGCCCACAACCCGGCCCTCTCCATTTCCTCTTCCCCACAAATTTTCCCGCCTCTTTCTTTTTCCCCTGCGTGAACCCACGTCCCCGAGCAACCCATGTCGCACACCCACGTCGCCTCGCCGCCCCACGTCTCCGAGCTCGTCGCCCACGACTGCGCGCCCCACGAGCTCTCAAACCCCTCCTTGTCTCTCCAACTCTCTCCCTGCTCACTTTCAATCCTTCTCCAACTCACTCCTCTCCTCTCTCGAAAGCTGCAAGCTTCGAGCCCTCACCGACGACGACGACGACTATAACCACCTCATCCTTCCTCCCTCGCTCTCTTCTCTCCGGAACTCAAACCCCTACACTGCCTAACCCTTCCTCACCACTCTCAACCCACGCCGAGCTCCCCTACACCGCCTCGGCCACCCCCTGCACCCTCACGCCGACGAGCTCCCATCGCGCCGCCGGCCACATCGTCGACGCCTCTGCACCCTCTGCATCACCAGTACCATCAAACCCGAGCCCACACTAACTCACTCCCTCTCTCCGAACCCACTGCCATCATCCAAACTCCTCGCTGTGCCCATCGCCGGAACGACCACCGCCGACCATCCCCGACCCCAGCACACCCCAGGGAACTCCACAGCACCACACTCCGCCTCCAGCGATCACGCGCCATCCCCGGGCAACTCCAACAACGAACCCGAAACGCGAGCCGAGGCCGTGAATCCAAACCGTGCCGTTCGTCGCGCGTTCGTGCCGCTGCCGCTGCCGTGCGTCGCCAAAGCGTCTCCAGGAAAGTTACCTACTTGCTTCATACTATTTGTTTTACTAAAACTTGAAATACCGTTAGATTCCACATAAACACTTAGTGCGACTTAAAATAGTGTATGTGTTCGATGCAAAACTCGAACAAAAACCTTTCTTTAAACTGACGGAAATTGATCTTATAATCTGGCCCATATGATAATGAAAATTGTGTAGGAATTTGACTCGAAAATATGATTGTTACTGGCTTGAACGCTCACCCCCAATTACACACGTTAAAACTGAATATTTCCCGCACCTAAAACTTGTTAAAATCATAATTAATTGTGTACACATTGAAATGATGCGTTCGAGGGCTCAAATCGAAGCCGACTCGACGACCTAGAACCATATATAAGTTTTTAATTTTTTCTGTACTGAAAATTTGACGAGAACTGATTTGGAGAGCGGCTCTGGACTGCAGTCCAGAGCAGCTCTGGTTGTTGTTTTCTGTCTCGTAATGCTTACCCCTTCGCGGCCTGAACTTGTATGTTGCGTAACCCTGTACTGTGGTAAAAATAAAACTGTTAGCTAAATAACGCAAGTGATTTCACCCCTTTTTATCGTCGTTTACTATTTAAACTACAATTTAAAAGAACATAACGTATAGCAGTCCCAAACTGAAACAGAACTGATACCCTATCGTTGAACAGTGTATAATTTCTGACGTAGAGATGCGATTGAGAATCTGTCTAATGCGTTGGAAACCCTATTGAAAACCCTAAATTTCATTCAACTGTGGTGTCGCTATATTCTGATCCCAACTAGGTGAAAGTTGTGCCGCGAAACGGACGTTCAGTTCAGAAACTGAATTTCCTGCAGCGAGCACTTAAATTGAAACGGCTGTAACTTGAATACTAGAAATCCGATTGTACTGAAACAAATTTTGCTGAATTGACGACTAAGTCTACTTGTTACCGTCTTTGTATCGTTTCTCTAAATTCTGAGCGCATGATTTACTGCAATTTCTGTAAGCTTATAAGGTGCATAATAGTTCATATTACACATGACTTGTTAACTGCATAAATGTACATAACTTACCCAACTGTCATAGACCTAGTGATAGTGCGCGTTATTATTCAGTATATAATGCATTATCGTGCGTGAATGGTATTGGTTTAGGAGTGCCAAGTACGCCAATGAAAAAGTGAATGATTCGTGACAGTGATTAATACAGTGAACAGTGACAAAACCGTGTTGTTGGTGCATACTTGTACACGACTAAACCATATCAATAGTGTAAACCTGGGGGGAAAGGGGAAATCGAAGTGGAAAGAGTATCGTATTTAGCGAGGACCGTGTTTTAGAGGATGATCATTCAAACAACGACTCTTATATATATTAGGTAGGATCTAGCGATCCGGCTGACAGGGTTATGTCCCGGACGTGTGGGCCGTTGTCTCGGGTATGTACGAGACTCCCGTTAAACATGATCCTCCTTTCCACAACTCGATTTCAAACATGACTTAGAGACTGATAGGGACATAGATCATACTTTGCATAATTTAGTGACATGGTGATTATCAGCATTTTACTTTCTGTTATTACCTTATTTGCCTGTTTCATATCATTATTATAATATTGCTATTACGTCGCTCTGACGACCTGAGTATGCATGCTCAGACCTCAAGGAAGAACCAGCGCAGGAGTCGGATTTACCCTTCGAGCTAGCGGAGATTTAGTCTGGAGTATCTCTTTCATCTTTTTACTGCTTTTCCTAAAAAAGACCTTGTACTCGAACTTGGTTAGTAGTTCTTTCTTGTTTATTTGTAAATTGTGAACAATAAAAATTTGATGTAATAATTTAGTGATGTATTTTCTTTACTTCTGTGCTTTGTTTACTGATTACCATGTAATGCTAGAAGCCGAAGTGTGACTACGGCGGGATTATTCCTTGACCGTAAGAGCATGGCTGGCCTCGTCATCCCTCTTTTTCCGTATTTTAGGAAGCGGGGCGTGACAGCCGGTGTCCTTGGCGCTTGACGGGACGCATCCAATGCCCTTGAGACACGTGGAAAGTTGGTGGCCGTCGGACGCGAAGCGTTTGTTCTGGCGGGAATCGATCGGCGCCGTTGGATTCGCTTTGCCGAATGCTATACATAGAGGCGGGACCCACGAGGGTCCACGCTTCGCTATAATTTCATCATCGCTGTGTATGTTAGCTCGGCGCTCTTCCCTTTAGGTCGGATTTCTTGTGTTCCCTCGGACGTCTCCTTCCTTTGCTCAGGTTAGATATCTTCTTCTGGGGAGTCTGTTGAGGTAGTAGAGGTAGAGTCTAGGGAGTCTTCTGCCGCTATTTTCTCTGCTTCTTCCTCATCCTCGTACGAGTCAGAATCCTCCCAGGGAGCAAGGGTTAGTCCTGCCACCCGGGGTCGCGCGGCGGGGACGGTCCCCAAAGCGCGTGTCAGGAGTGTCCGTGACGCGCCTTCCCTCCTAAGGCATGGGGACGAGCTCACCACAATCCAAGCTCGCTTCCACATTCCCCCCGGCTACTCGCTTCGCTTGGCCGGGGAGGGAGAGAGGGCAGACCAGGTACGGGGTAAGGAGATTGTCTTATACTTGGAAGCCTTTTGAGCCGGAATGCGTCTGCCCTTTTCCCCCGATGTGAGTTCGGCGCTGCGTTGCTTTCAATTAGCCCCGGGCCAGCTAGTGCCGAACTCGTGGAGGATTGTCCTCGGGTTCTTGGTTCGGTTGAGACTGCAGGAGATCCCTTTCAGTCTGAACCTTCTCCTTTCTTCCCTCTGCTACAAAAATCACCCCGGTACTCATAGGGATGAGCCTAGCTGGGTATACGTTTCTTTTAAAAAATACATAGGAGGGACGACCGGGTCGAGGGTCGCAGCAGTATCTTCTTCCATTCATGAATGGAAGGAGAAGTTCTTGTTTGTCGGGCCACCCGAGGGTGAGGATTGGCATGTGCCTGTCCAGTGGCATAGGGCCAACTGCCTACGGGTGAGGCGGTCGTCCGATCCCGATGCGATGGCGGTGTCGGCGTGGGAGCCCGTCCATCCGGCCGATGTGTTGCTGTCCGAGCAGGCCCTCAGTTGGGCCGGGCTCAGCCCTGCTTAGTTTGCGGGTAAGTTAGGAGCTTAGGAGACCCGTTTAAACTTGTTTATTCTTCCATTGTGTCTGGCATTGCTAACCCCTTTTGTATTTTCGCTTCTTTGCAGAACCGATGAACCGATCTAAATTCCGGGCTGTCATGGCCGAGAAGAAAGGGAGGAAGTCCGGAGGCGCCGGCCCGTCATGCCTGTAGGGTTACTAGGCACACTAACAAGGCTCTACAAGGCATCGACCATGCCTGTTTCCTGATTTAAAATCAGGAAAGCTTCTGGGAAAAGCTTCAGAAGAGGGTCACGTGCTTACACGTGACTAGCGGCCACGTGTTGGCACGTGACACCTAAAAGCATCATCAAGTCAAGTTCAGTTTTCCAACTACATCAAGGAAAGGGCTTCAGAAAGGGTCACGTGTCGGCACGTGACATTTAAATGCAAGCGTCAAAGGCAAACCGGTTCCCTGATCAAGTCAAGGAAAAGGCTTCAGAAGAGGTCACGTGCTCCCACGTGACCAGGGTCAGGTGTTGGCACGTGACGTTCAAAGCAGCAGACTCGTTCTCCAGTTGAACCAAGGAAAGAGGCTCCAGACAAGGGTCACGTGCTGGCACGTGACCAGGGGTCACGTGCTGGCACGTGATGACCAAGCAACGATCAGAAGACAGAGCGCAAAAGAAAGGAAAAGGCTCATTCCAAAGGGGGTCACGTGCTCACACGTGACCATGGGTCACGTGGTCACACGTGACCGGCTTTCAAAGCCCATTTTGTCAACAGAATTAAATTCTGAAAGAAATTCAAATCTTTCCAAAGGAAAGCGGCTATCTGGAACCAATCAAATTAAAGATTCAGAGGTGATGAAATATCATCTATCTATGGGAAAATCTCGGGTTTGGAAAGATTTCCCCTTTAAATCTAACCGAAATAATAAAGGGGAACCCCTGGATTAGAAATCCAATGGTGAATAAAATTCACCTAATAATCCAAAGGTCCAAAATGAATGATGAATGCAAATCAAATCTCTCGATGAAGATTCGTCAAAAACCGATTGATTCGGCTGCTTCTCCTATAAATAGGAGCCAAGAGACACAGATGGAGATATATACATACGCAGAGAAGAAAAAAGAAAAGGAGGAGAGCTTTGATACTTTGAAAAGACTCGGATCTTCTGCAAAAAAACCCTAGGTAAGAAAGGGAAGGCCTTTTGAAAGAAAGAGAATTTAATTCTCAACAGAGTTTAACTCTGATATATAAAACAGAAGAACATATTTCTTCTCTCTTTGATAGAGGATCTGCAAAGTGCACATCTCCCCTTAAGGTTGAGAATTTAATTCTCAATGGGTCGAGATCCTGCCATGCAGATCCAAAACATAGAGAGGGAATGCAAGCATGAGAATTTAATTCTCACAGAACTATAGGAATTTAATTCCTTTAAAATAAAATTAGGGCTTGACCCTGTATCATGGGAATTTAATTCCTTCAGAATAAAAAGAAACAGGGTTTAACCCTAATTAAGAACTTAGTTCTGTTGAAACAACGGGAATTTAATTCCCTTAATCATCATTTAACAGGGAATGGGAATTCAATTCCTTAAAAACTTTTATTAGGGTTTAACCCTATTCAGCCCTTCACATATATGAGGAATGTAATTCCTACAGAAAATTCAGAGTTAAACTCTATTCCAGAATATAAGTCTTCGAAAGGAAGTAGGAATTTAATTCCTCTGAAATTTACAGCTCGAGGAATTTAATTCCTGAAAAAAGATTAACAAAGCCTCTAAACAAAATACGTAGAGGCAGGGTCACGTGTCATCACGTGACCCCCCAAGAGATCTACAGAAAGTCCCTTTGAGGCAGCACCCCACGTGATCCACGCGACCCTTGGCAGAAGCTCTAATACATAGGCGTTTGAATGCCCATCACGTGATGGCACGTGATGCTCTGAAAGACGCGATAATCTCAGCAGAATACATGAAGGGAGGGCGCTCTCACGTGTTGCCACGTGACCCCTCTTGCCTTAGTGTTTAACACTAAATTAAAACTCTCGAACCCAGTGTTAAAACACTGTTGGGCCTTAGTGTTCAACACTAATTAAAAAGCTTTATCTGCAGTGTTCAACACTGATCTGTTTTAGTGTTTAACACTAATTTGAAAAGCCTTGTTGCTGGTGTTTAACACCAATTATCTCTTAGTGTTAAACACTAACTTGTCAACCTCATCCCCAGTGTTCAACACTGACTGCTCTGTAGTGTTTAACACTAGGCTTTGGCCCAATTGGCCTAAATGGATAGAGGCAAAGCCTCTCCTGATTGGACTTAGCCCAAGATGGCCATAAGTCCTCAATTTGTGATTAACTGGGCCAATGGGCTCATAACATAATTAATCGGTCTTGATCCCAAATTGGGCCAAGGACTATTTAATCCACTCCGGTTCTAGGGTACATCTCTTCATTCCTTTGATACTTGGCATTGTAATCCCTCAATGTCTTCAAAGAGGTGACGGGTCCCGACGACCACACATCAACACGGACTGTGGGGTCCTTAAACCCGTGTTTAATGCAAAATTCCTGGTTACGTGGAACGCGGATAATGTCACTCTTTGACCCCGTGGAAAACGTCCAGAGCGGAGCCTGGTCCTCGCAGAGCACGGCAGTGAACCCGTGTGAAGCATCCAGAGCACATACCGGACTGTGGGGTCCTTAAACCCATGGACTACGACGTCCTTAACCTTGACCGAGATGTCTTAAAACTAACAATAGACTGTGGGGTCCTTAAACCCATGGACTACGACGTCCTTAACCTTGACCGAGATGTCTTAAAACTAACAATGGACCGCAATGTCCTTAAACTACCCATGGACCGCAATGTCCTTAAACTACCCATGGACTGCAATGTCCTTAAACTACCCATGGACCGCAATGTCCTTAAACTAGAACAATAGAGCCCCGTATGCTCTTTTGTTGGATCTAAACGGTCCCGTTTAAGTTGATCTTAGCCTCAAAGATGGTTAACGTATCCTTATACCTTCAAACAGACTGGACTATGAATCCCCCCAATTAACTTTGGCTCGAGGGTACATCTCTGAACTCCTCTGACATCCGTCGTTGTAATCCTTCAACGTCGTCAGAGAGGTGATGGGTCCCGACGGCCACACATACGATGGACCACTACGTCCCTAAACTGGAACATTAGAGCCCAAACGCTCTTTTGTCGGATCTAAACGATCCCGTTAAGTTGATCTTAGTCTCAAAGTTAGACTAACGTATCCTTAACAAACGTTTGAATTGATCTTAGCCTCAAGTATGACTGACGTATCCTCAAACCAAACCCCCAAACCCAAATCTAAGATAATACGGATTTGGACTAGTCCATGCCCTACGGGCGACGACATAACTCAATCTCCGTAAACAATCCACGGGCAACAAAACAAACACCCACGACACGAAGTGACCATCTGGAGAAGGAGAAAGTTGTTACCGCAACGCGGTAGCGTAATTAACTGCAGGGGCTTGCGCCTGTAGGGAAGAGCGTCCCCACAATCAAAAACCCCTCAAACGAGGGGGAATCTGACGAAGTCTGCTACATCGGACGCATCCGTCTAAACCTTCGATACACGGTGCCATAAATCAACTTGGCATCTTCGGAGAGGTGGACGGATAGCACCAATTAGCATCTGCCCCGAATCTCAGGCGAGACGCCATGTCTCGGCCGTCTTTCGGAGGGGAACAGATTCTGGCACGCCCGGTGGGACCTTTTCCTCTTTCCACTCCACACTTCGTGTGTCGTGACCCGCGGACCAATCGCGGTTCGCTAATGGTTGCCCTTGGGTTTCAAGGTACTAAGAATTGGCGTCTTGCTTATTGCAGAAAGCAAAGGATCAATGGCTTCTACTTCCGTGAAATTCTCCAACTGCTCAGACTGCAATTGCAACCAACGCTCTGCCTCGCCAGGAGGTATAGCCTACGGAACGCAAGCTGCTTCGCTATTCACAATGCCCGTGGAACAGGTCACTCGCGCCACCACAGGATTGTTCTTTGGGACCATGCTCCCGCCGACAAACTTCACCGCTCCAGTGCTGACAACGGAAGCTCTCAAGAAGTCGGTCTTTGATCGTCTTACCCCTGCCGCGGCTCCTCTCAACGAGTCGCCCAACGTCAACGCCTCGGTCTTCTCTAGATTGGGCCAGAAATCCTGCGAACCCATCATGGGACTTACAATCTCAGAGAAGGCTGCTTCTAAGAAGGTGGCCGCTCCTGCCCCCGAAATCGTCAAGGCGGATTCTCCGGCCAAAAGGTCGGTCTTTACAAGATTGACGGCTTCAGCTCCCGCTCCTGCTGCCCAAAGGACATCGGTCTTTGACAGGCTAATACCAACTGCGACCCCCACCCAGACAGGGGGCAAGACGAAACCATTCTTACCGCTGACCCTACACCGTCCGTTCGACACGCTCGACGTCGCCATTGGCGCCGAGTAAGGAAGGCTGGGGGCAACTCCCCCTCCGGGTTGACTCCATCGGCCCCGGTGGCAGAGGTTAATGCTGCTGTTCCAACTGGGAACAGCTTTGAAATGCTAAATAAGGTGCGAAGGAATTCTCCTACGGCTGTGCTGAAGAGGTCTCCTCCCTCATTAAAAAAGGTTGTCAAAATAAAACCCGAACAACCCCGATCTCCTCAACGGCTGTCTTCCAAAATCTATAAGGTTTGGCGGCAGGCCCGAGACTCGATCATCGATCCAAACTTCTCCCGCCAGCACAAGAAGCTGAAAATCCAACCGGAAGCTGGTCACCAGGCTAAACCCCAAAAGGCTGTCTGGACGCCCACCTCAACGGCCCCCTCAACCTCCGTGGCTCATAAAAGGAGGAGGCCAGAGAAGACCCCACAGCATGCAACGACGGCTAAAAGCACTGAGACCAGACGCCCTAAGTCTGGGGGCATGGTGGTGCACACTGTTTACATGGCCTCTGGAAAAGAGGAAAGCCGCACTTCTACGGGCCACCGACCGCTAACCCGATCCGTGACGAAAGCCCAGGAGCAGCAACAAAAGCTTCAAGAAATGATGAATGCTATGGCCGCGCTCACCGGGCCAAAAGAAAACCCAGAAACGTCCTCAGACGCACGCCGGGAGGAAGAAACCGATGCTGAATTCCTTCGCCGGACACTGGAGAAAAGGGACAAAGAGGCTGCTGAACAAGCGGCCAACATACAACGGATGGGCCTTCTCTTCCAAGATGTGATAGGAATGATGATCCAGCAGGACTTACCCGCCGAGGATCCCCCAATCGTTCTTGAAGACGACCGAGGAGAAACGTCAAATCCACCACCAGCCCTCTCAACGGCCAAGGAGGAGGCAATCTCTAAGGCTGACTTGGTTGACTACATAGCCCAGCAAATCCGGGTTCATCACGCGACTGAGGCAGCTGGTCAAGTCGTGAAAACGGGGCGGCCGTATCCTAGCTGGTACGACCAAATCAAATACCCGCAAGGCTATACGATACCAAAATTCCACGTATATAAGGGGACCGGCAATCCCCATCAACATGTCGCCCAGTTCCGGGCCCTCTGCGGTAACACCGGTGGTGATGATAAATTGTTGCTCCGCCAGTTCGTGGGCAGCTTATCAGAAACAGCGTTCGAATGGTATTCGGAACTCCCGAACGATTCTATCAAAACGTTCGCTGAAATGGAGTTGTTGTTCACTCAGCGATTTGCAAGTGCCAGCGAACGCACTCCAATAACTGCACTTATTAACGCCAGGGTAAAACCGGGCGAAACCTGGGTCCAGTACGCTATACGCTGGCGGAACTTGTGATCGAGATGTGAGCAACGCATTGAGGAAGCACCTGCGGTGGGCATGTTCGTGGGAACTCTAGACCCTCACGCAACTATCTCCCAGTTTATGATGTTCTTTAAGCCAACCACATTCCAGGCTTTGATCGATAAGTTGGCTCAGATGGACCAGATGGGTCATAGACCACCTACCCCGAAGTCGGAACCCCGGAATGACAAGGGTAAAGGAAGAGCAACCTTTGTTGCGAATGCCCAACAGCAACCTAACGCCCCGAAACCGGCAGATCAACTGGAGGAAAGACGTCGGTATTATAATGAGAAGATGAAGCGTCCCTACTCGTTCCCACGGGACAAGACGAAACGGTTATTCGAGCTGGCAATACGCAACAGACTTATAAACCTGCCAAATCCAAGGTGACCGCCGCAACCCACCGAGGTGAATAACCCTAACTATTGCCCTTACCATCAAACGGTAGGCCATCCGATTAAAGATTGCTTCGTCTTCAAAGGATGGATTGAAGACCAGTACCTCCAGGGGAAGTTTGTACTGTCCAAAAAGTGGAAGGTGAACCCACCACAACCGCATACTCCTAAGAAAGCAGATACACCGGGGGAAACCTGCTCCTTTATTAAAGAAGCTCCATGGGAGGTCGTGCTATCAACTAAAACCAAAAGAATGCTGAGAGACCTTCATGCGTGCCCTGCGATCGAATGGAAGGACCCTCTTGAACCTCAAATTATCGAAGGGATGCTAAGACGCCGCCCAACTACAAAGACTCGCGATAAGAGCCCAAATACTCACACCCAATCGTCAAAATCTTCGAAGAAAAAGAAGAAGAAATCCAAGAAGCCCGTGAAGCTTGGAAACGAGCCCACGAACTTGCAGAAGCAAATCGACGCGTTGGAAGAGTACAATCAAAAGGCACGAACTCCTGTCACACTGCGAGAGTTCCTCAACCACATCTTCCAAGAAGAAGATGATGGAGAAAGCTCGTCGGATGAATCCGAAGGATATGTGGCGAGTTGTAACGTAATCTCCCACCCGCTTACCGATGATGGGAAAACTCCTGGCACTAAAAAGTTGGAGGCAGAGCTTGTACCAGAGCGTGCATGGCCAACAGACGAAATGATCGACGCTTTTCTAGACGAGATTCGTCTAAAATGTAAAGCGGACCAGGAGCGTGAGATGACCACGTCGGAAGGAGCCAAATGCGGGCAACTGAACGAAAGAGTTGAACTACCCCTACCAGAGCGAAAGGCATCCGAAGTAGACAAGAAGATATTCAAGACGAGGAAAAGGTTTACCAAAGCCATGTCAATGGGAATGAAGCTACCGCCCTCGGAAGGAAACGCACACGATGGGGTGGAGAGGCACCCTAATTATTGCGCATATCACCGGAAAATATCACACCCCACGGAGGAGTGCGAAGCCTTTAAGATATGGTGGCAAGGATATGTTGCTCGTCGGCAACATGTTAAGCGCATGAAACGCAAGAGCCGTCGGGAGCGAAGAAGTACTATCGATGGGCACGACAGAGCTACTGGCAACTGTTACATGGTAAACGCCAGGGAGTCACAAGTTCTCACCTTTGGAAGCGACTCTGATGAAGAAATCGCTCTGGGCCCTCTCTTCAAAGAATCCGTGTTGGGGAAAGAGGAGGAATCGGAGATCTGCGAGAACATTCAGCTGCGCAATCGCACACTCCCAGAAAAGAATCTCGGGCCCGGGAATAGAAAGGATAAGGGAAAGGAAAAGGTCACTGAAGATATCACTTTAGATGACCAAGTCATCAGAGAGCTGGCTGCCAAAGACCCTCCTGGGAAGGGTAAGGTGGACTATAATATCCTCGCGCACCTAAGGAAGCTACCTTCTCAGCTTAGCATTCTCGATGCCCTCCTATTATCAAAAGAAGCGCGAGACTCACTAATTAAGGCATTACAAGAACCTGAGCAATTCCAAGCCTTCCTCGCCACTGAAAAGATGAAGGATGAACTGGAGGAAGTGCATACAGCCGACATCACTTTCGGTGATGAAGACCTCCTTCTCGGGACGTGCGACCACAACCGTCCCCTGTATGTCTCCGGATACTGCCATGATATCAAGATAGGAAAGATTCTGGTGGATAATGGATCCTCCGTCAATCTCCTTAATGTTCGGGTATTGAAGGAAATCTGCATGAGCGTGCAACACCTCGCTCGTGACAAAATTACTATCTCCGGTTTCGATTCACAATCGTCACGGACTCTCGGATCTGTGATACTAACATTACGCTTTGGGCTTCTCGTCACAGACATCAAATTCCATGTCATTGACGCCAAGACCTGCTACAACGCCTTGCTCGGCCGTCCTTGGCTACACGAGTACAATATCATCCCTTCTACACAACATCAGTGTATGAAGTACTTTAAGGATGGTTTCGAGTATACCGTAACAGGTGAGTTAAACCCATTTTCCGTGAACGAAGTCCGCAAATACGAAGATGCGAAGTACTTTTTGCCAGATTTCGAGGATACGGAAAGGTGTCGCAACCCGGAGAACAAAACCGTCGCCACCATCCCCGTTTTCGGAAGCGACACCGAAGAAGAGGAAGAGATAGTTTATGCAGGGCCATCTCAACGCAACAACCTGGGGACGCCCGCCCCCATGTTAGTCTTCGGAAGTGACTCAGAAGATGAAGTGAATGCTGTGTTCTCCAATCGGCTGTCAATACAAGCACCCTCTGGCGATGACCATAGTTTGCAAATCACCATGGTACCGCGAGAACACTACAAGGATCTCGACACGCTTCAGGCTCACAATGTGCAGGACCTGCAAACATTCTACGTCCCTCCCAGGCGAAGGGGTGAGAAGGTGATCCTATTCTACCGATCCTCAGAGTCGAAGATAGAGAAAGAGATCTGGCATGGCGCGGATGCTACACTTGACAGGCTCCAACCCATCCGTCTGCCCAGATACTATACAAATAGATTAAAGAAGCTATTGAAGCACCAAGGAGTACCCTTAGAACAGACCGTTCGGCAGGCGCGATTCTACAACAGGATCTGGGATGTCCCCGGGACTCGACGCAAATTGCCCAACGGGAAGATGGAAACACTCGGGCTTGGATACGCAAGAGCCGGAAAACGGGAACGGGCTCACAGTAGCTACGCTATATATACCTTTGACGAAGAGGAGGACGCCCTGTCAGGAGATGCCAACCCCCCCATCAAAACTAGACCCCGCGATTAAAGCGCCGAGTCCGTCGTTTGAAGAACGAATGGGCAAGCCTATCAGGAAAATGGGTCAAAAAGCTCGGGAAGACCACAACCGCGAAATGGCCATCTACGAGAAGGCCAGGACGCAACGTCTATCTCAACGTACTGCAAAAGACAAAGACGCTTATCCTCGTCAATCCGTTGTACGAAAGGCCCGACGCAAAGACGGAAATAAATCAAGAAGCGGCTCGGGTTTGTCCCTCATGAAGAAGATGAGTCGAGCGTATTCCTTCCCCCGAGACAAGACGGAGAGGTTACTCAACCTCGCTATAAAACATCAAATGATCACGCTTCCAGAGTCTAGACATCCTGAGCAAGCTAGCAAGGCTTCTCATCTGAGTTATTGCTCTTATCACCAAGCCATAGGACATCCTACCGAAGACTGCTTCACCTTCAAGAACTGGGTCGAGGACCAGTACCAACGGGGCAGATTCGCTTTACCCGACGGCTGGAAGGTGATGCCACCGCAAAAACATGAGCCCAAGGCCGCAAGAGCAGAACCGGGTCCACCTCAGTCCAGGGAGCGGGTTCGCACTTGTTATACGATTACGATATTAGGAGAAGAGCCCGAGAACGTAGACGACCTTTCCCGGTGCTTTGAGAACAGCGATGATGAGGTGATCTCGGAATTTCCGCCCGCTCCAAAAGAACTGGAAGATGGTATACATACTACTGCAGATAATCTCAAGAAGATTGAGTTGGGATCGGCAGACGACCCGCGACCAACATTTGTCAACGAGCTGTTATCCGAAGAGAGGGTGGCTGCGTTAAAGGACGTGCTTCTACGGCATAAAGACTGCTTCGCGTGGAACTACTCCGAGATGCCAGGATTAGATCCGGAGATTGCTGTGCATAGATTAGCAATATCCCCAGATATCAAGCCAGTCAAGCAGGCGCCAAGGAGGATGCGACTCGAGCTTGAGATGAGCATCAACTCTGAAGTCAAGAAGCTGATCGATTCTGGATTTATCCAAGAAGTCCAATATCCCGACTGGATCGCCAATATCGTCCCAGTAATGAAAAAGAACGGGACGGTACGCATATGCGTGGATTTCAGGGATCTCAATAAAGCCTGTCCAAAGGATGATTTCCCAGTACCAGTAACCGAGCTAATGATAGATAACACGTCCACTCACGAGGTTTTCTCCTTTATGGATGGTTCGTCAGGATACAATCAGATAAAGATGCATCCCGAAGACCAGAAGCACACCGCTTTCCGCACCCCTTTGGGTATATTCTGCTACAGGGTTATGCCCTTTGGTCTAAAGAACGCTGGCGCTACCTATCAAAGGGCCATGACAAAGATCTTTGATGACCTCATACACGACGTCGTCGAGTG
This sequence comes from Agapanthus africanus, assembly GCA_030015575.1. NCBI lineage: Eukaryota > Viridiplantae > Streptophyta > Magnoliopsida > Asparagales > Amaryllidaceae > Agapanthus > Agapanthus africanus. The sequence continues at coordinate 747,812,772 of CM057342.1, read as the reverse complement.
CTATATCGATGACCTCTTAGTAAAGAGCATGTCATACGAAGATCATTTAAAGCATCTGGAGACTGTATTTCGACGCCTTCGGCAATATAATTTGAAAATGAATCCCCTCAAATGCGCGTTTGGAGTCTCCTCGGGCAAATTCCTGGGATTCATCGTTCGACACCGAGGTATTGAAATAGATCCGTCAAAGATCAAGGCGATCATGGAAATGCCACCCCCAAGGACTCTCAAACAGCTGCGGTCTCTCCAGGGGAAGCTCGCGTATATCCGGCGGTTTATCGCCAACCTGTCAGGCAAGTGCCGTCCTTACAGTCACCTGATGAAAAAGGGAACCCCGTTCGTCTGGAACCAAAAATGTCAAGGTGCACTAGACAAAATCAAGCAGTACCACTAAGGGAAGTGAAGACGGAGAATATCCTCCATTTCTTCAAGACGCACGTCATCTACCGGTTCGGAACTCCACGGCGGATTATCTCCGATAATGGGCCGGCCTACCGAAGCCATAAGATTAGCCGCTTCGCACAGCAGCACAATATAGACTGGATATATTCTTCGGTTTACAATCCACGAGCTAACGGTCTGGCCGAGGCCTTCAATAAGACCTTGACGAAGATCATAAAAAAGACCGTTTCCAGGAATAAGAGAGACTGGCACGAAAGGCTGCAAGAAGCCCTCTGGGCTTATCGAACTACATTCAAGACGGCCACGAACACAACGCCGTACGCGTTGGTATTTGGGACGGAAGCAGTGCTCCCTCTCGAGATAGAGTTACCCTCTCTACGAGTAGCAGTCCACCACGAGCTGACGAACGAAGAAAATGCTCACCTTCGGCTTGAGGAGCTTGATGCCCTCGATGAAACCCGGCTCATAGCGCAACAACATCTGGAGGCCTACAAAGCAAAGATGACGCGCTCGTACGAAAGATTGACCAGGCCGAGGACATTCCGCCAAGGCGAACTCGTACTAGTGGTCAAAAGACCTATGATCCCCAATCGTGCCAAGCGAGGAAAATTTGAGCCAAACTATGAAGGCCCGTACATCATAGACAAGGTCTACCAGGGTGGAGCCTACCTACTCATGGACATGCACGGTGAAAGGCCTTTCAGGCCAATAAACGGCCGCTTCTTAAAGAAATACTACGCTTGATAAGCCACAGCCTGGGACAATGATAGATGACGACGACTATGTCCGCTCACTATCTTCCTAGGCTCAGACTTTACAAGCAGCAGCCGGCCTTCCCATGACGACGGACCGAAACGTCCTTAAACTATCGACGGACCGAAACGTCCTTAAACTATCAACGGACCGAAACGTCCTTAAACTAACAACAGACCGAAACGTCCCTAAAACTACTACCGCAGCATCTTTGGGCTGACGAGATAAAAAAAAAGAGGAGAAAGAAAAAAAAATAAATAAAATAAATAAAAAAAAAGTGAAAAAGAATAAAAAAAAACGGTATGTCTATAAGCAAAATGGGCACGGATGAAAACCCGAAAGGGCTCCGTGAGTAAAAACAGCAGGACTACCGGCGAGTGTTTGTGAAAACCCGAAAGGGCGCAACCTCGTTGAAGGACACTTACAAAGTCCTCTCGACCTTGTAAGGAGAAACCACCTGCGTGAGATCCTTACGACTCACAAAGGAGTAGCACACTTAGGGATCCTCACGATTCCTAAGGAGAAAATACACTTACGAGATCTTCACGACTCGTAAGGAGAATTCTCTTATGGGACCCTCACGGCTCATGAGATTTGAAAGTCTTAAGTTACAGAAACCTAAGCCTGTTCTTAAGCAAATCCTCCACAACCTCCGATGTTGCCCTACAAGAGGCTCAATACTGACCCTTGTATACAATCCACGGGCGCGAATAAACATTTCCCCAGCAAAGTCCAACCCTTGTAGGTCCCCTCGACCCATAAGGAGAAAGCCCTCTTGTAGGATCCTTACGACTTACAGAGGAACATACACTTAGGAATCCTCACGATCCCTAAGGAGAAAATACACCTGCAAGATCCTCACGACTTGTAGGGAGAAATACCTTTGTGAGACCCTTACGGCTCATGAAGTCAAAAGCCTTAGTCGACAGGACCTTAACCCTGTTTGCTAAGCCACCTTTGTTCAACATCGACAGAGGCAAATGATGATTCGCTCCTGGCAACATCCCAGTTGCAGCGATGCTGATGCCGAAATCGGTGTCCAAAATCCGAGCTTGCGGCGAAAAAGCTAGCAGGCCACACATGCCTACGAAATAGCCGAAATGATGGGGCAACTTGCAATAAAAAGCAGCAAGTAAAAATGTATGCATGAAAAATAGCCAAAATGATGGGGCAACTCGCAATAAAAAGCAGCGAGTAAAAAGAAAAAAAACAGCCGAAATGATTGGGCACCGCGAAAAATAGCCGAAATGATTGGGCAATCGCGATTTTCGCGATATAAAAAGCTGAAATGATAGAGCATCGCGGAAAAAGAAATAAAATAAAAATAAAATGTATGCCTTACAGGTGATGTGCCATCACGCCCTGTATACAATCCAATGGCATAAACAAAAAGGGAACGTACCTCCCTCCCCCAGGTTTCACCAAAGAACGAAGCTAAATCTCGACGGGCCACAAGCGACCTAGGGATCATCCCAACACTCGTCTCGTAACAACGGACACAACTTCAAGCTAAGCGGAACAGCGGCAACTCCCAGTTCCATGGCTCGGTGGTATACATATCGCCAACAGTCAAACCTTCACCCCGTGAAATGCGGATATATTCAGCAGAATTCCTGGTCACGTGGAACGCGGATAATGTCACTCTTTGACCCCGTGGAAAACGTCCAGAGCGGATCCTGGTCCTCGCAGAGCATGGCAGTGAACCCGTGCGAAGCATCCAGAGCGGAGCCTAGTCCTCGCCGAGCACGGCAGTGAACCCGTGTGGAGCATCTAGTGCAAAATTCCTGGTCACGTGGAACGCGGATAATGTCACTCTTTGACCCCGTGGAAAACGTCCAGAGCGGATCCTGGTCCTCGCAGAGCATGGCAGTGAACCCGTGCGAAGCATCCAGAGCGGAGCCTAGTCCTCGCCTAACGCGGCAGTGAACCCGTGTGAAGCATCTAGTGCAAAATTCCTGGTCACGTGGAACGCGGATAATGTCACTCTTTGACCCCGTGGAAAACGTCCAGAGCGGATCCTGGTCCTCGCAGAGCATGGCAGTGAACCCGTGCGAAGCATCCAGAGCGGAGCCTAGTCCTCGCCTAACGCGGCAGTGAACCCGTGTGAAGCATCTAGTGCAAAATTCCTGGTCACGTGGAACGCGGATAATGTCACTCTTTGACCCCGTGGAAAACGTCCAGAGCGGATCCTGGTCCTCACAGAGCATGGCAGTGAACCCGTGCGAAGCATCCAGAGCGGAGCCTAGTCCTCGCCTAACGCGGCAGTGAACCCGTGTGAAGCATCTAGTGCAAAATTCCTGGTCACGTGGAACGCGGATAATGTCACTCTTTGACCCCGTGGAAAACGTCCAGAGCGGATCCTGGTCCTCGCAGAGCATGGCAGTGAACCCGTGCGAAGCATCCACAGCGGAGCCTAGTCCTCGCCTAACGCGGCAGTGAACCCGTGTGAAGCATCTAGTGCAAAATTCCTGGTCACGTGGAACGCGGATAATGTCACTCTTTGACCCCGTGGAAAACGTCCAGAGCGGATCCTGGTCCTCGCAGAGCATGGCAGTGAACCCGTGCGAAGCATCCAGAGCGGAGCCTAGTCCTCGCCTAACGCGGCAATGAACCCGTGTGAAGCATCTAGTGCAAACTTTCTGGTTACGTGGAACGCGGATAACGCCACTCTTTGACCCCGTGGGAAACGTCCAGAGCGGATCCTGGTCCTCGCAGAGCATGGCAGTGAATCCGTGCGAAGCATCCAGAGCGGAGCCTAGTCCTCGCCTAACGCGGCAATGAACCCGTGTGAAGCATCTAGTGCAAAATTCCTGGTCACGTGGAACGCGGATAATGTCACTCTTTGACCCCGTGGAAAACGTCCAGAGCGGATCCTGGTCCTCGCAGAGCACGGCAGTGAACCCGTGTGAAGCATCCAGAGCGGAGCCTGGTCCTCGCCAAGCACGGCAGCGAACCCGTGTGAAGCATCCAGAGCAAATACCGGACTGTGGAGTCCTTAAAATCCACGGACTATGACGTCCTTAACCTCGACCGTGATGTCTTAAAACTAACAATCAACCACCCCGATTCCTTACAGATTTTGCCTTGGTTTAAGGGTACATCTCTTCACTCCTTTGATGCCTGGCGTTGTAATTCCTCAACGTCTTCAAAGAGGTGACGGGTCCCTGCAACCACACATCGGATTGTGGAGTCCCTAAATCCACGGACTATGAGGTCCTTAACCTTGACCGTGATGTCTTAAAACTAACAGCGGACTGTGGAGTCCTTAAATCCACGGACTATGAGGTCCTTAACCTTGACCGTGACGTCTTTAAACTACGATACCTTGAGAAACCCCTGACTCCGTAAAACACGGACAAGGGTGACCGCATCCAACACTTGCAGGCCCTCACGACCTGTAAGGAAGAAAAACTCTCTTGCGAGATCCTTACGACTCTCAAGGGAAAACCCGCTTAAGGATCCTCACGATCTCTAAGAAGAACTTACACCTATGGGATCCTCTCGACCTGTAGGGAGAAAAACTCTTTATGAGACCCTCATGGCTCGTAAAATGCAAAAGCCTTAGGAAGCAGATCTTAACCCCGAATCCTGAGCCATTGCTGTCCTGCAAGAAGATCAAGATAGAATATCCGCAGAATACATTCGATGAAAAGGAGACACATCATTAAGAAGAAAAATGTATCTTTTATTCATAAACCAAAATGGGTACAAAGTACAATTCATGAAAGAAATAAAAGAAAAATACTCTCATCCATGAGTATGAGTATGTACAAAAAGGAAGAAAAAGATACAAATGTTTCAAGCCGGCGGGCGATTCAGCAGCTTGGTCAGCTCATCCTGCTTTTGTTGGACCACGGCTTCATGACGCAAGATCTCCAGAAGACGAGCCTCCGCTTGAGCTTGCTGAGCCTGATACGAAGCGAACCGGGCTTCAAGCTCTTTCTCAGTGGCCTTATGAGCCTCAACCCTCTCACGAGTGAACGTGGCAGCTTTGTCGAGAGCCACCACCTCTTTGATGGACTCCTGAAGCACCCGCCAGAGTTCATACGCTTTGTTGGCCCTGGCTGTGAGATTGGCTTGAAGCTCGCTCAGTGCCTTGGAGGCTAGCTCCCTCTCCGAGAATTTGCGGCCAAGCCTCTTCTCACATGACGTCATGTTTGCCGCGCACCGTGCTATCAGCCCCCGTAACTCCGCCTTCGCAGCCACGGCCTCCGAGGAAAGGCAAGAACACTCGAGAGCGTGCAGGCAAGCCTCCACTCGCCGGCAGAACTCCACCCAGACTCGCACCACCTCTTCGCTGTGGTAGGTGGCAAGAAAAGGAAGAGAACCGTTAGCCTCGGCAGCGAATGCTTCAGCCGTAGTCGTGCTGCCAGCACGAAGCTCCTCGATCAGAGACGACAAGGAGACGAGGCTTAATTGGGCCAAGCGTTCTGAAGCCCGCAAGGCATAAGGGCCGGGTGGCATCACGATGCGCAACTCCAACGCCGTGGAGACTGGCAGAGCTGTTCAAATTTAGAAGACGTCAACAAAATTCTTAAGCAAAGAACGAGTGAGAGCGCAATGAAATGTCACTCACCGACAGTCGTGCAAGTAGGAGCTGAAGGCTCCCCTGGCCCTTCGAGAATCTCGACCTCGTCATCGGCTTCCAGAACTGCAGAAAACGTCAATGTCAGTACGCAAAAATAACGACGATGCTATGAGAAGGGATGGACGACACCAACCTTGCCCAGACGAGAGGACAATGCGCTGAGGGGAGATCGCCTGCGGAGCTGCCATCTCCAATAAACGCTGAAATGACTGTCGAGGCGACAGATCCGCGATCGTGGCCGCCAAACCGCGCAATTCTGAGAAAGATAAAAGAGTTCAGACTATGAAGGGGTTGCTAAATTAAAACGCAGAGGGATACCTTCAACACTCCTCCCATTCTGAGCCGGGGGGATAGCAGCTTCAACGGTTTCCGCCGTAACCTCAGGCTCCAACAAAGGGAGAGTAGTCCCGACTACCTCACTCCCAGCCCTTGGGCCGCCCTCAGTAAGAGTCATTGGGGCGGCGGCCTCCAAAGGAGCCTCCCCCAGAGGGGCAGGCACTCCCTGGTCAAGAACCGCCGCTGGAAGTTCCACCGTGAGAGGAGCAGCCTCGTCAGCCCCCTCCACATCCAGCAAGGCTTCATTGAGAATTTCGGCGGGCTTTAGCTTTAATAGGCCCGTAGGGAGCTCCCCCAGCGTCGAAGATTCTGCATGATTCAAATAAGAATAATGATGCATATGCACAGGCATAAATAATCGGAGAGACTACAAAGGAAGCACAACGTACCTATACGCAAGGAAGCCCTCAATATGGCTTCTTCAAGCCGCTGCTCCTTCTCAAGGAGGTGGGCTCGCCGAGGTTCGAGGGTAGACTCATGACCGCCGGTCCACAAAGAGAGTGCATCAGCTGCGTCTTCTGAAGCGGCCTGCTTCAAAGCCCTTTCCCCCCATTCCTCCAAAGGGCCGATAAATCGCCGCCGAATCCACGAAGGGTCTTCGTAGAAAATTACAGCGGGGTAAGACTTCTTTGGAACCTTGACGTTATGAGACGCGTCTTTTGAGCGCCGTATGGCATCGGCCAACTGTGCAGCCTCCTCATCAGCTGAACTCGGGAAGAGAAGTCCAGCGTCTGACCCTTGCACGGCCAATGGTTCGTCTTCAAGGATAGGCTCAGACTCCACCACAGAATCAAGCGGGGCAGTAGCCGCTTTCTTCCGCCGTTTAGACCCAGAGCCGGTCGCTGAGGATGACCGCTTCCTCCCTCGCGAAGCCTTATGGCGGCGCTGGCCCACATCGCCCTCAGCGCCCTCATCCCTGTTACTCTCGCTCGGTGCCACAACCGAGGACGACATCGCCATTGTCGACACCACGGGGGGCGGTGCCGCCACCGGCAAGGGTGCTACCACCGGAGCCCGTTTACCCCGTGATCGAGAACCCAAAGGCATACCAGCTATTGGAGTAAGGTCTATCCCGGACTCCCCCGGAATGAGCGCGGTGCCAATCTCCCTCAAAGGAAAGCGGACTGGAACCCTCGGCCGTAGCTTAGCCCCCGAAACCCGAGGAGGGGCGTCGTGACCAAGAAGCACCCTTCTTTCTTCAAGAATAATCGGACTGATCCGATGAAGATACCAGCCCGTAAATGCACCTACACATCGGGGCATGTACTCGGCTTCAGGGACCATGAAATGAGAGCCGGTGTTCAGCCTCATGAAATGATGAGCGGCATCGCGAACAGCATCAAGCGAAGAGATCGGGGCGACTATAAAAGCCTCAAAAGGAACACCCTGGTCGTATCCAAGCTGCCGGGCAAATCGATGCGGATTGTACCGCATAAAAAGAGCCGCACTGTCCTGGCGAAACACCAAGTAGCCCGGTCTAATTGCATACAAATGTGTGGCCTCCCGGGGCTTCAGAGAAGGTGCGTTGTCTTTCGACTGGTCCCAGAGTTGTTGAACGGGACCCGAAGGAGTAGACAAAACACGATCATTAAAAACCAACCCGCCAGCGGTGGCATGAGGAGAAATCAGCACCCGAATGGCCCCAAATTGAGTCGGGTCGGCAGCAGAAGCACCCACCAGTCGCATAAGTCGCGGGAAGGGATAGGCGTCGTAAAAGGCGGGCCTCTGATGCATAGCAAAAGACCCCAGCACATGCATTTCGATCCACGACGTGAAATAATGAAGCGAAAAGTTCACTACGTCCACGCCAGGAGTAGAGGTATTAGCTGCGGTGCCCAATCCATTATAGAGGTGCGCCAAGGCCGGGATGCCGATGGCCAACCGCATCCCCTCAGCAATACGATGAGCCGGGTAGATGACCGAGGCTCTCATAAAGAGGCGATGCATGGGGATAACGAACCAACTAAGCCAGACGCTAACAAACTCCACAAAGAACGTCTCCTCGTCCATGCCCGGGACAGCAATGGATTCAAAAGATATCGGCGATATAATAGGGATGTAATATTGAGGTAAATCTGACTCGTTGGTCGGCAACCTCTTCGGACCGAACCCAAAGGGGTCCCCAATGTTGGCAAACTTCGGGGTTGTCTTCGATAAGGCGTCCTTGCGAAGGAAACAAGCAATGAAGCTCTTGAAAGTGACACCCTGCTCCTCGGACTCGGTGAATAATCGGTCGAAGATGCCTAGGGCCTTAATTAAACTGGGGCGCTTATGGCGAACAGCATTCTCAGCAGACAGGCCGTCAACCGGTGCAGACTCGGGCTCAAAGACATACTCGTCAGGAGGCAACAACTCCTCATACAGTGCACCCCTGATTGGCAATCCCGAGATTTCATAAAACTCTGCAAGAGAGATCGAGACCTCACGATCTCCTAGGATGAAAGTGTTGGTAGGAAGGTTCCATTGGTTTAAAAACGCCTTAACCTACCAGGCATGCGGGGACTTATAATGAAAGAGTGACGCGTATATGGCCTGATAAAGCCCGACTTTCTGCAACCGCGCCCGATGGGCAGAAAGGATGTAACGAGCCCAGAGAAGGTAGCCCGTAGGATGCCTAGGAGTGAGCCCTATCTTATAAATTTGCCCCCACGGGTGGGCCTCACCCTGGCAGATACGCCGTCCCAAGATGTCTATGGCCGGGATCGGATGATTCGGTATGCCGGTCGTCGAAGGCTCCAGCCTCCCCGTTGGAGTCCAGTTGGGCATTTCCACAGCAAAAGCTGTCCTTGGAGGATCCATCGGTAAAAAGGGGAAAGTGGGTTCCGTCGGCACCGCGCAAAGAAAACTCCGACGACCCTGAATAATCTGACTATACCAAGATCCCCACTGAAGAAGGTTGGTGCAGTTCGGGTCATGGGCCCGAATCATCGCCATCGCCTCCTCATCAGATGGTGACTGAGGAAAAGCCGCCTCCGAGCGAGAAAAGGGAAAGCGTGGAACAGAAGCCATCGCACCTGAAATCCAATAAAGGGAGACCGTTAAAAGAGAAGTTAGCGATATATATTCATGCATGAACATGAAGACTAGTTGGAGAAAGCAACAGCAAAGTTTCCTGGGACCATTGGCTACAAAACACATGGGCCCCGCAGAATCCGGATGACGGCTCATTAATAATGAGACCAAATAGTTACAATAAAACAAAGGGAATATCCCCATTTAATAAAGAATGATGACCATGCACATCCCCCCAACAGGATCTGTCTCGGGCTCTACAGTGAATCCAACAAAATCAAAGGAATTAAATTCCCACCAAAAGACATCATTACAAAACCACCATTTCATTAATTGCAGAAGAACAACCTCGGGCCAAGAGACCTCAGGAAGCCTCTGTGTGAAGGAAGCGAGTTCTTCATTGGAATTAAAATTCCTTATTAAGAAAAGGGAATTAAATTCCCAGAAACATTTTGAATGGAATTAAATTCCATGTGTTTGAACCGCCATCATCATCTCCCTAAGGGATCATCTGAACCCTAAGTGATCTACTGCGGGAAGTTAAGTGGTCTTATATTTTGGTTAAAGTACTTGAAGAAAAATGGGTTCTTTGTGAAACCCTTGATCTGGATTTAAAATCCAGAGAGTTTTGTCAAAACGAAGGTGCTTCGATTACCATTACCTGAGGAGGAAGAATCCCTTTAAAACAGAGTTAAACTCTGAAAATATTTTTAAACAGAGAACTAAGCTCTGGAAGAAGCGAGAATTAAATCCTCAGAAAAAGTTCTCAGAAGAAGAAGATGAGCAAAGTGAAGGCTCCTATGAAGAGACAGAGGTATTTATAGAAGGCAATGGAAACGTTTCATCTCCCCAGATCCCTAGAGGAATCCAACGGTCACAAGAGGTGACAGCGTTGCACTCACGTGCAGACACGTGAGAACAACGCTGTGGGGGCATTTGTTTCCTGATTTAAAATCAGGAAAGCTTCTGGGAAAAGCTTCAGAAGAGGGTCACGTGCTTACACGTGACTAGCGGCCACGTGTTGGCACGTGACACCTAAAAGCATCATCAAGTCAAGTTCAGTTTTCCAACTACATCAAGGAAAGGGCTTCAGAAAGGGTCACGTGTCGGCACGTGACATTTAAATGCAAGCGTCAAAGGCAAACCGGTTCCCTGATCAAGTCAAGGAAAAGGCTTCAGAAGAGGTCACGTGCTCCCACGTGACCAGGGTCACGTGTTGGCACGTGACGTTCAAAGCAGCAGACTCGTTCTCCAGTTGAACCAAGGAAAGAGGCTCCAGACAAGGGTCACGTGCTGGCACGTGACCAGGGGTCACGTGCTGGCACGTGATGACCAAGCAACGATCAGAAGACAGAGCGCAAAAGAAAGGAAAAGGCTCATTCCAAAGGGGGTCACGTGCTCACACGTGACCATGGGTCACGTGGTCACACGTGACCGGCTTTCAAAGCCCATTTTGTCAACAGAATTAAATTCTGAAAGAAATTCAAATCTTTCCAAAGGAAAGCGGCTATCTGGAACCAATCAAATTAAAGATTCAGAGGTGATGAAATATCATCTATCTATGGGAAAATCTCGGGTTTGGAAAGATTTCCCCTTTAAATCTAACCGAAATAATAAAGGGGAACCCCTGGATTAGAAATCCAATGGTGAATAAAATTCACCTAATAATCCAAAGGTCCAAAATGAATGATGAATGCAAATCAAATCTCTCGATGAAGATTCGTCAAAAACTGATTGATTCGGCTGCTTCTCCTATAAATAGGAGCCAAGAGACACAGATGGAGATATATACATACGCAGAGAAGAAAAAAGAAAAGGAGGAGAGCTTTGATACTTTGAAAAGACTCGGATCTTCTGCAAAAAAACCCTAGGTAAGAAAGGGAAGGCCTTTTGAAAGAAAGAGAATTTAATTCTCAACAGAGTTTAACTCTGATATATAAAACAGAAGAACATATTTCTTCTCTCTTTGATAGAGGATCTGCAAAGTGCACATCTCCCCTTAAGGTTGAGAATTTAATTCTCAATGGGTCGAGATCCTGCCATGCAGATCCAAAACATAGAGAGGGAATGCAAGCATGAGAATTTAATTCTCACAGAACTATAGGAATTTAATTCCTTTAAAATAAAATTAGGGCTTGACCCTGTATCATGGGAATTTAATTCCTTCAGAATAAAAAGAAACAGGGTTTAACCCTAATTAAGAACTTAGTTCTGTTGAAACAACGGGAATTTAATTCCCTTAATCATCATTTAACAGGGAATGGGAATTCAATTCCTTAAAAACTTTTATTAGGGTTTAACCCTATTCAGCCCTTCACATATATGAGGAATGTAATTCCTACAGAAAATTCAGAGTTAAACTCTATTCCAGAATATAAGTCTTCGAAAGGAAGTAGGAATTTAATTCCTCTGAAATTTACAGCTCGAGGAATTTAATTCCTGAAAAAAGATTAACAAAGCCTCTAAACAAAATACGTAGAGGCAGGGTCACGTGTCATCACGTGACCCCCCAAGAGATCTACAGAAAGTCCCTTTGAGGCAGCACCCCACGTGATCCACGCGACCCTTGGCAGAAGCTCTAATACATAGGCGTTTGAATGCCCATCACGTGATGGCACGTGATGCTCTGAAAGACGCGATAATCTCAGCAGAATACATGAAGGGAGGGCGCTCTCACGTGTTGCCACGTGACCCCTCTTGCCTTAGTGTTTAACACTAAATTAAAACTCTCGAACCCAGTGTTAAAACACTGTTGGGCCTTAGTGTTCAACACTAATTAAAAAGCTTTATCTGCAGTGTTCAACACTGATCTGTTTTAGTGTTTAACACTAATTTGAAAAGCCTTGTTGCTGGTGTTTAACACCAATTATCTCTTAGTGTTAAACACTAACTTGTCAACCTCATCCCCAGTGTTCAACACTGACTGCTCTGTAGTGTTTAACACTAGGCTTTGGCCCAATTGGCCTAAATGGATAGAGGCAAAGCCTCTCCTGATTGGACTTAGCCCAAGATGGCCATAAGTCCTCAATTTGTGATTAACTGGGCCAATGGGCTCATAACATAATTAATCGGTCTTAATCCCAAATTGGGCCAAGGACTATTTAATCCACTCCGGTTCTAGGGTACATCTCTTCATTCCTTTGATACTTGGCATTGTAATCCCTCAATGTCTTCAAAGAGGTGACGGGTCCCGACGACCACACATCAACACGGACTGTGGGGTCCTTAAACCCGTGTTTAATGCAAAATTCCTGGTTACGTGAAACGCGGATAATGTCACTCTTTGACCCCGTGGAAAACGTCCAGAGCGGAGCCTGGTCCTCGCAGAGCACGGCAGTGAACCCGTGTGAAGCATCCAGAGCACATACCGGACTGTGGGGTCCTTAAACCCATGGACTACGACGTCCTTAACCTTGACCGAGATGTCTTAAAACTAACAATGGACTGTGGGGTCCTTAAACCCATGGACTACGACGTCCTTAACCTTGACCGAGATGTCTTAAAACTAACAATGGACCGCAATGTCCTTAAACTACCCATGGACCGCAATGTCCTTAAACTACCCATGGACCGCAATGTCCTTAAACTAGAACAATAGAGCCCCGTATGCTCTTTTGTTGGATCTAAACGGTCCCGTTTAAGTTGATCTTAGCCTCAAAGATGGTTAACGTATCCTTAAACCTTCAAACAGACTGGACTATGAATCCCCCCAATTAACTTTGGCTCGAGGGTACATCTCTGAACTCCTCTGACATCCGTCGTTGTAATCCTTCAACGTCGTCAGAGAGGTGATAGGTCCCGACGGCCACACATACGATGGACCACTACGTCCCTAAACTGGAACATTATAGCCCAAACGCTCTTTTGTCGGATCTAAACGATCCCGTTAAGTTGATCTTAGTCTCAAAGTTAGACTAACGTATCCTTAACAAACGTTTGAGTTGATCTTAGCCTCAAGTATGGCTGACGTATCCTCAAACCAAACCCCCAAACCCAAATCTAAGATAATACGGATTTGGACTAGTCCACGCCCTACGGGCGACGACGTAACTCAATCTCCGTAAACAATCCACGGGCAACAAAACAAACACCCACGACACGAAGTGACCATCTGGAGAAGGAGAAAGTTGTTACCGCAACGCGGTAGCGTAATTAACTGCAGGGGCTTGCGCCTGTAGGGAAGAGCGTCCCCACAATCAAAAACCCCTCAAACGAGGGGGAATCTGACGAAGTCTGCTACATCGGACGCATCCGTCTAAACCTTCGATACACGGTGCCATAAATCAACTTGGCATCTTCGGAGAGGTGGACGGATAGCACCAATTAGCATCTGCCCCGAATCTCAGGCGAGACGCCATGTCTCGGCCGTCTTTCGGAGGGGAACAATGCCAAAATTAAATTTTTATATGCCGAACAACCCTAAGCAAGATCGTATACTAGAGATTAGGCGAAACTAAAAGCAAGTAAACAACTTTACTTCTAAGGGTATGCGAAATACAACCTTTGTAGATCGCTCCTTCACTTCTTTGTTGAAGTCTCTTCGCTGCGATCGTGGTTCTCCCGGGCTCTTGCATGGCTTCACGAGGCGAAAGAACGTCCTTGCTTAAAGTCTTCGAGGCCGAAGATGATCTACGTCGAGGGGATGCCAACTCAAGTTTCTACTTTACTAACTTGAGAATTAGTGAAGCAAACACCCTAAACTAAAGTGCTAGTCTAGTAGAGGATGGAGAAATAGGAAGTGGGTTCTCTTTAGAATTTTGTTTCTCACAATCTATCTCACTTTGGATTTAACCCTAGCAAGCTTTTCTTTTGAACTCAAGAAAGAAGAAGATGAACAAAATAAAAGAGATGAGGATAATGATCAAGTGAGTGTGCTAACCATGGTGAGTGAGTATCATATACTAACTCTTATAGAGACATAACCCATAGCTAAGCTTTATAGTTGGGTTAAGAAATATTCATAGTAAAAACAAATTTAGTGGAATTAGTCAATGCTTCCACAAGCTTCCACAAGCTTCAAGCATTTAGCTAATCCTCCACTAATTTTATAATTACTTTGAATATTAAAATCCAACATAAATAAATAGCATGGTGTAAGTCTCATACACCCAAGTCAAGTGTATCATCAACCATGATACAATAAAAGAAAACACAATTTTAATATATATCATATATACATTAAAGTTGTGCTCATGTGAGAAAAACCCTAAAGTGAACAAGTGTTAGTAAATGTAAACTAGTATATCTAATATACAATTATACACTTAATTATTAAATCATCACTTGACTTAATAATCCGGACATATCTCATATAACCGACTAGCATTTATCGTATCGACTTATCGAATCAACACTTGATTCGATAACCCGGCTATATCACATATAACCGACCGATACAAGAAGTCGCGAGAATAGAATACGGTATCACATACACGCATTATTCTCGGTCCCGCACATATCATATATGCGCTCCTATTTCATTTTGCCTGAGCCGGTAAAATCTCTATGTAGGACTCTAAAGACTCGTCAATATGCCGGCAGTGGGTGATGATCACATCAAGCACCCACAAGCCGTCAGCGGTACTAGCTGGACATAACGGCTACCCGGGTATTGAGCGATCAGAAGATCAGCAAGCAAGCCCGCTCCAACTCCTGTAAAAGCCTGCCGGTAACACTTCCCATACAGTCCGGTCTCCTCGTCTGATATGTCGCATATCAAGTCTAGGGGTGGTAAACATCAGACCCCAATAACTGATAAGTCGTGCCGATGTGAGGCTCATAACGGGTCGAGAAACTACTGGTAACACTTACCAGTAAATCTCTGAATCAGCCCTGGCCAGGGACTTCTCTGTTACGGCCAATCGAGCACAGCGCAACATCAACCCCCAATACCGGGAGAGACGAAATTCCTCCTATCGCTCATTGCCTCCATGTGACTCGGGACTGTACCCAAAAACTACCGTTTTGCATGCCCTCATGGACGTGGTAAGGTGGAAATCAAAGCACAGTGGGAATCACACAAGACTCTATGACGATCTCGGGTCTACAGACTAACCTGCACAACTGTCACCAGAGAACTGCCATCTGACGTGAGGTATAATACCATCTGGGAGTTCTCGGCGAGTCCGTCCAGTGTACCCAGTCTCCACTGAGCACCCGTATACCATCTCTGATGTCAAACACCAATGGATATGGGATCATCCATCACCCATCTCATGGGTCGAGAAGCGTATACGCTAGTCTAATCTGGTATATCGATGCCCTGTCTCGATACACCCATGACTAGGAACATTAAAGGATGTACTTATGGACTACCATGGTCCCACTAGTATGATCTGCATCACAGTCCAGGTAGTCAAGTACACATCCTAAGGGCTTTATTAACATGTAGCTATAAGACAGTATAAAGAGACAAGTATACATGTTAAGATAAAGACCAACCAGATAGCATACTATCATATCGAGCAAGAAAATCCTCTCTATATATGTCCAAGCATCCAATATAATATACATCATCTGTACAATACTGGCCTTTAGGGCATACATACAACTAACAATCTCCCACTTGCACTAGGGCCAGCTGCTGTAGTATTGCATACCGAGCATCCCGAAGAGTCTCTTAAACTGTGTCTGGGGAATGGCCTTCGTGAGTGGATCCGCTGTGTTGTTCTTCGTGTCAACCCTCCTGACCTCGATCTCCCGGCAATCAACTATCTCCCGGATCAGGTGATACCGCCTCAGAATATGCCTGGATCGCTGATGGGACCTGGGTTCCTTGGCCAAAGCCACCGCTCCATTGTTATCACAATACAAAGGTATTGGATGCTCAATGGATGGAACCATTCCAAGTTCAGTAATGAACTTCTTGATCCAGACAGCCTCTTTGGCAGCATCGTTAGCAGCGATGTATTCAGCCTCCATCGTCGAGTCTGCCACGGTTTCCTGCTTGGAACTCTTCCAGCTAACCGCCCCTCCGTAGAGGGTAAAGACAAATCCCGACTGCGACTTAGAGTCATCCTTATCACTCTGGAAGCTCGAATCGGTAAAGGACTCCACTTGGAGTTCTCCGTTACCATACACCAAGATCATCTCTTTAGTCCTTCGCAAGTACTTGAGAATGCTCTTCACAGCTGTCCAGTGACTCTCTCCAGGATCAGCTTGATACCTACTCACTACACTTAGTGAGTATGCTATATCGGGTCTGGTACATAGCATCGCGTACATGATAGAGCCTACTGCCGAAGCATAGGGTATCACTTGCATGCGAGCTCTCTCCAAATCAGTCTTTGGAGACATCTCTTTGGAAAGAGTGAGCCCTGAGATCATGGGAAAAAGGCCTTTGTGAGTGGATCCGCGCTGTTGTCCTCTGTATCTACTCTACTAACCTTGATCTCCCTGGAGATCAACCATCTCCATGATCAGGTGATACTGCCTAAGAATTGTATCTGGATTTCTGATGGGACGGTAGTTCCTTGGCTAAAACCACAACTCCATTGTCACACAATGGTAGGAACGAAGTTCATCTCATGAACTTATATATATCCAGACTGCCTCTTTGGTAGCATCCTTGGTAATGATGTATCCTGCCTTTAATCGTCTAGTAAGTCACGATACCTAGCTTGGAACTCTTCCAACATACCATCCCTCCACTGAGGGTAAAGACAATGCCTGCGACTGACATTCAGTCGTCCTTATCACCCTGAAACCTTTCCAGTGATTCTCCCCAGGATCGATTGATACCATCTCACTACGAATAGTGAGTATCCTAACATCCAATTAGATCTATCTCATAGATCCAAAACCCAGGATTTAGGAGGTATCACTTTGATCCTATATGGAGAATCCTTGTGATAAGCGGAGATTGACCGATCGTAGCATAGGAAACTCCTTCCCTATCAAGAGTATGTCATCCACGTACTCTACGAGGATCACCACCATACTCTCTACTACCTTTTTGTATATACAAGGTTCATCTACCATTTTGATGAAGTCAAACTCTTTGACTACCACATCAAAACAGATGTTCCAACTCCGCGATGCCTGCTTTATCCTATAAAGCATCTTACACACGTTTCCGCTGCTCCCACTGTCTACGAAGCCCTCTGGCTGTGTACTTATAGACGCTCTCTTCTAAAACATTATTTAAAAAAGCAGTCATGACACCCAACCACCAGATATCGTAGTCATGGTATGTAACCGTGGCAAGTAGGATCTGGATGGACTTAAGCATAGCTTTGAAAGTCTCAACTTTTCCATATACACCAAGTAATCTTCTCAAGATATACTTTCTCCTGATGGGGATTTAACCCTTCAGATAAAGCAACCAAAGTCCTTACTTTGTTGGTGTATAAGGATTCCATCTCAGATCACTAAGCATCCAGCCATTCTTACAGAGTCCCATTCCTGATGGCCAGCTCGAAAATAGTTGGGTCATCATCTCATGATGCAATCCCCGCTCCCACTGTCATAGAGAAACCGAAATATCTCTCAGGTGGGTGAGGAACCCTACTAGATCGGCGGAGAGGCTGAGGTTCGTTAGAATCTATTGAATCCTTTGGTTCTACTAAATCATCTGCTGTAGTTTGTATAGCTGGAACTCCTTCCAGTTCTACCTTATGACCACTAATTTTTCCACAAGAAATTCTCTTTCACAAAGGTGGCATGTTGAGAAACAAAACATCTTTTGTTTCTCGGTTAGATAGAAGATATTCCCTTGCATATGCTTGGGATATCTAACAAACTTTCACAGATCTGACTTTGCCTCGAGTTTGTCCAGATTTTGCTTTTTAGACATAGACCGGACAACCCCAAATCTTAACAAACTTAAGATATGGGCTCTTCACATTCCATATCACATATGAAGTGGTAGGCAACTGATTTAATTTGAACCCTATTCAATAGGTATGCAGCTTCTCAAGTGCATAACTCGCAAAAGGAAATAGGAAACTCAGTAGTACTCATCATAGAGCACACCATATCACATAGGGTGCTATTGCTCCGCCCCGATATACCATCGTGCTATGGTGTATACGGAGGAGTAATGCTGAGAGAGAATCTCATTCTCCTTTAGAATAGTCCAGGAATCTCCGTGCTCAAGTATTCTCCTCCCTGATCTCATCAAAGGACATAATACTTATACTCGTTTTTGGATCTCTACTTCTAACTTATATTCTGTGAATATCTCAAAAGCTTCGGACTTGTGTTTCAAAAGGAACATATGTCTGAATCTTGAGAGATCATCAGAGAATGTAATGAAGTACAAAGAACCGGTCTTGGCATGTGTAGACAGGGGACCATCATACATCAGCATGTATCAATCCCAAAAGTTCACCAACTCTTTCTCTGTTTCCAATAAACAGAGCTATGGTCATCGTATCTTTATGACATGACCGGTAAGTTTCACAAGATGTAAATTCAAACTAATTTAAATATGCATCTAAATGTAACTTAGCTAGTCTGGTCGCATTGATATGACCTAGTCTTCAATGCCTCAAGAAGGATTCGTTCATTTCTGAACTCTTCCTCTTGTGTGTGTTCTGTATACTAAGAACTGTAGTTTGATTTAGAACGTCAATACTTTTAGATAACGTGCCTGAACCGATCAACTCTTGATATAGGAAATGTTCAAAAGATTATCCAACAATACAAAATTATATCCTTCTTTACTAATAAAGAGACTGATATAATGTTGTATATCAGGTTCGGTATCTAATAACATTCGTTCAGAATCAATGTATTCTGGTAATACAGGGTGACAGTGACCAACGGACTTGGCTGCAACACTTGCACCGTTTCTATCTCATGAAACTTATCACTCGTTCTCAGTTCTCTACCTATCTGTAGCCCATGTAACAAATTACATATGCAGGATCCTAATCCGGTATCAAATACCCAGGACGTAAAGGACATTGAGAAACAGTTCTGTGTAATGAACACATCCGAAGAAGATGCATCAGTATGCACTTTCTTCGTTTGGGCGGCACGGGAATTCTGGTAATCCCCTATATCCTGCTTTGTCTTATAACAATTATAAGTTGGAGCGGGACCAATGTTCTCCAGCTCAGTATAACAAGCGGGTTCGGTCAATATATCCGTATTATTATCTTGATTAAGGCGTGATATGGTCTCTACCTGGAGAGAGAGAGAAGAAAACACTCAGCGTATGCTCTTGCAAGATTAGATTGGTTATCTAATATATCTAATCAGGATGTCTCCCACTGTTTTAGTCAAATCTTCCTTCAAACTCTAAAACGAAAGACTAGCCGGGATTAATTACACGCTATAAGTTCACCAATTTTTCAGCCAGGCCAGTGCCGGTATTTTGAAGGAGGTTCCCCGTGTTTTCGCACGAACTTAATTAAAGTAAACCTCGTTTTTCCAGGGGCGTAACCCCGTTGACACCTTTCTAGACACCTACTTGATCGGCTAATTGTAATGTGTAAAACTCTCTCAGGAGTAACTCTTACTCGCAGCGGGTATCGAGATCCAACTATCTCATAGAAGGTATGCAATCTCATTGCAAATTTCAACACTTGAAATTCCCAATAATATTTTACCCCTGGTGACTTATGACCTTAACTATAGTCAACAAATCATAAGTACTAGTCAAGTTCTACCCGTCATTTCTTGATTAATTAGATCCACCCACATGACCCTTAACTAAGGTCAACAAAGTCATATGACTGTTCTAACTAATCGCATCATATGCTATATAGGAAGACATCACTTAGCTACCGTACACTGTGCCTTAACTAAGGTCAACAAACACAGCACGAATACTAAGCACTCTACTTCCTAAAATGACGGAGGGTTACTACAGGTTTTTAAGAAAACCTTTTGCGTAATAAACTTGATATCGTTGTAGAATCGAGTGATTTTAAATGGAATGTTTTCGAGGTTTTTCTAGTTTTGCTAAAGAGGTCACTCCCGGTGAAAGGATCGTCGGCTCTTTCCTCATCGAATAAGGTGCAGGATTTTTCACAAATACCACTATGCAAAGCAAAAATTATAGAAGCAATCAAAAGACAAACCAAGTTTGTAGCATCTGCTGGTTTCACTAAAGAGCTCACTCCCGGTGAAGGGATCTCGGCTCTTTCCTTATCGAATAAGGTGCTGGATGTTCTACAAGGAACACCACTATGCAAAGCAAGAACTAGAGCTACCAGTTTTTAAACAAGTTTCTACAACATCTTTAGGTTTCTTTTATTTCATTAATCTCATTAATGAAGTCCCATTTTGATATGCTTCACAAGCATCAGATATGAAACGAAATCAACAATATATAATATATATCTCATATATATAATATAAACATTCGTCTCAGGCAGTAATATGATCTCATCACAGAACATTGCAGCAGAAGAATATATATGAAATATTGGATATACTAGGACGTCCATGTTTTTAATACGAGCCTGTATAAAACACGGATTCCACAGTCGCGATGAATAGCCAAACCCACATCCCTAGCCCCCTACGAGAGCGGCAAGTAACACTGCCAATTCTAGGGTTAGGAGACCCGGTCTCGACTCCTCGAGATGGTCTCCCACTGGACCCCAGAACCCGGTTACTTGTGCTTCCCGCCTTGGGTCTACCTAATGCGGAAAAGTAAATAATATACAATGGTGACATCATCCTCAGTCCGGAAGTGCCCCAATAAAAGAATATTACATACAAATGAATTTTACATGAATGAAAATGAAAAACTCTCATCTCACATAAAACCCCCGGCTACTCAAACACGACGATCCAATATAACATATCACAGCAACACATAACATCACATGTCATCAACGTAAGTAAATATGCATACGCCGATTGTCGTCGATGTATAGCAACGAAAACCGGCGATACAACTACATACTACACTTACGGTCACAGAAAAGAAAGTGTAAAACTACAACAGTTGGAATCCGCAACCCTTTAGACATCGCATACCTAACCAAATGAATTCCTTAGACATCGCATGCCTAACAATTATAAACCCCGCATTTTAGTCTCATTATCGAAAACACTTTTCAATATCAAGTCGGGCAATTCAACAAGATTCCCGACATCCTGATCGAATGCTCGTCGCAAACTTTAGTAGACGGCCGCACCCCCGATGCCGTCGACGAAGTGCACTAAGGCGGAACACCGCTGCCGCGAGCACCCGAACGGATGCTTTTGGCGACGGGGTTCTCCTACAGTCACTTGGTCGAGGCTATGGAGCATGGCTGTCTATTAAGTTTACCCGGCGAGTATCCGCGTACGCTACGTGATTGCGACGGACTTTTGATCACATCAAAATTCCGTGGCAACCGATCATCTGAGACTAAACCGCTAGATTTATAACATTCAAATTAGTTATCTCATAACTACTTGTGGATTCCAAATATTGTATCACATTCCAGATAAATAGACAATGTTAAACTTTCCGATCGAATAATCAAACATCCAAGTTTTCCCAAATAGTTCTCAACACTTGAAATTAGTTTAAAAACATCCATCACATCCCACAGTACCAATGGTCCAGCCGTAGAAGGGTCAAGCCAACGCCTCATATGTGGCACGTCGTACTGCCACAAACCCTAAGGTTTAGAGGCAGTTCAAGACGGTCACATAATCGAGTTAAGGTTTGTTGTCTTCTAGAGGGTCCACCGCGTTACTTGCACGACTTAGAACGTTCTTAAACTACGGAAAAATCCAACACTTGGAAATTTTCCGCCAGGAGAAAAAATGAGTTATTGATATCCGTTCGAACTTTTTAACACGTTCTAAAAATTACCCGGACAAACTAAACGAAGTAAAATTATCCGATCGAATCAACGAGTCCCCAATACAACCTAGAAAACTCAACTCTAGAGTATAATAAAAAATTCCCAGAAGAATCAGGAAGTACCATCGGTTATTACTGTGCAAACCCTATCCCTCAATCCTCATTTCTTGCTGCGGAACCGCCGCCAATACCCTGGTTTGGCCGCGGTTCCGCGGCGCTTTGGGTGATTTAGGGGGTCGGTTTTCATAGTAATTCCTAAAATACCCTGCTGATTTTTTTGAGTATTTTTAATGCAGAAAAAATCAACTTTTTGAAAAATATCCAGAGAAGGGTATAAACGGGGTTTTCGGAGTTCGATCGGACTTTAAATTTCGCCTACACTTCACCTAAAGCTCTAGCTTGGCTCTGATACCACTGTAGAGATGCTAGGCACACACACAAGGTTCTACAAGGCATCAACCATGCCCGATTTAAAATTTAGCCGTGCCGAACAACCCTAAACGAGATCTTTAAACTAGAGATTAGGCGAAAACAAGCATGTTAAACACTTTAACACTAAGTGAGAGGGATTACAACCTTGGTAGATCCGGTCCTTCACTTCATAAGCTCCGTGTTGTGGTCCCTTCGCTGCGATCATCGTGCATCCGGACTCTAGAGAGGCTCCACGAAGAGAATGATGCAAACTTGCTTCCGATCTTCGATAACAAAGATGATCTACCTTGAAGTTTCATTAACACAACTCTCACTCACTAAATGAAGTGAACACCCTCATCTAAATGGCAAGGATAGATGAGAATCATGAAGTAGGATTTTAGCTCTCATTTGTTTTCTTATTCTCACTCATTTTCATCACCTTTGAAAAAGCTAGAAAGCTTTTCAATGAAGAACTCAAGGAAGAAGATGAAGAATCCTTTTGTGATGAATAATGAAAATGTTAATACGGTTATTAATGTAACCATGGTCAAGGATGACAAGGATAACTCATGTAGAGATTTAACTATGGCTAGGGTTTGGGTTGGGTTAAGTATGAGTCACTTGAAAATATCATAACACAAAACAAAAGAAAACCTTCTAGAAGGTTCATGAATGAACTAACCCAAATCAAGCCCTAACCTTGTTTAATCTTCACTAAACATGTTGCATTAGTAATCATATCATGTTACAATATTATATATCACATATATAATATTTATTGTAACAAAATAAAATAATACAATTAACATATATCGCATATATATCAATGTATTACCCGAGTGAGAAAAAGAATCTTTTAGTGAGCTTATATCAGTTAATGTAATTTAATATATCAAATATATAATTATACATTAAATTATCGAATCAGCACTTGATCCGATAATCCGGCTATATCGCATATAACCGACTAATATATCATTTACCGATTCATCGAATCAACACTTTATCCGATGACCCGGCTGATATCAAATATCGCGAGAATATAATACGGTATCTCATATCGCATTATCCTCGGTCCTGCACATATCACATATGTGCCCCTACTCCGTTTTGCCTGAGTCAAGAAACCTCTATGTAGGATTCTAAAGAATCGTCAATACGCCGGCAGCAGGCGATGATCATATCAAACACCCACAAGCTGCAAGCGGTCAGCTAAACGTAACAGCCATCCAGGTATTGAGCGATCAGAAGATCACAAGCAAGCATGTACATTCTCCTGCGAATCCAATCAGTAACACTCCCGTACAGTCCGGTCTCGTTGTCTGATATGTCGTATATCTCTTCTAGGGGTGGTAAACGTCAGACCCCAGTAGCTCGATAAGTCATGTCGATATGAGGTCTATAACAGTTCGAGAAACTACTGATAACACTTACCAGTAAATCTCAGCAACCCTGGTCAGGGATTTCCAGTTATAGCCAATCGAACACAGCGCAACATCAACTCCCTATACCGGGAGAGATGAATCCCCTCCTATCGCTCATTGCCTCCATGTGATTCGGGACTGTACCCAAAAGCCACCTTTTTGCACGCCCTCTTAAACGTGGTATGATGGAAATTAAAGCATAGTGGTAATCACACAAGACTCTATGACGATCTCGGGTCAACAGACTACTCTGTACCAGTGTCACCAGAGAACTGCCATCTGACGTGAGGTATAATACCATCTGGGAGTTCTCGGCAAGTCCGTCCAGTGTACCCAGTCTCCACTGAGCACCCGTACACCATCCTTGATGTCAAACACCGATGGATATGGGATCATCCATCGCCCATCATATGGGTCAAGATGTGTATACGCTAGTCTACTCTGGTGTATCGATTCCCTGTCTCGATACACCCTCGACTAGGACCAGTTATAGGATGTACTCGTCGACTACCGTGGCCCCACTAGTATGATCTCATCATAGTCCCAGTAGTCGAGTACATATCCTAAGGGCTTTATCAACATGTAACATAGAGACAATCAGAGTACATGTTAAGATAAAGTACAACCAGATAGCATACTATCATGTCGAGCAAGAAAGTCCTCTCTATATATGTCCAAGCATCCATTATAATATACATTGTATGTACAGTAATGGCCTCTAGGGCATACATATAACTAGCATTCCTCGCGGGAGGAGAGCCTGAGCCGGGAGCTGCGTCGGGCAAGGGAGAGGATCGTCGCCCTCGAAGACTAGGTGGCTACCGAGGAGACGGTAAACGCCAACTGCCGGGAGTCCATCCGAGTTTTGATGGAGTCCAACAAGGTCGTTGAGGCTAAATTGGAGGATGGCAGGGTGCTCGCCGCCACTCTGAAGAAGACGCGGGACACCCTCAAGAGGGAGAACGAGGCGCTGAAGAAAGGGATGAGGCGCGCTGACCTCCAGGCTGCGAAGGCGGTGGAGAGCTACAAAATGTCGGATCAATTCTACGCCGACCTCGCCGAAGGCTCGGCCCTCGTCTGGCATGATATCCTCAATGCCGTCAAGGCGCTGATGCCGGAGTTTCCCGACGATAAGCTCCGGCTCGAGTACCACCTCGAGGGTGAGGTGCAGGGGAAAGCCCTTGGTGGGGGCGTTGGGAAGAAGGCGGTCACCCCGGCTCCCTGTGCCGAAGTTCCTGCGGTGGGCGCCGACCCTCAAGTCGCCACCCTGGCTCCCGAGGTGGCCGCGGAGCACGTCGAGGTCCTTCCGGCCCTGAGGCCTGAGTCTCTCTGCCCTCTTTTTTGTATATTTTTTGTTTTCGTCTTGGAATTTTGTAAGCCTTCGGGCGATTTTGTAAGGATGGGGAGCCCACAATACCTTTGTAAAGGTTCCCGAGTTGTAAATAAAGCTCTTTTGCAGGATTTTTTGTGGCAATGTTTCCATTTCGCGACAACGCCTTCATTTTGCTCGCCTGATGAGTGCTAGGACAGGGACCGATCCTTTAGTTGGCGATCACGCATCGAGTTAAACCCAATTATTTGTCAAAGTGTACAATGGCCGGTGTAAGGTCGGCATCGTTATGGCCCCGGAGTCGAGGTGGCGATCGTACGTTGAAGGTATGCCGGTTGGTACCTCCAAGTAGAAAGACCTAGACTCGCCCATTTCCTCGAGTTGGACTGGCGACCATCTATCTGAAGATAGGTCGGCGTAGACGAGATTGGGGCTTCCGATCCTCAGTATAGATGGGTAGGGAGTTACCCACTGAGGATAGAACGAGCAAGGAAGCTGCTCAGCGACCTCTTGGGAGGGTTTAAATCCTTAGCACAAATGGGTAAGAAGTTACCCATTAAGTATGGACCGAGCAGGGAAGCTGCTCGGTGGCCTCTTGATGAGGGCTTCGATCGGTGGGTAGTAAACTACCAGCCATGGATGGACCGAGCAGGGAAGCTGCTCGGTTGCCTCTTGTTGAGGGCTTCGATCCTTGGCGTCGGTGCGTAGTAAACTACCAGCCAAGGATGGACTGAGCAGGGAAGCTGCTCGGTTTCCTCTTGACGAGGGCTTCGATCCTTAGCGTAGACAGGTAAGGAGTTACCTACTAAGGATGGACCGAGCAGGGAAGCTGCTCGGTTGCCTCTTGACGAGGGCTTCGATCCTTAGCGTAGATGGGTAAGGGGTTACCCACTAAGGATGGACCGAGCAGGGAAGCTGCTCGGTTGCCTCTTGACGAGGGCTTCGATCCTTAGCGTAGACGGGTAAGGAGTTACCCACTAAGGACGGACCGAGCAGGGAAGCTGCTCGGTTGCCTCTTGACGAAAGCTTCGATCCTTGGCATCGGTGAGTAGACTACCAGCCAAGGATGGACCAAGCAGGGAAGCTGCTCGGTTGCCACTTGACAAGGGCTTCGATCCTTAGCGTAGACGGGTAAGGAGTTACCCACTAAGGACAGACCGAGCGGGGAAGCTGCTCGATTGCCTCTTGACGAGGGCTTCGATCCTTGGCGTCGGTGGGTAGTAAACTACCAGCCAAGGATGAACCGAGTAGGGAAGCTGCTCGGTAGCCTCTTGACGAGGGCTTCGATTCTTAGCGTAGACGAGTAAGGAGTTACCCACTAAGGATGGACCGAGCAGAGAAGCTGCTCGGTTGCCTCTTGACGAGAGCTTCAATCCTTGGCGTCGGTGGGTAGTAAACTACCAGCCAAGGATGGACCGAGCAGAGAAGTTGCTCGGTTGCCTCTTGACGAGGGCTTCGATCCTTGGCGTCGGTGGGAAGTAAACTACCGGCTAAGGATGGACCGAGCAGGGAAGTTGCCCGGTTGCCTCTTGACGAGGGCTTCGATCCTTAGTGTAGACGGGTAAGGGATTACCCACTAAGGATGGACCGAGCAGGGAAGTTGCTCGATTGCCTCTTGACGAGGGCTTCGATCCTTAGCGTAAACGGGTAAGGGGTTACCCATTAAGGATGGACCGAGCAGGGGAGCTGCTCGGTTGCCTCTTGACGAGGGCTTCGATCCTTAGCGTAGACGGGTAAGGAGTTACCCACTAAGGATGGACCGAGCAGGGAAGCTGCTCAGTTGCCTCTTGACGAGGGCTTCGATCCCTGGCGTCGGTTGGTAGTAAACTACCAGCTAAGGACGGACTGAGAAAGGAAGCTGCTCGGTGGCCTCTTGACGAGCGCTTTGATCCTTAGCGTAGACGGGTAAGGAATTACCCACTAAGGATGGACTGAACAGGGAAGCTGCTCAGTTGCCTCTTGACGAGAGCTTCGATCCTTGGCGTCGGTGGGTAGTAGACTAATAGCCATGGATGGACCGAGCAGGAAAGCTGCTCGGTTGCCTCTTGACGAGGGCTTCGATCCTTGGCGTCGGTGGGTAGTAAACTACCAGCCAAGGATGGACCGAGCAGGGAAGCTGCTCGGTTGCCTCTTGACGAGGGCTTCGATCTTTAGCGTAGACGGGTAAGGAGTTACCCACTAAAGATGGACCGAGCAGGGAAGCTGCTCGGTTGCCTCTTGACGAGGGCTTCGATCCCTGGCGTCGGTAGGTAGTAAACTACCATCCAAGGATGGACCGAGCAGGGGAGCTGCTCGGTTATGCCCAGCCTTCCTAGATGTGTGAATACCTAGAAGAGTGACCGTCGCGGGCGGCACATGGCAGAAACGCGTAGGTGAGGCGAGGCGTTCCAAGATCCGCGCCGTTCCGACTTCGATTCATCGAGAAGGACGGGGTACCCGCCACGTGGCAGTACAATGCTGGAAGAATTGAGCGAATCCCAGGATTCGCGTCCACGCGCGCGCAAATTTGGGCTTTTGGGGATTCTGTGGAGGCTATAAATAGAGAAGGAGATGCTAACTTTTCAGCATTGCTTTTTCGAGATGGCCGGGCGTATCTATACGATCGAAGAGATCATTACTCCCGACGACATCTATCTATACGACCAGTCCGTTTCAGAGGAGAAGTACTGGGGAGTGGTCCAGCGCATCAAGGACCACATCGGCCGTCTCCTTCCTCGCCGGTCATCCGTCCTCCAATTGCTGATGTACACAATCAGGAAGAAGTCTCCGGGGTTGTACAACCCTCTCTCCGAAGAGTTGCTAGACGAGACGTTTGACAAGATGCGTACGATCTACGTGCTTGGGCAGCATCAACGGGAGCAGGCTGAAGAGGCAAGGGCTCGTCTGGCGGAGATCTCCAGAGAGTATCACCAGCAGTGCTTCCTTGACCCCGTTCCCCTTCTTTTGTAATTTCAATTTTTATGTAAGGCTGGGGAGCCCACAATACCTATTGATAAATAAAACTCTCCTTTTTGCGATGTTCTATTGTTTCCTTTTTGTCTTCTGGATGCATTTGAGTGTTTTTGCGAAACGAAATCCGTGAGCTTTGAGCCGAGGAAGAGGGAAACACATAGGGGAAGTTCCTTCTTGCTATTAAGAAACTTAGAAAAAATTTACATCGCTTTGTCAATGAAGAAACATGTATCCATAGATATACTTTCAAAGGTACAACTTGAGCTTTTCGGCGTTGTAAGGCCGTGGAAATTTGTGACCCGCAGCGTCTTGTAAGCGATAGGCCCTGCCGGGCAAGACTTCGAAGACGAGGAAGGGGCCGTCCCACTTCGGAGAAAACTTGTGCAACTTTCCCTGATCAACGAACTCGTTCCGCCTTAGGACCAAATCTCCGGTTTTGAAGGCGCGATGCTTGACTCGTGCGTTGTAGTAGCGGGCAGTCTGTTGCTGGTAGGCGGCAGCCCTGATCTGTGCCCGGTCCCGCTTCTCCAGCAAGATGTCCAAATTAGTCCGGAGGGCCGAGGTGTTTGATTCGTCATCGAAGTGCTCGACCCTGTAACTGGGCAGTCCGATCTCTGCTGGGACCATCGCCTCGGTGCCATAGCAGAGGCTGAAGGGGGTCTCTCCAGTAAGGGTCTTCTTTGACGTGCGCGAGGCCCATAAGACCCGGGGTAACTCGTCGACCCAACTGCCCTGTCGTCCCTCCAGGCGAGCTTGAAGACCTCGAATGACATCCCGGTTAGCGACCTCGGCCTGCCCGTTGCACTGGGGGTGCGCGACCGCGGTGAACTTCATTAGTATATGGTATTCGCTCCAGAATCCTTTGACTTTTTCGTTATCGAAATTCGTCCTATGGTCGGTGATGATACACCTCGGGATCCCAAACTGGAATATTATGTTGTTCTACAGGAACTTGATAGTCGTGGCGGCGGCCGGTTTTCTGATGGGGACGGCCTCGATCCACTTCGTAAAGTAGTCCACCGCGACAAGGATGTACTTGTACCCGCTCGTACCAGTAGGGAATTGGCCTATCATGTCCATTCCCCACTGGGCAAACGGCCAGAGGGATGTTATGGTCGTTAGCTAAGTAGCCGGAAGGCGGGGTATGCAGCTCTTGCACTTTCTGACGAGCTTCTGAGCGTCCTGATAGATGGTCGGCCAATAGTATCCTTAGAGGAGTGTCTTCTGGACTAAGGTGTGGGCCCCTTGATGTGCTCCGCCGACCCCTTCATGGATTTCACAGAGGACATAGTCGGCTTCGTGGGGATCGAAGCACCGAAGCAGGGGTTGAGGGAAGGATTTCCTATAGAGGTTCCCTCTACTCCAGACGAAATGGCGGGATTTGGCTCGGAGGCGGCGGGCCTCCCTTCGATCTCCAGGGAGCGTACCCTCTTTCAGGAATTCCACGAGGGACTGCCTCCAATCCCGGCCTTCTTCCCGGGCCGTGTAAACTTGGAGTGACGTCGCTCTATCCTCCACGCTTGGCCGTGGCAAAATCTCGAAGAGGATGTTTCTCTTGTTGTTAGCCGTGCAGAAGGAAGCTAGCTTGCTCTGGGCGTCGGCCTGGGCGTTTAGGTGCCGGGGGATCTGCTCCTCTTGAACTTCGTCGAAGTCCTTCCGTAGTCTTCTTACCTCGGCCAAATATTTTACCATCAGAGGTTCCCGTGCCTCGAAATGGGCGGTCACCTAGCCTACGACCAGGGCGCTGCCGATTCGGATCGTCTTCAGCCCTACTCCAGAGGTGATTCGTAGTCCAGCGAGCAAAGCCTCGTACTCCGCGGCGTTGTTTGAGGCTTTGAGCCCGCGTTTTAAGGAATACTCCATCTTTGCTTCGTTCGGGCCCCGGATGATGGGGCCGGCACCACAGCCTTCCTCGGTTGATGACCCGTCGACGTAAACGACCCAGTCGAGGATGGAGTCGGGCCCCACTTCGATCGAAGGCTAAAATCCGGGGGTCAGCACGGACACTGCCTCTTTGTTAGGGATAGTGCATTCGACGATAAAATCGACCAAGACCTGTGCCTTGATAGTCTGCCTCGGGCGGTACTTGATGTCGAATTAGGATAACTCCCACCTCCACTTCTCCAAACGACCAAAAGACTCGGGGGAGGCGAGAATAGCCCCTAAAGGGTGCTCGGTGAGAATGAGGATGGTGTGTGCCTGGAAGCAGTGCCGTAGTTTCCTTGAGGCCACTATAAGCGCCAGGACAATCTTCTCTATGACTGGGTACCTTGTTTCCGCATCCTTAAAGACATGGCTTACGTAGTAGACCGGCCTCTGGACTCCTTCGACCTCTCGGACGAGCACCAAGCCTGCAGCTTGATCGGACACCGCCAAATATAGCGATAGCTCGTCTCCTTCAACTGGCCGGGTGAGCAGTGAGGGAGTTGCCAGGTGCGTTTTCAATTGTTCGAAAGCGATCTGACACTCCTCCGACCATTCGAATCTTGGGATCTTCCTCAGGGCTTTGAAGAATGGGAGGCACTTTTCCTCGGATCTTGACATGAAACGACTCAGGGCGGCTACCCTCCCTGTGAGCCGCTTGATTTCGACGTTGGTCTTTGGCACGGCCAAGTTGAGGATGGCGCTGATTTTCTCCGGGTTAGCCTCGATTCCTCGGTGGGTAATCATGAATCCGAGGAACTTTCTACTAGTGACCCCGAACGCGCACTTGGCGGGATTCAGCTTCATTTTGTATCTGCGGAGGACGTCGAAAGTCTCGCCAAGATCTTTGGCGTATTCCTCTGACAAGGTCGACTTAACGAGCATGTCGTCAACGTAAACCTCTATGTTCCTCCCGATCTGCGATTTGAACATCCTGTTGACCAAGCGTTGCTATGTAGCCTCGGCGTTTTTGAGGCCGAAGGGCATCACTTTATAGCAGTATACCCCCCGGTCCGTTGTGAATGCGGTGAGTTCTTCGTCTGCAGGATTCATACAGATCCAGTTGTAACCGGAGAAAGCATCCATGAAGCTGAGTAACTCGTGGCCTGCCGAGCTGTCGACGAGCTGATCTATCCGAGAGAGGGGATAGTTGTCTTTCAGGCAGGCCTTGTTGAGATTTGTGAAGTCGATGCACATGCGCCACTTCCCGCTCGCCTTTTTAACCATTACCACATTCGCAAGCCATTCTGAGTAGGCCAAGTTTCGAATGAAGTTGGCTGCGAGCAACCTGTCAACCTCGTCCTCGATCACCTTTTGTTTGGTCGGGGCGAAACTTCGTTTCTTTTGCCTGACGGGTCGGACCGTTGGGTCAACCCCGAGCTTATGTGACATTACTTTAGGGTCGATCCCAGGCATGTCGGCGGGCGCCCAAGCAAACACGTCCGAGTTCTCCCTGAGGAAACGGACAAGGTCGTCGCGTCGGGCCTCTGTTAAGAGCGACCCGATTTGGACGGTTCGTTCATTGTCCCCTTCGACGAGGGGAACCTCCGTTAGCGGCTCCACCGAGGCTCCTCGGATTTCTTTTTGCTCGTCCCGAGTATCCAAGGACCCCCTGAAATCCTCCGTGCCTTCAAGGTCATCGCCTCGCTCCTTGGGCATAGATGTCGCGGTGAAGAAAATTTTAGCGGTTGGCTGGTTCCCGTAGGCCCGGCCTATTCCGTCTTGGTCGAGTGGAAACTTGATCGCGAGGTGGTAGGTCGATATCTGGGCCCGGAGGGAGTTTAGCAACGGGCGTCCCAGGAGGATATTGTAGGCCGATGGAATTCTAGCAACGATGAACTCCACAGGGACGGTACGTGTACAGCCTGCCTCCCCGATGTTAAGTAAGAGGGTGACCACTCCTTCCGCCAGGATGGAGTAGTTAGTAAACCCCGATAGGATGTGGGCGGTCGACCTCAGGTCCGACGAGCTAAGCCCCATACATAGGAAGCAGTCGTAGAAGAGGATGTCTGCCGAACTTCCCGAGTCGACCAGTATCCTTTGAACCTCGTAGCGGTGGACCCGCGCTGTAATCACCAGGGGGTCGTTGTGAGGCAAGGATGTCCCGTGGAGATCCTCGTCGGTAAAAGTGATAGGCTCGGCTACTTTGGCCCTCTTCATGGGCTGGCTGCTTGTCCCTTCGACCGGCAGGAGGCGTCGGATCTCGCCGGCTCTAGGCGCTCCCCCACCCCCACCCCCGCGCTGATACGACCATGATTTGGCCGATGGTCAACTCGCCGGGAGGGGGACGCTGCTCTTTCTCTCGGTCTGCTTGTCGCTTTTCCCGCAAGTATTTTTCCAGGTGCCCTGAGCGAATTAGCTCCTCAATGTAATCTCGGAGCTGTTTGCAGTTTTCGGTAGGGTATCCCTGCGACCTATGGAAAGCGCAATAGGGTCCTCGTGACTGTTTGGCCGCCTTATTGTTGACCGGGGGGTTTGAAGAATCTTTCGCCCTTCGCCTCCTCCAACAGCTCTGTCTGGGAGATGTTGAGTGGAGTATACTCCTGGAACTTCGGGGAGTACGGCTTTGGCCAGTCAATCTTCTTTTTCTCTTCTCTGGCTCTCTTCTTTGGATCGGCCTGATCGGTCCGGGGCAGGTTCGTGTTCACCTCGGACTCAAGCTGGATCTCTCGTTCGGTCCAGGCTTTTACCTCGGCCATGATCTTAGGTTTGCGCTAATGCAAAGGAGCGGAGCCACTCCTTGTGCCTAAGACCCGACCTAAGGGCCGTGATGACCATCTCGTTCGGGTCTCAAGAAGAGCATTGTAGAAGCGGAGGATGTATCCTTTGAAAGACTCCCTGTCCCCGCTCTTTATGGTGAAGAGATGGTCGACGGTCCGCTGCTGCCGCCTGTTCCCGACGAAATGACTGAGGAATTGGGCGGCCAGCTTATCAAACGTAGAGATGGAGCGTGGCGTGAGTCCTCGAAACCAGTCTCGTCCAGAGCGGATGAGAGTAGCGGGGAATGCACGACATTGTGCGACGTCGGAGTTGTCCTGGAAGCTCATCCCTACCGTGAATGCGTCCAAGTAGTATTTCGGGTCGGACTTTCCGTCGAAGAGTGATACCTTTGGAGGCTTGTTTCTGGAAGAGACGTGGACAGCGAGTAGCTCTTCAATGAAGGGCCTCGTAAGCGAGTCGGCGGCATATCTAGCCCCGTCGCTTGAAGGACGACTCTCCCGATTTATACCATCGATCTTTTTTTCGAGGGCATCGAGTCGGTCGTAGTATCCCGAGAATTCGGCATACTCGGATTTATGGCCCCTGCTGCTGGCGACCTGCGCATGGCCGCAGTTCCGGTTCTGTTCGATGAGGTTCTTCAGGTCCCCTGGCGAGGTCGACTACCGTGGTGAGTCCCATCCGAGCGAACCTGTCGAGGGAGAGGGCGCCGGCCATGCCTGGAAGCAGGCGAGCTGACCGACACCTCCTCGGGAGGGACAAGAGCGCGATGAGCCTTAGGGTGGGGCGCTTTTTCATAAGATCTCGGTGTAGAGCTGTGAGGTGCCCAACGGGTCATCGAATTGGTCGCCACGGGAGATCTGTGGCCGCCGGAGATAGCGAGGCAGTGTTCGGATGTGCCGGCGCGGGAAGCGTCTTCTCTCCCTATGTGTCGCTTCTGAGGTGGGGGAGCGGCGACTTGGGGAGCTTGTCCCACCGTTTGGATACGGACAAACGCATCCACGACGGACGCAAGCCGATCTATTCGCGCAGACAGTGCGTGAATGGCGTTCAGGGGAGGAGGGAATCCATCCGCGCCTCCGTTATGGGGAGGACGGTGGCTAGTGCTTGGATCGTCGCGGTAATCACTCGGCATGAGTTCGAGATCGGAAGATCAACTTTCGTTGAGCGGAATTTTCGTTTCCTACAGACGGCGCCAACTGATGGAGGTCTGGATCTCCTTCAGATGTTGTCTTCCGTTGGCCTGTAGCGAGCGTTGATGGGTGGCTGAGATTGGGTTTGAGAGTTGCCTCTTGAAGCGTGTGGATCTCAGTGGGCTTGATTTGGAATGAAGCCGAGCTACCTGCAAGGAAGTCCTGGGGTGGTTGTACCACCGTGGACCCTCCGACGATCAAGTTAGTCGATGTATTTGGGCAGAGTAGCGGCCTATTGGATAATAATTGTCTTATATGAGTCGTCTGACAGGGGGTTTATATAGTGGCAGCCATGGGCTGGCGGGCGCTAGATTTACGCCGGCCGTTACGTCCTTGGAGCCGCGCCTACGCGAATGGCGGGATCCTCCATTAATGGCGAGATACGGCCTTTAACGGGGGAACGCGATGGCGTGGGACGTGGGATCGTGGGGCGGCGGATATCTCGCGTATGGCGAGACTCGCGGGGCCATGTCCGGGACGCTGATGATCTGCGCTCTGGGTCGGTCGATAAGACCGAGGAAGCTGAGCTCGGCGGGAGGCTCGGAGACGAGCGGGAAGCCGAGCAAGCTTGGTTCTGTGATAGCTCGGGAGCGAACTGGGAGGGCTAAGGAAGCTCAGCGTGCAGGAGGACTCGGAGGCGAGCAAATGGTTATTTGTAAGACGGGCATAGTAGGGGTCTGGTAGGCCACCGAGAGTCGGGAACATCCTCGGGAGAAAGGCCCGAGGCACGGCTTCAACGTACCGTTCTTACTCTTTTCTCGTAAGCCTTGGACACATCATCTACCATGTGTCGTGATATGGAAAGTTCTCAGTATTGAGCATCTTCACAAAAACTCACCCAGAAAAGAACAATAAATCGAAATGAACTAACAATTGAGATGAAAGTTCAGAATTCCCAGCGCCCTGACAAGAGCCTTCTCCCAACCTCGAACGAAAGGAGCACATCGACCGTCGCATAACTCACCTGGCCCATCATCAAAAACCTAGCTCGTTAAAATCATATTCCAATGAATCAAGAAAACCAAAATTTCTAGATGAATTTTTTTTTTGGGAGACTCACTTGCTCCATTGTCAACATCGCATCATCCCACCGGCTCAGCCGCACGCTTCGATCTCTCTCCAAATGAATCCCCATCACGCGCCTCACCAGGCTGACGTGGATGAGGAGAGTGGTGGAGATCCAGGCGCCGGCGCCGGTGGTGCGGATGTTGTCGCCGGTGGGTGAAGGTCGAGTTGCGGAGGCGGAAGATTTGGGTCGCCATCGATGAGATGAGAGAGAGAGAGACTTGATTCTTGAAGAAAGGGGATCGAATGGTTTCTTGGTTGGTTTAAATAGTGTTTGATTTTCTCTCTCGAATGATGATCTGTTTGATTTTTGAAAGAAGAAACAATTACGGGGGATAATGTTTTATAAATTGGATTTTCTGTATAGGAACCGGAAAGATTAATATTTATAAATACAACCCAAAAATGATTAATTAACTAAACAGCCCCTGCAGTTAAAACCAACAGCCAATACGGTTAAAACTTATACCGGAAGTCAAAAAGTCCCCGGCCCCAAAACTCTCGTCAATGCCCCTGCTGTCAAACCCCCTCTCCCCTCTCCGCATAGTTTCTGGATGATGTATTTTCTTATATAACCAAACTGCTCTTGAGCCATGTTAGCAATTAGTGCTGCAACGTATATACCTATGATAGAACATGACAAAAACTGCAATATCTACCGTGTTTCTTGAAATATCTACACAATTTCTTGAGATGTCAACACAGTTTCTTAATATTTCTATCCAATTTTCATCAAATTAACAGCATTTAATAATCTGCCCTACCTTCCCTATCTTTCCATCCAAAAGTTGGTAGATATCTCACAATTTCATATTCTGATGAGAGTTTGACGGGCGGGTGCTTTTGACAGCGGAATAAATGCCAGATGTTCTAACAACATACCCTCTTAGGAGGGGTTTCTTGCTTTAAGACAACATGACTGCCCAACCCAATGAAAATAAGTAGCTGCCTCTTCTTCTCCTCAAGCAGCTATAACAGCTCAGGGTGTTCAGTGGAATGAGGGATTGCTAGAGCTTCACTTAGGGCTACCATTTCAGAGCTTTTTGGCCAAACCATCATTTCAGAGCCAAGAGCACAACCTTGATGATTTCCATGCTATATCTCATCTCACATGTGGATTTCACATGTTTAGACCATTTGCTTCTAGACGCATTACAAGTTAGTTACTATCATGTAGAACCAGCTTCAGCAGAAATAAAATAAAAAATTTAAAGTAAAAAAGTTGCTCAGCAAAAAGATTACCTCAACTGTAAACTCCAAATAAGAAAGTGTAAACTAAAAAAGAACAAAATTTACATCTGACATATCATTGGTCATGAGCCAATACTGAGTAATCATGATTACATGCTACAAAAAAACTAACAAATACAAATCTAATCACAACTGTGCATCATTCAATTTGTGGGGGTGGGGGGGTGGAGAAAGAATAAATGGCAAGGTAAAAAATGTTAATTCGTACAAACAATGATCAGTGAGTTGTACCAGCATTCAAATCAACAGTCACCTCCGGTGGTGGTTTTATGTACTTTCCGATGGTTTTCTGGCGAGCCCGCTGCCTAATTCTTTGAATCTTATCTTTACTATGTTGTTTTCTTTTTTCCTTTTGTTGGGTGTGCATGTTCCGCTCCCTTTCGTATATTCCTTGATAGAATACCTCGCCGGTCCAGGGCCAGAGCCATCGCTTTTTCGGATGGTCAGAATCCCACTCTTCTGCCAAATCCTCGTCCAGGCTTTTTAGTGTGGCGTATGCGAACCATTTAATCCACATTTGACCTCTCCTGCTTTTTAACCTGTGGTGTTCTTGCATCGCTCCTGTTTCAGGGTTTATATATATCATACGGCGTGCGCTGTGATATGCCCATACATTAACGAGAAGCTCGAGCACGCGTGAATAGCAATGGCGATCCTGAAGTATTCAGAATGGTTATGTATATTTCAGAAAAGTTGGTCGCATGATGAAAATATGGCATATAATGTATTGAATAAGGATAAAGGAGTCGAATAAAAATATATTAAGTTTAAAGTCCCTACCACTGCACCAAACTCCAAAGTCCTAGTGAGTCAAGGGATATATATTGGCAGTATGTCATTGCACCAAACTTCAGAAGTTATCACGAGTTAAAGGATGTAATTATTATATTCAAATAATTAGCACATATTAAAAATCCTTGATATAGATAATTCCAATGTGGTTAATATAGTGTTTGGTAATCATACTTATTGATTAATGTTATATTGACCTTGCAATGATCTATTCTTAATGCCATTATGATTCCTGTTTTTGTTGGAATCTATAACTCATACTTCCAGTTAGGGGCAAATCCACTTGGGGGAGTGAGGGCGTTCGTACCCCTGCAAAAAAATATAAAAAAAGACCACTACCGGTTTGTATGTGAGTGTGAAAAAAAGACCACTATCAGTTTGGGTTCATGCCTGGACGATCGACGACAGAGGCTATTCATTTGCTTCGTCAACTTGTCGAACGTTTTCGAGAGAGGAGAAGAGATTTACATATGATATTTATTGATTTAGAGAAAGCGTACGACAAGATACCTAGAGAGGTATTATGGGGGACAATAATGAAGAAGGGGGTCCCCGTCAAGTATATTGACATAATCAAGGATATGTATGATGGAGTAGTGGCAAATGTCAAAACTTGCGGCCTAACGAGTAATTTTCCGATTACAATTGGTTTACATCAAGGATCTGCATTAAGTCTATTTCTGTTTACCATCGTGATGGATAAACTTACTAGAACTATCCAAGATGAGGTTGGTGTATGCTATTCGCTGATGATATTGTTCTAGTAAATGAAACGAAAGCAGGAGTTAATGCCAAATTGGAATTATGGAGACACATTGAAATCTCGGGGGTTCAGATTGAGCAGGTCCAAAACAGCATACATGCATTGCAAATTTAGTAAACAGAGAAGTCAAAACCATATTGGTATAACATTGGAAGGGCAAGAGATATCACCGAGCGATCAGTTTAGATATCTAGGTTCCATCATCCAAAAGGATGGGGAGATCGATAGTGAAATCAAAGGATCCAAGCTGGTTGGTTGAAATGGAGGAGTGTAACAGGGATTTTGTGTGATCGTAACTTTCCGTTAAAATTGAAAGGCAAGTTTTATCGGAGCGCTATTCGGCCTGCCTTATTATATGGTACAGAATGCTGGGCTCCTAAGAAGCATCATACACAGAAGATGCACATAGCGGAGATGCGCATGCTTCGTTGGATGTGCGGTAACATTAGAAAAGATAAGGTGCGAAATGAGGATATTCGTGCAAAAATTGGTGTTGCACCTGTGGAGGAGAAGATGCGGGAAAACCGGCTATGATGGTTTGGTCATGTGCGATGCAGACCTATAGAAGCACCAGTTCGACGAATAGATACTCTCGATATGGGCAATGGCAAAAGGGCAAAAGGAAGACCGAAGAAAACATGGATGGAGGTAATACGAAACGATATGGTTGCCAAAGGCCTCAATGAAAGTATATTGTTCAATAGGAGTGAGTGGAGGCGGAGGATTCATGTGCCAGACCCGGCGTGATTCTCATGTTGGTTCATGCAGCCTACCCCATATGCTTGGGATAAAAGACTCAGTTGTTGTTGTTGTTTAATATGTTTGTTCCGTACAATAATAATAGAGAAAGTTAAAGTTTAGCCCCATTGGTAGTATAGCTATTTCCCACACAAGGTCTTAGGTTCAATTCCCAACAACAACATTTTTACTCCGGGGATTTTATTCCAAAGGATTTATTGGTTCAAGTGGTAGTATGGATATAAGTATGGTTTTTCTTACTCTCTATGTTTCTGTTTACCAGTCCTTTTTTGCTCTTTAATTATTTTTTTCCAAACTATTAGGCCCTTCAGAATATCAAAATGCATGTTTTACTACATGCTTCTCAAACCAATGCACTTTATATATGAAGTCCCAAATTTATCCCTAACTGGGTGAAAAAATAAAGATTATCATAGAGTTGAATTCGGAATTTCACATTTATGACATTTTAGATTATAGAGCAATTATACTCTTCTTAATAAGTGTGCAAAAAAGGCGGCCGCATGGGGCGGGGGGCTAGAAATAAGGAAATCTATGATCAAATTAATAAGTTTGTGGTTATTAATCTTATTATATTCAGACCTCTTAATAGAATCTTGTGAAGTACTAAAGTGTGGAGTGCAACCCCACCCCCCACCCCCCAAAAAAAGGTTTGCCTCTGTTTACAGTGACTATAATTCGCAATGTTCTGTTAAACAAGGCCATGAAGACAAGGCCTGTATATGAAAATAGTGTTGTCACTGGCAAGAAAAAGAAAATTAGGACGCATGCTGCTTGATTGTGCTCTTCAAGATTCTTATAAGAAGTGCGTTGTACAGTATGGGTTACGAGGAAATAGTTTCCTACAGGCATATTTCGGGACAAATGGAGCAGTTCAAAGAAAGCAATACCTTAGATAAACTCAAATAGCAGTAACCACTTTGATGGTGTTCGTCATACATCTGAGCATCCATGGCATCTACAAACATCCTGAAACATGGTAACCTAAGGTGAGCAAGTTGAAATATACAAACTGACATCATACAATATGATACTTGCAAGCTGATCTTAGGAACCATTCGATATCTTAAAGAAAAGCTAGCTAGCATTTTGTATTCCAAAAGAATGGAATTGGCACCCAGTGGTTCTGGCCCAAAATAGGATAATCGCCAACCCTTCTCTTGCAATGATACAAAACTCTAAATTAAGATGCGTACAAAGAAAAACTGGCTAAATTCTACAAATCGACCTTATTAATGATTTCACTCGAATAGCAAAAGAATATAGATTTGTTCATGGACCTATCAACTACCTGAATATGTGAAGTTGGGAGTCTGCAACGCTGCAGCTTTATGCTAAGCAAACAAGTGTATATATGGCATTTGGGTCATGCATGAGCAAATTCGGACTATTGCTTAAGGAATTAAGTACATAATCCCAGCATACCTTGAGAACATGACAAACTCGAGGAAAGACCTTGTGGGCAGTACCCAACTATGCATGACAGACCAGGAATCTCCATCTTTCGGCATTTTTGGCAATGAATCCCAGTTATGTTGCAGGCTTACCCCATACATCCTATGGAGCGCCTCAGAAACAACAAGCCTTCAAACGGTCAAAAGCACAAATAAGATATTTAATAAATCTGTGAAGCATACTTCAAAATTAAATATTTCTAAAAACCAACAAGGCCAAGTTCCCTCGAGCATTATTTCATCCGATTTAATGACACTCGAACACAAAAACAGACTCTTGGTTGCTTAAACAAATATCACTTATTCACTATGTCTTCATGTTAAGCTATATTGTGAAGTAATTTATAAACTAGTTCCCGTAATTGTACAGAGATGGGTTTCTATCTAAGAAACTGTTTAGCTACTCAAACCTTGATCAGCTAGTTTCAAGAATCAAAGCTTCTGAATATATAACGGAAGCACTTCACTACCATACTAACCATGAAAAAGAATCCCAAGAAAACATTATATTATTGAAATAACCTTCCCTCAAACAAACACCAAGAGATGCAGCAAGGCATGCCTTTCAGGATCCAAATTTGTGCCTCTAAACTTGTTCTTCCTTTAATCCCTTTTATTTGTGACATAACTTAATGAACTTATATATGACTAGAGTTTGCATGTGCGATGCACATGGTATTATAAAAGTGTGGATAGTTATTTTTAAGAGCATAATATGTTGTGCTTACTATTTCTTGATTATTTGGAAAACCTATTGTGTAATTTTGCAAGTAATTGGCTAAAATTAAATTAGTATGGTGATGAGGTAGCAACCTAATTGAATTTCTTTAATTGCCTTTAATCAAGTGGATCCATTAAGTGTTAGAAATTCAATTTAGTAACCCCTCTCCTCTTCTAGTTAAAATAGTAGAGATGATGATCATAAACAAATTTGTATATAAATTTGTATGTAAATAAGACATTTATGTGTGTTATTATGCATGAAAATAACGGTGAGAGAGGGGGCGTTCCTTATTTTAGAATGTGTGTGTGTGCGTGCACGCGCGCACGCAAAGTAGATTTCCATGGTACTAAGAAATTTTAAAGGAGATGTTGTCTCTGCTACTGGAATTTTTTATGGCAAAGGTGAAGTGTTACAAGCTGAAGGCAGGGCACTACTTGATGGCTTACTTCAATGCTACCATATGAATCTGAGAAATATTATAGTAGAAACTGACTCCAAAGTGCTCACAGATTGTGTAAATGGCAAAGGTGCTATCCCTTGGAGACTGAAGTTTATTGTTAAAGCTATTCAAAGTCTATTGCAGAGCTTAAATGCAGGGGTTCATCATATTTTCAGGGAAGGCAACAGATTTGCAGGTTTTATTGCCAAAGAAGCCGTACAAGATCAATGCTCCCTATCTTATTCTCATTTTAATATCCCAAGTGCTTTACAAAGATTAGCCAATTTAGATTTATCTGATCTACCTTACCTCAGAGTTTCCTTGCTTAAAACTTAGTATTAGTAAGCCTGTTGCTTTGGATAGTTTGGTTTTATGTATAGGAGATAACTTTGTAGCTGTGAATGCAGGTTGTAACGACTTTTGAGCAATAAAAGTTAAGGTCCAGTTTGGGACCTGTATTCAGAAAGAAAGAAAAAGTAGATTTCCATGGGATCTTACTTCTAGAAGATTTTTAGAGAGATAAGGAGAGGGCATTCCTAATTTTAGTGTGTATGAATAGATATGTGTATGCAAATTAGATTTTTGCCGGGTTCTATATCTAAGGGCACTCATTTTTTCCAACTTTTTCACTCTAATATCTCTTTGACCATGTTGGTCTCATTTGCAACCTTTCAAAAAAAAAAATTAACTCAACCATGCATTATGTTGAGATATGTTGATAACATAATCCCACATTGGAAAAACCATAAGAGGCACATGGGTATAAAATATAAGATGGTACAAACCTTCTTAAGGCTCGAGTCTTATTAGATGGAACCCGCTTATTTTGAAAGCCCGTGTGTGCCCTCATATATATAAATAACTATAATCGCCCCCCTCGTTCGTAGACATTTAAATTTAATATGATATTAAAGCTATGTTGATTAACATTCGTGGATTTGTACTTTAATAACACCTTTGATTAACATTCGTGGATTTGTACTTTAATAACACATGAGAGAGCCGTTTACATGCCCTTGATAGACTAGCCTTATTGTGTGTCGTTGCACCTTTGAGAAAGTCGTCTACTTGCCTAGCCTCTATATGTGTTTGTGTACGATCCATGTGACAACCACCTTGCACGTAAGGGGGAGTGTTGAGATATGCGGATAACGTAGTCTCACAGTGAAAAAACCATAAGAGGTACATGGGTATAAAAAATAAGATGGGACAAACCTCTATAAGACTCGAGTGTTATTGGATAGAACCCGCTTATATTGAAAGCTTGTGTGTGCCCTCATATAAATAAATAAATATAATCGGTCCCCCTCGTTCGTGAACAATTAAATTTAATACTCCCTCCATCCCTTTTTACTTGTCATTTTAGATGAATACACACCGGTTAAGGAAAACATCATTACTTTCTTAATATCAGCAATTAATCTACTGCCACGTCACCACTAAAAAAATCATACCATTTCTGCCCTCGACTATTAAAGAAAGCACCATCATTTTTCTAATATCAGCAATTAATTTTCTAGGTTATTTTTGGTAATGTATCGTTTATTGATATCTTTATCATTAACGATTTCCTCGTTGTTCCAAAAACATCAAGTAAAATGGACACTTTTCTCTCTCCAAAATGACACGTAAAAAGGGACAGAGGATGTACATTAAAAGAAAAGGTAAGCATTTAATGTATATCCCTATCCCAAACTATCCAAACATGCACAAGTTAAAAATCCCCTAGAAATTTAATTTAAAGGAATGCATATGAATTCTGAGATTTATTTATCCAAAATAAAATTCCTAGAATTATTTTACTAACCATCCAAACATGGTCTAAACCTTTTCCATACCCAAGGACAGACGTACATAGTGTGGCAGTGGGGCCCACGTTTTGTCTTTTGTGAGCATCAATGCATATCCTAGAACTTTATGGTTCCCATTAACATTGATGTGGTCCTATTATTTTTACAACATTGTTTCGTGCGCATTTCAGCTGGCCATAGGTTGACATGTCACAAAATTCAAAGATTCATTTGAACCATGACTTACAAGAGATTTGCAATTTATAATAGGAGTGATAACTGTCTCCTAGTGGCCTCACATTTATTTATAGCCAAATATTCCACCACTCCCCATCATGGGAAATCAACATATAGATAGCGCATGAAAGACAACTCGTACAAGGAGAGATACATGATGTATATACATGATTATATCCAGGATCTTTTTGCTCCCAGTTCTGTCATACAATACCGGTAACCACTA
This sequence comes from Agapanthus africanus, assembly GCA_030015575.1. Classification (NCBI taxonomy): domain Eukaryota; kingdom Viridiplantae; phylum Streptophyta; class Magnoliopsida; order Asparagales; family Amaryllidaceae; genus Agapanthus; species Agapanthus africanus. The sequence goes on along the minus strand of CM057342.1, from coordinate 747,769,470 downwards.
TCACCCAAAAATATGTCCAAGCCAAGATCATCAATCTCCTCAAATTCATTAAAATGATTTTTGTTTGATGATACAGAATAGCATCGAGCATCATTGAATCAGAAAAAAGGCAAAAAAGAAGTTTGTCTGACCTGCAATTTCCAGCGTTAATGGTATCACAGAAAGACCAAAAATCTTGTTGGAGTAGGTTTCTTGGATCCTTGTCCATGCGAACCCAAAAGTAAAGGGTATCCCCATGCCTTTTCCCTTGGATGGCCTCTAAGAGTGCAGCCTCAGCCCTCTTTGATAGGCTTTCCTGCAATTGGCGGAATAAGAGGCAGACTCAAGAATTTTGTTCATAATAAAGTTTCAAAGAGATGCTTAACCATATTATGTATTTAAGTCATCACACAATTTAATAACTAAACAAAAAATTACACATTCTAGACTCTCTATGAATTTAGAAAATAAGGTTTTATTCAAAAGTTTCTAGTTTTTCTTTAAGTTTTCGGTGTGGCACCAAGCTTCCATTTTTTTGATATAAAAAAAGAGATAAAAATATCAAAAATAATAATGAGCAGTGGGATTTGAACCCATGACCTGTTTTGGAATAGCATGTACTACCACTTGAACTTTATGCTCTTAAGAAATGTTTTTGTAGTAAACGTATATAACATAAATTCAAAATTATCAGAAAATTATTGCAACCAATAAGGCTTTATTTCCAAAATTTCAGAGGGGCAAGTGCCATTGCGCCCCTTCACTGCTGGCTTTGGGTCCGCCGCTGGGTGGAATACAGTTACCAAGAAACAGGTTCAACGTAGATTTTTGTCATGAAAGGTATGCCAAATATTACCTTTCTTGCCACTGCTCTCCAAGACTGAAACCCAATCCAAGCATTCTTGTGTATGCGATCTATTCCATTAGCTAAAGCGAAAAAAGCTCCATATTCACCTAGCGCATCTCGGTAATATGCATCAGAAAGGCGTGGAAGCCGAGAAGAAGCATCTATATCATCTGCTCCAGGTCTTCGGCCCTTGGAAGACTACAATTAGACATGTTGACAAACAAGTATCAGAATGGATTTCCCTGAGCTAGTAATTAGACAAATAAATTGCATGAAGAAATATTATAGATATATTTAATGATATGTTGTCTCATATGCTCTAGCAGGAAATAGGTAAAACCTGGCAAATTAAGCTTTCAGTGTGGTGGAAAAGTACAAAATAATATAAGAAAGGTTTGCCCATGTATCAGGCAGATCATGGACCATCAACTTTGTCTCTGATTATTTGATAGTGATATAGTTTGAAAATTTTAACAGTAACAGCAACAATAATCAGATAATATTTGCAAAAATAATTTCAGAGGCATACATGCTTTATCTAATGATAGATCTCCCATGGTATTGGTAACTATTGCTAACTTACCAAACCAATCCCCCGATAGAGCGATGTATTATGCAGAAAGGGCCAGGTCCCTTCCCCAAAATAAGGTTCATATATACATAAAGGTTGACCCGTCCGCTCAAGTTCCCTGTCATCTCTTTCATGTAATTCATTTCTAGCCCTGTCAGCTTTTTTGGCATTTCGGTACACTTCCTCCCAGGATCCATGAGGTTGGTCCATTCTATCCTTCAACTATATCAGGTTTCACACGTAACAAGATATCATATAACCATTTGAAAAAAGAAATCAGTTCTGAATAATCCGAAAAATGTAAGAACTTGCTCACCTCTTGTTCTTCTAGTCGCTTTTTTGCGTTCACCGTCTCAATCATTTTTTCTTCCTCCCAAGCTATCAGGGAGAAAGATTCATCCATCTTGAAGGTAAAATTAGCAGAATCTTCATTATGTGTACGATTCCACAGCTCCTCAATCTTGTCCAATATTCCATAACTCGCAGAAGCTCTATTCAGATTGTTTACATCCGTTAAATTTTCAAATAAATGCCACTGCCATTCATCTTTCAAACTAGAAGAGATATTTGCAGCAGCTGTTGGAACAGCAAATTCTGATGGTAGTTTGATAACATTTTCCAGTAAGGATGCATAACTGTGAATTGTATCGGAAACCATTAGGTTTTTGGCACACTCTTTGCCAACGGATGCGATCGTCTGGGCTAAAGGAGATAGCTCCCCTCTTGACATTACTTGAAATAAAATCTGTTTCAACATACCAACATCTTTCTTCGAGTAAAGAATTCCATTTACCTTATCCTGAACCTAAAAGTCATATACAGATTAGTCAATTTCCTTGCAACATGTGAGAGATCCAGATAAGAGACTTGGAGGTAAACAGAATATTCATAACTAGTCTACACTAACGTACATATTTTTTTATCATGTCCAGATCAGGAGCAACAACCAGTTTCCCAAGATTCATAGCTTGCAATAAAATTGGTGGAAAAGACTGCTCCTCGAGAAATGATCCATATATTACGAGGTTAGCTACATCAAGGAAATTAATATCATCTGTATCTCTAGAAATCAGCTGCACGCTTTCTCCTGGATAACCAAAGTTTAAAGCAATGGCCTATAATAATAAAAATAAAATCAAAATTAACTATTTGAGTAAGAGAAATGATTTTTTTTTTAAATTATATAAAAAAGGGCACTGCAAAAATATGCCAACACCAAAAAAACTATATTAAAAAGGTTAAATTTGATATTATTCTGAATAAAAGATAATATGACAACCTCCAGAGCCGTCTTGTATGAATCAGATGAATTCCCACTTAAAATTCCAACTTTCAACTGAGTATAAGAAGTGTCCTCAGAAGTTGGCTCTTTGAAGACAGGTGCTAATGCTTGCAAGACAAGTGCATACTCCAACCACATGCCACTATATGAAAATTGACTGCCAATAATAGCAATGACAAAATCCTCAGATCTGTAACCCATCTTAACTCGTAAATCATGCCCATTCTGCAGGGAAAATAAACTATTTGCTCTCCATGCTTCAGTAGCAGAACTTGGAATAACGAAATAATTGCCTGCATCAAATGCTGAATACATCATCTGCATCATGAAAGAGAATTAAGCTTTCTTAGAACTAACAAATCACAACTTTGCCTCAATTTCTACATTTTAAAAAAACAGAAACTGCTTAAGCATAAAAAAACCATGTTACCGGCAATGAATGAGTAGGAAATACAATGACAGTTGCTCTGTTAAAAATTTGTTTCCAATCACTGATAAGCAGACTTTGACCATTTGCAGCATATTTACTTAAACGAAGAGCTAGATCCTTTTCATGTATGCTCCATATAATTGGGATAGATTTGAAAGGCTCCTGCAAAAGACTGTAGAATTGAATTAATATTCTCTTTTGGACGGTGTTAACAGATGAGATATTGAGATGTAGATAGTAAGTGCATCATCACAACAGGAATTTAGGTCCATGAGTACAATATCTCCTAAACAAATTCACTGGTCCCACTCACGAAAATAGGCAGGCAACTTAAATGATAATCACTCTATGTCATAGGCAGAAAGAATCTGTATTTAAGTAACTGCTATGACACAACAATATTCAAACTAGTACAGTATCTCCTAAACAAATTCACTGGTCCCACTCACGATAATAGGCAGGCAACTTAAATGCTAATCTCTCTCTGTCATAGGCAGAAAGAATCTGTATTCTAGTAGCTGCTATGACACAACAATATTCAAACTAGTACGATACTGTAACATTTCCAAAATAATAAAATATTATTTTCGGGAATTTTTATAATTTAATATTATTTTAATGAATATTTTAATATTCGGGTGTAATTAAATACAAATAAATGGGGAAAAATTTTGGAAAATTTTAGAAAATTCTAAAATAGGGTATTTTATGGAATTATGCCATTTTAAAGTTTTTAAGACTAGTTATATGCTAAATTAGTGTTAATCGCGATTAAAAATCGCTAATTGGATTTTTAGCATTTTTGTGCAAAAATGTGCACATATCTTTTTTTTTGACACTTGTTACACTTGTGTTACATTTCTTTTGACATGGTTTTCTTTTGGATGCACTATTAGGGTGAGAAGGTTAAGAAAAAGGAAAAGAAAAGAGAAAGAAAAAGTAGGTATGATGAGAGAGAGAAAGGGGCAAGTCAACCTCCACCTTTTGAGCCATACCCCATCATTCCCTTCTCATTTTCTCTCCCCTCTCCCTTGTTGCTGCTGCTGCCCTCTTCCCTCACTCTCCCTCTTCACTAAAACCCTAGATCCACCATGAAAATAAATCCAAAACCCCATTCCCACTTCACAAAACTTAATCCCAAGCCCACTAGCTACCCTTTGACCTAGCAAGATTTGGATTTGGAGGACTTTGAGCAACTCAAGAATTTTCTTGAGTTGCCAAAGGAGGTAATTTCTGCACCTATTAGCGTAATATCCCATTTCTATTGCATCTAATCTAATGTCATATCGATATTGTGTTGTTTGTGGATATTGGAGAATTCAAGTTAGGGTTTAGGGAAAAACTGAAATTTTAGATGAAATTGAGGCTTGTTGAGACCCTAGAAACCCTGGTGTAATGCTAAGTTTGAACCCAAACCTGAACTTGAGAACAGAATACGGAATTACGGAATCGATATCGGGGAAAACAGGAAATCTGGGGCTGTTATGTGGAATCTGCTATCACCCCGAGATCCCAAAAATGAAACTGAGTTGAAAGTGAGATGTTCAGGCACCATAGAACCAACACCCCAAACCCTAGCCCCCAACTCCAAACTGAGGCCGCCGGTTTTCCCATTCTGGCCGCAATTTGCGGCCAGAGCAGAGGGGATTTGCCTCGAAATTCGTGCATGGCCCCATTTCCTCTATTCTTGGCCCTGGGTATATCTAGTTTTGACAGATTCCATCTAGGGTGAAATCTGGGATGATTTTTCCTATGTTGGTGCATGATTTGAGACTTGTTATAGCATGGATTTTGGTGATTCGTTCCTGTCGGGTGGCGTTTGGACGTCAACGACGAGTGGATATTGATCGTGTTTACATGCGAGTCGATAGGTTTTTACCTATGCGGGTAGCGTGTGCTATTTTGGTTTCCGATGTGATTTTCATGTGCTTTAGCGTTATGATATACTTGTAGGTACCCTACGAGATGTTGAGGCAAAGAGGATGAAGATGGCGACATCGGCACCGACACATGAAAAGCAAGGTGAGTAGATTTATATCTACGGGGAGAAGTCGGGTGGATGGCGTATAGCACCCCCGCAGTCCGTAGTGATGTATACGAATACGTATACACACGTATATTTATTATGTGTTGTTTAGGATCATTGTTAGCAATAATGATATTATTGATGATAAGAATATATGGTTTTAGTATAGTGCGAACCCTAGAGTAGTGGTTGCACTCACACATATACTTACACACATTCTTGCATTCATTCTTTCATTTGATGGTGCGTATATCTACACATGGGTATGGGACTATGTGTTCATATACGGGTTGGTGATGATACGTGGGTTTGAGATGATACTTGATGTGAGGCCGTGAGATCGGCGATGTGACATAGTTACCTGTGAGGTGCGATATGATAGTTTTAGCGGGCCTTTGGACATGTGCTTTACCCGCATTCATATTTTTATAGATGGTGTCGATTGGTACTAGACTTAGAGTAGTACCCCAGATTGTGCGATCTGATGATAGTGATACCTGATGTGTGATGAGATAGTGTAATATTGACCCCTACCCAGCTATTGGGATGCCGTACGACGATCTACCGTACGAGTCGATATTGATGATAGATCCGCACTCATGACTCGAGGATATCTTACGATATGTTATTAAGGCGAGATCACCGACTATCATATCTATATATTTTGACTCAGATTAGGGGGTTTCATACCCCTCCTGTCTAGATTATTTAGTAGACAGTAGACTGGACCGAGTCATACCTATTTCAAAACTAACGAATCGGGGATATTTTAAAGATAAGCAGAAGGGTTATACGGATATTTTCAAATGATGCATCTTTTCTTAAAACGCCGTAGCCCTTATTTTACCAAAAGCCCTGATTCGTCTTATTTCAAAAGGCAAGGTTGCATGACATATCTATTGGGGCAGGTTCTGTACTTTTGCGTTGATTATTCGTTTCCGCATATTTCTGCTATTTGCATTGCATCGCTTGCACTGTGGTTATATTTCAGTCATGCTGCTAGGACACCAGCACCATTATCGATGATGCATATGTTCCACGTACACTTGTTGCCGGCTCACACACTCATCATCGATAATTGCCATGCCACTACACTGTAGTACTATTGCATTCAGTATATGATCCTTGTGTGATGTGATGATATGCATACTTTCCTTTATATGTCGCATACTTCATGCTTTAATTATACGCATTGAGATATGTTGTTTCTATGATATTTCTGGATTTGGGAACCGTGGGTGTTTCAAAAGAGAATATGCCATTGCTTTAAAAACCCGGTTACCCTTGATATGATATTTCAGTGCGTCCACCATGTGTTTTCTCGGTGCTGAGAGCGACATGTGAAACCCGAATCGAGGCGTGGACGAGCCGATTGCGGGTACATGGTGGACCCGGTATGGTTCCCCTCGGCAAGATGATCGATGAGCTTTGCCGATTGAGCCTGGAGGCGGGCGAGTACCTACCGGTGATTGGTTGGACCTGGCGGTTATCCGGAGGATACCGACCAGAGTCGATAGATGGTTTGGGCATACTGCCGGGGCCGAGGGCCGATACCGCAGACGGAGCCCGCGGGCCGATCCGGACTGACAGAGCCCGATATATGAGGATTTACGTGCCGATGCTGGGCACAGTTTTCATGATGTTTTCGGGTGTCGATGCTGGGCACCCTGGTTCCATGATTTTGACGTGTCGCGAGGGACACAGATGGTTATATCCTCATATTATTTCCCATGCACATGATTTATGATATTTACATGCATGGTGGTTATTGTCAGTGGGTGACGAGTGGACGGGATCCACGTGTGTGCAGATTTGATTACATTGATTATACCTCACTTTCATGACCTGCTATTACCTGAGGCACTAGCACGAGCACTACACTCATGTATAGAGATTACATTGCCAGTTTAGCATGTTTCAGCTTTATTCATATTGAGGTTTACTTATATCTGATCGTATTGACCTAGGATGGGTCATGCATTCGATCTCTGCTTGTAGATATCTTTCTATTCACGAGTTGGCAACTCACCCCCGTTGTGCCCCAGTTCTTGCAGGTTTGCCGTACAGATTCCATAGCGGCATTTCTGGCACACTGCTTCCTTTTGGGTGACTTGCTTGGATAGGTGGGTTCTTTTGTATCAGAACCGCTATTGTACTTGTATTATTCCTTGTATCTAGAATTTCCATCAACCAAAACTTGTATACTGTTTCAGACTTAGATAACAATGTTGTATTATTTCGACCTTAGAGTCGCGCTTGTAGTATTGCGGTTTTCTGGCTGTTTTGAGTTTCTTTTCAGTTTAGATCCTCGCCCTTTGGCGTTGTATATTATTATTGCTTGTGTGGTTGTGACCGTCGATTGACGAAGAGCTAGCTCCCGCTTGGGGATGCCTTTTATCATGTTATATATATTATTTTTGTTGTACCCCGTTCGGGGCCAGTTTTTACAAAGGAAACTCTGCCGAAATTTTCAGGAAAAATTTCACATTTTAAAAATTCATATTCGGCTTAGTTATTTAAAAACTTGATTTTCAAACATGTTTTCCTTATCTCTTAAACTAGTTTTTCCTTATTTACTCCTTAAATGGTTTTAGATTTCTGGGTTTTTGGCTTACTTGGATCAGATGGAGTCCTGTAGACTTCATAGGATTCAAGGGCCAGTCACGTGCTCTTTCGGGTCGTGACAGATACCTAGTCCCATTTATTACAAGTTTGCCTGATGGCGGAATTTGAGGCTTTCTATGTGACATAAATAATGTTTTTTGTTTGCAAGCCTTCCTAATCATGCTATCCTAGACCATGATTAGACTACAGTATCTTTCAACCAATAAAGACTCATTAAGCAATTAAAAAGGCCATGAATTTTTTCATGAAAGGTGTTAGTGCTAAACAATTTATACCTCATTTCCTATGGTTAACTTATTGTTGTCATACCTATAACGACAGAAAGCATCACTTTATATCCATTCCTATTAGCAAGAAACAGGTCAATGAAAAATATTTTCTAAGTGTGCTTCAATAGGCATGGGAGCCATTTGTAGAAGGTTTAAACACACTCCTTTTGACCGCCATTTTCTTTTTATACCATCAACAACAATCCTCATTGCTGGAGTCCTGTATGGAGATCACTTGCATTGACAAATTAACATTTTTTCATGAAAGGTGTTCGTGCTAAACAATTTGTACCTCATTTCCTATGGTTAGCTTATTGTTGACATACCTACAACGACAGAAAGTATCACTTTATATCCATTCCTATTAGCAAGAAACAGGGTGAAGAAAAAGGTTTTCAAGTGAGCTTCAATTGACATGGGAGCTATTTGTAGAAGGTTCAAGCACACTCCTTTTTGACCGCCATTTTCTTTTTATAGCGTCAACAACAATCCTCATTGCTGGAGCCCTGTATGGAGATCACTTGCATTGACAAATTAACATTTTTAGGGCATGTTTGGCAATTGGTAAGTGAAAAGAAAGTAGGAGAGTAAGAAAGTAGTAGGAAAATGAAATGGAAATAAAGTGTGAAGAAAGTATAAATTCTTGTTTGTTTTGTTAAAATGAAAGTAAGAAAGAAGCTGAGTTGGCAATTATATCGCAATGGACACTAAGGTTGGATTGTTTGATTGAAATAGTAGAAAGTACGGAAGTATGAAAGAAAAAAAAGTAGAAAAAAATAATAATAAAATATTCGCTTTATTTCACTTTCTTCCTACTTTCTCTACTTCGAGCAAGAAAGTAAAATGGCTCAAAATACATGTGGCATGAAAGTGAGAAAGTACTTTCTTTTTTACTTCTTGTATCCAAACAAAGGAAAGTGGGAAAGTGATCCTACTTTCCTACTCTCTCTTTTACTTTCCTATCACCAAGCATGTCCTTAAGTTGATCGCATTTCTCTGCTGGACATATATCAGCAACATCTTGTTTTCTCAGTAAACCTCATGAGCCATGCCACAATCTTTTGTTCCGCAAACTACTGAGCCATTCAGCACGGTTCAAACAGAATCGATTGTCTCCTTGCCCCCACCGCTGCCTCACACACACACACACCTACCTTCCCCCCACCCCCCACCCCACCCCCAAAAAAAATTTACTCCTGAGTGGGTACTAGGTGTCGTTGTTGCAGCATATGTACAGTAAACCAACATTGCAAAACTTGGTAATGCAGAGATTGAACTCATCATTGTATACTTGGAATAATGAAAGGAGAGTCAGAAACGGGTAACATGCAGCAGCATTCCAATACCACATAAAGAACAAGTGTGGTTGGAGGACGGAATGCAACATCTGAGGCAACAACCCAAAACTAGCATAAAGAATATGTTTGTAGATGGCACATGCAGTTCTAAAAGAACTAGAACCGAGTTTGTTGACTGTTAACCCGATACATAGCATGCATCATCCTCATGAATGACAGGCCAAGTCACAATGTAATGCACCGTAACTAAGAAAATGAGAACGGGGGATTTTATGGTAATAAATCTGCATCCAAACACTACATGTCCCATAAATTTAACAAGAAGAGTGTGGCATATGAATCAATCTATAAAGGTAAAAGGTTTACCATGAAATAACAGGCCTGGAATCAAGAGAATTTACGATAATTCCATTGTATCTGCACAAAACAATGGAGAAATATCTTGATTAAACAAAAAAATATTCTGTAATATCGTGTGGTGTCAACATGTAGGCAAATGTGATATAGGAACATGCAAGTTCAAAGAGTAATAAGCAAATGGCTTACTCCAACCAATCTACAGCAGTGTGATGTTTCAAGTCAAAATGCAGGATATTTATAGGCATCCCTATAGTTTTCCAAGCAGCATGAATAGGGCCATCTTTCAGGGAATAAACCTATATGTTGGAGAACAAAGAACATATAATTAACTGGCTGACAGATAAAATGTAGTCAAATATATAGAAAATAGCACAGCTGAACTGTCATTTTTAAAGTAAAGATATGCCAATTATAACATTTGTGCATGAAGAAGCTACGAAAAAGGATTACAAGCCAATAACCAGTCGTAAATTTTCTAACTATTAGAGGGTTAACTTCTGCACTATACAAAATCGTAGCCATTTCAAAGCCAACAGTTAAAAAAAACGCATTCCCTAATATTCTATAATCTAGTAATTTCCAAATATTGATTTCTAAATTCTACTATAATTCTATTTTATTTATTTACTTATTTCGAAGGTGTTAGTATCCCGCCGTTCCCCTTTACGATTTGAGTTCGAGAGCCATCAACACAGCCTCTAATTGCCTTGACTAGGCATGCACATCCTAAGAATGCAGCAATGTCTAGCGTCCGGCATATTGTCATTGATTAATTGGGATGTACAAATCATGTTAGATTTAGTCTCTCGCACAAAGAAATAGATAAATGAAACTAATTGTAAAGGATCTCCTTTGGTATTCGGCTATGCTTTAAATGTGAAGGTAGCTCTATAAACACAGCAAAATAGATTATATCAAAGAATGGCGGTGGTTTGCTTTCTATCAACAGATAAATCCATATTTATCATGTTGTCTCTATCAAGGAAGCTCTCCCTTTGTGTCATGAAGAGAGTGGACTGACAAACCATACCCATTTAAAATCCTGATTCATAAGCTGATCTTCTACTGATCATTAAGCTACAGAACTCATCAAATCTAAAAAACATATTTTTTTCCAAATAGAGGCCAAGTATACTACATATTCGCCTGCACTACATATTCGCCTGCAAAATTAAACTTTGGTAGCTGCACTCACAATCCCATGAAGTTTGGGGGGTCTATATTCTTCCCAATGCCATCATTGTTTAAGTGTGAGGTATATTATGTTTGGTTGCAAAAATGTGGTAGTGACATATGCCCAAGACGACAGCAAACGTCTTAGAAGGCATGGCAGACGTCTGCCCAAATAGCAGAGCGGGGCCGGACATCTGAAGAAGGGCATGGCAAACGTTTGCCATACGTATGCTCAAATGACAGAACGGGACCAGACGTCTGAAGAAGAAGCTCCAGACATCTGGGTGTGAGTCTTCAGTAAAATCAACGAGCACGCAGATGTCTGTCAAAAACGAGTTAGACGTACAATACGAGCAAGGAAATATATGTTGTTCCTCAAATCAAGGTAAATCGTCGTGGATCTCAATCAACACAAATCAAATCAGAGACTACCAAAAACTTTTTATAGCAAGATCAAAAAAGATTCTATTTTATTTTATTTTCTCACAATATAATTGTAATTATATATATCACTGTGAAAGCAAATACATACAAGCAAGTGCAAAACCCTAATTTCATATTTTCTATATTGTAACATAGCCTTGCGATTAAAAGCTCAATCTTGATCTATGGCTTCATCTCAAAACCCAATCCCAATTATTTCCAAATTCCCTTTTCCAACAAAGCTTACCCACACAAATTTCACTCTGTGGATATCTCAAATTCAATCGGCCTTAATCGGCCATGATCTCCTTGATCACATCGACAGCTCCAGATCTCCCTAACCTTAACTGACGTCGATGACAACACCAAGCGTGTTGAAAATCCAGACTACCATCAATGGTACCGTCAGGATCAACTCATTCTCAACGCCATTCTCGGCTGTTGTGTCGAAATGTTCCACCCCCACATTCCCATTGTTTCCTCATCTAAGGAAGTATGAGATCGCCTAGTCACTCTCCTTACGAACAAATCTCAATCACAAGTTATGTCGCACAAGGAACACCTCATCAACAATCAGCGCGGCTCACGATCTATATGCGAGTACCTACAAATGATAAGATCTATCTCCGATAATCTCGCTCTCACTGACCACTCTCTCTGAAGATGATCTTGTTCTTCACAGACTCGCATGTCTCGGATCTGAATTCAAAGAAATAGTAGCCGCTATCCGAGTCCGTGATAACGCCATCACTTTCGATGGGCTTTATGACAAGCTCGTAAACTATGAACGCCATCTAAAGAATGAAGACACGAGCGCGTCCCTCTCTAGCAACCGCCAACTATACCAACCAACACAATCGCTCCTCCTATCGCCCTCCACAACGTGGTAGCATCTCCTACAATTGCAACAACTTCGCTCGCAACAACAACCAATACTCTGTCGCTTGCAACTACAACTCGACTCGTTCCAACTCATACTGCAACTTCTGCAAGCGTTCCGGTCACAACAACAGAGACTATCGTCAACTCGCCCGCTTCCTTTGTGCGAACGCGGTGCAAATCAATCCACCGCAGCATCCGTCACAGAATCACTCTCAACCTATTGTAAACAATACTGTAGAGTGTTTTCATCACCTCATTGAGATGGGAATATACTCGCTTGTCAGGCATGTACCGATTCTCCCTGTCTAGAATAGGCAGGGGTTTATTGATTGTGAGAATCCAAATCTCCGGCAACCGCGGGCTAACCTGGCGTTAATTACTCATCGCTTTTGGAGCAAAGGAATCTCCGTTTGACGGGTCAAACTGATCATGCGAATTCAATATGAGATGTTGGTGTTTGAAAGTAATACAGAGAGGCGTGTTCATTTCATTTTTTATTTATTCTATTTGTGACAAAAGATTTTTTTTATTTTTTTAAATTTTTTTAAAAGAACGAGTGTGGAGGTGAAGCGCAAGCACGCAGCGCATGCCACGCGATGCGCTTGCGCAAGCCGCACGGGGCGGGTGCGCGGACGTAGGCTCGAGTTGTGTGGACCGAGGGATAAACCCTCGAATTTGGAGTTGAACTCCTAAAAAAAGTTTTATTTTGGGGTTAAACTCGCAAAAGAATTTTAAATGGAGTTAAAATCCCAAAAGAATTTTAATGGAGTTAAACTCCCAAAAGAATTTTTATTATTATAGAGTTAAACTCCAAAAGATTTACCCCTTTCTCTTTTGAGAAGAATCTCACATGAGTTCTCTTGAACCTCCAAGATTTGGATCTTAGGTGATGAAAAGAGATCCTTTTTTCTTCTCTTGATGGAACCTTGAGAGGTGGATTTCCCTTCTTCCTTTCTTAAATTGGATCTTGAGGAGAAGGAAGATAGCAAAAATCTTTCCTTTTTGGATTTGAAGCGAGAGTTAAACTTTACTTCAATAGGTTTGTAATGAAACTTTATTTAGTTTTGGGAAAAAATAAAGTTAAGCTCTTGATTTAATTGGAAAGGAATAACTTGCTAGAGATAGGATGGAGGCACAAACTCTAAAATTTTTAAGGGAGTGAATTATTCTTATTGATTTTCTTATCATGTTTGACTTTTATAAGCTACACACTTTACATATAGCCCCTTAGGCTTTATAAAATGGCATTTTGCTCATCCTATACCCATGTGCTTATTTCTTTTTGTACATAAGCCATGGATTTTACATAAATTTGGTTTTATGCCCATTTTCCTTACAATTATTCATAAAAATTAAATTAAAATTATTCATTACATAATTTTCTTCTTAGCATGGGGGAGGCCGGCCTCTTCATGTTTGGGCTTGATTTGGACATAAGCCCACTTGGTCTGGGATTAGGCTCGCTTGCTTGGGTCGGGCTTGGGCCCACTTGCTCAGAACGTCGTCAGCGTCATGTTGTTGAAACCGGTCTTACACTCTTGCATACGGCTTCTCTTCCTTCTAATAAGTATTGGAGTCATGCCTTTCAAACGGTCGTCCATCTTATAAATCGTCTTCATACACCGGTTCTCAATTTCCAATCCCTATTTGAAAAACTCTTCCAACGTTCACCAAAATACAAACGTCTCAAAATCTTTAGGTATTTCTGTTATCCCTGGTTAAGGCCGTACACCTCATCCCAACTTCAACCTAGATCCACTCCTGCATTTTTCTAGGTTATTCAACATCTCAATCTACTTACAAATGTCTAGATCTCAACACACAAGCTTTACATTTCTCGTCATGCCAAATTCGTCGAAACCACTTTTCCTATGCAGCACTCTATTAGACATCACAAGGCTTTCCCGCAAGATTTGAAATCACCTGGTGCAGCATCACACCGATCCACGACCATCGAACCCACCAAACTTCACATCCTCCCCACTCCACCTAACCCAACCCGCTCTGAAACCCAATCTCTAACCTCCCACACCGTAGACCTACCTCCTCCACCGACTTCTTACAATCCTCAGTCTCCAATCTTGATCACACCGTCAACCTCCCCGACCCTACCTCCCCATCCTCCTCCATAACTGCTTGACCCCATCTTACCTCTCCACAACTATCCCTTACTCTCCCAGCCCCAAATCTCCGAACCACCCTAAACAAAAATAGAATCCTAAATACTTCAACTCCCTATTCATCAACCATACCACTGTCTACCCAATACCCCAAACTCTTGAACCAACATACGTCTCTCAAACTGTGAAGGATCCCCAGTGGTGTGCTGCAATGTCCGACGAATTTGATGCCCTCATGAAAAATGGAACATAGGACCTTGTCCCAAAATCAAATCAAAATCTTGTTGACAGCAAATGGGTCTCCCGAATCAAGCAAAACTCCGATAGCACTATTGCCCACTACAAAGCTTGCCTTGTGGCCATAGGCTTCTACTGACGGCTTGGCCTAGATTATTCTGCCACATTCATCCCAGTTATCAAACAGACAACACTTCATGTAGTCTTATGTCTCGCACTCTCTCATGGATGGCCCCTCCATCAACTCGATATTAACTGTCATGACCCATCCCAATACAGACGGTATCGTCCGCTCTGGCCAAATCCGCACGGTTTTATCCTTCGGGACGAACCGGGCCGGACTAGGGGACACTTCCCAGGAGGTCACCCATCCTAGAATTTCCCTGGCCCGAGCACGCTTAACTAAGGAGTTTTCAAGATACTGTAGTACCGGTTCACTTAAAAAGTGCATCAGCATTGAAGAGTGGTATCATTCTATTTATAATACAGATCGATCGTCTTTCGGAATATATTCTGAAGATTCCCCATTGTTCTACAGTGAGTCCCACGGACTCAAGAGATGGCCCCCACGGATTCAACAGATGGCCCCCGCCCTTTGTCGTGGCACTTTGTTCCATGTGGCACTTTCTTCCGTGAGCAGAGACCGAGGCCCGACATTCTCTCTACCTTTGAACAATGGTTCGCCCTCGAACCACAGACCTACTACTAAGGAACCAGCTCTGATACTATTATGTCACGACCCACCCTCAACACAGACGGTATTGTCCGCTCTGGCCGAATCCGCACGGTTTTGTCCTTCGGGGTGAACCGGGCCCGATTATAAGCCACTTCCCAGGAGGTCACTCATCCCAGAATTTCTCTGGCATGGGCACGCTTAACTACAGAGTTCTCAAGCTCCTGTAGTGCCAGTTCACTTAAAAGGCGCATCTGCATTAGAGAGTGGTATCATTCCATTTACAGTACAGATCCACCCTCTTTCGAAATGTATTCCGAAAATTCTCCATTGTTCTACAGTGGGTCCCACGGACTCAAGAGGTGACCTTAATGGATTCAAGAGGTGGCCATAATCCTTTGGCGTGGCACTTTGTTCCGTGTGGCATTTTATTCCGTAAGTAAGGATCGGGGCCTGACAATAAAAATGCATTTCTCAACGGCACTCTCCATGACGATGTGTATATGGTTCAACCTCCTGGCTTTATCCACTCCTCCCTACCCAACCATGTTGCAAACTACGAAAAGCCATTTACGGTCCTAAACAAGTGTATGGGGCATGGTATCAAGAACTCAAAGGCTCTCCTTCAAACTGGTTTTGCAAACTCGTGGCGGATGCATCTCTTTTCGTCTACTCTAAAAAAGCCATCATCGTCTACTTCTTAGTGTATGTCGATGGCATCATCTTCACTGGTAACATCCAGTTCCTTCAATCGTTTGTTTGTCAACTTGGGCAATATTTCTCTCTAAAGGATCTAGACGACCTTCATCACTTCCTTGGTGTAGAAGCTATTCCCACATCATAAGGACTATTCATATCCCAACATCGCCGCATAGCTGACCTACTGCATAAGTTCTCCATGGCTAGAGCTAAAGAAACCATCCCTCCAATGTGCAATACTACTCCCCTCCATGACAGGTCTCCCTCCGTTGACCCAACCCCATATCGCCAACTAGTTGGTGCTCTTCAATACCTCTCCTTCACTCGGCCCGACGTCTCATTTGTCGTCAATCGTCTGTCACAATTTATTCACTCTTCCACCGAACTTCACTGGACGGCGCTCGAACAAGTTCTTTGTTACCTCAAAGGCACAATACATTATGGTCTTTACCTCCGCAGAAGATCTCCTCTAACTCTTCATGCATTCAGTGACTCTGACTGGAGTGGCAGTCATGATGACGGTCGCTCCACCACTGCCTACATCCTCTACCTAGGCTCGAATCCAATATCATGAAAATCGACTCAACAAAAGTCTGTTTCTCGATCCTCCTCCGAAACTGAATACAAATACCTTGCGAATGTCACGGCCGAAATACGATGGGTGCAAAATCTTCTACATTAACTCAAGATAGTCCTAAAAAAACCACCATTTCTATACTGCGACAATAACGGGGCAACCTATCTCAGTGCGAACCCCGTCTTCCACTCTCGAATGAAGCACATTGCTCTTGACTACCATTTCGTTCGGGAGTGCGTTGCAGATGGAACCATTCGTATTCGTCATATCAGCACTCATGATCAACTTACGGATACCCTCACAAAAGCACTTAGACGCATGCAATTTCTCAAATTTCGCTCCAAAATTGGAGTCTCCGATGGAGACTCAATCTTGCGGGGGCGTGTTAGTGACATATGCCCAAGACGATAGCAGACGTCTGCAAAAAGCGTGGCAAACGTCTGCCCAAATAACAGAGCGAGGCCAAACGTCTAAAGAAGGACATGGCAAACATCTGCCATACGTCTGCTCAAATAACAGAGCGGGGCCATACGGCTGAGGAAGAAGCTTCAGACGTCTCGGTGTGAGTCTTCAGCCAAACCAAAGAGAGCTCAGACGTCTATCGAAGACGAGTCAGACGTCTATAAAATACGAGCAAGGAAATATATGATGTTCCTCAAATCAAGACAAATCGTCGTAGGTCTCAATCAATACAAAACAAATCAGAGACTACCAAAAACCATTTATAGCAAGATCAGAAAAGATTCTATTTTATTTTATTTTCTCACAATGTAACTGTAATTATATAAATCACTGTGAAAGCAAATACATACAAGCAAGTTCAAAACCCCAATTTCATATTTTCTATAAAATGTTCATCAATCTTGTCCAGAATGAGTAATGCATTAGCTCTAGAGCTGACAGCGAGCAGTTTTCTTACTAAAGGAAAGATCACTCTGGATCCTATGAAGCTCAAGATCTCAATTAATTCAAGTGAATACATCAATCTATTTACCTGAATATCATATCCAATCTCCTTCAACGCAGCTGCGACGCTAATCATCTCCAGCTGCACTCCATCCGCCTCCAGCCCCGCCATCACCTGCACTCAAAAACCCTAACAAATCAACTCAAAACCTCCCGCAAAAATAATCCCCAAAATTCACTCACCATCGCAATCTGCGGCCGCCTCACCCCAAACCTCGTCCCATTCGCCTCTCCCCTCTCCCTCCTCCACCTCTCCATCAGCCTCACCGGATGAAACCTGATCCCTCCCCCAAAATCCAAGCCTCCAACCTCCTCCAACAACCCTCCATCGCCCTCATCGACGACGGAGCCAGGCAGGAGCGACTCGAAGAGGATGACGACGAAGAAGAAGGCCGCAGCCGTGCAGATCCACTGAAGATAGTTGACTCTCTCGAACAGAAAGAACCGCGCCAGGCGAGATCTCGGCCGATGGAAGAGAGATCTCGACGATCGAGACGGCGGCGGCGGCGGCGGCGCGCGCTTCGAAGGGATCGCGCTCGCTAGAGATCCCATCGCAAAATGATCGCCATTCAATTTTTAGAGAGAGGGAGGAGAAAGGGGTCTTTATCGAAGACGACGGATGGGTGACGTGGAAAGATCTGGACCGTTACTGGAGGATGAGATTTTGAGGGAAGGGGGCGCTCGAGATTTTCGCGATATTTTTGGATTCGTTTGAGACAGCGGGGCGAGAGATTCGAGGGGAGATTGGGAGATTACGGGATTGCCCCTGCCCTTTATGCAACCAATGGAATGTTTTCTTCCGCAAGGGGTGAAGCACGCGGAAGGAGGTGGAATCGGATGCCTTCATTTGGGAAACGCGTTTCTCCTGCGCGCGCCTGCTGATCATGGGTTTCCATATGCTGGCAAATAATATTTCTGGAAATTTACCTGCATCGTATTAACTGAGGTGTCCTGTTACTGTAAAATATTTCATCTTAACATAACCAGCGTTATGATCGGTCGACCGCCACTCTCATGTCGATGGTGGCCCCCATGCTGCACCCACTGCCATCGTTTGTCGTCGAACGACGTCCCGTTGATGCCTCATGCCCCCGCCAATGCCTTACCGTCATCAGTTTTAGCCAGACGGTCACCGCACTCAGTCGTCGGTTGACTTTTTGTTTGTAACCCATTCTAGAATGATTATGGTGCATCAATCACTTTAATGTAGCACTTCCTTAGATTATATGCATGGATGTCATATTTACCTTATAATTTTTCACTCCGTGTGCCAAGCGACCCGTAATGCAATCTTACAGCCTACCGTAGATGATATTTGTATAGGGAATGTTAATGGATAAGTCTATAGAGCTTTGTTGACAAAAGGCGATTTTAATTTCGGATGACTGTCCTTATTATCTACATTTGTGGCCATCTGTAACCTTCGAATACATACATGGTAGCAGATAAACCAATCTAGTATTTGTATCCAATTTTTTAAATATAAAAATAATAAGTTCTGATTTTAACCAGCATGTTTTTTTTGTTCGTTTAGTGTTGGTGTCCAGTCTTTAGCAAAATATGGATAGTTATATTCCTCCATGCCTAGGGTGTATTTTACATGTGGAAATTACGGAAAAAGAGTGGTTGTTACAAAATAATAGCATCCATGCCCTTAGGGGATCTTAGACACACATCATGTGTGCTAAGCACGGATAATACACCAATACCAAAGGCCTCTATTTTACACAAATCTCGACCGTTCGATACTATTTTGGATGGATGTGGACCGTTCGATGTAATAAAATGAGTGATGTTATCTTTGCAATAGCAGCCACTCCGGATCCAGAAATTACAAGAAGCAAACCTAAAAACTCAAAGTATCCGACAGAAGATGCTTCTCTTTCTAAAGGAAGCAAAGACGAAAACTTAAATCTGGCATTTGATTTGATTCTCTTGACAAGGAGGAGTCGGCCATCATAATTTGTGTGTTAATAGTCAAACAAGAAGAGAGAATGGTAATCTTAACCCTTGTTCATTAATTAATCAATGCTAGGTATGGTTTTTTTATGAAAAAATTCCACTGGATTTGAGCTACCGATAATGTTAACCCCTGATTAAAAAAAGAGCGAATGGAATAATGAGAGATGGAATGTGCATTTATATTAATTGTGTAGCACATGGCCAAAAATTATGGCGGTCATGGCCTTAATTAATGTTCGCCGATTTTTCACTTTAATATCCCGTAGTTTTCTTTACAGCATTTTAACATCCTGATGTATTTCGCCGTTAGCACTGTACTACCTTCTGTTTTTACCACCATGCTTATTTTGCATCGCTTTATTCCAATAATCATGTAGGAAAAAAATTATGAATACAGTTTCTAAAGAATAAAACAATGCAAAATAAATGGCGTTAAAGACGGAAGGTGGCAAAGTTCTAATAGCGAAATACTTTAGGGTATTAAAGTGCTGAGAAAAAACTTTAGGATATTAAAATGCAAAAGTGGTGAAATATTGAGGTATTATTGAATAATTTACCCATTAACAACAGGCTACATATTTTAAAACGGTTGAATTGAACTCACCTCCGATTTAATTCAATTCACGTGTGTATTTGAGCCCCTATACCTGCACCTCTAAAACTTTAGAACGGTTTATTATTTTATTCATATTCAATTGATCCGAGGTAAACTCTATATTAAAAAAACATAGGCCTGCTTTGATGCTCAACAAGGTTTTCGAAACCACGGTTTCGCTTAAATTAAAACGAAACCATGGTTTGCATGCATGTAGACCGCAAATGCATGATAACGAGGCTTCACAAAGTTTAGGATCGTTTGGCAGCATAGCCTTGAAACCAAGGTTTCGTTTAAGGATATGATTTGAAACCTTACGAAACTTTGGTCTTTTGGAGTTTAGAAAAATAGGATGTCGATTCCTCGAAACCTTTTATAATCGTGGTTTGGAAAGAAAAGGATGCCGGGGATGGGAATAGCTTGATTTGAACTTTATTTTGATTGACAAGCTTGTCACGGTTACGACTTTTAGAGTTTTGCATTGAAACCCAAGGAGGCAATGGTCTTGGAAACCATAATCCTGTTGCCAATCAAGGCTTGATATATATAGCAAATACACAACGGCCTTCATTTGCATCTCAACCTCACATCTTGGAATTTATGAATAAGATCTGCGCTTAATTAGGTTCTTTCTTTTCAATCCTTCTAGTTAACCTTTCATCCATCCAACGTTAAACTTATCATTCAGTCTGCAGCAGTTTTACCTTTCTCTTTCATTTTAAGCCAAGCCCAAATGCAGTTAAAAGTAACGACACCCTGCCAGGAGGAGGCCGATTTAGATAACGGAGTATTGTTTAGACACAACAAGATTGATCGGTCTTTTTAGAAATATAAGAAAGATTTGGACCTTGGATAAGAAAAACCATATTCCTTTATAAATGGATGGAAGGGAAGGGGAAAAAAATTCTCACAAAATGCACATCGATGAAGCTTTAATCATCTTTATAGCATTCCACATGCTTTTTAACGCTGCATCACTGGCTCTTGATCCCTTGGTGGATCAATTCTCAATGCAAAATCAAATAACTTGTCTGCAGTAGCTTTCACCATGCCATGCAATGAAGAGTGGTTCATCGTCCTCAGTTTCCATTCAAAACCACTCCAAAAAATTAAGTAAAATATTCTTCGATAAGCAGGTCATATATGTACCTTATGATAAATAAAAATACAGCATCGGGTGCTTTCTTTGTTGAGCTTGTCTTGTATTTTCGGCTGTGAGACGGTTCAAAATGGGTTGAGCTGGCTCACAATTCGTTTGGAATTAGCATTTGTTCTTTTGATGCAAGAGACGGCTCAGGGAAATCGTCAACCGGCTCAATTCGTCTCGGACCGGATTCTGACGTATTTTGGAAAGATTCGTTTTAAAGATTAATCAGGGGAATTTGTTGGAGATTTATTTGAAGGGTTGTTGGAAGATTTATAAAAGATCTTTCAAGCGCTTAATTTGAAAAGATTTATACGAAAATTTATTTGAAATTTTTTGAAGAGATATTTAAAGATTTTTTTTTGGATATTTGATGACCTTAATTGGAGTAGAAATTCTATTATTTTGTGCTATAAATAGTGAAGGGTCTCATCAGAGAAAAACAGTCAAATATGAAAAAAAGAAAACGAAGACAAAGGCGAAGGGCAATCCTCGGCAGAGGCGAAGGGTAGTTATACACGGGTGAAGGTGGAGAGATTTACCAAAAGCAGTCTCTATATCTGTATGAGTGCTGAGATGTGAAGATAGATGAGAGAGAATATCAAATGTACCGGTATTCTTAATCATCAATGAAGAGGTTCTCATATTTGTCCTATGAATATAAGCCGTTGGTCGAACCACGTTAAATATTTGTATTGTGTGTTCTTATTCTTATTCGTCTTACTTTCATGTCTAGCGAAAACCCCTAACATTCTCCATATCTTTCTTTTGACCTGCCCAGATGCATGCATGTTGTATGTTGCTAGGTTACAAATAATGTCGGGTGCTTTATCCGGATGATATGGATTTCGATCCATTAGAGTAGTTAGGCGAGAATCTGAACTTGTTTAGCTCGATACTAAAACCTTCGTTGTTGTTTCGTATGGTAGCCGTATCAGAAATTAATCAGATTTTATTTTGGATCGCTATGTTAATTTTCGATACGCGTCTCTATCTTAAATGCTATCTAGCAAATTATTCCCACGGAAGAAAAGAAGAAGGACGGGAAAAAATTCCTCTAATCGCATATTCTCTAAAACTATTCCTACTCTCTCACAAATGACAATTCATTTGCTCTTGATATCCAGAGTAAACAAGTAACAAGCAAGTTATTGAATCCGTTACAATTGAGACATCTAGTTACGGCGAATACATCATGAGTAGACCGTCCCTTCGCCTTTAAACAAAGATATTGTCTTCGAGGGAAATATGCATTTAAGGACGGTGTGTAGTTTTGGCACGCACCGACATAGCTATTTTGAAGATCATTTTCCAAACAATTAATACCCAACACAATCTTCAATAAGGTTCGCATCTCGAGCCTACCCTCCATTAATAAACAAAGTATCAACAACCTCTTTGAATCTTCACAAGAATTCCGAGGTCGCAATTAATGAGTTTGTTGAGTTTTTGATTGGAAAAGCCTTTGTTTTCTCCCTATCGCACGTAAAGGATTTATTTATAGATTGATTTTACGAGGAGACATTCTCAATTGCACGCTTAAGCTAACCTTTTCTTGTAGGAAATGAAGGATATCTTGCATGTTATAAGGGTTCTTGTGGCTAGTATGCATTCCAGAATGTTTGAGAGGGATGATTGATTTGTTTTCAGCCATAAATTATATCACCTGACATTTTTTTTTTACTCGTTGCGATTATTAACCTTCATAGATGACCAAGTCATCATTCTCATCATTGCCATCATATTCGAGACGAGCAAGACATATTCCGTTTTGAATTTATATGTTACACGTGTGTTCATATTTCTATTCAGAAACAAATATGATGATATCTAACAAAACACATAGCCAATGGTATGAAAAATACTACCGTGTGACATGTCATTCAGGTTGTATGTATTTGTATCTAATCTTCATGTCAGTAGAAAGCCACTATTCATGATCTAAATTATGATTCTACTCAATTAACTTTATTAATCGTCTTAATTGCTAACCAAATGGTTAATCTCAAAGTTTTCTTCTTAATTGGGCCGGGCTCAGGTGATTGTCAGGAGAGATGCGTTTGCCCATCACTATATATAGGCCCATAGTATTCTTGATTGGGCGAATCTGGATTCTCACGGGCCGGGCCCAAGCCAATAGGCTTACCTTAGTGCATAATCATTTCCTTACTAAATATGTATATTTCTCCTCTTAACTGTGAGCTATATTCAATAATAATAAAGCATATAGTCCATCACGATTTTTTTGATAAAACTTCATGACAAGAGTTCTTTCATAATTTCCTTTAGGCTTTCTGATCATTTGTTTGAATCTAATTCGACGTGGTAAAAATCAACTCGAAGTTTAGAAGTGGTATGTGGGTTTATAAACATGTTCAAGCTTTAATCACCTGGGCTCGGCCCGAGAATATCAATTGAAGCCAGAATTTAAACGGTAATTTGAAAATACAGACCAATTGAGTTCTGGACAAGCTTTAGACTAGTTTCTCTCTTAATGACAACTTGAAGAGTTAAGATTTAAAATGTATATATTGTTGCATGGTTCCTGTGAACGTTCGTAGCTAGCTAACATTCTAGATCTTAAATAGTCGCTCGGCTCAAGCTCACCAAGAACCCGCTCGAACTCATCAAGTAACACAAGCAAATATAGTTTAAATAAGTTTTAAGCTCATCTAAACAACCTAACCAGCACAAACAATTTCAAGCATGGCTTGTTTAGCAGCACCGTTCTAAATATCATCTAAATTCTGATCGTTTAGAAAAATCTGATCAAGAGACAAAACGACAAATAAGATCAAACAGCTTGAATGATAATCTAGATATTCGATCTTTTTCTTTTTCATATCTAGATGCATTGAATCCAGTAGGCCGAGTAATTTCATATATAGAAGTTACTAAAACCCCTCAAACTTATCTGAATTAGTAAAGACAACCGTTTATGGTTTTTCATCTTTCATTTTCCATGATTGTTACAAGGTGAGGAAGAAGACAAGCCAACATAAACACGTGGGTGCCACCGCTTTAAAAAGTTGGAGAAAACAAGGGAAAATGATAGGTACCATAATAACTCACACCGAACAACAAACAACAAACAAATATCAATGTCATGTGCCTCTTTTATTATTTTAATTGTCACCTAAATATCAACTACTTCATAAGTTTTTTTTTTTACAAAATTATAAAAGAAAAAAGACTAAAAATCATATGGCAGCATGTGCAGCAGCTGAGCCTGTTTTCGACAGCTAATTCGGCAAATTTACTGATTTTATAGATTTTTATTTTTATTTTTATTTTTATTTTTGGAAGAAAAAAACTGTTTACCTGATTTTATAAAGAGCAAGGGAAAAAGAGAGAGAAGAAAAGAATAATGTATTTTCAGGAAAACAACTGTTTAATCGATTTGTCCAAGGAATATTTCATTGTCATAGTTATAAATTTGTTGTTGATGCGGTGTATATAACTTACAAGCAATCAAATTTCCCAATACAGCCATTTAAAATGGAGATGGTATTCCATAATGACAATATATGTAAATTAAGCAATGCCAGACTTTTACTATATGCTAGGATTAATTAACGGACGTACGATTGGTCTCCTCTAAATAATAAAGGAAACCATATTCCAAGGAATATTTCATTGTCATAGTTATAAAAAAATTTTATAAAAGAGCTAGGTTATTACACCAGTTTCAAAAAATCTAGCAAGACTAAAATTGTTCAACATATAAAAAGTAACATAAAAGTCCCCCCTCTTGTAAACAATAATAAAGGAAAGAGGTATTGTTGACTTTGGAGTAAGCACCAAAATGCTCCCACAGAATCTCAGTGAGAATGACCGAGGAAATGGAAGATGGTGGTGTACATAACATGAAAAAGAGTTAACTAGTGGACAGAACATAATAATAATAAAAAAACTCTATCCAAAAGCATAGAAATCTATTTCTTCATGTTTTGTGGTTACAGTGGATATTTCGGAAGATATCGGCAGAAAACTACTCTACCAATTGGATGACTTTAATTGGTGGAAAACAAAAGGAAGGGTTCATACGGATATGATGCTTTGAATTGTGATGAAAGGCTTAGATAATACTATCATAGACAAAATAACAGAGAATGCGTGATAATATGCAAGTTAGCGGGCTCGAGTTGATGGAAAACAGGACACCCAGAGAGGTTTCCGTGTTTCCATATCTGGAGTCCTGCTATTTTCATGTCCTGCTATTAAGACCAACGACCCATAATTTTTTTTTATATTAAACTCAACAGTTACAATCAGCTGCCAAACAGTGTAAAACAGTAGGTTTTGGTTTTGGTTTTGGTGTTTTTCACATGCTTTGCACGTGTGATGTGCGGTCAGGATGCTTCCAGAGCACCATAATAATAAGAAGGAAAATAGCAGGGTTCCAAATCGTTTCCAACGATACCGATGATGCTCGTAAGTTTCTCAGATCACGACGCGTAGCGGATGACGAGCCACGTAAGCCCCACTAGATTCTTGGGGGCTGCAGAGCTGGAATAAATATGATTCATGAAGGACATTCCTCGGCACCTCGCCTTCGCGATTGCGCCCGACTTTTCAGATGACCTTCCCGGAGCACATTCCCCCTTCAGCCGACCACCAGCCAACAGCTCCTCTCCGAGCTATCCTATAGCGGAGACTCCTCAATTTATTTGCTCGTCTCCAAGCTATCCTATATTTGAGATTATCCAGCTTCCCTATTTGATCGGGAGTACAGAGCCAGGGCGTCCATATAACGGTTCCGTGAATCTCGCCATGACGAGACCTCCGCCGCTCCACGTCCTGCATCCCACGTTAGCATATCTCGTAATTAATGGACGTATCCCGTCATCAACGCGAACGGGACACGGAGATGTAACGGACGACGAGAATCTCGCATCCGCTCGCTTCAGACAACCGCTATATAAACCCATCTTCCAGACGACTCAGGTATGTCGAACTCATTTCAATACGCCGCTATTCTGTCCTAATATTTCTCGGTACTTACTTGATCGTCGGAGGGTCCTACGGTGGTTTCTCATTCCGGGACTTTCCTTACAGGTAGTTCGGCGTCAACAACAACCAACAATCCATTGTGATCTACACGCTCAACGCTCATTTCAAGTCTTAACCGTTCAATACCGCTGACAATAAGATCGACGGAGGATAATCTGAGAGAGATTCCGGTCTCCATAAGATACAAACAAAACACTATTCAGATGGGATAAGTCTATCATGTGATTAGTCCAATAAAAAAAATTCTGCTGGTCCACAGGAACAAAACTACATTTCAAAATATTATGATATATATATCACAGTTAGTTTATTCACCTTTTCATTCAAATAAAAAAAAAACATTGGTTGGTTTAAACGGCTCATATCTCAAATGTCTACTTTGTGAAAATCTATTCTGTTCACCACCGGAAAACGGACCGAGACGTTGGGACGTCTGGCCTAAGTTCTGGAGGCATATACTATTTGGATTTATCCGTCCACCTCTCCGAAAATACCAAGTTGATTTATGGCACCGTATATCGGATGTTTGGACAGATGCGGCCGTTGTAGCATGATTTCATCGGATTCCCCTTCATTTTGCGTGGGGTTTTTTAATTATGGGGACGCTCTTCCCTGCAGGTGCAAGCCCCTGCAGTTAATTACGTTACCGCATCGCGGTAACCACTTTCTTCTCCTCTGGAAGTTCACTTCGTGTCGTTTGTTTTGTTTTGGTTTTGGTTGCCCGTGGATTGTATACGAAGACTAATTTATGTCGTCGCCCGTAGGGCCTGAATTGGTCCAAATCCGTATATTTTTAGATTTGGATTTGGATTGATTTAAGTATCATTCATCTGATTTGAAATTAAGATCGACTTAAAACATATGAGCGTTTGGACTCAATTATTTTAGTTTAAGGACATAGCGGTCCATTATCGCCATATTTGAAGCGGAATGTTAGTTTAAGAACGTTTCGGTCTTTTATCGCCGTATTTTGGGGCGAATATTAGTTTAGGGACATTTCGGTCTTTTAACGCCATATTTGGGGGCGAATATTAGTTTTGGGGTATTTCGGTCCATTATCGCCGTATTTAGGGACGAATATTAGTTTTGGGAGATTTCGGTCCAATGTCCATCTTGTGCGCATGTGTATTTGTTATGTGGCGGAGTAAACAATGGTGAAATGGAATGCGTCCAATTTGGGGTGTGATCCGATTTGAGATGTGCATGTCAATTTGGAAGTGTATCAACGAAAGAAGTTGTTAGTCGTCGGGACCCTCCACCTCTCTGAAGGCGTTGAAGAATTACAACGATATGTATCAGAGATGTGAAGAGATGTACTCTTAAATCAAATCCCGTATTTAAGGGAAAAGAGGTTGTTGTGGACTTAAGAATTTTTTGTCATATTTGAAACCTTAGAAATCAAGAGCATATGGGCTCGAATAATTTAAAAACAAAGAGGTTTAACCTCGGGAAACTTAGCAAATTTTAGGCTGAAATTGGGTTTTCATAATTATCCAACAGTGCTGAGCACTGGGACATACATCACTCATGTGTGAAATACGTAGGGTGCTGGATTAGTGCTAAGCACTAGAGTTTTATGGTGCTCACGTGTGAAACACATGATGCCCCCAGATGTGAACGTTTTTAGTCATTTTTGACTAATCATGAAGCGCCGAGCACTTTGCATGACACTCACGTGGAAAATAAGTGAGTGCGGGATTTGGGTTTTATCTGTTCGTTTCCCTCTTTTTACAAAAGTGCTAAGCACTTGGATAAAACTCACGTGCATTTCACGTGACTGTTTCCTTTTGGGACGGCTGTCTAATTGACGAAGAAGTTTTTCTTTACTTTTTAGGTGTCCACGTGAGAATCACGTGAGGTAGATTTGGCTGTTCTTTTTATTTGTTTCCCTTTTTAAAAACGCTTCTCGTGGGAAACACGTGAGGCTTCAAAATAGTGCTAAGCACTAATCGAGCCACCAAGATGTTCTTGTATTTTCTTAGAGATATTGATCTCTGTTAATGACATTTTTAGTTATTGATGATCATCAAGATTTTGGTTTTGAGGATCTTGGATCATCATCATTTGAAGAACTAAGTTCTTTATGTAGGGTTAAATCCTAATTTTTGGAGGAATTAAATTTCCATATGTTCCTATTATTTCTTTTTCTTTTATAACCCAGTTCTTTTCCCCTAAGTTTTGAATCTGCAGAACAAAATCTCGCCGATGAGAATTAAATTCTCAACTTGTGGGGAGATTTACTTCTGCAAATTTCAACCAGAGGAAGAACTGAGTTCTTATGTAAAGGGTTAAACTCTTAGATAGGCAAAGAAGATGCACTACGATCTTTGTGTTTTTTTTTTCCTAGGGTTTCAATGAGGCAAGTCTTCTTCTTTGAGAATTAAATTCTTTTTCTTTTTCAAGAGCTCATTGTCTATATTTTTTTTGCAGAAACTTGTGGGGATTTCTCTCTCTTCTTAGATTTAATCTCCTTACTTCTATTTATAGGAGAAGGGAAGAAATCAGTATATTAAGAAAATTTCTCATTGAGAGATCATGAATATTAATTGGTGAATTTTATTCACCGTTGGATTTTCAATCCAAAAGCTCTCTGTTTAAGAGAGAAGTTTTCTTATTTGTTTAACATGATTAAAAAATATTTTCCTATGAATATCTTGTTAATTTAACAAAATTAGGAAAATATTCTTCTAAGATAGATTTTTATTCTATCAGATGATCTAGTGGTAATTTTATAATCACCATTGGATTTTTGATCCAAGAGTCCTATGTTTAACAGCGAAGATCTTTCTAATTTGAGAAAGATCAAGAAAATATTTCCCATATAGAATTTAATTCCATCAGGTGGTTTGATTGGTAATATTTTATCACAATTGGATTTTAAATCCAAAATTCTCTGTTAGAGAAGAATCTTTCTGTATCAGAAAGATCAGGTTTCCCAAATAGAATTTAATACTATCATATATAATTTAATTCTATCTTGCCAAAGAGTGCGGTAGAAGAACTCACGTGTTTAACACGTGACCCCTAGCATGGGTTTCAGCATGCTTTATTTTCAGCGCTCATATGCATATAAACTCTCACGTGTTTAACATGTGAGGCCTGTTTGGCTTGCCAATTATTTGATTGCAGTGTGCATATAGACGCTCACGTGTTTAACACGCATGGCTCTTTTAGCCCATTTGCTTTTAACTGCAGCGCTTATATGCTTTTATATATAGGTGCTCACGTGTTTAACACGTGAGACTTGAATTGTGGGGAATTTTCCCCCATTTCCTTTTTTTATGAGGGAACATATTCTAGGTAGAGGTCATATGTGTTCGATCATGATAGAACAACGGGTCACACTAATCTATCCGAAAGATGCCTGAAAAGTTAATTCTCTTCTTCTTTCTTGTTTAAGTGCACCTGGTAGAGCTTAGTCCCTAAGATTTCCACTGTAATAGAGAAGGGTGGGGACTACACAGGAGGGTGGGCTTCCCATCCGGTGCTGATTGAACCGAGCTGGCTTGAGTTCAGCTCAATAAGGGCTCGTTCAAGTTCCGTTCATTTGCTAATTAGCCGAACATGAGCCAAAATCCCAGCTCGTTAAGTAAACAAGCCGAACTCGATATGAATCTGGCTTGTTCGTTAACCGCTCGAGTTCGGTTCATTTATAATATATGTTTTAGATATTAAGCTTATAACCAATAATCTAATAATACTGAATCCCCTGCTTTTGACTTGAAAAAAACTTTAGACCTTTTCCCAACCCCAAACTTGAAAAGCCTCTGACATTAATTTTGAAACCTTCAAAATACAAATTAAAAACTCCTCGAATGACGGTTGTTCTTTAAAGTCCTATAAAAAGATGTTGGCTATAGTGCCCTCAAGACAATTATTGTAATCGCAGGCAGACGATGATTGAGGGAGGACCTATACGGGTAGAACAGTCTTACTCGAGATGATAGTATACTATCTGGTTTGTCTCTATCATCATGTACATGTATTATGTGGTATTATAGATCACTATTATATGTTAATAGAGCCCATAGGATTCTTGCTTATCAACCAGCATTATGATGGCGATCATATACGTGGGAGCTGGGTGGTCCATAAGCATATCCTTAAATGTCCCTAGTTGAGCGAGTATCGAGACTGGGTATCGATACTCCAGAGTAGACTAGTGTATAATTTTCGAGACCCCGACGAACAGCGGTGGCCGGTCTCACAAGCCATTGGTGTCAGTTAGTCACCTAAGATAGTATACAGGTGCTCATTGGGTTATGAGTTACACTGGACGGACTTACCGGGAACATACTAGATGGTATTATACCTGTTGTCAGATAGCAGTTCTCATGTGACATGAGTACAAGTTAGTCTGTTGACCTGAGATCGTCATTTGTCTCGTGTGAGTTCCTACTGTGCTTTGATTACTACCTTACCACGGCTCGAAGGAGTCGTGCAAACAGATTTTTGTTGGGTACAGTCCCGAGCAACATGGAGACAGTGAGCGGATCGTCGGGGATTCATCTTTCCCGGTATTGGGGGTTGATGTCAGCTATGTACGGATGTCCATCACCAGAAATCTTTGGCCAAGGTGGATAGGAATTACTGATTTGGATTAGTAGTTTCTCAGTGGGTGATGGGCTTCACACCGACATGAAATATCACATTATTAGGGGTCTGACTTTATCCACCCCCTAGACCTGATATGCGATACTCTTAGACGAACAGATCGGACTGTACGAAAATTGTCACAGACAGGCTCAGTAGGGGTTCGGATGAGTTTGCTCATCGGCCTTCCTTTCGCTCAATACCAGGATAGCCGTTACGTACAGCTAGTGCCGCTGACATAATTGTGGTTAAACCCACTGCCAGCGTATTGACGAGCCTTTAGAGACCCACACAGAAGGTTTTCACAGTTCAGACGATATGTTGTAGATGCCGTATGTTGGTACATACAGGTGTCCGATTAAATATGTGTACAAACTACACAGACTTTAATCGGACGGTTGATAATACTAGCAGCTTAGGATTAAGCCGGATTATTAAATCAAGTTTTGATTTAATAATTTATATACATATTTTAATATATATATTTTAGTATTATTGTTCACTATTCATTTTCTCTCTTGGCTATTCGTATTTTTATACGAATACGCGTATATGTATTTCGATACGTATACCGGGTTGTATTCCGTATTTATACGGAATATCTTCTAGAAGATGGACAACCCATTATATGTTTTCTAAAAAGAAAACCATTTGCAAATGAGGTGGAGGGTGAGGTGGCATGAGCATTGTAGGAGGTATGTTATTTGTTTATTATAAAATGATATGAGATATTTTTTGTATAGTTCAAAAAAATGAAGGAGCCATTCTTTTCTGCATGACATTCTTTCTCTTCTTCATTTTTAGACTTAGCTCATTCTTTCTTGAGTTGCTCAAGCCTATGTTTTCCTCACCTCCTCCTCTTCCTTCTTTAGTTGCTCACTTGAGCTTTGAAAATGAGAGAAAAAGATAGTAGAAAATTCCTACATCCCCACTATCCATTACTAGCGACCTTGGAGCGTCGGTTGCTTTGCTAGGTGAAACTGGTGCTTGGATCTGTAGGGTGTTTTTCGTCACCCCATTGAGATGGAAATGCGCGCACTTGTCAGGCATATACAGATTCCCCCTACCTAAGGTATGCTGGGGTTTATTGATTGTGAGGATCCGAATCTCCTGCAGCCGCGGACTAAACTGCCGTTAATTACACTCCACCTTTGAAGCGAAGGAACCTCCGATTAACGGGTCAAACTAGTCATGCGTACTCAAAGTGCGGTGTGTGTATGTGTGTGTCTTGAGAGGTTTTGAGTTTATCGGGGGCTTCGCAGAGTTTACGGGGGTCCCGCTATCCGGATAGCTGGCTGGGGGTCAAGGGGGCTAGCAGCCCCTTTGCGGGGTGCGAGGCAGCGTCCCGTTAGAAATTTTTTCTAGCGGGGGACGGGTTTTGATTGTGGAGTGTATGAAATAAAAAATAAGAAAAGAAAAGAAAAAAAAGGTGAGCAACGTCTTAAGAACGTGTGGGCGCTGGTCGCTAGGCATCGGGTGTTAGCGCACACGTGCCCGGCACGTAGGCGCCGGGCGCCGGCGCCGCGCCTTATATGCCCGGCACGTGGGCGCTGGGAGCGGGCGCCTCACACGCCCGGCACGTGGGCGCTGGGCGCCTGCAGAAAGAAGGGGCTTAGCCCCGGAATTAGGGGTTGAACTCCTGAAAGGGATTTTTATCTATGGAGTTAAACTCAAAAAGATTTTAAATGGAGTTAAACTCCTAAAATGATTTTATTTATGGAGTTAAACTCCAAAATATCTTGACAAATGGAGTTGAACTCCCAGAAATCTTTGGAGATGATCAATGGGGGTCTCTTTCTTCTTCCTCTTAGTCCTGGATCTTCTTTTGAGCCTTGGATATTCCCGTAGTAGGGTTTTTGGAGATGGATCTCCTTCTTCCTCTTCTCTGTTGGCTGGATCTTGGAGAAAAGGGGTGAGACTTAAAAATCTCTCCTTTAGGGATTTGATGGAAGATCCGAACTCCCCTTCAAGGGTTTTAAGATGAAAAACTGTT
This sequence comes from Agapanthus africanus, assembly GCA_030015575.1. Taxonomy (NCBI): domain Eukaryota; kingdom Viridiplantae; phylum Streptophyta; class Magnoliopsida; order Asparagales; family Amaryllidaceae; genus Agapanthus; species Agapanthus africanus. The sequence continues at coordinate 747,736,733 of CM057342.1, read as the reverse complement.
TCTTTTTGGAAAAAGAAGAGTAAACTCTTGATTTAATTCAAAAGAAAAAAAGAAGGTTTAGAATTTTGAGAAAGGAGAAGAAGACACAGAACCCTAATTTTTTAAGAGCATGAAAAGATTGGTGGAGATTTTTTCATCATGTTTGTCTCTATAGGCTACACACTTTACATATAACCCCTTAGGATTTACCAAATTACACTTGTGCCACCCCATGCCTTATGTGATTTTTTTTTGCACATAAGCCATGGGGTTTACAAAATTTTGGATTTCTGCCCATTTTTTATACATTTATTTCTTAAAATTTTCATTGAACTAATTTATTGCTTCATTTTTGGCATAGAGCCGGCCCCTTCCATTCTTGGTCTTGATTTGGACTTGGGCCCAGTTCGCTTGAGCTTGGACCTGCTTGGCTTGACTGATTTTAACTTGGTCAACCGGGGTGTAATTTTTGATCCCAACATGATCGTTTCCCTTAGGTGACCATTTTCGGCAAAGGAGGACTGGTTTGCAAGCACGATTCGGAGCATTTGAAGAAAGCTTGAGGATGTGAATATTCTACACATAGTAGATTAGTTTAACTCAATAGGTTTTGTATACAAGTTCTAGCTCTTTATTTCGATTCTTGGTTTGGGAACTTTAGCGAACTAGAAAAATTTTGAAATCTATGTTGCCATCTTTGAAAACTAGTTTGCTAGTGTGCCTAAATTCCAAACAAAAGATGTCTACAAATCAAAATTTTCAAGCTCCAATTCGAAGAAACCGAGTGCGAAATCAATAAAATTGAGTTCCAAACGTCGGCTCGTTAAATAAACGAACATGAGCCTATACTTTCAGCTCGGGATCGAACTCGAGGGCATCCAATACTAAACGAGCCGAACTCGAGCCGACCTCAACTCGTTCGAATTCGGCTTGTTTAATAGCCCTATGTTGTGAAGTAAAAGTTGCTTCGAGAGTTGCTTGGGCACTCTTTTCTCACGGGATTATTTCTCCATAGTTTTTTTTTTGAAATAAGGTAGAATAAAATTAAAATTATTAAAATAAAATAGATTTTTTTAAATTTATGAAAATAGGATGGTTTGAAACCCGACCCCACCCCTGATATTTAGAGGGCGGGTTCTAGGTACCCGCCCCTACCCTATATAGGAAAGGGCGGGTTCCTAGAACCCGGCCTCTTCTGTATTGGGAAGAGGGCGGGTTCTGGGAAGAGGGCGGGTTCTGGGAACCCGCCCCTATTTTATTTTAAAAAAATTAATTAAAAACAGAAATTTAAATATCGAATAAAAAAATAAAACATTAATATTAGTGTTGTTTAAATATGAATCTTGTATACACTCTAATAACAAAATGAATCCGTCAAATTTATAATACAAAAAAATCATCTATTTGTAAAAATATAGAACTATCGCTTTTCCTTTCCCTTTCCCTTTCCCAATCCGAGAAGGCTTGACATAAGCCTATGTCCCTTGGGATGATTGGAGGACCCTCCCGTTTCTTGGGTATATGGCGGCGGCGGCGGCGTCTGCTCTTCTGCTTTGGCTTCTGCTTCGTCTTCAGCATCGTCTTGGACAGGCTGTTGTTCCACAAATCCTGAATGTGGGATAGGTGTCAGATATGTGCTGCCTCCTAACAACTGTATGTAAGACGAAAAATCCATCTCCCAACTGGGCTGTTGTTGCGAAGAACCTGTCCCGGTTTCATGCTGCTGCTACTACTGCTGCACAAAATCTGGACCCAATGGCTGCGCAAATCCTGACCCCTAAGACTGTTGTTGTTGCGCAAAACCTGACCCCCAAGACTGCTGTTGTGCAAAACTTGACCCCCAAGACTGTTGTTGTTGCGCAAAGCCGATCCCCCAAAACTGTTGTTCCTCTGGTTGTTGCGCTTGTTCAGTATGCCAGGGTTGCTGCCGACAGTTTGGTGTTCCAAACCACTGATCCCGCTGCTCTGGATCTCCCTAATGCTGCAGCTCTGGTTCCGGCTCATGTTGCGGCTCTGGTGCCGGTTCATGCTGTTGCTCTGGTGCTGGCTCATGTTGTTGCTCTCGCGATGGCGATAAATGTGGAAGCATATTATATGAACCGAATATACCACCAATATATGAGCTTACATTTGAAAATAAAACCTGAGTATCCGGACCAGCATCAGTCGGATATGAATCCTGCATCATTGATTGTATGTGATGCAACCCACGAGCCTGTCGTTATATTAAAAATAAGAAATAATTATTGACTCATACCGCCGGATGTTAAAAACTAATATAATTTAAAGAATTTAACTTATCATTTCTCGTTCCATGTGGCTTCTAGGCTCATACCGCTGGATGTTTGGAAAGTCGTTAGGGGGAGCAGATAGGTATCTTATAGCGACACGCTTATACCACTGTAGATATGTTTCGGTAGCGTCGGTGGTTGTTTGGTCACCTATTTTCTGTAAGGCAATATTACGCTGCCTATCCTCCCATCTCAGCAAATATTGATGATGATGCTCTCTCCAATCACGCTCAGCCTTTCCTCCTCGTATGTCTCCCTCTATTGTCATAGGCGCTGGCGGCGGGACAGGAATATGTTGCAATCTACTGAACTGTCGCAACATCCAGTCCATTAGGTGCATGACCACGATATTAATGCAGAGGAGTGGGCATCGAGCCCGCCAAACCGGCTCTTCTTCGATACAAATGTCGGGTAATCCTTATAGACGATATGCTGTATAAGGCGTCCACGTGAACTACGCAAATAATATAGTACAAAATTCTAATGAAGCTAATTAAAAATTTTAAAACAAAGTTAATTACCTAAGGTATGGTTACCTGAGTCATCTCCATGCGATCCAACTCATCTTTATAGTACCTAAATACTTGACGAGGAGCCTTATAAGCTTTCTTGCCGCTCCACCAAGAGCCGAGAGGCTTTCCAGGGGTATCCACGGCAGAAATATTAATTCGATCCGGTCTTCCCATACACATGTGCTCCCATGACCAAATCTATAAATAAAGTGTCAGATGATAAGAGAAAGAACCAATATTACAATTTTGCAAATGTCTAGCTTTTAAAAATAAGGAATGTACCTGAAGTAATGTAATACAGCCACAAATTTTATTCTTCGTAGGAGCACATGCCTTATCTAGTTCGTTAAGCCAGGACCGCTACTCCCCAAGCATACTGGCCACACATATCAAAGACCGTAAGAAACCCAAGGTATAAAGGATGGACATGTGTTTTCGATTGGTCTGACATCAACCAAAAACCGATCATGTACAGAATGTAGGCACGCACATGTCTATCTAAGACATCATCGGTAGCTTCATCAGGGATATTAGTAAATGTATCCCTGAGCCAATTTAAACTGATCTTATACCCCTTAGTATAGCCTCCTGGTGCCGGAATTTTACAAATAATTGTTAATTAATATCACTGTAACATAATTAAACTTTTGATTTAAAAAATTATGAATTATACCTGTCCGAGAGCAAACTCGGCATATGTATCCCAGTATGGGTGCTCGGTATATGGACCAACAATTTTACCTCCGACCAATCTAAGCCCATTCACCCGTAAACCAAGTAAGAGGCCTATCACGCCCCGCTTCCCAGAGTACGCTAAATTGGGCACGTGACATAGCCAACCATGCTACCTGTGGGTAGGAAGTATCCATCCACAGTCACATTACGGCTGTAGAGATATCAAGAGCGAAATATAACTATCTAAAACATGTTCATAAGCCAAGATAACATGAGTCAAGAATAATAAAAGTGCGGAAGCAAAAGATTCAATACAAAATAACTGGAATGTATGTCCCATAATACGGGCTCACATCAGGAATAAAATGCAGGAAATAAAGGAACTAACTACTGTTGACACCTCACAGCTCAGCCTGCTGGCTGAAGTACTCCTGCTCGGACTGCAGCAAAGGTACGGAATCTGGGCCATGCAAAACCCAGACGTCGGCGCGTCATGTCATCAATAGATAAAATATGAACAGAGTAACATGAAATGCAAATATAAACATGAATGAAAAGAAGGGGTAACAGTAATATAAATCAGGCAGTGCAGGGTAGTGTGCAGTGAGTAAACTAAACTGTTCTATTGGGTTTTCTACTCTAAAGTCTTTGAAATCAATTTGATAAATCATCGATGTAACTCAATAGTATCCCGTGGATACCCGGGACCACGGTCAAGATTCTCGGGCTGAATCCGAGACATGCCGCTAGGCACTAAAACAAGAAATATGTACAGATGAATGATGTCAGCAGCATCATCTCAAGGCTGGCCTAGCCTCTTAAACTGATCAATAAAGGTAGTACATTGTCGAGTTACAAGTCAGGTTTCATCATTGATTTTCCCATACCCCCAAGTTTTGTATGCCAAGTCAGGTATTCAGTAATCAAGAACTAATGCCAACACAGGATCAGGTAAGAGCAGGTTTGTCTGGATAGACAATATGAACGGTCCGTGAGGACTGCATGTCAGGTTTGTTGGCATTAGATACAAAATCAGGTAACGGGTCTAGCCATGGTACATCAGGTCAAGTCAAGTAGTGTACGGTACCATGTCGGGTCAATCAATATGTGTGTAACGAGTCAGGTCAAGGTATAAAAGATATCATGTGTGTGCTCATAATCAGCTAGCATAATCAGGGTTATAAATAATCAAGCATGGATACCATCAGAACAATAAACTGGCATATGTAATATGACATGCAAATAGGTACAGGTTAAATTATTAGACGTACGGTTATCAGTTTGGCTTAAGGAATACTTTTAACGTTTTAGGGATGCAGTATAACACGTGTGAATGATGAAATCATATTAATATGTAATAAAACCATCCGGAGATGCGATTAAATGTGAATAAAGCTAAAGGTATGCAATCGGTCGTCCGATAGGGCAAACTATAAACAGGGTAATATAACTAATAAACAATTGTGAGTATGTGATTTAACATTTAAATGTGATTATGTATGCTTAGTAAACTAATTGCAATGGTTACCTTGCAAGTTCTAGATCTGAAATAATATAAATAGATGCAACGGAACATCGAGATGTCATAAAACGATGCATGGGTGCTAAATTCAAACTACAGGTATGTTATATATATAGAATAGGTATAGAATTGATTCAAATAGCATGTAGCAAGATTAACTTGCCTTGACGGGTCGCGAAACGGAAAACGGAACGTTACGCGTCGACGGGGAAAAATCGCGACGCGCGCACGGTTCACGGAAAGAGTCCAAACGACGAACAGTGGAGTCACACGAGTCAGGGGTCCTTGCTGGGTCGTCGGGAATCGTCGCCGGCACGGTCGGATTCTGGCCGCCAAAGAAACAGTAAACACAGTGAATCATGAGTTCAAGAAAGACAAGGAAAAAGAAGAGAAGAGAAGAAGAAGTAGAAGAAGAAGAGATTGCTTACTGGGTTTGCAGAGAGGGGTGGAGATGTTGACGGGGATGAACAGAGCTCCGGCGAAGTGGTTTGTTGTTCAGGGTTTCGGTTAGGGTTTGCAGGGTTCTTTGGCTTGCTGGGTTCTTTGGTGGGTTGAGGGTTCTGTGAGGGGATACGACAGAGGAGAGAGGAGAGAAGAAGAAGAAGGAGATGGTGACGGGGAGAGGTGGTCGGTGGCGGAGGAACGGTGGCGGTGATGGGTTCTGGGGTGCAGTGGGTGTGCAGGGTCTGGGGAGAAGGAAGAAGGAGAAGAAAGAAGGAGAAAGGAGAAGAGGGAATGGTGACGAGAAGGGGAGAGGTTGAGGAGGCAATGGAAATTAGGGTTAGGGTTTGAGGAGGGCAGTGGGTTTTCCAAGTTCTCGTGGTCGCGTGGGTTTTTAAAGAAGAAGAGAAGAAGCAGGAGGAGAAGAATTAAAAGAGGGAGGTGACCAGATCCCCAAGCGGTGACCAGAGTCGAGAAGGGAATAGTGATCACGAGAGGAGAGAGAGTGGGTGCGAGAGGAGAGAGAAAGAGAAGGGAGAGAGAGAGAGAGAAGGAGAAAGAGGAGAGAGAGAGAGAGAGAAACAGAAGGTGGGGTCGCAGGACGGAGGCTTGCGATTGGCTCGTGTGAATCACAAGAAAATGGGAACGAGAAGAAAAGAGATTTTCTGATTGGTGGAAAAGAGAAGCCAAGAATCGTGGGGCCCGGGGTGAAGTGAAGGATTGTGATTGGCTAAGGGAGAAATTAGAGCAAGATTTGTAGGGTTGAACAGTTAGGGAAAAATTTTAACAAGATTTTAAAGAAAATGGGAAAATATTTTCTGGGGCTATTAATTTAATTTCGTTGGTTTTAAAAATATTAGATAAATAGGATTTGGCGAAAATACAAAATATTTCAGAATTGCGCCCGGGTTGGATCCAAAAATTTTAATTCGAAAAACGAAAATTATTGGCGGGTTCCAAAAATTAAAATGAAGGATTTTATAATTAAAATGCATACCCCCAAGAACGGACGCACGTACGTGCGCGTATCCGTCCAAACACGTCCGTTTCACTGAACGGGACGAGAACACGATACCAGGACGCTACCACAGGGTTAGGGGTGTCAAGCAGGCCATGTCAATTATTTTTTTAATTTATTTTTAACAGACTTAAATTGTTATATGCAGAATATGACATGTCGGTGTAAACTATAACTGGTAACAGTCAAAGCAGTATAAATGAAATAAATACCACACACCACACCTATGATAATAGAAATTTGTAAAACTGGACTCAGTTGTTACATTATACCCAACTACAAAAAGAATTTCGTCCTCGAAATTCCAAGAACATAAAAGATAGACGACAAACAACTACAAGAAAAGATGAGGAAACTTCTGCCGGATTTCATCTTCTCGTTCCCAGGTGGACTCCCCATGTGAGCGATTACCCCAAGAAACAAGTACAAGAGAGATAACCTTGTTCTTAAGAATCTTTTCCCTTCGATCCACAATTTCAACCGGTCGCTCCTCAAAAGTTAAGTCTTCTCGTACCGTCAGCTCCGAATGATCCAACACATGTGTTTCATCTCGAATATATCTACGGAGTTGAGATACGTGAAAAACATCGTGCACATTTGCCAAGGACTGCGGTAATGCCAAACGATACGCTACTTCGCCAACACGCTACAAGATCTCAAACGGTCCAACAAATTGAGGACTGAGCTTTCCTCGACTTCCAAAACGAATCACCCCTCTAGTCGGTGATATCTTCAAGAATACCAAATCACCCACGGCGAACTCTAGAGGTCTTCTCGACGTATCTTCCCAACTCTTCTGTCGGTCTTGTGCTGCTTTCATATGATTCCGAATAGCGTTAACTTTCTCAACTGTCTGTACAACCAAATCTGGTCCCAACAATCTTCGTTCACCGACATCGTCCCAACAAACAGGTGAACGACACTTGCGACCATACAAAGCTTCAAACGGAGCCATCTGAATAGTTGTCTGGAAACTGTTGTTGTAAGAAAACTCCACCAAATGTAGATGATGCTCCCAAGAACCCTTGAAGTCCAACATGCATGCTCTCAACATATCTTAAAGAGTTTGGATCGTTCACTCCGACTGACCATCAGTTTGAGGATGATAAGCTGTGCTAAACTTCAATCGAGTCCCCAAACTTTCCTGTAAACTCCTCCAGAAGTGTGATAAGAACTGAGTGTCCCGATCGGACACGATGCTCACCGGTACTCCATGCAATCTTACAATCTCCTGCATGTACCGCTCCGCCAAAGTTTCTGTTGACTGATCAAGCCGAAAAGGAATAAAATGAGCTGCCTTGGTCAAACGATCAACAATCACCCATACTGCATTGTTGCCCTTTGGACTCCGCGGTAAAGCTGTCACGAAATCCAAGGTTATATGTTCCCACTTCCTCTGAAGAATCGGAAGTGGTTGCAACAAACCAGCAACCCATTGATGTACAGCCTTAACTTGCTGACACACCAAGCACCTTGCCACAAAGCGAGCGATCTCCCGCTTCATACCTTCCCACCAGAAATGCTGTCGTAAGTCTCGGTACATCTTCGTGCCTCCTGGATATACGGAATAAGCTGAACTGTGTGCCTCCTTCATAAGCTCTTCACGAATATCTCCCTTTGGCACACACAAACGGCTACCATACCTCAACGAACCATCTTCGTGGATCAATAAATCTGTTCGTAGTCTGGCTTCAACTTGTTCTCGAAACTTTTGCAATCTTGGATCCTGTGATTGCGCTGCTTTAATATTCTCGATCAACGACGAATGTACTTGCAGCTGCATCAACTGTCCCGAAGAATGCGGTAGCACAACCTCCAAATCAAATCTTTGAAAGTCTTCAACGAGTTCTTTCTGTGTAGTCAACATCTGAATTGCCGGTAATCGACTGAGCGCATCTGGCGCAACATTAACCTTCCCCGGATGGTACTTAAGATCAAGATCGTAGTCAGCCATCAGCTCTAGCCATCTACGCTGCCTCATATTAAGCTCCTTCTGTGTGAACACATACTTCAATCTCTTATGATCTGTGAAAACTTCGACCCATTCGCACAAAAGGTAATGTCTCCAAATTTTCAAAGCGAAAATCACAGCTGCAAGCTCCAAGTCATGAGTTGGGTAATTCTTCTCATGGGCCTTCAACTGTCTTGATGCGTACGCTACAACCTTCCTATGCTGCATCAAAACGCATCCCAATCCTTTCCCAGATGCGTCACTGTGAATCACCAATCCTCCGGAATTGTCTGGCAAGGTCAGAATAGGGGCGGTTATCAATTTCTGCTTCAACGTCTCAAAAGCTGACGCACATCTATCCGTCTACACAAAAGATACCTCCTTGCGCGTAAGTTTGGTCAACGGCTCCGCCAGACGAGCAAAGTTCTCCACGAATCTTCTGTAATACCCGGCGAGTCCAAGAAAACTTCTTATCTCCGCAACATTCTTTGGAATCGGCCAATCTCGAACTGCTACAATCTTTTCTGGATCGACGGCGATTCCATCGCCAGACACGACATGCCCCAAAAACTTTACTTCTTCCAACCAAAACTCGCACTTGCTCATCTTCGCATATAACTTCTCCTGTCTCAACGTCTGCAATGCGATCTTCAAATGTTCTGCATGCTCTTCAAAACTCTTCGAATAGACCAGAATATCGTCAATGAACACCACAATAAACTGGTCCAAGAATGGCGAAAAGATTCGGTTCATCAAGTCCATGAATATCGCCGGTGAATTCGTTACTCTGAAGGGCATCACTAAGTACTCGTAATGTCCATACCGAGTTCGGAACGTCGTTTTGCAAATATCTTCTGCTTTCACTCGGACCTGATGATATCCGGATCACAAATCCAGCTTCGAGAATACCCTCGCGCCACTAAGCTGCTCAAATAGTTCGCCAATGCGAGGGATCGGGTATTTGTTCTTAATAGTCACCCGGTTTAATTCTCGATAGTCGATGCACATTCTTCTCGTGCCATCTTTCTTCTTAACTAGAAGAACTGGAGCTCCCCAAGGTGAGTTACTGCTTCGAATCCAACCCTTCTTAAGTAGTTCAGCAACCTGTTTCTTGACTTCTTCCAACTCCACTGGTGCCATTGGATAATACACTTTAGATACTGGCGCTGCACCAGGAATAAGGTCAATTGCGAACTCAACATCTCGCTTCGGCGGTAATCCCGATATATCTTCAAACACGTCCATAAAATCACGAACAACAGCTGGCTCTTCACTTTCATCAACCTCCATTGATGCTAGAATATTAGTTGTCGGCCTAGCCCTAAACTCGACTGGCCCGACAGAACTGCTTTCTCCAGTAAAGATAAACTCGGAATGTCCGGGAATCTGAAAAATTACTTTCTTTGCCCTACAATCAATGTGAGCGTGGAAAGTGCCAAGAAAATCCATTTCCAAGACGACTTCGTAGCTGCCCGTATCAATCACCAAGAAATCTGCAAAAAGCTCCAGTCCGCACACAACAAGTGCACAATCTTTACATTCTCTACTAGATATGATGTTCCCATTCCCAGTGTGTATGTCCCAGAAACTAGACAGGGGCGTGCAAGTAATCGAGTGTGTAGCTATAAACTTGGACGACATAAAACAATAGGATGCACCAGAATCAAATAATGCTAATGCGGGAAAACCATGAACGAGTAGAATACCTGAGACAACCTCTCCTGAGGCCTTAGCTTCCTCAGCCGTCAAAGTAAAAGCTCGAGCCTAATTAGGTCCTTGAGTCAGCTGCTTCTTTCCCTGGAACGGTTTCTGCGGAAGCTTCTGAATATCATCCCTCGTACGAAGCTTCGACGGACATGAGTTAACAGTGTGATCTGCCGCTCCACAAACCAAACAGAGTCCCTGCCTCCTTCGATAATCCTTTTGCACGTGGATAGGTAAATGGCAGTAGATACAAGTCACGCTCTTTCTCTGGTCAACTAGAGCAGCCTTCTTCATCGGTGTTACGCCACGACAATTCACTGGAATACCTCTGCGTCGATGAGCTCGGTTTGGTACAAATGCCGGCTTCCTTACTACAACTGCTGTCTGCTGTAAACTCCCAGTCTTCCCAGATAGGCTCTGCTGTTCTCCGGCTGCCGTAAGAACCTGTGAGAAAGTGGTCAAACCTAGGGAGACAATCTGCCTATGGATGTCCACATCCAAGTTGCGCATGAACCTCCTTACCCTGTCTGCATCGTTGGCAACTAAAGGTCCAGCGAATCTACTGAGCCGTGTCCACTCAGCTGCATGTATATCTACGGGTGCTCCATTCTGTTTCAGACCGATGAACTTCTCTTCCATTTCCTCCCGTGCAGTCCGCGGGAAGAACTTCTCCAGGAAACTCTTCGAAAAATCCGCCCACTTGATCAGCTTGGGCAAGCGGGTCTCCTCCATAAGCTACCATTCACGGGCATAGTCCACTAACTGAATGCGTACCACATCTACTCTTTTCTCATCTGGAATCTGTGCCGCAATAAGCAAGTTCTCCGTGTCAACTAGCCACTGCTCTGCTGGCAACGGCTTCTCCAAACCAGAAAATGCAGACGGACCCAAACGCCTGAAATCTGCTACGGTCCCTACTCGATCAACTGGTTTAGCTTCAACATTGTTCACGGACTGCTGAACGGTCCGCAAATCTTCCTGAAACGATTCAGCTTGCGGCTGGATCAGCTCGGTCTGTCTCTTTTGATTCTCCAGCATTCTCCGTATCACTCCCAGCATAGCGGCTTCGTCAACACGTCTTTGGTACGTCTTCAGATTCTTATCCGCCATATTCCTGAAATCAAAACACCCAAGATTAGCATGATAACAGATTCAAATTATAGATTAAGGCTAGAACTCCAAGTTACTTAAATAGAGTACCGGATTGTAACTATGCCGCGGTATCATAGCTACAATTACATAACTCCACCCAAGTCGTCTAAGTCCTAGAGATAACAAGGAATCAGGTTTTCGAGTCGATATGCAAAAGAAGTTTGCACATCATAAAAGATATAATCAGAAAGAACTTGATTCAAGAACGGTAAAACGGCAAGGTGGCAGGACATGTTTCCTAAACACGGGTATTCTGATTCGTGTATTGGGTACAATACCCAACTACAAAAGAATCAACCCGACTATCCTATGTCTCTAATACCAAAAGAACCATGTCACGCTCCGCTTCCCAGAGTACGCTAAATTGGGCACGTGACATAGCCAACCATGCTATCTGTGGGTAGAAAGTATCCATCCACAGTCACATTACGGCTGTAGAGATATCAAGAACGATATATAACTATCTAAAACATGTCCATAAGCCAAGATAACATGAGTCAAGAATAATAAAAGTGCGGAAGCAAAACATTCAATACAAAATAACTGGAATGTATGTCCCATAATACGGGCTCACATCAGGAATAAAATGCAGGAAATAAAGGAACTAACTACTGTTGACACCTCACAGCTCAGCCTGCTGGCTGAAGTACTCCTGCTCGGACTGCAGCAAAGGTACGGAATCTGGGCCATGCAAAACCCAGACGTCGGCGCGTCATGTCATCAATAGATAAAATATGAACAGAGTAACAGGCAATGCAAATATAAACATGAATGAAAAGCAGGGGTAACAGTAATATAAATCAGGCAGTGCAGGGTAGTGTGCAGTGAGTAAACTAAACTGTTCTATTGGGTTTTCTACTCTAAAGTCTTTGAAATCAATTTGATGAATCATCGATGTAACTCAATAGTATCCCGTGCATACCCAGGACCACGGTCAAGATTCTCGGGCTGAATCCGAGACATGCCGCTAGGCACTAAAACAGGAAATATGTACAGATGAATGATGTCAGCAGCATCATCCCAAGGCTGGCCTAGCCTCTAAAACTGATCAGTAAAGGTAGTACATTGTCGAGTTACAAGTCAGGTTTCATCATTGATTTCCCCATACCTCCAAGTTGTGTATGTCAAGTCAGGTATTCAGTAATCAAGAACTAATGCCAACACAGGATCAGGTAAGAGCAGGTTTGTCTGGATAGACAATATGAACGGTCCGTGAGGACTACATGTCAGGTTTGTTGGCATTAGACACAAGATCAGGTAACGGGTCTAGCCATGGTACATCAGGTCAATTCAAGTAGTGTACGGTACCATGTCGGGTCAATCAATATGTGTATAGCGAGTCAGGTCAAGGTATAAAAGATATCATGTGTGTGCTCATAATCAGCTAGCATAATCAGGGTTATAAATAATCAATCATGGATACCATCAGAACAATAAACTGGCATATGTAATATGACATGCAAATAGGTACAGGTTAAATTATTAGACGTACGGTTATCAGTTTGGCTTAAGGAATACTTTTAATGTTTTAGGGATGCAGTATAACACGTGTGAATGATGAAATCATATTAATATGTAATAAAACCATCCGGAGATGCGATTAAATGTGAATAAAGCTAAAGGTATGCAATCGGTCGTCCGATAGGGCAAACTATAAAAAGGGTAATATAACTAATAAACAATTGTGAGTATGTGATTTAACATTTAAATGTGATTATGTATGCTTAGTAAACTAATTGCAATGGTTACCTTGCAAGTTCTAGATCTGAAATAATATAAATAGATGCAACGGAACATCGAGATGTCATAAAACGATGCATGGGTGCTAAATTCAAACTACAGGTATGTTATATATATAGAATAGGTATAGAATTGATTCAAATAGCATGTAGCAAGATTAACTTGCCTCGACGGGTCACGAAACGGAAAACGGAACATTACGCGTCGGCGGGGAAAAATCGCGACGCGCGCACGGTTCACGGAAAGAGTCCAAACGACGAACAGTGGAGTCACACGGGTCAGGGGACCTTGCTGGGTCGTCGGAAATCGTCGCCGGCACGGTCGGATTCCGGCCGCCAAAGAAACAGTAAACACAGTGAATCATGAGTTCAAGAAAGACAAGTAAAAAGAAGAGAAGAGAAGAAGAAGTAGAAGAAGAAGAGATTGCTTACTGGGTTTGCAGAGAGGGGTGGAGATGTCGACGGGGATGAACGGAGCTCCGGCGAAGTGGTTTGTTGTTCAGGGTTTCGGTTAGGGTTTGCAGGGTTCTTTGGTTTGCTGGGTTCTTTGGTGGGTTGAGGGTTCTGTGAGGGGAGACGACAGAGGAGAGAGGAGAGAAGAAGAAGATGGAGATAGTGACGGGGAGAGGTGGTCAGCGGCGAAGGAACGGTGGCGGTGATGGGTTCTGGGGTGCAGTGGGTGTGCAGGGTCTCGGGAGAAGGAAGAAGGAGAAGAAAGAAGGAGGAAGGAGAAGAGGGAATGGTGACGAGGAGAGGAGAGGTTGAGGAAGCAATGGAAATTAGGGTTAGGGTTTGAGGAGGGCAGTGGGTTTTCCAAGTTCTCGTGGTCGCGTGGGTTTTTAAAGAAGAAGAGAAGAAGCAGGAGGAGAAGAATTAGAAGAGGGAGGTGACCAGATCCCTAAGCGGTGACCAGAGTCGAGAAGGGAATAGTGATTGCGAGAGGAGAGAGAGTGGGTGCGAGAGGAGAGAGAGAGAGAAACAGAAGGTGGGGTTACAGGAAGGAGGCTCGCGATTGGCTCGTGTGAATCACAAGAAAATGGGAAGGAGAAGAAAAGAGATTTTCTGATTGGTGGAAAAGAGAAGCCAAGAATCGTGGGGCCCGGGGTGAAGTGAAGGATTGTGATTGGCGAAGGGAGAAATTTGAGCAAGATTTGTGGGGTTGAACTGTTGGGGAAAAACTTTAACAAGATTTTAAAGAAAATGGGAAAATATTTTCTGGGGTTATGAATTTAATTTCGTTGGTTTAAAAAATATTAGAGAAATAGAATTTGGCGAAAATACAAAATATTTCAGAATTGCGCCCGGGTCGGGTCCAAAAATTTTAATTCGAAAAACGAAAATTATTGACGGGTTCCAAAAATTAAAATGAAGGATTTTATAATTAAAAAGCATACCCCCAAGAACGGACGCACGTACGTGCGCGTAGCCATCCAAACATGTCCGTTTCACTGAACGGGACGAGAACACGATACCAGGACGCTACCACAGGGTTAGGGGTGTCAAGCAGGCCATGTCAATTATTTTTTTAATTTATTTTTAACATACTTAAATTGTTATATGCAGAATATGACATGTCGGTGTAAACTATAACTGGTAACAGTCAAAGCAGTATAAATGAAATAAATACCACACACCACACCTATGATAACAGAAATTTGTAAAACTGGACTCGGTTGTTACATTATACCCAACTACAAAAAGAATTTCGTCCTCGAAATTCAAAGAACACAAAAGATAGACGACAAACAACTACAAGAAAAGATGAGGAAATTTCTGCCGGATTTCATCTTCTCGTTCCCAGGTGGACTCCCCATGTGAGCGATTACCCCAAAAAACAAGTACTAGAGGGATAACCTTGTTCTTAAGAATCTTTTCCCTTCGATCCACAATTTCAACCGGTCGCTCCTCAAAAGTCAAGTCTTCTCGTATCGTCAGCTCCGAATGATCCAACACATGTGTTTCATTTCGAACATACCTACGGAGTTGAGATATGTGAAATACATCGCGCACTTTTGCCAAGAACTGCGGTAACGCCAAACGATACGCTACTTCGCCAACACGCTCCAAGATCTCAAACGGTCCAACAAATCGAGGACTGAGCTTTCCTCGACTTCCAAAACGAATCACCCCTCTAGTCGGTGATATCTTCAAGAATACCAAATCACCCATGGCGAACTCTAGAGGTCTTCTCGATGTATCTGCCCAACTCTTCTGTCGGTCTTGTGCTGCTTTCATATGATTCCGAATAGCGTTAACTTTCTCAACTGTCTGTACAACCAAATCTGGTCCCAACAATCTTCGTTCGTCTACATCGTCCCAACAAACAGGTGAATGACACTTGCGACCATACAAAGCTTCAAACGGAGCCATCTAAATAGTTTCCTGGAAACTGTTGTTGTAAGAAAACTCCACCAAATGTAGATGATCCTCCCAAGAACCCTTGAAGTCCAACATGCATGCTCTCAACATATCTTAAAGAGTTTGGATCGTTCTCTCCGACTGACCATCAGTTTGAGGATGATAAGCTGTGCTAAACTTCAATCGAGTCCCCAAACTTTCTTGTAAACTCCTCCAGAAGTGTGATAAGAACCGAGTGTCCCGATCGGACACGATGCTCACCGGTACTCCATGCAATCTTACAATCTCCTGCATGTACCGCTCCGCCAAAGTTTCTGTTGACCGACCAACCCGAAAAGGAATAAAATGAGCTGCCTTGGTCAAACGATCAACAATCACCCATACTGCATTGTTGCCCTTTGGAATCCGCGGTAAAGCTGTCACGAAATCCATGGTTATATGTTCCCACTTCCACTGACGAATCGGAAGTGGTTGAAACAAACCAGCAACCCTTTGATGTTCAGCCTTAACTTGCTGACACACCAAGCATCTTGCCACAAAGCGAGCGATCTCCCGCTTCATGCATTCCCACCAGAAATGCTGTCGTACGTCTCGTTACATCTTCGTGCCACTTGGATGTACGGAATAAGCTGAACTGTGTGCCTCCTTCATAAGCTCTTCACGAATATCTCCCTTTGGCACACACAAACGACCACCATACCTCAACGAACCATCTCCGTGGATCAATAAATCTGTTCGTAGTCCGGCTTCAACCTGTTCTCGAAACTTTTACAATCTTGGATCCTGCGATTGCGCTGCTTTAATATTCTCGATCAATGACGAATGTACTTGCAGCTGCATCAACTGTCCCGAAGAATGCGGTAGCACAACCTCCAAATCAAATCTTCGAAGGTCTTCAACGAGTTCTTTCTGTGTAGTCAACATCTGAATTGCCGGTAATCGACTGAGCGCATCTGGCACAACATTAACCTTCCCTGGATGGTACTTAGATCAAGATCGTAGTCAGCCATCAGCTCTAGCCATCTACGCTGCCTCATATTAAGCTCCTTCTGTGTGAACTCATACTTCAAGATCTTATGATCTGTGAAAATTTCGACCCTTTCGCCCAAAAGGTAATGTCACCAAATTTTCAAAGGGAAAATCACAGCCGCAAGCTCCAAGTCATGAGTTGGGAAATTCTTCTCATGGGTCTTCAACTGTCTTGATGCGTACGCTACAACCTTCCCATGCTGTATCAAAACGCATTCCAATCCTTTCCCAGATGCGTCGCTGTGAATCACTAATCCTCCGGAATTGTCTGGCACGGTCAGAATAGGGGCGGTTATCAATTTCTGCTTCAACGTCTCAAAAGCTGACGCACATCTATCCGTCTACACAAAAGATACCTCCTTGCGCGTAAGCTTGGTCAACGGCTCCGCCAGACGAGCAAAGTTCTCCACGAATCTTCTGTAATACCCGGCGAGTCCAAGAAAACTTCTTATCTCCGCAACATTCTTTGGAATCGGCCAATCTCGAACTGCTACAATCTTTTCTGGATCGACGGCGATTCCATCGCCAGACACGACATGCCCCAAAAACTTTACTTCTTCCAGCCAAAACTCGCACTTGCTCATCTTCGCATATAACTTCTCCTATCTCAACGTCTGCAGTGCGATCTTCAAATGTTCTGCATGCTCTTCAAAACTCTTCGAATAGACCAGAATATCGTCAATGAACACCACAATAAACTGGTCCAAGAATGGCGAAAAGATTCGGTTCATCAAGTCCATGAATATCGCCAGTGCATTCGTTACTCTGAAGGGCATCACTAAGTACTCGTAATGTCCATACCGAGTTCGGAATGTCGTCTTGCAAATATCTTCTGCTTTCACTCGGACCTGATGATATCCGGATCACAAATCCTGCTTCGAGAATACCCTCGCGCCACTAAGCTGCTCAAATAGTTCGCTAATGCGAGGGATCGGGTATTTGTTCTTAATAGTCACCCGGTTTAATTCTCGATAGTCGATGCACATTCTTCTCGTGCCATCTTTCTTCTTAACTAGAAGAACTGGAGCTCCCCAAGGCGAGTTACTGCTTCGAATCCAACCCTTCTCAAGCAGTTCAGCAACCTGTTTCTTGACTTCTTCCAACTCCACTGGTGCCATTGGATAATACGCTTTAGATATCGGCGCTGCACCAGGAATAAGGTCAATTGCGAACTCAACATCTCGCTTCGGCGGTAATCCCGATATATGTTCAAACACGTCCATAAAATCACGAACAATAGCTGGCTCTTCACTTTCATCAACCTCCATTGATACTAGAATATTAGTTGTCGGCCTAGCCCTAAACTCGACTGGCCCGACAGAACTGCTTCCTCCAGTAAAGATAAACTCGGAATGTCCGGGAATCTGGAAAATTACTTTCTTTGCCCTACAATCAATGTGAGAGTGGAAAGTGCCAAGAAAATCCATTTCCAAGACGACTTCGTAGCTGCCCGTATCAATCACCAAGAAATCTGCAAAAAGCTCCCGTCCGCACACAACAACTGCACAATCTTTACATTCTCTACTAGATATGATTTTCCTATTCCCAGTGTGTATGTCCCAGAAACTAGACAGGGTCGTGCAAGTAATCGAGTGTGTAGCTATAAACTTGGATGACATAAAACAATGGGATGCACCAGAATCAAATAATGCTAATGCGGGAAAACCATGAACGAGTAGAATACCTGAGACAACCTCTCCTGAGGCCTTAGCTTCCTCAGCCGTCAAAGTAAAAGCTCGAGCCTGATTAGGTCCTTAAGTCGGCTGCTTCTGTCCCTGGAACGGTTTCTGCGGAGGCTTCTGAATATCATCCCTCGTACGAAGGTTCGACGGATATGAGTTAACAGTGTGATCTGCCGCTCCACAAACCAAACAGAGTCCCTGCCTCCTTCGACAATCCTTTTGCACGTGGCCAGGTAAATGGCAGTAGTTACAAGTCACGCTCTTTCTCTGGTCAACTACAGCAGGCTTCTTCATCGGTGTTACGCCACGACAATTCACTGGAATACCTCTGCGTCGATGAGCTCGGTTTGGTACAAATGCCGGCTTCCATACTGCAACTGCTGTCTGCTGTAAACTCCCAGTCTTCCCAGATAGGCTCTGCTGTTCTCGGGCTGCCGTAAGAACCTGTGAGAAAGTGGTCAAACCCAGGGAGACAATTTGCCTCTGGATGTCCACATCCAAGCTGCGCATGAACCTCCTTGCCCTGTCTGCATCGTTGGCAACTAAAGGTCCAGTGAATCGACTGAGCCATGTCCACTCAGCTGCATGTACATCTACGGGTGCTCCATTCTATTTCAGACCGATAAACTTCTCTTCCATTTCCTCCCGTGCAGTTCGCGGGAAGAACTTCTCCAGAAAACTCTTCGAAAAATTCGCCCACTTGATTGGCTTGGGCAAGCGGGTCTCCTCCACAAGCCTCCATTCACGGGCGTAGTCCACTAACTGAATGCGTACCACATCTACTCTTTTCTCATCTAGAATCTGTGCCGCAATAAGCAAGTTCTCCGTGTCAACTAGCCACTGCTCTGCTGGCAACGGCACCTCGAAACCAGTAAATGCAGACGGACTCTAACGCCTGAAATCTGCTACGGTCCCTACTCGATCAACTGGTTTAGCTTCAACATTGTTCAC
This sequence comes from Agapanthus africanus, assembly GCA_030015575.1. NCBI lineage: Eukaryota > Viridiplantae > Streptophyta > Magnoliopsida > Asparagales > Amaryllidaceae > Agapanthus > Agapanthus africanus. The sequence goes on along the minus strand of CM057342.1, from coordinate 747,717,729 downwards.
GGACTGCTGAACGGTCCGCAAACCTTCCTGAAACGATTCAGCTTGCTGCTGGATCAGCTCGGTCTGTCTCTTTTGATTCTCCAGCATTCCCCGTATCACTCCCAGCATAGCGGTTTCGTCAACACGCCTTTGGTACGTCTTCAGATTCTTGTCTGCCATATTCCTGAAATCAAAACACCCAAGATTAGCATGATAACATATTCAAATTATAGATCAAGGCTAGAACTCCAAGTTACTTAAATAGAGTACCGTATTGTAACTATGCCGCGGTATCATAGCTACAATTACATAACTCCAATCAAGTCGCCTAAGTCCTAGAGATAACAAGGAATCAGGTTTTCGAGTCGATAAGCAAAGGAAGTTTGCACATCGTAAAAGATATAATCAGAAAGAACTTGATTCAAGAACGGTAAAATGGCAAGGTGGCAGGATATGTTTCCTAAACACCGGTATTCTGATTCGTGTATTCGGTACAATACCCAACTACAAAAGAATCAACCCGACTATCCTATGTCTCTGATACCAAAAGAACCATGTCACGCCCCGCTTCCCAGAGTATGCTAAATTGGGCACGTGACATAGCCAACCATGTTACCTGTGGGTAGGAAGTATCCATCCACAGTCACATTACGGCTGTAGAGATATCAAGAACGAAATATAACTATCTAAAACATGTCCATAAGCCAAGATAACATGAGTCAAGAATAATAAAAGTGCGGAAGCAAAACATTCAATACAAAATAACTGGAATGTATGTCCCACAATACGGGCTCACATCAGAAATAAAATGCAGGAAATAAAGGAACTAACTACTGTTGACACCTCACAGCTCCGCCTGCTGGCTGAAGTACTCCTGCTCGGACTGCAGCAAAGGTACGGAATCTGGGCCATGCAAAACCCAGACGTCGGCTCGTCATGTCATCAATAGATAAAATACGAACAGAGTAACAGGCAATGCAAATATAAACATGAATGAAAAGCAGGGGTAACAGTAATATAAATCAGACAGTGCAGGGTAGTGTGCAGTGAGTAAACTAAACTGATCTATTGGGTTTTCTACTCTAAAGTCTTTGAAATCAATTTGATGAATCATCGATGTAACTCAATAGTATCCCATGCATACTCGGGACCACGGTCAAGATTCTCGGGCTGAATCCGAGACATGCCGCTAGGCACTATAACAGGAAATATGTACAGATGAATGATGTCAGCAACATCATCCCAAGGCCGGCCTAGCCTCTAAAACTGATCAGTAAAGGTAGTACATTGTCGAGTTACAAGTCAGGTTTCATCATCGATTTCCCCATACCCCCAAGTTGTGTATGTCAAGTCAGGTATTCAGTAATCAAGAACTAATGCCAACACAGGATCAGGTAAGAGCAGGTTTGTCTGGATAGACAATATGAACGGTCCGTGAGGACTATATGTCAGGTTTGTTGGCATTAGACACAAGATCAGGTAACGGGTCTAGCCATGGTACATCAGGTCAAGCCAAGTAGTGTGCGGTACTATGTCGGGTCAATCAATATGTGTGTAGCGAGTCAGGTCAAGGTATAAAAAATATCATGTGTGTGCTCATAATCAGCTAGCATAATCAGGGTTATAAATAATCAAGCATGGATACCATCAGAACAATAAACTGGCATATGTAATATGACATGCAAATAGGTACAGGTTAAATTATTAGACGTACGGTTATCAGTTTGGCTTAAGGAATACTTTTAACGTTTTAGGGATGCAGTATAACACGTGTGAATGATGAAATCATATTAATATGTAATAAAACCATCTGGAGATGCGATTAAATGTGAATAAAGCTAAAGGTATGCAATCGGTCGTCCGATAGGGCAAACTATAAAAAGGGTAATATAACTAATAAACAATTGTGAGTATATGATTTAACATTTAAATGTGATTATGTATGCTTAGTAAACTAATTGCAATGGTTACCTTGCAAGTTCTAGATCTGAAATAATATAAATAGATGCAACGGAACATCGAGATGTCTTAAAACGATGCATGGGTGCTAAATTCAAACTACATGTATGTTATATATATAGAATAGGTATAGAATTGATTCAAATAGCATGTAGCAAGATTAACTTGCCTCGACGGGTCGCGAAACGGAAAACGGAACGTTACGCGTCGGCGGGGAAAAATCGCGACGCGCGCACAGTTCACGGAAAGAGTCCAAACGATGAACAGTGGAGTCACACGGGTCAGGGGTCCTTTGTAACAACTCCAATTTTTGTATACCAAAATTTGATTTAAAATTGAAGTATACTTGGAGTATTAATGTTGCTGATAACACTTTAAGTATCTATCTATTTACAATAATTACAAGAAGGAGCTTGTAGCTCATTGGTAATACCTTGCACTGCTGAACTAAGCCACCAGAGTTCGAATCCCATACCCCACATTATTTTTAATATTGATTTTTAAAAAAAACCTTTAGAATACCAAGAGTTTACACGTGCATATCTCACAAAAACCCCACTACACCCAAAGATGTAACACTTGCAGAGGGTAGATGAACCGCCGGGGGAGATCCAGGTCACCGGACTCGGTCGGGAATCGGCCAACTCGGCCTTGACTCGGCCGACTCAGTGATCCGACCGAGTCACGGCCGAGTCACCCCCTTTTAGGCCGATTCCGGCAAGGGTCACAACATGAAAGTTGTGTCTTTTGGTATTCCCTACTCACCTGCAAAGTTTCAGCCCAATACCACTTCCAGAGCTCTTTAAAACCCCCAATTACTCCACTTTTAATACATTTTTATTACATTTTATTACATTTTTATTTTTAACTTTTCATCTACCCTAACCCTAACCCTAGCCTAGCCCTATATAAAGGCCCCTACCCTCTACCTTTTCCCCTCACAACTCTAAGCATACTCTCTAAAACTCTTGAGAACTTGGTGCAAAGAGCGAGAAGCGAAGCGCTGCCGAAACCGACGACGGATTCCGGCGACCGGATCAAGACCGACGTGACGTTTCCGACGAATCGGCAACCACCACACCTTTTAGAACGCTTAGCTTGTCCAAACCCGTAAGTCCCAACCTTCTACCTCTCTTTTCTATATTTGCAAAATACGACTTTTTGAAACCCGACGGAAATCGGACAAACCGATTTCCGATTCGGTTTTTCTTAAAAATTCCACTTGTCACCTAATACATATTATCAACCCTCTTGCATGTTGACTATTAATCACCCTTAAATCAAATTTAATTGTACTTTTCCACATGAAATGACAAGTTCTTTAGAAAACCGTATTTCTTGCATAAAAATACCATCAAGTTAAATTTTAATGTTCTATTTAGATACCCCACTCCTAATCATGTTTATTTTGATAACAAAATTTGTTTCATTCAATTTGGATGAAATTCCACACATGAAATGATAACGTTTATGGAAACCGTATTCTTGCACTTTAATACCCTTAACTTTAACATAACTCATTTCACCTTGAAACTTCACCAAAACTTAATATAAGTCACGGGGTAATGACCTACCCTTACACACACTCATTATAACCCTAATTGCTGAATAACAAAATACAGAATACGATATTATAGGACTTTTTCACTAAAATACCATAATCTTTATAACTTTTAGTTTAATCTTTAAATTGTAAATTCTTTTTAAATAAAACTTATACAAAATGAAAACACGATTGGTCATGGACATCGATCGTTATCTAATCTGTCTTGTGGTGACTAGGCAAGTGTGTCTAGGCTAGCGATTATTAATTAGGCCCACGACGTGGTTCCTTCCCACTTACCTGGCACTTACCTGGCTGCATGATGGTGAAGAGGCGATTTGAGGCTCTAATGATTCATCGTTTAGACCATAGAAGATAGGTTAGATGGTCTAAGAAACCCTAACAACTAAAATATGGAGAACTATATACTTTTACAAATAAATACCCTATATTTAGAAAATCTTTTCCCTAAATTAAAAGTATTTATAAAACCTGAGCAAAGTGCCATTACAACCCATTCGTGGGGAACCTGTTAGGGATAGCACGATTCATCGTGCACCCGCAGGCTAGTAGTGCGAGATTCAGACCTCCGCAAGGAGCATTCGGTCTCGAAAGGTTTAAATACAATATTTAAGGAAAGTAATATTTTTTGTAAATAAAATATTCATTTAAAAATCATTTAAGTGTTTTATTATATATAATTATCATTTAAACACTTATTTTGTTATAATATCAAGTTTCCACTTTTTCCTAAAAATCATAGATTAAAAGTTACATTAAAATACCACGAATTTCAAATAAACAATTAATACTTTTTATTAGGATATATTCATTAGAATAACACAAATAAAATTCACATCCATTACAATAATAAAGACGATTATTAAATACTTGAGGTATATTTTGAAAACTATACAAAAGTACTTTTTACATAAAACCCCCTCAAGTTTCACAAATTACAATAAGGCCCCTAGCTAATATTGAACTTCAAATTATCTTTCTTTTAGTCTGACTCGGGTTAGAGTCTGACTAATTCTGACTTGAATATAATTCAAGTCAATCTATATTTCAATCATATTCCAACACAACTTGAAATCGTGAATCCCTGAATACAGTTAACAATATATTCATTTTTGACTGAATCAAACCATGGATATTCATTCCATTATCCTGATATTCCATTTACCTGATTATACAGTTGCAGCATGTTTACTGATATCATGGTTTTGGTCAGTCACTCAATTTACATATTCCATTACTACAACACTGTTAAAACATTACGGGGTTTAAAGGGGTAGATTGGTACGGAAGATGTTAAAAGTGGAATGAGGTGGTCAGATTAAGACACCTAACATGAATACTGTTGCTGTTGTACCGTGGCATAATGGTTCCTTGTACTCTCCGTTTGCACTGATCTCTAGCATATAGAGATCCCCCTCGTATACACTGGCATTCTTCTGTACCAAGCTACAAACAACTGCGTTAAACAATATTCCATAATATTCTACAACATAATACTCTAGAAAATACTGTTACTCTGCCATTCTCACTCCACTTTTCTTTGGGACTTACCGAGCGACCTGTTCGCTGACGACATTCTATTTCTTTCTTCTTTGAATGTCGTCAGGTGCGTTGGACCAAGTTGAGACCGAGCCAACAACTGAAGATTTGGAGCAGTTCCAAGAAGATCCAGAGCTCTAGACTTTGTACTTGTTCTTTCCAGTATTTCCTTTTATTATTATGCCACTGTTTAGGCATTGCTTTCTTTTTTCATTCCAGTTGTATTTTCATTTCATGCATTGTATAAAGAATGTTATTAATAAAAGTTGCTGTTATCTCAATCTCATTTGTCTCTTGTGATTATTTTATATTGCTTAGTTACGCTTAGCGTATGTACTTCTGAGTACATACGTAGCGGGCCTCGTTACGACCACTTCGCCGTACATTGGGAAGCGGGGCGTGACATCCTTGCTGGGTCGTCGGGAATCGTCGCCGGCACGGTCGGATTCCGGCTGCCAAAGAAACAGTAAACACAGTGAATCATGAGTTCAAGAAAGATAAGGAAAAAGAAGAGAAGAGAAGAAGAAGAAGTAGAAGAAGAAGAGATTGCTTACTGGGTTTGTAGAGAGGGGTGGAGATGTCGACGGGGATGAACGGAGCTCCGACGAAGTGGTTTGTTGTTCAGGGTTTCGGTTAGGGTTTGCAGGGTTCTTTGGTTTGCTGGGTTCTTTGGTGGGTTGAGGGTTCTGTGAGGGGAGACGATAGAGGAGAGAGGAGAGAAGAAGAAGAAGGAGATGGTGACGGGGAGAGGTGGTCGGCGGCGGAGGAACGGTGGCGGTGATGGGTTCTGGGGTGCAGTGGGTGTGCAGGGTCTCGGGAGAAGGAAGAAGGAGAAGAAAGAAGGAGGAAGGAGAAGAGGGAATGGTGACGAGGAGGGGAGAGGTTGAGGAGGCAATGGAAATTAGGGTTATGGTTTGAGGAGGGCAGTGGGTTTTCCAAGTTATCGTGGTCGCGTGGGATTTTAAAGAAGAAGAGAAGAAGCGGGAGGAGAAGAATTAGAAGAGGGAGGTGACCAGATCCCCAAGCGGTGACCAGAGTCGGGAAAGGATTAGTGATCGCGAGAGGAGAGAGAGTGGGTGCGAGAGGAGAGAGAAAGAGAAAGGAGAGAGAGAGGAGAGGGAGACAGAAACACAAGGTGGGGTCGCAGGAAGGAGGCTCGTGATTGGCTCGTGTGAATCACAAGAAAATGGGAAGGAGAAGAAAAGAGATTTTCTGATTGGTGGAAAAGAGAAGCCAAGAATCGTTGGGCCCGGGGTGAAGTGAAGGATTGTGATTAGCTAAGGGAGAAATTTGAGCAAGATTTGTGGGGTTGAACAGTTAGGGAAAAACTTTAACATGATTTTAAAGAAAATGGGAAAATATTTTCTGGGGTTATGAATTTAATTTCGTTGGTTTTAAAAATATTAGAGAAATAGGATTTAGCGAAAATACAAAATATTTCAGAATTGCGTCCGGGTTGGGTCTAAAAATTTTAATTCGAAGAACGAAAATTATTGGCGGGTTCCAAAAATTAAAATGAAGGATTTTATAATTAAAAAGCATACCCCCAAGAACGGACGCACGTATGTGCGCGTAGCCGTCCAAACACGTCGGTTTCACTGAACGGGACGAGAACACGATGCCAGGACGCTACCACAGGGTTAGGGGTGTCAAGCAGGCCATGTTAAATTATTTTTTAATTTATTTTTAACATACTTAAATTGTATGCAGAATACGACATGTCGGTGTAAACTATAACTGGTAACAGTCAAAGCAGCATAAATGAAATAAATACCACACACCATACCTATGATAACAGAAATTTGTAAAACTGGACTCGGTTGTTACATTATACCCAACTACAAAAAGAATTTCGTCCTCGAAAATCCAAGAACACAAAAGATAGACGACAAACAACTACAAGAAAAGATGATGAAACTTCTGCCGGATTTTATCTTCTCGTTCCCAGGTAGACTCCCCATGTGAGCGATTACCCCAAGAAACAAGTATAAGAGGGATAACCTTGTTCTTAAGAACTTTTTCCCTTCTATCCACAATTTCAACCGGTCGCTCCTCAAAAGTCAAGTCTTCTCGTACCGTCAGCTCCGAATGATCCAACACATGTGTTTCATCTCGAACATACCTACGGAGTTGAGATACGTGAAACACATCGTACACATTTGCCAAGGACTGCGGTAACGCCAAACGATACGCTATTTCGCCAACACGCTCCAAGATCTCAAACGGTCCAACAAATCGAGGACTGAGCTTTCCTCGACTTCCAAAACGAATCACCCCTCTAGTCGGTGATATCTTCAAGAATACCAAATCACTCACGGCGAACTCTAGAGGTCTTCTCGACGTATCTGCCCAACTCTTCTGTCGGTCTTGTGCTGCTTTCATATGATTCCGAATAGCGTTAACTTTCTCAACTGTATGTACAACCAAATCTGGTCCCAACAATCTTCGTTCGTCTACATCGTCCCAACAAACAGGTGAACGGCACTTGCGACCATACAAAGCTTCAAACGGAGCCATCTAAATAGTTGCCTGGAAACTGTTGTTGTAAGAAAACTCCACCAAATGTAGATGATCCTCCCAAGAACCCTTGAAGTCCAACATGCATGCTCTCAACATATCTTAAAGAGTTTGGATCGTTCTCTCCGACTGACCATCAGTTTGAGGATGATAAGCTGTGCTAAACTTCAATCGAGTCCCCAAACTTTCCTGTAAACTCCTCCAGAAGTGTGATAAGAACCGAGTGTCCCGATCGGACACGATGCTCACCGGTACTCCATGCAATCTTACAATCTCCTGCATGTACCGCTCCGCCAAAGTTTCTGTTGACTGACCAACCCGAAAAAGAATAAAATGAGCTGCCTTGGTCAAACGATCAATAATCACCCATACTGCATTGTTGCCCTTTGGACTCCGCGGTAAAGCTGTCACGAAATCCATGGTTATATGTTCCCACTTCCACTGAGGAATCGGAAGTGGTTGCAACAAACCAGCAACCCTTTGATGTTCAGCCTTAACTTGCTGACACACCAAGCATCTTGCCACAAAGCGAGCGATCTCCCGCTTCATGCCTTCCCACCAGAAATGCTGTCGTAAGTCTCGGTATATCTTCGTGCCTCCTGGATGTACGGAATAAGCTGAACTGTGTGCCTCCTTCATAAGCTCTTCATGAATATCTCCCTTTGGCACACACAAACGACCACCATACCTCAACGAACCATCTCCGTGGATCAATAAATCTGTTCGTAGTCCGGCTTCAACCTGTTCTCGAAACTTTTGCAATCTTGGATCCTGCGATTGCGCTGCTTTAATATTCTCGATCAACGACGAATGTACTTGCAGCTGCATCAACTGTCCCGAAGAATGCGGTAGCACAACCTCCAAATCAAATCTTCGAAAGTCTTCAACGAGTTCTTTTTGTGTAGTCAACATCTGAATTGCCGGTAATCGACTGAGCGCATCTGGCACAACATTAACCTTCCCCGGATGGTATTTAAGATCAAGATCGTAGTCAGCCATCAGCTCTAGCCATCTACGCTGCCTCATATTAAGCTCCTTCTGTGTGAACACATACTTCAAGCTCTTATGATCTGTGAAAACTTCGACCCTTTCGCCCAAAAGGTAATGTCTCCAAATTTTCAAAGCGAAAATCACAGCCGTAAGCTCCAAGTCATGAATTGGGCAATTCTTCTCATGGGTCTTCAACTGTCTTGATGCGTACGCTACAACCTTCCCATGCTGCATCAAAACGCATCCCAATCCTTTCCCAGATGCGTCGCTGTGAATCACCAATCCTCCGGAATTGTCTGGCACGGTCAGAATAGGGGCGGTTATCAATTTCTGCTTCAACGTCTCAAAAGCTGACGCACATCTATCCGTCTGCACAAAAGATACCTCCTTGCGCGTAAGCTTGGTCAACGGCTCCGCCAGACGAGCAAAGTTCTCCACGAATCTTCTGTAATACCCGGCGAGTCCAAGAAAACTTCTTATCTCCGCAACATTCTTTGGAATCGGCCAATCTCGAACTGCTACAATCTTTTCTGGATCGACGGCGATTCCATCGCCAGACACGACATGCCCCAAAAACTTTACTTCTTCCAGCCAAAACTCGCACTTGCTCATCTTCGCATATAACTTCTCCCGTCTCAACGTCTGCAGTGCGATCTTCAAATGTTCTGCATGCTCTTCAAAACTCTTTGAATAGACCAGAATATCGTCAATGGACACCACAATAAACTGGTCCAAGAATGGCGAAAAGATTCGGTTCATCAAGTCCATGAATATCGCCGGTGCATTCGTTACTCCGAAGGGCATCACTAAGTACTCGTAATGTCCATACCGAGTTTGGAACGTCGTCTTGCAAATATCTTCTGCTTTCACTAGGACCTGATGATATCCGGATCGCAAATCCAGCTTCGAGAATACTCTCGCACCACTAAGCTGCTCAAATAGTTCGCCAATGCGAGGGATCGGGTATTTGTTCTTAATAGTCACCCGGTTTAATTCTCGATAGTCGATGCACATTCTTCTCGTGCCATCTTTCTTCTTAACTAGAAGAACTGGAGCTCCCCAAGGCGAGTTGCTGCTTCGAACCCAACCCTTCTCAAGCAGTTCAGCAACCTGTTTCTTGACTTGATGAGGAGTACTGTGAATTGCAGAACATGTGTATAATAATATCAACTGAATATGAATTGTGCACTATAAGTAACATGTCGGTGAACTAAGCAATGCATATGTCACTACTTAACAGTCACTAAGTCTATGAAATCAATTGGTGGAGAGGATACTCGTGTTTAACAAGGGTCTGGTGAATGCTTAGACTACGGTCCACTGTGCCCGGGACATAACCCTGTCAGCTGTGCTGCTAGGCCCACGACCTAAAGTATGTATATATATAAATATCACCGATAGCGAATGATCATCCTCTAAATCACCGTACCTCGCTAAATACGAGTTTAATTCCAGCTTAATTTCCCCATTCCCCAGGTTATGGTATGCATTCATGTATTGAATAGGTTGTGGACAAATACGTATCACTGTCGCTTTCAATCACTTTTCCACTTATCAATATCACTATCATATTTTCCACAACCCAATCACTAACATTACTATATTGACAATGCAGGTGATCACTATGCAGCAGAAATGTACTGAACAGGTATTCATTATTCTATAACGACCAATGCCGTATAACTTGCAAAATTTATGGTAAATCATGCACATAGAATTGACCCAAAAAATATAAAGGGCGTACGAAACACACTGGATTATCTAAACAGTAAAATTTATTTCAGGTCAAACGGAGTTCAGGTTAGGGAGTTATCATCATTTGAAGGCAGCGATCGATTTTTGGGATTCCAGTTTCAGAACTGGAATCCCAGCTTCGCGCGCATTTTACCAGTGATTATGTTCAGATTCAGGTATTGGCCTAATTGAATAAAATCTATTTCTTCTAACTAAGTTTCCAACGCACCAAACCGATTATCAATCGCACCTCTACGTCAGAAGTTATGTTCAGATTAATGTGACAATGTAATGAACATTTCTGCAGAAACTGCAGAACACAATGACATTCCAAAATACAATTTAAATATCAAACGACCGTAAAAATGCACGGGACCAATTTCAGAGGTTAGCTAATTAAGTTGTCTACTCGACCATATGGGGTTCCACGTATTTACAGTTTTATATAGGTAGGTACAGGTGCTTAAAACTCAGGTTCCTTCGTAGAATGCCACCCCGGACTGCAGTCCAGAATTTCGTTCCTCCTCACTTTTCAGGGTCATGAAATTGCATTATTCCAAAACTAATTACATGGGGTTATAGGTTATCTAGTTAGGTTCGATACGAGTCCTAGAAACCATGATTAAGTTTATATTTAATTAACTACTAATTTTATAACGCGATGGGTACGGTGGTTTTCAGATTTGACGTAACCAATAGGAAGATCATTTTACATTCGATGCCTTAACGATTTGATACCGATTTCTTATATGTCACTCGTTAATATCAACCGAAACTTCTAATACTAAAAATTTAGGGATTTTTAATAGGGTGATCGCATCGAGCACTCGGTGCGTGTATGTGAATGCTATCTATTTTGTTTACACGCACACACCTCATACATTTTCCGACCAATTAAGTTACTAAACCGTGTTTATTACATTAGGTATGCACATAGCATGATTTGAACATGTGAAGGAGGTTCACTTGCCTCAGACGATCGCGACGACGATAATGGATGGCGCGGCACGGGCACGATCACGGCACGAACACGACAGCTACGGCAGTGAGCTCGGGCAGTGCGTATGGCGTAGACGACAGCGAGCTCGGCAGTACTGGGTTTGGAGTTGGTGGATTGGGGAGGGTGAGCAGGTCACGGGGGAGCTCGGAGATATCGGCGAGGCGTGGAGGCGACGGGGTCGGAGCTCAGGTGAGGGTGCAGGGATGAAGGTGTTGGGTTCGGGTGCCGTGGCTCCGAGTTGGGCGCTTGGAGGTCGTGGAGTCGATGGGGCGATGGAGAGGGGTGTTGTGGTGTGCTGGGGAGGTGGTTGCGGCGCTCAGGGAAGGTGGCGATGAGGGTACGCCGGTGACGAAGGAGTTTGGGCTTGGCCGGAGCTGCAGAGAGGCTTGGTTGTACGTGTTGGGCTGTGGCTGTGAGGGTTAGCCACGGGGAATCGTTGATGATGGTGAGATCGGCGGCGGTTCAGGATGGCGCCGGTGAGGGTGGTTGGAGGTGGTAGTGGGTGTTGGTGAGAGAGTTTTAGCGGTAGCGAGAGAGAGCGGGAGAGTGCGAAAAATAGAGAAGGAATGAGGGAGAGAGGGTGAAGTAGAGAGAGTGACGAGGGAATCGTGATCGTTGGAGACGTACGGGTCGTGGGGAGATAGGCGCGGTCATCGCGAGCGAGCGCGAGGAGCAAGGAGTCATGGGGGCGCCGTTGGGGACTTGGAGCCGTTGGGGAGTGAGCGGGTCAAGTGGAGGCTGGCGCGAGGAAGTGGCGAGCGGACGCGAGAAACGTGCGTGGGTGCGGTCGTCGTGGGCGCGAGAAGCGGGGGCGAGGAGGTTGCGCGAGGGAAGTGGTGGGAAAAGGAAACGAGGGAGGAAGATGAGGGGAAGCGGGTCGGGTCGGATTGGCGTGGGTCGGGTCGGGTAGAGATTGGGTTTAGGAATTTAGTTTAGGTTAGAGTTTAGGAAATTAAGATAAAGAAAATTTATATAAAATTCATTAAAAAAATAGGAAAATTCAAGGAAAAATCTGGAAAAATATACGAAAAATATAAACGGGAACTGGGGATTTACACCGTTAGTCTCAGTGGATACGACTATACACAACATTATTCAAACCTTAAAATTCAAGGGTAAACATTTTATAAATCCACCTTTTGTAATACCAAAATACTAATATATTTTATATATTGAATACAGGTTTTCCCAATCGACTGTTGCAGTTACATGCACCCCTGAAAAACAATAAGGATTACCATATACAACCTTCCAAAGGTAAATAAATCTGAAACAAGTGGTGATTATTTTTATATTCTTCGTAATACGAAAATATTAAGGAAAAATTAAGTAAGAACGATTTATATACTAAACGCAGATTTTCTCATACCTCCGCATCATTCCAACACAATCCAAGTAGCGCATTCCATTTATGTCCGTCCAAAACTTTCCGGTCTTTTCACCCTGAACCATCCACATTACACCGACCTCAACCATTATATATTGCACCCAAGCCTTATGTTGCTACGGGTGATATTGATATGTGTGATAGTGATAATGATGAAACTGGTGAAGGTCATCAAGGGGAAGATAGCGTGGAATATGCCGCTGGATTGAATGAAGTAGCATTGATTGATGATATGACTGCGAATAATGATTTTGTCGAACTAGAAGATCCTTGCCTCGATCCGCTGGAAGATGATAGTTGGGTAGACTTAGCCGTGGCAGAAGTAAATACTGAAATCTATTTGGAAGTGACGGTAGCAAGCGAAGATTGCGTCACTGTTGGGAATATGTTTCAGGAAAAAGAAGAAATTATTTGTAAGCTGAAGTCTTGAGCTATTCAAAAAAACGTTACATTTAAAATCGAAGAGTCAAATAAGACGTACTATACCGTGGTATGTATGAAAGCTCCTGAATGCAAGTGGAGATTACATGCATGTTGTTCCAAAAGAGCCAAAGTTTGGAAGGTCGCGAAATACAACCAAGAACACACTTGCATCAATTCTATTATGTTAAAAGATCACAGGAATTGCACTTCATCTTACATTTGCTCACTAATCATGCCACTAATTCGTACAGATGTGGCGATGACTCCCCGAGAGATACGGCTCTACGTTAGTGGAGAGCAAAAAATTCAGATTTCGTATGTGAAGGCATGGGATGCTCGTAGAAAGGCTTTATGCAAGATATTTGGGGATTGGGAAAACTCGTACAACTCACTAGTCCCTTTTATGGAAGCCATGAAAGAATCAAATCCGAGATCCGTATACCGGTTAAAAACCACAGAAACAGATGTCGATGGCTGTGTTAGGTTTCAAAGAATTTTCTGGTGCTTTGCACCTTGTATGGCTGGTTTCACACACTGTCGGCCGGTATTGTGTGTGGATGGGACGTATCTATATGGTAAGTAAAGAGGTTGCATGTTAATTGTTACAGGTGTTGATGCTAATAACGGTATATTTCCGTTGGGATTTTCTATTGTCGAGCGTGAAAATACATCATCCTGGTCATGGTTTTTCCGTCAACTCAAAAGTATCCCATCCGTTATTGATAAAACAGATTTATGCATCATATCTGATAAACATATAGGAATACTAGCTGCAATGTGAGCTATATTTCCGACGACCCCACATAGGTTTTGCTTGCGGCACTTCAGGCAAAATTTTGATAGAAAATTTAAAAATCCAGATCTACATAAGCTTATGTACAAAGCCAGTGAAGCGTCTGACCCTAATGTTCATGACATGTACATGACGAAAATTGAAGAGATGGGTCAAGCCGCGAAAGCGTGGTTAGATGAGTATCCAGTACGCATGTGGTCACAAGCACATGATAATGGATGCGGATATCTTTTAATGACCACTAATATATCTAAAAGTTTCAACAGGGTCCTTAAAAGTGTTAGAGGCTTACCGATACAGGGGTTGATTGTTCTAACCTTTTTCAGAGCGAATACTTACTTTGTGCAAAGAAAGGAAAAGTCCTTGGCGATGGAGACTCCACTCACCGCGTATTACGAAGATATATTCCGGAAAAGAGAGCGTAAAGCACAATACTACAGATCTGAAAGGTCTGACATAGCGGAGTTTCAAGTTACGGGGAGTAATGGGAATCAATATACTGTAAATTTTAGAGATGAAGGGCTCTCTTCGTACACATGCGGTGTTTTCCAGTAACAACATTTACCTTGTGCCTACGCAATTGCTGCTGCAAGCAGCATGCATAACTCACATTACAATTTTGCTTCCCGTTACCATACAGTTTCCAATTACCAAGAAGTATACGATCCAAAATTTCATCCTATATCAGACAGTCACTATTGGCACCATTATACAAGACCTAAGGTGCGTCGAGATCGAATGACAATGGATGTTGATCCTCAGCAAAGACACGGCAGATGTAGCCTATGCAAACAACCAGGTCATTATAGGACCAGATGTCCAGGACAGTCAACAGAGACGTGACCTTCGAGATCGTGACAAGTGCACCGGAAGAAAATCTGTTAGCGCTTGTAAAGAAACTTATACAATTTACATTTTACAAACCGATATGATTTTTTTGTATTTTAAATTTGACTTATTCATTTTATTATTGGAGTGTATACAAGATTCATATTTATAGTAATTCTACATGAACTATAATAACAATTGTCCGGAATATATCTTCGTACATACAGTCGGTGTTTGTCCGGAATATAACTACAATATTCATATTTATAGTAATTCTACATGAACTATAATAACAATTGTCCTAAGATTCATATTTATAGTAATTCATTTTATTATTGGAGTGTATAGAAGATTCATTTTATTTTAATAATTTTAATTTTATAATACCCAGTTTCCAAAAAAAAAAACCTTCTCCATATCTGTATCTCACAGGAAATAAACACCAACAAAAACATCATAATGATTGCTGAATTAAGAAAAAACGGCCTACATCCAAATGCTGAATTATGATAACTCCCACTTATCATTAGGTTAAAAACCATTTTTCTTCAAATTAAAACAAATCAAATCATCTACAAAATGCAATTCCCCTGGATGTAAATACTAGGGTGATCAATCACCTAAATAATAAGCATTAACATAAATTAAAATTACATTCTCATCAGCCCCATAAATTCCTGAGAAAAAAAACAATGAAGCAATAGAATGGGAAATTCAACGGAAGGGAAAAAAAAACACAGCAAAAGATACAGATAGTTGGATGCAATACCTATAACAATAAATCAAAAGTATACCATATTCTAAATATTTTGGTCTATGCATCATCGATTCATCATCATCAACCATGGGTGTTCACAGCTTCCCACACCAGATTCTTCGGGTTCGGATTCGTCAAGTCCCTCGCCTGCAGCGCGGCGTTCCGCAGCACCTGTAAAGTCTTCCGGTTGGCGTCGAGGAAGCCCTCGGCGTTGTACTTGAGGTTATGCTTCTTGCAGAGCGCGATGACGAGCGGCGAGATCCTCCGGAGGTGGCACCTCGGCAACCTCGGGAACAGGTGGTGCTCGATCTGGAACTGGAGGCCGCCGTGGAACCAATCCATCCACGGCGGGCACTTGATGTCCACCGTCCCGGCCGTCTGCTTCTCGAACCAGTCGTTCCCAGTCGGCTGGCCGACGTAGACGTCCCCACTGAAATGGTTGAGCGTGAACTGCACGTGCTGCAGGGAGGTGACCGCGAAGCTGACCAGCACGTAGGCGATCCGTTCGGGCCAATTCGGGAGGGAGGAGATGAGCAGCGGGTACCAGATCCAGTACACGACCAGCCCGGCGATCTCCTGCCACCTGTCGGGGACGACGGTCTTACTGGACGCCAGCAGGAGCACCGACTGCGCGAAGAGGTTGATCCTGGCGAACACCATGACCGGGTAGAAGGTGTAGTGCTGGTAGCTGATGAAGAGCCTGGACACCCTGTCGAAGGGCATTTTCCTGTCGTAGTAGCGCGAGATCAGGGAGCGGAAGAACTCGTTGGAGACGGCGAACATCGGGAGGTGCTGGAGGTCAGGGTCGAAGTCGAGGCTGTTGCAGGCCACGTGGTGGGCGGTGTGGTTCCGCTTCCACCACCCGATGCTGATCCCGGTCATGCAGTTCCCAGTCAGGATCTGCGCCACCCTGTTCCATCCTCCGCTCGTCATGACGTTGTAGTGCCCGGAATCGTGGCCGATCCACCCAGATTGGATCCACAGGAACCCCATCAGGGCGGCGCCGGCGAGGTGCTGGGCGAGGCCGTCGGCGGCGAGGGTTAGATATAAGGCGGAAAAGAACAGCACCGACATGAAGATGAAAGAATAAGCGACGCCGTGGCCTTTCTTCTCGAAGAGGCCGAGCTTGGTGAACTCGTTGTTCAGGCGGCGGAAGTCCTTGGAGACGGTGGACACCTCGTAGTCGGTGAGGTGGCCGATGAAGAAGCGGTCGAGGTGGGACCAGGCGGTGCCGGGGTGGTAGGCGACGAAGGCGTCGGTGGCGTCCTGGCCGGCGAGGTTGCGGAGGGGGAGGTCGCCGCCGGGATGGGACGCCAGCCATGGGGTGACGTCGTACACCTTGCCCTGGATCGAGATCCACAGGTCGGAGGCGGTGTTGTGGTTGCGTAGCTCCGACTTGGTAATGCGGATCGGATCCGCCGCGGATCCGTTACCGGCGGACATCTTTTTTTTATATATTGTTTGATTTGATTCGCCCTTTCTCCGTTCTCTCTCGCTTTGGGCGAAAAAGGGAAGAGAGAAGGGAGAAGGGGATTTGAGCAGAGAGAGGGAATGGGGATTTGAGCAGAGAGAGGAGGGGTATTTTGCTATTACTTTGTTGGGGTTGGGAGCGGGTTTCGGAGCTGAACGCGGAGGATCCGATGAAATAATGGAGGGCTTATCTGATAACTCTTGCTGTTTATGGCTTGTTTTTATAATGGATTTAATGATGGGATTTATTGCTTTGAGCTGGTTTTTTCCTTGAGAAGATTTTTTTTTTATAAAAAAACCGTTGAATGGTTCATGAGTGCATTATGGTGCCTGTATCTGGAATGGAATTGTTAAGATTTTGTGAATATACAAACATTAATTTTGTGAACATTTGTATTAACATTTCCATTTTCAGCAAGATTCAGATGTATTCATGATTTTCTATGAGAAAAAAATTGTATTATTGGAGTATGAAAAAAAATGGTATTATTGGAATATGAAAAAACGGTCATTTATTAAAAAATTGCCATAATTGTTTGCGTACATCCCAACATGGATCCAAAAGTAAAAAGTCGGCAGTATTTGTTTCTAAATCCTACCGATGGTAATTTACTTACTCTTTTATAAATGGATATGATTTGGTCCGAGGAATTATTTTAGAGAAAAATATTAAAAGGAGGAAGGGGAGGAGAGACTAAAATATATATTCCATGTGTGATAGAGGGTGGGATCTCCTTCAGATGTTGCTTCCCGTTGATCTGCGGATGGCTGCGATGTGTGGCTGAGATTGGATCTGGAGGCTGTCGCTCCTGAAGCGTGTGGATCTCAATGCATTGAGGTTGTGGTTGTCGAGTTACCTGCAATGAAGTCCCGGGGTGGTTGTACCACCGAAGACCCTTCGACGATCAAGTTAGTCTAGAGATCCGAGCAGAGTAACGGCTTAGTGAGGTAGAATTGGCTTTCCTTGACCGTCTGAAAGAGGGGATTAAGTAGCGGTGGCAGCAGGTGCAAGAATCACGCCGGCCGTTACGCTCCCGACGTCACGCCCGCGTGATGAGCGGGAACTCCTATTAATGGCGAGACATGCTCGTTAATGGGGGATCGTGGTGGCGTGGAACATGGGATGTGGCCGGCGGAGATCTCGCGCATGGCGAGATTCGCGGAATGGCGGTTACGCCTGCAGGCGGTGCTGTTGGTCGGTCAATGAGACCGAGGAAGATGACCTCGGCGGGAGAGTTCGTTGGCGAGCGGGGGAGCCGAGGTATCTAGTTTCTGTGGTAGCTCGGGAACGAGCTGTGAGGCCGAGAAGGCCCATTGTGCTGGGGCTCGGAGGTGAGCCAGTGTCTGCTCGGTAGGACGAGCATAGGGGTGGTTTGGTCGGCTGCTGTAGGCCCTTTCTTGCATGCCCTGGGACACATCATCTGCCACGTGTCATGATCTGGGAGATCACCGATATCGAGCATCATCATTAGCCCCCCACTCTCGTCCCGACCAGCTGACGGGTCGGGTCGAGAGTGGGAGGCTGGGTCACCCGAGGTGAGCTCTCTTCCGAAGATATCGTCGGGCGTGTCTCCGGGCAATCCGTTGTCTTTTTCTGGGTGACGCAGGAGAATCAGGGCGAGACCTTCTGCATTAAAGAGGGTCACCGGATTGTGCTCACTTTTGGCGAAGCGGCGGCCCACGTGTCGAGCGTTGGTTGGCGGACGTGACGGGCTGCAGGCCTCTGGCGTCTGATGGGATGCTGTCCAATGCGCGCGCGCCAGGTGGAGCGATCTGGGTCATCGTATGTGAAGGGTTGTTTTTGGCGGGAGTCGACGATCGCCATTGGATGGGGGCGCCAGGGGCGCCGGAGGCTATAGGTAGAGGTGGGGCCCTCTCACGGCCCATCGCTCTTCATATTTTCATCATCTTTCATCTCGTAAGCTCGGCGCTCTCATCTTAGGTCGGATCTTCTGCTTTCCCGAGGGCTTCTCTGTCACGCCCCACCCCCAATACATAGAATATTGTCCGCTCTGACCGAAACCGCACGGTTTTGTCCTTCGAGGCGAACCGGACCCGACCAGGGGCCACTTCCCAGGAGGTCACCCATCCCAGAACTTCCCTGGCTCAAACACGCTTAACTATGGAGTTCTCAAGTTCCTGTAGTGCTAGTTCACTTAAAAGGCGCCTCTGTATTGAGAAGTGGTATCATTCTATTTATAATACAGATCTGCCCTCTTTCGGTTTCCGAAAGAGTCCCCATTGTTTTACAGTGGGTCCCACGGACTCAAGAGGTGGCCCCCACGGATTCAAGAGGTGGCCCCCGCCCATTTAACATGACACTTGGCGTGGCACTTTGTTCCGTGTGCAAGAACCGGGTCCCGACATTCTCCCCACCTTTGAACAATGGTTCGTCCTCGAACCACAGACCTACTATTGAGGGATCAGCTCTGATACCATTCTGTCACGCCTCACTCCCAATACACAGAGTATTGTCCGCTATGGCCGAAACTGCACGATTTTGTCCTTCGAGGCGAATCGGACCCGACCAGGGGCCATTTCCCAGGAGGTCACCCATCCCAGAACTTCCCTGGCTCGAGCATGCTTAGCTACGGAGTTCTCAAGCTCCTGTAGTGCCAGTTCACTTAAAAGGCGCCTCTGTATTGAGAAGTGGTATCATTCCATTTATAGTACAGATCTGCCCTCTTTCGGAATGTATTCCGAAGAGTCCCCATTGTTCTACAGTGGGTCCCACGGACTCAAGAGGTGGCCCCCACGGATTCAAGAGGTGGCCCTCGCCCACTTAACATGACACTTAGCGTGGCACTTTGTTCCGTGTGGAACTTTGTTCCGTGAGCAAGAACCGGGTCCCGACATTTTCAATCAGGTTAGATGTCTTGTTTTTCTTTCTTCTGCTTCTTCTCCTTCTGAGTCGAGCCTCTTCTCCCTTTTGGCAGGACGGATGGTTCGATTCCAGACTCTTGGTACCTTCGGCGCTCAGTCCCGAAAGGGGGACCGCGGTGCGGCCTCGCCTCTGGCTGACTCGAGCCCCGTGCTGGATGTGCCCCTAACGGCGGGGCCACCTGCCCCGTCACGGGCTCTTGGTGGTTGTTCCGGTGACGGCCAAAGGCGTACATGGGTTCTCGACTCTCAGACGAGGGATGCAGGAGAGAGCGAAGACGAGATTCCACTAAAGCGGAAGAGGACGGTCTCTCGTGCACCGCCGGCGGACATTCTGGAGGGGACCCCCGTGCAGGAGGGGGACACCCCAGTTCGTGGTCCCGTCGGGGCTCTCCGTTGCGGCCAGTCTTCTCACTGGCATGGAGGAGTCAACCGGGGGCTGAATGCCACGGGGGACCTTGAGGGCCCAAATGGCTGCTATCGCAGAGGAGGCGATTCAGGTATGCACTCCCTCATGTGTTGCTTCGGACGACCTTTTCTTAGTTCGGGTGTCACGCCCCGCTTCCTGGTATACGGCGAAGGGGACGCGACTGGTCCGCTACGTATTTACTCAGAAGCAAATACGCTAAGCGTAACTAAGCAATATAAAAAGTAAATACACAAGAGACAAGATATATAAACTGAACAGCAACTTTATTTATTAACATTCTTTTGTACAATGCATGAAAAGGAAATACAACTGAAATAAAAGCGATGCCTAAACAATGGCATAACAGGAAATTAAAGGTACTGAATAGAAAATGTATAATGTCTAGAGCTCGGGGTCTTCGCTGTACCGATCCAAGTCTTCTGCAGTTGGCTCAATCTCTGACGGGTCCAAAACACCTGATGACATTCAAAGAAGAAAGAAATAGAATGTCGTCAGCGAACAGGTCGTTCGGTAAGTCCCAAAGATAAGAGGAAAGTAGAATAGATAGAATAAGAAAGCATCTTTTAAAGTTGTATTATATTGTTGTAATGTTGTGTTAACGCTGTTGTTTGTAGCTTGGTACAGAAAGATGCCAGTGTATACGAGAGGGGTCTCTATATGCTAGAGACCAGGACAAACGGAATGTACAAGGAACCGTTAAGCCACGGTACAACAGCAACGGAATATAGGTTAGGTGTCTTAATCTTACCGTCTCGTGCCACCTTTAACACCTTCCGTACCAATCTATCCCTTAAACCCCGTAGTGTTTTGATTATATTGTTTGCCTTGTAAATTGTATTGATTGTATAATTGGTCGACTGACCGAAACCATGATATCAGTAAAAGGATGTAACCGTAGAATCATATAAATGGAATAACTGGAGAACCATGTAAATGGAATGTATATCCATGGTTCGGTTCAGTCAAGTTGTATAGATTGATAATTGGATTTATAGATTCATGTTGAATTGTAATATTGAAGATTGTAGATTGTACTTGAATCATATTCAAGTCAGATTATAATGAGACTCAAACCGAGTCAGACAATCAGCAAAGTAAATTGAAGTCTTGATTGTTTTTGTTAATTTGGCTACCTAAGATAGGCAAGCACCCACTTCTCCGGCTCCCTGAGGCTCAAGAGATTGGTCCCGCTTAAACCTATGTTTACTAGGGTCCTTAGGGTAGTTTATAGAACTTGACGGGGTTTTATGTAAAAATACTTTTATATACTTTTCAAAATATACCCCAAGCATTTATTATTCGTCTTTAGGGTTGTAATGAATGTGGATTTTATATTGTGATATTTCTAATGAAAATATCCTAAATTCAGAAATAAAGGTATTTATTTGTAATATTGATTTATATGGAATTCATGGTATTTCAGTGTAAAATTGATTCTTGTGATTTTTAGAAAAATGTGGAATATTTATATCATAACAAAATAGGTATTTTAATGATAAATATACATATATTTATACAAAAATAATTTTAATATATTTTTTATATTCTAAAAATCTCATTTTCTTAAGATGTCGTATTTTAAATCTTTCGAGACCGAATGCTCCTTGCGGAGGTCTGAATCTCGCACTACTGAGCCCGAGAATGTGCGATAATCCGCACCATCCCGAACGGGTCCCCCAAAATGGGTTGTAGCGGCGCTTTGCAAAGATTGTATAAATACTAAATCCTTTAGAAAACGGTTTTATGAAGTAAATGGTATTTATTTGTAAAGATGTCAATTTTCCGTATTCTATATTCTAGGGTTTCCTAAGTCAACTAGACTATTCCTAACTGGTCCAAAATGACAAGTTGTGAGATACCTCAAATCGCATCTTCACCGCCAATTGTGGCCAGGTAAGTACAAGTGAAGAAAGGAGGGATCCGCTCACGAATCACCGTGAGACGGGCCTTTTAAAGTTACCTTTCTCACTTGCCTAGCCTAGACACCACAAAGTCAGGTTTAGATAAACGACTGATGTCCACAACTTATCCTAGTTTCATAATAAGTGGTATTTATTTAAAAAGTATATCAATACTAAATATTTTAGAAATGGTTTTATTTAGTAAAGGGTATTTAAATGAAAATATTTGTTTTCCGTATTCTGAGTTCTCGAGGGTATCGTGTTAGGTTGTATGTGAGTGTGTGAGGAGGTAGGTCGTTACCTCGTGATCTAGTTTAAATGTATAGCAAGTTTGATGGAGTTAAATGTAGGATTGAAACAATGTGGTATTTAAGTGAAAATACGATGAATGGAAATAGCTATCATTTTATGTAATGAAACTTGATCAATTTGTTTGATTAGTGTTTAATAGTCAACATGAGGAAGTTTAAGTATGATTGTATTAGTGAGAAGTGGAATTTTATAGGAAACCGAATCGGAAATCGGATTTGTCCCGACTCCGTCGGGTTTTGTAAATCCGTATTTTTAGATAGAAGAGATAGGTAGAAATTGGGACTTACGGGTTTTAGATCACACAAGAGAGTGAGAGGGAAGTAGAGGAATCGCCGATGTGTTGCGTTGTCTCTGGTAGTTCCTAGAACGATCGCCGGAAGTTCCGCCGGGAATTCGTCAGAGTTTTCGCCTCGAGCTCGTTTTCAAAGTGCACAAGATTCTTGGAAATTTTTTTAGAGAGTTGGCTCAGAGTTAGGGGTGAGAGGGTAGAGGGTAGGGATGGTATTTATAGGGTTAGGCTAGCGTTAGGATAGATGAAAGGTTAAAATGAAAAATATGATAAAATGTATTAAAAATGTATTAAAAGTGGAGTAATTGGGGTTTTAAAAGATCTCTGGAAATGGTCTGATGCTAAAATTTTGCAGGTGCATAGGGAATGTGAAAAGACACAACTTTCATGTTGGGGTCGTCGCCGGAATCGGCCGACTCGGCCGTGACTCGGTCGGAGGACTGAGCCGGCCGAGTTGAGGCCGATTTGGCCGATTCCCGGCCGAGTCAGGCGGCCGGGGAGGCGGCCGGGATCCCCCCCGACGGTTCATCTAACCCCTGGCAATGTTACATTTTTAGGTGTAGTGGGGTTTTTGTGAGATATGCACGTGTAAACCCTTGGTATTCTAAAGGTTTTTAAAAAAATCAATATTAAAAATAATGTGGGATATGAGATTTGAACTCTGATGGCTTGGTTCAGCAGTGCAAGGTATTACTAATGAGCTACAAGCTTCTTCTTGTAATTATGGTGTGAAATACATACTTTAAGTGGTAACAGTAACA
Source organism: Agapanthus africanus (assembly GCA_030015575.1). Taxonomy (NCBI): domain Eukaryota; kingdom Viridiplantae; phylum Streptophyta; class Magnoliopsida; order Asparagales; family Amaryllidaceae; genus Agapanthus; species Agapanthus africanus. Next base: position 747,694,216 of record CM057342.1, on the reverse strand, counting down.
TTAAATACTCCAAATATACTTCAAATTTAAAGCAAATTTTTGTACACTAAAAATGGAGTTGTTACATCGGGTGTCCTTAGGTTTTCTTGCCATTTTTCGCTAGGTCCTTCAGCACTGCGCCTTTATCACTCGTATGGAAGCCGAGGGGGCTATTCGGGCTGCGGGGTCAGCAGAAGAGTCTTCTTCGAAGGTCGAGGGTCTGCGACTCGAGCTGCGTCTGGAGAGGGAGAGGTTGCTCGCCCTCAATGCTCGGTTGGAAGTTGCGGACCTCACCGTTTCGAAGTGCCGGGAGTCCTACCGCCGCCTGAGCGAGTCCCATCGAGTTGTTGAGGAGACGTTGGTAGAACTGGCCGATCGTTTTGCAGCCCTGAGGAGGGCGAGGGATGCCAGCAGGCGGGATGCCGATGCGGCGCGTCAGGCGGCGGAGGCCGCCGAAGGCCGGGCTAGGAAGGCGGTGACGGATTACAAGGAGTCAGACCAGTTTTACGTCGACTTTGGTGAGGCCTCTGCCATTGCATGGAACAAAGCTCTTGATGCCGTCAAGGAGCAGCTTCCGGAGTTCGCCGACGGTGAGCTCCGTGCTCGGGTCCCACTCTCGGTGGTCCCGCCTCCGGCCGATAGTGATGAGGGGAGTGAGGTCTAGGCAGGGCTTGCTGTCCGATCTTTTTGGTTTTTCCTCCTCTTTCTCTTGTAAGCCTCCGGGTAATTTGATAAGGCCGGGGAGCCCATAGTACCCTTGTAAAAGCTTTTTGTTTTTGCAGTAGTGTTTGTGCTTATGTTTCCTTTTGTTGGCAGACACTTGTATCTGCACAATACTGCTTTATGGTCGGCATGTTCCTCGTCTAACGATTACTCGTCGACTTGACTCTGATCATTTGCCGGGTGTGCGAGGACCGGCTGGAAGACGGTGTCTCCATGGTCCCGAAGTCGAAGTGTAGATCGCTAAGACGTTGATAAGGATGGCCAAGCAGGGTAGCTGCTCGGTGCCTCGTAGAGAGGGCTTTGATCCTCAGCGTGAGAGGGGCCGTAAGAGGCCTGCTGAGGATGGCCAAGCAGGGTAGCTGCTCGGTGCCTCTTGGCGAGGGCTTTGATCCTCAGCGTGAGAGGGGCCGTGAGAGGCTTGCTGAGGATGGCCGAGCAGGGTAGCTGCTCGGTGCCTCTTGGCGAGGGATTTGATCCTTAAGGATGCCCGAGCGGGGTTGCCACCCGGTGCCTCTTGGCGAGGGCTTTGATCCCTGGCGTTCTGCTAGGAATAACTGAGCATGGATCGTGCTAAGCGGTTGCCTCTTTCGAGGGCTTTTCATCCTTAGCGCGGGAGGGGCGTGGGAGGCCTACTAAGGATGCTCCGGCGGGGTTGCCGCCCGGTGTCTCATGGCAAGGGCTTTGATCCCTGGTGGTGTGCCAGGGATAATCGAGTATGGTTGTGCTAAGCGGTTGCCTCTTTCGAGGGCTTTTGTGTCTTTAAGGATGGTCGATCAGGGTTGCTGCCCGGTGCCTCTTGGCGAGAGCTTTGATCCATGGCGTCGTGGGGTAGGGAAGCTACCAGCCAGGGATAGCCGAGCAGGGTAGCTGCAGGGCTGCTTCTTTGTGAGGGCTTTGATCCCTGGCGTCGTGGGGTAGGGAAGCTACCAGCCGGGGATAGCCGAGCAGGGTAGCTGCAGGGCTGCCTCTTTGTGAGGGCTTTGATCGCTGGCGTCGTGGAGTAGGGAAGCTACCAGCCAGGGATAGCCGAGCAGGGCAGCTGCAGGGTTGCCTCTAGGTGAGGGCTTTATTCCCTGGCATTGTAGGGTAGGGAAGCTACCACCCAGGGGTGGCCGAGCAGGCCAGCCGCTCGGCTGCCTCTAGGTGAGGGCTTAGACTACAAAAAGAGAACTCTTATTTTTTGCAATGTTCTAACGTCCCCTTCTTTTTATTCGGATGAAAATGACTTCTTAGAAAAAAATTACATCGTCTTTGTGACAGGAGGGGTGTGCACTCGTAGGTAGTGAGTTCACCGGTACAGCTTGAGCTTCTCGGCGTTGTAAGGCTGCGGAAATTTGCGCCCGTCCGCGTCCTGCAAGTGGTAGGCTCCATCGGGAAGTACCTCAGCGACGAGGAAAGGACCGTCCCATTTCGGGAAAAACTTATGCAGCCTGCCTTGATCGCCGCACTCGTTCCGCCGTAGGACCAGGTCTCCGGTCTTGAAGGAACGAGGCTTGACCCGCGCGTTGTAGTATCGGGCAGTTTGCTGCTGATAGGCGGCAGCCCTGATCTGAGCCCGGTCCCGTTTCTCCAGCAATATGTCCAGGTTGGTCCACAGTGCCATGGTATTCACTTCGTTGTCAAAGTGTTCGATCTGGTGGCTGGGTAGCCCGATCTCCGTCGGGACCATCGCCTCGGTCTCGTAGCAGAGGCTGAAAGAGGTTTCCCCGGTGGGGGTTTTCTTCAACGTGCGCAGGGTCCATAAGACCCGGGGCAACTTCTCGACCCAACTGCCTTGGCGTCCCTCCAAGCAGGTCCGGAGACCCCGGAGGACATCCCGATTGGCGACTTCGGCCTGCCCGTTGCATTGGGGGTGTGCGACCGCGGCGAATTTCATGAGGATATGATATTCGTTGCAGAAATATTTCACCTTCTCGTTCTCGAAGTTCGTCCCGTGGTCGGTAATGATACACCTCGAGATGCCGAACCGGAATATCAGGTTGTTTTGCAGGAACTTGATGGTCGTGGCAGCGTCCAGTTTTCTGATGGAGACGGCCTCGATCCACTTCGTGAAGTAATTAACCGCGATGAGAACATATTTGTGCCCGCCCGTGCCGGTAGGGAACTGGACTATCATGTCCAATCCCTACTGGGCGAATGGCCACGATGAGGTCAGCGCGGTTAGCTCGGTGGCCGGGAGTCGAGTTATGCTTCCGTGGAGTTGGCGGCTTTTGCATCTCCGGACGAGCTTCCGGGCGTCCTCGTGAATAATGGGCCAGTAATACCCCTGGAGCAACGCCTTCTGGATTAAGGTTCAGGCCCCTTGGTGTGCGCCGCCGACCCCTTCATGGATTTCACGGAGGATGTAGTCAGCTTCGTAGGGGTCGACGCACCGGAGCAAGGGCTGAGTGAAGGATTTCTTGTAAAGGTTGCCATTGCTCCAGACGAAGTGACGGGCTTTGGCTCGGAGACGGCTGGCTGCTTCCCGATCTTCTGGGAGCGTGCCATCCCGTAAGAATTCCACGAGGGGCTTCCTCCAGTCTTGGTCGCCCTCCAGCGCTGCATATACATGGAGCATCATCGCCCCGTCTTCCACGCTGGGTCGGGACAAGGTCTCGAAGAAGATAGATCGCTTGTTGTTGGCCGAGTAGGATGAAGCCAGTTTGTCAAGGCGTCGGCTTGGGCGTTTAGCTGCATAGGTATTTGCTCTACCTGGACCTCATCGAAGTTCTTCCAAAGTTTTCTTACCTCGGCCAGGTACTTTACCATTAGAGGTTCCCGGGCCTCGAAGTGACCGGTCACTTGGCCAACAACTAGGGCTGAGTCGCTGCAGATTCAATTTGTTTTCAGCCCCAGCCCGGAGGCCATGTGCAGTCCGGCCAGCAGGGCCTCGTACTCCGCTGTGTTGTTTGAGGCTTTGAACCCGAGCTTTAGGGAGTACTCCATTTCTGCCTCGTTCGGGCCCCAAATGATGAGGCCGGTGCCACAGCCTTCCTCAGTTGAGGACCCGTCGACGTAAATGACCCACTCTGGGACCGAGTCGGGTTTCCCCACGATTGGGTGCTGAGCCGCGAGGGACGGCGTAGACTCCGGCCCCTTGCTGGGGATGGTGCATTCGACGATAAAATCGGCCAAGGCTTGTGCTTTGATAGCCTGCCTTGGGCGGTATCTTATGTCGAACTGGGACAGCTCCCAGCTCCACTTCTCTAATCGACCCGAGGATTCGGGTGAGGCGAGGATAGCCCCCCAGCGGGCGCTCGGTGAGAACGAGGACAGTATGCGCCTGGAAGTAGTGTCGCAGCTTTCTTGAGGCCACAACGAGTGCCAAGACAATCTTCTCTATGGCTGGGTATCTCGTCTCTGCGTTTTTGAAGACGTGGCTCACGTAGTACACCGGTTTTGGTGCTCCATCGACTTCTCGTATGAGCACTGAGCCTGCTGCTTGGTCGGATACCGCCAGGTACACAGATAGCTCATCTCCCTCAACTGGTCGGGTGAGCAGCGATGGCGTCGCAAGATGGCTTTTTAACTGGTCAAAGGCGGTCTGGCACTCTTCTGACCACTCTAACCTGGGAATTTTCCTCAGAGCTTTGGAGAATGGGAGGCATTTTTCCCCAGACCTCGACATGAAGTGGCTTAGAGCGGCTCCCCGCCCTGTCAGTCGCATGATCTCGACGATGGTCTTGGGCGCGGTTATGTTGAGGATAGCGTCGATTTTTTCCGGGTTAGCCTCGATCCCGCGGTGGGAGACCATGAAACCGAGGAACTTTCCCCCGGTGACCCCGAATGCGCACTTGGCTGGGTTCAGCTTCATCTTGAACTTGCGGAGTATCTCGAAGGCCTCACTTAGGTCCTTGGCATGGTCGGTCGACAAGACTGATTTGACTAGCATATCGTCGACGTAGACCTCCATGTTCCTGTCGATCTGTGGCTTGAACATGCGGTTGACCTGCCGTTGGTACGTAGCCCCGACATTTTTGAGTCCGAAGGGCATCACCTTGTAGCAGTATACCGCCCGGTCCGTCGTGAATGAGGTGAGATTTTCGTCTGCCGGATTTATGCGGATCTGATTGTAGCCGGAGAAGGCATCCATGAAGCTCAATAGCTTGTGGCCTGCCATGCCGTCGACGAGCTGATCTATCCGAGGTAGGGGATAGTTGTCTTTGGGGCAGGCCTTGTCGAGGTCGGTGAAGTCGACGCACATGCGCCACTTCCCGCTTGACTTCTTGACCAGAAAGGCGCTTGCTAGCCATTCTGAATAGGGCACATTCCGAATGAATTTGGCGGCGAGGAGCCGATCTACCTCGTCCTCAATAGCCTTCTGTTTGGCCGAGGCGAAGCTTCGCTTTTTCTGTCTGACGGGTCGGGCCATAGGATCTATCCCGAGCTTGTGGGATATAATTTTGGGGTCGATCCCCGGCATGTCAGCAGGTGCCCAGGCAAACACGTCGGAGTTGTTTCTGAGAAAATGAATCAGGCCATCTCGCTGAGGACCTGTCAGAAGCGACCCGATCTGAACGAGTCTTTCATCGTCCCCTTCTACAAGGGGGACCGCTGTCAGAGGCTCCACTGGGGTCCCTCAGATCTCTTTTTACCCGTCTCGAGTATCCAGGGAACCCCTGATGTCACCCCCGCCCTCGACATCGTCGGCCGGCTCCTCCAATGAAGATGTTGCGGTGAAGCAAACCTTTGCAACTCGCTGGTCTCCGTAGACCCTACCTATCCCGCCCTGCTCGAGAGGGAACTTCATCGCTAGGTGGTAGGTCGATATCTGGGTCCGGAGGGAGTTAAGTGTCGGGCGGCCGAGGAGGATGTTGTAGGCCGATGAGATTCTTGCTACGATGAATTTGTTGGGTTAGCCTAGCACCTCATCAAGGGTTTGGAAGTATCACATGAACCAAAGGTGGAGTCTTTAGGGTGCTAAGTTAACGAACATAGAATCGTTCCTAGAAAAATTAGGGTTTCTAAAATTTTCACATCATCATATGAAAGAAAGGCTAGGGTTTTGAGAGTACAACCTTTGTAGCTCCCTACGCTAGACTCCTCGGCTACTTAGGGTTTGCAAAAGCTCCGCTTGAACTCCTCGAGGTCACCGATGATCCACCCGGAGTCCGCTTTGTCCAAACTTGCAACTTTATCCGATCAAGTGAACGAAATCAAGCTAACACTCCAAACAAGTGGGCTAGACTTGTGTAGAATGGTGTTGTGGTTCTCTTTCTCGCTTCAAAATCCTAACTTGATGATTATATTGCTCACTACAAAAATCTAGAGAGCAAATGAGAGAGGTTGATGAAGATGATGTCTTATTAGAAGAAGAGAAGAAAAACTCTCACAAGAAAAATGAAAAATATAAGTATATATATTTTTCATCTCTCATTTCCAACCATGGTTAATTATATAGATATTATTGTAATGGAGTTTAAAGCACAGAAGGAAAATAAACCAAGGGTTAAAAGGTAGGTGAGCATGGTAAGGTAAAGAAGAGTGTAGAAACTTTCTATCATTTAACCATTTTTCTTTTCCTTTTTGTTTTAATTCAAAAGCAATAAAAATCCATATAATAACCATGGTGTGATTCTTATATTGCCACCATTCTCAATGTATAAGCAACCATGATGTATGTATGTATGTATGTATGTACATCCATATGTGCATGAATCAAAAAGGAATGCATACATGCATCCATACATCCAAAGAAACAAGAAAGGATTTCTAGTGAGAATCTAATGGTTAAATGATAAATCAACACTTGATTTATCAATCCGGCCATATCACATACGACCCCTACCAAAAGCAAGCCGCCCGATCAATATACGGTATCCTATACGCGCATTTTAATCGGGTCCATGCGCATATCGCATACGCGCACCACAACGTTTCGCCTGGACTAGGAAACTCCATTGTGGGACTCTGAGACTCGTCGATACGCCGGCAGTGGGTGATGATCATATCAAGCACCCCCAAGCCGCAAGCGGTCAGCTAAACGTAACGGCCACCCGGGTATTGAGCGATCAGAAGAGAACAAGTGAACCTGCTACAACTCCCGTCGAGCCAATCGGCGACACTACCGTGCAGTCCGGTCTCCTCGTCTGATATGTCGCATATCAAGTCTAGGGGTGGTAAACATCAGAACCCAATAACCGATAAGTCGTGCCGATGTGAAGCTCATAACGGGTCGAGAAACTACTGGTAACACTTACCAGCAAATCTCTGAATCAGCCCTGGCCAGGGACTTCCCTGTTACGGCCAATCGAGCACAGCGCAACATCAACCCCCAATACCGGGAGAGACGAAACCCCTCCTATCGCTCATTGCCTCCATGTGACTAGGGACTGTACCCAAAAACCACCGTTTTGCACGCCCTCATGGACGTGGTAAGGTGGAGATCAAAGCACAGTGGGAATCACACAAGACTCCATGACGATCTCGGGTCTACAGACTAACCTGTACAAGTGTCACCTGAGAACTGTCATCTGACGTGAGGTATAATACCATCTGGGAGTTCTCGGCGAGTCCGTCCAGTGTACCCAGTCTCCACTGAGCACCCGTATACCATCTCTGATGTCAAACACCAATGGATATGGGATCATCCATCGCCCATCTCATGGGTCGAGAAGCGTATACGCTAGTCTACACTGGTATATCGATGCCCCGTCTCGATACACCTACGACTAGGGACCTTGAAGGATGTACTTATGGACTACCATGTCCCCACTAGTATGATCTGCATCATAGTCCAGGTAGTCAAGTACACATCCTAAGGGCTTTACCAACATGTAACTATAAGACAGTATAAAGAGACCAGTATACATGTTAAGATAAAGAGCAACCAGATAGCATACTATCATATCGAGCAAGAAAGTCATCTCTATATATGTCCAAGCATCCAATATAATATACATCATATGTACAATACTGGCCTCTAGGGCATACATACAACTAACAGAATTCCACCGGCACTGTCCGCGTATGGCCGGCCTCCCCGACGTTGAACTGTAGATTGATTACTCCTTCCGCCGGGATGGAGTGGTTAGTGAATCCTGAAAGGATATGGGAGGTCGGCCTTAGGTCTGCCGTGGTGAGCCCCATGCGCAGAAAATAGTCGTAGAAGAGAATGCCTGCCGAGCTTCCCGAGTCAACCAGGATCCTGTGCACCTCGTATTGATGGACCTGAGCCGTAATCACCAGGGGGTCATTATGGGGCAGGGATATGCCGTGAAAGTCCCCGTCGTCAAAAGTGATCGGCTCGGTCTCCCTGGCCTTCTTCCTTGGCCGGCCGTCGATCCCCGCGGCGGGCGTAGGGTGCCAAGTCTCGTAGGCACTCGATGTACTTTCCGCTGTCGCGACCATGATTTTGGAGGAGCCTCGGCTCTTTTCGGTGGGGTTCCTTACGTCTCCTGGCGGGGTTGTTTTTGAGCTGCCGTGGGGAGTCTCGCGTGCACGACCCCATCGAGGGAGGGGGTGCCGGTCATGCCTGCGAACAGGCGAGCTGACCGCCACCGCCTCGTAAGGGATGGGGGTGCGACGAGACTCTGGGCGAAACCCTCCGGCGTAAGACCTCAGAGCCAAACTTAGCTGTGCTTACCGGGTTTTCGAGTACGTCGGTGGAGGAGGCTCGTCTGTGCCTCCGTTGAGAGAGAGGCGGCGGTTGGCGCTTGGATCGTCTTGATGATTGCTCGCCATTAGAGTGAGATCAGGAGGCGAACTTTTGTTTTCGTAGAATCTAGTTTCCTACAGACGGCGCCAGCTGATGGAGGATGGGATCTCCTTCAGATGTTGCTTCCCGTTGATCTGCGGATGGCTGCGATGTGTGGCTGAGATTGGATCTGGAGGCTGTCGCTCCTGAAGCGTGTGGATCTCAATGGGTTGAAGTTGTGGTTGCCAAGTTACCTGCAAGGAAGTCCCGGGGTAGTTGTACCACCGAGGACCCTCCGACAATCAAGTTAGTCTAGAGATCCGAGCAAAGTAACGGATTAGTGGAGTAGAATTGGCTTTCCTTGACCGTCTGAAAGAGGGGTTTAAGTAGCGGTGGCAGCAGGTGCAGCAGGCGCGAGGATCACGCCGGCCGTTACACTCCCGACGTCACGCCCGCGTGATGAGCGGGACCTCCTATTAATGGCGAGATAGGCTCGTTAATGGGGGATCGTGGTGACGTGGAACGTAGGATGTGGCCGGTGGAGATCTCGCGCATGGCGAGATTCGCGGGATGGCAGTTACGCCTGCAGGTGGTGCTGTTGGTCGGTCAATGGGACCGAGGAAAATGACCTCGACGGGAGAGCTCGCGGGCGAGCGGGGGAGCCGAGGTATCTAGTTTCTGTGGTAGCTCGGGAACGAGCTGTAAGGCCGAGGAGGCCCATTGTGCTGGGGCTCGGAGGCGAGCTAGCGTCTGCCCGGTAGGACGAGCATAGGGGTGGTTTGGTCGGCTGTTGTAGGTCCTTTCTTGCATGTCCTGGGACACGTCATCTGGCACGTGTCATGATCTGGGAGATCACCGATATCGAGTATCATCAATATGGCTACAACATAGATCAAGTGGGGAAACGTGTGGGTTTCATGCGTAGTTGGGTAAGACCTATGTTTCTACTATGACCACAGCGAATGCAATAACGCACATGCAATTTTGTTCTATATGTATGTATATGCATGTGTATATGGTATACCATGCTCATAACTCATCCTTAAAATTTTAAACAATACATGCTTTTATGATGAAAAACCAATTTATACTTATTATATGAAAATGAGATATTTACCAAAAACCACCCCATGGTTTGACTCTTTTACGAGAAACCATCGTATGGCTTTTTCTATAACGAAAAACCATCTTGAAGTATGCAATATCAAAGAAAAACCATCATGTCATTAAGTATAAAATGACATTTCTATCCTTTATTTTTAATTATGCCCAATCGAGATATTCACCAAAAAAACAACAGGTGGTTTGATAGTTTTAGCGAAAAACCATAATATAGTATAATAGTTTTAGGGGGGAAACTACCATGCATGTCGGTTTTTCGCTAACATTGTACACTTCAGGATGGTTTTTCGTTGGAGAAAAAATCACAATATGTTTTTTCGTAAAAGGGTCATTGGTAAATATCCCATGAATAAACAATGGGTATTTTTTTGAAATAGGGTATTTTTAAATTAAATTATTAAAATAAAAGGATTTGTTTTTAATTTATAGGAATATGGCGGTTTGGTGACGACCCCATCTCCCCCAGTTAAGAGGGCGGGTTCCTAGAACCCGCCCCCTACACATTATAGGAGAGGCCGGGTTCCTAGAACCCGCCCTCTCCCATAACATGAAGAGGGCGGGTTGAACCCGCCCTCTCCTATATAAAGGAGAGGACGGATTCTCAGAACCCGGCCTATTTTTTAAAAAAATAATAATAAAAATCAAAAAATGGTAAAAATTCGAATAAAAGTATAAAATTGTATAATATTAGTGTTGTTTAAATATGAATCTGGTGTACACTCTAATAATAAAATGAATCCGTCAAATTTATAATACAAAAAAATCATATCTGTTTGTACAATGTAAATTCTATCTCTTCTCCCCTCCTCTGAACTCCTCTGAACTATTCTTCCTGCAGCATTCTTTGCACAAACTCTCTTCCCCTCTCCAATAAAACTGTTTTTGTGTAGGATTCTTTGCGGCGCCGCTAAATAAATATTTTGCAAGTGTTTTCGATTTTTTTTTGTTATTGTTTTGCATATATAATACGGATTTTAAGTGGCTATAACACTAATTCAGATTGGGTGAGGATTTCATCACCCTTTCTAAGACCCCAAAAATCACTAAAAGTATACGCATTACCCTTAAACTTAATAAAAAAATATCTAGACTCGGCCAACTAAGGACTGTCGTGCTCAATAGGACAGAGAAAGGTCGTGAGCATTCGATCGTTTATTTAAACTTGACTTTGTCGTACTCAATACAGACAGATATGATTTTTTTGTATTGTAAATTTGACAGATTCATTTTGTTATTAGAGTGTACACCAGATTCATATTTAAACAACACTAATACTATACAATTTTATTCTTTTATTCGAATTTTTACCATTTTCTGTTATTTATTTATTTTGAGAACCCGCCCTCTCCTTTATATAGGAGAAACCCGCCCTCTTAACCCGCCCTCTCCTATAATGTGTAGGGGACGGGTTCTAGGAACCCGCCCTCTAAACTGGGGGGTGGGGTCGTCACTAAACCGCCATATTCCTATAAATTAAAAAAAAATCGTTTTATTTTAATAATTTTAATTTAAAAGTACCCTTTTTCATAAAAAAAACCAAAAACAATACATACTTAGTTTTTAGTTCAAATAGATAAATACGACCCGGATCCAATAAAAAAAAGAAGAGAAGAAGCAGGTAACGTTGCTGCCTCCAAAACCGCTCCATGTGAACAGATAAGTGACACCACGTATCTCATTCGCGATTGAGATATTTTTTGCGGACTTTAAAGAAAATATATTAAATTCGCGAAGCTTTTAGATATTTTTGCGGACTAAATCCAACCCAGATCTCCATCCCGATTACGTGGCGAATTTACAGTGGTAGTTATAATGTTTGGTTTTTCATGCCTCGTTTCCAGTCAACGTTGACAGCCTGTTGTTGCCAGGTGGGACCCACAGAGTCCGCAGACGATCTTTTTCGATGCTATGAGCGCGTGGTTGGGGTTTCGGGTGCGACTGATTTCGGGTGCAATGAATTTTTCGTGGATGCAAACGCCGGCTAATTATTCGCGTCTTGACCACGAATCGTGACCCAGTTTGTGATCGCATATATGCCCTTTTTAGTAATGATAAATTCAGCAAACAAAACAAAAACAAAAAAACGTTGACGATTACATCTTCTGGAATAACATGACACGGATTTTAATTAAGACTTTGAGGCTAAGTTACCTGATCGTGACTTTGAGGGTTTCACGCATTGTTTCATTGTTGTTTTGGTGACCGATGGTCTGATTAAGTCAAATTAAACGTAAACAAACACGGATGAAAATCTGGTACAACAGATGTCGCCTTCCAAGACTTTGATGCTAAGTTACTTGGTTGGGACTTTTAGGGTTTGCGCATTGCTTAGTTCGTGTTTGGGTGACGGTGGCCCGACTAAGTCTTAAGGTAAACATAAACAAACATGGCTGAAAATCTAGCACAAAATATGTTTGGTTGTTGTTTTAGCGTAAGTGATGGAGCTTCGGATCTCTTTCAGATGCTGTCCTCCGTCGATCCTGTGATGGCGGTCTTTAGCGGCTGAGATTTGTCTTTGAGAATTGTTGAGTGTGGATCTCAATGGGTTGTTGTTGGACGCCGAGCTACCTGAAAAAAGTCCCGGAGTGGATGACCACAGTAAGATCCTCCGACGATCAAGTTAGAGCCGAGGTATAGGTGCAAAGTAGCGGCGTATTGAAAAAAATTCCAGTTACCTGAGTCGTCTGAGAGAGGGGTTTATATAGGGGTCGTGTGGAGCGAGCAGGCGCGAGATCACCGCCGTTAGTTACGCCCCAGCGTTATTCTCGTCTTGAATAACGGAAGGCGCTCATTAATTGGGGATACACCCATTAATGGGGGAATGCGCTAGCACGGGACACGAATCGTCGGGAGGCGGATATTTCGCCCTGGTGATATACGCGGAGCCGTTGCGGGGCACATGGGATCCACATTCTTGGTTGATCGGGGGAAGCCGAGGAAGCTCGGCGCGTCAGAAGGCTCGGAGACGAGCCGGAAGGCCGAGGAAGCTCGGAACGTCAGGAGGCTCGGAGACGAGCTGGGAGACTGAGAAAGCTCGGAGACGAGCTGTTGGTAGTTTCCTAGGTGAAGGTGGAATGTATTCGGAGAGGTCTCCCGAAAGGTCGGATACGTTCCTCGAGAAGGGACTCCCAAGGAATGTTCCCGATGCAACTCATTGATTCCACTATCGTAGCCTTCAGGACACGTCATCAGCTACGTGTCGTAATCTGAGGAGACACAACTTGTGAGCATCATCATTAGCCCCCCACTCTCGTTCCGACCTGTTCATTGATCAGGTCAAGAGTGGCCTGCTCGGTTTTTCTTTTGCTCATTTTGGCGCCAAGGAATCATAATGCGGATCGACCACGTCAGGAGGCTCGGAAACGAGCTGTTGGTAGTTTCCTAGGTGAAGCTGGAATGTATTCGGAGAGGTCTCCCGAAAGGTCGGATACGTTCCTCGAGAAGGGACTCCCAAGGAATGTCCCCGATGCAACTCATTGATTCCACTCTCGTAGCCTTCAGGACACGTCATCAGCTACGTGTCGTAATCTGAGGAGACACAACTTGTGAGCATCATCATTAGCCCCTCACTCTCGTTCCGACCTGTTCATTGATCAGGTCAAGAGTGGCCTGCTCGGTTTTTCTTTTGCTCATTTTGGCGCCAAGGAATCATAATGCGGATCGACCACGTCAGGCATGGAGTTTGGTGATTACGTCGTTTCGATCTTTGGGCCCACGTGTCGCCTCGTCGTTCGCCTGAATCTTCGCGCGTATCCCCGACGGCGTCAGTGGATCAATAAAATGATCATGCCTTAAAGAGGGGGCGCCGTTCCAACCGATCACCAGTTGGGATACAAGCTACGTTTCGGACGTCGGTTGGCGGAAGCGACAGGCTGTCTCTGATTCCTGCAGTCGAAAAGACGTCCCTAATGGCCGATCGCCACGTGGAGCCCCGCCGGTCGCTGGGCGCGACGTTTCGTTTTGGCTGGAATCAATTAGGGCCGTAGGATGTTCCCTTTTGGGGTGTATAAATAGGAGGGGACCATCCTAGGGTTGATACTTTGCTCAAATTCTCCTTCATTGCTGAAGATTTCCCGACGCTCCTTCTTTTAGATCGGATCCCTTGTTGATTTTACCTCGGTGAGTCCTTTCCTTTGAATCGGGTTTGATGTCTTCATCTGAGGAGTCCGTAGAGGTAGTAAGGGTAGAGTCGGACGATGAGGCTCCCGTTGTAGGGGTCGAGTCCAGTGGGTCTTCCTTCTGTTCGGCTTTAAATAGACAAGAGGGTTCTTCTTCTTCTTCGTATTCTGTGTCAGGTTCGCCCCCTAGAGTCAGGGCCGTCCCTGTCGCTAGCCGTCGGGCGGCGACAAGGGCCCCCAAGGTGCGCATCGGGAACATCCGCGATGCGCCCTCTGTTTTGAAGAGTCTGGACGAGCTTTCCAAAATTCAGGCTCGATTCCACATCCCCTCTAACTATTCCATCCGTTTAGGTAGAGAGGGCGAGCGGGCGGACCAGGTGCAGGGCAAGGAGATTGCCATGTATTTGGAAGCATTCCGGGCAGGAATACGTCCGCCCTTCCCAACTGGGGTCTGCGGGGTGCTTCGTTGCTTTCATCTCGCCCCGGGCCAGCTAGCTCCGAACTCGTGGAGAATTCTCCTCGGATTTCTGGTCCAGTTAAAACATGAAAACATCCCCTTCAGCTTGATTCTCCTGGTCTCTTTCCTTTGTTATAAGAATCATCCCGTCACCAGTAAGGATAAGCCGAGCTGAGTGTATTTCTCGTTCAAAAAACGTAAGGGCAGAATGGCCGGGTCGGGGGTAGTAGCCGTCCCTTCTTCCATTCATGAATAGAAGGAGAAGTTTATATTCGTCGGGCCGCCCGAGGGCGAGAATTGGCCTGTGCCTACACAGTGGCACAGGGCCGACTGCCCGAGGGCAAAGCAATCGACTTTCCCCGAAGCGAGGGTGGCGTCCCAGTGGGATCCGAACCAACAGGCGGATGTCCTACTTCTGATGCTCACGAGTGGTATCTCCTCAAGATTATGACACATGGCCGATGATGTGTCCCGAAGGTTACGAGGGTGGAATAAATAAGTCGCACTATGGGGATTCCTCGGGACTTCGTCTCGAGGAACGTGCCCGACTTTCCAGGGGGTCTCCCTAAACACATTCCACCTTCACCCAGGAAACTACCAACTGCTCGTCTCCGAGCTACCTCAGACTCCCAGCTCGTCTCCGAGCCGTCTGGCGTGTCGAGCTTCCTCGGCCTCCCGGCTCGTCTCCGATCCTCCGGCGTGCCGAGCTTCCTCGGCCTCCCCCGACCTACCTGGGGCGTAAATCCCATGCGTCCCGCAACGGCTCCGTGTATATCGCCAAGGCGAGATATCCGCCGCCCCACGTCCCGCGTCCCACGCTGGAGCATCCCCCCATTAATGAGCGTATCCCGTCATTAATGGAGGGATCCCATCATTCACGCAGGCGTAACGTCAGGGGCGTAACCGACGGCGAAGATCTCGCACCTGCTCGCTCCATGCGACCTGTCACGCCCCACTTCGCAGTATACGGGCAAAGGACACGACGAGGCCGCTACGTATTCACTCAAAAGTAAACACGCTAAGCGTATCTAAGCAATATAAAATAAACTGACACAAGGGACAAGATGTAAATAACAACAACAACTTTATTTATTAAACATTCTTTTTACAATACACTGAAATGAAAATACATGGAATGAAAGCAATGCCTAAACAATGGCAAAATAGAAATGAAAATGAAATGTAATGTACAAGTGAATCTAAAACTCCGGGTCTTCAGTAAACTGATCCAAGTCTTCGCTGCTGGGTTCGATCTCTAGTGAGTCCAAATCACCTGACGACATTCCAAAGAAGAAGAAAGAGAATGTTGTCAGCGAACAAATCGTTCGGTAAGTCCCGTAGATAGATAAGAATAGAATAGACAGAATAAAGTATAGTTGTTTAATGTTGTTATTTAGTGTTAACGCTGTTGTTTGTAGCTTGGTACAGAAGATGCCAGTGTATACGAGATGAGTCTCACTAACCCGGAGACTAAGGTATACGGAGTACAAGGAACCGTTTAGCTACGGTACAAAGGCAATGGAGATTCAGGTTAGGTGTCTTATAGTTGCAGTCTCGTGGCACTTCTAACACCTTCCGTACCAATCTACCCCTTATAAACCCCGCGATATCTTGATTGTATTGTTTGTATTGTTTTGTATTGTAAATTGTATAGATGGATGACTTGCCGAAACCATGGTATCAGTAATGGAACGGATATAATGGAAGAACATGTAAATAGGATATATCCATGGTTCGGTTCAGTTAATACAGATTGATATAGATTGAATAGATGGATTCGTATTGAATCATGTTGTATTGTAGTTTGTATTTGAATCACATTCAAGTCAGATTGATTAGGTTGAGACTCCGTCTGAGTCAGACACTCTTAAAAGAACTTGAAATACTGATTATTTTGGTGTTATCGGTAACTGCTGCACATGGACGACAGCATTTGTGTCTTTTTCCAAGACAATTACCGTGTTGATAACACCGTTTGTTAAGTTGTCTACCTTAAATAGGCAAGCACCCATATCTCCGACTCCCTGAGGCTCAAGAGACTGGTCCTGTTTAAACCTATGTTTACTAAGGTCCTTATTGTAATTTAATATAACTTGAGGGGTTTTTATGTAAAAATAGTTTTGGTATAATTTCAAAATACACCTCAAGCATTTAATTATCGTCTTTAGAGTTTTCATTGATGTATATTTTATAAATGTGATATTTCTAGTGAATAAAACCTAATTTCATAATATATGGTATTTATTTGTAATATGAATATTGTTTTGAATTATCATGGTAGTTTCATATAATATTTGAATTCTTTTCTTGAGTTTTGGAAATATGGAATAATATATATTTAAAATAAGTATTTTGGTAATAATTATATATTCATAATTAATGAAAATAATTTTATTTATTTTCTTGTAAAAATCTCATTTTCTAAAGAAAAATGTATAAAAATTCCATCGAGATCGAATGCTCCTTGCGGAGGTCTGCATTTCGCTCTACTAAGCCCGAGGATGTGCGATAATTCACACCATCCCAAACGGGGTTCCCCAAATGGGTTGTAGAGGCGCAATTGCATGAAAATGTTTTAATACATCTTTTAAAGAAAACAGTTTTATAAGTTAAAGATATTTATTTGCAAAGTCGTATTTCCCGTATTCTATTGTCCCAAGATTCATCGTGCTATGATAGATTTGTGTGTTGTGATGAGGTAGGTCATTACCTCGTGGACTATCTAAATGTATAATAAGAAAATAAGGTTATAATGTCGAAATGAATAGTTTATGGTATTTTTATATAAAAATGCGATAAATATCACAAAAATAATTATTTAGAGGTGAAACTTGATTTAATGGTTTTGTTATTGTTTGTTAAGAAATATGTGAGAATATGAAGTTATCTTGATTAAGAAAAATATAGTTTTTAAAGAAAACCGAATCGGAAGCCGGATTAACTCCGCTTCCGTCAGGTTTTAGAATTGAAACTTTTTAAGATATCAAGAGAGAGGGGAAGAAGGGACTTACCGTCTTTGATGAGAGGGGGGAGATAGGAGGAGGTCTAGGATTCGTCGGTGCTTCGTTTTGTTGCCGGAAACTCCTCGTATCGCCGCCGGAAATTCGTCGGAGCTTCGCCCTTCGTTAACTCCACCTGCACCCTACAGGGACTTGGAAATTTCTTGAGAGTTTTGGCAGGGAATTGTGAGTGAGGAGGGGTGATATGAAGGTGGTATTTATAGGGAAAAATTATGGTTTAGGGTGTTTAAAGAATGCATTGAAATATGTGTGTGAGCAACACCGTCCTTCATTAATTAAAAGAAGTAATATTAGGTATTAGGGCAAGGGTACTATAGCTTGAATTGAATTCTTAAGTGTAGGGGTGAAAAATTACACACACGTAGGGGTATACAATCGATGTTTGGAGGAAAGATAGAAATGAAGAATAAAATTGATAAAAATCCCTGAATTGAGATCGCACTTTAGTAGGAAAACTCAGGAGATACCAACATCTTTCTAAACATTTTTGGAATGTATAGGATCTGAGACAGGAGGTGTGAAACATAAGGGTTGGATATTTCTAATTTAGGATAATAGAATTTCTAATTTAGATGCTAAACTGTAGGAGTAGAATCGACGTTAACTTATGAAACTAACTTGATAGGATTTTATGGGTAGTATCCGCTGAAAACCCTCAGGAGACAACTCTCCTCCTATTAGGGACACCTAGAGGTTTAACGGCTTGTTCCATATGCTCAGTACAATCGCATTCCCTGCGAAAGTGAGGCTAGGATTTTGTTTTGCTTGAGACGAGCAAAAAATAAGTTTGGGGGTATTTGTTCAGACCAGAATATTGCATTTTAATACCGCTCATTCATTATCTATTTTTTGTATATATCGGTACTATTAACCGGTGTTTGCTCTGTAATACAGATTACAGGTATCCGTGACAAAATACTAGAAATACATCCAGAATCACGGATATTACATTTGTGAGCTGACACTGCAACCAGAAGTGCAAACCAATCAAGAATCAAAGAGTTTTTGTAAATAAACTAGTGTACACACATTTTGGTCCAACATATGACAAGTTGTACACTAGCTCTTTGATGGCTTTGACCTAGTGGGGGGGCTGCCCAATGCAAGACACAAGTGGGCATGAAGTGATGTGCATTCAATGCAAAAGCTTGTGTGTTGACTTAAAGATCCATGTTCCCTCCAAGCCCTGAGTGCATCCAGAGCCTTTACTGAGAAAACAAACTGCACCAGAGTGATGTGGGATACAACAATTGACCACACACCAAATCCGAGACAGAGAGCTCGGATTTGGGCTGAGCACACCACCATTGTGGCCGGCCACTTTTTCCCCAAAGGCTCCCAGACTTCTGTGGGCCCCCCATTGCTACCGCGACAGCTCATTTTTATTGTTTGCTTATTTAGTTTTTGAGCCTATAAAAGCAGGCAGTGGGCAAGAGGTCAAGGGTCATTCTTTTGCTTCATTTTTGTTACTCTTTTGTTTTCTTTTTGGTTCTCTTGTACATAGCTTAGCTTCCCCTTGAGTTTTTTGCCTTAACTTGATTTTGCAACCTCTTCATTGAGCTTGCAAGGTTAAGCTTTGGTTATTGATCTCAAGGGTTGTATCATTCTTCAAGTTTAATAAAGTTCTCTTTTTGTGCCTTCATTCACCATGAGTTCTTTGCCTCTTCTTGATCTTGCAACCTCTTAATTGAGGTTACAAGTTTAAGATTAGGTTATTGAACCCATGTCTAGTAACTTGTTCCATGGTTCCTAGTTCTTTCTTTCTTGCTCTTTTATTACTTGCATTTTCTTTCTTACATTTTTAATACTTGCTTTACTTACTTGCACTTAAATTCTATACATTTACTTACTTGTGGTGTTTTCTTTTCTTTTCCTTGTTATTTTCTTTTGCTCTTCTTTGGTTGTTGTTGTGAAAGGTTTGTGAATATGTATTGTTAGGAAAAGAGTACGATATTGTAAGTTACGGTTTCTGTTTCCTATTTCCTTTTCCCGTTATTTTCCATTAAACTCCGCCCAAACCTTACGCAAGCGCTCCGTTAGGCACCCTACCCTACCAAGGTATCGGTGATTCCTAACCGCGACCGATTGCGTTCGGTTTTGCCGGAGGTGAAAGCAAGAGACAAGAACGGACGGACAAGGGTCAATAAGCCGGATTTCTTAAATACCGTGCTTAAGTACCCTAATCTACGTTGTTGTCGATTGCTCTAGCTTCAATTGGTCAAGACTCGGCTCAAAGGACTTGAATACGGATTTCCTTAACTTACACTATCCTATCTTATCCTAACAAGCATTTACTTTGCATATAACACATAGGATAGATACGAACAATTCCACCTACACGCATTAACTCGTGAGAACAAGAACATAAAAACGCTCCGTCTCCCTGTGGATCGACCCGTGCTCATCGCGGCTAGCTGCAAAGCGACACCGTCCTGATTGCGGTAACTAAAACTCTTTCAATCAGATCCTCTGTTGATTTTTCCTCGGTGAGTCCCTTCCTTTGAATCAGGTTAGATGTCTTCATCTGAAGAGTCTGTAGAGATAGTAAGGAAAGAGTCGGACGATGAGGCTCCAGTTGCTAGGGCCGAGTCCAGTGGGTCTTCCTCCTCTACGGCTTCAGATAGCCAAGAGGGTTCCTCTTCTGATACGTCTTCGGTGTCGGGTTTGGCCCCTAGAGTCAGGGCCGCCCTTGTCACTCACCGTCGAGTGGCGACAAGGGCTTCCAAGGTGCGCATCGGGAACACCCGCGATGCGCCCTCCGTTTTGAAAAGTCTGGACGAGCTTTCCGAAATTCGGACTCGATTCCACATCCCTTCTAACTATTCCATCCGTTTAGCTAGAGAGGGTGAGCGGGAAGACCAGGTGTAGGGCAAGGAGATTGCCATGTATTTGGAAGTTTTCCGGGCAGGAATGCGTCTGCCCTTCCCAACCGAGATTTGTGGGGTGCTTCGCTGCTTCCGTCTTGCCTCGGGCCAGCCAGCGTCGAACTCGTGGAGAATCCACCTCAGGTTTCTGGTCCGGTTAAAACTTGATCAGATCCCCTTCAGTTTGGCCCTCCTTGTGTCCTTCCTTTGTTATAAGAATCACCCCGGTACCAGCAAGGAAGAGCCAAGCTGGGTGTATTTTTCATGTATAAAACATAAGGGTGGGGCGGCCGGGTCGGGGGTAGTAGTCGTCCTTCTTCCATCCACGAATGAAATGAGAAGTTTGTATTCGTCGGGCCACCTGAAGGTGATGATTGGCATGTTCTTACACAGTAGCACATGGCCGACTGCCCGAGGGCAAAGCAGTCGGCTTCCCCCGAGGCGAGGGTGGTGTCCCAGTGGAAACCGATCCAGCAGGCGGATGTTCTACTATCCGAGCACAACTGAATTGAGCTGGGCTCAGTCCTGCGCATTTTCTGGGTAAGTTAGGGCCTTCGATGACCTGTTTAGACTTCGTTAACTTCTTTCGCCTTTTCAATGTCGCTAACTCCCTTTTGTTTGTGTTCTTTTTTTTTCAGAGCCCATGGACCGATCGAAGATCCTAGCCGCCATGGCCGCCAAGAGCCAGGGAAGGAAGGTAGAGGGCGCAAGCTTCTCCCGACCCGGTCAGAGCTCGGCCTCGAGGCCAACTCCACCGTCCAAGCCTTTCGCCGCTCCCCGAGCCTCAGAAGAACGACGCGGGGAGGGTCATAGGCACGCGTGGGACCCGGCGTCCCGAGCAAGAGAGGAGGAGGAGGCTAAGCCCACCGAAATCCTCCTCAAAAGGCTGAAGCGGATGGTCTCTCGGCCACCTTCTACCGGGATCCCAGTGCAAGAGGGTAACTTCTGCATTGAGGTGCCATCGGGGCTCTCCATCGCCGACAGCTTGCTTTCGGACATAGGGCAAGCAGCCGGGAGCAAGATTCCCCGGGGGACCATGAAGGCCCAGGTGGACGCCATAGCACGGAGGCGGCTCAGGTCGGTACTTGACTTTTCTTAAAATTTCTTAAGTCTTGTTTTCTCGGTTTGAGCTTTCTAACCCGTTTTGCTGCTTTCCTTAGATCCTTCATCACTGCGCTCTCCTCGTCGCTATGGAATCCGAGGAGGTAGCTCCGTCCATGAAAAAGGTGAGCGAATCCTCCTCGCGGGAGGAGGAATTCCACCACTAACTGCGGCAGGCGGAGGAGAAGGCGAATCTCCTCGACACTCGACTGGTCGCCGAGGGGTTGACGAACTCTAAGCTGAAGGAGTCTCATCGGCTCCTGAATGAGTCCAACCGGACTATCCAAGCCAAGTTGGAAGAGATGAACTGCCTCTACAACGCGTTGAAAAATTTGAGGGACGCCCTAAAGAGGGATATCCGGGTGGCCCTAGACACGGTGAAGCTCGCCGAGAACCGGGCGGCGAAGGCCATGGATGGATATAATACGTCTGACCAATTTTACGCCGATCTCGCCGAGTTCGCGACCGTCGTATGGCACAGTGCCCTCGACGCCGTCAAAGAGTCCATGCCAGGGTTCGATGGCAGCAAGATCCGCGCCAAGTACCTCCTGATCGAGGAAGCACAGTAGGGGAAGCCGCCGAGGCGGCCATTATGGGAGAGGCTGTCGGCGGAAGCGCCGACCCCGAGGTCTCAGTTTTGGTCCCTGATGCCAGCATCGAGCAGGGCGAGATCCTTCCCAAGCGGGCGGCCTGAGCTTTCCCTCCTTTGGGTTTTTTTCTTTTTCCAAATTTTGTAAGCCTCCAGGCATTTTTTATAAGGCTGAGGAGCCCAGAATACCTTGTATTTATTTTTGGTTATAAATAAATTACTCCTTTTTCCTTTGCCCAAATGTCTGCTCACTGCGCAAGTAATTTTAGCTCGTATACTTTTCATTGTTTGAATCTTCATTGTGCAAGTATTTTTAGCTCGTAAGTTTCTTTATCTTGCAAGTGATAGGCCGGTGTCCACCTTTTCTGCGAGTATTTGTAGGCGCGGTAGCCAAGCGTAGGAAGGTCGGTATCATCCCTTTCCCTGGAGTCGAGGTGGCGATCGTGCATCGAGTATGAATCGATCGAAGGCCAAGTGTAGGAAGGTCGGTATCCTCCCTTTCCCCTGAGTCGAGGTGGCGATTGTGCGTCGAGTATGAATCGGTCGATGGCCAAGTGTAGGAAGGTCGTTATCCTCCCTTTCCTCGGAGTCGAGGTGGTGATCGCGCATCGAGTATGAACCGATTGATGGGCAAAGAAGGAAGCTGCTCGGTGGCCTCATGAGGAGGGCTTTTATATCCGCTATTTGTAGGGCGGGAATCTATCCACTGCGGATGGACCGAGTAGGAAGTTGGCCTCGAGAGGAGGGCTTTAGATCCACAGCGTTTGTTGAGAAGGAAGCTACCCGCTGAGGATGAGCCAAGCAAGAATCTGCCCGGCCGCCTCATGGTGAGGGCTTTAGATCCACAGCGTTTTTGGGCAGGAAGCTACCCGCTGCAGATGGACCCAGCAGGAAGCTACTCGGTGGCCTTGGGAGAAGGGCTTTATATCCACAGCGTTTGTTGGGCAGGAAGATACCCGCTGAGGATGAGCCAAGCAGGAATCTGCCCGGCCGCCTCGTGGTGAGGACTTTAGATCCACATCGTTTTTGGGCAGGAAACTACCCACTGCAGATGGACCGAGCAAGAAGCTACTCGGTGGCCTCGTGATGAGGGCTTTGGATCCACAACGTTGTTGGGCAAGAAGCTACCCGCTGCGGATGGACTGAGCAGGAATCTACTCGGTGGCCTCGTGAGGAGGGCTTTGGATCCACAGCGTTGTTGGGCAGGAAGCTACCCGCTGCGGATGGACCGAGCAGAAAGCTACTTGGTGGCCTCGTGATGAGGGTTTTGGATCCGCAGCGTTGTTGGGCAGGAAGCTACCCGCTGCGGATGGACCGAGCAGAAAGCTACTCGGTGGCTTCGTGATGAGGGCTTTGGATCCGCAGCGTTGTTGGGCAGGAAGCTACCCGCTGCGGATGGACCGAGCAGGAAGCTACTCGGTAGCCCTGCAATAAGTTATAGCATGGAAACAGAGAGAAGCGGTTCAGATTGCAGGGAAGCAAGAATTTGTACGATTAAAGAAAATACAGATTCAATGATTTAATTTAAACTCTCCCGTATTAAATGAACGGATTCGGCGGGTGTCCTCGTTGCTCGGACTAGGGTCAATTGGTGACGACCATGATCTGCCCAATTGTCAGCTCTTCGGCTGTAACTTAGCCGGCTTGCCCCTATCCGCTTGACGTTTGTCTCGTAGGTATTTCGCCAAGTAAACGAAGCGGATCAGCTCTTCGATGTAATCGCGCAGCTATTTACAATCCTCGGTTGGATGTCCTTGCATCCGGTGATAGGCACAATACGGGCCTCGGAGACGTTTTCCCGTTCTTCGGGTTGCCGGCGGGAGCCTGAAGAACCTTTCTCCCTTAGCTTCCTCCAACAGCTCGTCTTGGGAAATGTTCTGAGGGGTGTACTCCTGGAACCTCGTGGAATAAATTCTTGGACGATCGTCTTTCTTTTTCTCTTTCCTGTCCCTCTTCTTCTGGTCTGCTTGGTCGGCTCGGGACAGGTTTGAGTTTACTTCTGACTCGAGCTGAATTTCTCACTCGGTTCAATCTCACTTTGGCTATGCTCTTAGGTTGCGCTAATGCAAAAGAGCGGAGCCACTCTTTGTACCTGATACCCGACCTCAGCGCGGTGATGACTGTTTCGTCGCGGTGCTCGGGTACCTCCAGGAGGGCATTGTAGAAGCGGGTGACATACCTTTTGAAGGATTCCGTATCGCCGCTCTTGACAGTGAATAAGTAGTCGAATGTCTTCTTTTGTTAGTCGGTTACCGACGAAATGACTGAGGAATTCGGTAGCCAGCTCCTCAAAGGTAGAGATAGAGCATGGTGTAAGCCCCCGGAACCATTCACGGCCAGCTCGGATCAAGATGGCGGGAAAAGCACGGCATTGAGCTGCGTGTGAGTTATCTTGGAAGCTCATGCCCGCCGTAAATGCGTCTAGGTGCCTTCGGATCGGATTTCCCATCGAAGAGGACCACTTTTGGCGGCTTGTTCCTGGACGAGACGTGCTCGGCCAGAAGCTCTTCTGTAAAGGGCTTTGTCAGTGAGTCAGCGGAGTACCTGGCCCCTCCGCCGGACGCATGGCCATCCCGTCGTATGTCTTCAATTTTCTTTTCGAGGGTCTCAAGTCGGCGGTGGTACCCCGAGAATTCTGCACAGTCGGAGTGATGGCTACTCCCGCTCCGGGTCTGCGCGATGGTGCGGCTCCGATTCCGCTCTATCAAATTCTCATATCCTCGGGCGAGGCCCTTCTTGAGCAGTCCCAGCGTTTGTTGTTCGTGCGGCCCCGACGAGCGTGGGGGCGTCGGTCATGCCTGGAAGCAGGCGAGCTGACCGATACCTCCTCGGAGGAGAGAACACGTGGCGGGCATCGGAGCGACGGACCAGTCTTCTTTGGGATCGAGGCGTGGAGCTTTCCGGTGCCTAGCGGGTCATTGAATCAATCGCCGCATGCGGGAAACGGTGGCCGGAGTTGGCACGCCGGTGCTCGGTAACGCTGGGATGAGCACGAGTGAGATCGAGGGCTTGAGTGTGCCTATCCGTCCTTCTATGGACGTCGTTGTCCCGAGGAGGGGGGAACGGCGGTCTGGTGGGTAGGGCCCGCCGCTTGAACGCGGACGAGAGCATCCATCAGCGATGTGAGCCTATCTATCCGAGCGGAAAAGGCGTTGATCACGTTAGGAAGAGGAGACGAGCCGCTCCCGCCTCCGTTGTGGCGGCTGATATTTGGATCATCGCGGTTGTCGCTCGCCATCGGGTCGAGAGTGGAAGATCAACTTTAGGGGTAGAGAAGCTTCTTAAGCGTTTCCCACAGACGGCGCCAATTGATGGAGTCTGTGATCTCCTTCAGATGTTGTCCTCTGTCGATCCTGTGATGGCGGTCTTTAACGGTTGAGATTTGGTTTGGGAGTTGTTAAGCATGTGGATCTCAATAGGCTGACGTTGACGCTGTGCTATCTGCAAAAGAAATCCCGGGGTGGGTGACTACCGTAGGACCTTACGACGATCAAGTTAGTGCCAGGGAATAGGTGCAGAGTAACGGCATATTGGAAATGAGTTCGAGTTACCTGAGTCGTCTGAGAGAGGGGTTTATATAGTGGTCGCGTGGAGGGAGTAGGCGCGAGATCGTCGCCGTCAGTTACTCCCCTGCGTTGTCCTCGCATTAATGGCTGGATAAGCCCAATAATGGGGGGACGCACTAGCGTGGGACGCAGAACATGGGGAGGCATATATCTCGCCCTGGAGAGGTACGCGGAGCCGTTGCGGGGGCGCTTGGGTCCCGAGCTCTCGGTTGATCGGGAAAGCTGAGGAAGCTCGGCCTGTCAGATTTCCCGGAGACGGGCAGTGAGGCCGAGGAAGCTTGGCCCGTAAGATGGCCTGGAAACGAGCAAGGAGACCGAGGAAGCTCGGCCTGGTAGATGGCTCGGAGACGAGCAAGAAGACCGAGGAAGATCGGCCTGACAGATGGCTCGGAGACGATCAAGGAGGCTGAGGAAGCTCGGAGACGAGCTGTTGGTAGTTTGATAAGTGAAGGTGGAAAGTACTCAAGGAGGTCTCCTGAAAGGTTGGACACTTTTGTTCCCCTCCGAATGGCGGCCAGGACATGGACGTCTTGCCTGAGATTCGGGACAGATGCTATTTGGTTTTATCCGTCCACCTCTCCGAAGATGTCAAGTTGATTTATGGCACCATGTATCGGAGGTTTAGATGGATATGGCCGATGTAGCAGACTTCGTCAGATTCCCCCTCGTTCGAGGGGTTTTTGATTGTGGGGACGCTCTTCCCTGTAGGCGCAAGCCCCTGCAGTTAATTACGCCACCGCATCGCAGTAACAATTTTCTCCTTCTCCAGAATTTCACTTCGTGTCGTGGGTGTTTGTTTTGTTTGTGGTTGCCCGTGGATTGTATAGGGAGACTAATTTATGTCGTCGCCCGTAGGACGTGGATTAATCCAAATCCGTATTTTCTTAGATTTGGGTTTGATGTTTTGGTTTAAGGATACGTTAGCCATGTTTGAGGTTAAGATCAACTTAAACGTTTGTTAAGGATACGTTAGTCCAGTTTGAGACTAAGATCAATTTAACGGGATCATTTAGATCCGACAAAAGAGTATTTCGGCTCAATTGTTCTAGTTTAGGGACATAGTGGTTCATTGAATGTATGACCGTCGGGACCCGTCACCTCTCTGACGACGTTGAAGGATTACAACGACAGATATCAGTGGAGTTCAGAGATGTACCCTTGAACCAAAGTTGGTTGGGAGACCTATAGTCTAATTTGGGATTAAAGTCTGTTTGAGGGTTTAAAGATACGTTAGCCCTATTTGAGGCTAAGATCAACTTAAACATTTGTTAAGAATACGTTAGTCTAATTTGAGACTAAGATCAACTTAACGGGATCGTTTAGATCCGACAAAAGAGCATTTGGGCTATATTGTTCCAGTTTAGGGACATAATGGTCCATTGAATGTATGGCCGTCGGGACCCGTCACCTCTCTGACGACGTTGAAGGATTACAACGACATATATCAGAGGAGTTCAGAGATGTACCCTTGAACCAAATGCAAATTGATTTAAGAGAGCAATCTTGCTCAGTCAATTTAGTTTGAGGACTTACGGCCATGATTAGGCTAAGTCCAGTTGAGAATATTCAACGTTTTTATATTTGGCCTATTAGGCCTGTGCTAGAGGTTTGCCCCTGTTTAATAATGCACTGCATTTTATTCTGGCCTGCTAGGCCTTTTTGATTTGGGCTCTGTCCCTTTATTTATGATGCAGAGTATCTGTCATTGTTGGGGCTCTGCCCTTTTTTTAAAAATAATGCATAGCATTTTATTAGGCCTGTTAACCCTTTTTAATTGGGCTTGGCCCTTCTGTAAATAATGCAATGCATTAATTATCTGATAGTGGCTTGTCAGGCGCTTTACGCCAATCATTGAGCGCAAGCGCTTGTGGTGGTGACACGTGTCACACTCTAGTGAGCGCAAGCGCAACAGCGCAGTGCGCTGCGCTGTTGCGCTGTGACACGTGGCGCGCTCTGGTGAGTTGCGCCAACTTTAAAGAGCAATACTCTGTTTTTAAAAGCGCATAGCGCAAGCGGGTATGGTGCAGACACGTGGCGCTCTCTGATGGTTTGCGCCAACCCAGGAGCGCAACAATGCAGTTTTTGCAAGTGCAAGGCACTGTTTCAATAACTTGATCCAATTTTGGATTCACGAAAAAAATCTTTAAGATTCCAGAACCAATGGTTCATAAAAAAGTGCAAGGCACTGTTATTATTTATTATTTTATTTATTTATTTTTATTGAAGATCATTGATCTTGTTCTTAGATTAATGATCTATTCAGAAGAAATTCTTCTTTTATAAAGGTTTTTACCTTTTTTCTTTTCATGAGTTCTTCTAAAAAATCTTAAGAGTTCTCTCTGTTTTGTTCTTTTTGAAGTTCTTGATGATCTTTATTGAATTGGGGTCTAGGGGCCTTTATATAGTGCCCATTAATTTGTTAAATTTGTTAAAGAGATCATTCTCTGAGTGATTTGGAGAATTTTCCCCACCGTTGGATATTTGATCAAACAGCTTCTATTTTACAGAAGACAATTTTCTTGTTTTAATAAGAACAGAAAGATCTTACTGGAATTTTAATTCTGTTTGGCGCAAACGCCCCAGCGCTTGACATTTGTCACGCAGCGTACTGCGCTCGCGCGTGTCGCGCAGCGCAGCGCTCGCGCAACTGCACTGACACGTGTCGCGCATCTGCGCTGACACGTGTCGCGCATCTGCGCTGACACGTGTCGCGCAGCGCAGCGCTTGCGCAACTGCGC
Source organism: Agapanthus africanus (assembly GCA_030015575.1). NCBI lineage: Eukaryota > Viridiplantae > Streptophyta > Magnoliopsida > Asparagales > Amaryllidaceae > Agapanthus > Agapanthus africanus. Next base: position 747,666,324 of record CM057342.1, on the reverse strand, counting down.
TCACACGTGTCGCGCAGCGCAGCGCTTGCGCAACTGAAACGTTGGTTCCTTTAATTTTTGTTTTAAATAAAGCCTTGCTCTGATTGGGCGCGCTGTCTTGGACGCTGTGCTGACGTATTAGTTTTTGACACGTGGCGCGTAGCGCGCAGCGCACGGGATTTAAAGCGTTGCTTCAATTTTTGAATTTTTTGAAATTCAAACAGAGTTTTGCTCTGATTGAGGGAAACAACTTTCTCACGACGGGGTACTGAGGAATGCCCATAATGCAGGTCATTTATTCCACCTCCGTAGCCTTCAGAACATGTCATCCGCTAAGTGTCGTATTCTGAGAAAATACCACTTGTGAGCATCATCAGAGAGTGAAAAGAGAAATGGAGAGAGCAATTTAAACTTGACGGATCTTATTCGAAAAGAGTGATGATGGAGAAGCGGCAATGGATAGATTCTTTTTGATGGAAAAGAGATGCCTGTTTGGATGGATGAGAGAAAAAATAATATAGAGAAAAAGAAGAGAAATGAGGGAGAAGAGAAAGGCACGTTGTTTGAGAAGAGAAGAGAAAGAAAGTTCAGGAAAAAAATAATTGAGTCTGAGCTGATTTTTATTGTCTTGTGGAATGGGTCTATTTGAGGTATTTTGTCGTTTTGGATTAATCCTTGAAAAGGCCATCCAAACATGTCCAAATTCAGGATTGCTCTAATCCAGCGGATAAAAGAAATTTGAGTTTTTAATTCTAAGGAAATGGTGTATCAAAACATGCCTTAACAATGATGCTATACATATGCTCCCTCCGTCGCTTTTTACTTGTCATTTTTGAAAGAAAAATTGTCCCATTTTATTTGACGTTTTTGGAATAACAAGAAAATCATTAATGATAAAGATGTCAATAAATGATATAATACCAAAAATATCTTGGAAAAAGTAATTACTGATATTAAAAAAGCTATAACACTTTCCTTAATAGTTGATGGCAGAAATGGTATGATTTTTAGTGGTGATGTGATAGTAGATTATTTCCTAATATTAAGAAAGTGATAATGATTTTCTTAATTGGTGTGCATTACTTTAAAATGACAAGTAAAATGGGACGGAGGGAGTAATAAATTAGTATTACACCAAATTTGTGTTTTTGGTACGTGCATGGCATGTAATTATAGAAATTTTATTGATGAATGTATTTATTGCTTTAACTACATGCATCGTACTTGTATAATAACAATGAAATGATAATTTAATTGTGTGTATCACACTTATAAAATAATAATAATAATAATTTGACATTTAGTTACGTGCATTGCACATATAACAATGATTTTTTTTTCTATTTGATTTTTCTGAATAAATAAGAAAACAAATCACCAATCAATTTTAAAATTAAATTACCCCTATCTTTTGCACCATAATAATAGAGATAGTGGAAATAAAAATATTGATATTAATAAAATAGTTAATACGAACTGGCGCTAATAATTTTTTTTTTAAAGTTCATCTCTACTGTTATAGTGCTAAAAGGAAGGGGTTCCAAAATTGAAAATCCAATTTCATCAACATTTTCACAGACGACTGTACTATTTCCCTCTCTTTTTCTAACCAAAAATTAAAAATAAATTTAGAACCCTAACTATTTCTCTCTTTATATGTGCCCCATAACTAACCACTTTTTCATCCCCATCCCCATCCCAGCTAACTACTATCCCATCCACCCACTCTCTCTCTCTAAAAATAATAGTTGTTACGGGCGCATCGCGCGTGTAAACGCTAGTTGTGAATAGATTTCAAAACTATAAAATATTTAACATGTTTAATTTACAAATGAGATGTAATTAAGTGATGATTCACCCAAATGAGATAAATATCTCATCATTTTATCGATAAAACGATCTGATGATGCTCAATATTGGCGGTCTCCAAGATCTGGACACGTGACGGATAACGTGTCCCAAAACTCAGAAGGAAAAGCCACAGGAGCCAACCATGCAACCCCTGTACCCGACCTATAAAGCGCTGAGGAAAATTCCGTTCTTTAAAGCGCTGAGGAAATTCCGAGGTTCGAGCCGCCTTCGACCAATTGAAAAAGCACTTCACAGCACCGCCGCTGCTCACCCGGCCAGTGGAGGGGGACGAGCTGTCGCTGTATCTGGCAGTATCCGACCAAGCAGTAGGCTCGGTGCTCGTCCGGGAGGCCGAGGGGAGCGCAGAAGCCGGTGTACTATGCGAGCCACGTGTTTAAGGACGCGGAAACAAGGTACCCCGCCATAGAGAAGATTGTCTTAGCCCTCATGGTAACCTCGCGGAAGTTGCGACGCTACTTCCAAGCACACACCATCGTCGTCCTCACCGAGCGCCCGTTGGGGGCTATCCTAGCATCACCGGAATCCTCGGGTCGCCTAGAAAAATGGAGGTGGGAGTTATCTCAGTTCGACGTAAGATATCGCCCGAGGCAAGCCATCAAGGCGCAGGCTTTGGCCGACTTCATCGTTGAATGCACCATCCCTAGCAAGAAGCCGGAGTCCGCGCCGCCACTCGCAACCCAGTGTCCCGTCCCGGAAGGCCCTTGCTCGGTTCCGGAGTGGGTCATCGACGTCGACGGGTCCTCTACCGAGGAAGGCTGCGGTGCCGGCCTCATTATCCGGGGCCCAAACGAAGCAGAGATCGAGTATTCGCTGAGGCTCGATTTCAAAGTATCGAACAACGCGGCAGAATACGAGGCCCTCCTGGTCGATTGCGCATGGCTGTCGGGCTGGGGCTGAAGATAATTCGAATCTGCAGCGACTCGGCTCTTGTTGTCGGTCAAGTGACCGACCGCTTCGAAGCTCGAGAGCCCCTGATGATGAAGTACCTAGACGAAGTGAGGAAACTCCGAAGAAACTTCGACGAAGTCCAGGTAGAACAAATACTCAGGCAGCTGAATACCCAAGCAGACGCCGTGAGCAAGCTGGCTTCGTCATACTCGGCCAACAATAGGCAGTCTATCCTCTTCGAAACCTTGCCTCGACCCAGCGTGGGAGACGGAGCGACGACACTACACGTGTACGCAGCGCAGGAGAGCGACCAGGACTGGAGGAAGCCCCCTGTGGAGTTTCTGAAAGACGGCACGCTCCCGGAGGACCGGGCAGCCGCCCGCCGTCTCCGGGCCAAAGCCCGCCACTTCGTCTGGAGCAACGGGAACCTCTACAAGAAGGCCTTCACTCAGCCCCTGCTCCGGTGCATTGACCCCCACGAAGCCGACTACATCCTTCGGGAAATCCATGAAGGGGTGGGCGGTGCACACCAGGGGGCTCGAACCTTGATCCAAAAAGCGTTACTCCAAGGTATCTACTTGCCCACAATGCACGAGGATGCCCTGAAGCTGGTCAGAAGATGCAAGAGCTGCCAGCTCCACGACAGCATTCCCCGCCTCCCGGCTACCGAGCTGACCGCCCTGACATCCCCATGGCAGTTCGCTCAGTGAAGGTTGGATATGATCGGCCAGTTACCAACCGGAACAGGCGGGCACAAATACGTCCTCGTCGCGGTGGACTACTTCACCAAGTGGATCGAGGCCGTCCCCATCAGGAAACTGGACGCCGCCACAACCATCAAGTTCCTGCAAACAACCTGATACTCCGGTTTGGTATCCCGAGATGCATCGTCACCGACAACGGGACGAACTTTGAGAACGAGAAAGTGAAGGACTTCTGTAAAGAATACCATGTCCTCATGAAGTTCGCCGCGGTCGCGCATCCCCAATGCAACGGGAAGGCCGAGACCGCTAACCGAGATGTCCTCCGAGGTCTCTGGACCCGCCTAGAAGGGCGACAAGGCAGTTGGGTCGAAGAACTGTCCCGGGTCTTATGGGCCCTGCGCACTTCAAAAAAGACTCCAACCGGGGAGACCCCCTTCAGCCTCTGCTACGGGACCGAAGCGATGGTCCCAGCGGAGATCGGGCTACCCAGTCACCGGGTCGAGCACTTCGACGATGACGCAAACACCTCGGCGCTGCTGACCAACCTCGACATCTTGTTGGAAAAGAGGGATCAGGCTCAGATCAGAGCTGCCGCCTATCAACAACAAACGGCCCGATACTACAACGCCCGGGTCAAACACCGCTCCTTCAAGACCGGGGACCTGGTCCTGTGACGGAACGAGTTCACCGACCAAGGCAAGCTTCACAAGTTCTCCCCAAAGTGGGAGGGTCCCTTCCTCGTCTCTGAGGCGCTCCCCGGCGGGGCCTACCGCCTACAAGACGCGGACGGACGAAAGCTTCCGCGGCCTTACAACACTGAGAAGCTCAAGCTATACCACTGAGGTCGAAGCCAGCGAGTGTATACCCCCCTCTCTTTTTCCCTTTCGCAAAGATGGTGTAAAGCGTTCTCTAAAATTCCTGTCCATACGAATAAAGAAACGTCGAATCATTCCGAGTAGAGTTCCATCTTTACAATCCAGCCCTCACCAAGAGGCGGCCGTGCAATCCACTGCCCTGCTATCCTTAGTGGGCTTCTTGCAGCCCCCAGACGCTAAGGACCAAAAAGCCCTCTGATAGGTAGTCGAGCCCGAGGATCCCTCGCTCGGCTATCCCCAGCGGGCAGCTTCCCTGCCACAACGCCGGGGATCAAAAAGCCCTCCCAAAGGCAGTTGAGCCTGAGGATCCCTCGCTCGGCTATCCTTCAGGACAAAAGCCCTCGCCAAGAGGCACCGGGCAGTAACCCTTCCCAGCCAAGGGTCCTTGGTAGGCTTCTACAGCCCCTCTCGCGCTAAGGACCAAAGTCCTCCCAGAGGCAGTCGAGTCCTTGCTCCGCTATCCTCGGCTGGTAGCTTCCTACCACAACCGACAGGGATCAAAGTCCTTGCCAAGAGGCACTGGGCAGTAACCCTGCTCGGTCCCCGTCCTTAAGGATCAAAGCCCTCCTAAGAGACAACCGAGCAGCCACCTTGCTCGGTCATCTCCGGCTGGTAGCTCCCTACCCATGACGCCTGGGATCGAAGCCCTCGCAAGAGGCATCCGAGCAGCTACCCCGCTCGGTCATCCCAGGTCGGTAGTTGCCTACCCGTGACGCCAGAGATCAAAGCCCTCGCCAAGTGGCAACCGCGCAGCTTCACTGCCCAGTCATCCTTAGTGGGCTTCCTACAGCCCACCAACACTAAGGATCCAAGCCCTCACCAGAGACGACCGAGCAGCTACCCTGCTCGGTCATCCCCGGCTGGTAGCTCCCTACCCATGACGCCGGGGAACGAAGCCCTCGCAAAAGGCATCCGAGCGGCTACCCTGCTCAGTCATCCCAGGGTGGTAGTTGCCTACCCGCGACGCCATAGATCAAAGCCCTCGCCAAGCGGCAACCTCGCAGCTTCACTGCCCGGTCATCCTTAGTGGGCTTCCTACAGCCCACCAACACTAAGGATCCAATCCCTCACCAGAGATGACCGAGCAGCTACCCTGCTCGGTCATCCCCGGCTGGTAGCTCCCTACCCATGATGACAGGGAACAAAGCCCTCGCAAAGTGGAAACCGCGCAGCTTCACCGCCCGGTTTTCCTGGGCGGACTTCTTACAGCCCCACCAACGCTGAGGATCCGAGGCCCAAAAAAGGGGCAACAAGTCCGTCGAAGTCTAAGCGATACCCCCTCGGCTCCGGGGCCATGTAGTTGCCTCCTCGGCGGCGCTTGGGAAGCGATCGAAATCAACCCGACGAGCGATCGCTAGGCAGATAGCTGACCCAAGAGTGCAAGCAGAGATATTTTACAAACATTCTTCACACACAGGAGACGAAATGCAAGCCGTTGAAACAAGAATTTTATTTTATCACCAAAGGCAAAGTTTTTACAAAGGGTATTCTAGGGCTTCCCGGCCTACAAACTGCCCGGAAGCTTACTTCGGTCCCTTCATTGCTGGCATCACGGCCTGCCGGGGGCTTTACCACCGGAGATTTCGCCACCAGGGGCGCGCCCTACTCCCCTCGCCATCTTCCACCGGAGGCCTCGCCACCGGAAGCGGAACCCGAGCGTGGAGCTTGCCATCGTCGAACCTGAGAAGCTGCTCCTTCACGGCGTCCAGGGCCTTGTTCCACGCGACGGCAGAATACTCCCCGAGCTCGACGTAAAACTGCTCTGACGCCTTATAATCGGCCACAGCTTTCTTAGCCCGAGCCTTGGCAACCTGGGCCTCCAGAAGCGCCGCCACAGCATCTCCCCTGCTGGCGTCCCTCTCCTTCTCCATGGCCACGAAGCGTTCGGCCAGATCTGCCGGCTTCCTGTCAGCGACCTGGAGGGACGCACTCACACGACGATGGACACCCCGATTCGTTGAATTGGCAAGTTCCGCAGCCGCCGCCCGGGCTGCTAGGACGCCGGTCCTTGCCCTCTCTAGGCGCAGGTCACGCCGCAAAACCTCGACCTTCGAGGGAAACACTTCTACTGGCCTCGGTGCGAGAAACGCCCCCTCGGCCTCCATACGAGCGGCGAGGGCGCAGTGTTGAAGGTCCTGACGGAAAGCAGATGAGAAACCGGGAGGCCCCCGAGCTAAAGAAGGGAATACCAGAAAAACTACATGAAGAGGGGTTCGTATCTGGACCGCCCCCTGGGCTATGGCCTCCAGTTGGGCCATCAGGGAGTTATGCGGAAGCTTTCCCCCAGCCGACTCCTCTATCCCGGCGAGCAGGCCTGCAGCAACAGAGAGCCCAGACAGAACCGTGAAGACGGCGCCCCTCTCCTGCACGGAAATTCCCTCAGGGACCCTCGACGACGACGCGCGAGAAATTGTCCTCTTTCTCTCAGGAGGGGGGCGTCCTCGCCCTCCTCTCTGTCCCCCGTCTGGAGCTCGGATAACTGCGGACGTCTCTGGCCGCCGCCGGGGCCACCACCAGGAGCCGTCAACGAAGCAGACGGACCTATCGCCGGCAGAACGGCGGGCGGAGGGTATGAGCCAGCCGGGGGCTTGGCCGTGCCACTAGCTTCCTTCTGACGCGAGCAACCCAAAGAGTGGGAACGAACCATGTATTCAAAAAGGAGAAGAACGCCGAGCAGCCGCTACTTAAGAGAGAGGAAAAATGAAAGAGTAGGGGCCCAAGGACGGGCCCCACCCCTATTTATTGCTGCAAGCGGCCTCATCCAACGACGCCCGTCGTCTCCCGCTAAAACGACTCCTCGCGTTCAGCGGCTCCGATCGCTCCACGTGTCGACCCTGCACTGGACCGCGTCCCGTCAGACACCGCAGGCCTGCATACGTCGCGTCGGCCAATCGACGCTTGACACGTGCACCGTCGCTTCAGTGGCAGAGTGCACGAACCGGCGCACCTTCCTTAAATGCGGAAATCTCGCTCCGATTCACTAGCAGAAAAGACAACTGACAACCCGAGGACTCGTCCCGACAAAGCCTGGAAAGGAGCTCACCTCGGGAGGCCTGGCAGTCTACTCCTGCCCCGACCCGCTAGCTAGTCGGGGCAAGAGTGGGGGGCTAATGATGATGCTCAATATTGGCGGTCTCCAAGATCTGGATACGTGGCGGATAACGTGTCCCAGAACTCAGAAGGAAAAGCCACAGGGGCCGACCAGGCAACCCCTGTACCCGACTTACGGGCACAAGCTGGCCCACCTCAGAGCCCACTGCAAATTGGTCTCCTTGGCCTCTCAGCTCGCCCCCGAGCTACCACAGGACCAAGATACCTCGGCCCTCTCGCTCGATCCCGAGCTCTCCCGTCGAGGCCATCTTCCTCGGTCCCTCCGACCGACCAACTCTACCACTCACAGGCGTAACCGCCGCTCCGCAAATCTCGCCATGCGCGGATTCTCCGCCGGCAACATCCCACGTTCCACGCCATCACGATCCCCATTAACGGGCGATCCGCTTTTTACGCGGGCGTGACGTCGGGAGCGTAACTGCCGGCGAGATTCTCACGCCTGCTGCTGCGCTCTGCCGCTGCTATATAAACCCCCGTCACAGAAGGGTCAAGTAAGCCATTTCTACCCCACTTAGCCGTTACTCTGCTCGGATCTGGTACTAACTTGATCGTCGGAGGGTCCTCGGTGGTACCAAACCACCCCGGGACTTCTTTGCAGGCACTCGGTGCCAAACTCCTCAAATCACCAATCTCCTCAAACCCATTGAGACCCACACACAACAGGAGATCACCTCTAAAATCCACCGGGAGATCGACGGAAGACAACATCTGACGGAGACCCGAAAAGAACCTTCATCACTATCAATTATGTTGTGTGTCCGGGTATGTTGCTTTGTGCTTATGCATAATGCTAATTCATTTTGATTTATTTGTATGTTAATTTTAAATCATTACATATTTTCTTCTTCTAATCTGTTAATTCAAATTAAATAGTATTGACTAATATAACAGTATATATTTGTTGCGGTAGGAAGGCTGCATGTAAATATTGGTGTTTTAAATCTGTAGAATGCAGTAACAGCTTATTAACATATAAAATTTTACCATATATAAAAAAATCTTTAAAAATGTTCATTTCATGGGCACATTAGAATCGTAGTTTTCTATTTATTTTCATTCCATCGATTTAAGGAGGAAGAGATTTTGGTGTTGATTCAGCTGGGTTTGACATAGGGAGGTGATGGGAAGAGAGAGAGAGAGAGAGTGGGGATTGATATTTTGGGCCGGATTGGACGGGCTTTTGACAATTTCTATATGCAGCCCAAGATTTAAAACCTAAGCTCGTAACCCATCCGAACCCGACGGGTTTCTAATGCATTATACCGAAACACAAACTTCGGGTTTCAGGCAATTTCACGGATTGAAGCCGGCGAGTAGGTTTTTTGGACTTGGCCCTTTTATAAGTTATTGAAATAATCTAAATGGTAAGAACTGCCCCAAGTCCTACCAAATATCTATGTAAAATTCACGCATTGAAAAAATTGATGTTAAGTGACATGTTATAAATTTTAAGTTAATACCATGCAATCAATGAATATAATCAATATTTTGTCTATGGCCTACATTATTTTTCAAATCGGGTTGAATTTAGAAAAAGGATTTGGTTCGGGCCAGATTTTGGGTTTAGGTGGACGGGTTTTGAGCTAAACCCATAGCCGACCCGAAAAATCTATAGCTAATTTTGAACACGTCCGTTCAGATTCGACTGGTATAGCCAGCAAAAAAACCCGTTTTTATTAGGTTGAGTGGGATTGAGCTCGGATCAAAAGGCGTAAGTTTCTTTTCTATAAAACAAAGTTCCAGTAGGAACATCTTTCTTGTATGAGTTGCAGTCCCAGTTTCAAATACGACTAACATTAAATTTTGGGAACATCTTTCAAGATTATAAATCCAATGGAGTAACCTTTTCCGGTAAAATAATTAAAAATAAACTAGACAATGAACATGATCATGCCCTTCAGTGGGCCATCCTTTAAGACTGATTATGGATCAAGACAATGGACTCACTATCGGGCTTTTGAATTGTGATAGTTATTGGATCTCAAGTCGGGCCAAACTCCTTTAGTATCAATCTGAGAATATACGTGTACATTTATTTGCTCTTTTATTAGGCGATTTTAAAGCATACGGATATACGATTGAGGATTATGGGACAAAGATCCCGTAGAATCCCCATTTAACGCAAAAGCGTAGAAACAGTGTATCCACCTTCTCCGATGTGATATACGGCCGGTCAAGATTGAAGGGAAAAATCAACTCCTACTTTTTAGGCTGTTATTTATTTCCTTTCAATCTAAACCATGAGTGTATCTCACCACGGATGGTAGATAAGTTGCTTCTTCGTTTTTGCTTCAAATGAAGATTCTACAAGATCTTTATGCAGTACTATGGTATTCCTTATTCTATTTGTATATTTTTCAACAAATATTTTGATTCTAATAAAAAATTTGCCAACAAAGACAAGGACAAGGAAGAATAAAGGAAAAGTTAACTTCAAATCATTTTTAGCCTAATCCTCTCTCTCTCTCTCTCTCTCTCTCTCTCTCAACACTCGCTCTCACATTTATGCCTGGTTTGGGGATAGGGTTCCGGTTCCTGAAACCCTAACTTCATAGGGTTTCGATGTTAAACTAAAAATATTGAAACCATTGCTCGTTTGGCAACCAAAATAGAGTTTTCTAAACCGAGTTTTCCAAAAGTTTAAATGGGTTGAAAGTGAAAACCGTAGTTTAGCTTTTAATTAATCGAAACGGTTTCGGAAAGTTGTTACCAAACTAGGCCATACAAACGTCCTTTTGTAGAAATTAACTTCAGCCCATAAAAAGCCTACGCTTCAATATTCAAGCCCAAACATAATTGGACTTGGATCTTAGTTTAATTGTTAAAAATTTTTACAATAATGATGAAGTGAACTAAGCTACTTTAAATAACCACCCATTCCTTGTCAACACACATATTTTTTCCGTAAACATGTGTCATTATCCCCCACATCATTTGCTAGTAAAATAATGCAATTATTTGCCGCCCACAAACACCATAAGAAAAAAGCAACCGTTGATGAGATCATGAAGCTTAATTATTTGCAATCATATATTTTTCAATTAATGATATCTTTAGCTGCACTGTTAGCTGATATATATTTTAAAATTAATAATTCTTGATAGCATTAAATGTATTAAACATATTTCTTAGAATATCAAATCAGTTAAGACAAACATGAAGACGTCTCTATGAAATGTGAAAGGATGCATGGTGGCTCCTCAAGATGTCTAGCTAATATCAATTGTATTTCTTTGCTCACTTTCTCTCTTTGCTCTCGTCATCGTCGGTTACTATGTCTCTCCTAAAACATTCAACCAAGTTTTTTGATCAGTTAATTACTAATATAATGTCGTCTATTAATTAGCATTAAATTATTTCATGAACCAAAAAACCTTGCCTGCAATGCAAAGCGAACATGATCTTTGAATGACACCAAAGGGTGTGAAAGCTAGTAAGAGCTGAGAATTGTGGCGAAAAATTTATTAATTCGAGTATAATAACCAACATGATATGAAAAACATCAAAGGAAGCACAAGGGTTAAAATTAATTCATCCACATTTATTTTTTTTAAAAACCAAATTTTTTGTGTTGGTATTGAAGAAGATTTTTTGAGTAAAGCGGTGTGGATTTACTGTAGATGGGAAATGTAGATTTTTTCATATCAAGACCTACTATTTATACTAGTAGAAATATAATCCAAGAATTTACGCAAAATATGAAAAGAGAATTTCCAAAATAAGAAAACATAAATCAATCTCGTATATATAGAAGACACAAGATCACTCTCAACAAAGTGATAGATTAACCTGTATAATCAAATCATTTGTGATGTTCATCATATAACCTGTTTTATTTAGACTCGACCTCTTACCTCTTACTCTTACTTTGACGAGGACATAAATATTTGGTTAGGTATTATACAATCTAATTAAATATCATATCATGACATCTTCCAAGCTTTTTAAAAAAAGAAAAAAACGCCCAATCAATTAAGTGTATATATAGATCAAATCTTTCTTGAGTAAGGCAGTAAGAAATCTTCATTAAATTTATCAACTTCAATTTGTATTAATTTCTCAATGCAACTCCCTCCTTCATCCATCATCTCAACATCTCTTAGCCTCCCCTCTCAAGTTCCAACCTCAACAATGGAAACTAACCAAGACATTTCATGTGAAAGCTTCTCCTATAGTGTTAGACTTTCCTTCGAGGCCGAATCCTTCATCGAGTTCGACCTCAAAATTATGTCGATGCGTTGGAGCCTCATCAAGAAACCCTTCCAAGTTCAGGAAGAATCAGTCGCCGTGTGCAAGCCTGTACCCTTAGATTCAAGCAGCACCAAGTCTTTGCTTCCTATCGAAAATTCAGCCCGAAACAAGCAAAACAGCGCGGTTTCGAATACATTTAGGAAACATTTATGGTTTGTGTTGATGAAACTATGGAGGAGGATGAGGAGGAGTTCGGCTAAAAAAGTCGTGAGGATGGAGGGTGGGAGAGGGAAGAACAAGGTATTGGATGCGGTCGAAACCGACGGAAATTCTATTCAAGACGCGGTTCTTCATTGCAAGAATTCCAACTTGAGCTCTCTCATTGAAGAAGAGTGTAAAGATGATCAAGTATTGAGTTGATTTTTCTTAATAGAGATTAACCTTTTGAATAATTTGTTTCATATATGTTTGTTACTATTCAGTGATATTAGGGTTATAAGAAAAAGAAGCTAGCTTCTTCTATTTATTACAGTCTTTTGCCTGTTGTTGCTATGAACTTATATAAGCTGTTCTTCTTTGATTGTTTAGATACAAATCCAAGCCCATACGTTCGCTCAACGTTCATCATAACTTCGGATATTTAGTATTGTTAAAAAAACATATCACAGTATCTAATTTGATTTGTTTTAATATTGAATCGGTTTAGTTCTTCATCATCATCGACATCTTCACTTTGCTAAAATAATAAGAATTCCATGAAATTTTGGCAAAGTTGCGCAGTAATTATGATCCATATATGAATAATTAAATGGTTTGCTATGCAAGATCTTAGAAGATCAACTGGCACTCTTCAAATTTAGGATGGAAAATAATAAGGCTATTTTTCAACTTGCTATTGATATTATGAACTATAAAAACTTTTTCTAAATGATTTCATGAACTTTCTAACAAAATGATGGATTGATACCATAAATTTTCAAAATTATCAAGGTGTTAACGGAAAATTACAAAATTACCAAAATACTCCTCCCACATAATAAAATGATGGCTATATTTGCAATTAAAATGAGTGGTATAATATTGGTAATTTTGTAATTTTCAGTTAACGCCGTCAGGGGTGTATTTTGATACTTTTGAAAGTTCATATTATCAATCCATCATTTTGAAAGTTCATAGTATCATTTGGGGAAAATGCCTATACTTCATGGTTGACAGCTGAAGTTTAGCCAAATAATATAAATGTGTGAAAGTTAAAACCTATGATAAATTTTCTATAGAGTTGAGGGGATTGGGATCATCTCCATTAGCTTTAATTAATGGAGAGTCCATTTATAAGGAATGATTAACCTGCTTATATATGCTCTTATTATTGTTTAATAAGGTATAAGTGTTTAAATTTGCAAAGTTATAAAGAAATCAAATAATTAGATTTTAGGCAAATTCATATCAATCTTCTTCTTTTTTCTAGGGCAATGTATAATATGCGTATTTCTCGTTCTTTGCTGCTTTTCTTTTCTTCTCTTTCATTTCCAAATTATGAAAATATAAATTTAATTTAACATTAAGATCCATGAAATTTGAGCAAACCATTAAACTCATTCTTGTGAGATTATGGAAGTATATATTCAACATCTATTTTTCATTCGATTTGAGAAAAATCTTAATCCATTTTATAAAATGAAATTTACAATCAACTATAATTACCACTGTGATGGATTTATGCCTGATTTAAAATAACAATGAAAGATATTTTAAAAACTAAATTTTGCATAAAATCCAAAAAGACTTTCCTCTATCCAAGAATATTAAGTTATTAATTGATTGATTTGTATAAAATTTAATCAACTATTTTTTTAATTATCTTAGATAATTAAAATTTATGTTACCTTACTAAACATTATGAACATATATAAGCATGATAATTATTTACAGCCTTTCATTATGAATGAAGGTTGGATATCATCAAATTAATGGATTCTCCTCTTATTAGGGTCTAACTTAGAATATACTTTAAAAAAAAGATCCAGTAATTAGGGTCTTACTTAGAATATACTTCAAAATTAGCTCAATTCAGAGTTCAATAAAACCTAAACAGTAATTTTTATTCATGTATAAATTTGTTTCTCTTTGCAGTTCCACATGAGAAATTATCCGCACAAAATTCCATCTTTTATGAAGTTTGTTGTATATGAATATGCACATATAAATATGCATTTATTTTAATTTCCTTTTAACTATATTATGTAGGGTGGTGTTTTATGGACATTTTAAACATCTCATAGAACATTTTCAACAATTTAGAAACATGAAATTTGTTCAATTTACATTTTAAGCATGAAATTACCTAAACGTGATATATTTTTGTAGGTCGGATTTTTCTGAAAAATTGCCTGCCGTCCATGTGAGGGGGCACTGCAGCTTGCAGGCTGCAGGGGCCGCAACCTCTTTTTTTTAAGCTTGGTTATGAAGAATTGCATGTAAGACTTTTATGTGATCAACATGCACTGTAGAACAATGTTCACAGACTTTATTTTGTTCTTAGCATTGAGGAATTCTGGATTCTGAAGGTCTCAGCTCATGGAAGACTTGAATCATGCTTCTTTGCTTGAGATTTCCATGAAGCTGCGCCGGACTTCGACAGCAGCAAATTCGTTGCGATTGGCAAACCCAACCCTAGCAATGGGTTCCAGCTCCATGGAAACCATTTTGACCTAATTTTACCGCAATTGGAAATATTGTTGTATTTATGTAACGACAACTGTTATTATGTGATATATTATTTATTTATTTCTCATGAAATTTTGTCGAATATTCCACTAATATCTGTTTCTTTTGCCTTCCAATATTCCACTAATATTCCACTAATACCGATGGCTTAGAAAAAGCTTGCCAAAACTATCAATTGGCAAAATATTAGAAAACACTCGAAACAATAGATATTAACATATATTTTTGTTAGCGGATACAATTTCAAAATTTAATTCAAAATTTAATGAAGGATATGATATTGTCTTTGACAACATTAAGTAAATTTTATAAAACATCATGGACTTCTCATTTTCCTTGATTTTTGAGACAACAACATTAAACTTCATAAAGGTTTTCATACAACATTATTAGTTCCGCGGGGTTTATAGCAATTTTAAAGCACATCAGGGTTCTCTCAAGAAGTCCCCAAAGTCCATCATGTTTTACATAATTTTTGCTTCGAAAGCAAAAATAACCAAAAAAAAAATTTAAAAATGTTGCCATGATTTAAAAATGCACGAAAACCCTAGAAAATGGTTCCAGCATTGTACGTCATGGCCTTCAATCTACGAAGGCTTTTAATAATTGTTAGAGAGGTCTCAACGAATTTTGGAGATCTTCCCCCTCTGCTGGGTCCTTCGCATATCAATTTTGCATTCTAAAAAAATACAACTTTTTTTTCTTTTACAAATTCGAAAAATGATTGTGTGATGTTCAGATCTAAGATTATAAGATTAAAAAAAAAACCGAAAACTTGGGAAAATGAAAAGTATTCGGCGATCTGATATCATTTTGCTGTTCGAAGGCAAACTTAGATGACAACGCACTTGATTTCTAAGCGATTCACCATAGGTCCTTCGTTTCTATTTTTTTTTGTAAAATCTATAAATTGAATCTAAACCAAGAAAATAATAATTGAAATATTTGAAATTTGAATTTGAATGCTCAGTGAATACGAACCAGATGAGATTGGCTTCATGTCCATGGATCAGCGATCTAGACGAAGATCATTCATTTTCTCTCTTCATCGCATCCATTGGCAAACAAAAATATAATTTATAGAAATCAAAATATAAATTATGCTACAAAACGAGTGGGAAAAATATTGATGAGATTGGGGAATGAAAGCGGCAGAGATTGGAGGCTAGGGTTTTGCGGCCGTTTTATTGGCATCGCATGAGATTGGTGGCGGGTAATGGGCCAGGTACCCGTTTTGATCCAATAGTAAAAGGCCCATGTTTCTTCCTGAGGCCCAACGTGTTTGTATTGTTTTTCTTTTCTTATTTTTTATTTATTTTAGTTTATGAAAGTCCGTCAATAGATAACAATAATCCTTTACAAAGAAAGTTATGCCTTAGGAAGCTTATCAATATTTATAATTCCCAAACTTCGTGTTTGAAGACTGTTATTATGTCTTGTGCTATTCTATGCTTTGCAAGGTTCCTAATAGGGACGGGATCCCAGATCCCGATACTTCGGAGAGAAAACAGTGTTTTCTATGATTAACCCATCATATAATGATAGCAGAATCATCATTTAACTAATATGCGATGAGATGTAGCCGAGAAGATTGCAGCCCCCAAGCCTTCCAGCATTTAAACAACACAGGCTCCACGACATTACATTGCCAGAATGCTGTTTTTGATTTTTGGTCAAAGAAGCCGCAGAGCAAAGAGAAGAGAATCCGATGGAGCTGCTGCCGAAGGTCATTGAGCGTGAAAGACATAAACACAAGCTCTGCAACAGTAAACATTTGGGGCATTCGGATTCTCAACAAGCAACAGTTACCTCTCAATTCTTCGTTTCTTTGTAAAACATTGTAAAACATCCCTGGTAACTACGAAAATTCAAAATTTGAGAAAAAGATATCAATTTTGCCAATCAATCAACCAAATCAAGGTTTGGATTGTGTCAGTACAGTTTCCAGCATCCATGCAAAAAAAAAAATCCAAAATCCGCATAAGCTAACGAAGCCACAATGTTGTTTAGCAACAAGCCTTTATCTCAAAATTTTGCTGGAGACACGAAAAGCAATCATATGACCAAAGGCGGAAAACATACAAGCATATATAAGATATAAAACCAATATAGGATCCATGTGTCACAAAATCTTGTTCTCCTAAGCACTAAACATCACTAAACATAAGAGGTCGATTACTTAATATCACAGTGAGGGGGAGTTGCACATAACAGTCGACAATAACACATTTTTTTCTTTCAAGAAGAACCACCACCATAAAGTAGCTTCACCAGCGCCTTCTAGTTTATCTTCTTGGCTTTCAACGCCGCGCTCGGGATTTTGCTCAAACACTTGGCCTCGAACACAGCATAGTGCTTCTTGAATTCTGTGGTAACCTTCTCTGCTAATGGGTCTATTTTATCTTCGTACTTCTCGTAGAGAACAGGCACGGTGTGCAGCAGAACAAATGCTGTTTTTTTCCAAATCAGTAACAAATAGTAAGACAAAGGATGAAAAATTTGGAAAGATGTCGAAATCCTAAAGTTCAGTCGAAGAGTGTTACTTATGTAAAACAGGGTCAAGAAATTGCAGCAGCTCCCGACAACAGAGAGTAGCCATAGCCCAACAACCACCTGATAAATTAATGCATCTTGAGCATAATTAAAGAAAATGAAGACACAGGACACAAATAAGGCCATGTTCGGCTTTTGAGCTATATTAGGATAACCCGAGTTCTGTAAGGTTATCCGCACCTAACCCCGGTTTCATTACTTTACCTTGTCCGGCTTTCATTTCGACTTCGGATAATCCCTAGACCAAACAAACAGATAATCCCAAGGCCAAACAAACAAATTTACATCTTAGAGGCTCTGCAATTGTTTAACCTCCACTTAAAGACAAATTCATGTTATCCTAACCCAAAAACGAACAAGGCCTAATTATCAAATTATCAATTGGGGGCAGAAATTGACATACAATAAGGAACTTCTTCAGATCTTTTCCAGATGCAATCTCTCTGAGATGAGCAAGAGCCTTGTTGATCTCATATCTTGTTGACAGTGCAATGTTCACAGCAAGATCCTCAGGGATGCTAACCTCAGGAATGTGAGGTGGAGACCTGTAAACAAAAACATACAGAAATATAAGAAACGCGACTCCAATCTATACAATTGATTTACGAATAATGAATCAACAAATTAAAGAGCAGAACCCTGACTTGTTGATGATAGTGGTGGCTTTTGACCAGAGGAAAATGACCACGAGCGAGAGACCGAGGATGTGGCAGACCAAACTCAGCAAGTGGTATTCGAGCAGTTCGAATAGAACCCATATGGCAGTGGCCGCACCGAGAAAACTAGCCGAGATCTTCTTGTTCCTCCATAGAAAAACATCGGCAGCTGACAACAGTTAAGGGAAACTATGAGCTGCGAATTGTTCAAGATTTACAGCTAGATCACAATACATTGGCTTCTAATGGAAATTCTGCAGCTAGTTTAAGGATTTCACATCATAATAACATTAACATTTTGTTATTAATGTTTCTTCCACTAAATCAAAATCTCAAAGTTACGTCGAAGATGTTTCATAATTCCATCTCTAAATTTAAACTCCGAAAGTTCTTAACCTGGGATATATTAAGGCCCTATTGATATGGAGTTAGGATAACTGTGATTTATTTTTAAGTGGAGATAGAAAGAATGTAAACTATGATCTGCAAGTCCAAATCCAAAAATGGAGTTTACAAAACTTTGTTCAGAGTGAAGGTGGGATAACTGTAGTTATCTAAAGTTTTGGGGACAAGATAATTGCAATTATCTCAACTCCACAATGGTTGCCAAACAAGGTATGGTTAACATTTTGAAGTTGAATTTTGCTAACTTTATGAAACTGCAGTTTAGAAATCTTAACTCCATTCCCAAACAGGGAATAACTCTCATCTGTATCATCTCAACTAACAACAATCACCCCTCAACAATCGAGTCAAAATTTCATCTCTTTAGGAAATATTGTAGATAATAAAGTAACCAATAGTGACAAGTACTAGATGAGATTGTTTGAACATGCAATTAATATTTTTTAATTTTATCTTCGAATACTACCAGAATATCTAGTATATTCTATAAAAAATAAATATTTATCATCCAATTAAAGAAATTTTAGGGATCCTGCAGCTCAAAAGCTGAAAGATTCCAACTTTCTAGTAAAGCATCAACCACACTTAATAATAAGCATCAGTTACGGTGTATCCCTCACTAATTATCCACTATCATCACAGATCTCGACCTAATCAGATCGAATCAACCAAATCTGGTACTTAAAAAAAGCAAATTTTAGGGTTCAGATCAGATCCATACGCTTGCCGCCGCCCAAAACGCTGTGCACTGGCTTCTCCCTGCCGAAGATCCGCCAGATCTTGTCCTTGATCGATGATTCCTCCTCGATCTTCTTCGCCTTCGGCTTCTCGTTGTCGGAATCTGACGATGACGACGAGGAGTCGCCGTGGAACTTCTCCTCGATCTTCTCGATCAAAGATTCGCCCTTTGGTTCGCTCTCCGCCATCGCTCCTAGAAAAATCGCCGGGTTTCTTGGGGGGAAATTTAGGGGGGGGGAGAGAGAGAGAGAGTGAGATTTGAGAGAAAAATTGGGGATTTTATTTATGAGGTGTGGGATTTTGAGAGGGGGTCATGGCCGTTGGATTGAGATGAGTGGCAGAGTTGTAATTAGAAGGCGGCAATAGGGGTAGAAATGTCCTAGAGAAAAACAGGGCGTCTGCGGTGCCGGTCGTTTGATAGTTGACGGTGGTTTCGGATATTTGTAGATTAGACCCACTGTTATGTGTTACAAAAACACCGATCCATATTACGTCATAGCTTTGATGAAATATGATGAATTGAAAAGATAAAATACGTAATTATCTTTGAACATATCAGCCGTTTCTTTATTTTCTGATGTTTTGGAAGGGACAAATCTGATTCGTAGAATTCAAACCTAGATGAAGTTCTAACTATCTTTCAGCTTTTCTTCAAACGGAACGAACATACATGAAATGTCAGTCACCATCTACTTGTTTCTTCAATCTTTTTTCAATTGTCGAATATTTGTTTAATCGCTTAATATGTGAACTGGATAAAATTGCTTTACAAGGGAAACTATCATCTAGATAAGGTCATCACTCTCTCAGGAATCATAATTGTACGGATTCGTCCATTAATAATCTTATGTTATCATTACTTATATATCTCGAATTTTAATTGTTTGTACGTCAATCATATTTAAGATCTTAACAAAAAGATGCTTCCACCCTCAAATAAGATTACTATAGAGGAGAAGTGCCTGGGCCTGATCAGTGATTCTAAAGTATGTTTTGATGAAAGAAATCTATACGACGACCGAAATGCCATGAACTTTTGCTGACATTAGCATTAAGAAACGATTCATCAAGAAAATAAGTGTAAATGAGAGGAAAATGATGAAAGTTGGATGATCCGACTCAGCGGGGCCCACACAAAACTCAGGAGAGGTTTCTTTTGTGACACGTGGAAGTTCTAGAGACGCCGGAATATTATAAAGTCTTGGGTTCAAAAATTTCCAAATTTCAAAGTACTTAGTTGTTAAGTCTTGAATTTTATTAAATAATGCCTGTCAGCCAACTGCTCCGTTTTGTAACTCGATGTGTTTGGATACATAAAGGATGATGTGGATCTGGATTTGGAACATGTTGTTTCAGACTTAACCAGACACATCTACAGTCGTAGCTGACACCATCTTAGACATCAGTTCCGATACAATTCAATAAAAACTATATTAAAATTAATTATCGTAAAGATTAAAATACCATCAAATGTATCTTATCAAAGATCGGAAATGGAATAAGGAAAAGGGGAGCTATGACAATAGCATTTAAACTAGTTAGCAAAATAGCAAAGTATGAATATAAACATGAAACTAAAAATGTGATGAAAGCACTAATCTTAAACCTAACTTGATCTCAACAAGACACCCCCCCCCCCCCCCTCTTACAAGGATCCAACAAAAGTGTGGAGAAAATTGAGAGAAGCAAAACTTGTGAAATGTCACTACCAGCTATATAAATAATGAGAGCTGCGTTTTTGTTTTTTAAAAGTGCATGAATGGCCATGAGCTTATTTGTTAAATATTTTGTAGTCACCGATTAATTATCTCCTACATAGTCTATGTTAGGTGATCATTTGGGTCATCTTATAGGTTTTGATATGAGTCTAGATATGATGGAGTTATATTGGGTGGCCAACGTTCATTGGAGGAATATTTTATATGATATGATAACAAAAATATGTGGTTGATAATATTGTCATTGGAAAGGAAAGATGTGACATCATCAACCTAGTGGTACCCATATGGATCAAGGGTCCTTGTATTATTATTTCTTAACAGCAGCTTACTATGATCTCGATACAACGGTCTAAATAGGATAAAACAGAAAGACTGATGGATTGCTGTAACATTCTAATGAACAATCAAAGCGTGAAGATCTTCCAAACATGAAAAATAATAGCAGGAAACCCCAATTGGGGCCCACAAGTTTCATTGTTTGAGGTTCAAAAAGGAGTAAAACATTAAATTACCCAAGCAGTAATTATTAATTAGGGCCGCTTACTTTATGGCCCACAGATTCAGCCCACTTATAGTAAAAAAACTATTAAAGAGCGCAAGGCTCAGCCCCGTTCAAAAACCTAACAAACATGCCCAAATATCTAAATTTATTATCCTAGCAATTATTTAGTTGGGCTGGACTCTATAAAATCGGCCCGATAACAGAGCAAATCATTTAGTTGGCATCATGCATCCCCAGCTACATCTAACAATCCTAATGAGAGTGAAATCTTTGTCGCTCATTTTAGTCCGTGTATAAAATATTAAAATGGTGTCAGGCATGGCTACGACCCTAAGACCCATCCCCTGGTGAGAGTCCCCTCGCAATTAAATCGAGGGACTCCTCACACAACCCCAGGGACGGAACCGTCTTTTAGGCGTTAGAGAGGCCATAATTAAGCGTTGAAAAAAATAGGCCAAAACTTACTCAGGATCTTAACAAACCATCGAAATTTTATGCTCCTTTTAGGTTGCACGAAAATTTGAAAATTTAATAAACATAAAATTAAATTCTATTAGCATAAATATTCTAATGCTGTTTTTCGATAAATTTTAAATAAATTAATAATACATCATATATTAATTGAAGCATATGGTTAAAACTAGGTTTTTTTTGAAATATTAATAATTTAAAAATTAATTATTAAAATAGGGGGTTATATTTAAAATTATGAAAATAGGACGGTTTCGCCCCCCATCCCCCACCTCATAATAGGGGGCAGGTTCCTAGAACCCGCCCCCTCCTTTTTTTTAAATTATAATTTTAATTATTAATTATATAATTTTAATTATAATTATATAATTATAAATATAATTTGAATTATAATATGATTATGATTATAATTAATTATAATTATAATCATAATTATAATTATTTTAAATAAATTTTAAAAATAAATAAACGTAAAAAATATTTGAATAAAATAATAAAATTTTATTATATCAAATTTTTTTACAGAATGAATCCGTCAAAATTTACAATACAAAAAAATCCTATCCGATTTCTATCTCGACGGTCAAATTTATAATATCAAAATGAATCCGTCAAATCTACAATATAAAAAAATCCTATCTGTTTGTAAAATGTAAATACTATATCGACGGTCAAATTTATAATAACAAAATGAATCCGTCAAATTTATAATACAAAAAAATCTGAGTGCACTTGTCACGATCCTGAAGGTCCCGTCCCTGATGACCGTCTTGGACATCTGGTCCTATAATGGCATGGTTGTTTGCATAGGCTACATCTGACTTGCCTTTACTGAGCATCAGCATCCATTGTCATTCGATCTCGACGCACCTTAGGTCTTCCGGGCCTTATATTTTTTTCCGGCGGTAATACAGTGGGTGTTTGTCTGTTGGCAGTATAATAGTGCCAATAGCGACTGTCCGGTATAGGATAAAATTTTGGATCGTATGCGCCTTGGTAATTGGAAACTGTATAGTAATAGGAAGCAAAATTGTAATATAAGTTATGCATGCTGTTCGCAGCAGCAATTGCGTGGGCACAAGGTAAATGTTGTTGCTTTAAAAGACCGCATGTACACGAAGAGAGCCCTTCATCTCTAAAGTTCACGGTATATTGATTCCCATTACCGTCCGTTACTTGAAACTCTGCCGTGTCAAACCTTTCGGATCTGTAGTATTGTGCTCTGCGCTCTCTTTTCTGAAATATATCTTCGTAATACGAGGTGAACGGAGTCTCCATCGCCAAGGACTTTTCTCTTCTGTGCACAAAATAAGTATTCATCCGGAAAAAGGTTCGAACAATCAACCCCTGTATCGGTAAGCCTCTAACGCCTTTAAGGACCCCGTTGAAGCTTTCAGACATATTAGTCGTCATTAGTACCCCGCTGAAGCTTTCAGACATATTAGTCGTCATTAGTAGATATCTGCACCCATCATCATGTGCTTGTGACCACATGCGTACTAGATACTCATCTAACCACGCTTTCGCGGCTTGACTCATCTCCCTAATTTTCGTCATGTATATGTCGTGAACATTAGGGTCAGGCGTTTCACCGGCTCTGTACATAAGTTTATATAGATCCGAATTTTTAAATTTTCGATCAAAATTTTGCCTGAAGTGCCGTAGGCAAAACCTATGTGGGGTCGTCGGAAATACAGATCTCATTGCAGCTAGTATTCCCAGATGTCTATCAGATATGATGCATAAATCTGTTTTATGAAGAACAGATGAGATATTTTTGAGTTGACGGAAAAACCATGACCAGGATGATGTATTTTCACTCTCGACAATAGAAAATCCCAACGGAAATATACCGTTATTAGCATCAACACCTGTAGCAATTACCATGCAGCCTCTGTACTTACCGTATAAATACGTACCATTAACGCACAATACCGGCCGACAGTGTATGAAACCAGCCGCACATGGACCAAAGCACCAGAAAATTCTTTGAAACCTGAGAGAGCCTTCGACGTCTGTTTCTGTGGTTTTTAACCGGTATACGGTCCCCGGATTTGATGCTTTCATGGCTTCCATAAAAGGAACTAGTGAGTTGTACGAGCTTTCCCAGTCCCCAAATATCTTGCATAAAACCTTTCTACGAGCATCCCATGCCTTCACATACAAAATCTGAATTTTATGTTCTCCGCTAACCAAGAGCCGTATCTCTCGGGGAGTAATCGCCACATCTGTACGGATTAGTGGCATGATTAGCGAGCAAATGTAAGATGAAGTGCAATTCCGGTGATCTTGTAACATAATAGAATTGATGCAAGTATGTTCTTGGTTGTATTTCGTGACCTTCCAAACTTTGACTCTTTTGGAACAACATGCATGCAATCTCCACTGACATTCAGGAGCTTTCGTACATACCACCGTATAGTACGTCTTATTTGACTCTTCGGTTTTAAATGTAACGTTTTGCTGAATAGACCACGACTTCATCTTACAAATAAGATCTCCTTTTTCCTGAAACAAATCCCCGACACTGACGCAATCTTCGCTTGCTGTTGTCGCGTCCAAATAGGGTGCCGTATTTACTTCTGCCACGGCTAAGTCTACCCAACTATCATCTTCCAGCGGATCGAGACCGGGATCTTCTAGTTCGACAAAATCGTTATTCGCAACCATACCATCAAAGAATGCTGCCTCATTCAATCCAGCGGCATATTCCACGCTATCCTCCCCCTGATGACCTTCACCGATTTCATCATCATCACTGCCACACATATCAATATCACCCGTAGCAACATAAGGCTCGGGTGCAATATATGATGGTTGTGGTCGGTGTAATGTGGATGGTTCGGAGTGAGAAGACCGGAAAGACGTGGACGAACATGCTTGGAATGCGCTACTTGGATCGTGTTGGAATGATGCGGAGGTGTGGGGAAATCTGCGTTTAGTATATAAATTGTTATTATAATATTATTTCTTAATATTTTCGTAACTAAATCATCACTTGTTTCAGATTTATTTACCTGTGGAAGGTTGTGTATGGTAATCCTTGTTGTACTTCTGGGGTGCATGTAACTGCAGCAGTCGACTGGGAGAACCTGGATTTATGGATTTATAAAATGTTTGAATATTAGTATCTTGGTATTACTAAAATGTTTGAATATGGATTTATAAAATGTTTACCCATGAGTTTGAAGGTTTGAATAATGTTGTGTATAGTCATATCCACCGACACTGACGGTATCATCGTTAACCATGTGACCGTACCCCCAGAAACTATATCAAGCATTACCATCAAAATTACCCGTTGGAGGGGCATCTGATACTTCCAATTGCTCCTTCTGAACCAAAAGTTCAAAAGAATGCTGGGTGTTTGAGAGACCGAAATCTATCATCGAAGATATTGATGCATCGTCTATAATTTCAACCAATGCATTTCCACTGAACATAGGCCATATACAACATAACTTAACCCTAATTTCACGGGGATCGTATTTCGTGATTTTGAACACTTTATTCTCTAGTTCATTATAAGTCGTTGATACTTCTAATCGCATGATTCTTGCGGACCCGCCCATATACTCGGGACCTTGTGCACTTGTGATAACCCGGCCATCGTATTTACATACAACAAATAAACTTGAACTTGCCATAGTCTGCATCAAACAATATCAAGCCAACAATAAAAAAAGCATTAACAACTTCATACAATCACAGTCAAACCATGCACAATCATAGCTAGAGCTATGGTCTTCAAAGTCCACTAGACTGCTCCTAACTGTTCCAAAGTGACAAGTTGTGAGATAACCCTCAAATCGCCTCTTCACTGCCAATTGTGGCCAGGTAAGCATAAATGTGGAAAGGAGGGATCCGCTCACGAATCACCGTGAGACATGCTTTTTAAAGTTACTGATGTGACACAACGTAATATAATATAACTATTGAAGAGGGCGGGTTTTAATAACCCGCCCTCTTTGTTTTAATGAACAGAATATAAATAATATATAAAAAACTGATTTGACATCACGAACCCGCCCTCTTCTAGTGATTTGAAAATAGAACTGATTTGACATGTATCGTTAAAGAGGGCGGGTTCCAGGAACCCGCCCTTCTTTTCCTATAAAACCCACCCCCCTCCAGCGTGCCTTCTCGTATTTAAAATTAACCCACCCCCCTCAAATTAACTCACTCTGTCTCTTCTCGTATCTAAAATCGTCTCAATGGAGAATCAACCACTCGACAAATCTCTACTCGTTCATCAAAACGAACACAGATCGTTTAATATATTACACGGAGAGGAAATATTCTAAACTTAGTAATTTTTTTTAATTACCCCTTTCTTTTAATTCTAATAGTTAAAAATAACATTATTTAATTTTGCAGGATGGAGATAATCTCACCGTCGTCACGCATAGTTCAGACAAATGGATAGCTACCGACCAACGAATAACCCAGCGGCTTCGACGGGCCGGATTTTATGAAGCTTCATTGATTCGTCATATCCAAATCGACCACACCCTCGTTACCTCTCTAGTTGAGTGCTGGAGAAAAGAGACCCACACTTTTCATCTAAGATGGGGTGAAGGCACTATCACACTCCAGGATATTGGCCTCTTACTCGGTTTATGGGTCAATGGGCTTGGATTGGTCGGAGGAAAAATTGTTGGTCCAGATACTGACCACCCATACTGGGATACATATGCCGAGTCTGTTCTCGGACAGGTAAAAAATTTCATTCTGATTCCTCTCTTTAGTGTACCTATTGCATGTTGTACATTATTTCTAGGTTTAATATTTCATAAAAAATGCTAATATCAGGCACCAGGAGGCTACAGTAAGGGGTATAAGATCAGTTTAAACTGGCTAAAAGATACATTTAGTAATATCTCTGATGAAGCCACCGATGAAGTCTTGGATAGACATGCACGTGCCTACATTCTGTACATGATCGGTTCTTGGTTGATGCCGGACCAATCAGCAACGCATGTCCATCCGTTATACCTTGGCTTCCTAACGGATTTTGATGTGTGTGGTCAATATGCTTGGAGAGCAGGGGTCCTGGCCTTTCTTTATAAGGAACTCGATAAGGCATGTGCTCCTACGAAGAATAAAATTTGTGGATATATTACATTACTTCAGGTAAATTCCTTATTTTTCACAGCTAGAAATTTACAAAATTGTAATATTGGTTCTCTCTCTTATCATCTGAAACTTTATTTATAGATCTGGTCATGGGAGCATATGTATATAGGAAGACCGGAGAATGTTAAAATAACTGGCTTGGATACCCCTGGAAAGCCGCTCGGCTGTTGGTGGAATGGGAAAAAAGCGTATAAGGCTTCTCGTCGAGTACTTAGGTACTATAGAGATGAGTTGGATCGCATGGAGGCGACTCAGGTAACCATAACTTAGGTAATTAAGTTTGTTTTAAAATTTTGAAATACCTTCATCACAATTTTTGTACTATATTATTTGCGCAGTTCATGTGGACGCATTATACAGCAGATCGTCTGCAAAGCTTACCCGGCATCTGTATCGAAGGAGAGCCGGTTTGGCGGGCTCGTTGCCCACTCCTCTGTATTAATGTCGTTGTCATGCACCTCCCGGCCCGGGTGTTGCGACGGTTTGATAGATCGCAACATATTCTTGTCCCGCCGCCTTCGCCTATGACAATAGAGGGAGACATGCGAGGAGGAAAGACGGAGCGTGATTGGAGGGAGCATCATCATCAATATTTGCTGAGATGGAAGGATAGGCAGCGTAATATTGCCTTACAGCAAATAGGTGACCAAACAGCCACCGACGCTACCAAAGCATATCTACAGTGGTATAAGCGTGTCACCATAAGATATCTTTCTGCTCCCCCTAACAACTTCCCAAACATCTCGCGGTATGAGCCTAGAGGCCACATGGAACGAGATTTGGTAAGTTGAATTCTTTATATTATATTACTTTTTAACATCCGGCGGTATGAGTCAATACTTATTTCTTATTTCTAATGTAACGACAGGCTCGTGGGTTGCATCTCGTACAAACAATGGTGCAGGAACCATACCCGACTGATGCTGGTCCGGCAACTCAGGCTCTATTTTCAAATGCAGACCAATTAATTGGTGGTGTATTCGGTTCATATAATATTTCTCAACATTTATCGTCGGCACCAGAGCAGCAGTATCAGCCGGCACCGGAGTCACAGTATGAACCGGTACCAGAGCAGCACCATGACCCGGCACCAGAGCCGCAGCATCACGGAGATCCAGCGCAGCAGGATCAGTGGTTTGGAGCACCATACCGTCAGCAGCAACCCTAGCATACCGGACAAGCGCAATAACACCAGTCTTGGGGGTCAGGTTTTGCAGAACAGCCATCTTGGGGGTTAGGTTTTGCGCAACAACAGCAACCTTGGGGGTCAGGATTTGCGCAGCCATGGGGCCAAGGTTTTATGCAACATCAGCCGTATGAAACCGGGACAGGCTCTTCGCTACAACTGCCCAGTTGGGACACGGATTTATCGTCCTACATGCAGTTGTTGGGAGGCAGCACATATCCGACACCTGTCCCACATTCAGGTTCATAATTTATGGATCAACAGCCTGTCCAAGACGCTGCTGAAGACGAAGCCGAAGCCGAAACCGAAGCAGAAGAGCAGACGCCGCCGCCGCCATCTACCCAAGAAACAGGTGGGTTCTCCAGTCATCCCAGGAGACATGGGCTTATGTAAAGCCTCATCGGATTTCATAAGGAAAAGAGAAAAGGAAAACGATAGTTATTTACATTTTACAAACAGATAGGATTTTTTAATATTGTAAATTTGACAGATTCATTTTGATATTATAAATTTGACCGTCGAGATAGAAATCGGATAGGATTTTTTTGTATTGTAAATTTTGACGGATTCATTCTGTAAAAAACATTGATATAATGAAATTTTATTATTTAATTTAAATATTTTTTACTTTTATTTACTTTTAATTTTTTTTAAAGAATTATAATTATGATTATAATTATAATAATAATCATAATCATATTATAATTCAAATTATATTTATAATTATATATTTATAATTAAAATTATGTAATTAATAATTATAAAAAAAATGGGGCGGGTTCTGGGAACCCGCCCCTTATTCTGAATGGGGGGTGGGGTCGGGGGAGGGGGCGAAACCGCTTCATCTTGTAAATTTAAATATAATAATTAATTTTTAAATTATTAATATTTCAAAAAAAAACCTTAAAACTATGTTGATAATTAATTGCTATGCATAAAGTTAGAGGTACTTGACGTAAATTGTCTCTCATGATTATACAACTCTTCTAAAAATCAATAACATAATTAATAAGATTTGCTTTGGTTTTCGAAGGTACAAATATAGCATGTTTAAAGAAAATCTGTTTTGATTCCACTGTTGTTTAGATTATCTAAATTAAAAATTAAGGCTTGAGACATAAAATATGCTATTTTAAAGATAATTGCTTTGATTCTATTCATAATAGAATGCAATTTGTTGCTAAAATCTTGACCGAGCAAGATTACATGGCCCGTTCGGGGTTCGGGATGAAACCATGATTGTAAAATCATGATTTTATAAGCAAACTATTCTTTGAGATGTGTTCGGAAGAACGGTGTGAAACTATAGTTTTGTAAATACGAGAGGTTTGGATAAGCTAAACCATAGCTTTGTAAAATTACCAAAAGAAATTTAGCTGTTGCACTTGAAAATTTTTTAAAAAAAATAAAATTGGAGGGCCCACGTGAGATTCGCTCAGTGTGGTGGGAAAAACTGTCTTGGTAGCTTTTTCCACTGCTCGAATCCAGCGGAGAGAACCGTCTCGCCGTTCCCCCGCTCCTCCGAACGGGTCCAAAATTGGAGGGACTTGAATAAATCTTTGCCAAAACAAGAAGCAGATATACGCGAAGCAAAATCTCTCGGCCGAGCCATACAATAAAAATAAACATCAAATGAAGCAACAAATCTCTACGCTCTACGATATGCAAATATGTTCCCTTTCAATCTATTGATTTAATCAGAAAAATTCAAAATGAAAAGAAAAATTATCAAAGAAAAAGAAAAATGGGAGGAGAAACGAACCATGGAAACGCGTTTAGGCCCCAACTGAAGAAAGATGAAAGATGATGATGAATTGAATTGGGGGGGAGTGAGAGAGATTCGCGAGAAAATAAGGCCAGCTGATGGAGAGCAATTACGAGAGTGCCCCTGGCTAGTTACTAAATTACCACAGTTCCTTTGTTCTTATGGGGAAGTTGGAGGACCATTTCGGTAAATTGACAGCCTGTCAATTGGGGGAATATGCTGAATGGAGGTGCTTCGATGTGGCATCGAATCTTCCAATGGGATCCGATTCCTGTTTTTATTGGATTTTAAACATCACTAATGAGTTATACTGAGCTCCGCTGGACCGTAACTATGAGCAATCTGCTGCTACACCATTTTTCTCGTAAATAATATTTATGAGACATGATCGATGTGACCGTATATTTGAATGGCTCTTTAAGACCCTGTTTAGATATGGATCGATTAGAATAATTAACCGTGGGATAAAGGTAAAGGTTATACAAACTCTTGTTTGCAAGCCTCAAACTGCATTTAAAAATAAATATGGTTAAGTTACAAGAGATTTTTATAAATCTTAGAGGTGGTTGGAGTTTAGAGATGTAGTTATCTTGACTCCAAAATCATTGCCACACTTGTGGATCTAAATTTAGCCAACTTTATGAAACTGATTTGGTTTGAAGTTAATTCCACTCTCAAACAGGAACTAAATCATGCAAGCTTAAAGGTTTTCGCCAAAAGTAGCGTTTCTTGCTGGTTTTCTCTTTTATGAGACTGTGACCATCATTTTATGGCATGCATTCAACAACCAAAAGCAAATTTCTCACCTCTTAGGTCATAATTGTTTTGTTCAACAGGCGTCATACTCTTGGATAATTCATTGATTTTAAGATGGGTTAAATTGTCAAAAAGCCCCCGGCCCCTTCAAACTTGTGTAAAAACCCCTACGTTTTTTTCTTCTCTTGTTACCAATTAAAACCCTATGTATACCAGTTGTCTATGATATCTATGCATTTGGCTGTAATATCTAAACAGTTGCAGTTGCCAGTAGTATCTAAACAGTTGCATGTGATATCTGAGCATTGACTATAATATCCTAGCAGCTGAGCAAATACAAGACTTAAATGAACTAAAGCCCATGAGTTTTCCATAAAGATTTTGAACAGTAGGCAATTTCCAATAATTCTGATAATTACAGGATTTTTTAGACAACGCCCGAGCGGACTGGATGCTTTTTGACAATTTACCCTTTAAGACGCACAAATGATAAAATATAGATGAGAACCCCACCAGTAGGCTTTGCGTTTTGGCTGGATAAGTTTTTAAATATATCAAAACTCCCAATGTAGTATTCCACCATATGATCCTGCGCTCTGTCATGTGAGCCCAACATTCCACGTGCCATTCTAATTCCAGTTTCAACAGGCAAAAAAAGAAAGAAAGAAAGAAAGTTGAGCTTATAAATGAGATTGATTCTGGTTTCAATGATCAAACTAGCCGAGGAAAGTGACACTTCCAACACATGGGAACCTGACTAGCGCAACTAAGACAGGCTTGAACTGAAACTCGAGTTAGATTTATATCAAAACGATCAAGCTTAAACAACAAAATCACAAACTTGAAAGTTCATTATATTTAATAATTAGTAGAGTTCGAGCCAAATTCAAGTGCACCAAGGGCATTACTAAATTGCCAAACAATCACAATCCCTTCATTTAGCCAGAGCTTGCAGAATTATGACCTGTTTTTTTTTTTGTTGTTGTTGTAGATATTCGATGATGCTCACAGGTGGGAATCCCTCAGATCACGACACGTGGCGGATGACGTGTCGTCCACGTAAGCCCGCTAGATTTCCGAGGGCTGCAGAGCCGGAATAAGTATGATGTATTGGGAACGTTTCTCGGAACGTCATCTCCGAGCTTACATTACATCCGACCTTTCGGAAACCTCCCCGGAGTACCTTCCATATTCGCCTAGCAATCAGCCAACAACCCACCTTCGAGCAATCCAACAACCGAGCTTCCAAAGCCTCCTTGCTCGTCTCCGAGCTGTTGCAAGGTCTGAGCTTCCTCGGCCTTCCGGTCCGTCTCCGAGCCATCCGACAGGCTGAGCTTTCTCGGCTTCCCCGATCAACCTAAAGCGCGGAGCCCAAGAGCCTCCGCAACGACTCCGTGTATCTCGCCAAAGCGAAATATCTGTCGCCCCATATTCGGCGTCCCACACGGGCGCGTTCCTCTATCAATGAACGGATTCTGCCATCAACGTGGGCGTAACTGACGGCGAGGATCTCGCGCCGGGTCGCTCTACACGACCACTATACGAACTCCTCTTTCAGACGACTCAGGTAAGTCGGATTCATTCCACTAGACCGCTACTCTGCTCTTATTCCACGGTACTAACTTGATCGTCGAAGAGTTCTACGGTGGTCATCCACCCTGGGACTTCATTTGCAGATAGCTCGGCGTCGACACCAACCCATTAAAATTCACACACTCAACTCTCAACCTAAATCTCAACCGCTCAAAACCGATCGTCCCCAGATCAACGGAGGACAACATCAGAGGGACATCATCACCTCCATTAGTTGGCACCGTCTGTGAGAATCCAAAGGCTTCTCCACTCATAAAGTTGATCTTCCGCCCTCGACCTGATGGCGAGCGACAACCGCGACGATCTCAATACGGGCCGTCCCACCCTCCAAAACGGAGGCGGGAGCGGTTCTGCTCCCCTCCTAACGTCATCGGCGTCTTATCCGCTCGGATTGACAGATTCACAACTATGGAGGATGCGCTCGTCCGCGTTCAAGCGGCGGGCCCTACCCATCAAGCCGCAGTTCCCCATCCCCGGGATAACGACGTCCGCAGAAGGACAGATGGGCATGCTCAGGCCCTCGATCTCGCTCGGGTCATGGATCGATAGATTCACACTGTACGTCGGTGTGCCGAATCCGATAACCATAACCCGCTTGCGGTGAATGATTCCATGACCCGGTGGACGCCGGACAGCTCAACACCCCAATCTCAAGGAAGACCAGGCCGTCGCTTCGACGCCCGCCGCGCGCTCACTCCCCCAGAGGAGGTGTTAGTTAGTTCGCCTGCTTCTAGGCGCGACTGGCGCCCCCACCCCTGTTGAGGCCGCGCGAACTGTGAACGTCGGGACTACTCAAGAAGGGTATCGCCCGAGAATTTAAGAAATGTGATAGAGCGGAATCAAAGCCGCACAATCGCGCAGACCCGGAGTGGGGATAGCCACCGCTCCGACAGTACGGAATCCTCGAGGTACCACCACCATATCGAAGCCCTCGAAAAGGAAGCGTTGCGCCTAGCCGCCATCGAGGCTCCACGTGGCGATCTCTAGCCATCTCCGACCAAGCTGCAGGCTTAGTGCTCGTCAGAGAATTCAAAAGCATACAGAGATCGGTCTACTACATGAGCCATGTTTTCAAGAACGCGGAAACGAGATACCCGGCCATAAAGAAAATATTCCCGGCGCCTATCGTCACCTCCAGGAAACTTCGAAACTATTTCCAAACGCACACAATCCTCGTCCTCACCGAGCGACCTTTAGGGTCTATTCTCGCCTCTCCTGAATCGTCAGGTCGTCTGGAGAAATGGAGGTGGGAATTATCCTAATTCAATATCAAATACCGCCCCGACAAGTCATCAAAGCACAGGTCTTATCGGATTTTGTTGTCGAATGCACCATCCCCACTAAAGAAGAAACGGCGTCACGGGGCCCCGAACCACTTCCCTCGGTCAAGGTGGTGCCCGACCCTATCCCAGATTGGGTACTGTACGTGGACGGATCCTCCACAGAGGAGGGGAGCAGGGATGGCCTGATCATCCGCGGCCCGGATGAAGCGGAAATGGAATACTCTTTAAAGCTCGGGTTCATAGCATTAAACAACGCCGCGGAATACGAGGCTTTGTTGGCAGGACTGCGAATCGCCTCTGGGGTAGGGCTGAAGACCATCAGGGTTCGCAGCGACTCCGGACTAGTCGTCGGCCAAGTAACCGGGCGTTTCGAGGGCCAGGAGCCACTCATGATAAAATACCTGGCCGAGGTAAAAAGGCTTCGAAAAAATTTCGCTGAAGCCCAAGTGGAGCAGATTCCCAGGAACTTGAACACCCAGGCCGACGCCTTGAGCAAGCTCGCTTCTTCCTATTGGCCAACCATAAAAGAAATATTCTCTTCGAAGTCTTGCCATGACCCAGCATGGAAGACGGAGAGTTAACGCTCCAGATCAACACAACGCAGGAAGAAGGCCGAGATTGGAGAAACCCCTTATAGAATTCCTAAAAGGCGGTGTACTCCCGGAAGACTGAGGAGAAGCTCGTCAGCTTCGAGCCAAAGCACGCCATTTCATCTGGAGCAACGGAAACCTGTACAAGAATTCATACACTCAGCCTCTGCTCCGGTACATCGACTCCCACGAGGCAAACTACGTTATGTGAGAGATACATGAAAGAGTCGGGGGAGCGCGTCAAGGGGCCTGCACCCTGATCCAGAAGACACTACTCCAAGGGTACTATTGGCCAAGAATACACCAGGATGC
The DNA here is from genome assembly GCA_030015575.1 of Agapanthus africanus. Taxonomy (NCBI): domain Eukaryota; kingdom Viridiplantae; phylum Streptophyta; class Magnoliopsida; order Asparagales; family Amaryllidaceae; genus Agapanthus; species Agapanthus africanus. Next base: position 747,632,310 of record CM057342.1, on the reverse strand, counting down.
CGAGAAGCTGGTCAGAAGATACAAGGACTGCCAACTCCTCGGCAGCATACCTTGTCTCCCCGCTACCGAACTAACGCCACTCAGTTCCCCTTGGCCATTTACGCAATGGGGGATGAATATGGTGGGCCAATTTGTAGGGTTCCTAAGCACGACAATAAGGTTCGTGTGGCATCATCCATGCCAAATTAAAATTTTGACATGCTAAAAGAACCCTAATGTAGGATGTTTAACTAGAGAATCATACGAAAACGAAATGTAAACAACTTTACAACTAAGTGAGTAGGTATTACAACCTTTGTAGTCCAATCCTTCACTTTTATAGCTCCTTGTTGTGGTCCCTTCGCTGCGATCAACGAACTCCTGGACTTTTGAGAGCCTCCACAAGATGTATGATGCATGTTAGCTAGAAGTCTTCAAAGTCTATGATGATCTACGTCGAGGAAACACGGACTCAAGCTATTACTTCACTAATATGGAATTAGTGAAGCTAACACCCTAAACTATATGGTTAGTATAGAAGAGGATAATGAAGTAGGAATTTTGCTCACTTTAGAATTTAATTTCTCACTATTTTCTTTATCTCCTCAAAACTAAAGAGAGAGCTTGAAGGAGATGAAGAAAGAAGAAGATAAATGAATAAATGAGCTTAAGGTTAGAAATGCAACCATGGTGAGTTTTTGTCATGGCTAACCCTTGTAGAGAATAAACCATGGCTAATTGATTAGGGCTAGGTTAATAAATATCTTAGGTAAAACAAAACAAGTGGACTTAGTCAATGGTTCTACAAGCTTCATCCAAGCTCAACCATGACTAATTCCAAGTTTATTTGAATTACTTAATACAAATAAAAACCTAACCATTATCATATAGCATGGTATGATTCTCATACACCCAAGTTGCATGTATAACCTAGCATGCCACAATATTATATATCACATATATAATTTGTGAACAAAAGAAAATTATACAATAAACATATATCATATATATGTTAAATGTATAATATGTGAGAAAAATAAATACTTGAGTAAGCATATATTAGTTAATGTAATTTAATATATCAAATATATAATTATACATTAAATTATTAAATCAACACTTGATTTAATAATCCGGCTATATCATATATAACCGACTAATATAATATGTATCGTTTTATCGAATCAACACTTGATAACCCGGTTATATCACATATAACCGACCGATATCACATATCGTGAGAATAGAATACGGTATAACATACACGTATTAATCTCGGTCTCGCACATATCACATATGTGCTCTTACTCCGTTTCGCCTGAGCCAGGAAACCTCTGTGTGGGACTCTAAAGACTCGTCAATACTCTGGCAGTAGGTGGTGATCATATCAGTAACCCACAAGCTGTCAGCGGTCAGCTAAACATAATGGCCATCCGGGTATTTAGCGATCAGAAGATCAACATGCAAGCCTGCTCACACTCCTGTGAATTCAATCAGTAACACTACCGTATATTCCGGTCTCTTCATTTGATATGTCGCATATCCAGTCTAGGGGTGGTAAATGTCAGACCACAGTAACCGATAAGTCGTGCCGATGCGAGACTCATAACGGGTCGAGAAACTACTGATAACACTTACCAGTAAATCTCCATATCAGCCCTGGCCATGGACTTCCTGTTATAGCCAATCGGGCACAGCGCAACATCAACCCCCAATACCGGAAGAGACGAAACCCTTCCTATCGCTCATTGCCTCCATGTGATTCTGGACTGTACCCGAAAGCCACCATTTTTCACGTTATCATGAACATGATAAGGTGGAAATCAAAGCATAGTGGGAATCACATAAGACTCTATGACGATCTCGGGTCTACAGACTAACCTGTACCAGTGTCACCAGAGAACTGCTATCTGACGATAGGTATAATACCAACTAGGAGTTCTCGGCGAGTCAGTTCAGTGTACTCAGTCTCCACTGAGCACCCGTATACCATCTTTGATGTCAAACACCAATGGATGTGGGATCATCCATCACCCATCACATGGGTCAAAAAGCGTATACGCTAGTCTACTCTGGAGTATCGATGCCCTGTCTTGAAACACTCACGACTAGGAACAATTAAAAGATGTACTTGTGAACTACCCTAGCCCCACTAGTATGATCTCCATCATAGTCCTAGTAGTCAAGTACACATCCTAAGGGCTTTATCAACATGTGAGAGCAAGACAGTATCACTATACAAATCTACATGTTAAGGCAAAGAGCAACCAGATAGCATACTATCATGTCGAGCAAGAAAGTCCTCTCTCTATATATCCAAGCATCCACTATAATATACATCATATGTACAATAATGGCCTCTAAGGCATATATAACTAACACAATTCCCCACCAGCACGGGCAGACACAGATACATCCTTGTCGCTGTGGACTACTTCACGAAATGGATAGAGGCTGTGCCCATCAGGAAACCGGACGCCGTCTCTACGATAAAGTTCCTACAAAACAACATAATCTCTCGATTTAGAATCCCAAGGTGCTTGTTTACCGACCATGGGACCAACTTTAAGAACGATAAAGTTAAAGAGTTTTGCAACGACTACTACATATTGATGAAGTTTGCCGCGGTCGCACATCCACAATGCAACGGGCAGGCCGAGGTAGGGAACCGCGGCGTCAATCCGCGGTCTCAGAGCCGTTTAGAAGGAAGGCAAGGCAGCTGGGTCAAGAAATTATCGCAGGTGCTATGGGCGTTGCGGACGTCGAAAAAGACATCCACGGGAGAAATCCCATTTAGCCTGCTGCGGAACCGAGGCAATGGTCCCCGCGGAAATTGGACTACCCAGTTATAGGGTCGAACACTTTGAAGATGAATCTAACACCTTGGCACTCCGAAGCAACTTATACATCTTGTTGGAAAAGCGAGATTGAGCGCAAATCAGAACAGCCGTTTATCAGCAGCAGACCGCTCGTTACTACAATACCCGAGTTAAACATCGGGCCTTCAAGAAGGGATATTTGGTCTTACTAAGAAACGGGTTCGTAGACCAAGGGAGACTACACAAGTTCTCCCCGAAGTGGGACAGACTGTTTCTCGTAACAGAAGCATTGCGTGGTAGAGCGTACCGTCTGCAGGACGCCGAGGGCGTAATTTCCCTCGGCCTTATAACACAGGAAAGCTTAAGTTGTATAAATAAGGATGTACCTTCTTTTAAATAATGTAATTCCTTTTCAGCTTCATTATTAGCTAAAAGAAGAGAGGTTCACCATTAACTAAGTCTTCCAAACTAGGTTCTTTCACGGAAGAGCATCTCGTGCCCACCGTGGGGATCCAAAGCCCTCGTCGCGAGGTCACTTAGCAGATTCATGCTCGGTCCATCCACAACGGGAAGCTTCCTGCCCTACAAAGAAGTGGATCCAAAGCTCTCATCGCGAGGCCACCAAGCAGATTCCTGCTCGGTCTATCCACAACGGGTAGCATCCTGCCCTACAAAGAAGTGGATCCAAAGCCCTCGTCGTTGTTGGGGTCAACAATTGCACCCCGGTTGACCAAGTCAAAATCAAAGTCAACCCTAAGTAAGCGGGCCCAAGTCCAGCTCAAGTGGGCCCATGCCCAAGTCGAGCCGCGCGACCAGCCTCCCACATGACAAAATAAAAATCTTGTAATAAATAATTTTAATGTAATCTTTATGGGCATAAAGCCAAATTTTTGTAAAGCCCGTGGCTCATGTGCAAAACAAATGAGCACATGAAACATGGGATGGGCAAAATGCCATTTTGTAAAGCCTAAGAGGCTATATGTAAATATGTAAGCTTATATAAGGCAACATGATAATGAAATAAAGGAGAACTTTTCATTCCTCTCAAAATCTAGGGTTTTTGTGCTTCCTTCTCCTTCCTCAAGGTTCTAAACCTTCTTCCCCTTTTCAATTAAATCAAGAGTTTTACTTTTCCTTTTCTAAAATTAAATAGTTTTTAACCACAAAACCCACAAGGGGGAGTTCAGATCTTCCATCAGATCTCAAAAAGAGGAAATTTTTAAATCTCGCCCCTTTCTCCAAGATCCGGTCAACCGGGAGAAAGAAGAAGGAGACCCATCTTCAAAACTCCCATCTTGGAAAGATCTAGGGCCAAAGGGGAGAGAAACAAAGGGGCTCCCATTGATCATTTCTAATGATTTCTAGGAGTTTAACTCCATTCAAGATTTGTTGGAGTTCAACTGCATAAATTAATCTCTTTTTAGGAGTTTAACTCCAGAAGTTAAATTGGGAGCACAGCTCTCAGTGCAGGGACAAAGTCTATTTTCCTGCTGGTGCTCACCCGTCCTTTGGACGCCATTTTTCTCCTCATTTTATATACACTCTACATTAAAAATGCCTCCCCCATTGAAATTTTTTTCTAACGGGACGCTGCCCTATACCCCGCAAGGGAGCTGCTAGCCCCCTTGACCCCCAGCCCGCTATCCGAGTAGCGGGACCCCCATAAAAACTCTGCGGGGTCCCCGATATAAACAAAACCCCTTCAAAACACAACACTGCACATTGAGTTCGCATGACCTGTTTGACCCGTCAATCGGAGGCTCTCTCGCTCCAAAGGCAATGGGTAATTAACGACGGCTTAGTTCGCGGCTGCCGGAGATTCGGATTCCCACAATCAATAAACCTCCGTCTGTCCTAGGCAAGGGGAATCTGTAGTACACCTGACAAGCGCGCGCGTATTCCCATCTTAATGGGGTAATGAAATGTTAGTTATATGCATGCCGTATAGGCCATTACTGTACATGCGATGTATATTGTAGTGGATGCTTGGACATATATAGGGATGGCTTTCTTGCTCGACATGATAGTATACTGTCTGGTTACTCTTTATCTTAACATATACACTGATTGTCTCTTTGATACATATTGATAAAGCCCTTAGGATGAGTACCTGACTACCAGGATTATGATGTAGATCATTCTAGTGGGGCAAGAGTAGTCGGTAAGTACATCCTTTAAAGCCCCTAGTCGTGGGTGTATCGAGACGGGGTATCGATATACCAGAGACTAGCGTATAGCTTCTCGACCCATATAGATGGGCGATGGATGATCCTATATCCATTGGTGTTTGATATCAGAGATGGTATACGAGTGCTGAGTGGAGACTGGGTACAGTGGACGGACTCGCCGAGAACTCCCAGATGGTATTATACCTCACGTTAGATGGCAGTTCTCTGGTGACACTGGTACAGGTTAGTCTGTTGACCCGAGATCGTCATAGAGTCTTGTGTGATTCCTACTGTGCTTTGATTTCCACCATACCACGGTCAAGAGATCGTGCAAAAAGGTGGTTTTTGGGTACAGTCCTGAGTCACATGGAAGCAATGAGCGATAGGAGGGGATTTGTCTCTCCCGGTATAGGGGGTTGATGTTGTGCTGTGGTTGATTGGCTATAACAGGAAGTCCTTGGCCAGGGCTAATTCGGAGATATACTGGTAAGTGTTATCAGTAGTTTCTTGACCCGTTATGAGTCTCACATCGGCACGACTTATCGAGTTACTGGGGTCTGATGTTTACCACTCTTAGACGAGATATGCGATATATCAGACGAAGAGACCAGACTGTACGGTAGTGTTACTGATTGGATTCGCAGGAGTATGAGCATGCTTGCTTGTTGATCTTCTGATCGCTCAATACTCGGGTGGCCGTTACGTTTAGCAGACCGCTTGCTGCTTGTGGCTGTTTAATATGATCATCATCTACTGCCAGCGTATTGACGAGTCTTTAGAGTCCTACACAGAGATCTCCTGGCTCAAGCGAAATGGAGTAGGAGCACATATGTGATATGTAAGGGACCGAGATTAATACGATATGTGATACCGTATTCTATTCTCGCGATTTATGTTATCTGTCGGTTATATATGATATAGCCGGGTTATCGAATCAAGTGTTGATTCGCTAAGTTGATACACATGATATTAGTCGGTTATATGTGATATAGCCGGATTATTAAATCAAGTGTTGATTTAATAATTTAATGTATAATTATATATATTTGATATATTAACTTACATTAACTAGTATTGGCTCACTTAGGATTTCTTTTCTTACTTGATTTTGTGCACATAATATATATGTGATATATATTTGTGTACATGATTAGTGTCATGCTTGATGATACAAGCAATAAGGGTGTGTGTATGACTTACACCATGCTATGTATAATGTAGGGTTTTTAATTGATTAAGTAATTCAAAAATGCTTGGATATTGGTCCTAGCTAGAAGCTTGTAGAGCTTGGATAACCATTGATTAAAGTCCACAAGTTTTGTTTTGCTTGAGATATTTTATTAACCCAACCATTGTCCTTGTCATGGTTAAGTCTCTACAAAGATTAGCATATGATACTAACTCAACTTGGGTTGCCATTCACTACTTGATTTTTATCATGATTTCTCAAAGCTCACTAGCTTTTGGGAGATGATGAAATTAAGTGAAAAAATTATTTCTAAAATGAGCAAAATTCCAATTTCATCATCCTCTACTACTAGCCATTTAGTATAGGGTGTTTGCTTCACTAATTCCACAATTAGTGAAGGGGTAGCTTGGGTTAGTGTCTCCTCGACGTAGATCATCTTCGGCCTCGAAGACTTCGTGCAAGCTTGCTCATTTCTTTAGGAGAATCCTTTCTAGAGTCCGGATGTTCATGATTTGCAGCGAAGGGACTACTACACGGAGCATTAGAAATGAAGGACTCGTCTACAAAGGTTGTATTCCTCAATCACTTTGTATGTAAAGTAGTTTACATATTTATTCGTCAGATTTTCTAGTAACGATTCTAGGGTTAGGGTTAGTTAGAACGGCAAATTATTGAAATTGGCATGGACGACGCCTCCCGAAACCTTACTGCCGTGCTAGACAACCCTGCACGAAAAACACCCTATAGTCCCGAGGCCACCGAGCAGATTTCTGCTCGGTCCATCCACAATGGGTAGCTTCCTGCCGTACAAAGAAGTGGATCCAAGGCCCTCGTCGTGAGGCTAACGAGTAGATTCCAGCTCGGCCCATCCACAACGGGTAGCTTCCTGCCCTACTGTAACGCTTCGAAAATCGTTTAGGCAGTTTTTCGGTAATCGGCTAAATTAGCAACTTTTTCCGTAAAAAGTCAAAATAGGTATTTTTCATTATGGACCTAATTATACAAAATTTAGATATGATATTACTATAAATTGGTCACTTAAAATTTTCTAGTTATTTAAATTTTTTTCCGTAATTAATTATTTTTAATATTATTTTAAGCTTTTAAAAATACATTAAATTAGTGATAAATACAAATTTAATTAGGTAAATTACACACTTAGGAAACATTATAAACTAAAATTTAGTGTTAATAAAATTTTATCAAGTCTTTGCAAGATTGTAGTTCTATGGTTTAAAAATCTAATCAAAAATGAATTAAAATGAGGTTTTTTTGTGTAAAATTTGATGTGAGAGCATTAAATGAACTTGTGAATGACAGTTTGTGTAGAATTTTCCACACTTCTCCTCACTCTCCTCCCCTCTTTAGCTCTGGCCGAGCTTTACTCCAGCAGCCCCCCTTTTCCCCCTCATTTCTTGCTTCAAAAATCATGATAAAATCAACAAAAATCCACAAAATCAACACATTTCTTCACAAATTCAAACCATAATCCTATTCCACATCTTTCCAACCCTAATTTGCTTTAAAACAAGGTGAAAGGAGGCATCTTTCAAGGTCAAGTGCAAGTTAGGGTTCACTTGTAAGGTATAAATCCTAAACTAGTTGTTAAATTTGTAGTTTAAATAAGCTAAATTAGTATTTTAAAGTGTTAATTTCATTGTAATGGTTGGTTTTTGAAAATTCAAGAGAGGTGTTAATGCCCTAATTAGGGTTTGTTGTAGGATAAGTGGGTTTAAGTTAGGGTTTTGGCTATCTAGTTGGTTAGAGTGATTGTTTGTGCAATGTAGCAATCGCTACACTGTTAAATTGCGATAGTTGCATCGATATTTCTATGTCAATGCTTACTAGTTTTTCTATATTTTTAGGAGGTGATCTAATTGCGTTATATTAGTGATATAATTATCATCTCATACGTCTATTAGTGTGCGCGAATGCTGGGTTTTGTTTAGTCGGGTTTTAGTTTTGACGATTGCCTCGAAACGGAGATTTTAGTTAAGGTTTTAGCGATTTTCGTGCGTTTTCCGCGCACCGAGTGCACGTTGTGATTAATTCGAGAGCGTCGATCTTTTCATATTGTGAGTTGCGTCATTTCAGGAATCTGTAATCTTATATTGTGTGTTATGCAATTCTAGGATCGGTTGCGGAAACATCAGACGCGGCGCACAAAGGCAAGACGGTGGTTGGATCGGATTAGCGAGACTTTCAGGTGAGTAAATGTATTCATCTATGGAGGAAATCGTCTGGATGGCGCGAGGCGCCCCCTAGTTAGGATTACTTTATTTCTTGCAAGATTTGCATTGTTAGTTAGCTAACCCCCCTCATTCACATTACATACCCTCATAGCTAATCGTCTGCTAGATTGCATGGATATTCATATACACATGTGCGATATCATTTCGTAGGACACGAACACCATTACCATTGGCTCCTGTTGCACGCGCACTATTCATGTGACACACACGCCTTTGGTAATTGCCATGCCACGAGCACCATAGAACCTGTTTAGCTTAGTGTCACCAATTGCATCATACATGATATATGAAATCACATAGCATGTATATACCTCGCATCATCATCATACTTACATAGATTTCTAGCCACAAATCACATCGCATACCTTGATATCATAGACATTTATCATATACAACATCTTGGGTATTATGATTTTCTTGAGGATTTCAGTATTGCTGCGATTTCTGGATTTTGGGGGAAAACCGCAAGAATTTAACAAAAGCTTACATTTATCATTTTTTTAAAACAAAGTTGCGGTTTTCTCGCGATGTATGTGTCGTCCACCATGAGTTTTCATGTTTTCTGTTGGATTTCGAGACCCGATTCGAGGAGTGGATGAACCGTCTCGGGTACATGGTGGGCCCGGTATGGTACCCCGGGGAAAGAAGATCGAGTTGTAGACGATGAGCCTGGCAGGGGTAGACTGCCTACCGGTGATGTCTGGCGCGGCGGATATCCGGAGGATACCGACCGTTGTCGTGAGATTTGATGATATGGACCGATCCGGACTGACGGAGCCCGATGTATTGAGACATTGATACAGCGAGACAGATGTGTTTTCATATTTGGTGTCGATGCTTGACACGGGTTTCAGATGATTTCTTGATGGTATTTAGCTATTATGCAGATATTCTTTTTTTCTAAAGTTAAGAATGCAGAATCATAGCATTTAAAACACTTAAGGATTTAGTATTGACATTGCATACATGTGCATGCATACTAGAGGTATTACATCACATCTGGACATACATGCTGTGACGCATTTGCGTGCATTCTTACGATAGCCTTACTAGATATTATATTCTACTCACGAGCTGGCAACTCACCCCCGTTGTGCTACAGTGTCTTGCAGGTCGGACTCACCAGCCTAGTAGCGGCGACTTATCTTATTAGTGACTTCTTTTGCTCAGACTCGCGACATTGCTCGTAGGTGGGTTGCGAGAGTCCTATTATCTCTTTTTGTACTATTTTTGTATCTAGTATTCTCCATCTACCACTTCTTATGTGTATATGTGACCTAGTGATGAGACTGAGAGATTTGTGTACATGTGGTTTCTTTTGGTCGAGCTCACTTGAGCCGACGTTGTGTTTTCTTATATTTCGCATTTCTTTATGCTCTTTTCTTGATATTACATATATATATTGCGTGTGGTTGTGATCCGCCTTGGGCGAATAGCTAGCTCCCGCTTGGGGATGCCATTTTGTGATTACAGGTTATATATCTTGTTGTACCCATTTTGGGGGGTAGTATTTACAGAGGAGACTCTGCCGAAATTTTCAGAAAATTTTTGAGGTCTTAAAAAGGGGTTCAATGCAACTTAATTGATTTCAAAATCGTTTTCATGTCAGGTTTCCTTCACTCTTTTGATTTTGGTTTAGATTTTTCTGTGCTTTGGCTGACTTAGGTTACGTTACGCCTTTAGACGTCTCGTAATCTAAGTGCCAGTCACGTTCCGTACTTTCGGGTCGTGACAAAGTTGGTATCAGAGCGTAGGTTTTATCTTTCTGAGTGTAGGACAACCTTGGTAGATGGAGTAGGTGACTTAAGCAGAGTGGCGTAGCGTCGGTATGATCCGCGGCATACTTACGATACGGTACTCCGCCCAAGTGACCTTAGGACATAATTGCTTGTATTTCCCTTCTTGATTCCTTGCATTCCTTGATTCAATTGCAATGTTCTTACCGGTCCTGTTTCTTATTCCAGCTTCGATGCCGCCAAAGACTACGAGAGCTCAGCGGGCTGCCGCTAGGGACGAGATTAGAGCGGGCTCGTCTGAGGCGAGGATCGAGCGGGATGATACGCCTACCCCTCAGGGTCATATTGATCCGCCTTATCCAGACTGTATTGCCAGATTAGAGGCCGGTATGCAGGAGTTGCGACAGATAATGGGATCTTTAGTTGAGTCCAGTCGGGCACAGAGATCCGAGGACGTTCCTTCCACCGCATAGACCACGATTGTACCTGCTGCACAGATGGTCACTCCTGCTGCTACTGCGACTATCCCTGTTTCACTACAGGAGTTTATGAGATTGAGACCTCCAGCTTTTACCGGTACGGATGCGACAGAGGACCCACAGGCATTTCTTGATAGGATGGCTCAGATTTGCCGTTCGTTGAGGTGTTCTGATGATAGATTGGTGAAGTTCGCGAGTTTTCGTCTGGAGGGTCTTGCCCAGACATGGTACGATTCAGTAGAGAGAGGCCGAGCTGCAGGTCTACCTTCTATGACCCGGGATGAGTTTACAGCTGCGTTTCTTGCCCGTTTTCTTCCGGAGAGTGTTCGAGATGCTCGAGCCCGTAGTTTTGAGTCTCTGCGCAAGACTCCTGGGATGATGGTGTCGGAGTATGATATACAGTTTACCCAGTTGTCTCGATAAGCTTCTAATGTTTTCTGTACTGTAACTGCGACGATATTTGGATCGGAGTGCGACTCTGGACTGCAGTCCAGAGCGACTCTGATTACTGTTTACTGTCCCAAAATGTGTGTCACTTTGTTTCCTGAATTCGTATGTTATGGAACTCCACAGTGGATTAAAGATGGATCTGTTATCTAAACAAAACAAGTGGTTTCATTCCGTTTCATTGCCGTTTGCTATTTAATTTGTAAATAAAAAGGGCAGAACGTATAACTGTCCAGAACAGATTCAGAAGTGACATACTAATGTTAAACTGTGTATAACTTTCGACGTACAGACGCGATTGAGGATCCGTCTGTTGTGTTGAATACCCCATTGTAAACCCTAGATCTATTCAACTGTAGCATCGCTAAATTCTTAACCCAACTGGGTGCAATTCGTGTCGCGAAACGGACGTTCAGTTCAGAAACTGAATTTCCAGCCGCGAGCACTTAAAATGAAACAGCTGTATCTTGAACACCGGAAACCCGACTGAACTGAAACTAATTTTGATGAATTTCTGACTGAGTGTGCTATCTATCGTATTTGTATCATTTCGTTGAATTCTAAACATATGAATTTATGCAATTTTTGTAAGTTAATGGCGTGCACATTGGTTCATAACATACTTAGTTTGTTAATGGCATACATACATATATCATACCCCATTTGCCATATACTTAGTGTTAGTGCGTGTTAGAGTCAGTGGACATTGCATTATCGTGCGTGATTGATGTTGGTTTATAAGTGACGAGTACACCAATGGGAAGTGAATATTCGTGACAGTGATTGATACAGTGAACAGTGATAAAACCGTGCCATTGATATACTTGTACACGACTAAATCAAGATCATAAATAGTGTAAACCTGGGGATAAAGAGGAAATCGAAGTGGAAAGAGAATCGTATTTAGCGGGACCGTGTTTTAGAGGATGATCATTCGAGCAGCGATATATATATATATATATATATATATATATATATATATATATATATATATATATATATTAGGTAGGATCTAGCTCCGGCTGACAGGGTTATGTCCCGGGCATGTGGGCCGCTGTCTCGGGTATGTACGAGACTCCTGTTAAACATGATCCTCCTTTCCACTATGCGATTTTAAACATGACCTAGAGACCGATAGGGACACAGATCATATTTTGCATCACATAGTGATATAGTGATTACTCGCATTGTGCTTTCACTGTTATTACCTCTTTTACCTGTTTCATCTTCTTATAATAATATTGTTATTGTGTCGCTCTGACGACCTGAGTATGCATGCTCAGATCCCGTGGAAGGACCAGCGCAGGAGACGGATCTATCTTTCGAGTTCACGGAGATATAGTCTGGTGTACTTTCTTTCTTTACCGCTTTCCATAAAAGTGATCGTGAGATTGAACCTGGTTAGTAACTGTTCTTGTTATTTGTAATTTGTGAAGAATGGATTTTAATGTAATAAATTAGTGATGCGATTCCTTTACTACCGTGCTTTATTTACTGATTACCATGTAATGCTAGAAGCCGAAGTGTGACTACGGCGGGATGATTCCTTGACCGTAGGAGTATGGCTGGCCTAGTCATCCCTCGTTTTCCGTATTTTGGGAAGCGGGGCGTGACAATAAACACTTAGAATACTCACTACATTCTAGGCATTCTAGATTAACAACCTAGAATCCCTAGTTGCTTCACTTGCTTATGATGTGGAGCTAGTGCCATGAGCTGCATCCCTCAGGTAGATCATCTTCGACGGAGGAAAACCGGCGGCCAAGCTTGATCCAAAGGACCTCAAAGAGCTAAGGGAGATGGTGAAAGACCGAAAGACATGGTTCGTTCGCTATAACACTCTATCATAGTATATTAGCTCTTGTCAGTTAGTATAGATTAATGGTTCGATTCTAGCGGGTTTCGTTAGCGCTAAGTTTTTTAAACGCTAAAATTTTTGTTCCGCAATCGGCCACTGTAGATGACCAGGACACTATCGTAACCCAACAGGATGTCCCCCTCCTATTTATACACTTCAAAAAGAATATCCTACGGCCCATAATGATTCCCACCAAAACGAAGCGTCGCGTTTAGCAGTCGTCGAGACTCCACGTGGCGATCGGCCATTGGAAACGTCTCTTCGTGGCAGGAGGCGGGGACAGCCTGTCGCGCCCGGCCAGCCAACGTCGGACACGTGGCCCGTAGCCTAACTGCCGATCGAGTGAAACGGCGCCCCCTCTTTAAAGCACAATCATTTCACTGATCCACTGACGTTATCGGGGATACACACAAAGATTTAGGCGCACGGTGAGACGCCAAGTGGACTCAAAGATAAAAAAAAAAGACGCAACTGCCAAACGCCCTATCATCCCCGGACAATCCTCCACGAAGAATTCTCGGCACCAAGCTGAGCAGAGAAAACCAAGCAAACCACTCTCGACCCGACCCTTAAATAGGTCGAAACAAGAGTGGGAGGCTAATGATGACACTCATAAGTGGAAATCCCTCAGATCACGACACGTGACGGATGACGTGTTGTCCACGTAAGCTCGCTAGATTTTCGAGGGCTACGGAGCTGGAATAAGTATGATGCATTGGGGACGTTCCTCGGAACGTCGTCTCCGAGGTTGCATCCGACCTTTCGGAAACCTCCCCGGAGTACCTTCCATATTTGCCTACCAACCAGCCAACAGCCCACCTTCGAGCAATCTAATAACTGAGCTTCCACAGCCTCCTTGCTCGTCTCTGAGCTGTTGCAAGGTCTGAGCTTCCTCGGCCTCCCGGCTCGTCTTCGAGCCATCCGATAGGCTGAGTTTCCTCGGCTTCCCCAATCAATCGAGAGCGCGGAGCCCAAGCGCTCCCGCAACAGCTTCATGTATCTCGCCAAAACGAGATATCTACCGTCCCACGTTTCGCGTCCCACGTGGGCGCGTTCCTCCATTAATGAGCGGATCCCGCCATCAACGCGGGCATAACGAGGGGGCGTAACTGACGGCGAGGATTTCGCACCGACTCGCTCTACACGACCACTGTATAAATCCCTCTTTCAGACGACTCGGGTAAGTCCGATTCATTCCAATAGGCCGCTACTATGCTCTTATTACACGGTACTATGTTGATCGTCGGAGGGTCCTACGCTGGTCACCCAGCCCGGGACTTCCTTTGCAGATTGCTCGGTGTCGACACCAACCTAATGAGATCCACAGACTCAACCCTCAACCCAAATCTCAACCGTTCAAAACCGCTCGTTCCCAGATCGACAGAGGACAACATCTGAGGGAGATCGTCACCTCCATCAATATTACTTATGATTGGCAAATTATACATATTAATCAATGTAATATTTTACACTTAACACTGTAGTATCTTTATAAAATAATACCATAATTGGCATACCTATGTAAGGTGGTTGATATTACTTATAATTCATACGACTAAAAAGTTATGATTATTGATCCACGTAATAGTTTTTCACTTCTCGATAGTCGCTTTATAATTACTATCACCATAATTGACACATCAATCTATTAAACCATTTTCTAGCTTCTTTATAACCGGCTAAAACATCATTCAAAAGAAAATTAGACGATTAAGATTTTCCTCCACCATATTATCAATTTTTTTCTATAATTGGCAATACACATGCAGATTAAAATTATACCCTCATTTTTTAATAATAATAAAATGAGTAAAAAAATCCATCAATTAGTAAACTTCTTGATTGATGCATGGGCTTCACAAGCCCTAGCCTCCGGCGTCGGCTCGACTTCAGGCGACGGAGTTACTGGAGTCCCAACAAGCTCGTTCGGGAGCTCACCGATCCCTTTGAGCTCAAAAGTGTAGAATAATTTGAAAGGAAACACAATCTGCTGCAGCTTGACTTGGCCGTAAACGCCTTCGAAGATTCCAGAGCCGCCGGTCACCGCGAGATACGAATCCTCGTAGGTCAGATACGCTCCTTGCACCGAAATGTGTCCGTATTCGCCAAAATAGAAGCTGTATATTGCTTCGTATCGGTCTCCGTTGTGTTTCTGCTCATGTTGGATCAAGATGCAGAGTCCTGCTGTTATTCCGAGTCTTTTTTCCAAGTTTCCATTGTATAGCTGAAAAACAACGATTTTAAGAATTGAATGCAGTTAGAATCTTGGATAAAAAATTCTTTTATTTAAAGAATTTAATAAGCTTGGAGCCGCATGCAATGGCTTAGCACAAGAGCCAAATGGGTCAACCACAAGTAGTATCTCTCTTTTAGGCTCTTGCGTCTTCTTTCGCTCTGAAATTTCTAAAGTTCGAACTCCGCACTCTTTCCGAATGGGAAAATGCCGATACTGAGCTGTTGCTCATTAGCAACCTCTTAATTAAATTAGTATATACTTTAAAGCTCTAACGATGGTGACCACTACACACATACACATATATACAAAAGCATGTATATATGTAATAAAAGATCCTCTACTAAGGAAATATATGATGAAAGATATTATAATATTACAAAGATGGTAGTGTGTTTGATTAAAGATGTTTTGTATCCTATAAAAGATTCCATTGGATGCTTACCAAACTATATATATGTCCATAATTAAAATTGCGAACCCCGCCCCCCCTCGCCCCCCCTCCGACACCGTATAAACACCACGTGCATAAACAACTATCAAATAAAATCCAATGCCCATGCAAATTGAAATTTAAAGACTGCAATTATTCAAGGAGTTATATGCAAAAAAAAATTCAAGAAGCTTGCCTTGTTGCTGAAGGGCACCAAATCACCAAGGGAGCTGACATTCTTCTGACTCAATGGCAAATAAACAGGGCTCCCTCTATCTCTCTCATTGATTTCATACACATGCATCTTTTGCACTTTGCTACCTAATCAAATTAACAAATCACGCAACAAATCAACATCAACATATATAATTAAAAAAAGAAAATTAATATGATATGACACTAGCTTAGAAATTTTACCTCGCCTTGTGGAATCATCAGTTGGAGCTCTTTTGGTGGAGGGGAAAAGAGAAGCACATGTTATAGTTGAAGGGGTTCTCTTAAATTTAATCCCCAATCTGGGGTTTTCTGAAAATATAGGATTCAGGGGTCTTGAAGTCACAAAGCTTTGGGAAGAGTTTGCAAAGTTTTTCTCTGAGAAGGGTGTTTTTGAAAAGAGAGAAGGAGCTGGGAGTCTAAGAGACGAAGTGGTTGCCATGATGATGATGATGATGAGAGAGGGAGAGAGAGAGAGAGAGAATGCAGAGGTGAGGAGAGAGAGGGAGGGGGTTGGGCCTTTTATAGAGAGAGAAAGAGAAAAGGACGGAAAATGATATGTGTGAACATTTGGGGTGAGAAAGTAAGAATCGACCACGGTGAGCTCAAAAGGGCACGTGGGTTAAAGGGCGAGTCTAAAAAGGGGGATTTCGAGTGATTGGGTTCCCACGTGAGTCGCGTTTTGAATTTGGGAAAGTGGACGGTGTCACATGGAGGGTTGGGTCATGTTAAGAAATTACTGATACCGGAAGTAATTTATCTGTAAAGATGGAAAAGAATATGAAATTTTTCATAAACCTTCGGGCAGCTTAGTGAGACCCATATATTTATTTATTTCTCTCTCATGACCGAACATACTTACCCGGTGCATGGAAGAGTTTTTCGTTCCGTAGAAGGTTAAGTTGGACGAAACCACTTTACTTTTATCCTGCCACACACAGCTAATGAAGTTACGTTATGCCTTATGGATAGGGACGGAGCTAAAGGGTACGTGCAGGGGCGCCCGTGCCCTCCAGCTTGCAGAAAATCAAGAGACCACTACTAATTTTTTTATGCATGAAATTATTAATTTAACCCTCCAGCAATAACCCAACTTAATTATGGCACTGAATTAGTAGCTATTCTAAATATATGCCACCATTTTCTCATGTCACAACATATGGTTAAATCAAATAAAATTAAAAATAAGTTTAATTTTGTCAAGAATTAAGAAAAACAACAATTATATAATAAAATTAGAAAAATGTCTACCTACGTTGACAACTATATATTCTTTTACGGTATTGTATATAATATTCTCCTATTTTGAATATGAAACTTGAGGGCATATAATTATGCATTCCAATTTATTCAACTCGTACAATTTGCGGGAAAGAAAAACTATATTGTGTGTATATATTTTGAAAGCAAATTCCATTTAATGAACAAATTAGAAATGTCTCTCTTCCAAGAGGAACCCATGGGTTTTTTTCGTATTATTACCGATAAATGGAGCTTGAGCTGAAAATTGGTCTGGTTTAGATGGCGAAACAGGCTCAAGCCGATCTTGAACTAGTATTTAAGTTTCAGATGGAAAAATGGTCAACCCAAATGGACCAAGCATTTTAGAGAAGTCGCAGGCGCTAACAAGGTATGATGACAAAATATTTTCAATATGTCATGTATTAGTAAAAGCATTCTAGGATTTGTAACCGTAATAATTCTAAGGTCTAACTCTAGATTTTTTATTTTATTTTCGCCATTTCAATATTTTACTTTTTTGAAGGCTAGGTGTAGAGCAATTCAGGCCAAGTTGAAATGGAAGGCACATGGGCCTTGGGCTTGGAATATTGGCATTCAATTCCTTTGATTTTCGTGTGACTGAGGACATGTATCAAGAAGTTGCTAATGTACATCACTCCATTAATTTAAGGACAATTTAGCAAAAAATCACTTTTATAAATTTAATTTTGCAAATCAATCTTTGATTGAACCATCCTTCCATGTGGTCGAAAGATTCTTTCCATTTAGGCATGAGAACTTGGTAAAGTTTGATTTTAAAAAAAATCGAATGTTAAAAAAATTCTTTTCTTTAATGAAAATTTCACCTTAATTTACATCATTTTTAGTACTAAATCTATTTCTATTCCTACTTTATCTTCCCTTACTAATTATGGTAAACCTAGCCGCCTATAAAACCCTTACTAATTATGGTAAACCTAGCCGCCTATAAAAACCCCGTGATACAAACCTAACTTCAAACTAATATCGACATCATGACATGGATTTATGATCCAAGCACTCGTCGTTGGGTGGAGGAGACCGAGGAGGTGTCCCACAAAGACACAATCATAATAATCCTCTTTTTTGTCGCAATGATTGTTATCTTCTGTTTGTTCTCCTACTATTATTATTACTGTTATGCGAAACGCAAGCCAAGCCCTAGCTCCGCTAAACCTAGCGGCGATGATATCGGCATTGACGTGGAGCGATGCTGAGGTTGATGGGGGATATTGTTACTGTCTTATGCTTTTACTACCATAGTTAGGGCTGCTTTATTTAGTATCATGTATTATGCTTAAGTTTTATTTCGAGTCGTAGCTTGTTATTGATGGTTATATGAAAATTTGTTAGTTATCTGAGATGTTTAATCTGATTTAAAGTTAGTTGATAAGGGTTCTCAACAAGCTTTGAATCAGACTAAACCTCTCATTAACAAAATTTTAGATTTGTTGAAATAATTGAACGAACATGAACAATATAAACTCAGTTTATTTGGCTCGTTTAAAATACCTACCGCAGCCCCTCTACACAAATCCTTTTTAGGATGACATAACATTCAACCTCAATCTCAATAATGGAACAAATTGCAATTGAAAATTTTTAAGTGTTGTAATAGTGCAACATGAACCAATCTATACTTCTGTACTTATACTTTTATAAGGTAAAAGCAAGGTTCATTTATTTTTGAAATTAATTGGTGTTGTGTCTTTTTAATTTTTTTAAAGAAATCAAACAAAATATTATCATTGATTTATGTGCAATGTACGTAATTAAATGCCACACCATTGTTACAAGTGTTGCCATATCATTATTATTTTATAAGTGTGATGCAAGAAGTTAAATTAATAAAAAAATATATCGTAAAATTTTCTATAATTACGTGCAACACATAAATCAAAAACGCTCGTAGGTAATAACTCAGTTGGAATGACACTTCTCTTTCAAAGAAGAGTGCATGGTTTGATCCCGGAAGGGGGAATTGGGAACAATTTAACGCATTTGTGGGAAATTCATGGGTCCCATGGATGCCTGTGTGTTGTATACATGGATGTGTTGTGTTCTATGTTATGCGCCGGTTCACATCAAAAGAAAAATAAAAATAAAAAAAAAGAAAGAAAGAAAGATAAGGAAAAAGAAAAAGAGAAATAAAAAAATTGACATCCTTTCTTATTTGGTCTTAAATAATTGAATATGAGTCCACTTTATGATAAAAAAAAAGGTTTCCTATGATTAAGCCTTAATTTATTCACTCTCATAACATTAGAATCTATTGATTTAATAGCAACTTTAAGACTCGTTCCTACCTTATTTGCTCATTGTTATCAACGGGATACGTATAAATCTTTTTTTCAAAAATATATTTTTACTAGGGTATTAGATTTAAATCCGTATTTTGATTCTCTGCACGACACGCAACATGTAAAAAAGGTATCGAAAATGATAGTTTCTAACAAAAAAGGGAAAGTCGGAAAATAGAGAGAAGGAGAAGATTAGTGTTTTTTTTCTTTCCCCGGAATAATAGTAGGTAACCAGACGCAAGTGTGGTTTGTATCCCAAGCCTATCGCTCAACTGCAAAGAGCCATTTACAGAATAGGAGAGTTTTGACTTGCCAGAAGTTGTTAGGACCATCGTAGCCGGAAAAATAACATCAGAGACAATCTCAATCCCTCTCAATACCAACCAAACCTGAATCCCTTCTCTTCCTCCAAAATGCCCTCCATTGTCCATGCCGCCGCAGCGGGAGCCGCCATCATCATCATATCGACCTCTCATCACACTCCAACATGAAATCATTCTAATGGGTACAGCAAACATGACCGGATACTTATTATTGCAGCCCTCCTCTTACTCATAGTGGTCCCACTCTTCGCTTGCTGCGAAAGAGACCCTAACCGCAACGCCGGGTAATCTGACGAAGAAAGCGACAGAGACAACGACGACGACTTGGAGCGAGGATGAGGCACTGATCCTGCATCAATCGAGTCGTACCCTAAGCTACCAAGTCCGGCATCGAAGTGAGGTGACAACGAGTGCCCGATATGTTTGTGCAAGCACAAAGGGAGATGTTGAATCGACGATTATGAGCAAACGTTTCATTTGGCGTGTGTCGATCCTTGGTTGAATCTGAATTCTTCCCACCCTGTGTGCAGAAAGGAGCTGGCTTGATTGCGGGGTGCATGATTTATTTTAGGGTTTGATTTTGTTATTGAAATTTGATGATGCTCATAATTGGGAACTTCCCAGATCATGACACGTGGCAGATGATGTGTCCCGAGGAACACGAAAACAGGGCATGAACAACGCATTGGATACGTCCCCTGGGCTATCGTCCCGCTAAGGATGGACCCGACCTCCAAAGATGCTCTGAACGTTCCTTCCTTCGCCATGTAAACGGCCATCGGCTCGCCTCCGTGCCCTCCTACACATCGAGCTCCTCGGCCCTTCGCCTCCGAGCTATCAAGGAACTGAACTAGCTCGGCCTCCCGTCCTCTTTTAGGCCTCTCGCCGAGCTAGGCCTCTTCGGTTCTATCGGGCAACCTAGAATGCGGGTCACAGGCGCCTCCGCCACGGCTCCGCGAATCTCGCCAGATGCGAGATATCCGCCGCCCCACGATCCCGCGTTCCACGCCGTCGGATCCCTCCATTAACGAGCGTATCTCGTCATTAATGGGGGATCCCGCCTTTCTCGCAGGCGTAACGCAAGGGGCGTAAGGACGGCGAGGATCTCGCGCCAGCTAGCCCATGGCAAGCCGCTATATAAACCCTCTCTTAGACGACTCAGGGAAGGCATTTTTGACCCCAATAGGCCGCTACTCTGCTCAAATACCTCGACTAACTTGACCGTTGGAGGGTCTACGGTGGTACAACCACCCCGGGACTTCTTTGCAGGTAGCTCGGCTTCATTCCAAATCAAGCCCACTGAGATCCACATGCTTCAGGAGGCAACCCTCAAACCCAATCTCAGCCACTCATCAACGCTCGCGACAGATCGATGGAGGACAACATCTGAAGGAGATCCTGACCTCCATCAGTTGGCGCCATCTGTGGGAACGCGAAAATTCCACTCATTGAAAGTTGGTCTTCCGATCTCGAACTGATGGCGAGTGATCATCACGACGATCCGAGCATAATCCCCCGTTCTCACCACAACGGAGGCGCAGACGGATCCTCTCCTCCCCCTAACGCCGTTCACGCCCTGTCTGCACGGATCGACAGGCTCGCGTCCATCGTGGATGCCTTTGTCCGCGTCCAGACATAGGGACAAGCCCCCCAGGTCGCCGTTCCCCCACCTCAGGATCGCGACCTCCGCAGAGGGGGAGATGACACTGCCCATGCTAGTACGACTGAACAGCGTCTCGCTATCTCCGGCGGCCACAGGTCCCCCGCGGCGACCAATTCAATGACCTGCTGGGTGTCTTACAGCTCCACGCCGGGGTCTCGCGAAAGAGCGCCCCGCCCTGAGGCCCGTCGTGCTCCTGTCCCTCCCGAGGAGGTGTCGGTCAGCTCACCTGCTCTCAGGCATAGCCAGCACCCTCTCCCTCGACGGGGTTGTGTAGACGGCACTCACCGCCATAACTCACGAACAATCTCGCCAGGGGACATGAGGAACCTTATAGAACGGAACCGGAATCGCAGCCAGGCGCAGCCCGTCAGCGGGAGGGGCCATAACTCCGAATACACCGAATCCTCGGGGTACCACGACCGTCTCGATGCCCTCGAAAAGAAAATCGAGGGTATACATCAGGAGAGTCGTCCTTCAAGCGAAGGGGCCAGGTATGCTGCCGACTCGCTTATGAAGCCCTTCACTGAAGAACTGCTCACTGTCCGCGTCTCCTCCAGAAACAAGCCTCCAAAGGTGGCCCTCTTTGACGGGAAGTTCGACCCGAAAGACCACCTAGACGCGTTCACGGTGGGCATGAGATTAGAATGGAGATCAAAACCCTCTGGGGCAAACGACTCAATTGTCCGCTCCAGAAAATGATCCAGTCCACCGCGGTTTCTACGGGACACACGTGAACGTCTCTCCAAAAGGACAGAGAGAACATTGAAGTGCCATGAGATCGATGTCCAAGGATTTTTTTTTGAATAAGCACACAGCTATGACCTCTAAGTCGTGAAACTGGGAAATAAAAGAAAAATGATGTAAAAAAAAAATGGTATGTCCACAAGCAAAACGGGAACGGATGAAAACCCGAAAGGGCTCCGTGAGTAAAAACAGCGGGGTTGCCGGCGAGTATGTGAAAGCCCGAAAAGGCGCAAACTCGTAAAAAAGAGACGAAAATACACTCGCAAAGACCTCTCGACCTTATGAGGAGAATATTGCCCCTTGAGATCCTTACGACTCACAAAGGCTACACATTTAGGAATCCTCATGACTCCTAATGAAAAAATACACCTATGAGATCCTTTCAACTCGTAGGGAGAAAATGTTTTTATGAAACCTTTACGGCTCATAGAATTTAAAAGTTTTAAGTGATAGGGATCTAAACCTGTCTCCTAAGCCATCTCTCCCCAACGGGCAAAGAAAAATGATGAGTCGCTCCTGGTATTACGCTTCAGTGTTAACGGTGCTGATGCCGACCCAAAATCCAAATCCCCTAAATTCTTTCAGCCCTATGGCCAGTCCCCAAATTGACTACCGTATACAATCCATGGGCTCAAATAATCCTCATCACACCCATGTCACCAGCAATCACCAACCCCGCGGCCGGTCTCCACTACGGAATTATGTTCCGTTTGGGAAGAACCACTTATGTGTCCTCACGATACATGAGGAGAACAGAGCTTACGAGATCCTCTCGACTCATAAGAAAATACTTTTGTGGGATCCTTACGACTCACAAGGGAAAAACACACTTGAGGGTCCTCACGACTCCTAAGGAGAAAATGCATCTATGAGACCCTCTCGACTCGTAGGGAGAAAATGCTTTTATGAGATCCTTATGGCTCATAAAATTGAAAAGCTTTGGGTGACAGGAGTCTAAACTTGTCTCCTAAGCCATCGTTCCCTAACGGGCAGGGCAAAGGATGATTCGCTCCTGGTATCACATTCCAGTGTAGCAATGTTGATGCCCAACCAAAACCAAAATCCTCAAATCCTCTCACGGCAAATGATGATTCGCTCCTGGTACCATATTCCAGTGCAGCGATACTGATACTAAACAAAAATCCAAATCCCAAATTCCAAATCCTACGCTGTAATGCTTCAAATTCAAAAGTCCCGCCAAACAAGGCAGGAACTGAACAAATCAAACTAAAGTCCTACCCGGAAGCACTTCCCAAGCTCGAAAGTCCCGCCGAAAAGATTGGAACCTCTCCAAAACAAATCAAACCAACCAATTCCAACGACGACCTCTACATCAAAAACAGTGACACTCCGTCTCGGGGATACGACGACCAGCGACACTCCGTGCCGGGGATACGTCAAACAGACACTCTGTGCCAGGGAAACGTCAAAGCGACACTCCGTATCGGGAAAACGTCAAAGCGACACTCCGTGCCTGGGATACGTCGACCAGCAACACTCCGTGCCGGGGACACATCAACCAGCGACACTCTGTGCCTGGGAAACGTTAAAGCGACACTCCGTATCGGGAAAACGTCAAACAGACACTCTATCTTAGGGACACATCGACCAGCAACACTCCGTGCCGGGGATATATTAAACAGACACTCCGTGCCAGGGAAACGTCAAAGCGACACTCTGTGCCGGGGAAACGTCAGAGCGACACTCTGTGCCGGGGAAACGTCAGAGCGACACTCTGTATCGAAGAAACGTCAAACAGACACTTCGTGCCGGGGAAACATCAAACAACAGACACTCTGTGCCGGGGATATGTCATACACCGACACTCCGTCTTGGGGAAACGTCAAACAGACACTTCGCCTTGGGGACACGTCAACCAGCGATACTCCGTCTCGGAGACATGTCAAGCATCGACCGTCTATGCCATAAAAAGGGCAATTCCAGCCTCCCAAAAGTGGGAACCAAATCAAGTCACACTACGTGAAAGAAGATCCATCAATTTCACGCATACGACATACACACGCACACGAGGTGTGCATTTATTGATGGAGGGAACTTTGTTGGGGTCAAAATTACACCCCGGTTGACCAAGTCTAAATCAAAGTCAACCCCAAGTCAGATGGACCCAAGCCCAGGCCAAGTAAGCCTATGCCCAAGTCGAGCCCGAACATGAAGCGGCCGGCCTCCCCCATGCCAAGAAAAAAATTACATAATAAATAAGTTTGATATAATTTACATGCATGAATGTAAAATAAATAGACAAAAAGCCGAATTTTTGTAAAGCCTATGGCTCATGTGCAAAAAGAAAAAAGCACATAGGCATGTGATGGGCAAAATGCCAGTTTGTAAAGCCCAAGGGACTATGTGTAAATTTGTAAGCTTATATAAGACAACATGATGATGAAATAAAAAACAACTTTTCATTCTCTTAAAAATTAGGGCTTTGTGCCTCCTTCTCTTTCCTCAAGGTTCTAAACCTTCTTTCTTTTTCTTGAATTAAATCAAGAGTTTAACTCTTCTTTTTCCAAAAAGAAATAGTTTATCACCATAAAACCCTTGAAGGGGAGCTCGGATCTTCCATCAAATCCCCAAAAGGTGAGATTTTTAAGTCTCCCCCCTTTACTCCAAGATCTAGCCAACAGAGAGAAGGAAGAAGGAGACCCACCTCCAAAAACCCCACTTCGGGAAGATCTAAGGCTCAAAAGAAGATCCAGGGTTAAAGGGGAGAAGAAAGGGATCCCCTTTGATCATTGTCATGCCCCGCTTCCCAAAATACGTAAACACGGCACGTGACAGAGCCAACCATACTACCTATGGCGAGGAAATATCCTTCCATAGTCACATTACGACTGTCAATAAGATATCAAGAACGGTAAACTACTAAATCTATCTATCACATGTCCAATACCACAAGAACAATAACTGGAAAAGATAGCAGAAGTAATAAAGATCCAAGGAATAACTAACCCGCATAAGAGCTATATCAATGAAGTGGTCCTGACTAATCGGCGATTCTGTCGAATACTCACATGCCATGTCAAGTATCTGGGCCATGCAAAACCCAGACGTCTGTGCGTCATAAATATCAAAATAATAGTAATAACCAGGATAGGATGCTATGATTAAACATGAGTGTAAATAAATAACACAAGTGTAAAACAGTGAGATATAGGGATGTGATGTGTATCCTAAAGTCTGTGCCTCTAGATTATCTATTCTACAGGTCTTTGAAATCAATTTAATGGAATCGACGATGTAACTCAATAGTATCCCGTGCGTGCTTGTCACGCCCCGCTTCCCAGAGTACGCTAAGATAGGCACGTGACATAGCCAACCATGCTACCTGTGGATAGGAAAAATCCCTCCACAGTCACATTACAGCTATAGAGATATCAAGAACAGGAAAGTAAACTAAACTATCTAATACATGTCCATGAGCCAGAAATAATGAGTCAAGAAATAATATAATATGCGGAAGCAAAAGATCCAATAAATAAAACACCTGGAAAGTAAAATTGGATACCAACATGATCCTCACCGCTCAGTCTAACAGCGGTAGTACTCCTGATCAGTCTGCAACAAAGGTAGAGAATCTGGGTCATGCAAAACCCAGACGTCAGTGCGTCATAATATCAAGCAATACTATAAACAGGGGTAGCAATACATACATGTATAAGATAAATAATAAAACAGGCATAACAGTGATATAAAGACAGTGAGGTAACGTGTAGTGAGTAATCTAAACTGGTCTATTGGGTTAACTACTCTCATGTCTTTGAAATCAATTTGATGAATCATCGATGTAACTCAATAGTATCCCGTGCGTGCCCGGAATCACGGTGAAGATGCTCGGGCTGAGACCGAGACATGCCGCTAGGCACTAAAAGGAAAAAAGGGTAACGATGAATGATGTCAACAGCATCATTCCAAGGCTGGCCTAGCCTCTAAAAGGAAGTGGGTAACGATGGATGATGTCAGCAGCAGCATCCCAAGACTGGCCTAGCCTCTAAGACTGATCAGTAAATGTATCGAACTGTCGAGTTACAAGTCAGGTTTCATCATTGATTTCCCCATACCCCCAAGTTGTGTATTCAAGCCAAGTATTGGTAAATTTAGAGCTAATGCCAACACAGGATCGACAGGTAAAGGTTTGTCTGGATAGACAACAGGAAATGTCCGTAGGGATAACAGGTCAGGTTTGTTGGCATTAGTAACAAGATCAGGTAACAGGTAAAGCCATGGTACAACAGGTCAAGTCA
Source organism: Agapanthus africanus (assembly GCA_030015575.1). NCBI lineage: Eukaryota > Viridiplantae > Streptophyta > Magnoliopsida > Asparagales > Amaryllidaceae > Agapanthus > Agapanthus africanus. Next base: position 747,605,955 of record CM057342.1, on the reverse strand, counting down.
GGTAGTATATATGTATCAGGTCATGTCAAGAGGTGCACGGTACCATGTCGTGTCAAGTAGTAGGCATAACAAGTCATGTCAGGGGTGCATAAAATGTCATGTGGGTACTCATAATCAAACCAACATAAGCATGGTTATACAAAATAAGCATGGGATACTAATGGAACAATAAAAATGGAACATCGTGATGTTATATCCAACTAAGTACAGATTAAAGCATATGGATGCACAGTTATCGGTTTGGGTTAAGGGGATAGTTCCAACATTAATTAAATACAGTTTACCAAGTATGGAATGTTAAAATCTCATTAATATGTATTAATTGATCTAGGGAATAGATATTAGTTCCAACATTAATTAAATACAGTTTACCAAGTGTTGAATAGATATTAGGCTGGATGTATGCAAACGGGTGTCCGATAGGGTATCAACTAATAAAGGGGTACTATGGGCTATGCAAATAATTACTATGTGATTTAAATATGGACGTGGGTACCACGTATTGTAATCTAACATGCAACAAGGTATGTTTCAAGATCTAAATCTAAAATGATATATGGAACATCGAAATGGAAAATGGAACATGTGGCATTATATGTAATCTACAGGTTTACTATGCAATTAAATAGGTATAAAATAATATAGATAGCATGTAGAAAGTTTTACTTGCCTAGACGGATAGCGATACAGGTATACGGAACGTCACACGTCGGCGAGAAAAGTCGCGACGCGCGCACGATACACGGAACGAATCCAAACAATGCACAAAATGATCATACGGGTCAGGTACGCTCGCTGGGTCGTCGGGATCATCGTCGACACGATCGAATTCTGGCAAACTGGATCAAGAGGAAAGAATAACCCATATGGCTTTAGGCACTCGTTGAGTTCGATCTATCCAATTCCAGGTTCAACAACCACATCCATGTCCTCAACATGCAGCGACTTAATTTTATTCATCAGCGACATGTCGATGCATACCCTCCATTTGGAGCTAAGGTGTGCCCCCCGATCGATGTAGCTCCACCATAGGGTATAATTTGTTACAAGTTAATACGATCCTGTGTACATCATCTTGTGATCTTGGATAGACAACAACATCAGGAATATTCACGGCTGTACGAAAACTATTCTGCGGCTTTCCATGGAAGTATATCTCATCATAGTCCAAAGTCATGTTACTTCCACAAATAGCTCTCAATTCATCAAAGAATTCTTTTGGAACCTCCTTATGAGAACCTTGGACCAGAATTTCAGTGTTATCCTTCCCTCCGATGCGATGATCGTTGACGGCGGGATCACATGAGGCCGTGACAGGGAAGAGGCCGACGGCAAATAGGCCTCCGGAGGCGGCGGCGGCGAGGAAACGGATGCGGGTAGGAAGAGGAGGAGGAATCGGGTCGGGTTTGGGGGTTGAGAAGGGAGAGGGGTTGCGGCGAGATGGGTTTGGCTCCGGTCTTGATGGTGCTCGGGTTGAAAAGAAGACGAAGAATACGGCGGTGGAAGAAGGAGATAGGAGGTGAAGTCGAGAAGGAGATGAGGTCGGAGAGTTGGAGGCGAGACGAAGAAGAGAAGGCGGCGGAGTTAGGGTTAGGGTTGTGGGTTCTTCTCGTGGGGGTTTTATAGAGAAGGAAGAAAAGAGAAGGGAGGTGAGTGTAAGCGTGAGGGGGTGACGGGACTCGAGAAAGAAACAGTAAACCCGGGAAGAGAGAGAGTGCGAGCAGAGAGAGAAAGAGAGAGAGACGTGCATGCTTCTTAAAAAAAATAAAAGGATTAATATTTTATTAAAAAGTAAGAGAGAGAGAGAGTCAGGAGAGAGATTTGTTTAGTTAACGAAAATATAATATATATATATATATATAATTATGCTGTTAGTATATAAAAAGGATATAATAATATATTTTAATTAAAAGTATATTAATAGTTTATAAATATATAAAGAATATAATATTAGTCCGTTTTGAGATTTTGGCAAATACAAACTTACTCCAAAACACGCCCGGGTCGGGTCTAAAAATTCAGATTTAAAATATGAAAAATATATGCTACTTCCAAATTTCAAAATGAACGCACTAGTAACGAAAATGCATACCCCCAAGAACAGATACACGTACGTGCGCATAGCCATCCAAACACGTCCGTTTCACTGAACGGGACGAAAACAAAATGCCCGGATACTACCACGGGGTTAGGGGTATCACGCAGGCTATGAAATGCAATTTTAATTTATTTACAAGATCTAAAATGTTATATGGTAAAACATGCGGTGCTAGATGAAATGCCAGTATGTACTAATCATGAGATGCACGTGTCTATGTAACAAGTCAAGGTAATTTATAAATAAGAATCAAACAGGTTCAAGCAAGCGGGTCGGGCCGAATGCAATGTAAAATGTAAAATACCATTCGTACCAAAACACGATAAATCAAAAAAATATCACAAATAAAGAAATACGAGAACTGGAATAGGTATAAACAAACTAGGTTGTTACAGTGCTAGGGACCACGGTCAAGACTCTCGGGCTGAATCCGAGACGTGACGCTAAGTAGTAAACAGGTAACATGTACAGACGAATGATGTCAGCGGCATCATTCCGGGGCTGGTCGAGCCCGTAAAGACTGATCAATATAAGTATCGAACTGTTGAGTTACAAGTCAGGTTTCATTATTGATTTTCCCTTATCCACAAGGTTATGTGTTCAAGTAAGGTATTGATGATTTAAGTCTAATACCAACACAGGATCAAGCAGGTACAGGTTTTGTCTATGCAAACAACAAGTCACGTCCGTCAGGACAACAATCATGATTGTCGGCATTAGTAACAAGATCCAAATAATAATTCAGGTAGTGTGTCGTGAACATATCATGTGATGCATATGTATCAAATATATACCCAATGTGAAACTGTAAACGATATCGGAATCACGGTAAATGGTGTTGATGTCAGGATGCACATATGTCTATCTCTAATAAGCTATATATATCCATGACTATATATGATGCAAAATAGATAACATGCCGCGCTAATATAATAGTATAATAACGTTGTGACGTTCCGGCATACAACTAGATAAGCTATTATCAGTACGGATACTATAAAACTGTAAATCGGTAATATTTGTTGAATATTAAAACACATGCACTATTATTTATTAAATAGATATTGATATAATAACATTAACAGGGATAATATATTCAATCCAATTAATAACTATAAAAGTAGAATTGATTAATCATGCACAAGAAAGTTCCGTTCAGAAATTCAGCGTCGCCATAATTTGTAAAATAGCTTAAAAATAACAAACGTTCTCCAAAAGAGACGTGTCATATACCAAAACAAAGCTGATTCAATAAGATTTTCATTTTTATAAGTTAAAATATCTCAGGTTATTCCTACAAAAATTTATGAACGTTCGAACTTGAAAGTTTGCTGCTGGAATTTTCCTGGACAGCAGTTCAGAAGCACTTTCATTTAAAATTTACGTTAATAATTTATTTTGCAAGTAAATATTTTACAGAGTTATAGTATTCTAAGTTAGCTTCGTAACGAACTAAAGAACGCATTCTAATGATTTTTCTATGATTTATAATGAATTTTATAAAATAACGTGTACAATAAATTTCAGATTTGTCGTATCCGCTTTGCGACGACGTTTCATGTGTAAACTATAATATTTTTAAACTATATTTTGTATAACGTTATAAAATGTAGACTATAAACTAATTAATGATAATGATAAAAAAATTACGACGATATATATATTTATAGATATAATTATAGTATATCGCAAGTTGTAAACTTGCATACATTGTATATTATAAAACTGATCAACGTTAAATAACTACGGTGTATAAATTATATAGATATACCTGTATGATGATGATGATAATAATAATAGTACGACAACATATAAGTAAATTATATAAAGTATAGCATGTAGCAAGTTGTAAACCTGTCTCGAAACAAACGCGATGAACGGAAGCAACATGACGCTATACAAATCAACGCCAAGTTTTGATAGCTCGGTTAAGGTTCTAGAATGCAGCTGGAGTTGCGTCGGCGAGAATGGGTGTGGGCTTGAAGAATGAAAAAGGAGAATAAATAAATTGATGAGGAAGAGATATGTTATGTGGAGAGAGAGAGAGAGCGTTTTTGTGTTTAATATAAATATATATAGTATAGTTTAAATTATGTTATAAATATATATTAGTTTTAATGTATATAGATTAATATCAACATACAACCAATTTCCACCAAAATCTCATAAAAAATATATTTTGGAAAATAATTCATATATGTAAACTTCTCAACCATAATGCAAGAATATATTTTAAATAACTCATACCCCTAATTTAAGATTTAAAAGGATTCTAAAAATATATCTAGATTTAGTAAATATTTGATATTAGATATCTTGAGATTTAAACATAAAGGATAAAAGCAAAATAAGATATGGGATGGCAATCATATGATGACAGTTAACAAAATATAATTTATTCTTAATTTGTGGGTATTAAAAGATATATGATGATCTATATATATGATAAATAAAGATCTAAAAATATAATGTAGGCATTATACTAGACTCACATAGATACACTTTACTTGTAAATCTCACATACAATCTTGCACCATATTGGGTTCTAAACTTGCGGGTCGGATCGAATAACAACTACTACTATTCGAATCATTCGCGACCCAATAGATAGAATAGAAGAAATATAAAGCATGTGTTAAAATACTGTTCACCGCCGAAAATAGAGACGAAACCACATAGGTCGTCTTGCCTGAATTTGGGGGCAGATACTATTTGGATTTATCCATCCACCTCTCCGAAAATGCCAAGTTGATTTATGGCACCGTGTATCGGAGGTTTGGACGGATACGGCCGTTGTAACAGATTTCGTCAGATTCCCCCTCGTTTGTGAGGGTTTTTGATTGTGGGGATGCTCTTGCCTACAGGCGCAAACCTCTGCAATTAATTACGTTATCGCATCGCGATAACCACTTTCTCCTACTCCATAGGTTCGCTTCATGTCGTGTGTGTTTGTTTTATTTTTGGTTGCCCATGGATTGTATACGGGGACTAATTTATGTTGTCGCCTGTAGGGCGTGGATTCGTCCAAATCCGTATATCTTAGATTTGGGTTTGGGTTAATTTAAGAATTGTTGATCTGTTTTGAGATCAAGATCGACTTAATGTATACGAGCATTTGGGGGCTCGGTTAGTTTTTTGTTAAGGATACGTTAGTCCGATTTGAGACCAAGATCTACTTAATGGGGTGTTAGGATCGTTTTCGTTTCGGATCTAATGAAAGAGCGTTTGGGCTCTATTGGTTTAGTTTAAAAACATCTCGGTCTGTTGATCACCATTTGGCGGCGATGTCATAATTTGAGGACATTGCGGTCTGTTGATGACCGTTTGGGAGTGAGGTCGTAGTTTGAGGACATTGCGGTCTGTTGATCACCATTTGACGGTGAGGTCGTAGTTTGAGGACATTGCGGTTTGTTGATCACCATTTGACGGTGAGGTCGTAGTTTGAAGACATTGCGGCCTGTTGATCACCATTTGGCGGTGAGGTCGTAGTTTGATGACATTGCGGTTTGCGGTCTGTTGATCACCATTTGGCGGTGAGGTCGTAGTTTGAGGACATTGCGGTCTGTTGGTCACCATTTGGCGGTGAGGTCGTAGTTTGAGGACATTGCGATCTGTTGATCATCTTACGCGCACGTGTGTCACGCCCCGCTTCCCCATATACGGCGAAGGGGACGCGACGAGGTCCGCTACGTATATACTCAGAAGTATATACGCTAAGCGTATCTAAGCAATAGAAAATAAATACACAAGAGACAAGAAATAAAAAGAACAGCAACTTTTATTTATTAACATTCTTTTGTACAATGCATGAAAGGAAATACAACTGAAATAAAAAGTTTGCCTAAACAGTGGCATAACAGGAAATGTAAAATACTGAATGGAAAAGTGTACAATAAACTAAAGTGCTGGATCTTCGGCAAACTGCTCCAAGTCTTCTGCAGATGGCTCGATCTATGCCGGGTCCAAACCACCTGACGACATTCAAAGAAGAAAGAAATAGAATGTCGTCAGCGAACAGGTCGCTCAATAAGTCCCAAAGATAGGGAAGAAATAGACAAAGAGTAGGAGAGAGAGAGTAGTTTTTAATGTTGTATTGTATTGTTGTAATGTTGTATTAACGCTGTTGTTTGTAGCTTGGTACAGAAGAATGCCAGTGTATACGAGAGGGGTCTCTATATGCCAGAGACTAGAGACACGTTTAGTACAAGGCTCCGTTAGAAGGCCCGGAACAACGGCAATTGGATTTATGTTAGGTATATTAAATTTGACCACCTCATGCCACCTTTAACACCTTCCGTACCAATCTACCCCTTAAACCCCGCGATGTCTTGTTTGTATTGTTATCTTGTAAAATTGTATTGATTGTAAGATTGATTAACTAACCGAAACCATGATAGCAGTAAACGGTTGTAACCGTAGAATCATGTAAATAGAATACTGAGAATCATGTAAAAGAAATATATCCATGGTTCGGTTCTGTCAAGTTGTATAAATTGGTATTTGGATTCATGGATTCATGTGTTCATATTGAATTGGAATCTTCTAGATTATAGATTGACTTGAATCATATTCAAGTCAGATTAATCAGACTCAAACCCGAGTCAGATAATCAGAAATGTGAATCGAGGTCTTATAATTCCTAGGGTCCTTAGGGTAATTTATAAAACTTGAGGGGGGTTTATGTAAAAAATACTTTTATATACTTTTCAAAATACGCCTCAAGTATTTATTGTTCGTCTTTAGAGTTGTAATGAGGGTGGATTTTATGTTGTAACATTTCTAGTGAGAATATTCTAGTTTTATAAATAAGGGTATTTATCTGTAATATTGATTATTTGAAGTTCATGGTATTTTAGTGTAAACTTTATTCTTGTGATTTTTAGAAAAAGGTGGAAAATTTATATTATAATAAAATAGATATTTAAATGATAAATATACATATGTTTATACAAAAGTAATTTTAATAAATATTTTATATTCCAAAAAAATCTCATTTTCTTAAGATGTCATATTTTAAACCTTTCGAGACCAAATGCTCCTTGCGGAGGTCTGAATCTCGCACTACTAAGCCGAGGGTGCACGATAAACCGTACTATCCCTAACGGGTTCCCCAAAGGTGGGTTGTAGCGGCGCTTTACAAAAATTGTAAAATACAAACCCTTTAGAAAACGGTTTTATAAAGTAAAAGGTATTTATTTGCAAATGTGTAAATTTTCCGTATTTTAGATTCTAGGGTTTCCTAAGCCAACTAGCCTATTTCTAAATGGTTTAAACGACAAGTCGTTAGAAGCCTCAAATCGCCTCTTCACCGCCAATTGTGGCCAGATAAGTACAAGTGAGGAAGGAGGGATCCGCTCACGAATCGTGAGACAGGCCTTTAAAGTTACCTAAGCTCATTTGCCTAACCTAGACACCACAAAGTCAGGTTTAGATAAACGATCGATATCCACAACTTATCATATTTCCTAATTAGAGGTATTTGTTTAAAAGTGTATCAAATCTAAAACTTTTAAGAATGGTTTTATTAAGAATATGGTATTTAAATGAAAGTTTTGTTTTATCGTATTCTAAGTTCTTTGATGATTTCGTTTAGGTTTGTATTTGCGTGTGTGTAGAGGTAGGGTATTACCTCGTGCTCTACTTTAAATGTATAGCAAAGTTTAGGGGTTAAATGTGAAATCGAAACATGATGGTATTAAAGTGAAAAATACGGTAAATTGGAAAGGTTATCATTTCATATGAGAAAACTTGTTCAAATTATTTGTTAAGTATTTAATAGTCAACAATAAGATGTTTAAGCATGATTGAATTGGTGAGAAGTAAAATTTTATAGAAAACCGAATCAGAAATCAGATTTGTTGCAATTCCGTCGGGTTTTGTAATTTCGTATTTTTAGAGAATAAGAAAGAGAGATGAAATGGGACTTACGGGTTTTGATTTATACAAAGGAGTGAGGGGGGACTAAAGGGGTTGCCGATGCGTTGCTTCGTCGCCAGTTGTTCCTAAAAACGTCGCCGGAATTTCCTCCGGAATTTCGCCGCGAACTTGTTTTCAAAGTACACAACTCTTGGAAAATTTTGAGAGTGTGAGCTTAGGATTTTTGGGATGAGAGGGTAGAGGGGAGGGGGTGTATTTATAGGGTAGGCTAGGGGTAGCGTAGGTGAAGGGTTTTTAAATAAAAATGTAAAAATATATAAAATCATTAAAAGTTGGAGTAAATAGGGTATATGAAAGGTTTTAATGTAAAAATGTATAAAATCATTAAAAATTGGAGTAAATAGGGTATATGAAAGGTTTTAATGTAAAAATGTATTAAAAAATCATTAAAATGGAGTAAATGGGGATTTCAAAGGTCTTTGAAACCGATCTAGGAATTTGAAGTGTACATGGGGGTTTAGAAGATGAAGAGACACAATATTGAAGAAGGGAACTCGGCCGTCCGGACGAGTCCGGCAGGCGGCGCCGGCCCGCGTCGGTCGATCCGCCGGCCGACTCGGCCGAGTCGGGCCGAGTCAGGGCATAGGGAGGTGGGGGGTCGTCTAGTGTAGCCTCTGGTATATTTAGTTTTTAAAGTGTAGTGGGAAAATCTGAAGTTATCTTATGTGGACCGTTGGGTTTCCAAAGGATTTAAAACAAAATAATATTAAAAATAATGTGGGGCATGGGATTTGAACTCTGGTGGCTTGGTTCAGCAGTGCAAGGTATTACCAATGAACCACAAGCTCCTTCTTGTAATTAAATTGCTAATTAATTACTTAAGTCTTATGCTCAGGCAATAAATACCCCTTTATGAATTTTTGAAAAAATTAATTTAAAAATTTGTATAGGAAAAAGTGTATAAGAAAATTAGGGTTGTTACAACGTGTATTTGTTACGTGTCGGGATGAGCAACGATGGTATGTGAGACACCCAGCTTGAGGTGTGGTTTGATCTGGGGTGCACACGTCAGTTTGGAAAGTGCACCGAAGAGCAGTTGGTTTTCGGGACCAGCCACCTCTCTGAAGACGTTGAGGAATTACAACGACGTGTATCAGAGGTGTGAAGAGATGTACCCTTGAACCAATTTCCCTATCCGAGGGAAAATGAAGTTGGTGGTCAACCCCGAAATCATTAGTCATATTTTGAGACTAAGATTTCCTTCGAGGAATGTGGGATGAATGTTGTTTTGAATATCATCAGTGGTCATCAGTCATGTTTGAGACTGAGATTAGTTTGGGAAAACATGAGCACAGAGGCTCGGTTGACTTAGAGATCAAAGAGGTTTTGACTTCAGGAAGACTTAACCAATTTAAGGCCGAAGTCTGATTTCCCAAAAATGCTAAGCACTGGTATATGTTCAGCACTCACATGTTCCCATGTGAGGCTCCGGATCAGTGTTAAACACTGCACTTTGGGAGCGCTCACGTGTGGGCACGTGAGGCGCCCAAAAATGGGATTTATTTTTTAAGTTCTATTCCCCCTTTCCTTTTTTTTATATAGAAGTGTTAAACACTTGATTTTTGGAAGTGCTCACGTGTGGGCACGTGAGGCGTCTCAAAGTGAGAATTGTTCTCTGGTTTCTATTCTCCCTTTCCTTTTTTTTATATAGAAGTGTTAAACACTTGATTTTTGGAAGTGCTCACGTGTGGGCACGTGAGGCGTCCCAAAGTGAGAATTGTTCTCTGGGTTCTATTCCCCCTTTTTTTTATTTTTTATTTATAAGTGTTAAACACTGGAATTTTGGAAGCGCTCACGTGTGGGCACGTGAGGCGCCCAAAAGTTAGAATTGTTCTCTGTGTTCTATTCCTCTTTCTTTTTTTCATATACAAGTGTTAAACACTTGACTTTTGGAAGCGCTAACGTGTGGGCGCGTGAGGCGCCCCAAAGTGAGAATTCTTCTCTGGGTTCTATTCCTCCGTTCTTTTTTTTATATAGAAGTGTTAAATAATTGACTCACATGCGAGCACGTGAGGTGATTTTGTGTCCCCTTTTCATTCATCAGAAACGCTCACCTGGAGCATGTGAGATCTTATTAAGTGTTTGGAGATTCTGATCTCATGCTAGGATTTTGGAGGATCTCATGCATCTCTTGTTTTGTAAGAATTAAATTCTTGTTGTAGGGTTAAGCCTTGATTTTCAGAGGAATTAAATTCCCATGTGTTTCTATAAGAATTAAATTCTTTGAACTCAGTTCTTTCCTCTAGGTTTTGAATCTGTGTGACATAATCCCTCTGATGAGAATTAAATTCTTAACTTATGGGGAGATCTGTTTCTACAGATCTTAACCAGAAGAAGAACTAAATTCTTATGCGAAACCCTTAGAAAGGTCAAGATAGAACTATCTCTGTGTATTTCTCTTTTTTTTTACATAGAATGTTCTGATGAAGCAAGTCTTTTTCGAGACTTAAATTCTCTTCTTCCTCTTTTTCTTTGTATGTTTCTCTCTGTTCTCCCTCTTCTCTCCTTTTTCTCTCCTTTTTTCTTCCTGTATGTCTCTTTCCTCCTCTCCTTACTCCTATTTATATGAGGAAAAAAAGAATCAATTTGTTAAGAAAATTCCTCATTGAGAGATCATAATTGATTTCATAATCAACCCAATTGATCTGGTGAATTTTATTCACCGTTGGATTTTTAATCAAAAGGCTCTCTGTTTTAGCAGAGAAGATTTGTTATTTGTTTTTAACCAGATTAGGAAATATTTTCCTAAGATAGAATTTTATTCCATCATATGAATATCTTGTTGGTTTAACAAGATTAGGAAAATATTTTCTTACGATAGAATTTTACTCTATCAGATGATCAAAGAAGATCTTTCTAGTTTGAGGAAAATCAGGGAAATATTTTTCATATAAAATTTAATTCTATCAGATGGTTTAATTGGTGATATTTCATCACCATTGGATTTTAAATCCAAGATTTTCTTTCCATATTAGAAAGATTAGGGAAAATATTTCTCAAATAGATTTTAATTTTAATTGGAGCATTTTAAATTGGGGCGCTGACATGCTTTGCATGTGAGTAGTAAGAGAACTCACGTTTTTAACACATGACCTCTAGTGTGGGTTTTAGCTTGTTTATTTTCGACGCCCATATGCTTTACATATGAGCCCTCATGTGTTTAGCACGTGAGACCTGTTTGGCCATTAGTTATTTATGTTCTGCGCTCATATGCTTTGCATATAAGCGCTCACGTGTTTAACACGTGAGGTATATTTGGCCCTTAGTTATTTGTTTTTAGCGCTCACATGCTTTGCGTATGAGCGCCCTCGTGTTTAACACGTGAGACCAAATTTTGAGGACTCCCCCTTTTTTTTTATAAGGGAACAAGTAGCTTTTAGCCAAAAAATTGGCGGAAACAAATACCAATTAATGTCGTATAACCATATTAGGGTGTTACAATCATCTCCAAAGATTTCCGGGAGTTCAACTCCATTTGTCATAATCTTTTGGAGTTTAACTCCATAACTAAAATCCTTTTAGGAGTTTAACTCTATTCAAAATCTTTTGGAGTTTAACTCCATAAATAAAATCCTTTTGGGAGTTTAACTCTATAAAAATAAAAATCCTTCTCTTTTCTGCGAGTATCCAAAGTCCCTCGGGAGTTTAACTACTAATTACGGGGCTAAACCCCTTCTCTCTGCAAGTGCCCAGCTCCCACGTGCCGGGCGCATAAGGCGTTGGCGCGCAGCGCCGTGTGAGGCGCTAGCGCCCATACGTCCTTAAGATGCTGTTAGTTATATGTATGCCCTGAAGGACATTATTGTACATGATTGTATATTATAGTGGGTGCTTAGACATATATAGAGAGGACTTTCTTGATCGACATGATAGTATGTTATCTGGTTGCTCTTTATCTTAATATGTATACTAGCATTATTATATTGTCTCTCTCTGATACATGTTGATAAAGCCCTTAGGATGTTCGCTTGACTATCAGGACTATGATGCAGATCATATTAGTGGGGCCAGGATAGTCCGTAAGTACATCCTTTAATTGTTCCTAGTTGAAGGAGTATCGAGACAGGGCATCGATATTCCAGAGTAGACTAGTGTGTACGTTTCTTGACCCTGTATGGGGCGATGGATGATCCCACATCCATTGGTGTTTGACATCATAGATTGTACACAGGTACTCATTGGAGAATGGATACACCGAACACGACTCACCGAGAACTCCTAGATGGTATTATACCTATCGTCAGATAGCAGTTCTCTGGTGACACTGGTACAGGTTAGTCTGTAGACCCGAGATTGTCATAGAGTCTTGTGTGATTCCCACTGTGCTTTGATTTCCTCCCCACCACGCTCAAGAGAGCGTGCAAACAGGTGGATTATGGGTACAGTCCCGAGTCACATGGAGGCAATGATCGACATGAGGGGTTTTGTCTCTCCCGGTATTGGGGTTTGATGTTGCGCTATGCTCGATTGGCTATAACAGAAAGTCCCTGGCCAGGGCTGATGCTGAGATTTACTGGTAAGTGTTATCAGTAGTTTCTCGACCCGTTATGAGCCTCACATCGGCATGACTTATCAAGTTATTGGGGTCTGACGTTTACCACCCCCAGACTTGATATGCGACATATCAAACGAAGAGACCAGACTGTACGGTAGTGTTACTTACTGGATTCACAAGAGCTTGGACAAGCTTGCTTGTTGACCTTCTGATCGCTCAATACCTGGGTAGCCGTTACGTCCAGCTAGTACCGCTGACGGCTTGTGGGTGACTGATATGATCATTACCTACTGCTGACGTATTGACGAGTCTTTAGAGTCCTACCCAGAGATTTCTTAACTCAAGCGAAACGAAGTATGGTACATATGTGATATGTGCGGGACCGAGATTAATACACGTATGTGATACAGTATTCTATTCTCGCGATATAGTTATATGTGTTATAACCGGATTATTGAATCAAGTGTTGATTCAATAATTTGTTATATGTATATTTGATATACATGTAAATGATATTAGTCGGTTGTATGTGATATAGCCGGATTATTAAATCAAGTGTTGATTTAATAATTATATATATATATATATATTTGATATATTAATATATATTAACTAATATTGTGCTCATTAAAGAATTCTTTCTCTTGATATATGTATATATGATGATATATGCATTTATATGATATATATATTTGTGTATATATATATATATTTGTATGTATATATATATATATATATATATATATATATTTGTGTGTGTGCGTGCGTGTGTATATATATATATATATTATATATTATATTGTGTCATGCTAGATGATACATTGGACTTGGGTGTATGAGACTCATACCAAACTAAAAATAATGTGGGTGATTAATTATTAAGGGAAAAATCAAAATTAGGTGGAAATTAGCAAGGCTAAAGATACTTGTGGAGGCATGTAGAAGTCTTGACTTAAGTCCACTAATTTTGTCTTACTTTAGATATTTATTAACCCAACCGTTATCTTTAGCCATGGTTAAGTCTCTACTAATATCACTTGTGATATTTTCTTCACCATGGTTGATCACTTGATCATCTTCTTCATCTCCTTCTTTGCTCTCTAGCTTTTAAGTGAGGTGAAAAAGAAAGAGAAAAAAATAATTCTAAAGTGAGCAAAATGCCTATTTCATCAATTTATACCAAACTAGCCATTTAGTATAGTTTGTTTGCATCACTGATTTCTCAATTAGTGAAGAAGTAGCTTGAGTTGGAGATTCTTCGACGTAGATCATCTTCGGCCTCGAAAATCCTTAAGCAAGCTTGTTCCTTTCGCCTAGTGGAGCTTAAGTAGAGTTCGGGGGACCACTACTTGGAGCTAAGGGACTACTACACGGAGTTTTAGAAGTGAAGGACCGGTCTACAAAGGTTGTATTCCTTGTTCACTTAGTGTAAAATTTGTTTACATGTTTTGTAAAACCATAATTCTCTAGTTAGATCCTTGGATGGTGTTGCTTAGCACTCTAGATTTTTTTAAATTGCATACTCAATACTTGCTAAAACCCAGTGGTCGTGCTAAGTGAACCCAACAGTGGTATCAGAGCCAAGCTAGAGTATTAGGAGTGGCCTAGACAATGTTAAAGTGTTCGACCGAACTTCGAAAACCCGGAAAATCCTAGTTTCTGGAAAAAAATTCAAAAGTTGGAATTTTTCAAATTAAAAATATGCAGAAAATTGTGCAGGGTTTTCTATGGATCCCCAAGAAAAACGAGCTCCTAACTCGACTAAACGGCCGTGCAACTGCGGCAAAACCATGCGTTTAGCCACAATTCCGCGGCGCCGTTGGTGAGGCAAGGACCGTGCCTTCTTGTGATGATCCATAGGTACTTGTGGCACTCTCTGAGTATTTTTAAATAAGACTCAAGTGTTGATGTCTCTGAGATTTGTGGGTGTTTGATGAATCAATCGAAATATTTAACATCGTCAAGACTTTTCTATATGTGATACAATATTTGAAATTCACAATAATTGGTTTTGTGAAAACTAATTAGAATTTTGTGAATCTAGCAATTTAGTATCTTTTGATCGGTTGCCATGGGGTTTTTGATTCGGATTAAAACTCCGTCACAATCTCGTACTGTACGCGAACGCTTGTCGGGTAACACTAGTAGATAGCCACGCCCCATAGCCCCGACCAAGTGACTATAGGAGAACCCCGTAGCCAAAAGTATCCGTTCGGGTGCTCGCGGCTGCGGTGTTCCGCCTAAGTGCGCTTCGTCGACGGTATCGGAGGTGCGGCTGTCCACTAATATCTCCGACGAGCATTCGAACATTTGTTGGGAATCTTGTTGAATTGCCTGACTGGATATTGAAAAGTGTTTTCAATTTGAGACTAAAATACCGGGTTTATAACGTTAGACATGAAATTCGGAATATGTGATATTCTGGGTTTATGATGTCTAAGGAATTTATATGGGTTAAGCATGAAATCCGAAGTATGTGATATTTCGGATTTATCATGTCTAAGGATGTTGCGGATTACAATTATTATATTTTTCATTTTCTTTTCTGCGACCGTAAGTTTAATATGTGGTGTATTGCCGGTTCCGTTGCTATACGTCAACGATAATTGGGATACGCATATTTACTTACGTTGATGACATGTGATGTTATGTGTTGCCGTGATATGTTATATTGGATCGCCGTGTTTGAAGAGCCAGGGGGTTTTGCGTGAGATGAGAGTTTTTCATTTTCATTCATGTAAAAATTTGTCTGTAATATTCTTTTATTGGGACACTTCCGGGTTGAGGATGATGTCACCATTGATGTATATTATTTACTTTTCCGCATTAGGATAGACCCAAGACAGGGATCACAAGTAACCGAGTTCTAGAGTCCAGTGGGAGGCCATCTCGAGGAGTCGAGACCGGGTCTCCTAACTCTAGAATTGGCGAGGTTGCTTTCCGCTCTCGTAGGGGTCTAGGGATGTGGGTTTGGTTATTCATCATGACCGTGGAATCCGTGTTTTTTACTGGCTTGATTTAAAACATGGACCTCTTAGTATATCCTATATTTCATATGTTGACTTCTGCTGCAATGTTCTGTGATGAGATCATATAACTGCGTGAGACGAATGCTTTATATTATATATATGATATATAATAAACGTTGCTTATGTTTTGCATCCACGCTAGTCCTGCCCCCGCTCTGTCGTTAGTTAACTAACCTAACGGTGCATGACGGAACTCCGTGGCGAATGCGGATGGTATAAGTGTACGTGTATTTTCGTTTCTTTATCTGTGATGTTTAGGAAGTATAAATGATGAGACTTCATTAATGAGATTAATGAAAAGGAAAGAAACCTAAAGATATTGTAGAATCAAATTTTCAAAAAGGTAGCTCTAGTTATTGCTTTGCATAGCGGTATTTTTTATGAATATTCAGCACCTCATTCGATGAGGAAAGAGCCGAGATCCCTTCACCGGGAATGACCTCTTTAGCAAAAGCTAGTAAATGCTACAACCCACTCGGTTTGTTTTGAAAACTATTCGATTTTAAAAAGCGGAGTTTAAACTACTCCTTTTCAAATCACTCGATTCTACAACGATATCAAGTTTAAAGCATTAAAGGTTTTCATAAAAACCATATGCAACCCTCCATTTTAGGAAGTAGAGTGCTTAATATTCGTGCTACGTTTGTTGACCATAGTTAAGGCGTAGTATACGGTAGCTAAGTGATGTCTTCCTACACAGCATATGATACAATTAATTAGGACATTTATATGACTTTGTTGACCATAGTTAAGGGTCATATGAGCAGGCCTAATTAATCACGAAATGACGGGTAGATTTTGATTAGTGCTTATGATTTGTTGACCATAGTTAAGGTCATAAGCCGCTAGGGGTAAAAACCATATTGGGAATTTCCACTGTTGAAATTTGCAATGAGATTGCGTACCTTCTATGAGATAGTTGGATCCCGATATCCACTGCGAGTAAGAGTTACTCCTGGAAGAGTTTTGCACTTTACAATTAGCTAATCCAGTAGTTGTCTAGAAAGGTGTCAACGGGGTTATGCCTCTGGAAAAACGAGGTTTATTTTAATTAGGTCCGCGCGTAAGCACGGGGAACCTCCCTCAAAGTACCAACACTGGCCTGGCTGACCGGTTAGCGAACTTATAGAATGTAATTAATCCCGGCTAGTCTTACCTTATAGGGTGTGAAGGAAGATTTGATAAAAACAGTGGGAGCCATCCTGATTAGATAAGATAATAACCAATCTAATCTTGCAAAAGCATACGCTAAAATGTTTTCTTCTCTCTCTCTCTCCAGGTAGCGACCATGACACGCCTTAATCAAGATAATAATATTGATATATTGACCGAACCCACTTGTTATACTGAGCTGGGAAACGTTGGTTCCACTCTACCTTATAATTATTATAAGTCTGAGCAGGAAATTAGGGAATATTCGAATTCCCACGCGATCCGAACGAGGAATGAGAATGTTGATGCATCTTCTTCGGGTGTGTTCGTTACCGAGAATTGTTTCTCAGTTTGTTCTACGTCCTGGGTATTGATACTAGATCAGGATCCCACATTTGTAATATATTATATGGGCTAAAGAAAGGTAGACAACTAGGAATAGGTGATCATTCTCTCCAAGTAGGGAATGGTGCAAGGGTTGCAGCTAAAACAGTTGGCGAATATCACCTAGTTTTACCAGAAGGTAATACATTGATTCTGAACAACTGCTATTACGTACCCAAAGTTTTGTGCAAATTAATATCAGTTTCTTTATTAGATAAAGAAGGATATAACTTTACAGTAAAGAAAAATGATTTGAACATTTTCCTAAATCAAGTGTTGATTGGGTTTGGTACATTATGTAATGGTTTATACGTTCTGAATCAAAATACAGTTCTTAACGTACAGAACACACACAAGAGAAAAAGTTCAGAAATGAACGAATCCTTCTTGTGGCATTATAGACTATGTCATATCAATGCGACACGACTAGATAAATTACATAAAGATGGATGTTTGAATCAGTTTGAATTTACATCTTATGAAACTTGTCAGTCATGTCTCACAGGCAAAATGACCAAAACTCCGTTTACTGGACACGGAGAAAAAGCTAATGAATTCTTAGGACTGATACATAGTGATGTATGCGGTCACATGTCTATACATGCCAGGAATGGTTCGTCGTACTTTATCATGTTCACCGATGATCTCTCAAGATTCGGACATGTGTTCCTTTTGAAACACAACTCTGAAGCTTTTGAGAAATTCATGGAATCTGAGTACGAAGTAGAGAACCAAACGGGTAAAAGTATTAAAATCCTTCGATCTGATCGGGGAGGAGAATACTTAACCAAAGAGTTCCTGAATTATTTAAAAGAGAATTCGATTCTCTCTCAGCTTACTCTTCCATATACACCACAGCACAACGGTGTATCGGAGCGGAGGAATCGCACCCTATTAGATACGGTGCGCTCTATGATGAGTATTGCTGAGTTACCTATTTCCTTTTGGGGTTATGCGCTTGAGACAGCCGCATACCTATTGAATAGAGTTCCAACCAAATCAGTGCCCACTGTTTCCCCCAATCAGAGCAAAACTCTGTTTGAATTTCAAAAATTCAAAAATTGAAGCAACGCTTCAGATTCCTTGCGCTGCGCGCAATGCGCCACGTGTCAAAAGCAGACACGCCAGCGCAGCGCCCAAGGCAGCGCACCCAATCAGAGTAAGGCTCTATTTAAAACAAAAATAAAAGAAGCAACGCTTCAGCTGATTTGCGCTCTGCGCTGCGTGACACGTGGCAGCGTAGTTGCGTTGCGCTCTGCGCTGCTCGACACGTGGCAGCGTAGTTGCGCTGCGCTCTGCGCTGCTCGACACGTGTCAAGCGCAGGCGCGCTTGCGCCAAACAGAAAAATTCTGAAAGATCTTTCTGATCTTATTAAAACAGCAAGATTCTCTTCTGTAAAACAGAAGCTCTTGGATCAAAGATCCAACGGTGGGGAAAAATCCCTAAATCACTCAGAGAAAGATCTCTTTAACTAATTTAACAAATCAAATGGCACTATAAAAAGGCCCGTAAACTCCAAATCTAAAACACATTGAAGATCACTAAGAATTCACAGAGCTCTTCTGAAAACTTTGAGAAGAACTTAGAAAGAAAAGAAGGTAAACCTTTGAAAAGAAGAATTTCTTCTAAAAAGATCAATGATCTAAGAACAAGATCAAGATCTTAAAATAAAAAAAGAGATAAAATAAGAAGTAATTTACTTCTTCTTTAGATCTTTCTGATCTAAATAAAGGCATTGCCTTTTGTTGAACCATTGGTTCTGGAATCTTAAAAGATTCTTTTCTTTAATCCAAAAATTGGATTAAGATATTAAACAGTGCCCTGCACTTGTAAATCTGCGCTGTTGTGCTCTTGGGTTGGCGCAAGCCACCAGAGAGCGCCACGTGTCAGCCCCAGAACAGACTGCGCTATGCGCTTCTAAAATAGAGCACCGCTCTCTTAAATTGGCGCAAGTCACCAGAGCGCGCCACGTGTCAGCAGCGCAACAGCGCAGCGCACTGCGCTAGCAGACTTGCGCTCACCACAGCGTGACACGTGTCACCTCCACATGGACTTGCGCCTTGCGCTCCTCAATTGGCGCAAAGCGTCTGACAAGCCACGTGGCGCTCTGTCAGACTAATTAATGCAGCGCATTATAAAAAGGAAGGGCCTAATTAAGAGGCCCAATGGACCAAAATAGATACTGTGCATCATTTTAAAAAGGGCAGAACCCAAATAAAGGTCTAATAGACCAAATAAAATGCCATGCAAGAGGGACAAAGCCGAAACAGAGGTCTGTTAGACCAAAACAAATGCTGTGCATTTAATTAAAAGCCCAATGCTATGCATTAATAAAGGGCAGAGCCCAAGCAAAGGCCTAATAGGCCAATGATAAATCAAATGTTGAATATTCTCAACTGGACTTAACCCAATCATGGCTGTAAGTCCTCAAATTAAATTGAGCTGAGCACAACTGCTCTCTTAAATCAATTTACACCCGGTTCAAGGGTACATCTCCGAACTCCTCTGATATTTGTCGTTGTAATCCTTCAACGTCTTCAGAGAGGTGACGGGTCCCGACAACCACACACCAATACGGACTGCGGGGTCCTTAAACTCGTGGACCGAAACGTCCTTAAACTAATATTCGTCCCAGAATGGGAACGTTGGACCGAAACGTCCTTAAACTAATATTCGTCCCAAAATGGGAACGTTGGACCGAAATGTCCTTAAACTAATGTTCGTCCCCAAATGGGAATGATGGACCACCATGTCCCTAAACTGGAAATCGACCGCAATATCATTAAACTAAACAATAGAGCCAATTGCTTTCTTGTCGGATCCAAACGATCCCATTAAGTTGATCTTAGTCTGGAGATTAGGCTAACGTATCCTTAACAAAAGTTTAAGTTGATCTTAGCCTCAAATACGACTAACGTATCCTTAAACCAAAACTCCAAACCCAAATCTAAGAAAATACGGATTTGGACTAATCCACGTCCTACGGGCGACGACATAAATTAGTCTCCGTATACAATCCACGGGCAACCACAAACAAAACAAACACCCACGACACGAAGTGAAATTCTGGAGAAAGAGAAAGTTGCTACCGCGGTGCGGTAGCGTAATTAACTTCCGGGGCTTGCGCCTCCAGGGAAGAGCGTCCCCACAATCAAAAACCCCTCAAACGAGGGGGAATCTTACGAAGTTTGCTACATCAGCCGCATCCGTCTAAACCTCCGATACACGGTGCCATAAATCAACTTGGCATCTTCGGAGAGGTGGACGGATAAAACCAAATAGCATTTGCCCCGAATCTCATGCAAGACGTCCATATCTTGGCCGCCATTCGGAGGGGAACAGATTCTTGTCCCGAGCCCGAGAGTCCGTGATGATTGAGAGTCGAACCCGGAGATGGTGATCTTGTCCCGAGTGAGGTGCCGGACGCTCATGCAGATTTCCTTCAATACCCGTACATATAGAGATAGATCCGTCAAAAATTAAGGCGATCATGGGAATGCCTCCGCCAAGGACTCTCAAGCAATTGCGGTCTCTCCAAGGAAAGCTCGCGTACATCCGGCGATTTATAACCAACCTTTCAGGCAAGTGCCGCCCTTACAGTCACCTGATGAAGAAGGGAACCCCTTTCGTTTGGGATCACAAATGCCAGAGCGCGGTGGACGAAATCAAGCAATACCTGCAGAATCCGCCAATGTTGGCTGCTCTGGTCAAGGGAAAGCCTCTCATTCTTTATACAACCGCCCTCGAAGGTTCCTTAGACGCATTATGGGCACAAGAGAATGACCAAGGGAAAGAAAGAACTCTCTATTACTTAAGTCGAGTTCTACGGGGAGCAGAAAGCAACTACCCCCCCATCGAAAAACACTGCCTGGCGTTGATCTTCGCGATAACAAAGCTCAGGCACTACGTGTTGACGCATGAAGTCCGTCTCATTTTGAAGGTGGACCCCCTTAAATATTTAATGTCGAAGGCCATATTGACAGGGAGACTCGCTAAATGGGCCTTGCTCTTAATGGAGTTTTCAATAACCTACCAGCCTCTCAAGGCAGTGAAAGGCCAGGCCATCGCCGACTTCCTCGCTGAGCACCCGATACCTGCCGATTCTTCTTTGAATTGCGAGCTGCCAGACAAACATGCGTTTGATGCGATCGACGGTAGTGATACCCGATGGGAACTTTATTTTGATGGAGTGTCTTCCATGAAGAAGCGCAAACAAAGCACCCCTATAATCAAATCGGGGGTAGGCCTCATCTTCATAACTCCACGAGGAGGGATAATGCGCTTTGCTTTCTCCTTAACAGAGCCGAGGACAAACAATGAAGCCAAATACGAAGCTTTAATAGCAGGCCTCGAGATCACCATCGACATGGGAATTGAAAACCTCCTCGTATATGGAGATTCTCAACTGGTCGTCAGTCAAGTAAACGGCGACTATCAAACGTGCAAACCCGAACTGGTGAAATATGGCGAGAGAGTACAACAACTGCTGACTCAAATCCCCTCCTACATGCTGGAGAGTATACCGCGTGCAGAAAATAGCAAGGCAGACGCGTTAGCCAAGCTCGCTAAAGAACTAGCCGACGAAAGCCTCGATGACGTAAGAATCGTGGTACAAAGCCGTCGGGTGCTTGCCCCAGCCGAAATATCTCCGGAATCATCCGAAGAAAAGGGAGCGACTGAGCAAATGGCTATGCAAATAAAAGACCAGGAAAAGGCTGAGGATTAGAGAGAAGTCTTTGTAGACTACTTCAAGTCCAGTCGAACGCTTGAAGATGCGTCCTCAAGACATCAGCTCATGAAACGAGCTCTGTCTTTCGCCTTCGTCAATGATACTCTGTATAAGAGGTCGTTTGATTCTCTGTGGTTGAGATGTCTGGGACCTGACGAAGCGAAAAGAGTTGTTCAGGAAGTTCACGACAGACTCTGTGGTTCTCACCAAGCAGGCCCGAAGATGAAGTTGAAAATTAAACGGATGGGCTACTATTGGCCAACGATGATTCAGGACTGCCTCGAATATGCGAGGCAATGCCACTCATGCCAGATTCATGGGGACTTTATCCATCAGCACCCAAATCCTCTACATCCAACAGTGGCTAGTTGGTCGTTCGAAATGTGGGGGACTGACGTAATCGGCCCTATCGAACCAGCATCGTTCAGGGGACATCGATTCATCTTGGCGACGACTGACTACTTCTCTAAATGGGCAGAAGCGGTACCGCTAAGGAAAGTGAAGACAGAGAATATCCTCCATTTCTTCAAGACGCACGTCATTTATCGGTTTGGAACTCCGTGACGGATTATCTCCGATAACGGGCCAGCTTACAGAAGCCACAAGATCAGCCGTTTCGCACAACAACACAACATAGACTGGAGATATTCCTCGGTTTATAATCCCCGAGCTAATGGTCTAGCTGAGGCTTTCAACAAGACCTTGACGAAGATCGTAAAGAAGACGGTGTCCCGAAATAAGAAGGACTGGCATGAGAGACTGCAAGAAGCTCTCTGGGCGTATCGAACTACGTTCAAGACGGCCACGAACACAACACCGTACGCGTTAGAATTCGGTACAGAAGCGGTACTCCCCCTCGAAATAGAATTACCCTCTCTATGAGTGGCAGTCCACTCCGAGCTGACGGACGAAGAAAATGCTCACCTTCGTCTTGAGGAGCTTGATGCCCTTGATGAAACCCGGCTCATAGCGCAACAAAATCTGGAGGCCTATAAAGCAAAGATGACGCGCTCATATGAAAGATTGACCAAGCCGAGGACATTCCGCCAAGGCGAACTCGTGCTAGTGGTCAAAAGACCTATGATCCCCAATCGCGCCAAGTGGGGAAAATTCGAGCCGAACTATGAAGGCCCGTACATCATAGACAGTGTCTACCAAGGTGGAGCCTATCTACTCATGGATATGCACGGTGAAAGGCCTTTCAGGCCAATAAACGGTCGCTTCCTAAAAAAATACTATGCTTAATGAGTCACAGCCTAGATCAATGATAGATGACGACGACTATGTCCGCTCGCTATCTTCCTAAGCCCAAACTCTATAGGTAGTAACCGGCATTCTTCAGCAATGGACCGAAACTTCCTTAAACTAATGACGGACCACTACGTCCTAAAACTAGCTGACGACCGAAACATCTTTAAACTACTACCGCAGCATCCTCAAGCCGACGAGATAAAAAAAAGATGAATAAAAATAAAAATAATAATAATAAAGACGGTATGTCCATAAGCGAAATAGGCACGGATGAAAACCCGAAAGGGCTCCGTGAGTAAAAACAGCAGGGCTACCGGTGAGTGTTTGTGAAAACCCGAAAGGGCACGACCTCGTTAAAAAAAAGAATAAAAAGAATAAAAAAACAGAAGAATAAAAAAAAGACGGTATGTCCATAAGCAAAGTGGGCACGGATGAAAACCCGAAAAGGCTCCGTGAGTAAAAACAGCAGGGCTACCGGTGAGTGTTTGTGAAAACCCGAAAGGGCGCAACTTCGTTAAAGGACACTTACAGGGTCCTCTCGACCTTGTAAGGAGAAACCATCCGCGTGAGATCCTTACGACTCACAAGGGAGCAACACACTTAGGAATCCCCACGATTCCTAAGGAGAAAATACACTTGCGAGATCCTCACGACTCGTAAGGAGAACTCTCTTATGGGACCCTCATAGCTCATAAGATTTAAAAGTCTTAAGTTACAGAAACCTGAACCTGTTCTTAAGCAACTCCCACAACCTTCGATATTGCCCTACAAGCGGCTCATACTGACCCTTGTATACAATCTACGGGCGCGAATAAACATTTCCCTAACCAAGTCCCACCCATGGCTAGGGATATGTCCATATGGTGAACAACCCTTGTAAGTCCTCTCGACTTATAAGGAGAAAACCCTTTTGTAAGATCCTTACGACTTACAGGGGAACATACACTTAGGAATCCTCATGATCCCTAAGGAGAAAACACACCTACGAGATCCTCACGACTTGTAGGGAGAAATACCTTTGTGAGACCCTTACGGCTCGTGAAGTCAAAAGCCTTAGTCGACAGCATCCTAACCCTGTTCGCTAAGCCACCTTTGTTCGACATTGATAGAGGCAAATGATGATTCGCTCCTGGCAATATCCCAGTTGTAGCGATGCTGATGCCTAAACCGGTATCAAATCCCAAGCCCTTTCATGGCAAATGATGATTCGCTCCTGGCAATATTCCAGTTATAGTGATGCTGATGCTGAGATTGGCGTCAGATTCCAAGTTCCACACTCGCGATAAAAAAATCAGCGAGCCATACGTGCATACGAAATAGCCGAAATGATGGGGCAACTTGCAATAAAAAGCAGCAAGTAAAAATGTATGCATGCAAAATAGCCGAAATGATTGGGCAACTAGTAATAAAAAGCAACGAGTGAAAATAAAATAAATAACCGAAATGATTAGGCACCGCGAAAAATAGCCGAAATGATTGGGCAATCACGACTTTCGTGATATAAAAGCTGAAATGATAGAGCATCGCGGAAAGAAATAAAATGAAAAATATATAGAATGAAACTTCTGCCCTACAGGCGATATCATAGCAATCCCTGTATACAATCCAGGGGCACAAACACAGAAGGAAATATATCTTCCCTCCCCATGCTCCATCAGAAAACGGAGCCAAGTCTTGACGGCAACTCATATAAAGCCCGAAAGACAATCAGAGATCATCTCACCCCAGCGTGGAGTGATCACCACTTCGACATTCGTCTCTACACAGCAGACGAAATGTCACTACAACGTCCCTCCTCCAACAGGATTCAGACACACCACAGCAAGCGAAGCGAAGGCCAAATTCCTAACTTCAGGATCTTGACGGCAACTCATATAAAACCTGAAAGACCACCAGAGATCATCTCAACTCCAGGTAAATCAGTGTCCTCGGCAAAATACCGTCTCAACTTCAGGGAAATCAGTGTCCTTGACGAGAGCACCTCGATTCGCGTCGGCCCGCAGAGAAATTAGCGTCTTTGCAGGAATACCCCGATTCGTTTCAACCCCAGGGAAATCAGTGTCATTGGCAACATCCTCAACTCAGGGAAACCAGTGTCCTTGACGAGAGTACCTCGATTCGCGTCGGCCCGCAGAGAAACTAGCGTCTTTGCAGGAATACCCCGATTCGTTTCAACCCCAGGGAAATCAGTGTCCTTGTCAACATCCTTAACTCAGGGAAATTAGCGTCCTTGATCAGAGCTTCTTGATTCGCGTCGACCCGCAGAGAAACCAGTGTCTTTGCAGGAATACTTCGATTCGTTTCAACTTCGAGGAAACCAATGTCCTCGGCAAAATACTTCGATTCAGGAAAACTAGCGTCCTTGACGAGAGCACCTCGATTCGTGTCGGCCCGCAGAGAAACTAGCGTCTTTGTAGGAATACCCCGATTCGTTTCAATCCCAGGGAAATCAGTGTCCTTGGCAACCTCCTCGAAGACCCATTGTCAACCAAGATTTTGCATATCTTTATATCGTGGCAATATCCTGAGACATAGAGGGGGCGATTGTGTTTGCACGTCCCAAGGAGGAGGTCTTGATCACCGCAAGTGAGATCAGCTGTGTGCACTTCTTCCAGCTCGTCCTTCATCTTTTCTTCGGCGAGAAACACTTGGAATTGCTCTGGCTCCTGTAGCGCTTTGATCAATGATTCTCTTGCTTTTTTTGATAGTAAGAGGGCATCGAGAATACTGAGTTGCGAGGGTAACTTCCTCAAGTGTGCCAGAACATTGTAGTCCACCTTATTTCTCTTTGGCGGGTCCTTAGCGATTAGCTCTTCCACAACTTGGTCATCCAGGGTGATATCCTCAGAGACCTTCTCTTTTCCCTTATCTTTTTTATTTAAGGGTCCAAGATTCTTTTCGGGTAGCGTACGATTACGCAGCTGGATATTTTCGCAGGCCTTCGGCTCTTCCTCTTTTCCCGAGGTGGACTCTTTAAAGAGAGGGCTAAGCTCCATTTCCTCGTCAGAGTCGCTCCCGAATGTAAGAACTTGCGCTTCCCCGGCGTTAATCATGCGACAGTCGCCGGTAGTTCTTCTAAGCTCTTCGGTCGTACTTTTCCGCTCCTGACGAGTTTTGCGCTTTTCCCGCTTAAAATGTTGCCGGTGAGCGACATATCCCTGCCACCATTTGTTGAAAGCTTTGCACTCTTCGGTGGGGTGCGAAACCTTCCGATGATACAAGCAATAGGAAGGGTGCATCTCTGCTTTGTCGGCAATGTTTCCTTCAGAGGGTGGTAGCTTCATCCCCATCGATATGGCTTTAGAAAACCTCTTCCTCGTCTTGAATTTGATTTTGTCCGCAATGGATGTAATTTGATTTGACGGGAGTGTCTCGACCTTTTCGTCTAATCGCCGGCGCTTGGCCCTTTCAAATAGGAGCGTCTCGCGTTCCCGATCAGCCTTACTTTTCAACAGAGCTTCATTGAGGAATGCATCAATGGTTTCATCTGATGGCCCCAGAAGTTTCGGTTCAGGATCTGCCCCCAGCTTCTCAGAGCAAGGAGTTCTTTCACTCGTCGTCTCGCTATTTGAGTACCCCGCTCCTCCAACGTGGTGGGTCAAGGCTTTCATCGAACAATGGAACATCCACACCCACACCTTCCTTATGACGGACAGGGAAGTCTCTATCTCCTTGGAAGAGTTCGTCGAGATCTCGGGCTTGCCGGTAAGGGGGGAGCATTACGAGGAGGCTTCCTCCTGACGAGTACGTCTTCACCACCAAGCCGCTGGTATTTGATTTGACGCCGGAGAATGCTATTCAGCACCAGTTTCCGGGCTTGGTGAAGGTGCTAAACATATACGAAGGTCTCTATATGGAATCAGGAGTCCGGGGAGTTAGTTTCGCAGATTTTATCGCCCGCTTCCTTCGACCGGAGATTCTATCGGAGTGGGGCGAAAAGTTCGCCAAGGTCGATGACCCTTTCGACTTCGGCTTAGATCGTCGACCAATATCGGAAAACGATCAAAAGGATTTCTATCTCCCTGACGCCGCCATCATGCCCTTATCAGAAATCGCCGCCCCGGGCATTGATGAGGAGACCTTCTTTTTAGGGTTCCTGGGATTGTGGCTGTGCAGCTTCGCGTTCCCAATGCACCCGCGCTACATGCGGCCGTCCGTTTTCTACCCAGCGCATCAGATGGTGGCTGGCCTGCAGTTGTCAATAGGAATCGCCGGGTTGGCTCATCGATATAATGGAATTAGCGTGGCGGCGGACGCTAATGAACCTGGGGTGCAACCTGCCAATTTCCCGACGCATTACTTCACCTCGTGGATGGAAATGCATGTGCACGGGGTGTTCGGCATCCACACGAGCCTTTCGTTTTTTGAGAGGTGCAGACTCTCCAGAGTCATACGGCTGATCGGCGCCTCGATCGTGAATGCGCCTATGCGGGAGGCTAGGGGGTTGCTCCTTCGTCCACACCTGGTCGGAGCGAAGATTTCTTTTATGGATAAAGTCGTGACCATTGGCTCAGAAACCTCCAAGGCGGTGGCGGCGCTGCGTGACGGCTTCAAGGACGGGGCCTCCGTACTGAAAGCCTGGGAGATTCTTCACCTCTACTCCATTCGACCGGGATACCTGGTGTTCAGGCAGAATGAGACGGCGCTTTTCATGAGGTATAACCCCCACCAGTTCGCCCAACAATCCAGCTATAACCAGAGGGTCCCGCTGGAAGCGTTTTTGGAAGAGCCCGCGGCCAGCATGGAGGGGATACGGAGCGCGCTGCACCATTTTACGCGACTGAATACGGGTTCCCACTTCTTCATCAGCGAGCTGAGCTGCATCCCCCGAGTCCTCCATACGTACGTGGCTTGGTACGCGCACGCAATGGGTCCAGTTATCCGTGAGGAGAAGCGCATGTTGGTTGACTATAAGGGTGTGCCTCCCGGCGGCGACCGCAAGGCTCTCCTGAAGCCAAGGACCCCGGTCGTTCCTCCACTGAAGGATGCCGGAGCTGGACCACCGCGCGTGTTGAGCCCTCCACGCGGATTACCTCGTGCTACTGCGGACGTGCCACTAGTGCCCCGTGCTCCAGTGGAGACGATAAATGTGGTTTCGCTGGAGTCCGGCGTGGGCACGGATATTGGGACCCACCGCCCTAAGGTGCCTGCAAAGCGCAAGTTGATCTTGGGTGCGACTGGGGTCCACACGCAAAAGAGGAAGAAGAAGTCGATCCTCTCAGCTGACGTTGCGTTCGGTCAGGAACCTCATGCTCCCTATAGCGAGGGCTTGGGCGAGTACGGGACCAACAAAGGATTAGTTATGCCGCCAGATGACACTGATCTGGCGGCCGCCATCGCAGCTTCAGAGCGATTGGTGAGGCGCGACGCGTGGCTAGCTAAGCTTGCACAATCGGGTAATCACTAGTTGCATTTTTTTTACTGCATCGTACTTTTATTATTGTCGTTGACTAATGCTTTCCCCTCTTCTCTTTAAACAGGCATCACCACTGAAGAAGCTATTGCTGCTTCCCTCAAAACTTTTCAAGAGGAGGAACGACTCAGAGCATCCTTAGGCCTCGGTACATTTCGATTCATTAAGTCTTTATTCTCCTTTGTGTCGGTCAATCTAACCTTTTCTTTGTCTTATTGCTGGGACCACGGGATCTTCTGCGCACGCCGATGCGGGGGCTCTTCCCGAGCCAGCTACTGAAGTCCTGACCTCTTCGGGGCTACCGCGAGAGACCCGACTTGAGGAGCCGATGAGAGATTCCTTGAAGGCTCTGGAGGCAACTCTAAACGAGGATGATGACACCTTGATGAAGGAAGCTTCGAAGAGGTCCGTCGTGACGGCTCGGGAGGAAAGGAAGCGGTTGAGGCGCGAAGCGAAGGAGCGCAGAGCTGCTTTGGCCGTGGGAGCAGGCCCAAGCACCGTTCCACGTGCTGCTACTCCTTCGGAAGAGTCTCCGGTCGCCTTGTCCACTGCTCACAGACAGGCGGCACGTGCAGTTCGGGAGACCAATGATCAGTCCACCTCAGGTAGTGTGTCTTTCAAGATTTTGTTGTAAGAATTGTAAACCTATCAGTTCTTATATATCTTGTCCTGCAGGGCCAAGTCTAACCGAAGGGGAGGCGGAAACCGTCGAGCCTAAGGGGACAGTGGAGGAGGTACTGGCCGAACCCGAGCCGACGGTGGGCGACGTAGCCGGGGTTGCCGGGCCCGAGCTAGTGGCTGACGAAACGGTCATGTCCACTATGCCTGAGAAGGTGGCCGATGCCGAGCCCGAGGTAGCGGCGGATGAGACAGCTGTTACAGCCGGGTCTGGGGCAGCAGCGGATGGAGCGCCTGAGACCGATGACCCCGTGGCAACGGTGGACGAGACGGCCGCGACTGCTGAGCCCGAGGGAGTAGCGGGTGAGATGGGCATGATTCCTGAGGACGAGCCGGCCGCTCTTTCTCAAGAGTCTGGCAATGCTCCGATCATTGCTCTCCCCGCCTACGGTCCTCCGCCGTCTCCTGGCCTCGCGAGCATGACGACTGCCCCCGTAGAGTCTGGTAATGAGGCCACGGGAGGTGGACTCATGTCGATGGAGGAGGGAGACGCCTCCGTCTCGGCTGGCGCCTCATCAGTTAAATTTCGGGTTACTATCCCTTTTTTTTATCTTGCAATCGTTCCTGATAGGTTTATCTTTATTTTTAACGCAGGTGTGGCCAGTGCTGATGCTCCATTGCTCGAGGGAGCGTCGTCAGCTACTGCCTTGGTGGTGGCCACCTCTCAGCCTTCTCTCGTACCATCGCAGATGCTGGAAGGTATGGATTCACGACCCATCAGTTTCATCTCTCGGCCGTATAATTCATGTATTGACGTTATACTATTGCGTCCTTGCAGGAGTGCTTTTTGATCACCTCTACCAGGTGCTGCACCCACACTTCTCCTTCCCATTGGAGCTTGCTTCTTCTAGCGGCGCTGGTGAGTATGATTTTCAATTAATACCCTTCCTTTTTAGTAATGGAATTATTTCTGATTCTTCCCTGCCCTGATTGCAGTGTTACAAATCGAAGAAGGAGATAAGGGATCGGTTGCGCCACCGGTCCTCCCAGCTTTGTCGCCTGCTGCAACTGGTATAGTAAACTCCCTCATTGATGACTTTCTTATATTTCTTGAATTGTCATCTGATTGTGTTTTGTCTTTTCAACTGTCGTTCCGGTTCCGGCCCTCTTTGAGCCTCGCGTCATGATGCCGGCAGGCCCTTTCTTAAGACGTCCATCTCCAAAGGGTGCCGCGGTGAGCTTGGGCATGCTGAGCGGATACATCGAAGAGCTTGACGCAGACGCTCCCCCGTCTGCCGCAGATTTTGCTGCGGAGGTTAACCTGATGTTGGCGGCGCTTGTAAATTTTCATAATGAAGGCGTCGTCGAGTCTTGGGTTAATTACTGCAGGGAGATCGAGGCCCGCCTGCATCAGCTGGAGTCGATGTGTCTTGCCCCTGAGATCTTGACCGCGAGCACTCAACGGACGGCATGGATCGAGCAAAGCGCTTCTTACTTCCGCTATCTCGAACAGGAAGTTACTTCAAGACGTAAGGAGCACAGCGAGACTTCGAGCAAATCTGCCCAACTACATGCTCGGGTGGAGTCAAACGCTGCACAGCCGAAGGTTATCTTTGAAGGCCTTCTGCGATGCCTCTCCGAAGGGTTAACACTGAGGCAGCAGCTTGACGTCGTCGAGCGGGATGCACCTAATCAGGAGGCAGCCCAGCAGACAGCTGAGGAGGAACTTTCATCCTACCTGCAGGAGCGGGCCCAGGTGGAAGCGGAAGTGGCCGCGACAGCCACTCAGGAAGAGGCGCTGAAGGAAGTGCGAGAGCAGCTCGCGGATTAGTTAAAGACACTTCCTTCTCAGTAGCTACTTTTTGTATCATTTGTACTTGTAAATAAAAATGTATTTTTTTATTCTTTAACACAATGTATCTTGTACTCAATCAAGTTTATGAATAAAAGATATACATTTTTCGTAATGTCTTGTGTCATTTCTCCGCCTTTTTCTTTCTTTTATTATCAGCATGCTACCTTAGTAAACATAGTTGACAGATGCTAGCGCGAGCATCTTGTCCTGGCTTCTTCAAGAGTTAATGATGGCTTAGGCCGCAGGTTCAGATCTGCTGCCTAAGACTTTTCAACTTTATGAGCCGTGAGGGTCTCACAAAGACTTTTCTCCCTACGGATCGAGATGATCTCGTAGGTGTATTTTCTCCTTAGGAATCGTGAGAATTCCTAAGTGCATTTTCTCTTATAAGTCGTAAGGATCTTATAAGAGAATTTTCCTTCTTACGAGTCGAGAGGACTCGTAAGCGGTTGTTTCCCTCCTTGTCGAGATTCGACTTCAGAGAGTGAGACCCGTGGATAGTATGCAAGAGACCGTTTTAGACCGACTTGCAGGGTCACAGTGCTTAGGAAACAAGTTTTTTAATCCCTGCTGCCTAAGGCTTTATCTTGCAAGTCGAGACGAATCGGGAAGTCCTCGCGAAGACACTAATTTCTTCATGAGTCGAGACGAATCGAGCAGCTCTCGTCAAGGACACTAATTTCCCTGAGTCGAAGTATTTTGCCGAGGACACCGGTTTCCTCGAGGTTGAAACGAATCGGAGTTCTCGTCAAGGACACTGATTTCCCTAAATCAAGGTATTTGCCAAGGACGCTGATTTTCCTGTGATTGAAACGAGTCGAGGTATTCCTGCAAAGACACTGATTTCTCTGCGTGTCAACGCGAATCAAGAAGCTCTCATCAAGGACGCTAGTTTTCCTGAGTCGAAGTATTTTGCCGAGGACACTGGTTTCTTCGAGATTGAAACGAATCGGGGTATTCCTGCAAAGACACTGGTTTCTCTGCGGGCCGACGCGAATCAAGGAGTTCTCGTCAAGGACACTGGAATGGGAAGAGACCATCTCTTAAACGAGTTAAGATATGGGGTTGTCCGGCTTATGTTAAAAAACAAAATCCGGACAAGCTCGAGGCAAGGTCTGTTCTGTGCAAATTTGTGGGATATCCAAAGGATTCCTATGGATATATCTTCTACCATACTGAGGAACAAAAGGTGTTTATTTCTCAATATGCCACCTTTTTAGAAATGGAATTTCTTGTAAAAGAAATTAGTGGTCATGAGGTAGAACTGGAAGAAGTTACAGCTACACAAACTACAACTGATGATTTGGTGGAACTGGAGGATTCGATAGTCTCCAACGAAGCTCAGCCACTCCGCAGATCTAGTAGGGTTCCTCGTCAACCTGAGAGATACTACGGTTTTCTCGTTGATGGTAGGAGCGAGGATTGCATCATGGAAGATGATGACCCAATTAGTTTTGAGCAGGCCATCACGAGTGGGGACTCTGTGAAATGGCTGGATGCAATGCGATCTGAGATGGAATCCATGTACACCAACAAAGTATGGACTTTGGAAGTTGCTCCTGAAGGGGTAAAACCCATTGGGGGCAAGTGGATATTTAAGAAGAAACCTTGTGTAGATGGAAAAGTTGAGACTTTCAAAGCTAGACTTGTAGCAAAAGGTTTTCGTGATTGACCACGTGTGGATTATGATGAAACCTTTTCTCCGGTTGCTATGCTTAAGTCCATCCGGATCCTACTTGCCATCGCTGCATACCATGACTACGAAATCTGGCAAATGGATGTGAAGACCGCTTTTCTAAATGGTGATTTAGAAGAGAGCGTGTACATGATACAGCCAGAGGGTTTCGTAGATAGTGTTAGCAGCGGAAAGGAGTGCAAGCTGCTTAAATCAATCTACGGATTAAAGCAGGCATCGCGGAGCTGGAACATCTGTTTTGATGTGGCAGTCAAAGAGTCTGACTTCATAAAAAACGTAGATAAACCTTATATATACAAGAAGATTGTAGAGAGTAAGGTTGTCTTCCTCGTATTGTACGCGGATGACATACTATTGATAGGAAATGATGTTCATATGCTACACTCGGTCAAGCTCTTCTTATCATAAAGGTTCTCCATGAAGGATCTGGGTGATGCCTCCTACATCCTGGGGATTAAGATCTATAGAGATAGATATAAACGGATGTTGTGATTGTCTCAATCCAGGTACATTGACACCATACTAAAGAGGTTTAATATGGAAGATTCTAAGCGTGGAAATTTACCCACGATCTCAGGAATCACTCTCTCCAAAGATGTCCCTCAAGACTGATTTGGAGAGGGCTCGCATGCAAGGGTGTAACAACCCTAATTTTCTTATACACTTTTTCCATACAAATTTTTAAATTGTTTTTTTCAAAATTCTTAAAGGGGCATTTATTGCCTGAGCACAAGACTTAAGTAATTAATTAGCAATTTAATTACAAGAAGGAGCTTGTAGTTCATTGGTAATACCTTGCACTACTGAACCAAGCCACCAGAGTTTAAATCACATGCCCACATTATTTTTAATATTATTTTGTTTTAAATTTTTTTAGAAGTCCAACAGTCAACACGTGATAACTCCTAAATTTTCCACTACACATCAAAAACTAAATATACCAGAGGCTACACCAGATGACCCCCCACCTCCCTGACCTCCGACTCGGTCCGACTCGGACGGCGGACCGGCTGGACGGCCGAGTCCCCAACACCAAAAATTTGTCTCTTGGCATTCTATACCCCCTGCATACTTTAAATTCCTAGATCGGTTCCAGAGAATTCAGAAAGCCTTATTTACTCCAATTTTTAATAAATTTTTATATATTTTTACATTTTTTTAATTAAAACCCTACACCTACCCTAACCCTATAAATACCACACTATCCTCTACCCTCTGTTGGATATATGTATGCCCTAGAGGCCATTATGTGATAGTGTATGTACTGGGGTGTGTGTGTGTGTGTGTGTGTATTCAGAGGATAGTCTTGCTCGACATGATAGTATGCTGTCTGGTTTCACTTTATCATATGTTCACTTGATCGTGTTTATATTCATTTTGGTACATGTTGATAAAGCCCTATGGATATTGGCTTGACTACTGGGATTATGATGTAGATCATACTAGTGGGGCACCTGTAGTTTATAAGCATATCTTTGAAATATTCTTAGTCGTAGGTATATCGAAATAGGGCATCGATATTCCAGTGTAGACTAGCGTATACTATTCTTTTTTCATATGATGGGCGATGGATGATCCCATATCCATCTGGTGTTCTGACACCGAAGATTGTATACGGGTGCTCAGTGAGACTGGGTACACTGAACGGACTCACCGAGAACTCCTATGTGGTATTATATCATACGTCGGATAGCAGTTCTCAGGTGACACTGGTACATGTTAGTCTGTAGACCCGAGATCGCCATAGAGTCTTGTGTGTCCTCCCACTGGACTTTGATCTCCACCCTACTGCGGCTCTATTGAGTCGTACAAACAGGTGGATTTTGGGTACAGTCCCGAGGCATATGGAGGCAATGAGCGATATGAGGGGTTTCGTCTCTCCCGGTATTGGGGGTTGATGTTGTGCTATGCACGATTGGCTATAACAGGAAATCTCTGGCCAAGGCTGCTGAGATATTACTGATAAGTGTTATCAGTATGTTTCTCGATCTGTTATAGACCATATACCGGCATGAATTATTGAGTTATTGGGGTCGACGATTCCATCCCTAGACTCAATATGCAGCATATCTGATGAAGAGACCGGACTGTACGGTAAGTGTTGCCAGTTGGATTGACGGGAGTTTTGACAGGTTCGCTTGTTCTTCTTCTGGTCGCTCAATACCCGGATGGTCGTTACGTTTAGCTGACCGCTTGTGGCTTGTAGGTGTTTGATATGATCGTCACCTACTGCTGGCGTATTGATGAGTCTTAGAATCCCACATAGAAGTTTCCTAGCTCAGGCGAAACGATGTGGTGCGCATATGAGATATGTGCGGGAGCTCGATTAAATACGTGTATATGATACCGTATTTTAATCGGGCGTTTTATATTAGTCGGGTCGTATGAGATATGACCGGTTTATTAAATCAAGTGTTGATTTAATATTGACTTTTATCTCATTTATTTAAAACCTTTTTCTTTAGATGGATGCATGCATATATATGTACATGTTGATGTGCATACACACATACATACATGCATTTGTATCATGGTTGATGATACAACATAGATGGCAATATAAGACTCACATGGTTCATATTTATATATATGGATATTTTTGTTTTAAGTTAAAGATAAAGGAAATTAAATAGATGACTCATTTCTTCACAAATAACTCATTGTTTCTACACACTTCCATGGTTGCCCTTTGACTCAACCTTGGTTAATTTCATTTGCTCTTTAACTCATCACAAAACATCTAGATATTATTATTAACCATGGTTTGTTTTATGATATTTATCTCTCTCTCTCTCATTATTATTATGAAATCATTATTCATCCAAAAGAAAATGTTGCCATCTTCATCTTCCTCTCTCTAGCTCTCTCTTGAGTTCTAAAATTGAGTGAGGTTAAAAGAAAGAAAGGGTTTTAAGTGAGAACCTAAACCACTTCATCATCCTATACATCTCTAGCTACTTTGTGTGGGGTGTTTGCTTCAAGGATTTCATAGATCAAGTGAAGCAACAAACTTTGAGTAAAGGACTTCGGGTGGATCGTCGTGGACTTGAAAGCGTTCAAGCGAGCCGTTCCAAACCTTAGGAGATCCAAGGAGTTGCCCTAGGAGGTCTATAAAGGTTGTAGTCACTCCACTTAGTGTTAGATAATCTTTTATATGTGATACTATTAATTGTTACTCAATAATTTTAGTTCGATTCCTAGTTAAGTTTGCATAGCACCTCTTAAAATTTGAATTGTGGCATGTGTGATGCTTCCAAACCCTATATGAGGCACTAAGGAAACCCTACAGTGGTATCAGAGCCAAGTTAGAGCTTTGGAGTAACTTAGACGACGTTAAAAACCTCGAACGAACGAAATACGACGCCCGGGGGTGCTCTCTGGAAATTTTTCAAAAACGTGGATTTTTTCACATTAAAAATACTTAGAAAATTCAGCAGGGTATTTTATGGGCCTACAAGAAATACGAACCCCTATCTCCACTAAAGGACCGCGGAACCGCGGCAGGAATGGACATTCCGCGGCGGTTCTGCGGCGCCTTTGGTGCAGCCGGGGCTGTACTTTCTTGAGTTGGCCCGTATGTACTTTGTGCAGTTTCTGGTAATTTTTAAAACTGCTCAACTGTTGAGCTTTCTGAGAAATATTTGGGTGTTTAATCGTTCGATCGAATATTTTAACTGCGCTTAGTTTATTAGTATGTGATACAATAATTGGAATCTACAAATTTGTTTGTTGCGTGTAAATCTAGCAGTTCGGTCTCAGTTATAATCGAAAATATTGTTGAATTATCCGGCTTATTTTGAAAAGGTATTTTCATGGGTGAGACCTAAATGTGAGCTTTACATTGTTAGGCATGAAATCTTGTATATGTGATATTCCGGGTTTGTGTTGTCTAAAGGCAGTTACGATTCCAATTATTGTAGTTTTTCATTTTATTTCTCTGTGACCATAAGTGTAGTATGTGGTGTATCGCCGGTTTCGTTGCTATACATCAACGACAATCGGGGTACACATACTTACTTATGTTGATGATATATGATATTATGTGTTGCTAAGATTTGATATGCAAGATTGTCGTGATTGAATAGCCGGGGGTTTTATGTGAGATGAGAGTTTTCTTTTCATTCAAGTAAAATTAAATTGTATGTAATATTCTTTTATTTGGGGCACTTCCGGGTTGAGGTTGATGTTACCAGTGTTGTATATTATTTACTTTTCCGCATTAGGATAGACCCAAGGAGGAGGGCACAAGTGATCGGGTTCTAGGGTTCAGTGGGGGGCCATCTCGAGGAGTCGAGACCGGGTCTCCTAAACTCCAGAATTGGTAGGGTCACTTGCCGCTCTCGTAGGGGTCTAAGGTTGTAGGCTTGGCTATTCATCGCGACCGTGGAATCCGTATTTTCTATTGCTGGCTAAATACAAAATACGGACCTCCTAGATATCCTATATTAAATGTGCTTCTGCTGCTTTTATTATCTGATGTGATCTTTTAATATATATCTGAGACGAATGGAATAATTATATATATGATATATAATAGACGTTGCTTATGTTTTGCACCCGCGCTAGCCCCGTCCTGGTATGTCGTTAGTTAAGTAACCTAACGGTGCATATCAGGACACCGTGGCGAATGCGAGTGGCATAAGCGTACGTTATATTTTCGTTTCTTTCTGTGATGGCTTAGGATTTAAATGATGGGACTACATTAATGAGATTAATGTAAAGATAAATGAACCTAAAAAGATGTTGTAGAATCAGATTTGAAACACACTCGGTCTTTTATGAAAAAGCAAGTTTCAAAATGCGGAGCTTAAGCCACTCCTTTTAAACCTATTGGATTCTACAACGATATCAAGTTCAAAGCGTTAAAAGTTTTCTTAAAAACTATCCGCAGCCCTCCGTCATTTTAGGAAGTAGAGTACTTAGTATTCGTGCTGTGTATTTTGACTTTAGTTAAGGCGCAGTGTACGGTAGCTGAGTAATGTCTTCCTACACTGCATATGATGCAGATTAGTTAGGACATTCATATGATTATGTTGACTTTAGTTAAGGGTCATATGGGTGGGTCTAGTTAATCGTGAAATGACTGGAAGAACTTGACTAGTACTTATGATATGTTGACTATAGTTAAGGTCATGAGTACTAGGGGTAAAAATAATATCGGGAATTTCAAGAGTTGAAATTTACAATGAGATTGTATACCTTCTATATGATAGTAGGATCCCGATCCCACTGCGAGCAAAAGTTGCACCCGGGAGAATTTTGCACTTTACAATTAGCTAACTCAGTAGGTGTCAAGAAAGGTGTCAAACGGGGCTACGCCTCTGGGAAGACGAGGTTTATTTTAATTAGGTCCGTGCGAAAGCACGGGGAACCTCCCTCAAGTACCGGCACTGGCCTGGCTGAACGGTTAGTGAAGTTGTAGAATGTAATTAATCCCGGCTAGTTTTCTTTTTAAAAGGTTTTAAAGAAAATTTGATAAAAACAGTGGGATACATCGATTAGACAAGATAATAACCAATCTAATCTTTGCAAGAGCTTTCGCTGAGTGTATTCTTTTCTCTCTCTTAACAGCAGATACAAATGTCAGGACTCAAGCTTCTATTAGATAAAAATAAACTGAATGGGACCAATTATAAAGATTGGCTGAGGAATCTAAACACTGCCTTAACTTATGATAAGATATCATATGTCTTCACGGCTTCAACCCTGCCCACCCTAGGTCCTAAACCTTCAGTTGCGGATAAGGAAATCCATAAGACATGGGACGCTGACTGTTCCACGG
Source organism: Agapanthus africanus (assembly GCA_030015575.1). Lineage (NCBI taxonomy): Eukaryota > Viridiplantae > Streptophyta > Magnoliopsida > Asparagales > Amaryllidaceae > Agapanthus > Agapanthus africanus. Next base: position 747,567,515 of record CM057342.1, on the reverse strand, counting down.
CCAAATGCCTCACGCTTGCATCGATTGATAACACACATCAGAAGCAGCACGAGAATATGGACGTACAAGCCTATTCCTCCATACAAAAGAGTTATATGGAGAGCAATCTCGCGTATTACGATACGAAGCATCTAGAAAACTGTTTCAGATGCGAATGGCCGCTGGCACAGCAGTAGGAGACCATGTTCTGAAGATGATAGCTCTCATATAAGAGCTTGAGGACCTTGGGTGGACAATGGACAATGAACAATATACGGATATTATTCTGCAGTCTCTCCCCTCCACCTTTGCTCAGTTCATAGTTAACTTCAACATGCACAACATTGAGAAGGAACTACCTGAACTCCTTAATATGTTAAGGACTGCAGAGAGCACGCTGAAGTCAGTAAAGACTCCCGTTTCGTATGTTGGGCCATCATCCTCCTCTCGCCCAAAGGCTAAGGCCAAGGGAAAGATGAAGAAGAAACCCACCAAACCTAAGGGTGGAGTCAAAAATGTTAAGGGGAAAGACAAGTCCATGGTTGGGGAATCGGGGAAAGGAGAATGTTTCCACTGCAAAAAGACGGGACACTGGAAGCGGAACTGTAAAGAGTACCTTGAACTCAAGAAGAATCATGGTGATGCTTCAGCTTCAGGTGTGTTCGTAGTTGAGAACTGTTTTTCTATTAACTTTGCTTCCTGGGTATTAGATACCGGTTCAGGTTCTCATATTTGCAATTCTGTACAGGCGTTGAGAAATAGCTGAGTTTTGAAGAAAGGTGATCATACTCTCCAGGTTGGAAATGGTTCCAATGTAAATGCAGTTTCAGTGGGAGAGTATCACCTAGGGTTGTCGTCGGGTTGTATATTGGTTTTGAACCCATGTTATTTTGTGCCAAGTATGCTTTGTAATATTATATCTGTTTCCTTGTTAGACAATGAAGGGTATCATTTTGCTGTGCAACACAATGTTATGAACATTAGACTTAATCAAGAGTTGATTGATTGTGGTACACTAAATAACGGGATATACGTCCTTAATCAACACACAGTTTTCAACATTCAACACACAAATAAAAGAAAATTTTCAGATATAAATGAAGCTTTTCTTTGGCATTGTAGACTTGGTCATATTAATGAAACAAGACTAAACAAGCTTCATAAAGATGGATATTTAAATTCTTTTGAGTATAAATCTTATGCAACTTGTCAGTCTTGTATCAAAGGTAAAATGACCAAAACTCCGTTTACTGGACACGGAGAAAGAGATACCGAGCTCTTAGGCCTCATACATAGTGATGTATGTGGGCCAATATCGACACATGCAAGAGGCGATTTTTCTTACTTCATAACTTTTACTGATGATTTCTCAAGATTTTGTCATGTGTTTTTGATAAAACATAAATCTGAAGCTTTCGAGAAATTCAAGGAGTACAAACTTGAAGTAGTAAACCAAACAAGAATGAGAATCAAGATACTTCGATCAGATCGAGGTGGAGAGTACTTAAGTACTGAATTCTTGGACTTCTTAAAAGAGAATGGGATTCTCTCTCAGCTCACTCCCCCTTACACACCACAGCACAACGGTGTGTCAGAATGACGGAATCGTACCCTATTAGATATGGTACGATCCATGATGAATGATTCTGAGTTACCCCTCTCCTTTTGGGGGCATGCATTGGAAACTGCAGCTTTTCTGTTAAACAAAGTTCCAACCAAGACTGTGTCTACCACTCCATATGAGATATGGCATGGGAAGAGACCATCTCTTAAACGAGTTAAGATTTGGGGTTGTTCGGCTTTTGTCAAAAAGCAGAATCCAGACAAACTAAAGACACGATCAGTCAAATGTATATTTGTGGGATATCCAAAACATTCGTTTGGGTATCTTTTCTACCACAAGGAGGAACAAAAGGTGTTTGTTTCTCAGTATGCCATGTTTTTAGAAAATGAGATTTTTCCAAATGATACTGATGACAATATGGTAGATCTAGAAGAGGTTCTAGAAACACAAGTTACAAATAACGACTTGGCTGAAACTGATGTTGTAACAGAATCTAATGAACCTCAGCCACTCCGTAAATCTGGTAGGACTTCTCGCCCACCGGAGAGATACTACGGTTTTCTCATTGATGGTGACAGAGAAGATTGCATCATGGATGATGATGATCCTGCCAGTTTTCATCAAGCTATCACGAGTGGTGACTCTGTGAAATGGCTGGATGCTATGAGATCTGAAATGGAGTCGATGTACACCAACAAAGTATGGACTTTGGAGGATGTACCCTCCGGGATAAAACCTGTAGGCTATAAATGGATCTTTAAAAGAAAGATCGGTGTAGATGGACAGGTGGAGACCTATAAGGCAAGGTTGGTAGCGAAAGGTTTTCGTCAAAGACCAGGTTTGGACTATGACGAGACTTTCTCTCCGGTAGCCATGCTTAAAACCATTCGGATCCTACTTGCTATTGCTGCTCACTATGACTATGAAATCTGGAAGATGGACGTTAAAACTGCATTTCTAAATGGTGATTTAGATGAATGTGTTTATATGGATCAGCCAGAGGGCTTCATTGACAGTGGGAGCAGCGGAAAAACATGTAAGTTGCTTAAATCCATTTATGAATTGAAGAAGGCATCACGAAGTTGGAACATCTATTTTGATGATGTTATCAAAGAGTTTGATTTCATCAAAAATCCAGATGAACCTTGTGTTTATAAGAAGACTGTAGGGAGAAATGTCGCATTCCTCGTATTGTACGTGGATGACATACTTCTGATAGGAAATGACATTCCTATGCTACAGTCGGTCAAATCATTCTTATCACAAAGGTTCTCCATGAAGGACCTGGGTGATGCCGCATACATATTGGGCATACGGATCTATAGGGATAGATCCAAACGGTTATTGGGATTGTCCCAAACCGAGTAGATCAACACCATCCTAAAAAGATTTAGTATGGAAGACTCTAAGCGGGGCGTCTTACCCGCTTGCCACGGAGTCACTCTCTCCAAAGACGATTGCCCAAAGTCTGATAAGGAGAGAGCTCGCATGAGCATTATTCCATATGCTTCGGCCGTAGGATCGATAATGTATGCGATGTTGTGTACACGCCCTGATGTAGCTTATGCACTCAGTATAGTAAGCAGGTATCAGTCAAATCCATAGGAGAATCACTGGATTGCTGTGAAGAACATTCTTAAGTACTTACGAAGGACTAAAGAATTGTTCTTGGTGTATGGTTACGGGGATCTCCAAATGGAGGCCTTTACCGATTCGAGCTTCCAGAGTGACAAGGATGACAGTACGTCTATCTCAGGGTTTGCATCTACCCTCAATGGAGGGACGGTGAGTTGGAAGAGTTCCAAACAGGATACCGTTGCAGACTCAACAATAGAAGCTGAGTACATTGCTGCAAATGATGCTGCCAAGGAAGCCGTCTGGATGAGGAAGTTCATCTCGGAGCTAGGAGTAGTTCCAACCATTATTGATCCAATACCTTTGTATTGTGATAATAATGGGGCTATGGCGTTGGCCAAAAGGCCCAGGTCCTATCAGAAGTCCAGACACATCCTGAGGCGATATCATCTGATCCGGGAGATAGTTGATCGCCACGAGATCGAGATCAAGAGAGGAGATACAAAGGATAACACTGCGAATCCATTCACCAAGGCCCTCCCTCAGCCGCAGCATGAGCGACTTTTTGAGATGTTGGGTATGAGATACGCCAATAATTGTTCTTAGTGCAAGTGGGAGATTGTTGGATATATGTATGCCCTAGAGGCCATTATGCGATAGTGTATGTACTGATATGTATGTATGTATGTATGTATATATATATATATATATATATATATATATATATATATATATTCAGAGGAAAGTATTGCTCGACATGATAGTATGCTATCTGGTTTCACTTTATCATATGTTCACTTGATCATGTTTATATTCATTTTGGTGCATGTTGATAAAGCCCTAAGGATATTGGCTTGACTACTGAGATTATGATGTGGATCATACCAGTGGGACACCTCTAGTTTATAAGCATATCCTTGAAATGTTCCTAGTCGTAAGTATATCGAAACAGGGCATCGATATTCCAGTGTAGACTAGCGTATACTATTCTTGTTCCATAAGATGGGCGATGGATGATCCCATATCCATCTGGTGTGCTGACACCGAAGATTGTATACGGGTGCTCAGTGAGACTGGGTACACTGAACGGACTCACCAAGAACTCCTATGTGGTATTATATCATACGTCGGATAGCAGTTCTCAGGTGACACTGGTACAGGTTAGTCTGTTGACCCAAGATCACCATAGAGTCTTGTGTGTCCTCCCACTGGACTTTGATCTCCACCCTACTGCGGCTCTATTGAGTCGTACAAACAGGTGGATTTTAGGTACAGTCCCGATGCATATGGAGGCAATGAGCGATAGGAGGGGTTTCGTCTCTCCCGGTATTGGGGGTTGATGCTGTGCTATGCACGATTGGCTATAACAGGAAGTCCCTGGCCAGGGCTGCTGAGATATTACTGATAAGTGTTATCAGTAAGTTTCTCGATCTGTTATAGACCATATACCGGCATGACTTATTGAGTTATTGGGGTCGACGATTCCATCCCTAGACTCAATATGCAGCATATCTGACGAAGAGACCGGACTGTACGGTAAGTGTTGCCAGTTGGATTGACGGGAGTTTTAACAGGTTCGCTTGTTCTTCTTCTGATCGCTCAATACCCGGGTGGCCGTTACGTTTAGCTGACCGCTTGCAGCTTGTAGTTGTTTGATATGATCGTCACCTACTGCTGGCGTATTGACGAGTCTTAGAGTCCCCTAAAGAAGTTTCCTGGCTCAGGCGAAACGATGTGGTGCGCATATGAGATATGTGCGGGAGCTCGATTAAATATGTGTATATGATACCGTATTTTAATCGGGCGTTTTATATTAGTCGGGTCGTATGAGATATGACCGGTTTATTAAATCAAGTGTTGATTTAATATTAACTTTTAACTCATTTATTTAAACCCTTTTTCTTTAGATGGATGCATGCATGTATATGTACATGTTGATGTGCATACACACATACATACATGCATTTGTATCATGGTTGATGATACAACATAGATGGCAATATAAGACTCACATGTTTCATATTTATATATATGGATATTTTTGTTTTAAGTTAAAGATAAAGGAAATTAAATAGATGACTCATTTCTTCACAAATGGTTCATTGTTTCTACACACTTCCATGGTTGACCTTTGACTCAACCTTGGTTAATTTCCTTTGCTCTTTAACTCATCACAAAATATCTAGATATTATTATTAACCATGGTTTGTTTTATGATATTTATCTCTCTCTCTCTCATTATTATTATGAGATCATTATTCATCCAAAAGAAAATATTGCCATCTTCATTTTCCTCTCCCTAGCTCTCTCTTGAGTTCTAAAATTAAGTGAGGTTAAAATAAAGAAAGGGTTTTAAGTGAGAACCTAAACCACTTCATCATCCTATACATCTCTAGCTACTTTGTGTGGGGTGTTTACTTCAAGGATTTCATAGATCAAGTGAAGCAACAAACTTTGAGCAAAGGACTTCGGGTGGATCGTCGTGGACTTGAAAGCGTTCAAGCGAGCCGTTCCAAACCTTAGGAGATCCAAGGAGTTGCCCTAGGAGGTCTACAAAGGTTGTAGTCTCTCCACTTAGTGTTAGATAATCTTTTATATGTGATACTATTAATTGTTACTCAATAATTCTAGTTCGATTCCTAGTTAAGTTTGCTTAGCACCTCTTAAAATTTGAATTGTGGCATGTGTGATACTTCCAAACCCTATATGAGACACTAAGGAAACCCTACACCCTCTCACCCTAAAATTCTGAGCCCACTCTCTCAAAATTCCAGGAATCGTGTGTACTTTGAAAACGAGCGAAAGGCGAAGCTCCGGCGAAATCTACGGCGAACTTCCGACGATCATTTTAGAAACTACCGACGACGATGCAACACATCGGCGATTCCCCTATTTCCATTTCACTCTCTTGTGTGACCTAAAACCTGTAAGTCCCAATTTCTACCTCTCTTTTCTATTCTAAAATACGGATTTACAAAACCCGACGGAATCGGAACAAATCCGATTTCCGATTCGGTTTCCTATAAAATTCCACTTCTCACTAATACAATCATACTTAAACTTCCTCATATTGACTATTAAACACTAATCAAACAAATTGATCAAGTTTCATTACATAAAATGATAGCTATTTCCATTCATCGTATTTTTCACTTAAATACCACATTATTTCAATTCTACATTTAATCCCATTAAAATTGCTATACCTTTAAGTAGATCACAAGGTAACGACCTACCTCTTCACACTCTCATATCCAACATAACACGATACCCTCGAGAACTTAGAATACGGAAAACAAACATTTTCATTTAAATACCCTTTATTTAATAAAACCATTTCTAAAAGATTTAGTATTGATACATCTTTATAAATAAATACCACTTATTATGAAAATAGGATAAATTGTGGACATCAGTCGTTTATCTAAACCTGACTTTGTGGTGTCTAGGCAAGGCAAGTGAGAAAGGTAATTTTAAAAGGCCCGTCTCACGGTGATTCGTGAGCGGATCCCTCCTTTCTTCACTTGTACTTACCTGGTCACAATTGGCGGTGAAGAGGTGATTTGAGATATCTCACAACTTGTCACTTGGACCAGTTAGGAGCAGTCTAGTTGACTTAGGAGACCCTAGAACATAGAATACGGGAAAACGACACTTTTTCATTTAAATACCATAATTAATAAAACCGTTTTCCTTAATGATTAGTATTTATACAAATCTTTGCAAAGCGCCGCTACAACCCATTTGGGGAACCCGTTCGGGATGGTGCGGATTATCGCACATCCTCGGGTTTAGTAGTGCGAGATTCAGACCTCCGCAAGTAGCATTCGGTCTCGAAAGATTTAAAATACGACATCTTAAGAAAACGAGATTTCTAGAATATTATAAATATATACAAAAATTATTTTCATATAAATATATGTATATGTAACATAAACATATCTATTTTTGAAGAATTATAAATATTCCACCTTTTTACAATATCACAAGAATTAATTTTACACTAAAATACCATGAATTCCATACAATACCAATATTACAAATAAACACTTTTTATTATGGAAATAGGATATTTTCACTAGAAATATCACAATATAAAATCTACATTCATTACAACTCTAAAGACGATTAATAAATACTTGAGGTGTATTTTGAAAAGTATATAAAAATATTTTTACATAAAACCCCCTCAAGTTTTATAAATTACCCTAAGGATCCTAGTAAATATAGGTTTAAGAAATAATCAAGACTTCGATTTACATTTCTAATTGTCTGACTCGGGTTTGAGTCTGATTATATCTGACTTGAATATGATTCAAGTACAATCTACAATCTACAATATTCCAATTCAATATGAACACATGAATCCATGAATCCAGTTATCAATCTATACAACTTGACCGAATCAAACCATAGATATACATCCATTATCCAGTTATTCCATTTACATGATTATGCAGTTACATCCGTTACTGATATCATGGTTTTGGTCAGTCATCCAACTATACAACCTATACAATACAATCAATATAACACTACGGGGTTTAAGGGGTAGACTGGTACGGAATATGTTAAAGGTGGCACGAGGTGGTCACTTAATACGTAATTACATCCATGCCGTTGTTCTGTGGTATTATCGACGGAGCCTTGTACTACGGGTTACCAAAGTCCCCGGTGTAAGTGGGACTCCTCTCGTATACACTGGCATCTTCTGTACCAAGCTACAAACAACATCGTTAACGCAACATCATATCAATATAATACAACTTTAAAAGCTACTCTCTCTCTTTCTTCTTTTCTACTTCTCCCTTCTCTTTGGGACTTACCGAGCGATCTGTTCGCTGACGACATTCTCTTTTCTTCTTCTTTGAATGTCGTCAGGTGATCTGGACACTTCAGAGATCGAACCCAGCGCTGAAGACTTGGATCAGTTCAGTGAAGACCTCGAGCTCTAGTCATTGTACACCTTCCATTCAGTACTTTCATTTCTGTTATGCCATTGTTTAAGCATTGCTTTTTTTTTATTCAGTTGTATTTACTTTTCATGCATTGTACAAAAGAATGTTAATAAATAAAATTGCTGTTCATTTTATATATCTTGTCTCTTGTGTATTTACTTTTATATTGCTTAGATACGCTTAGCGTATTTACTTCACAGTAAATACGTAGCGGACCAGTCGCATCCCCTTCACCGTATACTGGGAAGCGGGGCGTGACAAAGGGATACCCTATACTTCGGCAGTCGGGTCTATCATGTAAGCGATGTTATGTACCATACCGGATGTAGTTTACGCACTTAGTGTTATAAGCAGGTATCAATCGGATCCTGGGGAGAATCACTGGACAGCTGTGAAGAACATTCTTAAGTACTTGAGAAGGACTAAAGAAATGTTCTTGGTGTATGGTAACGGTGAACTCCAAGTGGAGTCCTTTACCAATTCGAGCTTCCAGAGTGATAAGGACGACAGTAAGTCGGTCTCGGGTTTTGTCTTCACCCTCAATGGAGGGGCGGTATGTTGGAAGAGTTCCAAGCAAGATACTGTGGCAGACTCAACGATGGAGGATGAATATATCGCTGCCAACGATGCCGCCAAAGAGGCTGTCTGGATGAAGAAGTTCATAACTGAGCTTGGTGTGGTTCCATCCATTGAGCATCCAATACCTTTGTAGTGTGATGACAATGGAGCAGTGGCTTTAACCAAGGAACCCTGTTTACCCCAATCAGAGCAAAGCTCTGTTCAAATTCTAAGGCGGGAGATGAAGCAACGCTTCATCTTCCCCCAATCAGAAACAAAGCTTTGCTTTGAAAATTTAAACTTTAATAAATGAAGCAACGCTTCAGATCCTTTGTGCTGCGCGCGACGCGCCACGTGTCTAGCGCAGATACATTAGCGCAGCGTCCAAGAAAGCGCGCCCAATTAGAGCAAAGCTCTGTTAAATGAAGCAACGCTTCAGATCCTCTGCGCTGAGCGCAAGGGCGACACGTGTCAGCGCGGTTGCGCAAGCACTGCGCTGCGCGACACGTATCTGCGCAGTTGCGCTGCGCTGTGCGCTGCACGACACGTGTCAGCACAGATGCGCTAGCGCAGTTGCGCTGCGTTGTGCGCTGCGCGACATGTGTCACGCGATGGGGCATTTGCGCCAAACAGAATTAAGATTTTAAAGAAATCTTTCTGTTCTTGTTAAAACAAGAAGATTTTCTTCTGTAAAACAGAAGCCCTTGGATCAAAGATCCAACGGTGGGGAAAATTCCCTAAATCACTCAGAGAAAGATCTCTTTAACAAATTTAACTAATTTATGGGCACTATCAAAAGGACCCCAGACCTCAATTCAAAGGCATCAAGATCTTTCTATAAAAAAAAAGAGAAGAGAACTCTCGAGAACTCCTCAAAAACAACAGAAGGTAAAAACCTTTGAAAGAAGAGAAAATTCTCTTATGAACAGATCAGTGATCTAAAAACAAGATCATTGATCTTTAAACATAACTAAATAAAGGAATAAATAATAAAAAAAATAGTGCTTTGCACTTTTTCATGAACCTTAGGTTTTTTAAGATAAGAAAAAACTTATCTTTTTCTTTGATCTAAATTAGATCAACAAATCTAACAGTGCTTCGCACTTCTATTCATTGAATCTAAAAGATTCCTAAATTATAGTGCCTTGCACTTGCAATACTGCACTGTTGCGCTCTTGGATTGGCGCAAGCCACCAGAGAGCGCTGTAGGGTGTTTTTCGTCACCCCATTGGGATGGGAATACGCGCGCGCTTGTCAGGCGTACTACATATTCCCCCTGCCTAGGGTAGGCCGGGGTTTAATGATTGTGGGGATCCGAATCTCCGGCAGCCGCGAACTAAGCTGCCGTTAATTACCCCCCGCCTTTGGGGCGAGGGAACCTCCGATTGACGGGTCAAACTGGTCATGCGAACTCAATGTGCAGTGTACGTGTGTGTTGTTTTAAAAGGGGGGTTTTGGATATATCGGGAGCCACGCAGAGTTTTTACGGGGGTCCCGCTACCCGGATAGCGGGCTGGGGGTCAAGAGGGCTAGCAGCCCCCTTGCGGGGTGCGGGGCAGCGCCCCGGCCCAAAATTTTTTTTGAGGGGGAGAGTGTCGCGGAGTATGTGCATGTGTACATTTGTATACATATGTATATATATATACATGTATATATAAATAAAGGGGAAAAAGACATCCAAAGGATGCGTGGGGCCAGCGCCTAAGCGCTTGAGCGCGAGCGCACCACGTGTCGGCACGTGGGCGCTTTGCGCTCGAGCGCTTGCGCTGGAGCGCAAGAGCGCCACGTGTCGGCACGGGGGCGACCTGCGCTCGAGCGCTTGCGCTGGAGCGCAAGAGCGCCACGTGTCGACACCGGGGTGACCTGCGCTCGGGCGCTTGCGCTTGAGCGCAAGAGCGCCACGTGTCGGCACGAGGACGACTTGCGCTCGAGCGCTTGCGCTGGAGCGCAAGAGCGCCACGTGTCGGCACGTGGGAGCTCTGCGTATGAGCGCCGGCGAGAAAAAGAGGCTTTTAGCCTAAAAAGATTTCTCTGAAGAGAAATCAAATAGGAGTTGGACTCCTGAGTGTTTTTTTTTGTTGGGTTTAGTGAAAGGGGTTCTTCTTCCTCCTCCTCTGTTAGCTGGATCTTGAAGATCAAGAGATATGGGATTTTAAAAATCACTCCTTTTTGAGATCTAATGGAAGATCTGAGTTCCCCTTGATGGGTTTTGTGGTGAAAAACTAATTTGTTTTTTAAAAGGAAGAGTAAAACTCTTGATTTAATTCAAGAGAAAGAAGAAGGTTTTGGATCCTTGAAGAAGGAGAGAGATCTCAGATCTGGAAAAAAATTTTTAGAGAGAGAAAAAAAAAGTTTTTTAGATATTTCATTATCTTTGCCTTTATAGGCCATACACTTTACACATAGCCCCTTGGGCTTCACAAAATGGCATTTTGCCTATCCCATGGCTCATGTGCCATTTCTTTTTGCACATAAGCCATGGGCTTTACAAAAATTTGGTTTTATGCCTATTTTTCTTACATTTATCCAAAAAGTAAAATAAAAGAAATGCAACAAAATTATTTATTACAAATTTTTTTTATCTTGTCATGAGGGGAGGCCGGCCGCTTCATGTTCTGGCTCGACCCGGGCATGGGCCCACTGGATCTGGGCTTGGGCCCACTTGGCTTGGGGTTGACTTTGATCTTGACTTGGCCAACCGAGGTGTAAATTTTTACCCCAACAAATTGCCCCCCATCAATAAATGCACACCACATATATGGGTCGTGTGCATGAAATTGATGGATCTTCTTTCACGTGGAGGCGACTTGATTTGGTTCCCACCTTTTGGGAAGCTGTCACTGCCCTTTTTATGACATGGACGGTCGATGCGGCCCTTTTTATGACTTGGACGGTCGGTTCTGCCCTTTTTGCGACTTGGACGGTCGGTTCTGCCCTTTTTACGACTTGGACGGTCGGTTCTGCCCTTTTTGCGACTTGGACGGTCGGTTCTACCCTTTTTGCGACTTGGACGGTCGGTTCTGCCCTTTTTGCGACTTGGACGGTTGGTTCTGCCCTTTTTGCGACTTGGACGGTCGATACTGCCCTTTTAGCGACGTGGACGGTCGGTGCTGCCCTTTTTGCGACTTGGACGGTCGGTTCTGCCCTTTTTGCGACATGGACGGTCGGTGCTACCCTTTTTTGCGACTTGGACAGTCGATTCTGCCCTTTTTGCGACTTGGACGGTCGGTGCCTGATTTGACTTGCTCTACTTCTTGCAGTGTCAGGGGTGGACTTGACTTGCTCCGCTTCTTGCGGTGTTGAGATTGGATTCTGACTTGCTCCGCTTTCTGCGGTGTTGGAGTGGAAATTGACTTGTTGATTTTGATTTGGGTTGACATCAGCATCTCTATACTGGAACATGGTACCAGGAGCGAATCATCATCTGTCATTGAGAGGATTTTGGGATTTTGGTTTTTGTTTGGCATCTGCATTGCTGCACTGGAATAAATGCCAGGAGCAACTCATCATTTGCCCCAAGAGGATTTGGGAGAGATTGGGATTGTTTTACGCCCGTGGATTGTATACGGTTTTGCAGGATGTATGATCCAGACCGTAGGGCCGGAAAAATTTCGGGACTTTGTCGGCGTCTGCATCGCTGCACTGGAATATGGTACCAGGAGTGACTCATCATTCGCCGTTGGGGTATGGGATTTGGAATTTGGTTAGCGTCTGCATCGCTGCACTGGAATATGGTACCAGGAGCGACTCATCATTCGCCATTTGGGGATTAGGGAGCGATGGCTTAGGAGACAGGTTTAGATCCCTATCGCCTAAGGCTTTTCAATTTTATGGGCCGTGAGGGTCCCATAAAAGCATTTTCTCCCTACGAGTCGTAAGGATCCCGCAGGTGTATTTTCTCCTTAAGAATCGTGAGGATTCCTAAGTGTGTTTTTCCTTTATGAGTCGTAAGGATCCCACAAAGATTTGTTCTCCTCATATATCGTGAGGACACATGAGTGGGTCTTATCAATGGAGCATCATTCCCAAAGCGGAGACCGGCCGCGTAACTATGATTACGGTGGGGCATGGGTATGATGAGAATTATTTGAGCCCGTGGATTGTATACGATGGTCAACTTGGGGACTCACCGTAGGGCTGGAGAATTTTGAGAAATTGGATTTTGGTTGGCGTCTGCATCGCTACACTGGAATATGGTAGCAGGAGCGACTCATCATTCGCCGTTTGGGGACTTGGAATTTGGATCTTGTTTGGCATCAGCATTGCTGCACTGGAATAATGCCAGGAGCAACTCATCATTTGCCTTGGGAGGACTTGGGATTTGGGTTTTTGGTCGGCATCAGCACCGCTAACACTGAAGCGAAATGCCAGGAGCGACTCATCATTTGCCGTTGCCTGTTGGGGGACGATGGCTTAGGAGACAGGTTTGGGTCCCTATCACCTAAGGCTTTTCAATTTTATGGGCCGTGAGGGTCCCATAAAAGCATTTTCTCCCTACGAGTCGTAAGGATCCCGCAGGTGTATTTTCTCCTTAGGAATCGTGGGGATTCCTAAGTGTGTTGCTCCTTTGTGAGTCGTAAGGATCTCACGCAGGGGTTTTCTCCTCACAAGGTCGTGAGGACTTTGCGAGTGTATTTCATCTCTTTTCACGAGTTTGCGCCCTTTCGGGTTTTTGCAGACTCGCCGGTAGTCCTGCTGTTTTTACTCACGGAGCCCTTTCGGGTTTTCATCCGTGCCCGTTTTGCTTGTGGACATACCGTTTATTATTATTATTTTTATTTCTTTTATTTTTTATTTTTATTTTTTTTCTCTTTCTCCTTTTTTTTTTACCGCTGGTGGGACTTTTAAAAGCAGTCTCACCGGCAGGATTTGGGAGAGATAGGGGTCATTTACGCCCGTGGATTGTATACGGTTTTGCAGGATGTCTGATCCAGACCGTAGGGCTGATGTGCTCAATTCGCCTGCGACTTGGAGCATTTACGTGTAGTATTTCTTGAGATATCGGCCATTGATGGGTGGCATGGGCCTTTCTCTCTCGGCACTTATTAGTTGGTAGGATCCTCCGTCGAACACTTTCTCGATGACGTATGGTCCTTCCCAGTTTGGCTCGAATTTTCCCTTGGCATGTCGATTGGGGATAATCGGTCTTTTGAGGACCAACACCAATTCACCTTTCTTAAAAGCGCGGAGACGGGTTATCTTGTCATAGGCCCGTGACATTTGGGCTCGGTATAGCTCCAGATTTTGCTGTACCGCGAGCCTCTTTTCTTCGAGGGCATCGAGCTCTTCAAGTCGAAGGAGCACGTTTTCCTCCTCCGTCAACTCGTGCTGAATGACCATTCTTAAGCTTGGAACTTCGACTTCGAGAGGGAGGACCGCCTCCACTCCGAAGAGCAATGAGTATGGAGTGGACTGTGTTGGAGTACGGTGCGTGGTACGATATGCCCACAACGCCTCGTGAAGTTTGAGATTCCAGTCTCTCTTGTTGGCTGAAGCATTTTTCCTCAGGAGCTTGCATAGAGTCTTATTGAAGGCTTCGGCTAGCCCATTAGCTCTTGGATTGTAGATGGAGGAATATCTCCAGTCTATCTTGTGCTGAGTAGCGAACCTTGAGACATTGAAGCTCTTGAAAGAAGGCCCGTTGTCAGAAATGATTCTTCTTGGTGTACCAAAGCGGTATAGAATATTGTGTTGGAAGAATGTCAAAATATCTTTTGTCTTGACTTTTTTTAGCGGGACAGCTTCAGCCCATCTGGAGAAGTAATCAGTTGCGGCCAGTATGAACCGGTGGCCTTTGGATGACGGAGGATCAATTGGGCCAACAATGTCGGTGCCCCAGACTTCGAAGGGCCACGACGCCACCGTAGGATGCAATGGATTGGGATGCTTGTGAATAAAATCACCGTTAATTTGGCAGATATAACATTTCTTTGCATGCTCTCCGCAGGCCCGTATCATGGTGGGCCAATAATACCCAAGTCGTTTGATTTGAAGTCGCATCTTGGGGCCAGATTGGTGAGCACCGCAAACGCCTGAGTGAACTTCTTTCATGACTTTTTGGGCTTCGGCCGATGACAGGCACCTGAGCCAGAGTTGGTCATATGACCTGCGGTATAGCGTGTCATTTACAAACACGTATCGGAGAGCTCTCTTCTACAGCTGAATCCTCGCAGATTTTTCTTCGGGCAACTTGTCGTATCGGAGGTACTTTGTGAAGGGTTCTCTCCAATCGGGCTCGTCTTGGATGATCGAAGCTTCTTCCGCAGGACTGCTCTTCTGTTCCGCGCTTTCCTCTTCTCGTAGAGAGACTGGGGATAGAATTTGCCGGCTCCTGACTGTGATCAGAATTTCGTCCATGTCAGGATCAGCCAGCTCCTTGGCCAAGCGAGCGAGTACATCAGCCTTTCCGTTCAACGCTCTGGGGATTCTCATTAGTTCAATGTGAGTGAACCGTTTCATGAGTTCCACCACTCGGCCTCTGTACCGAGCTAATTCGGGTTTGTATATCTTATAATCGCCGCTTACTTGGTTGACGACGAGCTGGGAGTCACCGTAAACTCGTAGCCGACGGATTTCCATTTCTATGGTGAGCTCCAAACCAGCTATCAGAGCTTCATACTCAGCTTCATTGTTTGTCCGAGGCTCGGTGAGAGTAAAAGAACGTCGTAGGTTTCCCATTGATGGTGTGATGAACACCAATCCTATCCCTGCTTTTATCTCCGGGACGCTTGATTTACTGAAGGTCCTTATTGACGAGGCTCCATCGAAGTAGAGCTCCTAACATGGCTCATCTCCCTCGAGGTGCAGCACTTGTTCATCGGGTAACTCACAATATAGCGGCGACCCTTCTGGTATGGGATGAGCAGCGAGTAAGTCTGCAAGAGCTTGCCCTTTTACCGCTTTCTGAGGAGTGTAAATTATGTCAAACTCAAGTAGCATAACAGCCCATCTTGCCATTCTGCCGGCTAGGCTCGCTCTGGTCATCAAGTGTTTGAGCGGGTCGACCTTGGAGATCAGCATAACCCGATGAGCGAGCAGATAGTGCCTCAGCTTCTTCACAGCAAATATCAGAGCCAGGCATTGCTTTTCGATTGGGGAGTAATTGTGTTCCGCCCCGACTAGAGTTCGACTTATGTAGTAGAGGGCATTTTCTTTTCCATCCTCGTTATTCTGGGCAAGGAGCGCACCGAGTGACTCGTCCAGCGCGGCAGTGTAGAGAATCAGCGGTTTATTTGGAATGGGAGCAGCCAGCACTGGAGGGTGCAACAAGTATTGTTTGATGCTTTCAAACGCTGCTTGACATTCGGCATCCCAGATAAAAGGAGCTCCTTTCTTCATGAGCTTTGAGAAGGGCCTACATCTCCCCGATAAATTTGAGATAAACCTCTGTATGTAAGCAAGCTTGCCTTGAAAAGACCTTAGCTGCGTCAGACTCTTCGGAGGGGGCATCTCCATGATGGCCTTTATCTTTGATGGGTCAACTTCGATCCCTCGATGTCGGACTATGAAGCCGAGGAATTTTCCCGATGACACGCCAAAAGCGCACTTCAGAGGATTCATCTTCAGATCGTATTCCCTCAGCCCGGTGAGAACGGTCCTGAGATCTTGGATATGATCGGCCTTGGCTTTAGTCTTGACGACCAGATCATCAACATAGCATTCGACGACTTTATGGATTAGGTCATCAAAGATATTAGTCATTGTCCTTTGATATGTAGCACCTGCGTTCTTCAGTCCGAATGGCATTACCTTGTAGCAATATATTCCGATCGGGGTTCGAAATGCTGTGTGCTTCTCATCCTCAGGCGACATCTTGATCTGATTATATCCAGACGAGCCATCCATAAAGGTGAACAGCTCGTAATTTGAGGTGTCATCGACCATCATTTCCATGACTGGTAGCGGGAAGTCGTCTTTAGGACATGCCTTGTTGAGGTCCCTGAAATCGACACAAACTCGGATCTGCCCATTTTTCTTCTTCACTGGGACTATGCATGTGATCCAGTGTGCATATTTCTCTTCCCTGATGAAGCCGGCATTAATGAGTTTCTTGGTTTCCTCGATGACCTTTTCTTCCAACTCCCTTCTCATTCTTCGAGGAGCTTGTTTGACTGGCTTAGCATCAGGAGATATAGCCAGCTTATGCACGGCTACCTCAGGGGAAAGGCCAGGCATTTCTTTGTATGTCCAGGCGAAGCAGTCGATGAACTCATGCAGCAGGGCAATTATCTGCGCTTTCATTTCCTCTGACAAGAGCGAGCTGATGTAGGTCGGCCTTGGATTATCGGGCGTTCCTAAGTTAATCTCGGTTAGCTCGTCAAAGGTTGCTTGTCCACCATCTTCGAGCTCTTGAGGAGCTTCTTCTGGCTCGGCTATCTCGTCATCATCTTTTGATCTTTCGCTGGCCTCACCAACACAGATCATGTAGCACGCTTTGGAATCAGGTTGAATGTAGCCTATGCCCCGTCTATCTGGAATTCGTCCATCGATGAGTGCTCGGACCTGGGGCGGATACCATAGCCCTTCGTAAAACTTTGCTTCGGACTCCGTTTGATATAACCGGCATCCGCACTTCTTAAAGTATTCCCGCATCTCGGGCGCATAGTATCTGGGATTGAGGACAGCTCTTATGCCTCTCTCATAGGGAAGGCACGCGAAAGAAAGATCGTCCGAGTGCACAACGGGGTTTGACCTGTAAAACAGGATGCCTTTTTGTCCATTTTTCCTCCCGGGCACGTAGAAAGTTTTCAGCTGGTCCGCGGTAGAGACTGACAATGCGTCGAGCTCTTTGCACATCCGTTCCGGCACCCTTGTGATGGCCAGGGACCCTTCTGCGACTTCGAAGGTCTCTCGTAGTTTCGCTTGCTGCATGGGGGGCCAATCTGCACAGCTGTTGCACGGCAAGTCCTCTTCTTCTGACTCTTCAGTGTCACTACCAAGATGAGGGCGGACTTTGCTGCTAGATGGGTCCTCAGTAACAGATTCGTCCGTATCGCTGCCGAAATGAGGGCGAGTTTTACGGAAGGACGGGCTTCCAGCGTCGGACTCATCAGTGTCGCTACCGAAATGCGGGCGCACTTGGGTATTTTTGCTTTTGAAAGTGACAGCCGGTGCAGATTTGCTTTTGAGTCTTGGGGCCGGTCTATCCTCAGTCAGTTGTGGCTTAGCATTTTGGTGGTTCATAAAGTACCGAGAATCTTCATATCGGACTTCATGCACACCGAACGGCTGGATGTCTCCGTCAATGCGTCTTTCTTCGCCATTTTTAGTATACTTCATGCATTGATGGAGAGTTGACGGAATGATGCCGTAATCGTGGAGCCACGGCCGCTCCAAGAGAATCTTATAAGACGTGTCGGCGTCGATCACATATATCTTAGCTTCAGTTTGCAGATCCCCGAATTTGATTGGCAGAGCTATGGACCCCAGAACTTGCTGGCAATTTTGGTTGAAGCCTTGAATGACAATCCTTTCCCTTGACAGGTGCCGGACGTCCATTGACAAACTCTTCAGAGTACGCAAGTTCATGATGTTCACTGAGGACCCCGGATCAATCAATATGCGATTAATCCGATCTCCGTCGCTGTACCCGGTCACGTAAAGCGGCCGATTATGCTCAGCCGTTCCCAGTAGCAAGTCTTCATCCTTAAACGTGACTGCGGCGGCATGCAAAGCGTGCCGGGCTTCTTTCATATTAATTTCCGCAAAGTGAGCCTGATACCGCTCGGGGTTTTGTAGAGCGTGAATGAGAACATCTCTAAGCTCCTTAGATAGGACCAAGACGTCGTAGATGCTCAGGAGAGAAGGAAGCTTCCGGAGATGTGCCAAGACATTATAGTCCACCGAGGAAGGATTTATGTTTTCATCGGCCGGTTCTCTGCCATCTTCTTCATTAGCGACTTGTTTTTCCTTCCCTTTTGGGGCGTTGCCCTGATTTGGCGGTAGAGCCCTGCCACTTCTGAGCTGGATTTGATTGTCCTTTATGGCGAGCTCCTCATCCTCTTCGGGAAAACAGAGCTCATCCTCGGAGTCGCTGCCAAGATGGATGGCGTAGCAGGTCACTACTGGGATCTCTTCATTGGAGTCCTCTTCTAACTCCTCCGGAGTTTCAGCCGCTTGTACAGGGAAGAACTCCTTCAATTGAATCAATGTTCTTTCCTTTTGTTCATATTCTTCGAGGGAATCGATATATTTTTGAATGGTCGATCTCCCTGCAGACACTTTTTCGCGCTGAGCTGCACTTTTCTTCTTCTTGAGCTTCTTGGATTTTGAGCCTGATGGAGCCGCATTGGCAGCTGGACTGGTAGGCTTCTTCTGCCCTTCCCCTTCCATCCTGGGCTCTTTCTGAAGTAGCTTTAGCATCTTCTTCGTCTTATTAGATATATGCGTACTCCACGGAGGCCGCGATGAGTCAGTTTCATTTGTCAGGGCAGCAGGTTCAGCTGCCTGCTCCCAGAAGGCTTCAACTTCTGTCTGTATAAAGTTGGCGGTTGCAACTTGATTGTTCACCAACACGCTTTTGGACAGCTCGATCTCTCCAGCCTTGTACTGCTTCTCGACCCAGTCTTTGAAGATATAGCAATCCTCGATCGCATGGCTCACTACTCGGTGGTACGGGCAATACAGAGGATTGTCGGTCATTTTTGCTTCCTGGGGTCTTTTCGACTCCGGCAATTGTAGGCCGTTGTTCAAGGCATCTTTAAATATCTTACGGACCTTGTCCCTTCTGAAAGAGTAAACCTTATTCTTTTTCTCCTCTAGGGAAGGCCCATCTCCTCCCAGCAATGGCTTTCGAGACCGGTTGGTTTTAGATTCGCCCGCCCTTCGCTTTTCTTCATTGTCGGAGGCATTGAAAACATTGGTACTGCTGGAACTCCCGCTTCTACGGTTGTCGTCCCGCTTGCTTTTCTAAGTTTTATCTCTCTGAGAGTCTGGCGGAGACTCTTGCTTCGAGCGTTCCAGCATTTGGACTTTCTTGGTTAGCTCCTGGAATGTCTTGAGGCCCGCTGTACACAAGAATGGGACCACCCAATTGCTGAGGTTCCCAATGAGAAGGCTGACGGACTGGTCCTGCTCCAGCGGCGGTTCGCACTTAACTGTGAGATTACGCCATCGGGCGATAAAGTCGGTGTTGCTTTCATTCTTCCCCGGCTTGGTCCTCACAAGGTCGGCAATGGAGATTTTATCACTGACGCTCATGAACCTTTGCCGGAACAGAGACTCCATTTGGGCAAAGGTAATGACGGACCCATCTGGTATACTCGCATACCAATCGAAGGCGACACCGGTCAGGCTGTTGACAAACTGACGAAGAAGGAGCGCGTCATTGCCCCCTGTATTTCTGCACGATGCTTTGAAGTGGGCGACGTGCTGATTTGCATTCCCCGTTCCATCAAATCTTCCGAACTTAGGAATGACATAGCCGCTCGGGAACTCAATCAGATCGTACTGCGCGGGATATGGCCGCCCACTACTGCCGATCTTTTTCTGAGCTTCAGCTTCGGCCACCAATGTTTTAACCTTGCTGGTGACCAAATCCATTATCCGATCCTGTGTTAGCGGGATAGTGCTATCTGGGGCCATGGCGTCCCCAGAAGCGGAGTGTGGCCGGCTTTCATGCGGCTCGACCAGTCTTGGACCCGAAGGAACAGGCATTGGCTGCCTCGGATTGTCATCACCCGGCTGATTAGTAGCGGCTTGTGCTTGATTGGGAGGCGCTCGAGCAATTTGAGCCGTAAGCTGCATCACCACGTTCGTTAAGTCGTCAATCTTCGAATAGAGCTTGGCCATCTCTTTATCTTTGCTCCTGAGCTGTTTTCGAAGCTCTTGAAGCAGCTCTTGTTCCGCAGTCCTGGGGAGGAAAATCGGCTCCTCCTCGCTGTCCGAGCTTGACTCTGCATGGACCAAGGGGTCTTTCTGCCTATCATCCTCATCGAGAGGGTTCTCTTCATCCAGCGGGGGCGGCTGTTCTTGGGCAGCGGCAACCACATTCAGGCTAGATTGGGCTTGGGATGTGGTGGCCCCATCCTTGCTTCTGCTGCGAAGGTTGTCGCTGGGGCGCCCGCCCGCCATATAGACCGTATGGATGACATATCCGGCCGTCTTTCTATCATTGGCAGCTGATTTCACGGATTGCTGTCTTGACCCCCTTGTTTCGGTAGCTGGTAGTCGATTGAAGGCGGCTGGCCTAACCAGTTTCTTGAATGGTGATGGCGCTTCTTTTCTGGGTTTGCCCCGCTGCTCTCGTGCGGCACAGAGTGCTTGATAGACACTTGAAGAGACAGTGTCATACCTTTTCTGTAGGGGCTGGGACACGTCTCTTTGTGGCACTGTTCGGACCGCCGTCTTCTTGATTCTGGCGGTCATGGCATTTTTCTGAACCCACTTCAGAGGCTCGAAGGAATTGCTGATTCTTACGTCCGACTCAGCCGTCGTCGCCGGGCAACCCTGCACTTGGAACTTCGCACGATTCCATTTGGCCGAAGCCCTGGCCCTCTTGTTGGCTCGATACCTGAGCCGCTTCTGCCTTAACTTTTCTATTCTAAGCGCCTGGCGGACTTCGGCTCTTTGAGAAGACACCGCAGACCGGACGATGGAGGGCCTTGGAGACACGCTCGATTGCGCATTTGTTGGAGTCATCGTCTGAGCTCGTCCGCAACATTTGATGTTGCCCTTTGTACCGAAGTTCTTGCCCTCCGCTGGAGCACCAGAGAATCGTTCAGATACCATCTTAAGTTTCGGTTGTGGTGCCTTGGCGATCACGACATTCGGCCTCTTACCCCTTGATACCGTCTTGGCCACCTGTTCCGCCGGGATCTCCGCCAGATGAGCGCTTCCGGCAGGGTAGATGATGACAGAGCCAAACTGGCGGGGCGGTTCCTCCCACTGTCGACTGAGGCTTGCGGGGAGAACCACACGAGCGTTGATCTTGACCACGTACGGGATCGGGGTCACGTTGGAAGCTGAATTCGTCTGGGGAGACATTGTCGTCGAAGGTTGATTGCTGCACGGAAAAAAACATCATTTCAGTATAGGCAATCCATATGTGTATTGATTGAGTTCGCATGAACGTTTAACCCGAAATATGGAAGGAGAGATTGGTCCCACCGGGCGTGCCAGAATCTGTAGGGTGTTTTTCGTCACCCCATTGGGATGGGAATACGCGCGCGCTTGTCAGGCGTACTACAGATTCCCCCTGCCTAGGGTAGGCCGGGGTTTAATGATTGTGGGGATCCGAATCTCCGGCAGCCGCGAACTAAGCTGCCGTTAATTAGCCCCCGCCTTTGGGGCGAGGGAACCTCCAATTGACAGGTCAAACTGGTCATGCGAACTCAATGTGCAGTGTACATGTGTGTTGTTTTAAAAGGGGGGTTTTGGATATATCGGGAGCCAC
Source organism: Agapanthus africanus (assembly GCA_030015575.1). Classification (NCBI taxonomy): domain Eukaryota; kingdom Viridiplantae; phylum Streptophyta; class Magnoliopsida; order Asparagales; family Amaryllidaceae; genus Agapanthus; species Agapanthus africanus. Next base: position 747,545,488 of record CM057342.1, on the reverse strand, counting down.
GCAGAGTTTTTACGGGGGTCCCGCTACCCGGATAGCGGGCTGGGGGTCAAGGGGGCTAGCAGCCCCCTTGCGGGGTACGGGGCAGCGCCCCGTCCTAAAATTTTTTTTGAGGGGGAGAGTGTCGCGGAGTATGTGCATGTGTACATTTGTATACATATGTATATATATATACATGTATATATAAATAAAGGGGAAAAAGACATCCAAAGGATGCGTGGGGCCAGCGCTTAGGGGCTTGAGCGCGAGCGCGCCACGTGTCGGCACGTGGACGCTTTGCGCTCGAGCGCAGAGTGCTGGAGCGCAACGCGCCACGTATAGGCACGTAGGCGACTTGCGCTCGAGCGCTTGCGCTGGAGCGCAAGAGCGCCACGTGTCGGCACGAGGGCGACCTGCGCTCGAGCGCTTGCACTTGAGCGCAAGAGCACCACGTGTCGCCACCGGGGTGACTTGCGCTCGGGCGCTTGCGCTTGAGCGCAAGAGCGCCACGTGTCGGCACGAGGGCGACTTGCGCTCGAGCGCTTGCGCTGGAGCGCTAGCGCGCCACGTGTCGGCACGTGGGCGCTCTGCGTATGAGCGCCGGCGAGAAAAAGAGGCTTTTAGCCTAAAAAGATTTCTCTGAAGAGAAATCAAAGAGAAGTTGGACTCCTGAGTGTTTTTTTTTTGTTGGGTTTAGTGAAAGGGGTTCTTCTTCTTCCTCCTCTGTTAGCTGGATCTTGAAGATCAAGAGATATAGGATTTTAAAAATCACTCCTTTTTGAGATCTAATGGAATATCTGAGTTCCCCTTGATGGGTTTTGTGGTGAAAAACTAATTTGTTTTTTAAAAGGAAGAGTAAAACTCTTGATTTAATTCAAGAGAAAGAAGAAGGTTTTGGAACCTTGAAGAAGGAGAGAGATCTCAGATCTGGAAAAAAAATTTTAGAGAGAGAAAAAAAAAGTTTTTTAGATATTTCATTATCTTTGCCTTTATAGGCCATACACTTTACACATAGCCCCTTGGGCTTCACAAAATGGCATTTTGCCTATCCCATGGCTCATGTGCCATTTCTTTTTGTACATAAGCCACGGGCTTTACAAAAATTTGGCTTTATACCTATTTTTCTTACATTTATCCATAAAATAAAATAAAATAAATGCAACAAAATTATTTATTACAAAATTTTTTTATCTTGGCATGAGGGGAGGCCGGCCGCTTCATGTTCTGGCTCGACCCGGGCATGGGCCCACTGGATCTGGGCTTGGGCCCACTTGGCTTGGGGTTGACTTTGATCTTGACTTGGCCAACCGGGGTGTAAATTTTTACCCCAACAAGCGCTACGTGTCAGCGTCTGAACCGTTTGCGCTATGCGCTTTTGAATAGAGCTTTGCTCTCTGAAATTGGCGCAACTCACCGGAGCACGCCACGTGTCAGCAGCGCAAGCGTAACGCACTAGCGCAGCGCACTGCGCTGCATGACACGTGTCATCACCATGAGCGCTTGCGCTCTCTGATTGGCGCAAAGCGCCTGATAAATGTAATGCATTTCCTAAAAAGGCCAGGCCCAAATCAAAAAGACTAAGCAGGCCAAAATAAATTGCAAAGCAATAAAAGGGTAGAGCCCAAATGAAATTGATGCTCTGCATCATTTATAAAGGGCAGAGCCCAAAACAAATTGATGCTCTGCATCCTTTCTGGGCAAAGTCCAAATAAAAATAAAAAGAAATGCAACGCAAAAGCAAATAAAATGTTGAACATTTTCAACTGGACTTAGCCCAATTTTGGCCGTAAGTCCTTAAATTAAATTGACTGAGCAAGATTGCTCTCTTAAATCAATTTATATCCAGTTCGAGGGTACATCTCCGAACCCCTCTGACGACTGTCGTTGTAATCCTTCAACGACGTCAGAGAGGTGACGGGTCCCAACGACCACACATCGATATGGACTGCGGGGTCCCTAAACTCGTAGACCGAAACGTCCTTAAACTAATATTGGACCGAAACGTCTTTAAACTAATATTGGACCGAAACGTCCTTAAACTAATATTGGACCGAAACGTCCTTAAACTAATTTCGGACCACCACGTCTCTAAACTGGAACATGGACCACTACGTCCCTAAAACTGGAACAATAGTGCCTCCAAATGCTCTTTTGCCGGATCTAAACGATCTCGTTTAAGTTGATCTTAGCCCCAAACACGGCTAACGTATCCTTAAACATTCAAACGAACTATAAAACTCCAAATCAAATTTGGTTCAAGGGTACATCTCTGAACTCCTCTGACATCTGCCGTTGTAATCCTTCAACGACGTCAGAGAGGCGACGAGTCCCGATGGACATATATTAATCGACCATCACGTCAAGTCGATCTTACTCCAAAATAGGACTAACGTATCCTTGATGAATGTTTAAGTTGATCTTAGCCGCAACACGACTAATGCATTCTTAAACTAAAAACACCAAACCCAAATCTAAGTAAATACGGATTTGGATTAATCTACGTCCTACGGGCGACGGCATTACTCAGTCTCCGTATACAATCCACGGGCAACCACAAACAAAACAAACACACACGACACGAAGTGAAATTCTGGAGAAGGAGAAAGTTGTTACCGCGATGCGGTAGCATAATTAACTGCAGGGGCTTACGCCTGCAGGGAAGAGCGTCCCCACAATCAAAAACCCCTCAAGCGAGAGGGAATCTGACGAAGTCTGCTACATCGGCCGCATCCGTCTAAACCTCCGATACACGGTGCCATAAATAAACTTGGCATCTTCGGAGAGGTGGACGGATAAAACCAGATAGCATCTGCCCCGAATCTCAGCGTCAGGACATCGCGGTCCTGTGCGCTACCTTTCGGAGGGGAACAGATTCTGGCACGCCCGGTGGGACCTCTTCCTCTTTCCACTCCACACTTCGTGTGTCGTCTTCGCGAACCAATCGCGGTTTGTTAAATGGTTGACTTCGGATTTCAAGTTACTAAGATTTGGTCTCTTGCCTGGCGCAGAACTCAAGATTCAATGGCCTCTAACTGCACCAACTGCTCGAAGTGCCACTGCAATGGACGCTCCACCTCCCCCGGAGGTGTAGCATACGGGCCCCAAGCGGCTTCCTTTCTCGCTCTGCCGGTAGACCAGGTGACCCAAGCCACCACTGGCCTGTTCTTCGGGACCATGATCCCACCAACAAGCTTCTCTATGCCGATACCTGCATCGGAGGTGAGCAAGAAGTCGGTCTTCGACCGACTCACTGCCAAGATGGCCCCTGTCAACAGGTCACCCACTGCCAAGCCGATAACCTCTGTCTTTGCGAGGCTGGATCAAAACCCTGAAGAGCCCGCTAAGAAACCCAGGAACTCTAAAATGGCTGTCCCAAAGAAGGCAACGGCCGCTACTCCGGAAGTCGTTAAGGCGGCTTCCCCTGTCAAAGAGTCAGTCTTTTCAAGATTGACGTCCCCTGCTCGAGGGTCCGTCTTCGACAGGTTGAATATCACCACTCAAAAGACAACCTCAGTCTTTAAGAGGTTTAACACCGGCGGCACCTCATTCAGACAGGGGGCAAAAAGAAGATGTCTCAACCTCCGATCCAGTCCCAACGGCTCGTCGTGCTCGACGTTGCCATTGGCAACGAGTGAGGAAGGCAAGGGGCAACTCCCCCTCAGGGCTAACTCCACCGGCTCCAGTGGTGGAAGTCAACGCTGCTGTTCCAACTGGGAACAGCTTTGAACTACTGAGGAGGGTACGTAAAAACTCTCCAACCGCTACATTGAAAAGATCTCCTCCGCCCACGGGGAGAGTTCCAGAAACAAAGCAAGAACAGCCCCCTCAACGGCTGTCCTCAAAAATTTATAAAGTTTGGCGGAGAGTTCAAGACTCCGTAATTGACCCAGATCGCTCGCGTCAACAGAAAAAGGCGAAGGTACAAGAAGAAAAAAATTGTCCTATTAAACAGCAGGGGACAGCAGCTGCTAGGATGCCCACTTCAACGGTTCCTTCAACCTCAACGGCCCACAAAAGAAGGAGGCCAGAGAAAACTCCCGCGTCAGCGGCAAAAGTTAAAAATGGTGAACCTAAACGCCCCAAGTCAGGGGGCATAACAGTTCATACGGTTTACATGGCATCGGGAAAAGAAGATAGCCGCATATCAACAGGTCATAGACCGCACACGAGGTCAGTGACCAAGGCTCAGGAGCAGCAGTAGAAGCTCCAAGAAATGATGAACGCTATGGCCGCACTTACAGGGCCAAAAGAAAACCTCGAAACGTCCTCGGATGAACGCCAAGAGGAAGAAACCGACACCGAATTTCTTCGTCGGATATTGGAGAAGAAGGACAAAGAGGCTGCTGAACAAGCAGCCAACATACAGCGTATGGGCCTCCTCTTCCAAGACATGATAGGGATGATGATACAACGAGATCCTCCGGCTGAAGAGCCCCCGATCGTCCTTGGAGACGACAGGGGAGAAACATCAAATCCTCCACCAGCTCTGTCGATGGCTAAGGAGGATACAATCTCCAAAGCTGATTTGGATGAATACATCGCCCAATAAATACGGGTTCATCATGCGACCGAAGCAGCCGGTCAGGTCATAAAAACGGGACAGCCATATCCGAGTTGGTACGATCAAATCAAGTACCCGCCAGGTTATACAATTCCCAAGTTCTATGTCTACAAGGGGACGGGCAATCCTCATTAGCATGTTGCCCAGTTCAGGGCACTCTGCGGCAACACCGGCGGTGACGACAAGCTGTTGCTTCGCCAGTTTGTTGGAAGCTTATCGGATATGGCGTTCGAGTGGTACTCTGAGCTCCCGAACGACTCTATTAAAACCTTCGCGGAGATGGAACTGCTGTTTACTCAACGTTTTGCAAGTGCCAGTGAACGTACCCCGATGACGGCACTAATTAACGCCAGGGTAAAACCCGGCGAGACGTGGGTTCAGTACGCTATACGATGGCGGAACTTATGGTCGAAATGCGAGCAGCGCATTGAAGAAGCTCCCGCAGAAGGTATGTTTGTGGGAACCCTTGATCCACAAGCAACCATCTCGCAGTTTATGATGTTTTTCAAGCCGACTACCTTCCAAGCCTTGATTGACAAACTAGCACAGATGGATCAGACGGGTCATAAACCTCCTCTTCCAAGGCCGGACTCCCGAAATGACAAAGGGAAGGGAAAAGCGATCGTCGTCGCTAATACTCAACAACAACCGAGCGACTCGAAGCCGGTTGCTCGTCAAAGTAATATGCGCCCGTACGTACCCCTTGAGGATAGGATGGGGCATCCTTATTCCTTTCCCCGCGATAAAACGAGGAGGTTATTCGAGCTGGCGTTGCGCAACAGACTCATAAATCTGCCAGATCCAAAACGTCCGTTGCACCCAAGTGACGTCAACAAACCCAACTACTGTCCTTATCATCGAGTACTAGGCCATCCGATCGAAGATTTCTACGTTTTCAAGAATTGGCTTGAAAACCAGTACCGACAGGGCAAGTTCGCATTATCTGACAAATGGAAGGTGAATCCCCCGCAGCCCCACACCTCTAAGGGGATGAATACGCCTGGGCAACATGCTCCGTCGTTGAAGATGCTCCTTGGGAGGTTGTATTATCGGCCAAGACAAAGAGGATGCTAAACGATCTTCAGACATGTCCAGCGGTCAAGTGGAAGAACCCGTTGGAACCGCAGGTCATTGAAGAGATGTTGAAGCCACGTCCAACTCCAAAGACCAATGGTGGTGGTTCAAGCACTTGCAGCCAGCCGTCAAAATCTTCGAAAAAGAAGAAGAAAAAATCTAAGAAGCCCGTGAAGCCTGGCGACAAGCGCACGGACTTACAAAAGCAAATTGACGCGCTGGATGAATACAACCAAAAGGCACGGACTCCCATTACGCTCCAAGAGTTCCTCGATCACGTCTTTCAAGAAGAAGATGAGGGAGAAAGTTCATCGGATGAATCCGAGGAATATGTGGCGAGCTGTCATATGATTTCCCATTCGATCACGAACGATGAGGAGACTCCTTGCACCGAAAAGCTAGGGGCAGATCCTGAACCAAAAGTTCTGGGGCTATCAGATGAAGTAATTGACGCATTCCTTAATGAAGCTCGATTGAAAAGTAAAGCTGATCGGAAGCGCGAGGCGGCTATATTTGAAAGGGCCAAGCGCCAGCGACTTGATGAAGGAGCTGAAACGATCCCGTTGGAGCTGAACACCTCCGCTACCGACAAAAGCCAATTCAAGATGAGGAAAAAGCTTGCTAAGGCCATATCAATAGAAATAGAAATGCACCCGTCATATTGCTTATATCATCAGAAGGTTTCGCACCCCACCCAAGAGTGCAAAGCTTTCGATAGATGGTGGCAAGGATACGTTGCTCATCGATAATGCTTTAAGCGGGAAAAGCGTAAAACTCGTCGGGAGCAAAGAAATACGACCGGAAAGCTTGAAAGAACTACCGGCGATTGTCGCATGGTTAACACTGGCAGGTCACCAGTGCCTACATTCGGAAGCGATTCTGATGAGGAGCTAGAACTTGCCCCTCTCTTTAAAGAATCCACTTCGGGAAAAGAAGAAGAGCCGAAGGTCTGTGAAAATATTCGGCTGCGGAATCGGACGCTGCCTGAAAAGAACCTCGGACCCTCAAGCAGAAAAGATAAAGGGAAAGAAAGGTCCCTGAAGATATCGTCTTAGATGACCAAGATGTGGAAGAGCTAAACGCCAACAACCCGCCGAAGAAGAATAAGGTGGATTACAACGTCTTAGCACATCTGAGAAAGTTGCCCTCACAACTCAGCATTTTTGACGCCCTTTTGCTATCAAAAGAGGCGAGAGATTCGTTGATTAAGGCGCTCCAAGACCCAGAACAATTCCAAGCATGCCTGGCCGAGGAAAAGATGAAGGATGAATTGGAGGAGGTGCACACGGCCGATGTTACTTTTGGCAATGAAGACCTTCTATTTGGGACGTGCGAACACAATCACCCTCTCTATGTCTCGGGATACTGCCATGATATAAAGATAGGCAAAATCCTGATCGATAACGGGTCGTCTGTTAACCTACTCAACGTGCGGGTGTTGAAGGAAATCTGCATGAGCGTCCAGCACCTTGCTCGGGACAAGATCACCATCTCCAGGTTCGACTCCCAATCGTCAAAGACTCTTGGATCTGTGATACTGACGCTACGCTTCGGGCTACTCGTCACGGACATTAAGTTCCACGTCATAGACGCCAAGACATGCTACAACGCTTTGCTCGGCCGACCATGGTTACACGAGTACAACATCATCCCTTCTACGCAACATCAGTGTATGAAGTATTTTAAGGATGGTTTCGAGTATACCGTGACGGGAGAACTGAACCCGTTCTCTGTGAACGAGGTCCGCAAATATGAAGACGCCAAATACTTCTTACCGGATTTCGAAGACACAGAGAAGTGTCACAAGCCGAAGAATAAAACTAACGCTACCATCCCTGTTTTCGGCAGTGATACTGAGGAGGAAGAGGAGATAGTTTATTCGGATCCGCCCAAACACAACAAGCCGGGACCATCGGCTCCTACATTGATCTTTGGCAGCGACTCGGAAGATGAAGTCCATGCTGTATTCTCTGCTCGACCTTTAATACAAACGTCCGCAGACGAAGAGCAAAGTCTACAAGTCGCCATGGTGCCTTCTGAACATCATAAAGAACTGGATGCACTTAATATCTACAGTGTAGAAGAGCTGCGGACATTCTATATCCCTCCCAAACGAGAAAGCGAAAAAGCAATTCTATTTTACCGCTCTGAAGAAAACAAAGCGGAGAAAGAAGTCTAGCACGGGGCGGATCCTACGTTGGACAGGCTTCAGCCTATCCGTCTCCCCAGATATTATACGGAAGGTTTGAAAAAGCTGCTAAAACGCCAAGAGATACCCTTCAAACAGACCGTTAGAAAGGCCAAATTCTATGACAGGGTCTGGAACGTCCCCGGGACTCAACGCAAACTGCCTAACGGGAGAATGGAGACAATCGGGCTAGGATACATTCGCTCCAAGAAACGAGAGCTGCTTCGCGACTGTTACGTCGTGCACAACTTTAATGAAGAGGCGGGTGCTCAATGGGAGGACGCTAATCCTAAGCCAATGAAAGTTCCAGATGCAAAAGTGCCTAGTCCGTCGTTCGAAGAACAAATGGACAAGCTTATAAGGGAAGCGGGGCAAAAAGTCCGAGACGACCATAACCGCGAAATGGTCATCTATGAGAAAGCCAAGACGCAACGCCTTCTCTAACAGGCCGTGAAGGATGAAAATGTCGCTCCTTATCAACCTGTTATAAAGAAGGCTCGGCGCAAAAGCAGAAATAAGTCGAAATGCCAAAATGGCGCTCAACAGCAACAAAGCAGGGCTAAGAAGCCACGCAAACGGGAGTCGAGCGTTATTGATCCCTCATGAAGAAAATGAGTCGAGCATACTCTTTTCCTCGGGATAAGATGAAGAGGATACTTGAGCTTGCTCTAAAACATCAGATGCTCACACTCCTGGAGTCCAAACACCCCGAACAAGCAAGCGAAGTCTTTGGCCCAAACTATTGCTCTTACCATCGAGTAATAGGGCACCCGCTCGAAGACTGCTTCACCTTCAAGAATTGGGTCGAAGATCAATATCAGCTTGGCAAGTTCGCTCTGTCCGACAACTGGAGGGTAGCGCCGTCACAGAAGCACGAGCCCAAGGCCACGAAAGAAGAACCGGTTCCACATTGGGATTGGAAGCGAATTCGCACCTGTCACATGATTACAATATTAAAAGAAGAGCCCGAGGACATAGATGAGCTCCCTTGGTGCTTCGAAAACAGCAGAGACGAGATAATCTCAGAATTCCCACCAGCGCCAAAAGAGCTGGAAGATGGAATCCATACCACTGCAGATAACCTCAAGAAGATTGAGTTGGGGACGGCAGACGATCCATGACCAACATTCATCAGCGAGCTGCTATCTGAAGAAAGGGTGGCTGCGTTAAAAGACATGCTTCTACAGCATAGAGATTGCTTCGCGTGGAACTATTCCGAAATGCCGGGATTAGATCCAGAAATCGCTGTGCATAGATTGGCGATATCCCGGGGCATCAAGCCAGTCAAACAGGCGCCGAGGAGAATGCGGCTCGAGCTTGAGATGAGCATCAATGCTGAGGTCAAGAAGCTGATCGACTCTGACTTCATCCAGGAAGTTCAATACCCTGAATGGATCGCCAACATCGTCCCGGTGATGAAGAAAAATGGGACGGTGCGCATATGCGTGGACTTTCAGGATCTCAATAAAGCTTGCCCGAAAGATGATTTTTCAGTGCCAGTCACCGAACTGATGATAAACAATACGTCCACTCATGAGGTTTTCTCCTTCATGGACGGCTCATCAGGGTATAACCAGATAAAGATGCATCTAGAAGACCAGAAGCATACCGCCTTCAGGACTCCTTTAGGTATATTCTGCTACAAGGTGATGCCCTTCGGTTTAAAGAATGCCGGTGCCACTTATCAAAGGGCCATGACAAAGATCTTCGATGACCTTATACACGAAATCGTCGAATGTTATATCGACGATCTCGTGGTTAGAAGAAAATCATACGAGGAACACCTCGAGCATTTGAAGACCGTATTTCAACGCCTTCGGCAATACAACTTGAAGATGAACCCGCTCAAGTGTGCATTCGGAGTTTCCTCGGGAAAATTCCTGGGATTCATCGTCCGACACCGGGGTATCGAAATAGATCCATCCAAGATCAAGGCGATCATGGAAATGCCTCCGCCGAGAACTCTCAAACAGTTGCGGTCTCTCCAAAGAAAGCTCGCATATATTCGGCGATTTATAGCCAACCTCTCTGGCAAGTGCCGCCCTTACAGTCACCTGATGAAAAAAGGAACTCCATTCATCTGGGATCAAAAATGCCAGGGCGCACTGGACGAAATTAAACAATACCTACAGAACCCGCCGGTGTTGGCTGCTCCGGTCAAAGGAAAGCCCCTCATTCTTTACACAACCGCCCTCGAAAGTTCTTTAGGCGCGTTATGGGCACAAGAGAACGATCAAGGAAAAGAAAGAGCACTCTACTACTTAAGTCGAGTTCTGCTGGGGGCAGAAAGCAACTACTCTCCCATTGAAAAACACTGCATGGCGTTGATCTTCGCGATAAAAAAGCTCAGGCACTATGCATTGGCGCACGAAGTCCGTCTCATTTCAAAGGTGGACCCCCTTAAATACTTGATGTCGAAGGCCATGTTGACGGGACGACTCGCTAAATGGGCCCTGCTCTTGATGGAGTTCTCGATAACGTATCAACCTATCAAGGCAGTGAAAGGCCAGGATATCGCCGATTTCCTCGCTGAGCACCCGATACCGGCCGACTCCCCTTTAAACTGCGATCTTCCAGATGAACATGCGTTTGATGCGGTCGACGGTGATGATACTCGATGGGAGCTTTATTTCGATGGCGCATCTTCCATGAAGAAGCGCAAACAATGTACCCCTATAATCAAATCGGGAGTAGGCCTCATCTTCGTAACTCCACAAGGAGGGATTATGCGCTTCGCTTTCTCCTTAACAGAACCGAGGACGAATAACGTAGCCGAATATGAAGCCTTGATAGCGGGTCTTGAGATCGCCATCGAAATGGGAGTTGAAAACCTCCTCATATACAGAGATTCTCAACTGGTCGTTAGTCAAGTAAACGGCGACTACCAAACGTGCAAACCGGAGTTGGTGAAGTACGGGGAAAAGGTGCAACAACTGTTGACCCAAATTCCCTCCTATACTTTGGAGAACATACCGTGCGCGGAAAATAGCAAAGCAGACGCGTTGGCCAAGCTTGCTAAAGAACTGGCCGACGAGAACCTCAATGACGTCAGAATCATGGTACAAAGCCGTCGGGTGCTTACCCCAGCAGAAATATCTCCAGAATCATCCGAAGAAAAAGGAGCGAACGAGCAGACTACCCTGCAAGTAAGAGACCGGGAAAAGGCTGAGGACTGGAGAGAAGTCTTCATAGACTACTTTAAGTCCCACCGAATGCCTGAAGAAGCGTCCACAAGACATTAGCTCATGAAACGAGCTCTGTCTTTCGCCTTCGTCAACAATACTCTGTACAAGAGGTCATTCGATTCTCTGTGGTTGAGATGCTTAGGACCTGAAGAAGTGAAAAGAGTCGTCCGGGAAGTTCACGACGGACTCTGCGGTTCTCACCAAGCAGGCCCAAAGATGAAGTTGAAGATCAAACGGATGGGCTACTACTGGCCCACGATGATTCAGGACTGCCTCGAATATGCGAAGCAATGCCACTCATGCCAAATTCATGGGGACTTCATCCACCAGCATCCAAACCCACTACATCCAACGGTGGCTAGCTGGCCATTCGAAATGTGGGGGGCTGATATAGTCGGTCCCATTGAACCAGCATCGTCTAGGGGACATCGTTTCATCCTGGCAACGACTGACTACTTCTCCAAATGGGCAGAAGCAGTACCGCTGAGGGAAGTAAAGACGGAAAATATCCTCCACTTCTTCAAGACGCACGTCATATATCGGTTTGGAACTCCGAGACGGATCATCTCTGATAACGGGCCAGCTTACAGAAACCACAAGATCAGTCGCTTTGCACAACAGCACAATATAGACTGGAGATATTCCTCGGTTTATAATCTGCGAGCTAACGGTCTAGCCGAGGCCTTCAACAAGACCTTGACGAAAATCATGAAAAAGACGGTGTCTCGAAATAAGAAAGACTGGCATGAGAGACTACAAGAGGCCCTTTGGGCGTATCGAACTACATTAAAAACGGCAACAAACACGACGCCATACGCGTTGGTATTTGGGACGGAAGCAGTACTCCCCCTCGAGATAGAGTTACCCTTTCTACGAGTGGCAGTCCACTATGAGCTGACGGACGAAGAAAATGCTCACCTTCGGCTTGAGGAGCTTGACGCCCTTGACGAAACCCGGCTCACAGCACAGCAAAATCTGGAAGCTTATAAAGAAAAGATGATGCGCTCATACGAAAGACTGGCCCGACCGAGGACATTTCGCCAGGGCGAACTCGTGCTAGTGGTCAAAAGGCCTATGATCCCCAATCGCGCCAAGCGAGGAAAATTCGAGCCAAACCATGAAGGCCCGTACATCATAGATAAGGTCTACCAAGGTGGGGCCTATCTACTCATGGACATGCACGGTGAAAGGCCTTTCAGGCCGATAAACGGTCGCTTTCTAAAGAAATACTACGCTTAATGAGCCACAGCCTAGGTCAATGATAGGTGACGACGACCATGCCCGCTCGCTATCTTCCTAAGCTCAAGTTTTATAAGCAGTAGTCAGCCTCTCAAAGACGGACCGAAATGTCCTTAAACTAATAGCGGACCGAAACGTCCTTAAACTAATACCGCAGCATCCTTAGGCTGACGAGATGAATAAAAAAAATAATAAAAAAATTAAAAAATATAATAAATAAAAACGGTATGTCCATAAAGCAAAAAGGGCACGGATGAAAACCCGAAAGGGCTCTGTGAGTAAAAACAGCAGGGCTACCGGCGAGTGTTCGTGAAAACCCGAAAGGGCGCGACCTCGTAAAAAAAAAAGAAGAGAGAAAAAGAAAATAAAAAGAATAAAAAAAGGTATGTCCATAAGCAAAATGGGCACGGATGAAAACCCGAAAGGGCTCCGTGAGTAAAAACAGCAGGACTACCGGCGAGTGTTTGTGAAAACCTGAAAGGGCGCAACCTCGTTAAAGGACACTTATAGGTTCCTCTCGACCTTATAAGGAGAAACCACCCACATGAGATCCTTACGACTCACAAGGGAGCAACACACTTATGGATCCCCACGATTCCTAAGGAGAAAATACACTTGCGAGATCCTCACGACTCGTAAGGAGAACTCTCTTATGGGACCCTCACGGCTCATAAGAGTTGAAAGTCTTAAGTTACAGAGACCTAAACCTGTGCTTAAGCAACCCCCACAACTTTCGATATTGCCCTATAAGTGGCTCAATATTGACCCTTGTATACAATCCACGGGCGCGAATAAACATTTCCCTAACCAGGTCTCATCCGTGACTGGGGATATGTTCGTATGACCCTTATAGGTCCTCTCGACTTATAAGGAGAAAACCCTACTGTAGGATCCTTACGACTTATAGAGGAACATACACTTAGGAATCCTCACGATACTTAAGGAGAAAATACGCCTACAAGATCCTCACGACTTGTAGGGAGAAATAACTTCGTGAGACCCTTACGGCTCATGAAGTCAAAAGCCTTAGTCGACAGGACCCTAACCCTGGTCGCTAAGCCACCTTTGTTCGACATTGACAGAGGCAGATGATGATTCGCTCCTGGTAATATCCCAGTTGTAGCGGTGCTGATGCCGAAATTGGTCTACAGCAAAAAGCCAATAGGCCGCATATGCATACGAAATAGCCGAAATGATAGGGCAACTTGCAATAAAAAAACAGCAAGTAAAGAAAATGTATGCATGGAAAATAGCCGAAATGATTGGGCAACTCGCAATAAAAAGCAGCGAGTAAAAAATAAAATAAATAGCCGAAATGATTGGGCACAGCGAAAAATAGCCGAAATGATTGGGCAATCGCGACCTTCGCGATATAAAAGCTGAAATGATAGAGCATCGCGGAGATAAAACAAAAAAAATGATGATAAAACTTTGGCCCTACAGTTAAGATCACATCGATCCCTGTATACAATCCAAGGGCGTAAACAAAGAGGGAACTATACCTTCCTAACAGGCTCCGCCAGAAGACGAAGCCAAATCTCGACGGTTCAGTCCAACTCCGAAGAAACCAGTATCTTCAGCAAATTCCTCGACTCACGGATACAAACACTCCTTGACGAGAGCCTCCTGATCCGCGTCGACTCGCAGAGCCACCAGTGCCTCCGTAGGAAATTCTCGACTCGTTTCAAATCCCAAGGAAATAAATAATCCTTGGCGCTTGGGAAACAAATAATCCCTGGCAAATTCCTCGACTCACAGATACAAACACTCCTTGACGAGAGCCTCCTGATCCGCGTCGACTCGCAGAGCCACCAGTGCCTCCGTGGGAAATTCTCGACTCGTTTCAAACCCTAAGGAAACAAATAATCCTTGGCGCTTGGGAAACAAATAATCCCTGGCAAATTCCTCGACTCACGGATACAAACACTCCTTGACGAGAGCCTCCTGATCCGCGTTAACTCGCAGAGACACCAGTGCCTCCGTGGGAAATTCTCGACTTGTTTCAAACCCTAAGGAAACAAATAATCCTTGGCGCTTGGGAAACAAATAATCCCTAGCAAACTCCTCGACTCACGGATACAAACACTCCTTGACGAGAGCCTCCTGATCCGCGTCGACTCGCAGAGCCACCAGTGCCTCCGTGGAAATTCTCGACTCGTTTCAAACCCCAAGGAAACAAATAATCCTTGGCGCTTGGAAACAAATAATCCCTAGCAAATTCCTCGACTCACGGATACAAACACTCCTTGACGAGAGCCTCCTGATCCGCGTCGACTCGCAGAGCCACCAGTGCCTCCGTGGGAAATTCTCGACTCGTTTCAAACCCCAAGGAAACAAATAATTCTTGGCGCTTGGGAAACAAATAATCCCTAGCAAATTCCTCGACTTACGGATACAAACACTCTTCGACGAGAGCCTCCTGATTCGCGTCGGCTCGCAGAGAAACCAGCGTCTCCGCGAGAAAATTCCCGATTCGTCTCAACTTGCAAGATGAAGCCTCAGGCAGCAGGGATTAAAAAACTTGCTTCCTGTACAATAGGACCATACAAGTCAATCTAAGACGGTCTCTTGTATACTATTCACGGGTCTCACTCTTCAAAGTCGAATTTCGACGAGAAGGGAAACAACCGCTTACGAGTCCTCTCGACTCGTAAGAGGGAAAAATTTTCTTACAGGATCCTTACGACCTATAAGAGAAAACACACTTAGGAATCCTCACGATTCCTAAGGAAAAAAAAACCACTTACGAGATCCTCTCGATCCGTAGGGAGAAAAGTCTCTATGAGACCCTCACGGCTCATGGAGTTGAAAAGTCTTAGGCAGCAGATCTGAACCTGTGGCCTAAACCATCGCTGATTCTTAAGAAAGTCAAGATGCGTGCTCTACTATCTGTTGACCATGTTTACTAAGGTGGCGTGCCGAGAAGAAAAGAAAGAAGAAAGCGACGGAAAGAGCATCTGATCTACATTTGATTAAGCGTTCGAAACACATTCATTTATGCAAAAGATTCGGAACAAAAGATAAGACAAGCTAAAATAAAAAAGGGGTTTCCATTCATATTGCTAAAAATTCTTACAATCATAAGAGCAATGAATAAGAGACATTATTCAAATTATTACAACGGTATAACCTCAGATTCGGGGCACGGATTGAGGAATTCAAAAGTAAGGCTATCCAGAGTTCTTCTGGCCTTTCTAATTATTCTTATGCGCAGCCTCTTGCGCTTCTCTGTGTCGAGATCCTCGGCAAGCCCTTCCGGCCTTCGATAAGTAGCAACTATCGTCGTCTGCTGGAAGATTTGATGTAGGATGTCAATGAGGCTGTCCCGCCGTTTCTTCGAAATCAGCCCCGTAAGGAACACTGAATGCACCTTGTCTTCGGCATCATCCAGTGCATTGAGCGGTAGGGCCTCGTGAAGACCCGGAAGTGCTCTCCATATTGCTCCCAGCACGACTTTCAAAAGAGCCGAACGACGAGATAGTAGCCAACCACCGCTTGCGTTCAGACGACCCATGACCTCTGCACATTGGGCGTCTGTAAACTCTTGGTTTTGTTGACGGCCCTACGCACGAATATCCTCGTAGGTAATGAACTCGTGCAGACTGTATAGATGCACCGCCATAATGCCTGAAGGAAGCAACATTGGAAGATTAGCAATGAGGAAAAGGTATAGGGAGTTAAAACTCCTCGAGAGCAATGCTCTATAGACAGGAGTGACACCTGTCAAAAACCAGTTATGAGGAGAATTTAAGGAAAATTCCCTAAGAAAATTGAGAGCTTTGCTCTGAGAAAAAAATTGATATAATAATAATAATAATAATAATAATAGTATCAAATGCCATGAAGAACTCTTAAGAGTTCTTCTATATGATTTGGAAGGAGCAAAGCTCCATTAATTAAGAAAATCCAAGGGAAACCTTTCGGAGAGCAGAGCTCTATTAATGGAACCCTAATAGGGTTCCCTTTAGTTCGCTTTAGACCCCTTTAGAGCAAATCTCTGCTAAGTGAAACCCTAAATGGGTCTTCTTTAAATCAGGGATCTATTGAGAGCAAAGCTCTTAAAGCTGATTTAATTTAATCAAAATTAATATTTTTACCTAAAATTCTTTAAAGTTTGAACTTTTAAAAAGTGTCTAAACAAGAGAGCAAGGCTCTGAATTCTGAAAGTAAAAATCTGAAAGATGATAAGCATCTGTGGGGGACCAAAGGTCCTATTTATAGGCATCGAGTGCCTCTTCAACTTCCAAAAGGTGCCGCGACGGTTGGGATTCTGCCACCGTTGCGCTTGCGTTTGGAGGCCACGTAAGCGCAGCGGTGGGGCGCATTTGTTTACCCCAATCAAAGCAAAGCTCTGTTCAAATTCCAAGGCGGGAGATGAAGCAACGCTTCATCTTCCCCCAATCAGAAACAAAGCTTTGCTTTGAAAATTTAAACTTTAATAAATGAAGCAACGCTTCAGATCCTTTGTGCTGCGTGCGACGCGCCACGTGTCTAGCGCAGATACATTAGCGCAGCGTCCAAGAAGGCGCGCCCAATTAGAGCAAAGCTCTGTTAAAGGAAGCAACGCTTCAGATCCTCTGCGCTGAGCGCAAGGGCGACACATGTCAGCGCAGTTGCGCAAGCACTGTGCTGCGCGACACGTGTCTGCGTAGATGCGCTAGCGCAGTTGCGCTGCGCTGTGCGCTGCACGACACGTGTCAGCACAGATGCGCTAGCGCAGTTGCGCTGCGCGACATGTGTCACGCGCTGGGGCATTTGCGCCAAACAGAATTAAGATTTTAAAGAAATCTTTCTGTTCTTGTTAAAACAAGAAGATTTTCTTCTGTAAAATAGAAGCCCTTGGATCAAAGATCCAACGGTGAGGAAAATTCCCCAAATCACTCTGAGAAAGATCTCTTTAACAAATTTAACTAATTTATGGGCACTATAAAAAGAACCCCAGACCTCAATTCAAAGGCATCAAGATCTTTCTAAAAAAAAAGAGAAGAGAACTCTCGAGAACTCCTCAAGAACAACAGAAGGTAAAAACCTTTGAAAGAATAGAAAATTGTCTTATGAACATATCAGTGATCTAAAAACAAGATCATTGATCTTTAAACATAACTAAATAAAGAAATAAATAATATAAAAAAATATAGTGCTTTGCACTTTTTCATGAACCTTTGGTTATTTAAGATAAGAAAAAACTTATCTTTTTCTTTGATCTAAATTAGATCAACAAATCTAACAGTGCTTTGCACTTCTATTCATTGAATCTAAAAGATTCCTAAATTATAATGCCTTGCACTTGCAATACTGCACTGTTGCGCTCTTGGATTGTCGCAAGCCACCAGAGAGCGCCACGTGTCAGCGTCTGAACCGTTTGCGTTATGCGCTTTTGAATAGAGCTTTGCTCTCTGAAATTGGCGCAACTCACCAGAGCACACCACGCGTCAGCAGCGCAAGCGTAGCGCACTAGCGCAGCGCACTGCGCTGCATGACACGTGTCATCACCATGAGCGCTTACGCTCTCTGATTGGCGCAAAGCGCCTGATAAATGCAATGCATTTCCTAAAAAGGCCAGGCCCAAATCAAAAAGACTAAGCAGGCCAAAATAAATTGCAAAGCAATAAAAGGGTAGAGCCCAAATGAAATTGATGCTCTGCATCATTTATAAAGGGCAGAGCCCAAAACAAATTGATGCTCTGCATCCTTTCTGGGCAAAGTCCAAATAAAAATAAAGATAAATGCAACGCAAAAGCAAATAAAATGTTGAACATTTTCAACTGGACTTAGCCCAATTTTGGCCGTAAGTCCTTAAATTAAATTGACTGAGCAAGATTACTCTCTTAAATCAATTTATATCCGGTTCGAGGGTACATCTCCGAACCCCTCTAACGACTGTCGTTGTAATCCTTCAACGACGTCAGAAAGGTGACGGGTCCCAACGACCACACATCGATATGGACTGCGGGGTCCCTAAACTCGTGGACCGAAACGTCCTTAAACTAATATTGGACCGAAACGTCCTTAAACTAATGTCGGACCACCACGTCTCTAAACTGGAACATGGACCACTACGTCCCTAAAACTGGAACAATAGAGCCTCCAAATGCTCTTTTGCCGGATCTAAACGATCCCGTTTAAGTTGATCTTATCCCCAAATACGGCTAACGTATCCTTAAACATTCAAACGGACTATAAAACTCCAAATCAAATTTGGTTCAAGGGTACATCTCTGAATTCCTATGACATCTGCCGTTGTAATCCTTCAACGACGTCAGAGAGGCGACGAGTCCCGATGGACATATATTAATCGACCATCACGTCAAGTCGATCTTACTCCAAAATAGGACTAACGTATCCTTGACGAATGTTTAAGTTGATCTTAGCCGCAACGCGACTAATGCATCCTTAAACTAAAAACACCAAACCCAAATCTAAGTAAATACGGATTTGGATTAATCCACGTCCTACGGGCGACGGCATTACTCAGTCTCCGTATACAATCCACGGGCAACCACAAACAAAACAAACACACACGACATGAAGTGAAATTCTGGAGAAGGAGAAAGTTGTTACCGCGATGCGGTAGCGTAATTAACTGCAGGGGCTTGCGCCTGCAGGGAAGAGTGTCCCCACAATCAAAAACCCCTCAAGCGAGGGGGAATCTGACGAAGTCTGCTACATCGGCCGCATCCGTCTAAACCTCCGATACACGGTGCCATAAATAAACTTGGCATCTTCGGAGAGGTGGACGGATAAAACCAGATAGCATCTGCCCCGAATCTCAGCGTCAGGACATCGCGGTCCTGTGCGCCGCCTTTCGGAGGGAAACAAACCCAGGTTCCATCAGCGATCCAGACATATTCTGAGGCGGTATCACCTGATCCGGGAGATAGTTGATCGCCGGGAGACCGAGATCAGGAGAGTTGACACGAAGAATAACACGTCGGATCCACTCACGAAAGCCATTCCCCCGATACAATTTGAGAGACTTTTTGAGATGTTGGGTATGAGATACTACAACAACTGGCCTTAGTGCAAGTGGGAGATTGTTAGTTATATGTATACTCTAGGGGCCATTATTATAGTGGGTGCTTGGACATATATAGAGAGGACTTTCTTGCTCGACATGATAGTATGCTATCTGGTTGCTCTTTATCTTAACATGTATACTAGTATTATTATATTATCTCTCTCTGACACATGTTGATTAAGCCCTTAGGATGTTTGCTTGACTACCAGGACTATGATGCAGATCATACTAGTGGGGCCAGGATAGTCCGTAAGCACATCCATTAATTGTTCCTAGTCAAGAAAGTATCGAGACAGGGTATCGATATTCCAGAGTAGACTAGTGTGTACGTTTCTTGACCCTGTATGGGGCGATGGATGATCCCACATCCATTAGTGTTTGACATCAAAGATTGTACACAGGTGCTCATTGGAGACTGGGTACACCGAACAGGACTCGCTGAGAACTCCTATCGTCAGATATCAGTTCTTTGGTGACACTGGTACAGGTTAGTCTGTAGACCCGAGATCGTCATAGAGTCTTGTGTGATTTCCACTGTGCTTTAATTTCCTCATTACCACGCTCAAGAGAGCGTGCAAACAGGTGGATTTTGGATACAGTCCCAAGTCACATGGAGGCAATGAGCGATAGGAGGGGTTTTGTCTCTTCCGGTATTAAGGGTTGATGTTACGCTATGCTCGATTGGCTATAACATGAAGTCCATGGCCAGGGCTGATGCTGAGATTTACTGGTAAGTGTTATCAGTAGTTTCTCGACCCGTTATGAGCCTCACATCAGCATGACTTATCAAGTTTTAGGGGTCTGACGTTTACCACCCCAGACTTGATATGCGACATATCAGACGAAGAGACCGGATTGTACGGTAGTGACTTACTGGATTCACGGAAGCTTGTACAAGCTTGCTTGTTGACCTTCTGATCGCTCAATAGCTGGGTAGCCATTACGTCCAGCTAGTACCGCTGACGGCTTGTGGATGACTGATATGATCGTTACCTAC
Source organism: Agapanthus africanus (assembly GCA_030015575.1). Taxonomy (NCBI): domain Eukaryota; kingdom Viridiplantae; phylum Streptophyta; class Magnoliopsida; order Asparagales; family Amaryllidaceae; genus Agapanthus; species Agapanthus africanus. The sequence goes on along the minus strand of CM057342.1, from coordinate 747,525,250 downwards.
TGCTGGCATATTGACGAGTTTTTAGAGTCCTACACAGAGGTTTTCTCACTCAAGCGAAACGAAGTAGGGAACATATATGATATGTGCGGGACCAAAATTAATACATGTATGTGATACAGTATTCTATTCTCGTGATACAGGTTATATATGATATAATCGGATTATTGAATCAAGTGTTGATTTAATAATTTGTTATATGTATATTTGATATACATGTAAATGGTATTAGTCGGTTGTATGTGATATAGCCGGATTATTAAATCAATTTTTGATTTAATAATTTCATATATATATATAATTATATATTTGATATATTAATATATATTAACTAATATTGTGCTCACTAAAAAATTCTTTCTCTTGATGATATATGCATTTATATGATATATATATATATATATTTGTATATATATATTATATATTATATTGTGTCATGCTAGATAATACATTGGAATTGGGTATATGAGACTCATACCAAACTAAAGATAATGTGGGTGATTAATTATTAAGGGAAAAATCAAAATTAGGTGGAAATTAGCAAGGCTAAAAATGCTTATGGAAGCATGTAGAAGCCTTGACTTAAGCCCACTAATTTTTTCTTACTCTAGATATTTGTTAACCCAACCATTATATTTAGCCATGGTTAAGTCTCTACTAATATCACTTGTGATATTTTTTCACCATGGTTGATCACTTGATCATCTTCTTCATCTCCTTCTTTGCTCTCTAGTTTTTAAGTGAGGTGAAAAAGAAAGAGAAAAAAATAATTCTAAAGTGAGCAAAATGCCTACTTCATCAATCTATACCAAACTAGCCATTTAGTATAGCTTGTTTGCTTCACTAATTTCTCAATTAGTGAAGAGATAACTTGAGTTAGAGATTCTTCGACGCAGATCATCTTCGGCCTTGAAGATCCTTAAACTAGCTTGTTCCTTTCGCCTAGTGGGGCCTAAGAAGAGTTCGAGGGACCACTACTTGGAGCTAAGGGACTACTAAACGGAGCTTTAGAAATGAAGGACTGTTCTACAAAGGTTGTATTCCTTGTTCACTTAATGTAAAGTTTGTTTACATGCTTTATAAAACCCCAATTCTCTGTTAGATCCTTGGATGGTGTTTCTTAGCACTCTAGATTTTTAAAAATTGCATACTCGATGCTTGCTAAAACCTAGTGGCCGTGCTAAGTGAACCCAACAGACGCTACTCACCCCTCGTTTCCCATATACTCCACACTCAGAACACGTCCATCGTTAGAAAAAATCTCTAACGGGGCGTTGCCCCGCACCCCATAAGGGGACTGTTAGCCTCCTTGACCCCCTTGACCCCCAGCCCGCTATCCGGGTAGCGAGACCCCCGTAAACTCTGCGAGGCCCTCGATATACCTAAAACCCATCATGACACGTATATGCACACTGGACATTGAGTTCGCACGACTAGTTAACCCGTCAATTGGAGGTTCCTTCGCTTCAAATGCGAGAGGTAATTAACGGCAGCTTAGTCCGCGGCTGCCGGAGATTCGGATTCCCATAATCAATAAACCCCAGCCTACCCTCAACAGGTGGAATTTGTATACGCCTGACAAGCGACGCGTATTCCCATCTCAGTGGGGTAACGAAAAACACCCTACACCACCCTCCATAAAAGAATTTTGTAATACCCCAGGTATTATCCAGTATACCCATATATACCAGATAAGTATGGGGACCCACTATAAAACAATGGGGAATTTTCGGAATATATTCCGAAAGAGGACATATCTGTACTATAAATGGAATGATACCACTCTTCAATACAGAGGCGCCTTTTAAGTGAACTGACACTACAGGAGTTTGAGAACTCCATAGTTAAGCGTGCTCGGGCCAGGGAAGTCTTGGGATGGGTGACCTCCTGGGAAGTGGCCTTTGGTCAGGTCTGGTTCGCTCCGAAGGACAAAACCGTGCGGCTTCGGCCAGAGCGGACAATACTCTCTGTATTGGGGGTAGGGCATGACATAATGGTATCAGAGCTGGTTCCTCAATAGCAGGTCTGTGGTTTGGGGACGAACCATTGTTCTAAGTGGGGGAGAATGTAATACCCCAGGTATTATCCGGTATACCCATATATATACCAGATAAGCATAGGGATCCACTATAAAACAATGGGGAATTTTCGGAATACATTCCAAAAGAGGACAGATCTGTACTATAAATAGAATGATACCGCTCTTCAATACAGAGGCGCCTTTTAAGTGAACTGACACTACAAGAATTTGAGAACTCTGTAGTTAAGCATGCTCGGGCTAGAGAAGTCCTGGGATGGGTGATCTCCTGTGAAGTGGCCCTTGGTCGGGTCCGGTTCACTCCGAAGGACAAAACCTTACGGCTTCGGCCAGAGTGGACAATACTCTCTGTATTGGGGGTGGGGCATGACAAATTTCGTCCCCAAAATTTTCTCAAAGAGTATGTTGTAACATGGCAAGAAAAACTAAAGATAATGCCGTCGCAAGTCGTTTTCGCACTCTTGATTGTTGATGTTCTATTCAAAAGAAGAGATGCATGAAAGGTGATCTAAGGACAATAAGTAAGGAAGGAAGGAAGGAACTAACAGAAATTTAAGAAACTAAAAGATACAAGATGTCTGGAGAGATGATCTTCAAGAAAATTGAAATTGAAGTTCCAGACGGATTCAAAGGATGGTGTGAGACTCGAATAAAAAACTAAATGCTGTTGGATTTTTAAATTCTTATATTATCTGCTTTCAATGGTCATGTAGAATGTACCTGCATGGGCCACCAAAAAAATCTGTCACGTCCACTTCCCAAAAGACGAGGAGCGAGTGCAGACGAAACCCGTAACGTATTCATACCGAGAAGCACTCCTTCCAGACATGAAAACGTTAAGCTTCTGTATAAGAAGTAAAGAAAAATATAATACAAGAATTTAAATTTTATAAAATATCCAACAATATGTATTACAAATCAAGTCGAAACGGACACAAGTGTTCCACAAATAAAAAGAAATAAGAATATAAGAGGTTGTAAAACAAAACCTCAAATAGTACATACTGATTTGATAACTAATGATCGACTTAGGAAGTAAGTTGATCGAAGTCCACCTTTGTCGACTCGACCTAGCCTCATCGCCTTGTTCAATGTCGTCTGACGATATTCCCAAGAAAAATAAGAAAACAAAAAAAGTGGAATGCCGTCGACGAACTAAAGTTCGGTATGTCCTCAGTTAAAAAGAATAGAATTTTTAAAATAAACAAAATACAGCATGTAACAATAACACAAAAATGAAGATAAAAGCGGAAGATCATTAGAGTGTGGATCAATAAAATCAGGCATATATTTATCAGGAAAAATATAACTGGAATGTCATGATATTAGTTATTAGTGTGTTTTAAGTTATAAGCTCGAATTGTGGGAGTTTTACATATAACGAAGATATTTTGTTTCCTTTCAGAACAACAGAAATATGGATTTAAGAGATCCATGAGTTAGTAATGCAATTGTTCCGTAATATCAGGAACTACGGCGATCATGTATGATCCCCGTTATACGTAAATATTCTCATTCTTCGAGCTGCCCCATTTCCATGATATTCTTGATTAAAAAGTTAACACAAGCAGCAGCATGAATTTATGAATGCTTGAAAACTATAGATACATGTCAGATTCAAGATTTCACGGATTCATGTATTTACAGTGTCATATCAAATTCAGGATGAAGTGCAAAACATGTGTGTGTGTGTAGCATGAAGTTGCAATCAGTTAGGTTCGACTCATAATGGTTCTACTTGTAATGAAGATATTATGTTTCCCCTTGGAATAACAGAAACACGGATTTTTCGATTCATGAGTTAGTAATGCAATTGTTCTATAATACCCGAAGCTACGGCGATCATGTATGATCTCCATTACACGTACTTCCCCCCATTCGTCGAATTTCCCATCCCCATATGAATTATTCATTTTAAGGAGAAAACTATAGATGCATATCAAATTCACGTACTTCATGATAAACACATTAAAAGAGAATAATATCAATAGAGTGTATAATAGTATTGTCAAAAATGATCATGCTTAAAGGTTATGCATCAAGTCTAACTTACAAAAATTTATGTATAAAGTAATAACAACAGTATACGACATGTAAATATAATATATAAAAAGTGAGCAGCAGTAAATTAAGAATATGATGGTAAGATGTAAAAGCACCGGTACGCTAGATATAATGTTTAAGAGTTAGATAGATTTAATATGCATCAGTTATACATACAATAAATCAAGCAACATTTCTGTACATCAAATATAGTAATAGGAAGTACGATAAATTAATTAGAAACTCAGTAGAAAGTAATACAGTAAACAGACTATTCGTCGTAACATAAAAAATCATGTCCATTTACATTCTGTTGTATTAAAGAAACTAACAAACAAAATATTGCATTCATGAACTAAAATAACATCAAATACATCAAATACATAAGAAATTAACTTCAAACTACATAAGAAAATACTGAGAAGTTACATACAAAAATGCTAGTTTCTTTGATGACCAGTATAATCGTCCCACATTTCCTTCGCAATTCGATCTCGTAAATCACTTCCTGCTTCACGTTGGTTGTTCATTGTTTGCACATGCTCAGCATGTTCTTCATCTTTAGTAGGTATATCAACAAACTCATTTTGATCAACAGTATCAGGAATTCTATCTAACCAATTAAAATTATCTTTACTAATCTTGATCATATTATGCAAAATAGCTGCAGTTGTTGCGTTATTGACTTGTGAATCTGTAAGGTACCTTGTTCCAAATTTTAAAATTGAAAACCTTGACTTTAAAATCCCAATTATTCTTTCTATATGATTTCGAAGTGAAGAATGTTGGAGATTTAATAATTATTTATAGTCCTTCGGCCTAGAGTTCCTATGTGCTTGTTCTTGAACATTGTAGCGTTCATTTCAACATGGAGCCAAAAGTGGAGTATTTGCATATCCTACATCAACAAGATAATATTTTCCTCGAGCTATTTGAAAGCCGGTATGGAGTGCAGATTGCAAGACCTTTGCATCAGATGCAGAGCCTTCCCATCCTACATATATATATATGTAAAACGGTGATCGAAATTGCACACAGCCATTACATTTTGTGATTGGGCTCCTTCGCGATTGCGGTAAGGAGCTTGTTCTCTCTTAGGTATTGTCATAGGAATTTGTGTTCCATCAATGTCGCCAATACAATCCTATTATATATTAAAAAAATACTAATTAATTGTCATAGTTAATTGAAATAATTGGTATAGATCAATAAAATATAGGGAAAAATTCTAACCTTAAAAAATATATAACGAGAACTGTTCTGGATCTTTGGATGTGTAGTTGTTGAGGGCAGCCTGATATAATCAAACGTGATATTCATGACCGCATCTAATACCACATTTAAATGACAGGATATAGATTCGCTGCTATGTTGAAAACACTTTGAAAAATTACGATTACATGAATTTCTAGATAAAAATACATGAATAATCCAAGCCGGTCTTCAACACTAACTCGTCTTGTGTCATGCAATAAATTTCTAACTCTAAAAATATTTGAAATAGTTATAAATACGTGAGGATCCATATGAAATTCGAACTTACAACGACTTTCATGTCCTGACAGAAATTCTCTAACCGACATATCACCGGAAAGAATTGAGGCACGACAAGGTCTTTTCTCATTTGACATGGCAGCAAGAGCGGAAAGAATGCAAAAGAATAGATCATTATCAGAATGCAAAAGAATAGATCATTATCAAAATTAGAATCAGACATAGTTTTAAAAATTGTAGAGATAAAAATTTGTGATGATATTAGTGAAGAAACTCACAAATATATATAGGATGAACATACAATAGCTACTTTTTAATTTTTTTTAATGTCATAACCGCTATTTTTTTTTAAAAATAATTTTTTTATGATTCCTAACGGTTAGTTTTTTAAAAATTATATATTTATTAATAAGCATAACGGTTAATTATTTGAAGAAAATATTTTTTATATTACAATTGTGATCTTTTTTAATAAGCCATAATGGATAAATTTCTAGAAAGAATCTTTTACTAGTCAATCATGCATTTAATATATATCATAATCCTACGCAATCCAAACATACATATAAGTTATGAAAATTCTATAAATTTCACTAAAATGAATGCACATGTATTTCATAGCATATTTTTCCCAAATTTGATTCTCTCGAATATTTATGGTAGCTATCCAAACAAAGCTAGGGTAAAAAATTAAGATTCAAATCCAACTAATAACCTTTTAGGAAGTGCCACATGTCCCACGAAATGGAGAGTTTTCTCATCCCATAGTTTAAAAAAGAAAAAGAAAAATCCAAAAAGAAGTTATAAAACTATATTTTCTCTACTCTCATTTATAGAACAGTGTATTATTATTATTATTTTTTAAAATAGTTTTATTAGTTAGCTAGAAAAACTACCTCACATTGGATTTGCATAAAAATAAAAAAGGCAGGGAAGTTAAAAAAGATTGTTGAAAAAGAGAACAGAAAAATAAGAAAAGAGAGGAGAAGCAGGTTGAATATAAGATGAAGATAAGGGAGAACACAAAGGGAAGAGGAAATCCATGCTATTTACTAATTGAGGTTCATTCATCATATCAAGTTTTGATACCAGAATCTTGTGAATAATTGTTGTTTACATATTTTCATTTAAAATTTTATATTATGATTGGTATCACATTAATTTTTTTAAAATGCAGCATCATGAGTTAGCATTTTTATGGATTAGCCCAGCTCTAATTAGCCACCATCTAAGCAATGATAACATGCCAACTTATTATGGCACACGCGATGCACATAATTAAATTAATAAGATATAAAAAGTAAAAAAAATTGTTAGTTCTTGATGGAGGTCCTTTTCGGGTCTCCGTCAGATGTTGTCTTCCGTTGATCTCCCGGTGAACTTTGTTAATTATCTCCTATTGCGTGTGGGTCTCAATGGGTTTTGGAGGAAGAAGTGGAATGAGGTGTTTGGTGCCGAGTACCTACAAAGAAGTCCCGGGGCGGTTTAGGACCACCAAGGACCCTCCGACGATCAAGTTAGTGATGAGATCCGAGCAGAGTAACGGCCTAGAAAAGTAAAAAAAAATTGGCTTACTTGACCCCTCTGTGATGGGGGTTTATATAGCGGCGGCAGCACGCAGCAGCAGGCGTGAGAATCTCGCCGGCAGTTACGGTCCCGACGTTACGCCCGCGTAAAGAGCGGATTGCCCATTAATGGGGATCGTGATGGCGTGGAACATGGGACGTTGCTGGCGGAGAATCTGCGCATGGCGAAATTTGCGGAGCGGCGCTTATGCCTGTGAGCGGTGATCCTGTGAGCGGTGACCTTGGTCGGAGGGCCGAGGAAGACGGCCTCGGCCTGGAGCTCGGGTCGAGCGGAGAGGCCGAGGAGTCCAGGTCTTGTGGCAGCTCGGCGCGAGCTGCGGGGCCGAGGAAGCCAATTTGCAGGGGGGCCTTATAACATTTCAGAAAAATAAAATATTATTTTCGGGAATTTTTATAATTTAATATTAATTTTTAATGAATATTTTAATACTTCGGTATAATTAAATACCGATAAATGGGAAAAAATTTGGAAAAATTATGGAAAATTCTAAAATAGGGTATTTTATGGAATTATGCCATTTTTAAGTTTTTATGATGAATTAGATACTAATTTAGTGCTAATCGCGATTAAAAATCGCTAATCGGGGTTTTAGCATTTTTGGTGCAAAACATGTACATATCATTTTTCCACACTTGTCACATTTCTTTACATGTTGTGGATAGTTGGTTGCATAGGGTTACCATTGGGTGAGAAGGAAGAAAAGAAAAGAAAAGAAAAAGGTATGGTATGATGATGAGAGAGAAAGTGAGAATCAACCCCTCTTTTTGAACCATTCCCCATCATTTCTCACACCATTTCTCTCTCCCTCTCCCAAATGAGCTGCTGCTGCTCCTGCTCCTGCCCTTTCCCTCCCTCGTCTTCAATCCCCAAAACACTATGGAAACAAATGTAAGGTTTCTAGGCACTCTTGTGAAGGTTCATAAGGCATCAAACATGCCCGGATAAAAATTTAGACATGCCGAACAACCCAAAACCGGGATCTTTGCTAGATTATTAGGGTTAAACATGCAAGATGATAACTTTTATCTAAGTGTGAGGGATTACAACCTTTGTAGTCCGCTCCTTCGCTTCACAAGCTCCGAGTAGAAGTCCCTTTGCCGCGATCCACGATCTCCCGGACTCATGAGAGGCTCCACGACTCGAACGATCCATGCTAGCTTGAAGTGTTCCAAATCTCCGATGATCTACGTCGAAGTTGCAAAGACTCAAGCTATCTCACTTTAAAGAGATGAACACACTAATCTCATGGGCTAGATGAGATGAGGATGAGAGAGTAGTATTTTTGCTTTCTTTTTAAATCATTTTCTCATATTTATTCATCACATAAAGAATTTCAAGTGAGCTTTTTCAAGAGAGAAGAAGATGATAATGGAAAAGATAATGAATAATTCTTTTGTGATGAATAGAAAGAAATGTATATGATTGATATATAAACCATGGTCAAGGATGAGTGGCTAAGATTTTGTAGAGAATAAACTAGAGTTAGAGTTTGGTTGGGTTAGAAATGTGTCATCAAAAATATCTTAACCATGACAAAAGAAATTGCTTCTAGAAGGTGCAAGAAGCAACTAACCCTAATCAAACCCTAACCTCATTTAATCATCCTTAAACATGTTTAATAATAAATCATATCATGTCACAATAATATATATCACATATATATTATATATTTGCAACAAAAGAAAATAATACAATTAACATATATCGCATATATATCAATGTATCATTCAGTGAGAAAATGAAATAATAAAGCAAGCCAATATTAGATAATGTAATAATATATCATATATATATTATTATACATTAAATCATCGAATCAACACTTGATCCGACGATCCGGCTATATCGAATATAACCGACTAATATATCATGTACCGATTCATCGAATCAACACTTGATCCGATGTCCCGGTTCATATCTAAATATCGCGAGAATATAATACGGTATCTCATATCGCATTATCCTCGGTCCTGCACATATCACATATGTGCCTCTACTCCGTTTCGCCTGAGCCAAGAAACCTCTGTGTAGGACTCTAAAGAATCGTCAATACGCCGGTAGCAGGTGATGATCATATCAAACACCCACAAGCTGTAAGCGGTCAGCTAAACGTAACAGCCACCCAGGTATTGAGCGATCAGAAGATCAACAAGCTAGCCTGTGCGTTCTCCTGTGAATCCAATCAGTAACACTCCCGTACAGTCCGGTCTGTTCGTCTGATATGTCGCATATCAAGTCTAGGGGTGGTATACGTCAGACCCCAGTAACCGATAAGTCGTGTCGATGTGTGGCTCATAACGGGTCGAGAAACTACTAGTAACACTTACCAGTAAATCTCTATATCAGCCCTGGCCAGGGACTTCCAGTTATAGCCAATCGAACACAGCACAACATCAACTCCCTATACCGGGAGAGACGAATCCCCTCCTATCGCTCATTGCCTCCATGTGATTCGGGACTGTACCCAAAAGCCACCGTTTTGCACGCCCTCTTGGACGTGGTAAGGTGGAAATCAAAGCACAGTGGGAATCACACAAGACTCCATGACGATCTCGGGTCTACAGACTACCCTGTACCAGTGTCACCGGAGAACTGCCATCTGACGTGTGGTATATCACCATCTGGGAGTTCTCAGCGAGTCCGTCCAGTGTACCCAGTCTCCACTGAGCACCCGTACACCATCTCTGATGTCAAACACCGATGGATATGGGATCATCCATCGCCCATCATATGGGTCAAGATGCGTATATGCTAGTCTACTCTGGTGTATCGATGCCCTGTTAACAGTTATAGGATGTACTCATCGACTACCGTGGCCCCACTAGTATGATCTCATCATAGTCCCAGTAGTCGAGTACAGATCCTAAGGGCTTTATCAACATGTGAGAGAAAAACAGTAAACCAATACAAGTCAACATGTTAAGATAAAGTGAAACCAAATAGCATACTATCATGACGAGCAAGAAAGTCATCTCTATATATATATCCAAGCATCCATTATAATATACATCATATGTACAACAATGGCCTCTAGGGCATATACATAACTAACAATCTCCCACTTGCACTAAGGCCAGCTGCTGTAGTATCTCATACCTAGCATCCCGAATAATCTATCAAACTGTATCTGGGGAATAGCCTTCGTGAATGGATCCGCAGTGTTGTCCTTCGTATCTACTCTCCTGACCTCGATCTCCCGGCGATCAACTATCTCCCTGATCAGGTGATACCGCCTCAGAATATGTCTGGACTTTTGATGGGACCTGGGTTCCTTGGCTAACGCCACAGCTCCATTGTTATCGCAATACAGAGGTATTGGATGCTCAATGGATGGAACCACACCAAGTTCACTAATGAACTTCTTGATCCAGACAGCCTCTTTGGCAGCATCGTTGGCAGCGATGTATTCAGCCTCCATCGTCGAGTCTGCAACGGTATCCTGTTTGGAACTTTTCCAACATACCGCCCCTCCATTGAGGGTAAAGACAAAACCTGAATGCGACTTAGAGTCGTCCTTATCACTTTGGAAGCTGGAATCGGTAAAGGACTCCACCTGGAGTTCTCCGTTACCATACACCAAGAACATCTCCTTAGTCCTTCGCAAGTACTTGAGAATGTTCTTCACAGCTGTCCAGTGACTCTCTCCAGGATCTGCTTGATACCGACTCACTACACTTAGTGAGTATGCTACATCAGGTCTGGTACATAGCATCGCATACATGATAGAGCCTACTGCCGAAGCATAGGGTATCCCTTGCATGCGAGCTCTCTCCAAATCAGTCTTGGGAGACATCTCTTTGGAGAGAGTGAGTCCAGAGATCGTGGGTTGGTTCCCACGCTTGGATTCTTCCATACTAAACCTCTTTAGTATGGTGTCAATGCACCTGGATTGGGACAATCCCAGTATCCGTTTAGATCTATCTCTATAGATCATTATTCCCAATATGCAGGAGGCATCACCTAGATCTTTCATTGAGAATCTTTGTGATAAGAAGAGCTTGACTGATTGCAGCATAGGAATATCATTTCCTATCAAGAGTATGTCATCTACGTACAATACGAGGAAGACAACCTTACCCTCTGCTACCTTCTTATAGATACAAGGTTCATCTATATTTTTGATGAAGTCAAACTCTTTGACTACAACATCAAAACAGATGTTCCAACTCCGCGATGCTTGCTTTAACCCATAAATGGATTTAAGCAGCTTGCACACCTTTCCGCTGCTCCCACTATCTACGAAGCCCTCTGGCTGAGTCATGTACACGCTCTCTTCTAAATCACCGTTTAGAAAGGCGGTCTTAACATCCATTTGCCAGATTTCGTAGTCATGGTATGCAGCAATGGCAAGTAAGATCCGGATGGACTTAAGCATAGCCACTGGAGAAAAGGTTTCGTCATAATCCACACCTGGTCGTTGACGAAAACCCTTTGCTACAAGTCTAGCTTTGAAAGTCTCAACTTTTCCATCTACACCAAATTTCCTTTTAAAAATCCACTTGCTCCCAATGGGTTTTACCCCTTCAGGAGCATTTTCCAAAATCCATACTTTATTGGTGTACATGGATTCCATCTCAGATCGCATTGCATCCAGCCATTTCACAGAGTCACCACTCGTGATGGCCTGCTCGAAACTAGTCGGGTCATCATCGTCCATGATACAATCCTCGCTTCCACCATCAATGAGAAAACCGTAGTATCTCTCAGGTGGATGAGAAACCCTGCTAGATCGGCGGAGAGGCTGGGGTTCGTCGGGTACTACTGAATCTTCTGGTTCCAACAAATCATCAGTTGCGGTTTGTGGTGCTGGAACCTCTTCCAGTTCTACCTCTTTGCCACTAATTTCTTTTTCAAGAAATTCCTTTTCTAAAAAGGTGGCATATTGAGAAATAAACACTTTTTGTTCCTCAGCGTGATAGAAAATATATCCTTGAGAATTCTTAGGATATCCCACAAATTTGCAAAGAACCGATCGTGCCTCGAGTTTGTCTGGATTTTGTCTTTTGACATAGGCCGGACAACCCCATATCTTAACTCGTTTAAAATATGGTCTCTTCCCACTCCATATCTCATATGGTGTGGTAGGTACAGATTTAGACGGAATTAGATTCAATATGTATATGGCTGTCTCAAGCGCATACCCCCAAAAGGAAATAGGTAACTCAGCATCGCTCATCATAGATCGCACCATATCTAATAGGGTCCGATTCCTTCGTTCCGATACACCGTTGTGCTGTGGTGTATAAGGAGGAGTAAGCTGAGAGAGAATCCCATTCTCTTTTAGATAATCTAGGAACTCATTGCTTAAGTATTCGCCTCCTCGATCAGATCGAAGAATCTTAATACTTTTTCCCGTTTGGTTCTCTACTTCGTGCTTATATTCTCTGAATTTCTCAAAAGCTTCAGACTTGTGTTTCATCAGAAACACATGTCCGTATCTAGAGAGATCTTCAGTGAATGTAATGAAGTAGGAAGAACCGTTCCTGGCATGCGTAGACATGGGACCACAAACATCACTATGTATTAGTCCTAAGAGTTCAGTAACTCTTTCTCCGTGTCCACTAAACGGAGCTTTGGTCATTTTTCCTTTGAGACATGAATGGCAAGTATCATAAGATGATAATTCGAACGGATTCAAATAACCATCCTTATGTAACTTAGCCAGTCGTGTCGCATTGATATGACCAAGTCTACAATGCCACAAGTAGGATTCGTTCATATCTGAACTTTTCCTCTTGTGTGTGTTTTGTATATTCAGGACTGTATTCTGATTTAGAATGAATATGCCATTATGTAACGAGCCTGATGCAATCAACTTTTGATCTAGGAATATGTTCATAACATTATCCTTTACTACAAAATTATATCCTTCTTTACTTAATAAAGAAACTGATATAATGTTGCACATCATGTTCGGTATATAATAGCACTCATTTAGAATCAGTGTATTACGACTTGGTAATACCAGGTGATATTCGCCAACTGCTTTGGCTGCAACATTTGCACCGTTCCCTACTTGAACGGAATGATCACCTTTTCCCAGTTCTCTACCTTTACGTAGCCCATGTAACTGTTTACATATGTGGGATCCTGATCCGGTATCTAACACCAAGGACGTAGGGTGAACTGAGAAACAGTTCTCAATAACTAACACACCCGAAGAAGATGCATCAACATGCATGTTCTTTTGGGCGGCTTGAGAATCCAGATATTCTCCTGTTTCCTGTTCAGTCTTATAACTCTTATAAGAAAGAACGGGTCCAACATTCCCTAGCTCAGTACAATAATTGGGTTCAGTCAATACATCCATATTATTATCTTGATTATGGCCTAACATGGTCGCTACCTGGAGAGAGAGAGAAGAAAACACTTTAGCGTATGCTCTTGCAAGATTAGATTGGTTATTATCTTATCTAATCAGGATGTCTCCCACTGTTTTTATCAAATCTACCTTCAAACCCAAAAAGGTAAGATTAGCCGGGATTAATTACACCCTACAATTTCGTCAATCTTTCAGCCAGATCAGTGTCGGTACTTTGAGGGAGGTTTCCCGTGCTTTCGCACGGACCTAATTAAAGTAAACCTCGTTTTCCCAGAGGCGTAACCCCGTTAACACTTTTCTAGACACCTACTTGATCGGCTAATTGTCCTGTGTAAAACTCTCCCAGGAGTAACTCTTACTCGCAGTGGGTATCGGGATCCAACTATCTCATAGAAGGTATGCAATCTCATTGTAAATTTCAACACTTGAAATTCCCGATAATATTTTGCCCCTAGCGATCTATGACCTTAACTAAGTCAACAAACCATAAATCGCAAGTCAAGTTCAAGCCGTACATTTCCTGATTGAATTAAACCCACCCGTACGACCCTTAACTGAGTCAACAAGGCCGTACGAATACCCTAATCCAATCACATCTCATATTTTAGCAGATAAACATTACTTAGCTACCGTACACTATGCCTTAACTAAGTCAACAAACATAGCACGAATACTAAATAATATCTATCTGAAATGACGGAGGGCTACGCAGGTTTTTCAGAAAACCCTGAGCGTAATGAACTTGATATCGTCGTAGAATCAAGTGTTTTTGAAAAGGAGTGTTTTTGAGGCTTTTCTTAGTTTCGCTAAAAGGGTCACTCCCGGTGAAGGGATCGTCGGCCCTTTCCTCATCGAATAAGGTGCAGGATATATCATATATACCGCTGTGCAAAGCAAAACTTTAAAAGCAATCAAAAGACAAACCGAGTTTTGTAGCATCTGCCAGTTTCGCTAAAGAGGTCACTCCCGGTGAAGGGATCGTCGGCTCTTTCCCCATCGAATAAGGTGCAGGATATATCATATATATCACTGTGCAAAGCAAAACTGTAGCTACCCTTTTTGTAAAGTTTTGATTCTACAATATCTTTAGGTTTCTTTTCTTTTTATTAATCTCATTAATAAAATCCCATCAGCTTATGCTTCCTAAGCATCACAGAAGAAACGAAAGCAGTAATATTTATATATCAGCATATATATATAGTATAAGCATTCGTCTCAGGCAGTAATATGATCTCATCACAGAACATTGCAGCAGAAGAACATATATGAAATATTGGATATACTAGGACGTCCGTGTTTTCAATACGAGCCTGTATAAAACACGGATTCCACGGTCGCGACGAATAGCCAAACCCACATCCCAAGACCCCTGCGAGAGCGGCAAGTAACACTGCCAATTCTAGGGTTAGGAGACCCGGTCTCGAATCCTCGAGATGGCCTCCCACTGGACCCTAGAACCCGGTTACTTGTGCTCCCCACCTTGGGTCTACCTAATGCGGAAAAGTAAATTATATACACTGGTGACAGCAACCTCAACCTGGAAGTGCCCCAAATAAAAGAATATTACATTACAAATGAATTTTACATGAATGAAAATAAAACCCTCATCTCACATAAAACCCCCGGCTATTCAGAACGCGACAATCCAATATAACATATCACAGCAACGCATAATATCTCATATCATCAACGTAAGTAAATATGCATATCCCAATTGTCGTTGACATATAGCAACGAAACCGGCGATGTCATATATTACACTTACGGTCACAGAAAAGAAAGTGTAAAACTAAAATATTTGGAATCCACAATCACTTTAGACATCGTAAATCCGAAATATCACATACTTCGCATTTCATGCCTAACTCTATGAATTCCACATATTGTATCACATTTCCGATAAATAGACAGTATTAAACTTTCCGAACAGATAATCAAATACCCAAAATTTCCTAAATTGCTCAACACTTGAGCGGAGTTCAAATAATCCCAGAATATGTCACAGTATCGGTGATCCAGCCGTAGAAGGGTCAAGCCAACGCCTCACATGTGGCACGCCGTACTGCCCCAAACCCGAAGGTTCAAAAGGCAGTTCAAGACGGTCACATAATCGAGTTAAGGTTTGTTGTCTTCTAGAGGGTCCACCGCTTAACTTGTACAATTTTTCCGAAAGATTTAAACCCGATAAAAATTCAACACTTGAAAGTTTTACGTGCCGGGAAAAAGTGAGTTAATGATATCCGTTCGAACTTTTTAACAATTTCTAAATATCCGGAAAGAAATACGAATTTAAATATTCCGATCGAATCTACGATTACAAAATAAACCCCAGAATACTCAACACTTGAGTCAGATTAAAAATATCCATAAAATAGTAAACACAGAGACGAGAATTACTGTGCGAAAAACCGTGGCTAATTCCCTTATACTGCCGCGGAACCGCCGCCAATGGGGGGTCTTTGCCGCGGTTCCGCGGCCACGTGGTCGAATTAGAGGCACGAATTTCACAGTAATTCTTATCTTTTGTTGCTGTATTTTTCAGGTATTTTTAATTCAGAAAAATCCCAAATTTTGAAAAATTTCCAGAGAGGGGGTTAAATTTGTCGGTTCGGGTTCGATCGGAGTTTTAACTTCGTAAACACGTCGCCTAATGCTCTAGCTAGGCTCTGATACCACTGTAAGGTTCCTAGGCACTCTTGTGAAGGTTCATAAGGCATCAAACATGCCCGGATAAAAATTTAGACGTGCCGAACAACCCAAAGCCGGGATCTTTGCTAGATTATTAGGGTTAAACATGCAAGATGATAACTTTTATCTAAGTGTGAGGGATTACAACCTTTGTAGTCCGCTCCTTCGCTTCACAAGCTCCGAGTAGAAGTCCCTTTGCCGTGATCCACGATCTCCCGGACTCATGAGAGGCTCCACGACTCGAACGATCCATGCTAGCTTGAAGTGTTCCAAATCTCCGATGATCTACATCGAAGTTGCAAAGACTCAAGATATCTCACTCTAAAGAGATGAACACACTAATCTCACGGGCTAGATGAGATGAGGATGAGAGAGTAGTATTTTTGCTTTCTTTTTAAATCATTTTCTCATATTTATTCATCACATAAAGAATTTCAAGTGAGCTTTTTCAAGAGAGAAGAAGATGATAATGGAAAAGATAATGAATAATTCTTTTGTGATGAATAGAAAGAAATGTATATGATTGATATATAAACCATGGTCAAGGATGAGTGGCTAAGATTTTGTAGAGAATAAACTAGAGTTAGAGTTTGGTTGGGTTAGAAATGTGTCATCAAAAATATCTTAACCATGACAAAAGAAATTGCTTCTAGAAGGTGCAAGAAGCAACTAACCCTAATCAAATCCTAACCTCATTTAATCATCCTTAAACATGTTTAATAATAAATCATATCATGTCACAATAATATATATCACATATATATTATATATTTGCAACAAAAGAAAATAATACAATTAACATATATCGCATATATATCAATGTATCATTCAGTGAGAAAATGAAATAATAAAGCAAGCCAATATTAGATAATGTAATAATATATCATATATATATTATTATACATTAAATCATCGAATCAACACTTGATCCGACGATCCGGCTATATCGAATATAACCGACTAATATATCATGTACCGATTCATCGAATCAACACTTGATCCGATGTCCCGGTTCATATCTAAATATCGCGAGAATATAATACGGTATCTCATATCGCATTATCCTCGGTCCTGCACATATCACATATGTGCCTCTACTCCGTTTCGCCTGAGCCAAGAAACCTCTGTGTAGGACTCTAAAGAATCGTCAATACGCCGGTAGTAGGTGATGATCATATCAAACACCCACAAGCTGCAAGCGGTCAGCTAAACGTAACAGCCACCCAGGTATTGAGCGATCAGAAGATCAACAAGCTAGCCTGTGCGTTCTCCTGTGAATCCAATCAGTAACACTCCCGTACAGTCCGGTCTGTTCGTCTGATATGTCGCATATCAAGCTAGGGGTGGCATACGTCAGACCCCAGTAACCGATAAGTCGTGTCGATGTGTGGCTCATAACGGGTCGAGAAACTACTTGTAACACTTACCAGTAAATCTCTATATCAGTCCTAGCCAGGGACTTCCAGTTATAGCCAATCGAACACAGCACAACATCAACTCCCTATACCGGGAGAGACGAATCCCCTCCTATCGCTCATTGCCTCCATGTGATTCGGGACTGTACCCAAAAGCCACCGTTTTGCACGCCCTCTTGGACGTGGTAAGGTGGAAATCAAAGCACAGTGGGAATCATACAAGACTCCATGACGATCTCGGGTCTACAGACTACCCTGTACCAGTGTCACCGGAGAACTGCCATCTGACGTGTGGTATATCACCATCTGGGAGTTCTCAGCGAGTCCGTCCAGTGTACCCAGTCTCCACTGAGCACCCGTACACCATCTCTGATGTCAAACACCGATGGATATGGGATCATCCATCGCCCATCATATGGGTCAAGATGCGTATACGCTAGTCTACTCTGGTGTATCGATGCCCTGTCTCGATATACCCTCGACTAGGAACAGTTATAGGATGTACTCATCGACTACCGTGGCCCCACTAGTATGATCTCATCATAGTCCCAGTAGTCGAGTACAGATCCTAAGGGCTTTATCAACATGTGAGAGAAAAACAGTAAACCAATACAAGTCAACATGTTAAGATAAAGTGAAACCAAATAGCATACTATCATGACGAGCAAGAAAGTCATCTCTATATATATCCAAGCATCCATTATAATATACATCATATGTACAACAATGGCCTCTAGGGCATATACATAACTAACAACAAACCTAAAACCCCATTCACTCTTCACAAAACTTGTTCACAAGCTCGAGAGGATCGCATTGGACTAAGAAAGAGAGGATCTTAAGGACTTTGAGCAACTCAAGAATTTTCTTGAGTTGCCAAAGGAGGTAAATTCTGCACCACTGGTATAGTATTTCAATTCCTTGTGCATCAATACTTGTTTCATGTCGATATTGTGTGTTTTGATGGACTTTGGAGAATTCAAGTTAGGGTTTAGGGTTTGATCTGAAATCAAAGATGAATTGAGGTGTAATTAGAGGCTACAACCCCTGTTGTGAAGTTACATTGGACCAAACTAGAAATTAGAACCCAGAATACAGATTTATAGAATCGATATCGGGAAAAACTGTAATTCTGTGAGTGTGTTTTGAAATATGCTTTCACCCGAGCCATCTGAAAATAATTTTGGTTTGACAGTAAGATGTGCAGGCACCTAGGAACCACCACCCAAAGCCCTAGCCCCTAACTCCTTGTTCAGGCCGCAGATAAATTCCTTCTGGCCGCAATTTGCGGCCAGAGCAGGTTGGAACCCCCTCGTTTTTGTTTCTAGGCCATATTTCCAGTAAACTTGACCCTTGGCATGTGCAATTTTGACTGATTCCGTCTAGGGTAGAATCTGGGGTAGTTTTCTTGTGTTGGCGCATGGTTTACGACTTGTTTTAGCATGGACTTTGGTGTTTGGTGATTCATTTCTGTCGGGTGGCGTTTGAACGTCAACGGCAAAGGGTTATTGATTATGTTTGCATGCGAGACTATAGGTTTTTGCCTATGGGCGTAGCGTATGCCATTTTGGTTTCCGATGTGATTTTCATGTGCTTTAGCGTTTGTGATATCCTTGTAGGTACCCCACGTGACGTCGAGGCATTGAAGATAAAGATGGCGACATCGGCATCGGCACACAAGAAGCAAGGTGAGTAGATTTATATCCACGGGAGAAGTCGGCTGGATGGTGTAAGTCCATGTCACGCACCCCACGAGCTTGTGGGGAGGCAGAATATATGAAAAACAATTATCAAAGTTTCGTAACACGGACTTGAGCACACGGATCGTGTCTAAACCATTACTAGCAAACTACGAAAGGTTTAACTACTCGGATACGAAGTTATACCTCACGTTACTTGTCCTTCGGGTCTTCATCGCTGTCCTCCACTCCTCGTAGGCTCTATGGAACGTCGGCACCTCAACGGCCTCCTCGAGTCAAAGACGATCCACCCGAGAGCTACTACTCCAAGCTTGACCTTTAACTTGAAGTAACTAGGTTTCTCAAAGTGCTAATCTAAGCAACTTAGGGGATATAGAGTAGGATTATGGATTAACAAGTCTTGCTAACCCTTGATCTCAACACATGAGAGGTAGGGTTAGGGTTTGAAGAGAGAGAGCTTGAGGAGAGAGAATGTGAGAATGAGAATTCTTTTGGATAAATGATATCATTTGTGTATATATGAAACATAACATATTATTAAATGAATAACAAATAATGATATATCATCATGTTTCATTAATACACTTAGTGATTCATCACATGAGTCATATAAATCATAAATGAATCATTAACTCCATGTATGAATCACACCATGACTCATTAATCCAATAAATGCAAATGCCACCTTAGCATCCAAGTCATCATCCTTCTAGAAGCTTCCCGACAAATTATGAGAACGCCCCTCCTATCCGTGAAAACACGGAAAAACTTTAGACTGTATAAATCCAATAATCCGATACTAGAATCTGGCTTAAACCAAAGCCGACTAGTAAAAACTGTCCGAACATCGTACGTGCGTAAAAACACGTATGCATCCGAACCCTGTCGTAAAACCATACGACCTCTATATCGTTTCGCCCGAAGTAGGGAAACTCTCTGTGTGGGACTCTAAAGACTCGACACTATGCTGGCAGTGGGTTTAACCACAGACCGCAAGCGGCACTAGCTGTACGTAACGGCCCCCAGGTAGATGTCGATAAGAAGGCCGATGAGGAAACCCATCCGAACTCCTACTGAGCCTGATATGATAATCTCCATACAGTCCGGTCTGTTCGTCTAGGACTATCACATATCGGGCCTAAGAGGGCGGTAAACGTCAGACCCCTAATAGCGGTATAAGTCGTGTCGGAATGCAGCCCATTACACTTTGAGAAACTACTGGAACCTACCAGTAAATCTCGCTTGCCATGGCCAGGGACTTTGCGTAATGGCTCTCCATACACATCGCGATATCAATTCCAATACCGGGAGAGACGAATCCTGTCTAACCGCCACTGCCTCCAAGTGCTTCGGGACTGCACCCAACTACTACATTTTGCACAACTCCTTTGAGCCATGGTAGGGTTGTAATCTAAGAACAGTGGGAATACACTCGAGGCGAAGTAGCAGTGTCAAGTCGACGGACTAAGCTGTACTCATGTCACCTGGGAACTGCTATCTGACGATGGGTATAAATCCAACCTGCAGTTCCCGGCGAGTCTTGTCCGGTGTACCCGTAACCTAACGAGCACCTGTATACTTTCTCCAGTACGACGTACTGATGGCTGTGGGACAGACCATCTCCCCAACTGGGATGAGAAGCGTACACACTAGTCTACTCCGGAGTATCGATGCCCTGTCTTGATAATCCTACGACTAGGGACCTGTATAGGATGTTGCTTATAGACTACCAAGCCCCCACTAGCGTGACAGCCATCATAAAGCTGGTAATCAAGCAAAGATCCTAAGGGCTCTACTAATATGTATAAGCGATACGTTACAAGAAACATATGCACATATTAAAATAGACACAAACCAAGTAGCATACTACCATTTTTAGCAAGACTGTCAATACAACTGTGAATATCCCAAGCTTCCATTAAGTAATATACAAACTAGTATGGTACAGTAATGGCCTTCTAGGGCATAAACACTAACAGATAGCGTATAGCACCCCCGCAGTTTATGGTGATGTATACGAATATGTATACACACATATATTGATTATATATTGTTTGAGATTATTGATGATAAAGATGTATTCTAGGTGTGATTGGATTGGTTTAGTGTTGCGAAATCCTAGAGTAGTGGTTGCACCACACATACACACACACTTACTTGCATACATTCTTCTTTCATATATGCATATGTGGGAATATATAGTTATGTGTTCACATGGGTATGGGACTATGTGTTCATATACGGACTTGAGGATAGTATTTTGGATTTGAGCTGAGTCGATGAGATTTGATTTGAGACCGTGAAATCGGTGATATGACAGGATTCGTATTTGAGATACGTCCTTAGGATATAGCGGATTTTTGGATGACGATACCATGCGAATGGTGATATACATAGAATAGTTGACTTATGATCGAGATTGAGATAAGATATGTTAAGATATTTATAATAGGCCGCACTGAGCGATGTATACTTCTTTATGATGATTTGTGCTGATGATATCGGTTTGTACGAGACTGTCGATCAGTAGTCAGATCATGATTATATTGATGATATTAGTATTGTACTAGACGTAGGTCAGTACCCCGGATTATGATCTTTGATAAAGAGGATACTAGATGAATAATGTGATGAATGTGATATCGACCCGTACCCAGATTTGGGATGCGGTACGACGGTTTTACGTACGAGCTATATATTGATGATAGATCCGCACTCTTGACTTGGGAATATCTGATTATAGATATGGTATCGAATGTGATATTATCGAGGCGGGATCACCGACTAATATATATATATATATATATATATGTATCGACTCAGATGTTAGGCGGTTTCCTTACCTTCAGTTAGCCTGTTAGCTTAGCCCTATAGTTTAGTGTAGCTGTTAGACCATATTAGTTATTGTTGTGTTTAGTATTCAGCTCCCGCACATTATTGCTGTTCACTCCGCATCGCATACCTATGTTGTAATTTCATATTCCATTGTTGATATCATGCTGTTAGGACACCAGCACCATTACCGATGATGCGTATGTACCACGTACACTTACTTGCCGGCTCACACACATCTTCATCGGTAATTGCCATGTCAGTACACTTTAGAAAATACTATTACATTGACATAGCTTGTTAGCTAATAACTTCGACATGATATTAGTGTAATTGCCTTATATGCCAGTTTAGACATTGCAGTTACTACTTGCTACTTCATGCATATTGTTATTTACTGTTATGCCGCATTCATGGATTATTATGCCTATATTCACTATTTACATGCTATTGATGATTTGGATTCGGATTTTCATGAGATTTCTTGGATTTGGGGGGAAACCGCAAAAACATTTATAAACTTCTTTTCTCTCTCTTCTTAAATGAAAAGTGCGGTTTTCACATGATGTATGAGTCGTCCACCATGAATTTGCTGATGGATTTTGAGACCCGATTCGAGAAGTTCGATGAACCGTTTCGGGTACATGGTGGACCCGGTAAGGTACCCGGGGCAAGAAGCTCAAGTAGTAGATGATGAGCCTGGCAGGGGAAGACTACCTACCGGTGATTTTACCCGACGCGTCGGATATCCGGAGGATACCGTCGTGGTCTTGAGATTGATAGTAGGGTCCGGTCTGGACTGACGGCGTCCTAGATAGTGAGATTAATACAGAGATTTTGAGATATTGAGGTACTGAGATTTGATGATACAGGCCAGTCCGGATAGCCGGAGCCTGAGATTTTGAGACATTGGGATTTATGTTTTGTGTCGATGCTAGACACTGTTTATGCTGATTTCATTTATGATACCCCATTTTAAAATATAGAAATCTCACTAAGTTATGAAAGCAGTTTCTTCATTTACATGTATTCTATTTTCATGCATTCATACCTCATCCATATGATATATTGCTACCTGAGGCACTGACACGAGCACTTGGTATTGCAGTTGTTTAGAGGTATACTCTAGCCATTGTTATAGGCTGCAGGTTATATATTTGAGGATATATATTGATCGTATGACCTAGGATTGCGCCATACATGTGATTTCTGTTCGTAGATGTTTTCTATTCACGAGTTGGCAACTCACCCCCGTTGTGCCACAGTTTCTTACAAGTTTTGCCGTACAGGTTTCATTATGGCTTTGCTGGCACTACTTCCATTTTCGGGTGATTTGCTAGTAGGTGGGTTCACTTGCATCGTGACCATCAGTATATTTAGTATATTATTATTCAGTTGTATCTAGAAGTTCCATCAACCAAACATGTATTATTTCAGATAGAGACCAGTGATGTTTATTCATTCGACCTTAGAGTCGCGCGTTGTATTTCTCTGGATTTCATGTTGTTTTGAGTTTCCTTTTCTGTTGTGATCCTCGCCCTTCGACGTTGTATATTATATTGCTTGCGTGGTTGTGACCGTCGATTGACGAAGAGCTAGCTCCCGCTTGGGGATGCCTTTATTCAATATATATGCTTTATCAGGTTTTGTACCCGTTTGGGGTCAGTTTTTACAAAGGAAACTCTGCCGAAATTTTTAGAAAAGACTTGTGATTTTAAAATGCATATTTCGGCGTATGTTGCAAACTATTTGATTTAAAATGGTTTTCCTTCACTCTACTACTTTTCTTGGTTTGGATTTCTGGGTTTTCGGATTACTTAGATTACGTACGCCTCGAGACGTTTCGTAGTTTAAGTGCCGGTCATGTTCCGTACTTTCGGGTCGTGACAAAGTTGGTATCAGAGCGTTAGGTTTTACCTTCGGAGCGTAGGATGACCCTTAGTTGATGGAGTAGGTAGCTTGAGTAGAGTGACGTACCGTACATATGTTCCGCAGCATATTTACGATACGCTACTCCACTTAAGAAGGTTTAGGATGTACATTTCTTTGCTCAGTATAATATTCATTCATGATCTAGCCTCATCGGTACCAGTTATGGTTTTGCTGCCACGATTACGGGCAGGGAGAGCTACGGCTAGAGTTGCGGTCAGCACGAGCTCGTCACGAACGAGGACTGACCAGGGCGTAATTCCAACGACACACGATTGCAGAGATGTGTCTTTTTATGGTGTTTTTGCACCACGAGCGTTTGGTGGATCACTGTATGAGATTACTCGGATGTGCTGATCGGCACCAAAGGATTGGGCCACTGACAGAGGCCAACCGGATTTTGATGACCGTTATTGATTATTTATGATGATTGAGGCACTGTTCAGCGTGCAGACGAGTGAGCCAGTTGTTGCTGCGAACGACGAGATATCGCCCCAGATGTTGGAGCTATTGCAGTATGAGTTATACTAAGAGATGATAGAAGGTCGCTAGTCATCGAGGATGAATGACTAGGACATGTGGTTCGTTCGCTACCCCGATGCGAGGTCATCAGATAGATTGATTCCAGCTAGAGACGACTTCAAGCGGAGACGTTGAGAGTCGATAGAGGAGATCGAATGTCAGAAACCTATTATTCCAAGTTTAAAGTATTCGGAAAGACATGCAGGCAATTCTATGGACCCTCTAGAAGAATGAAATCCTAACTCGACATAATGACCGTGTGAAGGCCTTTGAACCTTAGGGTTTGCGACAGTTCCGCGGCGCCATTAGTGAGGCTTGGGTTTGCCCTTCTACGGCTGGACATCGATGCTGTGGTATGTACTCGATACTATTAAACTGTACCCAAGGTGTTGAGCTCTTAGGGGATTATGAGGTTTTGACGAATCGATCGGATGGTTCGACTTCATTCGGATGCTAGGTGGTGAGATGCACTTCTTGGAGACTCCAGATACGAGGATAGCCGTTGGAGCTCAGCCCATGCAGCAGCGACGAGACGAGTCCGAAGCAGTCGACATTAGAGAAAAGTGGAGTAAGAGGTTCGTACAAGATCTGGATAAGATGACGTTCCACTCCGCCGACATCAGAGATGTGATACGCATGCCGAGGCATTGTACTTGGATATACCTTCCAGAAGGAGTCGCGATGAGTATGCAGCCGTTCCGGAACAAGAAACAGATATAGTAAAGGACGATGACTTCCGGACAGTTCGGCAGAGACGAGATTTGGGAGAGACCCCGACAAGACCTTTCTGGAATAAATTACGAGAAGACTTGGACCCAGGAGTGGTCATGTTACGCACACCAGCAGGCCAGATTTCAGGATCATCGATGAGACATGCTATGAGTGACCACGACAGTTGGCCAGAGATTCTTGGAGGATGTGCTTGAGCGGGACTATTCCACCATATTTGATTTCGGTATTTTGGGCGATTTATTCGCATGATTGATTTTGATGATTGAGTTTCATGATATTTGTTTTCATGTACCATGGTTGCACTTACTGAGTATTTACAATTTTTGCACAGTTGTTGCACTTGATATCGTTTTCGTGCATTGGTTTCTCAAGTTTATGATTTTATGGGTTTCATACAGTTGAGTTGATTTTGTGCACTTAGTTGCACTGGACTTCGATTTTGATTATGATTTTCGATATTTGTTTTGTGCACCTTGTGCACCTGATTGGATTTTGCGCATGTTCGGCGCTTGATAGTAGATTTTATGACTTCGTACAGGATGGATGCACCTGATTTGGGTTTTCGCGCATGTTGGGCGCATGTTATGAGATACGATTTTGGTGCACATCAGATACACTAAATCGAGATTCTTCGTGCATGTCAGATGCACCTGTTTTTGCTGTAGGGCATACCTGTTGCCCTTGATAGATGTTGTGTGCACACCCGTTGTATCTAGATGTTGTTTCTGTGCGCATGTATGGCACATATATGGATTTTGATTTCTGTGCGCACCAGACGCACCGGGTATTCATATATACATTTTTGGGATTGATTTCTTATGGAGCAGTATGTTTTTATGATGTTTATTATTGTTTTCGTACTGAGCAGGACTAGTCAGATGACAGTACCTGAGTATATTTTGCATGCATTGATAGATTTCAAAGGCATTTCCAAAAAGCGAGTTATAGTCTCAGTATTTACCTACGTGTCTGATATGACACGAAACGTTTAAAAATAAGGAAACCCTTCTAAATTGTTTTCGAAACGGCGGAACGTACATGTTAAACAAAAGGTATATATGTATATGGTTATTTTTTTATGAAAGACGTCCGCCACCATGCAGTATTATGTGCATTGCACAGTGACTTTAAAAGATTTGGCATGCATTTCCTCCAGATATTTACATGTATAGATTTGGTATTTACATGTATAGTTCTGATTTATAGCATATCGGTTTTGCTTTGGATTTGGCATTCGTGTATTCACCTTGACTCCGATGATTGCGGGATACTTGACGGAGTTTTGATTTTGAGTTATCTTCTCATTACTCATGCGCGTGCCTTGCGCTATGATGCGTTTTATGTATTGATGATTTCGGAGCCCCGACGACTTGGACTTTCCTTTGAAATGTTTTAGAATTTGGGGGTTTAAATTTAAATTCGGGGACCGAATTTCTTTGAGAAGGGAAGATTGTAACATTTCAGAAAAATAAAATATTATTTTTGGGAATTTTTATAATTTAATAATAATTTTTAATGAATATTTTAATACTTCGGTATAATGAAATACCAATAAATAGGAAAAAATTTGGAAAATTATGGAAAATTCTAAAATAGGGTATTTTATGGAATTATGCCACTTTTAAGTTTTTATGATGAATTAGATGCTAATTTAGTGCTAATCGCGATTAAAAATCGCTAATCGGGTTTTTAGCATTTTTGGTGCAAAACATGCACATATCATTTTTCCACACTTGTCACATTTTCTTACATGTTGTGGGTAGATGGTTGCCTAGGGTTACCATTGGGTGAAAAGGAATAAAAGAAAAGAAAAGAAAAAGGTATGGTATGATGATGAGAGAAAAAGTGAGAGTCAACCCCTCTTTTTGAACCATCCCCCATCATTTCTCACACCATTTCTCTCTCCCTCTCCCATATGAGCTGCTGCTGCTCCTGCTCCTCCCCTTTCCCTCCCTCATCTTCAATCCCCAAAACATCATGGAAACAAACCCAAAACCCCATTCTCTCTTCACAAAACTTGTTCACAAGCTCGAGAGGATCGCATTGGACTAAGAAAGAGAGGATCTTAAGAACTTTGAGCAACTCAAGAATTTTCTTGAGTTGCCAAAGGAGGTAAATTCTGCACCACTGGTATAGTATTTCAATTCCTTGCGCATCAATACTTGTTTCATGTCGATATTGTGTGTTTTGATGGACTTTGGAAAATTCAAGTTAGGGTTTAGGGTTTGATCTGAAATCAAAGATGAATTGAGGTGTAATTAGAGGCTACAACCCCTGTTGTGAAGTTACATTGGACCAAACTAGAGATTAGAACCCAGAATACGGATTTATAGAATCGATATCGGGAAAAACTGTAATTCTGTGGGTGTGTTTTGAAATCTTCTTTCACCCGAGCCATCTGAAAATAATTTTGGTTTGACAGTAAGATGTGCAGGCACCTAGGAACCACCACCCAAAGCCCTAGCCCCTAACTCCTTATTCAGGCCGCAGATAAATCCCTTCTGGCCGCAATTTGCGGCCAGAGCAGGTTGGAACCCCCTCGTTTTTGTTTCTGGGCCATATTTCCAGTAAACTTGACCCTTGGCATGTGCAATTTTGACTGATTCCATCTAGGGTAGAATCTGGGGTAGTTTTCTTGTGTTAGCGCATGGTTTACGACTTGTTTTAGCATGGACTTTAGTGTTTGGTGATTCATTTCTGTCGGGTGGCGTTTGAACGTCAACGGCAAAGGGTTATTGATTGTGTTTGCATACGGGACTATAGGTTTTTACCTATGGGCGTAGCGTATGCCGTTTTGGTTTCCGATGTGATTTTCATGTGCTTTAGCGTTTGTGATATTCTTGTAGGTACCCCACGTGATGTCGAGACATTGAAGATAAAGATGGCGACATCGGTATCGGCACACAAGAAGTAAGGTGAGTAGATTTATATCTACGGGGAGAAGTCGGGTGGATGGCGTATAGCACCCCCGCAGTTCGTGATGATGTATACAAATACGTATACACACATATATTGATTATATATTGTTTGAGATTATTGATGATAAAGATGGATTCTAGGTGTGATTGGATTGGTTTAGTGTTGCGAAATCCTAGAGTAGTGGTTGCACCACACATACACACACACACTTACTTGCATACATTCTTCTTTCATATGTGCGTATGTGGGAATATATAGTTATGTGTTCACATGGGTATAGGACTATGTGTTCATATACGGACTTGAGGATAGTATTTGGGATTTGAGCTGAGTCGATGAGATTTGATTTGAGACCGTGAGATCGGTGATATGGCAGGATTCGTATTTGAGATACGTCTTGAGGTTATAGCGGATTTTTGGACGACGATACCATGTGAATGGTGATATACATAGAATAGTTGACTTATGATCGAGATTGAGATAAGATATGTTAAGATATTTATAATAGGCCGCACTGGGCGATGTATACTTCTTTATGATGATTTGTGCTGATTATATCGGTTTGTACGAGACTGTCGATCAGTAGTCAGATCATGATTATATTGATGATATTAGTATTGTACTAGACGTAGGTCAGTACCCCGGATTATGATCTTTGATAAAGAGGATACTAGATGAATAATGTGATGAATGTAATATCGACCCGTACCCAGATTTGGGATGCCGTATGACGGTTTTACGTACGAGCTATATATTGATGATAGATCCGCACTCTTGACTTGGGAATATCTTATTATAGATATGGTATCGGATGTGATATTATCGAGGCGGGATCACCGACTAATATATATATATATATATATATATATATATATATATGTATCGATTCAGATGTTTGGCGGTTTCCTTACCTTCAGTTAGACTGTTAGCTTAGCCCTATAGTTTAGTGTAGTTGTTAGACCATATTAGTTATCGTTGTGTTTAGTATTCCGCTCCCGCACATTATTGCTGTTCGCTCCGCATCGCATACCTATGTTGTAATTTCATATTCCATTGTTGATATCATGCTGTTAGGACACCAGTACCATTACCGATGATGCGTATGTACCACGTACATTTACTTGCCGGCTCGCACACATCTTCATCGGTAATTGCCATGTCACGTACACTTTAGAAAATACTATTACATTGATATAGCTTGTTAGCTAATAACTTCGACATGATATTAGTGTACTTGCCTTATATGCCAGTTTAGACATTGCAGTTACTACTTGCTACTTCATGCATATTGTTATTCACTGTTATGCCGCATTCATAGATTATTATGCCTATATTCACTGTTTACATGCTATTGATGATTTGGATTCGGATTTTCATGAGATTTCCTGGATTTTGGGGAAACCGCAAAAACATTTATAAACTTCTTCTCTCTCTTCTTAAATGAAAAGTACGGTTTTCACATGATGTATGAGTCGTCCACCATGAGTTTGCTGATGGATTTCGAGACCCGATTCGAGGAGTTGGATGAACCGTTTCGGGTACATGGTGGACCCGGTAAGGTACCCTGGGGCAAGAAGCTCGAGTAGTGGACGATGAGCCTGGCAGGGGAAGACTACCTACCGGTGATTTTACCCGACGCGTCGGATATCCGGAGGATACCGTCGTGGTCTTGAGATTGATGATAGGGGCCGGTCTGGACTGACGGCGCCCTAGATAGTGAGATTGATACAGAGATTTTGAGATATTGAGGTACTGAGATTTGATATACAGGCCAGTCCGGATAGCCGGAGCATGAGATTTTGAGACATTGGGATTTATATTTTGTGTCGATACTAGACACTGTTTTTGCTGATTTCATTTATGATACCCCGTTTTAAAATACAGAAATCTCACTAAGTTATGAAAGCAGTTTCTTCATTTAAATGTATTCTGTTTTCATGCATTCATACCTCATCCATATGATATATTGCTACTTGAGGCACTGACACGAGCACTTGGTATTGCAGTTGTTTAGAGGTATACCCTAGCCATTGTTATAGGCTGCAGGTTATATATTTAAGGATATATATTGATCGTATGACCTAGGATTGCGTCATACATGTGATTTCTGTTCGTAGATGTTTTATATTCACGAGTTGGCAACTTACCCCCGTTGTGCCACAGTTTCTTGCAGGTTTTGCCGTACAGGTTTCATTACGGCTTTGCTGGCACTACTTCCATTTCCGGGTGATTTACTAGCAGGTGGGTTCACTTGCATCGTGACCATCAGTATATTTTGTATATTATTATTCACTTGTATCTAGAAGTTACATCAACCAAACATGTATTTATTTCAGATAGAGACCAGTGATGTTTATTCATTCGACCTTAGAGTCGCGCGTTGTATTTCTCTGGATTTCATGCTGTTTTGAGTTTCCTTTTCTGTTGTGATCCTCGCCCTTCGGCGTTGTATATTATATTGCTTGCGTGGTTGTGACCGTCAATTGACGAAGAGTTAGCTCCCGCTTGGGGATGCCTTTATTCATTATATATGCTTTATCAGGTTTTGTACCCGTTTAGGGTCATTTTTTACAAAGGAAACTCTGCCGAAATTTTTAGAAAAGACTTGTGATTTTAAAATGCATATTTCGGCGTCTGTTGCAAACTATTTGATTTAAAATGGTTTTTCCTTCACTCTACTACTTTTCTTGGTTTGGATTTCTGGGTTTTCGGCTTACTTAGATTGCGTATGCCTCGAGAGGTTTCGTAGTTTAAGTGCCGGTCATGTTCCGTACTTTCGGGTCGTGACAGCCCTGAGGAGGGCCAGCTTGCGTTTGCAAGTCAGGTACGGGGTGGCCTGGTCGGCCCCTGTAGGCCTTTTCTTCTGAGTTCGGGGACACGTCACCTGCCACGTGTCATGATCTTGGAGATCGCCAATATCGAGCACCATTATTAGCCCCCCACTCTTGTCCCGTCCAGCTAGCGGGTCGGGTCAGGAGTGGACTGCCGGGCCTCCCGAGGTTAGCTCATTTCTAGGGTCTTTTCGGGGCGAGTCCCCGGGCCGTCGGTTGTCTTTTCCGCCAACGAATCAAAGCGAGATCCCCACATCTAAGAAGGTGCGCTAGTTCGTGCACTCTGCGACTGAAGCGACAGTCTATGTGTTAAGTGTCGATTGGTTGACACGACGTATGCAGGCCTATGGCGTCTGATGGGACGCGGTTCAGCGCAGGATCGACACGTGGAGCGATCGGAGCCGCTGGGCGCGGGGAGTTATTTCGGCGGGAGATGACGGGCGTCGTTGGATGAGGCCGTATGCAGCGATAAAACAGGGGTGGGGCCCGCCCCAGGGCCCCCAATATTTCATTCTTCCTTCTTCCTTGAGTCGTTGCTGCTCGGCGTTCCTCTTCCTTTTGAATACATGGTTCGCTCTCACTCTTCGGGCTGCATAAGCCAGAAGGAGGCTAGTGGCGTGGCCGAGCCCCCGGCTGGCTCACGCCCCCCGCCGGATTCTCTGCCGACGGCAGGGCCGTCTGCTTCGTCGACGGTATCTAGTGGTTTCTCCGGTAGCGGCCAGAGTCGTCCACAGTTACCCGAGCCCCAGACGGAGGACAGAGGGAAGGGCGAGGGCAGGCCCCCTCTCAAGAGGAAGAGGACGGTTTCTCACGCGCCGTCGTCGAGGGTCCCTAAGGTAATTTCCGTGCAGGAGGGGGCGCCGTCTTCACGGTTCCGTCCGGACTTTCCGTTGCTGCTGGCCTGCTCGCCGGGATGAAGGAGTCGGCTGGGGGAAAGCTTCCGCACGGCTCCTTGAGGGATCAATTAGAGGCCATGGCCTAGGGGGCGGTCCAGGTACGAATCCTTTTATGTGCATTTGTCATGGTATACCTTTCCTTAGCTCGGGGGCCTCCTGGTTTCTCATCGGCTTTCTGTCAGGTTCTTCAACGCTGCGCCCTTGCCACTCGCATGGAGGCCGAGGGGGCGTTCCACGCTCCAAGGTCAGTGGAAGCGTTCCCTTCAGAGGTCGAGATTTTGCAACGTGATCTGCGCCTGGAGAGGGCGAGGGCCGGCGTTTTAGCAGGCCGGGCGGAGGCTGCGGAACTTTCCAACTAAGCAACTTGGGGTGCCCTTCGTCGTCTGAATGCGTCTCTCCGGGTTGCTGATAGGAAGCTGGCAGATCTGGCCGAACGCTTCGCGGCCCTGGAAAAAGAGAGGGACGCCAGCAGAAGAGATGCTGAGGTGGCACTTATTGAGGCCCGGGTTGCCGAGGTTCGGACTAAGAAAGCCGTGGCCGATTATAAGACGTCAGAGCAGTTTTACGCCGAGCTCGAGGAGTATTCTGCCGTCGCATGGAACAAGGCTCTGGATGCCGTGAAGGAACGGCTTCCTGAGTTCGATGATGGTGAGCTCCACGCTCGGGCTCCGCTTCCTACGGCGAGGCCTCCGGTAGGAGATGGCGAGGGGAGCAGGGTGCGTCCCTGATGGCAAGATCTCCGGTGGTAAAGCCCCCGGTGGGCCGTGATGCCAGCGATGAAGGGACCGAAGTAAGCCTCTGGGCAGTTTTTAGGGCCGGGGAGGCCCAAAATACCCTTTGTAAAAACTTTGCTTTTGGTGATAAAAGAAAATCCTTGTTTCGTCGGTTTGCATTTCATCGTTTGTGTGTGAAGGATGTTCGTAGGATATCTTTGCTTGTACCGTTGTGTTTTCATGTCAGGTTGGCCATCTGTCCGGCGATCTCCCATCGAGTTGACTTCAATAACTAGACGACGAGCATGTCAAGCGCTGCCGAGGAGGTATCCACATGGGCCCCGGAGTCGATGGGAGATCGTTTAGACTGGAAAAACCTGACGTCTGGTGTCGGGGGTAGGCAACTACCCACCTGGGGTGGACGAGCGGGGTAGCCCCTCTGGTGCCTCTTCCGAGGGCATTCTGATCCCTGGCGTTGTGGGTAGGGTGCTAACAGCTGGAGTTGACCGGGCAGGGTGGCTACTCGGTTGCCTCTTACGAGGGCTTTGATCCCTGTCGGTTGTGGTAGGAAGCTACCATCCGGGGATAGCCGAGCAAGGACTCGCCCGCTTCTGGGAGGAGTTTAGTCCTTAGCATGGGAGGGGCTATAGAAGCCCACTAAGGATGAACGTGCAGTGAAGCTGCTCGGTTGCCTCTTGGTGAGGGCTTTGACATCTGGCGTCGTGGGTAGGCAACTACCAGCCTGGGATGAATGAGCGGGGTAGCCGCTCTGGTGCCTCTTGTGAGGGCTTTTGATCCCTGGCGTCGAGGGTAGGGAGCTACCAGCCGGAGTTGACCGAGCAGGGTAGCTGCTCAGTTGCCTCATGCGAGGGCTTTGATCCTTTAGGATGGGGACCGAGCAGGGTTACTGCCCAGCGCCTCTTGGTGAGGACTTTGATCCCTGTCGGTTGTGGTAGGAAGCTACCAGCCGGGGATAGCCAAGCAAGGACTCGACTTCCTCTGGGAGGACTTTGGTCCTTGGTGCGGGAGGGGCTGTACAAGCCTACCAAGGACCCTTGGCCGGGCAGGGTTACTATGCGGTACCTCTTGGCCAGGGCTTTTGTCCTGAAGGATAGCTGAGCGAGGGAACCTCGGGCTCGACTGCCTCTAGGAGGGCTTTTTGATCCCCGGTGTTGCGGCAGGGAAACTGCCCGCAGGGGATAGCTGAGCGAGGGATCCTTGGGCTCGACTGCCTCTGGGAGGGCTTTTTGACCCGGGCAGTGGCGTGCACAGTCGCACCGTGGCGAGGTCCCGTGGGTTTCTCGGCCGATCTGTGGCGGGGGCCTTTTCGTTGTAAAGGAGGAACTCTACTGGGGAGAAAAGATTCGACGTTTCTTTATTCGTATGGACAGGAATTTCAGAGAACGCTTTACACCATCTTTGTGAAAGGGAAATCTCGAGGGGTGGGTGGGGTGAGACACTTCGCTGGCTTTGACCTCATTGGTATAGCTTGAGCTTTTCGGCGTTGTAAGGTCGCGGGAGCTTCCGTCCGTCGCATCTTGTAGGCGGTAGGCTTCCCCGGGGAGCGCTTCAGAGATGAGGAAAGGACCCTCCCACTTCGGGGAGAACTTGTGAAGCCTGCCTTGGTCGATGAATTCGTTCCGCCGCAGGACCAGGTCCCCGGTCTTGAAGGAGTGGTGTTTCACCCGAGCGTTGTAGTATCGGGCCGTCTGCTGTTGATAGGCGGCGGCTCTGATCTGGGCCTGATCCCTTTTCTCCAACAGTATGTCGAGGTTGGTCCGTAGCGCCATTGTGTTTGCGTCATCTTCAAAATGCTCTACCCGGTGACTAGGTAGCCCGATCTCCGCTGGGACCATCGCTTCGGTCCCGTAGCAGAGGCTGAAAGGGGTCTCCCCGGTGGGAGTATTTTTTGACGTGCGCAGGGCCCATAAGACCCGGGGTAGCTCTTCTACCCAACTGCCTTGTCTCCCTTCTAGGCGAGTTCGGAGACCCCGGAGGACATCTCGGTTGGCGACCTCGGCCTACCCGTTACATTGGGGATGCGCGACCGCGGCGAACTTCATAAGGATATGGTACTCTTTGCAGAAGTCCTTCACTTTCTTGTTCTCGAAGTTCGTCCCGTGGTCGGTGATGATGCACCTCGGGATACCAAACCGGAGTATCACGTTATTTTGCAGGAAATTGATAGTTGTGGCGGCGTCCGGTTTCCTGATAGGGACGGCCTCGATCCACTTGGTGAAGTAGTCCACCGCGACGAGGACGTATTTGTGCCCGCCAGTTCCGGTAGGGAACTGGCCGATCATATCCAATCCCCACTGGGCGAACGACCATGAGGATGTCAAGGCAGTTGGCTCGGTAGCTGGGAGGCGGGGAATACTGCCGTGGAGTTGGCAGCTCTTGCACCTCCTGACCAGCTTCAGGGCATCCTCGTGCATGGTGGGCCAGTAGTACCCTTAGAGTAACGCCTTTTGGATTAAGGTTCGAGCCCCCTGGTGTGCGCCGCCCACCCCTTCATGGATTTCCAGAAGGACGTAGTCGGCTTCGTAGGGATCAACGCACCGGAGCAGGGGCTGGGTGAAGGCCTTCTTGTAGAGGTTCCCGTTGCTCCAGACGAAGTGGGTGGATTTAGCCCCGGGGCGGCGAGCAGCCGCCCTGTCCTCCGGGAGCTTGCCGTCCTTCAGGAATTCTACAAGGGGCTTCCTCCAATCCTGGTCGCTCTCCTGCGCCGTGTACACGTGGAGTGCCGTCGCCTCGTCTCCCACGCTGGGCCGGGTCAAGGTTTCGAAGAGTATTGACTGCCAATTGTTGGCCGAGTACGATGAAGCCAGCTTGCTCAGGGTGTCTGCTTGAGCATTCAGTTGCCTGGGTATTTGTTCTACCTGGACTTCGTCGAAGTTTTTTCGGAGCTTTCTCACTTCGTCCAGGTACCTCATCATTAGAGGCTCTCGAGCTTCGAAGCGGCCGGTCACTTAGCCGACAATAAGGGCCGAGTCGCTGCGGATTCGAATTATCTTCAGCCCTAGCCCAACAGCCATACGCAGTCCGGCCAGGAGGGCCTCGTATTCTACCGTGTTGTTCGACGCTTTGAAACCGAGCCTCAAGGAATACTCCATCTCAGCTTCGTTTGGGCCCCGGATGATGAGGCCGGCACCACAACCGTCCTCGGTAGAGGACCCGTCGACGTAGATGATCCACTCCGGAGATGAGCTAGGGTTGTTCCCCTCCGAATGACGGCGCGACGTGGACGTCTCGCCTGAGATTCGGGGCAGATGCTAATAGGTGTTATCCGCCCACCTCTCCGAAGATGCCAAGTTGATTTATGGCACCGTGCATCGGAGGTTTAGACGGATGCGGCCGATGTAGCAAACTTCGTCAGATTCCCCCTCGTTTAAGGGGTTTTTGATTGTGGGGACGCTCTTCCCTGCAAGCGCAAGCCCCTGCAGTTAATTACGCTA
Source organism: Agapanthus africanus (assembly GCA_030015575.1). Taxonomy (NCBI): domain Eukaryota; kingdom Viridiplantae; phylum Streptophyta; class Magnoliopsida; order Asparagales; family Amaryllidaceae; genus Agapanthus; species Agapanthus africanus. Next base: position 747,489,137 of record CM057342.1, on the reverse strand, counting down.
CCGCATTGCGGTAACAACTTTCTCCTTCTCCAGAATTTCACTTCGTGTCGTATGTGTTTGTTTTGTTTGTGGTTGCCCGTGGATTGTATACGGAGACTGAGTAATGCCGTCGCCCGTAGGACGTGGATTAGTCCAAATCCGTATTTATTTAGATTTGGGTTTGGTGTTTTTAGTTTAAGGATGTATTAGTCGCGTTGCGGCTAAGATCAACTTAAACATTCGTTAAGGATACGATAGTCCTGTTTGAGACTAAGATCAACTTAACGTGATAATCTATTTAATATCTGGCCATCGGGACTCATCACCTCTCTAACGTCGTTGAAAGATTACAATGGCAGATGTCAGAGGAGTTCAGAGATGTACCCTTGAACCAAGGTTGATTTGGAGTTTTATAGTCCGTTTGAACGTTTAAGGATACGTTAGCCGTGTTTGGGGGCTAAGATCAACTTAAACGGGATCGTTTAGATCCGGCAAAAGAGCATTTGGAGGCTCTATTGTTCCAGTTTAGGGACGCAGTGGTCCATAGGTAGTTTAGGGACGTTGCGGTCCATGCTCCAGTTTAGGGACGTGGTGGTCCATATTCCAGTTTAGGGATGTGGTGGTCCATATTCCAGTTTAAGGACGCGGTGGTCCATATTCCAGTTTAGGGACGTGGTGGTCCGACATTAGTTTAGGGGACGTTTCGTTCCAACATTAGTTTAGGGACGTTTCGGTCCAATATTAGTTTAGGGACGTTTCAGTCCAGCATTAGTTTAGGGACGTTTCGGTCCGACATTAGTTTAAGGACGTTTCGGTCCAACATTAGTTTAAGGACGTTTCGGTCCAGCATTAGTTTAGGGACGTTTCGGTCCGACATTAGTTTAAGGACGTTTTGGTCCGACATTAGTTTAAGGACGTTCCGGTCCACGAGTTTAAGGACCCCGCAGTCCTTATCGATGTGTGGTCGTCGGGACCCGTCACCTCTCTGACGTCGTTGAAAGATTACAACGATAGGTGTCAGAAGAGTTCGGAGATGTACCCTCGAACCAGTTGTAAATTGATTTAAGGGAGCAATCTTGCTCAGTCAATTTAATTTAAGAACTTATGGCCAAAATTGGGCTAAGTCCAGTTTCAATATTTTGTGTCTTTGGCCTGTGCTAGGGCTTTACCCCTTTTTAGTAATGCACTGCATTATTCTTGTTTTGGTCGGGCTTTGCCCTTTTCTAAATGATGCAGAGCATCTATTTTTTTGTTTGGGCTTTGCCCCCCTTTTATAAATGCATAGCATTTTTTTTATTAGGCCTGTTAGGCCTTTTAATTGGGCTCTGTCCCTTTTCTTTAATAATGCAGAGCATTAAATACTCTGACAGTGCCCCACGTGGCTTGTCAGGCGCTTTGCGCTAAGTAATGAGCGCAAACTCATATGGGGATGACACGTGTCACGCTCTGGTGAGCGCAAGCGCAATAGCGCAGTGCGCTGCGCTAGTGCGCTGCGCTGTTGGCACGTGGCGCGCTCTGGTGAGCGCAAGCGCAATAGCGCAGTGCGCTGCGCTGTTGGCACGTGGCGCGCTCTGGTGAGCGCAAGCGCAATAGCGCAATGTGCTGCGCTGTTGATTGTTAGGGATTCTGCGTGTTCAATTTTAGTTAATTACCGCAATCAAAACGGTTTCGCTTGTAGCTAGCCGGTTGAGTACGGGTCGTCCGCAGGGAGATGGGAATCTTTTTCTAAGTGCTTTAACGAGTTAAGTCCAAAGGTCCAGATTTTGTTTGTGATTATCTAAGTGGTAAAATGATATGTAAAGAGAGCTTGTTAGGGTTAGGATTAGGTTAGTTTGAGTTAGGAGTCTCCCACTTCTTTCGTTGCCCCTCTTAATATCGGTGTTACGGTAATCGGCAACAACGGGGATTAGCACGACTAGGAAGGAACTTGCGAGTATAAGCTAGGCTTTCCAACGCATAAGTTCTTCCTTTTGGTGCTTGTCCGTCCGTTCTTGGCTCTTAGCCATAACCTCCGGTTAATTCAACCACAACCGGTCTCACTACGGAATCACCGCTATCATGTAGGATAGGGTGCCGTAAGGAGCGGATTGTGGTTCAATTAACAGGAGTCGATTTTAAGATGTTGGGCAAGGAAAGAGTGAGAGAGATTTCCTTCTCTCAAACTTCCCTTATCCTACCCTAACAAGTATGAAACTACTCACACATCATAATGAAAAGAAAACAAAACAAAAGAGGAAGATAGAAAGAAGGAGATTAGAAGATAACAACTAGCTATTTGCGACCTCACCTTGGCAAGGATCAAACGTAAGCATCATGGTTGTTTTAATGATAAAAGGAAAAGAGAAAAGAAAGAAACAACAAGAAATAACAACAACTAAGTTAACAAATTAAAATTACAAGCAATTATAATTTAACTAAAGAACAAGACAAGCATGATAAGTAAAAGGATCTTCTTTATTCATCATTCCTCACTCACAAAAGCTCACTACAAGATTTCCAATGGAGAAGAGATGAGAAGAGGAAGAAGAAACAAGTATTCTAAACCTAGAAAAATACAAGATTATGCACCCTTGGCTTCACAAAGTTCTGGACTATTTATAGGCAGGTAACAGAAATTCTAGGGCAACATTCTGGACCCATTTGAAAAGACCCAACTGCCCCTAAAAACTGGACTTCTGACGACTCTGTATGACCGCGGTTCCGCGGCCTACTTGGGGAATTGGGTCACCAATTTTGGTGGCTTCTCCTGGATAGTAGTGCCCTTTATTCTGGTATATGTATTTTCTCATATTTTCTTCAAGATTTTTCCAGAATTTCTGTTGAGCAAAAGGTGATTTGATGTGTATCTTTTTGTCATGATTTCCTCGAGCTCCGTGTAGATTTCTTGGATCTTGTGCTGCCATTGAGCATTGTGCATGAAAACGATATTGATTTGCCATTTTGTCTCTTAAACTGGTGTGTGGCAACAGACGGATAAAGGGCGGAGACCCGTGTTTTATCTGTGGTTGGCAGGAACCCGGATTTTGTCGTGTTTTCCATGAATTTCACCGTTTTAGAACCGAGAACCTGTATCCTGCAATTGACTAGCAAACACGGCTCAAGAGTATCTACCGATATGCAATGTGATAAAAATTGGGCGGTATGAAAATGCAAAAATCTGATATGAACAAATACCCCCAAACTTATCATTTGCTCGTCCCGAGCAAAGCCAATTTATTCACAAAAAAAAAAATTCCTAACCTCACTTTCGCAGGGAACGCAATTGCACTGAGCACGTGCAACAAGCCGTTAAACCTCTAGGTGTCCCTAGTAGGAGGAGTGTTGTCTCCTGAGGGTTTTCAGCGGATACTACCCACAAAATCCGGTCAAGTTGGTTTTGTAAAATAACTAAGATTCAAACCCTAAAGTTTTGTTTTCAGAAAATAACAATTCTATGATCCCAAGTCTAGACTATCAAACCCTTATTTTTCACACCTCGCTTCTTATTTAACTACAGATTTTATATGTCTTTACGTGCAGTGCAAATAGTGTCGTTAAGTTTCCAGAAGGATCGATTTAAGTCATCATGTTACACAATAAAGCCCAGATAAAATTTTTGAAAGGATCACATAAGTTTTATAAAGAGTTAAGCATTTTTCAAGTTTCGTTTTCCAGTAAAGCTTCAACTTTAGAATTTCTATCTTCCTTAACAGGAAACTAGGTCTTATTTTTCACTCCACATTTTTCTTGTTTTCATTTCATACACACCTCTGTGAACGTGCAATAGTCTTTATCATAGAATAAAACCTTCATATCTCCGCTAAAATTTTTATAAAAGCCTGTCTTTTATCAAGATTATTCTCACACAAATAACCGTTAGGAATTTTAACTCGGAGAGAACACTTGCTTGACTTTGTTTTAATCTGGACTTTCTAGGCTTCTTAGCGAGCTTTGGGCCAATGCATCCAAACCAGTTGGTTTTAGGGCATTAGGTGTAGAAACACCCCAGCGGACTTAATTACTCAAGTTACCTAGGTCCAAAAACAAAAGACAGTTTGGCGTGAAAATCATGAGGATTTAATACGAACGGAGATATAACCGGCGGTTCAATTATTTTTTTTGGATAAAAGACGTGTTTAGTGGGTTTGGTGTGTAATCATTCCAATCAAGTTTCAGATGGGTTATTTTTCAGACTTAGTTCCAATTAAGGCATCAATAACATTCCTTCATATTCACTCACTTCATAAACTATTCTTGATATTACTTATTTCAGAACAAACCTATTTGATCCTCAGAAAATCATTTATCTATTTAAAAGTTTTTAAACATAAAAGACTTGTCATCTAATTTCCAAAACTCTCGATACGTGTAGTGTGATGTAAAAACGTATATCAGCTATAGTTAACTTCAAAGGAGAGTTATCTTTCAGGTTTTCAAAATCTAAAAATAAGATTTAGTTATTCTTATTTTATCAAACAAAACCGTCGAAATGTTGAATCAGAGTCCTCCCACTAGCTAACTTGACAGAAAAGTTTTTATGTTTTTAGAAAATTTTCAGATTTTTATGGATTTTATGGATTTTAAAATGCAGATGCAAAATATACATATGAATGCGAAGGTTAGAAATGCGTACCGAGCGTTCCCCCAAACTTAAACTGGACAGTGTCCTCACTGTCATTGCATGAAAAGATCATTTGAAGGGTCAAAATTGTCGGTTAGCGATACAAAAAAAAAATTCGTTTTTTTTTAAAGAAAAGAAAAAGAGAAAGAATGGAAACGAATATCCACAAATATATACAAAGTGGTTTATACATACCCCCAAACTTATTTGGAACAGTGTCCACTGTTCTTGGCTGGATAACCGAAGTTTGGTGGTACGCAGAGGAAGATTATGCAGGGTAAACCGGCTCCTGTATGACCAGGAGCTCCTCTGTTGGTTCGGCGCTAAGGTACGGTTTAAGTCGGTGTCCGTTCACTTTGAAAAATGAACCGTCCTTTGGATTCTCCAAATCCACAGCGCCATGCGGATACACGTTCCGCACAAAATACGGCCCTTTCCAGCGAGATCTGAGCTTTCCTGGATGGAAGTGAAGGCGGGTGTCGTAAAGCAGTACCTGCTGACCAGGTATGAAGGTTTTGCGCAAAAGGTGTTTATCGTGAAACACCTTCGTTCGATTCTTAACGACAACCGCGTTATCATAAGCCTCATCCCTAAGCTCGCTTAGTTCGTTCATCTGCAGCTTCCGATGGCTGCCCGCATCTTCGAGAGACAGATTCAGCTCTTTTATCGCCCAAAATGCGCGATGCTCTATTTCAACAGGTAGGTGGCAGGCTTTTCCGTACACAAGCCGATAGGGAGACATGCCAAGGTCGGTCTTATAAGCGGTTCGAAATGTCCAAAGGGCATCAGTGAGTTTCAACGACCAATCCTTACGGTTCTTGGAAACCGTCTTCTTCAGTATCTGCTTGATTTGCCGATTTGAAACTTCGGCATGCCCGCAGGTTTGGAGGTGGTAGGGCGTAGAGAGCTTATGATTAATGGAGTATTTCCGCATCAAGGCCTCGAAAGTCTTGTTGCAGAAATGACTTCCATTGTCGCTAATGATCGCTCGGGGGTGCCCAAAACGGGAGAAAATGTTTTCTTTAAGAAATCTAACGACAACCTTGTTGTCGTTAGTCCGGCTGGGCACAGCCTCGACCCACTTAGAGACGTAATCAACAGCGAGAAGGATGTACAAGTTCCCAAAAGAGCTGGGAAACGGCCCCATGAAATCGATCCCCCAAACATCGAAAATCTCCACAACCAAGATCGGTTGGAGCGGCATCTCGTTCCTCCGGGATATCCGGCCCAAGTGTTGGCACCGGGAGCAAGTCTTGCAATAGTCATGAGCATTTTTGAAGAGTTGTGGCCAGTAGAAACCACATTGCAAGATCTTCTCAGCTGTCTTTCTGGGGCCAAAATGCCCGCCACACGCTTGATCGTGGCAAAATGACAGCACACTCTTGAATTCCTCGTCAGGGACACACCGACGAATAATCTGGTCAGGACAGTACTTGAACAAATAGGGTTCGTCCCAGTAAAAGTGTTTTACTTGGGATAAGAAGCGAAGTCTGTCCTGACTTGACCATTCAGTCGGTAGTAATCCTGTGGCCAAATAGTTCACAATATCTGCGAACCAGGGTTCGCAAGACACTGTCAAGAGCTGTTCATCCGGGAAAACGTCGTTTATCGGAATTGGAAGCGAAGGCGAAGAAGGAAGTCGTGAGAGATGGTCGGCAACCACGTTTTCACATTCTCGTTTGTCCTTAATGACAAGGTCAAACTCTTGAAGCAAGAGGATCCAACGTATTAGCCGAGACTTTGCATCTTTCTTCGCAAAAAGATGGCGCAGAGCAGAATGGTCAGTGTAGACAATGACTGGAGAGCCGATGAGGTAGGGCCTGAACTTTTCTAAAGCAAATACAACAGCTAAGAATTCCTTCTCAGTTGTTGTATAATTGAGTTGGGCGTCGTTCAGGGTTCGGCTCGCATAATAGATTACGTGCGGCATCTTGTTGATGTGTTGTCCAAGGACAGCACCAATGGCAAAGTCGGATGCATTGCACATAATCTCAAATGGGTGGGTCCAGTCAGGCGAAGAAAGAACGGGAGCAGAGGTGAGTGAGCTTTTCAATGACTCGAATGCAGTCACACAGCTCGAGTTGAAGTCGAATGGCGTATCCTTGGCCAGCAAAAGAGTCAAGGGCTTAGCAATCTTGCTAAAGTCCTTGATGAACCGTCTATAGAAACCGGCATGGCCAAGGAAGGCTCGGATATCTCTGACGCATCGGGGAGGAGGGAGATTGGAAATGACTTCAATCTTCGCTTTGTCAACCTCTATGCCATTTTGCGAGATGATATGTCCTAAGACAATACCTTCGCGCACCATGAAGTGGCACTTCTCCCAATTCAAAGTGAGATTCTTGTCCTTACACCGGGTAAGGACAGCGTCAAGATGCAGCAAACACTCGTTGAAGGAATCGCCGAAGATGGAGAAATCATCCATGAAGATCTCCAGAAATTTTCCACCATGTCTGAGAAGATTCCCATCATACACCGCTGGAAGGTAGCGGGCGCATTGCATAACCCAAAGGGCATGCGACGATATGCAAACGTGCCGAAAGGACAAGTGAATGTGGTCTTGTCCTGGTCTTTTTCGGCGATGGGAATTTGATTATAGCCGGAGTAGCCATCAAGAAAGCAGTAGTACTCGTGTCCGGCCAATCGTTCAAGCATCTGGTCAATGAAAGGCAGCGGAAAATGGTCTTTCCGCGTTGCGGCGTTGAGTTTTCTGTAATCGATGCATACTCACCACCCAGTTTGGGTGCGAGTAAGGATTAACTCGTTCGCCTCGTTAGTGATGACCGTTATACCTGATTTCTTAGGGACAACGTGAATGGGGCTAATCCACTGGCTATCAGAGATAGGGTAAATGATACCACTAACTAGACATTTTACGATCTCCTTCTTCACAGCCTCTTTCATGACTGGATTGAGACGTCTTTGTGGATCCCGGGCCGGTTTGGCATAATCCATCAGATGAATGTGATGCTCAACGATTAGGGGACTAATCCCCTTGATGTCCGCCATGGACCAGCCAAAAGCTTGCCTGTTGCTGTGCAAGACCGCAAGAAGGGCTTTCTCTTGCTCTGGAGCTAGAGAAGCCGAGATGATGACAGGGAGGGTCTCGTTCTCACCTAAGTAAGCGTACTTAAGGTGAGACGGCAAAGGCTTGAGTTCGAGCGTTGGAGGTGAAACGATTGAAGGCAAGATTGGTGCAAAGGTCTCGAACTCAAAGGACTCGAGCAAAGGTTCAAAACGAGTGTAGGCGACCGAGTTGGATGGTTCAGGTAACTCATCCGGAAATTCGAAAGATTCAAACTCGGGTTGTAAGCGGCTAAGATCGTTTGAAAATGTGAAACGCTCGTAGTCGTTGTCGGGCGCAGAAACAGCAGCAGGTTCGAAGAGAAACGCACTAGTGGCGTCAAGATTATCATGATCAAATAGAAACTCCACGAATTCACATTCTTCTGGGGTGATCTCCTGGATCGAGCAGACGTCCAGTATATGAGCATTAGGTTCGGCGGGCTGATTCCCCAACCTAAAAATGTTGAGTTCATTCGTCATGTTTCCAAAAGAGAGGTTCATCGAACCATTGCGACAATTGATCACAGCATTTGAGGTTGCAAGGAATGGACGACCGAGTATCACCGGAATTTGATTCCGGGGGTTAGCTACAGGCTGTGTGTCTAATACAATGAAGTCAACGGGGAATATGAAGTCCCCGACTTTGATTAACACATCCTCTAGCTCACCCCTAGGATGGGTGATCGATCGGTCGGCCATTTGGAGAGTGCAGTGTGTGGATTTCAGCTCTCCTACGCCTAATTGCTCGTATACTGAGTACGGAAGCAGGTTAACACTGGCACCAAGATCTAATAGTACGCGGTTGATGTTCTTATCCCCAATGGTAATTGAAATCGTAGGACAGCCATGGTCCTTCCATTTTTGTGGTAAAGATTGGGTAAGAGCATCACTCACAGCACTAGCCAAGAAAACTTTCTTGGGTACCTGAGATTTCCTCTTTTTCGTGCACAAGTCCTTTAAGATTTTCGCGTAGGACGGGACTTGTTGGACAGCATCTAAAAGAGGAATGTTAATGTTAACCTGCTTAAATAACTCCAGAATCTTCTCCATTTGTGGATTTTGCTTATTGGACTTCAACCGGTTTGGAAATGGAACGTTTTTAAAATTGGTTGAGTCCAATGCTGGAGGAGGAGATTGTGGAGTTGGAACGGATCCCAGAACAGGTGTTTTCGTGGAGTGAGAAGCGGGTCCGTTCAGAGCAGAGGAAGAAGGAGAGCCTTTTGAAGAATGGAGAATAGGCTCAGAAGACGAAGAAGCAGGAGAAGAAGAAGAAGAAGAAGTAGAAGAAGAAGCGGTCGGGGTGTCATCGTTGATCTGTGTGCCAATGTTGTTTTGCAGCATCCTTCCCGATCTCAATGTGGTCACGGCACTCACATTATGGTTCTGTTGTTCAAGAGCAACATGTACATTATGTGGGTGACCGGGATTTGGGAGTGGCTGGAACGGGAGCTTCCCCTTCTCTCGCTCGCTTAAGGCCGCATTCAGCTGTGCAATCTGGGCCTCGATGGTTTTGATGCTTTGCCCGTGAGCGGCAGTGTGTTGCACTAAGGATTGAATGGAAGACTGGATGTTGGCGGTGGACTGAGTCGATTGTTTAACGAATGCCTCCAGACTTCGTTCAAGCAAGGAAACCTTATCGTTGTTTGACGGAACAAAGTTGTTTGGTGGAAAAGAATTGTTTGGTGCAAAGTTGTTCGTCTGATTTTGGAAAGGTTGGGGTTGGAAGGGCTGCTGAAACTGAGTTTGTTGTTGTGCTTGTTGTTGCGGCAGAGGGGCCCTTTGGAAATTGTTGCCTTGGAATTGATTCTGATTCTGATTCCAGGCGAAATTGGGGTGGTTCCTCCAACCGGGATTGTAGGAGGAAGAGTATGGATCATTCCTCGGTCTTTGCTGAAATGCGGAATTAACCTGATCCTGTCCTTGCGAGGGTGGATTGTAAGGACACTCTTCGGTCAAGTGAAAAGGATCGGAACAACAAGCGCAAATGGTATGAAGGGGGAGAACAGGGGCAGGAGCAGGAGAAGAAAATTTGCTCTCTATCGCTTCAAGCTTTCTTATTATTGCAGCCATTTCAGCTTTCATCGCAATAAAGACATCAAGTTGGTGAATTCCTACCCTAGACTGACCGGTAGAAGTGGAGGTAGAAGAAGAAGAAGTCGGTCTGGTGCTCTCCCATTGTAGCGTTTGCTCCGCGAGGTCGTCAAAGAATTGCCACGCTTCCTCGTCAGATTTCGATAGGAAGTGGCCCTGACAAATGGTTTCCAACAACTGCTTCGTTGCTGGGTTCAGGCCCTCGTATAAGGTTTGGCAAAGTTGCCATTTCTCTATACCGTGGTGAAGACACTGAACAAGAAGGTCTTTGTACTGGTCAAAGCACTTCCAGAAGGGTTCGGAAGGAAGCTGAGAGAATTGGTTGATTTCATTTCGAATCCTTACGGTTTTATGACTCGGATAAAATTTCTTTAGAAACGCTTTAACAAACTCGTCCCAACTGGTTATAGAGTGGGAAGCGGTGCTATACAGCCATTTTTCAGCAATATCGCATAAAGTGAACGGAATGACCCGTAGACGTATAGCATCGTCCGACAGTTGGGTAGTTTTCATCATGGCACAAACGTTTTGAAATTTATTGATGAAGATATAGGCATCTTCAGATTCAAGCCCATGAAATCGTGGAAGCATGTTGATGAAATGGGGCTTAATTTCAAAATTATCCCCATTGGCCGGTGGAAGAGAAAGGCAGGTGGGAAGTGCAGAACGGGTGGGATAGAAACGATCCTGGAGCGCGATTCGCTGCGGCGCTACAACAGGCGGTGGTGGTGGGTTATTGGTCTCCGTAGGAGGTGGAGCCAATCCAGGGGTAGTCAAAGAGATGTTCGGATTAAATCCTGACATCACGGAAGAAGAGGTTGGTGATGGTGAAGGTGAAGATGTATGAACAGAATTCCGGTCAACGTCGGAGTTGGCCGGCAAAGGTAAGGGTGAAAGAGGAGTGGACGGAGTATCGACGTCTGAGTCGATCGCGTAGTCGGTAGCGACTAACGTAACGCGGACTAGACGGGCGCTAGTGTCCCGAGTCCAAGCGGACATACACTAAACGGGTTTAGTATAGTCAAAGCGGAGAAGGTGAGGGCAAGAAAACGTCAATGGAGAAATACGATGGGTTGTGGGTGAAAAATGGATTTGGCGACAAAGGGCAAGTTTTTATAAAAGTTTTTGATTTTTTTTCCTTTTTTTTGTTTTTTTTATTTTAGAAAGCGCTTTACAGGAATATGTACGGACTTACGGCTTTAAGCAATCACAAATAAGATATGCACAATCTCACCTAAATCTAGGGTCACCTAGGTCAACTAGACCTGCTCCTAACTGTTCCAGAGAGCTAGAAAAAGGACCTCAAACCGCCTCTTCTCCGTCTAATGCGGCCAGATAAGTGCCAGGTAAGTGGGAGGTTGTCCAACGCTTTCGCGAAGTTCCTTAATTAAATAACCACTTGCCTTCGTCACACTTGCCTAGGGACCGCAAAAGTCAGATAGGATAAACGGCCGATGCCTGTAACTAGTCCTCTGTCCTATTGAGCGCGAAGTCCTTAGGGCTGAGTCTAGTATTTTTTAATTTAACATTGGTCAATGCATATGCTTTTTGTGATTTCTGGGGTCCTGGGAAGGGTGATGAAATCCCCACCCAATCTGAATTGGTTTCAAGCCCCTTAAGTCCGTATTAATTAATGCAAAGCGATAACAAATCAACTGCAAACAATTTTTAGTTTTAGCGCGGCGCAAAGAATCCTGCACAAGAACAGTTTATTGGAAGGGGGAAGAGAGTTTGCGCAAAGAATACTGCAGAAAACACAGTTTATTGGAGTCCAGAGGAGTGGGGAGGAGTTAGAGAGACTTACAGGGAAATTTGGGAGGCTGGCTCCACCAAACCGCCTCGGTTCCGCGGCCTAAGCACGCTAATGCCGCGGTTCCGCGGCGTAGTGGTGGAGTTGGGGCTCCATTTTTCTGGTGTGAGCTCCTGTTGGTGTCCCCTGCTTGTTTGGATTTTCTGAATTTTTATTTGCTTACTGTACCTGCTCCAGATTTTGACAGAAGACCGGTTGCTTCGTTTTGATCCGCCGCGGTGTAGCCGCGAAATGTGGGTCTATCTTCCCACGTCTTTGGCACTGAACTCGAACTTCGTATATCCCACGTCTTTGGCGCTGAACTTGAACTTCGTATTTTCCTGCACACTTGCACAAAAACTAATAAAAAATAACAAGATGATTTTTTTTTACAAAGTATAATTTTTTGTTTTGTTTTTTGGTTATATTTATATTCACAAGTTAACCCGAAATTACACAAAGAAATAAACTACCGTCTCCCCGGCAACGGCGCCATTTGATTGTTAGGGATTCTGCGTGTTCAAGTTTAGTTAATTACCGCAATCAAAACGGTTTCGCTTGTAGCTAGCCGGTTGAGTACGGGTCGTCCGCAGGGAGATGGGAATCTTTTTCTAAGTGCTTTAACGAGTTAAGTCCAAAGGTCCAGATTTTGTTTGTGATTATCTAAGTGGTAAAATGATATGTAAAGAGAGCTTGTTAGGGTTAGGATTAGGTTAGTTTGAGTTAGGAGTCTCCCACTTCTTTCGTTGCCCCTCTTAATATCGGTGTTACGGTAATCGGCAACAACGGGGATTAGCACGACTAGGAAGGAACTTGCGAGTATAAGCTAGGCTTTCCAACGCATAAGTTCTTCCTTTTGGTGCTTGTCCGTCCGTTCTTGGCTCTTAGCCATAACCTCCGGTTAATTCAACCACAACCGGTCTCACTACGGAATCACCGCTATCATGTAGGATAGGGTGCCGTAAGGAGCGGATTGTGGTTCAATTAACGGGAGTCGATTTTAAGATGTTGGGCAAGGAAAGAGTGAGAGAGATTTCCTTCTCTCAAACTTCCCTTATCCTACCCTAACAAGTATGAAACTACTCACACATCATAATGAAAAGAAAACAAAACAAAAGAGGAAGATAGAAAGAAGGAGATTAGAAGATAACAACTAGCTATTTGCGACCTCACCTTAGCAAGGATCAAACGTAAGCATCATGGTTGTTTTAATGATAAAAGGAAAAGAGAAAAGAAAGAAACAACAAGAAATAACAACTAAGTTAACAAATTAAAATTACAAGCAATTATAATTTAACTAAAGAACAAGACAAGCATGATAAGTAAAAGGATCTTCTTTATTCATCATTCTTCACTCACAAAAGCTCACTACAAGATTTCCAATGGAGAAGAGATGAGAAGAGGAAGAAGAAACAAGTATTCTAAACCTAGAAAAATATAAGATTATGCACCCTTGGCTTCATAAGGTTCTGGACTATTTATAGGCAGGTAACAGAAATTCTAGGGCAACATTCTGGACCCATTTGAAAAGACCCAACTGCCCCTAAAAACTGGACTTCTGACGACTCTGTATGACCGCGGTTCCGCGGCCTAAGCATGCTTAGGCCGCGGTTCCGCGGCCTACTTGGGGAATTGGGTCACCAATTTTGGTGGCTTCTCCTGGATAGTAGTGCCCTTTATTCTGGTATATGTATTTTCTCATATTTTCTTCACGATTTTTCCAGAATTTCTGTTGAGCAAAAGGTGATTTGATGTGTATCTTTTTGTCATGATTTCCTCGAGATCCGTGTAGATTTCTTGGATCTTGTGCTGCCATTGAGCCTTGTGCATGAAAACGACATTGATTTGCCATTTTGTCTCTTAAACTGGTGTGTGGCAACAGACGGATAAAGGGCGGAGACCCGTGTTTTATCTGTGGTTGGCAGGAACCCGGATTTTGTCGTGTTTTCCATGAATTTCACCGTTTTAGAACCGAGAACCTGTATCCTGCAATTGACTAGCAAACACGGCTCAAGAGTATCTACCGATATGCAATGTGATAAAAATTGGGCGGTATGAAAATGCAAAAATCTGATATGAACAGCTGTTGACACGTGGCGCTCCCTTAGGAGCGCAACAGCGCAGTTTGTAAGTGCAGAGTACTAAGAATCTTTTAGATTCAAGAACAGAAGTGCAAAGCACTATATTTTTTATATTATTTTTTTTTTATTGTTTTCTTGTTTTGAAGAACCAGAGATTCATAAGAAGTGCAAAGCACTGTTTATTATGTAAAGATCATTGATCTTATTTTTTTTAGATCAATGGTCTATTAGAAGAAATTTCTTCTATTTCATGAAGGTTCTTTACCTTTTTCTTGGAATTTTCTCAGAGTTCTCTCTGTTTGAAGCTCTTGACTTTTTTTCAAGAAATGTTCATGCCTTTGAATTGAGGCCTAGGGTCCTTTTTATAGTGCCCAAAAATTAGTTAAATTTGTTAAAGAGATCTTTCTCTGAGTGATTTGGGGAATTTTCCCCACCGTTGGATCTTTGATCCAAGGGCTTCTGCTTTGCAGAAGAAAATCTTCTTGTTTTAACAAGAACAAAAAAGATTTCTTAGAAATTTAATTCTGTTTGGCGCAGATGCCCCAGCGCGTGTCGCACAGCGCAGCGCAACTGCGCTGACACGTATCGCGCAGCGCACAGCGCAGCGCAAATGCGCGAGCGCAACTGCGCTGACACGTGTCGCGCAGCGCAACTGCGCGAGCGCATCTGCGCTGACATGTGTCGCGCAGCGCAACTGCGCTGACACGTGTCGGGCAGCGCAGTACTAGCGCAACTGCGCTAGCGCAACTGCGCTAGCGCAACTGCGCTGACACGTGTCGTGCAGCGCAGCACTAGCGCAACTGAAGCGTTGAATAGAGCTTTGCTCTGATTGGGCGCGCCTTCTTGGGCGCTGTGCTGACGTATCAGCGCCTGACATGTGGCGCGTTGCGCCCGAGATTTGAAGCGTTGCTTCAAAATTTTGAATTTTGAATTCGAACAGAGCTTTGCTCTGATTGGGCGAAACAGATGCCCCCCCACCGTTGCGCTCACGTGGCGCACACGTGGGTGCAGCGGTGGCAAACTCCTTATCGTTGGATCAAGGGGTGAGCTCAAGGGGCGCAAGCGCTTTATAAATAGGACCTATGGCCTTCAGAAAAATCTTACCGTTTTAGATTTTGATTTTTCCAGAGCTTTGCTCTTGCTTAAGAACTTCAGAGCTTTGCTCGTTTCCACAGTTAGAAAAATTTTAGGTAAAATTAATTAGATTAATTTAAATCAATTTAAACCAAAAGACCTTTGCTCTTATAGATCTTTTGATCTAAAGAAACTCCCTTTGGGGTTTCACCAACAGAGCTTTGCTCTCATGAATCCATAGATCTACAGAGATCTTGTTCATGGGTTTTAATCCATGAGCAGGGCTTTGCTCATGGATCCAAAAATAGCTCTTTTTGATCCAAAAATGAAGAACTTCTAAGGGTCTTCAAAAATGTTTTAATCTATTTAGGAGTTTTAAATAGGTTTTCTCATTATCACCACAGAGCTAAGCTCTTTTTTAAAGAATCTTATTCCTCTAAGACCAGAGTTTGACAAGTGTCACTCTGTGACAGAGCTTTGCTCTGAAAGAGGAGATTTCCTCCTTGTCTTTAGAGATTATTTATTAATGGGAATGTTTTCCTGGGGACCAACTGATGATCTCATCTAATGATGAGTTTATCTTATTAACCGACGTATTGTCATCCAGATTTTGTGGGTCCCTCCTTGGTCTCCTGTTCACTGCACTGTTGTGTGGTGTAATTAATTAATTTTAATTTAATTTAATAAATGCATTTTCCTCTTTTTTTTTATACGCCAAACGTTGGAATTACAACACTAACGGCTAAATTGTTCTTTTGCAGCGATCATGTCTTTAGACACTTCATTCCCGTTCGTCCGCTCAGAGGAGGGGTTTCCCGAGGCGCCCCTGGACCGTGAAGTCCTGGCTATGATCAAGGAGTACGACCCGGAATACAAGAGTCTCCATCTTTGGGGGTCGTGGTACAATCAGATCATCATGGGCCGACGGAGCTTCACCTGCGCGGTGCCGTCAGAACCCATCACGGCAATTCACTACGCTACCCCACCTTCAGTGCAGTATGCCGTAGAGATGATAGACTGGACCGCGAACAGCTTTCTTCATCCCGCTATGGATGCGGTTCCGGTTCAGCGTCCCATGGTCTTGGATATCCTAGGACGCCGTATTTGTCAGGGAGAAGCACGGCCCTAGGGGCAATCATATAACCTTGGTTTGATTCCCCGTCACCCGATTGGCTATTTGCCGTAGGCCCGGTACATCCTGTCGACGAAGAAGTCGCAGTTGATAAGACTAGGACTGTACACCGCGGTCTACGTCTCTCTCTTCCATTATCCCATGCTCCCCACTTGGTGGTTCAAGGCTTTCTTGGAGCAATGGAATATTCCCACCCACACTTTCCTTGCTATGGATCGGGAAGTGTCCATCTCTTTGGAGGAATTTGCGGAGGTATCCGGCCTACCGGTCATGGGAGAACATTACGAGGAGCTGCTCCCGACAGATGAGTACGTCTTTGGTGCTAGGCCAGTGGTCAGGGGGGTCACGCCGGAGAATGCCATTCAACATCAATTCCCGAGCTTGATTAAGGTGTTAAACATCTATGAATCTCTCTTTATCGAACGCGGGAGTCGCGGAGTTAATTTTGAGGATTTCATTGCTCAGTTTCTTCATCCAAACGTCCTCTCGGCAGAAGTTACCAAGTTTGCCACCCTTGAGGACCCTTTCGGTTTAGGTTTGGATAACCTGCCAGCCAGAGATATAGACCAAAAGGACTTCTTTCTTCCTAACTCCCTAACTACGTCCTTTGCAGAAATTGCGGCCCCCGGAATGGATGAGGAGGCCTTTTTCTTAGGATTTCTCGGACTGTGGCTGAGCTGGTTCGCGATCCCAATGCACTCTCATCGCATGCGGCCTTCTGTCTTTTACCCAGCCCACCGAATGGTCATCGGGGTAAAGGTGGCTGTGGGGATCGCTGGCCTGGCGCACCTATATCATGGCCTTAGCCGAGCAGCGGATGCCAACGAGCCCGGGGTACTGCACGTGGTCTTCCCGATGCACTACTTTGCATCGTGGCTCGAGCTACACACGGCGGGTGTTTTTGGCATGCATAAAAGGCCTTCATTTTTTGACAAGTGCGGTTTTCCTTGCATTTTACAGTTGATTGGCTCATCAATCGTGACCCCTTCACCACGGGACGCCAGGGGTTTACTGCTTCGCCCTCACACCGTTGGAGTCGGGATGTCCTTTATTGATAAGGTATTAACCATTGGAAAAGCGTCCACCACTGCGGTGCGACCATTACAGGACTCCTTCAAGGATGGAGCTTCAGTGTTAACGGCCCGGGAGATCCTCCATTTGTATTCTATTAGACCGGGTTTCCTAGTCTTCAGGCAGGGCGGTGCAGCAGTCTTTATGAGATATAACCCGCATCGTTTTGCCCGACAACTGGGTTACGATCAAGGGGTACCCTTGGAAGCTTTCTTACTGGAACCTGCTGTCAACGAAGAAGGGATGGAGAACGCGTTACATCACTTCATGCGCCTGAACACGGGTTCTCGTTTTTTCATTAGCACGCCGGTCTGTGCTCCACGACTCCTTAATGTATATAAAGAGTGGTACAATCATGCGACGGGGGCTGTTATAAAGGAAGAGAGACGAGTGTTGATCGATCGTAAAGAAGTACCCCCCGGCACCAACCGTAACGCTCCCTTAGCGCCAAGGACCCTGGTGGCTCCTCCTCTAAAAGATGCCGGGGGCAGACCATCACGTGCGCAAAGTCCTCTACGTGAGCTGCCGCTCCCTGATATCGCAGATGCACCTCCCGCACCCTGTGCTCCAGTGGAGACAGCGGTTGTACCCTCGCCGGAGTCTGGCGTGGGTGCGGACATCGGGACCCGTCGTCCCAAAGTGGCTGCTAAGCGGAAGTCGATCCCCCGCGAGCCTAGGGTCGGAGGGCAAAAGAAAAAGAAGTCGCTCTTCGCTGCGGACGTCGTGTTCGGCCAGGAACCCCATGCTCCCTATGCTGAAGGTCTGCTCGAATATGGGACTAACGCAGGATTAGTGATGCCGCCGCCGGACGATACAGACTTGGAGGCTGCTCTCAAAGCTTCGGCATGGTTGGCGAGGCGTGACGCGTGGTTAGCTAAGCTTGCGCAGTCAGGTAACTACTAGTCACATTTTCCTTATTACATCATATCTTCCTTATCGCCCTTGATTAACGCTTTTCTCTCCTTTCTTTCACCAGGCGTCACTGATGAAGAAGCCATTGCCGCTTCTTTGAAGACTTTCCAAGAGGAGGAACGTCTTAGAGCGTCTATGGGCCTTAGTAAGTTTTAATTTATCAAGTCTCCATTTCCCTCGTGTTATGGTCGGTCTAACCTCTCTCTTTTTATTGCAGAAACCTCAATGCCGTTCCCACCAAGCGACACAAATGTTCCGCCAGCCGCCGATATTCCTGCTTCCTCTGAGCCACCGCAGGAGGTTCGTCTTGAAGAGCCGATGAGAGATGCCTTAAAGGCTCTGGAGGCATCCCTGAACGAGGATGACGACGCCTTGAAGGAGGCGTCACAAAGGTCTATCGCGACAGCCCGGGAGGAGAGGAAGAGGCTGAGGCGTGAGGCGAAGGCACGCAGGGCTGCCTTGGCTATGGGAGCGGGTCCCAGTATTATCTCTCGCGCTGATACTCCATCCGAAAAGGCCCCTGTCGCCCTATCCACTGCCCGCAGAGAGGTGGCGCGCGCAGTTCGGAGCACAAACGGCAAATCCACTTCAGGTAATGTTTCTCTCAGAGTTTTTGTTATAAGGATTTTAATGTTGTTGGTCCTTATATCTCTTATCTTGCAGGGCCAAGTCCAATCGAGGGAGAGGCGGAGGCCGTTGATCCCAGGGGAACGGAGGAGGCGGTGCCTGCCGAACTCGAGCCGACAGTGGGCAACATCGTTGAGGCCATGGAGCCTGAAGTGGAGGTCGAGGGGCCTACCGCCGAGAAGGTCATTGATGCCGAACCTGAAGTGGTGGCAGATGATATGATCATTATAACTGAGTCCAGGGTGGTGGCGGATGAGGCGCTCGAGGTCGGCGATCCCCTGGCGACGGTGGACGATACAACCGCAACTACTGAACCTGAAAGAGTAGTGGGTGAGGTGGCCATGATTCCCGAGGACGAGCCAACTGCTCCTTCTCTGGAATCTGGCAATACTCCAATCATAGCCCTTCCCGGCTATGGCCCTCCGCCGTCTCCAGGTTTTGCGAGCACGACGACGGTCCCCATCGAGTCGGGTGACGAGGCCACGGGCGGTGGTCTCATGTCGATAGAGGAAGGAGTCGCCTCCGTTTCAGCCGGGAGCTCCTCAGGTAAACCCCAAGTGGCTGCTTTTCTTAACTTTACAATCTTTTCTGACAAGTTCACATTTTCGTAATGCAGGTGCAGCCAGTGCTGATGCCCCACTGCTCGAGGGAGCGCCTTCAACGACTGCCTTGGCGGTGGTCACCTCTCAACCCTCTCTCATACCCTCGAAGATGCTGGAAGGTATGTGTTTACGATTTATTAATCTTGTTTTCCAGACATATAATTCATGTACTAAAGTCGCACTGTTGTGTTTTCATGAGTACTTTTTGATCATGTATATCAGATGTTGCTCCCACACTTTTCCTTCCCATATGAGCTTGCTTCTTCCTCTGGTGGCGTTGGTGAGTATGATTTCCGTTGACATCCTTCCTCTCTTTTTTTTATTGATGGAATTACCTCTAACCTCTTTTCTCATCTCAACTACAGTGCTACAGATTGAAGGAGGGGATAAAAGATCAGCCGCGCCGCCGGCCCTTCCGACCTTGCCACCTGTCTCGACTGGTACAGCGACTATCACATTGGTAACTTCCCTCTCTTTATTTTCTGTACTGTTGTCTGACCGTATCCTGTTTCTTTTCAGCTGTCGTTCCGGCCTCGGCGCCCTTCGAGCCTCGTATTACAATGCCGGCGGGTCCTTATCTGAGGAGTCTGTCTTCAAAAGGCGCTGCGAATAGTCTGCGCATGTTGAGTGACTACGTCGAGGAACTCGACGTTGAAACTCCTACATCCGCCGCAGACTTCGCTATGGTGGTTAACCCGATGCTAGCAATACTCGTGAACTTTCATGATGAGGGCGTCATCGCATCCTGGGTTAACCATTGTAGGGAGATCGAGGGTCGCCTATATCAGTTGGAGTCGCTGCGTCCCGCTCCCGAGACCTTGGCTGCCAGTAATCAAAGAACATCGTGGATTGAGCAGAGCGCTCCTTACTTCCGCCATCTCGAACAAGAAGTCATTTCAAGGCGAAAGGAGCGTGGTGAGACTTCGAGCAAGTCTGCCCAACTGCGTGCTCGAGTGGAGGCCAACGCTGCACGGCTGAAGGTTGTCTTTGAGGGCCTTCTGCAATGTCTTTCCGAAGGGTTATCGTTGAGGCAACAACTTGACATTGTCGAGCGAGATGCACCCAGCCAGGAAGCAGCCCAGAAGGCGGCGGAGGAGCGACTTTCATCCTTTTTGCAGCAGCGGGCCCAGGTGGAGGCGGAGGTGGCTGCGGCTGTCACTCAGGAGGAAGCGCTGAAGGAAGTGCGAGAGCAGCTTGTGAATTTACTAAAGACACATCCTCCTCAGTAGCTATCCATCTTTATATCGTTTGTACTCGTAGATAAAAGAATGTATACATATACATATTTTTTTATTCTTTGACATAATGTATCCTGTATCCAATCAAGTTTATGAATAAAAGATACACCTTTTTTTTGTAATGTGTCATTTTCTCCGTCTTTTCTTTCTTTTATTATCAGCATATCACCTTAGCAGACATGATTGACGGATGATTAGGACGAGTATCTTGACTTTCTTAAGAATCAGCGATGGCTTAGGCCGCAGGTTCATATCTGCTGCCTAAGACTTTTCAACTCTATGAGCCGTGAGGGTCTCATAGAAACTTTTCTCCCTACGGATCGAGAGAAACTCGTAGATGGGTTTTTCTCCTTGGGAATCGTGAGGATTCCTAAGTGTGGTTTTCTCTCATAAGTCGTAAGGATCCTACAAGAGAATTTTTCCCTCCTATGAGTCGAGAGGACCCGTAAGTGGTTGTTTCCCTCCTTGCCGAAACTCGACTTTGGAGAGTGAGACCCGTGAATAGTATGCATGAGACCTTCTCAGATCGACTTCCGTTTTTTTTTTTAGGAAGCAAGTTTTCACTCCTCTCCCGCCTGAGGTTTCATCTTGCAAATTGAGAAGCAAGCTGAATTTGTTAAAGAAATCTCTCTCTGAGTGATTTGGGGAATTTCCCCACCGTTGGATCTTTTGATCCAAGGGCTTCTGTTTTACGGAAAAATCTTCTTGTTTTAACAAGAATAGAAGAGATTTTTTTAGAACTTTAATTCAGTTTGGCGTATATACTCCGGAGCGTGATACGTGTTACGCAATGCACGGCGCAGCGCGACTGTGTTAGCGCATCTGCGCTGACACGTGTCGTGCAGCGCACGGCGCAGCGCAAATAATCTGAAGTGCTGCTTCATTTAATTTTGCTTGAAATAGAGCTTTGCTCGGATTGGGTGCGCTGCCTTGGGCGTTGCGCTGATGCATCTGCGCAAGACACGCGGTGCGTTGCGCGGTGCAGAAAATCCGAAGCGTCGCTTCATTTATTAGTTTTGAAAGCAGAGCTTTGCTCTGATTGGGGGAAGATGAAGCGTTGCTTCATCCCCCGCCTCAGAATTTGAATCGTCGTGACAACTTTTGGGAGCCAAAGAGGCACTTGATACCTATAAATAGGACCTTTGGTCCCCCACCGATGCTTATCATCTTTCCGATTTTATTTTCAAAAAACTTCAGGGCTTTGCTCTTGCCTTTTAGAACTCCAGAGCTTTACTCTCTCTCTTCCAGCGTTCTTAGAAAAACTTCAGGTAACACTGATTCTTGGGTTAACTCTAATTAATCCTAACCAGAAGAGCTCTTAGAGAAAACTTAGCCCTCTATGTATATTGTTTTTTCTTCTGTCGCTAATCTTCTGTAGTATTTCTTTCAGGCATAATGGCGGTGCATCTATACAGCTTGCACGAGTTCATTACTTACGACGATATCCGCGCACAGGGTCGTGAACAAAACTAGGAGTTTACAGACGCTCAATGCGCAGAGGTTATGGATCGCCTGAACGCAAGCGGTGGTTGGCTGCTACCTCGTCGTTCGGCTCTTTTGAAAGTCGTGCTGAGGGCAATATGGAGAGCACTTCCAGGTCTTCACGAGGCCTTACCACTCAATGCGCTGGATGATGCCGAAGACAAGGTGCATTCGGTGTACTTGACGGGGCTGATTTCGAAGAAACGGCGAAACAACCTCATTGACATCCTACATCAAATCTTTCAGCAGACGACGATCGTTGCTGCTTATCGAAGGCCGGAAGGGCTTGCCGATGATATCGACACCGAGGAGCGCGAGAGGCTGCGCATAAGAATAATTAGAAAGGCCAGAAGAACTTTGGACAGCCTTACTTTTGAATTCCTCAATCCATGCCCCGGATCTGAAGTTATTCCATTGTAATAATATTTTTCCTTTATTGTTTTTCATGATTGTAAGAATTTTTGACAATATGAATGGAAACTTTTTATTTCAGCTTCTCTTATTTCTCGTCCTGAGTTTTCTGCCCGTGCATGAACGAATGTGTCTTGAACTCTTGATCAAATGTAAATCGGATGTTCCTTCTGTAGCTTTCTTCTTTCTCTTATTATCGGTCTACTATCTTAATAAACCTGGTCGACGGATAATAGAGCACGCGTCTTGGCTTCCTTAAGAAATAGCGATGGCTTAGGCCGCAGGTTCGGGTCTGCCGTCTGAGACTTTTCAATTCTATGAGCCGTGAGGGTCTCATATAGACTTTTCTCCCTACGGATCGAGAGGATCTCATAGGTGGATTTTCTCCTTAGGAATCGTGAGGATTCCTAAGTGTGGTTTTCCCTTATAAGTCGTAAGGCTCTTATAAGAGAATTTTCCCTCTTACGAGTCGAGAGGATTCGTAAGCGGTTGTTTCCCTCCTCGTCGAAAATCGGCTTCGGAGAGTGAGACCCGTGAATAGTATGCAAGAGACCATTTTGGATTGACTTGCAGGGCCCCATTGTTCAGGAAGCAAGTTTTCCAATCTTTGCTGCCCGAGACTTCATCTTGCAAGGTGGGACGAACCGGGAATTCTCCCGCGGAGACAGTGGTGGCTCTGCGAGTTGACGTAGGTCGGGAGGCTTTCGTCACGGAGTGTTTGTATCCGTGAGTCGAGGATTTTGCTAGGGATTATTTGTTTCCCAAGCGCCAAGGATTATTTGTTTCCTTAGGGTTTGAAACGAGTCGAGGATTCCCACGGAGACGCTGGTGGCTCTGCGAGTCGACGCGGATCAGGAGGCTCTCGTCAAGGAGTGTTTGTATCCGTGAGTCGAGGAGTTTTGCTAGGGATTATTTGTTTCCCGAGCGCCAAGGATTATTTGTTTCCTTGGGGTTTGAAACGAGTCGAGGATTTCCCACGGAAGCAGTGGCGGCTCTGCGAGTCGACGCGAATCAGGAGGCTCTCGTCAAGGAGTGTTTGTATCCGTGAGTCGAGGAGTTTGCTAGGGATTATTTATTTCCCAAGCGCCAAGGATTATTTGTTTCCTTGGGGTTTGAAACGAGTCGAGGATTCCCACGGAGACGCTGGTGGCTCTGCGAGTCGACGCGGATCAGGAGGCTCTCGTCAAGGAGTGTTTGTATCCGTGAGTCGAGGAGTTTGCTAAGGATTATTTGTTTCCCAAGCGCCAAGGATTATTTGTTTCCTTGGGGTTTGAAACGAGTCGAGGATTTCCCACGGAGGCACTGGTGGCTCTGCGAGTCGACACGGATCAGGAGGCTCTCGTCAAGGAGTGTTTGTATCCGTGAGTCGAGGAGTTTGCTAGGGATTATTTGTTTCCCAAGCGCCAAGGATTATTTGTTTCCTTGGGGTTTGAAACGAGTCGAGGATTTCCCACGGAGGCACTGGTGGCTCTGCGAGTCGATGCGGATCAGGAGGCTCTCGTCAAGGAGTGTTTGTATCCGTGAGTCGAGGAGTTTGCTAGGGATTATTTGTTTCCCAAGCGCCAAGGATTATTTGTTTCCTTGGGGTTTGAAACGAGTCGAGGATTTCCCACGGAGGCACTGGTGGCTCTGCGAGTCGACGCGGATCAGGAGGCTCTCGTCAAGGAGTGTTTGTATCCGTGAGTCGAGGAGTTTGCTGAAGACACTGGTTTCTTCGGAGTTGGACTGAACCGTCGAGATTTGTCTTCGTCTTCTGGCGGAGCCTGTTGGGAAAGTATGGTTCCCTTTTCGTTTGCGCTCTTGGATTGTATACAGGGACCGATGTGGTCTTAACTGTAGGGCCAGAGTTTTATCATCATTCTTTTTTTTTTGTTTTATCTCCGCGATGCTCTATCATTTCAGCTTTTATATCACGAAGGTCGCGATTGCCCAATCATTTCGGCTATTTTTCGCGGTGTCCAATCATTTCGGCTATTTATTTTATTTTTACTCGCTGCATTTTATTGCGAGTTGCCCAATCATTTCGGCTATTTATTTTATTTTTACTCGCTGCTTTTTATTGCGAGTTGCCCAATCATTTCGGCTATTTTGTACGTATGTGCGGCCTATTTGGCTTTTCGCTGTAAACCGATTTCGGCATCAGCACCGCTACAACTGGGATATTACTAGGAGCGAATCATCATATGATTCCGTCGATGTCGAACGAAGGTGGCTTAGCGAACAGGGTTAGGGTCCTGTCGACTAAGGCTTTGACTTCATGAGCCGTAAGGGTTTCACGAAGTTATTTCTCCCTACAAGTCGTGAGGATCTTGTAGGCATATTTTCTCCTTAGGACTCGTGAGGATTCCTAAGTGTTCGTTTCCTCTGTAAGTCGTAAGGATCTTACAGGAGGGTTTTCTCCTCATAAATCGAGAGGATTTACAAGGGTTGTTTACCATGCGAACATATCCCCAATCACGGATGAGACTTGGTTAGGGAAATGTTTATTCGCGCCCGTGGATTGTATACAAGGGTCAGTATTGAGCCACTTGTAGGGCAATATCGGAAGTTGTGGCGGGGTTTGCTTAAGCACAGGTTTAGGTCTCTGTAACTTAAGACTTTCAAATCTTATGAGCCGTGAGGGTCCCATAAGAGAGGTCTCCTTACGAGTCATGAGGATCTCGCAAGTGTATTTTCTCCTTAGGAAACGTGGGGATCCCTAAGTGTACTGCTCCCTTGTGGGTCGTAAGGATCTCACGCGGGTGGTTTCTCCTTACAAGGTCGAAAGGACCCTATAAGTGTCTTTTAACGAGGTTGCGCCCTTTCAGGTTTTCACAAACACTCGCCGGTAGTCCTGCTGTTTTTACTCACGGAGCCCTTTCGGGTTTTCATCCGTGCCCATTTTGCTCATGGACATACCTTTTTTTTTATTTTTCTTTTTTTTTATTATTTCCTTCTTTTTTACGAGGTCGCGCCCTTTCGGGTTTTCACGAACACTCGCCGGTAGCCCTGCTGTTTTTACTCACGGAGCCCTTTTGGGTTTTCATCCGTGCCCTTTTTGCTTATGGACATACCGTTTTTTTTTATTATATATTTTTTTTCTTCTTCTTTTTTTTATCTTGTCGGCCTATGGATGCTGTGGTAGTAGTTTAAAGACGTTTCGGTCTGCTATTGAAAAGACTGGCTATATGCTTATGAAGTTCGAGCTTAGGAAGATAGCGAGAGGACATAGTCGTCGTCATCTATCATTGACCTAGGCCATGACTCATTAAGCGTAGTATTTCTTTAGGAAGCGACCATTTATTGGCCTGAAAGGCCTTTCACCATGCATATCCATAAGTAGGTAGGCCCCACCATGGTAGACCTTATCTATGAGGTACGGGCCTTCATAGTTTGGCTCGAATTTTCCTCGCTTGGCGCAATTGGGGATCATAGGTCTTTTGACCACTAGCACAAGTTCGCCTTGGCGGAATGTTCTCGGCCGGGTCAGTCTCTCATATGAGCGCGTCATTTTTGCTTTATAAGCTTCCAGATTTTGTTGTGCTATGAGCCGGGTTTCATCAAGAGCGTCAAGCTCTTCAAACCGTAAGTGAGCATTTTCTTCATCCGTCAGCTCGTGGTGAACTGCCACTCGTAGAGAGGGTAACTCTATCTCGAGGGGGAGTACTGCTTCCATACCGAACACCAGCGCGTACGGCGTTGTGTTCGTGGCCGTCTTGAATGTAGTTCGATATGCCCAAAGAGCCTCTTGCAGTCTTTCGTGCCAATCTTTCTTATTACGGGACACCGTTTTCTTTATGATTTTTGTCAATGTCTTGTTGAAGGCTTCAGCTAGTCCATTGGCTCGCGGGTTATAAACCGAGGAATATCTCCAGTCTATATTATGCTGTTGCGCGAAGCGACTGATCTTGTGGCTTCTGTAAGCTGGCCCGTTATCAGAGATGATCCGTCGCGGAGTTCCAAATCGATATATGACGTGCGTCTTGAAGAAGTGGAGGATGTTTTCCGTCTTCACTTCTCTTAACGGTACTGCTTCTGCCCACTTAGAGAAGTAGTCAATCGTCGCTAGGATGAAACGATGTCCTCTAGACGATGCTGGTTCGATGGGGCCGACTATATCAGTCCCCCACATTTCGAATGGCCAGCTAGCCACCGTTGGATGTAGTGGATTTAGGTGCTGGTGGATGAAGTCCCCATGAATTTGGCATGAGTGGCATTGCTTCGCATATTCGATGCAGTCCTGAATCATCGTGGGCCAGTAGTAGCCCATCCGTTTTATCTTCAACTTCATCTTAGGGCTTGCTTGATGAGAACCGCAAAGTCCGTCGTGAACTTCCTGGACGACTCTTTTCGCTTCGTCAGGTCCTAAGCATCTCAGCCACAAAGAATCAAATGACCTCTTGTACAGGGTATCATTGACGAAAGCGAAAGACAGAGCTCGTTTCATAAGCTGATGTCTTGTGGACGCTTCTTCAGGCATTCGGTGGGACTTAAAGTAGTTTATGAAGACTTCCCTCCAGTCCTCAGCCTTTTCCCAACCTTTTACTTGCAGGGTTGTCTGCTCGTTCGCTCCTTTTTCTTCGGATGATTCCAGAGATATTTCTGCTGGGGCAAGCACTCGACGGCTTTGTACCACGATTCTAACGTCATCGAGGTTCTCGTCAGCCAATTCTTTAGCAAGTTTGGCCAGTGCGTCCGCTTTGTTGTTTTCCGCGCGCGGTATGCTCTCTAAAGTATAGGAAGGAATTTGGGTCAACAGTTGTTGCACCTTTTCGCCGTACTTTACCAACTCCGGCTTGCACGTTTGGTAGTCCCCGTTTACTTGACTAACGACCAGTTGGGAATCCCCGTATATGAGGAGATTTTCAATTCCCATGTCGATGGCGATCTCGAGGCCTGCTATGAGAGCTTCGTATTCGGCTTCATTGTTTGTCCTAGGCTCTGTTAAGGAGAAAGCGAAGCGCATTATCCCTCCTTATGGAGTTACAAAGATGAGTCCTACCCCCGATTTGATTATAGGGGTACTTTGTTTGCGCTTCTTTACGGAAGATGCTCCATCGAAATAGAGCTCCCATCGGGTGTCACCACCGTTGATCGCATCAAACGCATGTTCGTCTGGAAGATCGCAATTTAGAGGAGAATCAGCGGGTATGGGATGCTCAGCCAGGAAGTCGGCGATGGCCTGGCCTTTCACTGCCTTGAGAGGTTGATACGTTATTGAAAACTCCATCAAGAGTAGGGCCCATTTAGCGAGTCGTCCCGTCAATATGGCCTTTGACATCAAGTATTTAAGGGGGTCCACCTTTGAAATGAGACGGACCTCATGCGCCAACGCATAGTGCCTGAGCTTTGTTATCGCGAAGATCAACGCCAGGCAGTGTTTTTCAATGGGGGAGTAGTTGCTTTCTGCCCCTAGTAGAACTCGACTTAAGTAGTAGAGTGCTCTTTCTTTCCCTTGATCATTCTCTTGTGCCCATAATGCGCCTAAAGAACCTTCGAGGGCGGTTGTATAAAGAATGAGAGGCTTTCCCTTAACCGGAGCAGCCAACACCGGCACTTTCCTGAAAGGTTGGCTATAAATCGCCGTATGTATGCGAGCTTTCCTTGGAGAGATCGCAATTGTTTGAGAGTTCTTGGCGGAGGCATTTCCATGATCGCTTTGATCTTTGATGGATCTATTTCGATACCTCGGTGTCGAACAATGAACCCCAAGAATTTGCCTGAGGAAACTCCAAATGCACACTTGAGCGGGTTCATTTTCAAGTTGTATTGTCGAAGGCGTTGAAATACGGTCTTCAGATGCACGAGATGTTCTTCATATGATTTGCTTTTAACCACGAGATCGTCGATATAGCATTCGACGATTTCGTGTATAAGATCATCAAAGATCTTTGTCATGACCCTTTGATAAGTGGCACCGGCATTCTTTAAACCAAAGGGCATCACTTTATAACAGAATATCCCCAAAGGAGTCCGAAAAGCCGTATGTTTCTGGTCTTCAGGATGCATTTTTATTTGATTATACCCTGATGAGCCGTCCATAAAGGAGAAAACTTCATGCGTGGACGTATTGTCTATCATCAGTTCGGTGACTGGTACTGGAAAATCATCTTTTGGGCAGGTTTTATTAAGATCCCGAAAATCCACGCATATGCGTACCGTCCCATTTTTCTTCATCACCGGGACGATATTAGCAATCCATTCAGGGTATTGGACCTCCTGGATAAAGCCAGAGTCTATCAGCTTTCTGACTTCAGCGTTGATGCTCATCTCGAGCTCGAGCCGCATTCTTCTCGGCGCTTGTTTAACTGGCTTGACACCCGGGGATATCGCTAATCTATGTACAGCAACTTCTGGATCTAGTCCTGGCATCTCGGAATAGTTCCATGTGAAGCAATCTTTATGCTGCACAAGGACGTCCTTTAACGCAGCCACCCTCTCTTCAGACAGCAGCTCGCTGACGAATGTCGGTCGCGGATCGTTTACCGTCCCCAACTCGATTTTCTTGAGGTTATCTGCAGTGGTATGTATTCCATCCTCCAGCTCTTTCGGAGCTGGGGGAAATTCTGAGATTACCTCATCATTGCTGTTTTCGAGGCACCAAGGAAGGCTGTCCATGTTCTCGGGTTCTTCTTTTAGTATTGTTATTATGTGACAGGTACGAATTCGCTTCCAGTCCTAATGTGGAACTGGTTTTTCTTTCGTGGCCTTGGGTTCGTGCTTTTGTGGTGGTGCTACTCTCCAGTTGTCGGACAGAGCGAATTTACCAAGCTGGTACTGATCTTCGACCTAATTCTTGAAGGTGAAGCAATCTTCAAGAGGATGACCTATCACTCGATGGTAAGAGCAATAGTCCGGGTGTGAGGCTTCGCTCGCTTGTTCGGGGTGTTTAGACTCCGGCAATGTAAGCATTTGATGCTTTAGGGCAAGATCGAGTATCTTCTTCGTCTTTTCCAGAGGAAACGAGTATGCTCGACCCATTTTCTTCATGAGGGATAGATCAATAACGCTCGATTCCCGTTTGCGTGGCTTCTTAGCCCTGCTTTGTTGCTGTTGAGCGCCTCTTTGGCCTTTCGACTTGTTTCTGTCTCTGCGTCGAGCCCTTTTTATATCAGGTTGACATGGAGCGGCATCTTCGTCTTCTTTCGTTGACGGGAGAGATCCAGGTCGATCACGGAGTCTTGAACTTTCCTCCAAACTTTATAAATTCTTGAGGACAGCCGTTGATGGGGTTGTTCTTGCTTCGTTTCTGGAACTCTCTCCGCAGGTGGAGGAGATCTCTTCAATGTAGCGGTTGGAGAGTTCTTCCGTACCCTTCTCAGCAGTTCGAAGCTGTTCCCAGTTAGGACAGCAGCGTTGACTTCCACCACTGGAGCCGGTGGAGTTAGCCCTGAGGGGGAGTTGCCCCCTGCCTTCCTCACTCGTTGCCAATGGCGACGTCGAGCATGACGAGCCGTTGGGATTGGCTCGGAGATTGAGACATCTTCTTTTTGCCCCCTGTCTGAATGAGGCGCCGCCGGTGTTAACCTCTTAAAGACTGAGGTTGTCTTTTGAGGGGTGATATCCAACCTGTCGAAAATAGATCCTTGAGTAGGAGGAGGAGCAGGAATCGTCAGCCTTGAAAAGACTGACTCTTTGACAGGGGAAGCCGCCTTGACGACTTCTGGAGCAACAGTTATTGCCTTCCTCGGGACAGCCAATTTAGAGTTCTGATTTAGCCTGGTGAAAACAGAGGCTGTCGGTTCTGCAATGGGCGACCCGTTGACAGGGGCCGTCGCAGCAGTGAGCCGGTCGAAGACCGACTTTTTGTTCACTTCCGGTGCAGGCATTGGTGCAGAGAAGCTTGTAGGTGGGATCATGGTCCCGAAGAACAGGCCAGTGGTGGCCTGGGTCACCTGGTCTACCGGCAGAGCGAAGAAGGAAGCCGCTTGGGGTCCATATGCTACACCTCCTGGTGAGGTGGAGCGTCCGTTGCAGTGGCACTTCGAGCAGTTGGTGCAATTAAAGGCCATTGATTCTTGAGTTCTGTGCCAGGCAAAAGACCAAATCTTAGTAACTTGAAATCCGAAGGCAACCATTCACAAACCGCGATTGGTTCGCGAAGACGACACACGAAGTGTGGAGTGGAAAGAGGAAAAGGTCCCACCGGGCGTGCCAGAATCTGTTCCCCTCCGAATGACGGCGCGACGTGGACGTCTCGCCTGAGATTCGGGGCAGATGCTAATAGGTGCTATCCGTCCACCTCTCCGAAGATGCCAAGTTGATTTATGGCACCGTGCATCGGAGGTTTAGACGGATGCGGCCGATGTAGCAAACTTCGTCAGATTCCCCCTCGTTTGAGAGGTTTTTGATTGTGGGGACGCTCTTCCCTGCAGGCGCAAGCCCCTGCAGTTAATTACGCTACCGCATTGCGGTAACAACTTTCTCCTTCTCCAGAATTTCACTTCGTGTCGTATGTGTTTGTTTTGTTTGTGGTTGCCCGTGGATTGTATACGGAGACTGAGTAATGCCGTCGCCCGTAGGACGTGGATTAGTCCAAATCCGTATTTATTTAGATTTGGGTTTGGTGTTTTTAGTTTAAGGATGCATTAGTCGCGTTGCGGCTAAGATCAACGTAAACATTCGTTAAGGATACGATAGTCCTGTTTGAGACTAAGATCAACTTAACGTGATAATCCATTTAATATCTGGCCATCGGGACTCATCACCTCTCTAACGTCGTTGAAGGATTACAACGGCAGATGTCAGAGAAGTTCAGAGATGTACCCTTGAACCAAGGTTGATTTAGAGTTTTATAGTCCGTTTGAACGTTTAAGGATACGTTAGCCGTGTTTGGGGGCTAAGATCAACTTAAACGGGATCGTTTAGATCCGGCAAAAGAGCATTTGGAGGCTCTATTGTTCCAGTTTAGGGACGTAGTGGTCCATAGGTAGTTTAGGGACGTTGCGGTCCATGCTCCAGTTTAGGGACGTGGTGGTCCATATTCCAGTTTAAGGATGCGGTGGTCCATGTTCCAGTTTAGGGACGTGGTGGTCCGACATTAGTTTAAGGACGTTTCGGTCCAATATTAGTTTAGGGACGTTTCGGTCCGACATTAGTTTAGGGACGTTTCGGTCCAGCATTAGTTTAGGGACGTTTCGGTCCGACATTAGTTTAAGAACGTTCCGGTCCACGAGTTTAAGGACCCCGCAGTCCTTATCGATGTGTGGTCGTCGGGACCCGTCACCTCTCTGACGTTGTTGAAAGATTACAACGATAGGTGTCAGAGGAGTTCGGAGATGTACCCTCGAACCAGTTGTAAATTGATTTAAGGGAGCAATCTTGCTCAGTCAATTTAATTTAAGGACTTATGGCCAAAATTGGGCTAAGTCCAGTTTCAATATTTTTTGTCTTTGGCCTGTGCTAGGGCTTTACCCCTTTTTAGTAATGCACTGCATTATTCTTGTTTTGGTCGGGCTTTGCCCTTTTCTAAATGATGCAGAGCATCTATTTTTCTGTTTGGGCTTTACCCCCCTTTTTAAAATGCATAGCATTTTTTTTATTAGGCCTGTTAGGCCTTTTTAATTGGGCTCTGTCCCTTTTCTTTAATAATGCAGAGCATTAAATACTCTGACAGTGCCCCACGTGGCTTGTCAGGCGGTTTGCGCTAAGTAATGAGCGCAAACTCATATGGGGATGACACGTGTCACGCTCTGGTGAGCGCAAGCGCAATAGCGCAGTGCGCTGCGCTGTTGGCACGTGGCGCGCTCTGGTGAGCGCAAGCGCAATAGCGCAGTGCGCTGCGCTGTTGACACGTGGCGCTCCCTTAGGAGCGTAACAGCGCAGTTTGTAAGTGCAGAGCACTAAGAATCTTTTAGATTCAAGAACAGAAGTGCAAAGCACTATATTTTATTTTATTATTTTTTTTTATTGTTTTCTTGTTTTGAAGAACCAGAGGTTCATAAGAAGTGCAAAGCACTGTTTATTATGTAAAGATCATTGATCTTGTTTTTTTTAGATCAATGGTCTATTAGAAGAAATTTCTTCTATTTCATGAAGGTTCTTTACCTTTTTCTTGGAATTTTCTCAGAATTCTCTCTGTTTGAAGCTCTTAACTTTTTTTTAAGAAATGTTCATGCCTTTGAATTGAGGCCTAGGGTCCTTTTTATAGTGCCCAAAAATTAGTTAAATTTGTTAAAGAGATCTTTCTCTGAGTGATTTGGGGAATTTTCCCCACCGTTGGATTTTTGATCCAAGGGCTTCTGCTTTGCAGAAGAAAATCTTCTTGTTTTAACAAGAACAGAAAAGATTTCTTAGAAATTTAATTCTGTTTGGCGCAGATGCCCCAGCGCGTGACACGTGTCGTGCAGCGCACAGCGCAGCGCAACTGCGCTGATACGTGTCGCGCAGCGCAACTGCGCTGACACGTGTCGCGCAGCGCACAGCGCAGCGCAACTGCGCTGATACGTGTCGCGCAGCGCAACTGCGCTGACACACGCAGCACTAGCACAACTGTGCTAGCGCAACTGCGCTGACACGTGTCGTGCAGCGCAGCACTAGCGCAACTGAAGCGTTGCTTCCTTTAATAGAGCTTTGCTATGATTGGGCGCGCCTTCTTGGGCGCTGTGCTGACGTATCAGCGCCTGACATGTGGCGCGTTGCGCCCGAAATTTGAAGCGTTGCTTCAAAATTTTGAATTTTGAATTCGAACAGAGCTTTGCTCTGATTGGGCGAAACAAGGGTCTTCCGGGACGGGATACCGGGTCGTAAGGGGCGGCGCGGACTCCGGCTTCCTGCCAGGGATGGTGCATTCAACGATGAAATCGGCCAGGGCCTGCGCCTTGAAGGCTTGCCTCGGGCGATACCTTATGTTGAATTGAGATAGCACCCATCTCCATTTCTCTAGGCGGCCTGAGGATTCCGGTGATGCCAGGATAGCTCCCAACGGGCGCTCGGTGAGGACGATGATGGTGTGCGCTTGGAAGTAGTGCCGCAGTTTCCGCGAGGTTACCACGAGGGTCAGGACAATCTTCTCTATGGCGGGGTATCTCGTCTCTGCGTCCTTAAATACGTGGCTCACATAGTACACCGGCTTCTGCGCTCCCTCGGCCTCTCGGACAAGCACTGAGCCTGCTGCTTGGTCGGATATTGCCAGATACAGCGACGACTCGTCTCCTTCCACTGGCCAGGTGAGCAGCGGCGGTGCTGCGAGGTGCTTCTTCAATTGGTCGAAGGCGGCTTGGCATTCCTCCGACCACTCGAACCTCGGAATTTTCCTCAACGTTTTAAAGAACGGAAGGCACGTCTCCCCCGACCTGGACATGAAACGGCTCAGAGCGGCGACCCTCCCCGTGAGCCGCATGATCTCGACGTTGGTCTTGGGTCCGGCCATGCTCAGGATAGCGTCGGTCTTCTCCAGGTTAGCTTTGATTCCGCGGTGAGTGACCATGAACCCGAGGAATTTCCCTCCGGTGACTCCGAATGTGCACTTGGCGGGGTTTAGCTTCATGTTGAATTTGCGGAGCACTCCGAATGCCTCGCCCAGGTCCTTGGCATGGTCGGCCAATGAGATGGACTTGACGAACATATCGTCAACATAGACTTCCATGTTCCTGCCGATCTGTGGCTTGAACATGCGATTGACCAGCCTCTGGTATGTGGCCCCGGCATTCTTGAGACCGAAGGGCATCACCCTGTAGCAGTACACTCCCCGGTCCATTGTGAATGCAGTCATATCTTCGTCTTCAGGATTCATACGGATTTGGTTGTAGCCGGAGAAAGCGTCCATGAAGCTCAGCAGATCGTGACCGGCCGAGCTGTCGACGAGCTAGTCTATGCGGGGGAGCGGGAAGTTGTCCTTGGGGAAAGCCTTGTTGAGGTCGGTGAAGTCGACGCACATACGCCACTTCCCGCTTGACTTCTTGACCAGAACCACGTTTGCCAGCCACTCCGAGTAGGGCATATTCCTGATGAAGTTGGCGGCGAGGAACCGGTCAATCTCCTTTTCGATAGCCTTCTGTTTGACCGGGGCGAAGCTTCTTTTCTTCTGTCTGACGGGTCGGGCCGTAGGATCAACTCCGAGCTTGTGGGAGATGATTTTGGGGTCGATCCCAGGCATGTCAGCTGGTGCCCAGGCGAAGACGTCGGAGTTGCTTCTGAGGAACTCGATCAGGTCATCCCGCTGAGTTCCCGTCAGGAGAGACCCGACCTGGAAGGTCTTTCCTTGGTCTCCTTCTGCTAAGGACACCTCAGTCAGAGGTTCGACCGGCGCTCCACGGACCTCCTTCCGCTCGTCCCGGGTGTCCAGGGACCCTTTGATATCACCGCATGCATCGGCGCTATCAGCGTGCTGCTCGGGTGAAGACGCTTCTGTCAGACCTATCTCCGCGACCCGTTGGCCCCCGTATGCCCGACCTATCCCGCCCTGATCGAGGGGGAATTTTATCGTCAGGTGGTATGTCGAGATCTGGGCCTGGAGGGAGCTCAGCGTCGGGCGGCTGAGGAGGACATTGTAGGCCGGTGGAACCTTCGCCATGATGAAGTCCACAGGCAGTGTGCGCGTGCGGCCGGGCTCCCCGATCGTGAACTGCAGGGTGACCATCCCTTGTGCCGGGATGGAGTGGTTGGTGAACCCCGAGAGGACGTGGGAGGCCGGTCTCAAGTCCGCTTGGGCGAGCCCCATACGCAGAAAGCAGTCGTGGAAGAGGATGTCCGCCGAGCAGCCCGAATCGATGAGTATCCGGTGGACCTCGTATCGGTGAATTTGTGCTATGATCACCAGCGGATCGCTATGGGGCACAGATATGCCATGGAGATCCTCGTCGCCAAAGGTGATGGGCTCTCGGCCCCTAGCCCTTTTGCTCGGGCGGTCGCCGGAGCCTGTGAGACGGCAGCCAGCGGGGAGGCCGACGACCTTAGGCGAGGTTTCGTCCGCGTCTCTGCTGCGAGGGAGGCGACAGCGGGTGTTTGGATCTTCAGGGGAATCGGTTGTCATGTGGGCGGAGATCGGAAGACCAACTTTTGTTTTTGTGGAGTTTTGTTTCCCACAGACGGCGCCAACTGATGGAGATCCTTTTCGGGTCTTCGTCAGATGTTGTCTTCCGTTGATCTCCCGGTGGACTTTGTTAATTATCTCCTATTGCATGTGGGTCTCAATGAGTTTTGGAGGAAGAAGTGAAATGAGGTGTTTGGTGCCGAGTACCTACAAAGAAGTCCCGGGATGGTTTGGTACCACCAAGGACCCTCCGACGATCAAGTTAGTGATGAGATCCGAGCAGAGTAACGGCTTAGAAGAGTAAAAAAAATGGCTTACTTGACCCCTCTGTGATGGGGGTTTATATAGCGGCGGCGGCACGCAGCAGCAGGCGCGAGAATCTCGCCGGCAGTTACGCTCCCGACGTCACGCCCGCATAAAGAGCGGATGGCCCATTAATGGGGATCGTGATGGCGTGGAACGTGGGACGTTGCTGGCGGAGAATCTGCGCGTGGCGAGATTTGCTGAGCGGCGGTTACGCCTGTGAGCGGTGATCCTGTGAGCGGTGACCTTGGTCGGAGGGCCGAGGAAGACGGCCTCAGCCTGGAGCTCGGGACGAGCAGAGAGGCCAAGGAGTCCAGGTCTTGTGGCAGCTCGGCGCGAGCTACAGGGCCGAGGAAGCCAATTTGCAGGGGGCCCTGAGGAGGGCCAGCTTGTGTTTGCAGGTCAGGTACGGGGTGGCCTGATCGGCCCCTGTGAGCCCTTTCTTCTGAGTTCGGGGACACGTCACCTGCCACGTGTCATGATCTTGGAGATCGCCAATATCGAGCACCATCAGTTCTTTAGTTCAAATCGGTTTAATTTTTATTTGGGAAATATCTTAACAACTTTAACTAAAGATAATAAAGATTTTTAAAAATATTTTAAAAAGCTACCTTATTAAATTTTTAAAAAATAAAACGTCCTACGATAAAACCTTTAAAACCTATTATTTTAACAAATTTTTAAAACAAGATCTTCTCAATCTTTGTCCATAATCCTAAAATATACAAACGGTGCAATGATAAATACCAGTTAAGACTAGAACAAGAAGGGATGTGTAGCACATCCAATTTCAATTTTAAAGGAAAAATCAGTTCTATTGAAAATATTCCTTAATTCATATACAGTACAACTTCTTAAGTAAAACCAATTTTAAAAATCATAATTAAATTTTTGAAATCGTAATCTAAGCACTAAAATTTCTCAATTTCTTCTAGGAAAAAATAAAATAAAATCCCCTTAAGTTCTCATTTTGAAAAATACTCTACCAAAAGCCCCAACGTGCCCCTCCTCTTCCTCTAAAATGCCCGCTGTGGCCCACAACTCATCATCGTGACGTCTCATCATCGAGTGCCTGGGCCGTGCTCTGAGGCCTGCAGCAGGGGCCCAGGCCCGCTCCCCTTCCTCTCGATCCCAGTAATCACTGTTGTCTTCATCTTGCTCTTCCTCTTCTGCCGAAACCCTAACCCTACCCCTAACGCCATCGAAGATGACATGGAGCGAGGCCGACGGCGACCCCAGGGCTTCGTTTGATGTGCATTGCGTGTAGAAAGGCGCCGACTTGACGATCATTCTGTTAGATAACTCCTGTGAGAAGTTTGTTAAATAGTTAGTTAAGAAACTTGATTACTTTGTAATGAAGTTTGTTAGAATGTAATTAGTTGTGGTCTATAATAGAAAAGGGTGTTGAGTGTTGAATGAAAAAAATGAATTCTCTCTTTTACTAAATCGTATCTTTTTTACTTGTCTTTTTTTCCAATTAAAAGTTCTTTTCATTCAATTTCTATTCTTGTTTTTCAATTGTATCCTAAATTTTCTCCAAATCAAACCCTAAATTGGAAAAAATACCTAATAAAAATGCGAAGGTGGGTGATCAAGTCCATCGTTTGGTATCAAAACTTCAAGAAGAGGATCATGATGTCGATAAAATTGATGCAGATTCATCAACAAGGGTTCAAGGTTAGGGTTCTCAAATTCAACAAATTGGCACCAGATTGAATCGAATCGATGAGTTTAAGGCTCAAATGGTTCATCAGCATGCTGATTTCAAGCAACAACTTTTCCGGTTGTAGAATTCAGTTAATACGATCTTAATTGAATCCAAGAATTTAAGAAATGCTGAGATTAGGGTTTCACCATCTTAAGGCCACGTTTTGGGAGCAAAGGTGACATCTCCTGCAGCGTAAAGATTGGGATCTAGAGCTGCTGTGGATCCTAATATGGGAACATCGGTAATTAGGGTCTAACCTGAAATAAGGTTTCATATCCAAGTTCTTGAACCAAAATCCTTATCGAAGGCAATCAAAATGCCGAAATCAAAAGAAGCGGAGCTCAAGACTCGACAAGAAAGATTGGTAATCAAGAATGCTAGGTTTCATTTGGCGATAAGTGGAGAAGACAAAGGATCTTTGTCATGCAAGAAATCGTCGAAGTCCTCGATATTTCCCTCAACCATGTGCATCCCGATTTCGTCGTTCTTTTGCTACCAAGACTATCTCGACGTCCTCGCAAGGTTTACCAAGTTTCAAAGCGGACCATCAAAGTGAACTTGAAATAACCTCATTTCGGAAGAAAATCGAAGCCATGCACTAATCTTTTAATCTTTGTTCAATACCAATTTGATGAAAGACGACATTTCCAACAACTCTGTTCTTGATGGTTATAATTCAAGTGCCTAAAAGAAAGAAGAAAAAAATATTGAAAGAATGGGAGAAAGAAGGTAAGAAAGAAGTGGAGAAAAAATGTTAGTAAGAAAAGAGTTAGACATATCTTTAGATTCTTGAACTTAACATTAGAGCCGTCTCTTCTGAAACCGCCGTCACCAAAACAGTCACCGTTCGAATTATCTCTCTCATGCTTCATTTCAATCTCTTACTACCTAAAGAAAGTCTTTTTCAATGTGGCTGATATTTCGTTGGAGCTCACTATATTTCTTGGTTTGTGCAATTGAAGTCGTTATACAGATATATGATTCTTGGTTGAAGATGAAAATTGCGATATTGTAGTGACTACACAAAAGAATCGATTTGTGTGCTTCAAGAAAATTTGAAGCATATACGATGACAAGGTGTTTGTTGATGATCGATTCTTAAGCTTGAGGACAAGGTCGATTTTAAGAGGGAGGTATTGTTAGATAGCTCTTTTGAGAAATTTGTTAAATAGTTAGTTAGGGAACTTGATTACTTTGTTATGAAGTTTGTTAGGATGTAATTAGTT
Organism: Agapanthus africanus; assembly: GCA_030015575.1. Lineage (NCBI taxonomy): Eukaryota > Viridiplantae > Streptophyta > Magnoliopsida > Asparagales > Amaryllidaceae > Agapanthus > Agapanthus africanus. The sequence goes on along the minus strand of CM057342.1, from coordinate 747,450,793 downwards.
GAGCTCTATAAATAGATAGTTTGTGTAATAGAAAGAGGCGTTGAATGTTTAATGAAAAAAATGAATTCTCTCTTTTACTAAATTGTATCTTTTTTACTTGTCTTTTTTCCAATTAAAAGTTCTTTTCATTCAATTTTGTTCTTGTTCTTCAATTGTGTCCCAAATTTTCTCTAAATCAAACCCTAAATTGGAAGAATGCCTAAGAAAAATACGCGATCAAGCTCATCACATTTCTTAGGTTTCAGGTTCCAAAATCTCATCTTTTGACCCTTTTTCGCTCTCAAGATTTTGTTCCTTATATTTGTTTGCTGATTCTGATCTAGGACTTGAATTTTGCTCAAATTAATTTGAATCGTTGATAATAATATCTATGATTTTTATTTAATTCGAATTAGAGTTATTAATTGAATTCAGGCGAATTTATGCATAGGCCAAAAAATACATGTTACATGATATCAGATAAAAAGCTTACGATGAGAAACACTTTAAAAAAAATATTAACATATTTTTCCTGAAACCTTGAGTTCATCCGAGCGTGCATGTGGCTCCATGTGCGTGCGTGCATGTCTTTTTATAAGTTGTTTCTATATTTTGAATATAAATAATAAACAACGCCTTACGATCATTACTGACCAGCTGCATTATAGTTCTTGCAAGTGTCATGATCATACATCTGCAATACACTATTAAATTAACAGGATCATACGCTACTCCAGCCGATAGTGTCATCCTTTGAGTGATAATACCAGAGTCGAAAGATACAATCATACAATTGGCAAAAAAACTTATGACCTAAAGAAGAAGAAAGAATTAAAATTCATATCAATGTATCCTTATGTATTGCAACATAAAAATTGGGTTTGTTACATTCGCTTAGTGGTGACCATAATATTCATCAATGGCCCCAAGGAAGAAAAAAGAAAGAATAGTTCAGCCTTAATTGAACAAATGAACAAGCTAAAATGATCAAAATTCTGAAGCAAAAAAACAAATGAACAAGCTTATAACTATGATATCCGAGACTTTAGTTCTTCGCCTCGCTTATTTGTTAGCCAAATCTTTTCATGTTAGATGTCACAACACTAAATCCCTCACACCTTTTTGCCCTTAGGAAGTGTAAGGGATACAGTAGGTCTGGGAATTCCCATGTAAGCTAGCCTTGGAGAGAGCCTGATCCTAGGGCTCGGTCGAGGAGATGGAATTGGAACTCTATTTCCTTTTGGAGAAGGAACGACCCTCGGCGACAGGTTAACTTGCTCGAGCGCTTTGGATTGTAGCTCGGTCGGATAATCACGTACACATCCGATACGGGGGCCGGCGCCCGTGGACCATTTGCATGATAAATGTCGCCCGAATTCGAATGCAGAAGCTTTAGGCGTTTCTTGTGTTGCTTTAGCCTTTGGTGTCGCCGCTCTTATTGCTGATTCAACAACCTCCGCAACATTTGTTGAGGGTTTGGTGTCATTCTTCCTGAATGACGGGAATTCGTCATCATCAACCGAACATCTCTGAAATATACCAAAAAAAAGAGGGGGTTTTGTTAGTTGAATAATACACAAGAGATAATTTTACACTAAACTACCTTTAACAATTGTTGTTTTTCACTATTAACTAACTTAAAGCAATAAAATAATTTAAGGTAGATTAGTGAAAAACAGATATAGTTAATGCCTTGTGGGTTTCGGCGAGTTCAGCTATAATTTCACGAATGAGGAGAGGAGTTCTGACTATTACCTTGACATCAGTGAGATCTACATTGTTGTCTTGAAGAAAACTTATGAATTCCTCGAAATTTTCTTCGGTTGGGAGATAATGTCCGCTGTATGGCCATATCGCCTTCAAAATCCCGTCTTTTACGACCATCCGTCCTGCAGCAGTTGTCGCTCCTCCGGCTAGAAAGCTTGAATGCTGAAACGATCCTTTTTTCTTCTGCTCGTGATCAAAGGAATTTTTTTTTTTAGACTATTTGATCGTTATCGCAAAATAACCAGTACAAAACATTTCTACCAAACAAGCTTTTTACCTGTCCAACATATAAGGCCCTTGATGTGCTGAGAACAAATATCCATTTTGAACCATCGACGGTGTTTACAAGGCTTTGGCTACGCTTGTCCACAAGCTTCCCATCCTCCACAATGACTTCATAGGCTTCCCTCTCTTTCTGCAATTAAATTATTCGAACGAACTTATTAAGTCATACAGAGAGAGATATATAACCTAATAATTAGGGAAACATTGAAATGTAAGAGATCAAAGAAACATACAGGTCCAAGATATTTGATGCATTGGCTTAGAAGACTGCTTCTCGGGCATTTCTCGAGATTAACTTCTCGGCCATCTCCTACATCCAACCTTCATTTCAACCAAGAAAGGTTTAGTAAAGAGTTTGGAACTAAAAGTCTTACAATTAACACATCATATCGAGATATATTTATTTACCAGTAGAAAAACGGTTCGGAGCTCTCGCTATTGAACCATACGTCATAGTATAGATGCAAGTTGTGTCCGTAACGATGTCGTGGGTCTATCTGTAATCGAACCGAAAATGTTAAGCTATCGCCATCTTCTTATTAAAGATGATGAAGAATAAGAAGCAACTTACTGCTTCAAGCCAGTGTTGTAGTGCTAGCTTTTGAGCCTTCTCGTCTTTGGACAAACCTTTACCAACCTAAACAATTAAAGGAAAAAAAAAACACATAGAGCATAAGTTTTGATACAAAATTAAACGTCCACTATGAAAACAAAAACCAATTATGTGATGATCGTTAAAATTACCCTGGCTGCCCTTGTTCGCGCTCTTGCCCAGCGAGAAACCGCGGTCTCGGGCTTCTCGACATCGAAGAAAGATACGGAGCTGTGTTTGAGAGAAGCAAAATCAAGTGCCCTCCACCTGAAACCCATCAAGATATTAATCCCAGAGCTAAATATCGATTAAGATAAAATCCACAACTAAATATATAGAGCAGGAAAGAAATTTAACTGACCAGAGCTCCTCGACGACGACAGCACAATCTGCAAGATTTCTCCGAGTCCGATAACTCTTATAGACCTTTTGTAGCTTTACCGCCGCCGCATCTAATTCGCTCAAGGGCCTCGGCGATGTGAACCCCGACAAACGATTTAAACTCATTGGGGGCTTCTCTACAATCAGTGGCCGATTGATGTGGCCTTCTGGTCTTTTCAATGTAGAATTGGTTTCGGCTTTGATTTCTTCGGTCGGTTGCCAATTCTTGAAGCTTAACGATCTCTCCATTATGATTGTAGAACCCCTGGGCGACATCTTGATTCCTGAATCATTTCTTTTGAAACTTAGTGATTTTAAAGTCAGCATCTTGATTTCGTTCTCGCCGAGGCTGAGGGATTTCGCTAAGACGGCTTCCACGTCTTTCATGCCCAAGATCTTGCTTCTCATCACTTCAATCCAAGCCCAGGAAAGCAACGAGAGGGATATCCCCATAAGCTTGAGAGCTTGAGAGCTTTCACCTGTCAAAATTATAACCCATGAACAGTTAAGCCATTGAACGACAACCCATTAAGAAAAACAAGAAATCAAATGAGAGAGAGAGAGAGAGAGAGAGAGAGAGAGATGGCTACCTTGAAGTTTTCTTGAAGAGTTTTAATGAAAGGGGAAGTAGTATAAGATGTTGAGAGAGAGAATAAATTGTTAGTTGTTTGAACTCAAAGGAGCAGCCTCAATGTTTATTTATATGTGAGATAATGAATTGAGTGGTGGCAGGTATTTCAGTAAACCTTCGATTACGTAACGTGGACAAAAGATCAGGGTGTTTTTTTTCGCAAAATTTTTCCATGACGAATTCAAATGTGTGCGTGTTGATTTCTATATATTTTATTCTACCTAGTTTTGGACCTTTGAAGGGTTCAAAATATTAAAAATTTCCATGTTCAATAATTCTTTTTCCTTAGATTTTGCTTTTTGATGAAATGAGGTCAGCAATTTAGTGGTTGGGCATTGATGAAGACTTTCCTGGACAATTATTATTCTTTATTCTTAGATTTTGCTTTTTGATCAGCAATTGAGTAGTTGGGCATTGATGAAAACTTTCCTGGAAACTGTCTCTTTTATGCCAGTCAACGGGTCGTGCCGAAGATAGGGTTGGATTGAATTGAATTTTACGGTTTGAAAATTTGTTTCCATTTATTTATGTCAGATATATTGGAAAAAGAATAAAGAATGTTATGTAAATATATACTGTAGTCAATATGTTTTTTTTACCCTTGAAAAATATAGTCAAAAGTGTTGCAGTTTATTTTCTGTGCGGCGCATTTGTTTGATTGGGTGCGGTTGTAGTCTCATGTATACCGAAATCTAAAAGCAGATATTTCTTTTGATCCGTTGTTGGAACTTAAGATGGAATGTAAAAGGCAAGGCGAAAGTATAAGAGCTATCCAACTTGAACCGGCGGCGGTGTATAAAATTCGAAAATGATCTTGCATGTGGTTGAATAGCCTAAAAATGAATCGAATATGGCATCCTTTGATGTGAATATTCAAACAGAAATGCCTTTCATCAAGGTAAATGGTGTTATCTCAAAAGCTTTGAAAATTCAATAGTGCTTATAATATTTACCATGTTCTTCATTTATGTATCGAAATTTTAGTCGTTGGTAAATAATTTTTTCTCCGTTCAATTGGCATCTCTCCATGGACCGATATTTGATCATATATACATATTTTAACCTTTGATTTATTTATTTTAAGGCGTGTAATGTAGTATTCTGAGCTACTAAACTTCTGCGGTTTTTTTTTTGAAATAGGGTAGTTTGAATTTAAAATTATAAATATAGGGGGGTTTGAATTTTATTTAGGAGAATATGGCGGTTTGGTGGACCCCACCCCCTCCCCAGTTTAGAGGGCGGGTTCCTAGAACCCGCCCTCTGCTTATTATAGGGGAGGGCGGGTTTTTAGAGCCCGTCCTCCTCTCAATTATGAAGAGGGCGGGTTTTCAAAACCCGCCTTCTTTTATAAAAAAAAATTAAATTAATATATCGAAATTAATTAAATATTAAATAAATGAATAAATTAAATATTAAATAAATGAAATAAAATTGTATAATATTAATCGTTGTTTACATATGAATCTGGTATTCTAAATTTGAGGATTTTTTTTGTATTCTAAATTTGACGGATTCATTTTGCTATTATAAATTTGACCGTCGAGATAGAATTTACATTTTACAAACAGATATGATTTTTTTGTATTATAAATTTGACGGATTCATTTTGTTATTAGAGTGTACACCAGATTCATATGTAAACAACGATTAATACTATACAATTTTATTTCATTTATTTAATATTTAATTTATTCATTTATTTAATATTTAATTAATTTGAAAACCCGCCCTCTCCTTTATAAAAGAGAGGACGGGTTGAAACCCGCCCTCTTCATAAATGAGGGGAGGGCGGGTTCTCGCCTTCCCCTAAAATAAGCAGAGGGCGGATTCTAGGAATCCGTCCTCTAAACTGAGGAGGGGTGGGGTCCACAAACCGTCCTATTCTTCCAAATAAAATTCAAACTCCCCTATATTTATAATTTTAAATTCAAACTACTCTATTTCAAAAAAAATCCACTTCCGCAAGTTGGCATTCTTATAGACCATAAGAAACGTGGGTCAATGTCCTTTAAAAAAAAAAGCTTTACTAAGATACTGATTAGAATTTAAAATTAAAACTATATCTGCTTGTCTGACAACAAAGATCCATATACTTACCAGCAAATAGATATTGTAGCCATGCACTTAATTAATGAAATCTAAGAATCCTTTTAATTATGAAGATAACAAAGTCGATACGGAACTGGGGTATCGATTACCATATCTGTATATGGTAGTCGTTGGAGGATCTGAATACATGTAAGGTTGTGCTTGGTACATGGAATTGAGGATTACCGGAATCCTCAAGATTCAGTGATTGTGATGACCGGACATCTAATTTCAAAGAATGTTGCGTTAACGTACTTAGTATGTTTTAATCATCACCGATAATATATGTATATGCAACCGTCGACCGGCAACGTCCAACAGGCGACGAGGGAGTTTTGAGGCCGGCGGCGAGACGAACAGTCGACTGGCGGTCGATCTACTACGAATGGCTGGCGTCGGGGCTCACGGCTGGCAGCAAACGATCATGACACTTCTTGTGTTAGGTGAATATTTCGTGGTAATATAAGGTAGATACCGGTTTCGGCGGAATAGGGTTACCAAGAAATCAGGTCATTTGGTTAACATGATAATCTTATATTTCCAAGAATTTTTTTTACATCTAAACATGATGATAATATTTCAATGAGAATTTAGAATTATCATCTAGATTGATTTCCACCGAGCATGAAAATAAAAATTACTATCTGTATTTGGTTTAAAGAAAAAGGAAAGAATAGGAATATAGAAGGAATATTGAAAACCTTATTTCCCCTGAAATTGGAATGTAAATGGAGTAGATTCGGATCGGATCGATCGGATAGGATATAATTGTCATCATACACGTGTCCCGTATGTAGTAGAAGTTGGATGTTGAAAAAAACATGTTTGATAAGTCAGACATTTTTATTTAATTTTATCTCGGATATAGATCTGAACGCATATACGTGATACCCGGTTTGTATCTGGAGGGGATTGGCGGATGCGGATATGGTTACAGACAGTCATCGGAAATGAAATTGATTTTATTTTTATGATAAAAACCGAACACGGAGTCATCTTGGATTATCTATACTCGTTTACATCGTGTGAGCACGTGACCCCCAATTGGTTTCTCCTTCAGCCGTTTGTTTTATTTCTGTTTTAACCATCACGTGTCAATACGTGACCATTGGTCACGTGTGAGCACGTGACCCCCAATTGGATCCTCCTTCAGCCGTTTGTTTTTATTTTTGTTTTAACTATCACGTGTCAACACGTAACCATTGGTCACGTGTGATCACGTGATACCTCATTGACATAATTCCTGATTTTTAATCAGGGAACAAATCACAGTTCATATCTTATTCCTTAGATTACACGTGTATAGAATATTTGCTCATAACTTTTGATCCCGGATGAATTATGAAGCCCATAATATATCAAATCGAAGGATTTTTCGAGACACTTTCGATACCTTCAGAATTTAGCTGTTTCACATTCGGGAGTTTGTCAAAATACAACCCGGAAAATACTGGTTCACATTTTCTTAAACATATCGCTGCCATTTGATACCTTGGGCTCTTTTGCGCAGAAATTTTTTTGAGGCCGGCGGCGAGGCAAACAGTCGATCGGCGGTCGATCTTCTACGAATGGCTGGTGTCGGAGCTCACGGCTGGCAACAGACGATCATGACACTTCTTGTGTTAGGTGAGAATATTTCGTGGTAATGTAAGGTAGACGTCAGTTTTGGCGGAATAGGATTACCAAGAAATTGGGTCATTTGATTAACATGATAATCTTATATTTCCTAGAATTTTTTTTACATCTAAACAAGATGATAATATTTTAATGAGAATTTATAATTATCATCTAGATTGACTTCCGCCCGAGCGCCGTGAGAATGAAAATTACCATACTTATTTGGTTTAAAGAAAAAGGAACGAATAGGAATATACAAGGAATATTGAAAACCTTATTTCCCCTGAAGTTAGAATGTTAATGGAGTGGATTCGGATCGGATCGGATAGGATATAATTGGCATCATACATTTGTCCCGTATGCAGTAGAAGTTGAAGTCGGATGTTGAAATATATATGTCTAATAAATTCAGACATTTTTATTTAATTTTATCTCTAATATAGATTCTAAACGCATATACGTGATACCAGGTTTGTATCTGGACGGTATTGGCGGATGCAGATATGGTTACAGATAGTCATTAGAAATGAAATTGATTTTGTCTTTCTGATAAAAACCGAACACGGAGTCATCTTGGATTATCTATATTCGTTTGCATCGATCCCTACCTGTAGTGCTATTTTTGCCTGTCTTACTTGTGTTTAAAAGACATACATGGATACGGAACATATATAGCTGTCGTCGTATTCGTATGTGATGGAGCTCCTTTTCGGGCTTCCGTCAGATGTTGTCTTCCGTTGATCTCGAAATGAACTGGGTTTATTGTCCTTCGTTGCGTGTAGGTCTCAATGGATTTTGAGAGGACAAAGTGGGATGAGGAGGTTGCCGCCGTGTACCTGCAAAAAAGTCCCGGGGTGGTTTGGTACCACCGAGAACCCTCCGACGCTCAAGTCAGCGACAAGATCCGAGCAGAGTAACGGCGTAAGTGTAAAGAATGGCTTACTTGACTCCTCTGTGATGTGGGTTTATATAGTGGTGGCGGCACGCAGCAGCAGGCGCGAGAATCTCGCCAGCAGTTACGCCCCCCGACGTCACGCCCGCGTAGAAAGTGGATCGCCCATTAATGGGGATCGCGATGGCGTGGAACGTGGGATGGTGTTGGCGTAGAATCTGCGCATGGCGAGATTCGCGGAGCGGCGGTTACGCCTGTGAGTGATGACCTTAGTCGGAGGGCCGAGGGAGACGATCTCGATAGGGGGCTCGAGGACGGGCGAGGAGGTCGAGGAGTCCTGTTCTTGCGGCAGCTCGGCGCGAGCTAAAGGGCCGAGGAGGTCAATTTGCAGAGGGCTCTGAGGTGAGCCAGCTTTGTGCTTGCAGGTCGGGTACAGGGTGGCCTGATCGGCCCCCTACGGGTCCTTTCTTCTGAGTTCTGGGACACGTCACATGCCACGTGTCATGATCTTGGAGGTGGCCGATATCGAGTATTATCAGTATGGGAGTGGATATGAATGTCACCATATTTGTATATTGTGTGTGGTGGCTGCTGGCAGATCTGGATACGAATATGGATAATCATCGACAATAAAACTATTCATGTTAGTTAAAATATCATGAATTATTCGTATCGGTCTACATCCCTACGTCGATACAATTTAAGTTATCTTTTAATAACTTTGTTTAAAATTGTTATTTGAGGTAAGCTAAATTGTACTTGAGAAGACTCTTGTATATGCAGACAAAACATTCATCTCCTAGCATTTGACTTTCCATTTTGTACGGCTTGGAATATTATTTGTATACTACGCTGGAGGTGACAACTTTTATCTAATATTTATAAAATTGCTGCAATTATTGGAGTGACATATATCTATCAATCAATAAGCAGTCTGCTACTTGCCATATGGGCCTACTGTATCTTTCTTACTCTCTTTCCTTTTTGTCATTAAATATCTGCTATCAATATAAAAAAAAAATTAATCTCTTGCTGTTTGATGGTTACATTTTGTTAAATAGTTCATTTGATAGCTTGAAAGAACCAATACCTCATATTGGGTGTTACCATTCCATGACCTGTGAGATCCGTTATCCATGACTGTAAAACATCGGCTATCAATATAGGTTTTACTGTCTGTCCAGAAATTATTGAAAACGGACTTATACGTTCTTCATCGGGTACCAGCTGCATGTGAATCCATACACTTCATTTACGGTACCATACCACATGAATTTGTGGTTCCGTTTTTTTTTTCCATCTTTGTATTTTCATTTCGAAGCCAGTGCATCTGGACTTAGATTCAATTGCATGAAAGTCATAAGTTTTTTTCTTGAAATAGGATAGTTTGAATTTAAAATTATAAAAATAGGATGGTTTGGTGGACCCCACCTCCCTCCCCAGTTTAGAGGGTGGGTTCCTAGAACCCGCCCTCTACCTATTATGAACCCTCCCTCTCCTCAATCATGAAGAGGGCGGGTTCTCCTTTATAAAGGAGAGGGCCCGCCCGCCCTCTATTATAAAAAATAAATAAATTATGGGGAGGTGGTGGGGTCCACCTAACCGTCCTATTATCATAAATAAAAAACAAACTACCCTACTTTTATAATTTTAAACGCAAACTATCCTATTTCAAAAAAAAAAAACCAAAGTCATACGACCGAAAGAAAAATTCGTTGTTTAATTGCTTTCTTTTTTTTCCCATGCAATATACTTGTTAATTATATTGATTCATGGAGGCTTGAGCTGCACTCTTATGACCTAAATAGAAGACTTGTTATTTAATTACTTATTCATTAACGAGGATACTTTGAATTTTAATTCAGCACTATGCTCAGTGGCCGTGGAGTAGGTTAGGGGTGTACTTGATAAGAATTTGGAATTAGAATCTTAAACGGTCAATGAAAACTCCATAGAGGAAGTGGATTGTTTCTTAAAATGTCATGAAGAAAATAGAATTGCTACATAAATGCACATGCTGTTTGTTGGCAATCTTGATTTCAACAAAGTTTAAAGCATGGTTTGAATAAAAATACCATCGATTTGACCCGACCGATATTGCTTTGATGGCTACAACCTTTGATTTCATTCTTCCAAAATGTAAGTTTTATTTCTAGGGTTTAGGAGGGTTTAATAGAAGAGCAATACTTTTCATGCCTGCGGTATTCAAAAGTTTATCTAAGAGATAAAATGATAGGACCCATAAATTCTAGGTATTATTGTCAGACAAGTGAGCCCATGGTGTTTGTCTCTTTGTAGACTTTTTGGTAGACAAATTGACAAATTACGATGGCAGCAAAAGTAATTTTGTTAATATAAAAAGAAATATTGAATAATTTAAGCTTGTCTTGGGCCCCTGACAAGCACATGCTACAATTTCCAACAAGATTATTGCTGTCATAATAATATAAAATTTAAGGTTGGAGGTCCCCAACCACCCCGGAAGATATTTCAAACAGGGGCAAAAAGTGGGGGTCGGGTTCTATTGATATGGGAGGGACCCGTTTGTCTGTCTTCCTTGCGCATGAAGAGTTGCAGGGGATGGTTCGTAGCGTGTTAAAACGAATTAACATGATGCAAAGATTTGTTGTGTCGTATTATAAAATTGACAGCACTTGATTTGTTACAATGATGGTTTATTTTCCCGGTAGTTTATCCAACTTATCCAAAACTATCTTACAGATAAAACATCATCAAAGTCCCCTCTTCCTCCCTCTCTCTCTTTGAGCCGCTGTCGCTCCTTCTTCATCAGACTAGGGTTATTTCTCCAGATTCTTTACTCCAAATCGTGGCATGGATAGAAATCATCTCAACGTGGAGGCTGGCAAAAGAGGAAAAACCGGATAGATAAAGTTTTTAACTAGAAGGAATATGTGCAGCTCGATCATTTGCTATAGCAAATAGCAATTGATGTCTGAAGGATCTTACGGTAACAGAACGCAACGTCTAGATTTTCGGTAATGTGTTTCAGCCGCACAGTGGTTATGCATAAGTGGGGAAGCATATAATTGTATATTCAAAGATAAAAAGAATAAGAACATTTAAGAATGTAATAAAGATGATATATATATATATATATATATATATATATATATATATATATATATATTATTTGCAAGCAGCACATAGAAAGTCATGAGCGTGTGGTGATGTGAGGAGCATGTTGGGTCTAAGCACGTGGACCGTCTAGATTGACCATTGACTTTCTCGAACGTCTCTTTCTGCGGCGATTTGGCGATTTAGAAGCGTCACAAACTTGGACGCCGCGGCAAGCCGTTGTCTATCACTATCACTTTCTTTTTGCCTTTCCTTTTTATATTGCTTTTAGATGATCTGGAAATTTTACAGACACGGATACGGTTTTTTTGGATCCGGTCGGATACGGATACGAATATTTATTAAAATATTTCATGACAAGAATAACGATACTGTTGTATTGAAATTATCCAGATATATAAATTCAGACGCGGATATCCGCACACAAATATAAGAGAATATATCGGTTTGAGCTCATTTTCTAGTTAATTTTCTAGTTAATAATCCATATTCCATACATTCTCTCTCCCCACTCTTTGTGTGTGTACACACACATATATAGACACACACCATGACACACGCACACACCATGTAGTCTGAAGAATATTTTCACATTATGTTTGCTTTGAAATATCAAAATAATATAGTAATATATACAATATATATGTTAATATAAATAATATTCATTTCCATATTTCTTTTTATCAAATATTTAAGTGTTCGTATTAAATAAATATTTAATGAAATGTATCATTACATGCACAATACATTCATTTATTCTATAGGTAAGTTAGTATGGGCACTTGCTCTCTTGGGAAGAGTGCGATGTTCGAACCTCATAGGGGAAGTGGCCACAAATTAATGCTTTCAGGACAAATTCGTGGGTTCCCTGGGTGCGTGTGTGTTGTGTGCTTGTATGTGGATGTGTTGCATGCATAGGTTAGGGTTTATGGGTCAGCGTAAATTTTTTTACATAGATGAAACCATCCCATATTCATATTTGTTTTATATTAAATCTGATTTATATCTATATCTGGTGTGTATCTGGATTTATATCCAAATCCGTCTCCTTAGCATCCCCGTCCGATTTTGTCATTCGTGTCCATATACGTCTATAGAAAACAAATGCGGATATGATAATTCTCATATCTGCTATGTCTCTAATCCGGACGCAGCCCTATGGACATCAGTAACATGATCTTATATTAAAATAGGGATGGCAAAAATATTTACTATATAATAGCGGGCGCTGAAATATGCTCGAAAGAACGATAAATGTCAAAAGGTGGTTACAGCGAGATCAGTCAACGTGTCAAAGTAAAAATATATGAAAGAGATTTCGTTGGACCGATCTCATTTGCATATTTTGACTCATTTAAAAGCAAGATATCATATGTTAACTTGGCATAAACTAATTTAAATAGTTAATCGATAAAATTAAAAAGTAAAAATGAATAGGGTAAAAAGCCGGGAATTTCAACGGTCACATGCCCTATGATTTGCATATGCATATTAGATTTAGAGCTTACTCTACATGTGAAGCTCCGCGGGAATAGCTTTGCACAAATTGGGGGAAAGGGGATGAGTCCCTGATGATGCTCGATATCGGTGATCTTTCGGATCATGACACGTGGCAGATGACGTGTCCCAAAGCTCACAAGAAAGGATTTATAGTGGCCGACCAGACCACTCCTATGCCTGTCCTACAAACAAACGCCGGCTCACCTCCGAGACCCCTGCACAATTGGCATTCTCAGCCTCCCAGTTCGTCTCCGGGCTACCGCAGAACCAAAATACCTCGGCTCTCCCGCTCGTCCGCGAGCTTTTCCGCCGAGGTCATCTTCCTCGGTCTCATCGACCGACCAACGGCACCGCTCACAGGCGCAACCGCCATCCCGCGAATCTCGCCATGCACGAGATACCCGCCGGTCGCATTCCACGTTCCACGCCATCACGATCCCCCATTAACGAGCATGTCTCGCCATTAATGCGGGATCCCGCTCATCACGCGGGCATGACGTCGAGAGCGTAAAGGCCGGCGTGATTCTCGCGCCTGCCTGCATGCTGCCACCACTATATAAACCCCTCCTTCAGACGGTTCAAGTAAGCCATTTTTACTCCACTAAGTCGTTACTCTGCTCGAATTTCCTCTCTAATTTGACCGTCGGAGGGTCCTCGGTGGTACAACCATCCCGGGACTTCCTTACAGGTAGCTCGGCCCAACCAACCTCAAACCCATTGAGATCCACACGTTTTAGGAGCCAGCCTCCAGATTCAATCTCAGCCGTCTATCGCCGCCATCAGCAGATCAACGGAAGGTAGCATCTTGACGTGATCCGACCCACGTCAGCTGGCGCCGTCTGTGGGAACACTTGATTCCACTAAAACAAAAGTTCATCTTCCGATCTCAACCTGATGGAGAGCGATCATCACGACGATCCAAGCACTAGCCACCGCCTTCCCCTCAACGGAGACGCGGACGAAGCTCCTCCACCGAATGCCATCAACGCCCTTACCGGCCGGATAGACCGACTCGCGTCCTTCGTGGAGGCGCTCATCCGCGTCCAAACGGCAGGGCAAAATCCCCAGACAGCCGATCCTCCTCCGCGGGACCGGGACCCCTACAGGGGGAGAGAAGATTCCGCTCGCGTCGGCACTGCCGACCACCGCCTCGCTACCTTCTATGGCTGCAGATCTCCCAGGCCAATACATTCTGCGACCCGCTGGGCGCCCCACAGTTCAACACCGAGGTCCGTCGCCAGAGCGCCTCGTCCCGAGCCTCTTCGCGGCCCTTTCCCTCCCAAGGAGATGTCGGTCAGCTCGCCTATTCCTAGGCATGACCGACACCCCCTCCCTCGATAGGGTCGTGCGGACGGGACTCGCCACGGCGGCTCGAAGACTACCTCGCCGGGGGATCTAAGGAACCTCATTGAGAGGAACCGGGGCCGCGGCCAGACGCAGGTCTCCAACAGCAGAGGCCAGGGATCAGAATGTGTCGAATCGTCGGGTACCACGGCCGACTCGACGCCCTCGAGAAGAAGATCGAAAGTATGCATCGGGAAGGTCACCGTTCGAGCGACGGGGTTAAGTACGCCGCCGACTCGCTCACCAAACCATTCACCGAGGAGCTACTCGCTGTCCATATCTCCTCTCGCAACAAGCCTCCGAAGGTCTCCCTCTTCGACGACAAATCTGACCCGAAGGACCATTTGGATGCATTCACCGCGGGGATGAGCTTCCGAGATAACTCCGACGCCGTCTAATGCCGAGCTTTCCCGGCCACTCTCATCCGCTCCGGACGAGACTGGTTCCAAGGACTCGAGCCACGCTCGATCTCAACTTTCGACGAGCTGGCCACCCAATTCCTCGGCCACTTCGTCGGGAACAGGCGGCAAAACGCAGAGTTGACCATCTCTTCACAATCAAGAGCGGGGACAAAGAGACGTTCAAAGCATACGTCATCCGTTCTACAACGCCCTTTTCGAGATCCCAGAACATCGGGACGAGACGGTCATCACAGCCCTGAGGTCTGGTCTTAGGCACAAGGAGTGGTTACGCTCCTTTGCATTAGCGCAACCTAAGACTATGGCCGAGGTAAAGGCCTGGACCGAGCGCGAGGTCCAGCTCGAATCTGAGGTGAACGCAAATCTCCTCCGGGCAGAGCAAGCCGACCAAAAGAAAAGGACAAGGGAAGAGAGAAGGGGACCTGAGCGGCCAAAACCCTACTCCCCGAAGTTTTAGGAGTACACCCCGCTCAACGTCTCCCAGACGGTACTACTTGAGGAGGCCAAGGGCGAGGGGTTCTTCAAGCTCCCCCCGATCTCGCGCATGGCAGCAAAGCGCACCCGGGGCCCCTACTGTGGTTTCCACAGGTCGCTAGGCCACTCCACGGAGAGGTGTAAGCAGCTCCGAGACTACATCGAGGAGCTCATCTGTTCGGGACACCTCGCGGCGTACTTGAGGGACAAGCGGCAAGCTGACCGCGAGCAGGAGCAGCGTCCCCCTCCCGGCGAGTTGACAATCAGCCAAATCATGGTCATGTCAGCGGAGGGTACGTCGGGTACCTACGAGGCTCAGCACCCTACGCCGGTTGCGGGGGCCAACAGACATCTGAAGAGCTCAAGCTGCACCAATAAAAAGAACGTCCACTAGCGTGTACCCCTTTTTACTACGGCAATGTAAAACTTTTCTCAAGATCTTTTTGTTTATATAATAAAAAGGATCAATGAAATATTGCAAAAAAAAGAATCTTATTCATTCAAAAGGTACCGTGGGCTCCTCAGCCGTACATCCAAAAAGAAAGATTACAGTAGCGGGGAAGGGGGTGCAGGAAAAATTGCTCGTGGTATTCCGAGGATATCTCCGCCAACCGAGCCCTCGCAGCCTTAGACCTCTGCCCCCGGTGCCACCCGCGAACGTAGGCGTCGTGCCTCACTTGGTAGCACTCAAGGATGAGCGCCACCTAGCGGTCCCGCCGACCCGCAGACATCAGGCCGAAGCGCCGTAGAGACCTTAACTTACCGACCGCCTCATCCCTCAGCTGCTCGGACAAGGGGTTATAGATCCCCGGCGACGCCCTCCAGATGGAGTACATCAACAGCTAAGGTAGGGGGAACGCCGGGGGAGCAGTCGGCCGAAATGATCCTCAATACGGCCAATCACTAACTGCACCGTGTTCTCGGTGCAGTGCTGATCATAGAGGCACACGTCCTCGAAGCTCACTATGTCGGGGATGGTAAAAGGGAACTCCTCCATTCTTACGTTTGGGTGTGAAAGATGGAGTGATCAACGCTCCCTCCGCTTTATAACGAACATCCCCCCGGGAGTCCAACAGTCGCTTACCCACGACTGCACCGCCACGCGGCAGACACCTAGCCTTTCTCGACGAAATCGAAACGATGCAGCTCCAGCACTTCGCCTCCCCCACGCGTTCATGGCACGTGTCACCCGTGACTGTCCCTCTTCCCAAAGCCATCACCAAGAGGCAGCCCAACAGCTACCCTGCTCAGCTATCCCCGGCCGGTAGTTCCCTACCTCGCAAACGCTAGGAATCTAAGCCCTCACCAAGAGGCAGCCGAACGGCTACCCTGCTCGGCTATCCCCGGCCGGTAGTTCCCTACCTCGCAACGCCAGGGATCAAAACTCTCGCCAAGAGGCAACTGAGCAGCTTCACCGCTTGGTCCATCCTTAGTAGGCCACTTACGGCCCCTCCCGTGCTAAGGATCGAAGACCTCACTAAGAGGCGGCCCAACAGCTATCCTGCTCGGCTATCCCTGGCTGGTAGTTCCCTACTCCATCATGCCAGGGATCAAAGCCCTTACCAAGAAGCAGACGAGAGGCTACCCTGCTCGGCTATCCCTAGCTGGTATTTCCCTACCACACAACACCAGGGATCAAAGCCCTCACCAAGTGGCGGCAGAGCGGCTACCCTGTTCGGCTATCCCTGGCTGGTAGTTTCCTACCACACAACACCAGGGATCAAAGCCCTCACCAAGAGACAGCCGAGCGGCTACCCTGCTCGGCTATCCCTGGCTGGTAGCTCCCTACCCCACAACGCCAAGGATCAAAGCCCTCACCAAGAGGCAGCCCGGCAGCTATCCTGCTCGGCTATCCCCGGCCGGTAGTTCCCTACCTCGCAAACGCCAGGGATCTAAGCCCTCACCAAGAGGTAGCCAAGCGGCTACCCTGCTCGGCTATCCCTGGCTGGTAGTTCCCTACCACACAACACCAGGGATCAAAGCCCTCACCAAGAGGCAGCCGAGCGGCTACCCTGCTCGGTTATCCACAACACCAGGGATCAAAGCCCTCATCAAGAGGCAGCCGAGCGGCTACCCTGCTCGGCTATCCTTGGCTGGTATCTCCCTACCCCACAACGCTAGGGATCAAAGCCCTCGCCAAGAGGCACTGGGCAGCACTCGGCCATCCTTAAGGATCAAAGCCCTCGCCAAGAGGCACCGGACAGCAACCCTGCTAACAAGACTCAGAACGAGAAAAATTGTCACGCCCCGCTTCCCAGTGTACGGCGAAGTGGACGCGACGAGGTCCGCTACGTATGTACTCAGAAGTACATACGCTAAGCGTAGCTAAGCAATATAAAATAAATACACAAGAGACAAGAATATAAAAGAACAGCAACTTTTATTCATAACATTCTTTATACAATGCATGAAATGAAAATACAACTGGAATGAAAAAAAGAAAGCAATGCCTAAACAGTGGCATAATAATAAAAGGAAATACTGGAAAGAACAAGTACAAAGTCTAGAGCTCTGGATCTTCTTGGAACTGCTCCAAATCTTCAGTGGTTGGCTCGGTCTCAACTTGGTCCAACGCACCTGACGACATTCCAAGAAGAGAGAAATAGAATGTCGTCAGCGAACAGGTCGCTCGGTAAGTCCCAAAGAAGAATGAAGAATGAGAGTGACAGAGTATAGTATTTTCTAAAGTATTGTATTGTAGTAAATTGTGGAATATTGTTTAACGATGTTGTTTGTAGCTTGGTACAGAAAGATGCCAGTGTATACGAGGGGAGTCTCTATATGCCAGAGACTAAGGGCACGTATAGTACAAGGAACCGTTTATGCCACGGTACAACAGCAACTGAATATAGGTTAGGTGTCTTAATCTGACCACCTCATTCCACTTTTAACATCTTCCGTACCAATCTACCCCTTTAAACCCCGCGATGTCATATTTGTATTGTTATCTTGTAAACTTGTAATGATTGCTTGATTGACTTGATTGACTGACCGAAACCATGATATCAGGAAACGGTTATAACCGTAGAGTCATGTAAATGGAATACTGGGAATCATGTAAAAGGAATATCCATGGTTCGGTTCGGTCAAGTTATATAGATTGTTAACTGGAATCTGGAATTCATGTATTCATCTTGAGTTGGAATATAAAAGAATATAGATTGACTTGGATCACATTCAAGTCAGAAATAGTCATACTCTAACCCGAGTCAGACTACAAGAAGGTAATTTGATGTTCAATAATTGTTAGGGGCCTTATTGTAATTTATAAAACTTGAGGGGGTTTATTGTAAAAATACTATTGTATATTTTTCAAAATACAACTCAAGTATTTAATTATCGTCTTTATGTACATACAACAATTTAATGATCAAGCTAAATATGTATACATGTTCGAATAACATGAAATGAGTCAAGTATATTATTCGAGTAACTACCATAAACAATGCTGTAAAGAAATATTATGTACGACTAATTAATCAAGTTGAACGAATGCGAAATATAAACTGAAATATGGCTCTAAATGTTTTGCATGCGTGAGTTCCAGTTTTACCTAAATATGACTACCGGTTTGAGAGATATATATGTTTTCGTATCGTCGCGCAAAACAGATCAGAATCTATTCGGCACCGTCACATATTTTTAAAACGCAGTTTGAGTTAATTTGTATCAGGTTTCAGGTTACGAAAATTATTAGAAAATTGTAGGTATTTCGATGTACTTATCGAAAACACCAAGATTCATACGATTTGGATTTATGAAGCTCTAGTTATGATCATTTTAATATCAGCATTTAAAACAGAAATTCAGATTTCTGGACAGCAACTATATATTGTATTGTAAAGCCTATATCAGGTTGTTTCATGCATTCCTAAGTAATATAATATACAGAAAATTATATTTCTATCAATGATGCATCTACACATCTAAATTTTGTCACAAACGGATATCGGGTGTTCGAGTTATGTCCAATTTAAAAACAATGTGCGAATCAGGACAGATTCTGTCCAGATCCGTCACTTAATATTGTAATGCAGTTTTCTTTATCTTAGGTAGGTTTTCAGTAAAACTATAAAACTAATAAAATCTATATCATTCGATGTAGATATCAAAAACATCTGAGTTTGCTCAATTTGGATACCGGTATACCAAGTTATGTGTCCTAGAAATTGACCGATAGCTGCAGTTTTCTGTTTTACGATCAGTGAATAAATACGATGTAATTCACAAACCGTTATGCGGATCGATCTAAAATTTTTACAGCATGTATAAAATAATATAATCTATCATATGTAAATTCCATGAAATTTTCAGAAGTAAAAATTAATGTCTAAAAATTATTTTAAAGCTAAAGGTATTGATGTGTATACTAAAATCGGCAGAAAGATTAACTAGTATTTTATGTAGGCTTCTATTTTTCTTTTAATAAACAAACCGATTTCATGTGACATTATAGATATATTGTGGCATGAAATTTGTGTTCTCACAACTTGTAATAAGCATTCCTAGTCATGAACAAAGAATTAAAAATACTTTAATTTGAACAAGAGATAATAAGATATTATTAAACCATATAGAATCATATATATCTAAACTTATGTATATGTATATGTATATGTTTATGTGTATCTTCTCTTATGGATTATGATATGAAAAGAATAGGGGGTTCACGATGCATGACAAGAGGAAAAAAGAGATGGGGGGAAAGGAGAGAGAAGGGACTTACATGCACAAGCCGGTATTGTCACCGGGCTTGTCTATCCGCCGATAGCCTCGCGTTACTAGCGAGACCTTCTTGAAGAGTTCTTCATGTTCTTCTTCTTGGACTTTAGGTGAAGAGGAAGAAATGAGAGATAGAAAAATATGAGGAAGGAAAAGATGGAGGACAATTAAGATGGTGTAATGGTGAATTATGTATAATAATATATGCATTTAACATAAGAATTAAAAGAGAAATGAAGGGTCACCATTCATTTTGGAAATGAAAGGTCTCATTTGTAGGTTATGAGAAGAATAAAAAAAATGATAAAAATAATTGCAAGAATGGGGATTTGAACATGCGACTTATGGAATAACAATGCAAGGACTTAACCAATGAGCTATAAGGTTGTTCATGCATATATTTAATTAGAATTAAATATATGATGTTGCTTAAAAAGAAAATGGGCTTTTTAGATGGGCTATGGAGAATAAGAATAATGGATTTGGGTTAAATATTTATGAAAGGAAAAAATAAGAATGAGAAGTTAAAAACTTAAATATAAGAAAAAGAAATTGTACCTAGAAAAAAAATACATAATAGATTGAGGAATAAAATAATAATAAATTTAATAGAAAGAGGAAAATACCAAGTACAAATAAATACGGTATATTTTTGAAGAGGGATAATACAAATGTATAAAGATTTTGGGGTCATTACAAAAATATGAAGAGATACGGGCCTTGAAGCGGACCCCACCTCTATTTATAGCTGCCAGCGTACACATCCTACGGCGACAGTCATCTCCCGCCGAAACGGTTCAGTGCATTCGACGTCCACGATCGCTCCACCCGTCGCACGCGCATTGGCCATATCCCATCAGACGCCATAAGTCTGTGGCTCGTCGCGTCAACCAACCAGCGCCCGACACGTGGGCTGTCACTTCAGTGGACGTATTCCCGATCCGGCGCACCCTATTTAATGCAAAGATCTCACCCCTGATTCGCTTGCGTCATCCAGAAAATACAACAGATTGCCCGGGAACACGCCCCGACGATATCTTCGAAAAGGAGCTCACCTCGGATGACCCGGCAGACCACTCTCGACCTGACCCGTCAGCTGGTCGGGACGAGAGTGGGGGGCTAATGATGATGCTCGATATCGGTGATCTCCTGGATCAAGACACGTGGCAGATGGCGTGTCCCAAAGCTCACAAGAAAGGACCTACAGTGGCCGACCAGACCGCTCCTATGCCCGTCCTACAAACAAATGCAGGCTCACCTCCGAGCCCCCTGCACAATTGGCCTCCTCGACCTCCCAACTCATCTCCGGACTACCACAGAACCAAGATACCTCGGCTCTCCCGCTCGTCCGCGAGCTCTCCTGCCGAGGTCATCTTCCTCGGTCTCATTGACTGACCAACGGCACCGCTCACAGGCGCAACCGCCATCCCGCGAATCTCGCCATGCACGAGATACCTGCCGACCACATCCCACGTTCCACGCCATCACGATCCCCCATTAACGAGCATGTCTCGCCATTAATGCGGGATCCCGCTCATCACGCGGGCATGACGTCGGGAGCGTAACGGCCGGCGTGATTCTCGCGCCTACCTACCTGCTGCCACCGCTATATAAACCCCTCCTTCAGACGGTTCAAGTAAGCCATTTTTACTCTACTAAGCCGTTACTCTGCTCAGATTTCCTTTCTAACTTGACCGTCGGAGGGTCCTCGTGGTACAACCATCCCGGGACTTCCTTGCAGGTAGCTCGGCCCAACCAATCTCAAACCCATTGAGATCCACACGCTTCAGGAGCCAGCCTTCAGATCCAATCTCAACCGTCTATCGCCGCCATCAGCAGATCAACGGAAGGTAACATCTTGACGTGATCCGACCCACGTCAGTCCCACTCATGTAGGCAAGGCACCCACCCACCCACTCTTTGTACCTGCATCCTAAGCACTAGACCAACCGAGCTCCGCAGCTTCTTATTCATACGGTATAACTGTGCAATATCGAATATGGTTTCAGATGAACAGGATGCGCAATTATTTACTATTTTCGTGAGTTATGCAAAAAATTTGGAAGATTGAGAAAACAGAAAATTATGATATTTTGCCGATTCTCATGAGTCATATAGCGCACAAAATATCTAAAACTCGACATAATAAAATATGTGATCCCCCAGCGATTTTCATACATTATATAATGCGAAGTATTGAAAAATTGAGAAAACAAAAATTGTGAATTTAACGGTTGTAATGTGGCACATGAAATATAGAAAGTTCAAGTAAAACAGAAAATTTAGATTATTCACTAATTTGTGAATTATAGAATGCCATATATTAGAAAATTAAGAAAATTAAAATTATGAAAAATTACTCATTTCCATCTTTCTTTCATATACATATATACATATATGCTTGATTTTGTGCACGAGCGCTTTGCACGTGTTAATTAAAAAATTGATTTCTGGCAGAAGAGAAAGATGTGGAGGTTTCTTTGATGATAATTAAAAACTTAAATTTTTGTTTTGGAGAAGAGAGAGAGATGTGGATATTTCTAGATTATGTGGAGGTCTTTTTGATAATGTGGAGGCTTGAAAATGTAGGATTTTTCTCGTTTATTCTTTTTTACTAGAAAAAAAAGAGAGGGATGGACCTCTATGCAAAGGGTATTTGAATTATAAATAAAAAGATATTTACATTATATAATAAAAAGATATATATATATATATATATATATATATATATATATATATATATATATATATATAATGGAGGGAATCGGCCATGGGAGGGAATTTCCTCCTATGGCGTCGAAAAAATACAACCTCCATCGTATTTTCCGACGATCGGAATCCATCATCTTCATCGTTATCATCTAAGATGTGGGTACACCAAATTTCATGTGATTCTACAGCCTTTTCACCGTTGATTTAGTAATGTAAAAAGTTCTATTATCGGTAAACCGTTAATTTTGAACCCACTAATTCAAAAGTGAAAAGGTTGTAGAATCACATGAAATTTGGTGTACCCACATCTTAGATGATAACGATGAAGATGATGGATTTCGATCGTCGGAAAATACTATGGAGGTTGTATTTTTTCGACGCCATAGAAGGAAATTCCCTCATATGGCCTCTTCCTCCATTATTCTCTCTCTCTCTCTCTCTCTCTCTCTATATATATATATATATATATATATATATATATATATATATATATATATATATAAAGAGAGAGAGTAATGGAGGAAAGAGGCCATAGGAGAGAATTTCCTCCTATGGCGTCGAAAAAGTAAGCCCTCCCTCGTGTTTTCCGACGATCAGAATCCATCAACTTCATCGTTATCATCTAAGATGTGGATACGCCAAATTTCATGTGATTTTACATTCTTTTCACCGTTGATTTAGCAATGTAAAAAGTTCTATTTCGATAAACCGTTGATTTTGAACCCACTAATTCAACGGTGAAATAGTTGTAGAATCAAATGCAATTTGGCGTACCCACATCTTAGATGATAACGATGAAGATGATGGATTCCGATCGTCCGAAAACACGATGGAGGGCTTACTTTTTCTACGCCATAAGAGAAAATCCTCTCCTATGGCATCTTTCCTTCATTATATATATATATATATATATATATATATATATATATGAGAATAATGAAGGAAAGATTCCATAGGAGGGAATTTCCTTTTATGGCGTCGAAAAAATACATCCTTTCTCATTTTTTCCGATGATCGGCACGCACTATCCTCATCGTTAGCATCTAAAATATGGGTACACCAAATTTCATATGATTCTACAACATTTTCACCATTGGTTTAGTGGGTTCAAAATTAACGGTTTACCGGCAATAAAACTTTTTACATTGCTAAATCTATGGTGAAAAGGTTGTAGAATCACATGAAAATTGGTGTACCCACATCTTAGATGATAACGATGAAGTTAGTGGGTGCCGATCGGCGGAAAAAATGAGAAAGAGTATATTTTTTTGACGTCATAGGAGGAAATTCCCTCCAATGGCATCTTTCCTCCATTACACACACACACACACACACATATATATATATATATATTGGGAGAGATGATATGGAAGGTTCTAAATAAACAATTAATTGTTTTTTAGGAGAGAGAGAGAGAGATCGTATAGAGGGCTTGAGAGGTTAGAATTTTTCTCATTTTTTCTATTTTTCTATAAAAAATAAGAAGAGTGGACATCTAACAAAGGGTATTTACATTATATACAGAGAAGATATATATATATATAGAGAGAGAATAATGGAGGAAAGATGCCATAGGAGGGAATTTCCTCCTATGGCATCGAAAAAATACAACCTCCATCGTTTTTTCCGACGATCGGAACCAACTATTTTCATCGTTATCATCTAAGATATGAGTACACCAAATTTCATGTGATTCTACAACCTTTTCACCGTTGAATTAGTGGTTCAAAATTAACGGTTTGCCGCCAATAGAACTTTTTACATTGCTAAATCTACGGTGAAAAAGTTTTAGAATCACATGAAATTTGGTGTACCCACATCTTAGATGATAACGATAAAGATGATGGATTCCGATCGTCGGAAAACACGAAAGAGGGTGTATTTTTTCGACACCATAGGAGGAAATTCCCTCCTATATATGGCATCTTTCCTCTACTATTCTCATATATATATATATATATATATATATATATATATATATATAAAAGCTATATGCACCATGCCGGTCCAGCATTTTTTTGGCATTTTGTGTACAAAATTATATTTAGCTCCTCCATTTGGTTCAGAATTTGTTACATCCTCATATCATTTACATGCCTATATAGACTAGATACTTTTCTGGAAAATTATTCTATGCCTCCTCTTTTATCCTTCTTTTAGGATCTCAGCCACTCATGAGCTTTAACTTGGAAAATTATCTATGCCCCTTCTTTTATGATCTCAGCCACTTATGCACTTTAACTTGGAAAATTATCTATGCCCCTTCTTTTATTATCTATGCCCCTTCTTTTATGATCTCAGCCACTTATGCACTTAAAAGAAATCCATTCTTCATTGTTTCATCTCATGCAATAGCTTTCTATTCTTCTTTTCAAAAAAAAAAAATGGGTTATCGCTCATTATAAAATCATATTTTTCAGGTTTAATACGATTACTTATATTTAAAATTAGCATCATAAATTATTCTATCAATCATCATCTATCTTAGAAATTTTTTCTGAAGTGTTCTTAATCTAATAGTTCAATGTTTCCAAAAATTAATAAATAATTAAGAGTGGGATGGGGAAGAGAATCGATGATGGACAACAAACAACCGAGTAGTTTCTTTGCTTTTTATATATCTTGTTTTCTATTGCATGCAAAATCATGAACTTTTCTCCTTTTTTCGGTTTTTCGATACATGGATTTTTATTGCATATGAATATCGTGAAATTTTTTAAAAATCCTGAAATTTACAGTTTTCTACGGTTTATCGGTATTTTGCTTGCTATAGCATACGAATCGCAAAACTTTAAATAATCGTACATATTTCGGTTTTATTTGGTTTATCAATATTTTGCGACAACACTACTACAAATAAGGGTTGCCCCTACGGATTTACCCGTAGGGGCAAACCACTGCCCCTACGGTGATATGCGTAGGGACGAAAAAATATCCCGTAGGTGCAAAGGCCGTAAGTGCAAGTTGAAACCCTGAACCTGTCCCTACGGGCAAAATCTTGCCCCTACGGATATCTGTGTAGGTCCTGTTGCACCTACGGAGTAGGCCGTAGGGTAAAAAAAGTTATATTATTTATGTTTTTTTTAATATATTAAATGTACCTACGGACATAACCGTAGGGCCAAGTACTACCCCCTACGGATATCTACGTAGGTACCGATCCGTAGGGGCAAAATAACAGGATTTCTGATATTTTGCCCCTACGGATAACGCCGTAGGGGCGAAGCAGTGGCCCCTACGGATATGTCCGTAGGGGCACTCCCAACCCTCCGGCACTGAAATCAGGAGGGAAATATCAGTTATTGCTGATATTTTGCCCCTACGGATATAGCCGTAGGGGCCACATGTGTACCTACGGATTAATCCGTAGGAACATATTATCTGTATTTTTTTTTAAAAGGGCTGTCTGATTTTTCCCGCCCTGTGCACTATAATATATACATCAATCAAATATAAAATTAATCATCACACAACATATATCGCAGTATTCATAATCACATCTCACGCATATATATAATATACAAAAGAAACCCAAAAACTGAATATGATATAAATATAAACCAATATCAATATCGTTTCAAAATGTAGTACAATGTGTATGATATAAATAAATACATGTTTCAAAAAATAAGAACCAAAAAGCTACCCTAGTTCGGTCCAGCTCCATCTCTGAATAACGATAGAATAACGCGCGCCTGCTCCTCGGTCAATAAACTCTGCAATTCGACGCGAGCGGGAGTCTGAGCGGCATGTGGAGCTGGCGATGTGGTCTGCGCAGCCGCCATCGAGGTAGTCGCTTGCGGAGCCTCGGCTGCGGGAGTCTGAGCGGGCGGTGGAGCTACATGAGCTGTCTGCGGAACCGCAGCCGATGTAGTGGCTTGCGGAGCCGCAGCCGAAGGAGATGCATGTGGAGGCTCGGCCGATATACCCTGTCGCGTCTGGACCTAACGTGTGTAATAAGCATGTAAGAACTGTGTATTATTCGAATTCGTATCATTATTAAGTTATTTCGAAACCCCGTTTTGATATCTAGTTTGTTGTTTATTTTAATTACATCTGTATGTATGATTAATCAAACTTAAGTCTAAAACCAAATAAGCTCAAGCTACATACTAATTATGGATATGTTGATATCTATATAATATGACATGATATTTTACTATAAAGTAGTATACATACCAGCATCTCCTTCAACTCTTGAACGGTGGCCCTCAAGCTCTCCAGTTCCTGATGGACACATCGGTCACTGGAGACGGAGGAAGTAACCGCCGGGGTGGAGTCCAACCTCATATGGGCCCTGCTAGGGCCCAGTCCCCGGCCTCTCTCCCAACCTCCGTGGTGCCCTCCGTGTGCGGCGTCCAGAACTGGGGTCAGCAGCCTCGGATCGCTCTGTCCGGTAAAATCGATCCCCGAGGTTTGGGCCTGCTCAACCACTCGCTCCTACACCCACATTAAGCAGTAAAGTATAAGCATAAAATTTAAACTTGAACCTTCCAAAACTAAAATTTCAAATTTGGGTAGAAAAAATATTAACACTTACGCAGTACTCCTGGGTAGCGACGTCGGGATATCGCAGCTCGCCCGTGGCGGGATCTGTCGAGGTGCCGTGGACGGCAAGATATGCGGACAGCACGCTCGGTGTACCACCTGACGCCATGGTCCGAGATGTCTGCAATATTAGAAAGTAACTCTTAATATTAGAAATATTAGAAAATAACTCTTAATATTGCAGAATATCGCAAAGGTCGGTCTATTGTAATTTACCGATAACTCCATGGCTCGAGTAATGTTCCTCGAGCCACCTGTGTAAGTGGGGCGACCCCTCTTCGCCGACTTCCTGTTCTCTGTATTCTGAGCGGCCTGTTTCTGCACAACGCATTAACATTTAGTTTTCTAATTAAGAAACACAAAGAAATAAATTATATCATAAATAATGAATTACATTTAAAATACATACCTGTTTGCGTTGGGAGTTGAAATAAGCGCACAAGAGAGGCCATGTCTCTACGTCGACTCTCGCAAACGCCGGAGTAGATAGGAGGGCCGCTCTCTCTGCCTCGGAGGTCGCCATCCACAGGGAGTAGCAGTCGGCCTTCAGCTCATTCCTGTTGTATCGGACCTTGGCCTGCATGTTCTTCATCAGGACATTGTACAGAGCATGAAAGTCGAGCACCCTCCCCGGGTGATCAGGGTCGGCTACAGGCTGAAAATCGTAATCCAACTGAAAATACAAAAAAAACATTGTTATTAGATTGCAAGTGTTAATAATAAATATATTGGATAGATCAAATAAAAATATATATTAATACATATCCGAGCCTGATCAAAGAAGAGGGCGAATGAGCGCTGGTGCTGCTCGCCCCACTCAACGTGAAGTGGATAGTTCTTCACGAGCCGGCTCTCGTCCCCCAAATACCGGCCGAACCTCTCGGCATGAGGACCGGTATAGCGATAGTCAAGGGTAAAAAAAGGGAGAATGCTGCCTCCCCCTAGCTCTGTCAGGCCTCAGCCTATAGGACTGATTCGGGCCTCGAGTCCCCCTCTGGGGATGGGGAGGCCCTGCGTCTGTACGAAATATCAAGAAAATCAATAATAAGACAAAGTTGTATTAAGAAATCAAGGTTAAACGAAAATTCAAGTGTTATATATACCTCCGGTGACTATCGCACGAGCCTGGGCCCGGGCAGCAGCACGAGCGGGACGATAGTTCCTTCGGTGAGGAACAACCGGGGTCCCGGATGCGGACGCATCCCCTCCAACTAGAAAATAAATATCGACGCTAAATTTTTATGAAGTTCATATTTATTCTATAGAGCATATGTAAAATGAATAAATATTTTAAATTTATTCATACTAACCTGCAGACGATGCGGAAGGTATGGAAGCGGCAGGAGTGGCCCCTGCGAAAGATGTGGACGCACAACCTATAATTAGACAATTAAAAATAGATTATATAAGTAATTGCAAAAAGAATGTGTAGATCAATAATATAACGTTCTAAATCAATATGCATCCACTATAGGATATATAAACATACCCGCAGGTGCGGTGGTGTCACCACCTACAGCTAGACAATAATAAAAATTGCTAAGTAAGAGCAAAAGGAATGTGTGTATTTATGATATAGCATTCTAAATCAATATACATACACTATATGATATATAAACATACCTGGAGGAGCGGGGGTGGCCTCTGTCCCAGATGTGGACGCATCACCAACAACTAGACAATCAAATATTGACAATATAAGTAATTTTGACATAAATAGGCATGAATATCTGTAATTTTACATTCAAAATGGATATGCGTGCAGTATACCTGGAGATGTGGCAAAATCCACACGGAAGGAGGCATCCGAAGGGGTCTCCGATCTGGGTGCAAGACCGGCCCTCTGAAGCTCCCAACGGAGCTCTCCGGGCGGCAGAACCGTTCTGCCTCTGCCTCTGCCGCGGCTGGAGCTCCTGCCGCCCCTCGCTGCTCCCGACATCGTCATCAAATCTAGATAAACGGTTCGTGGACGTATTAGACAATCATTAAAAGTATTGACTATATATGTATAGAGCGTAAAATGTGAAGTAATAATATAACATTATTGATAACTTTTTTCGTTTCGTGGGCGCATTATACATATCTACTTGGATTTCATCGTCGATGTCATTTCTAACCCACGTAACTTCATGATCGGTCGAAGACAACCCGTCCTTCGCAACAGACGGTCGGAGCACTTTAAACCTTCTCTCTTCTTCGTCCTCATCGCTGTCCTCGTATTCTGGGACATCGTACACATCTCTGGGTTTCCATCGGCATACAACACTCCATCCCGGATGCTTCAAACACTGTGAGTAGTATACTTGGAACGCTTGGTTCGGAAAGATAAACGGATCGTCCTGACCGTAAAATCGAAGTGTGTTCACACTGGTCAATCCATATTCATCTTTCCAAGTCCCAAGACTGCTTCTTCACCTGTCCGTATCGGTTCGCGGATCGTACCAAGTACACTGGAATATATAAAAGGGTTCTGATCGTCCGGGATAGTGGATGCCGAGTATACAATTTAAGTACCCATAGTAAATCACACCGTCCGATCCTACCGTCGCAATCCCACTATTCTGAGTGGTTCTAGATGTTTCTATGTCCTTAACTTCGAATTTGTATCCAAGGACACCAAATCCTTTGTAATATGCAACCTCCATACTAGGAACTTGAGCTAAACATCTTGAATCATTCTCAAATGATGCAGACAAGTTCGGATCGTGGATCTAACAAAACAAATTTTACGAAAAATACATAACGATACAAGTTTAGATTAAAACTGATAGCAATAAAATGTTATTCGAATAACCTACATGATCTGTGACCCAATCACAAAAATTATCCTGATGGTATTTTTCCAAACGTTCTTCGTTCCAATTAGGATGCCCCTCATGTACCTCGTTAAAATGAATTCTGTTTTCGACAAATAATTGTGACATTAATATTATATCATTTCATACACACACAAACACAGATATAACAATTAATCCAAAAGAACTTACTCTCTAATTTGTTCAAGACATACGCAATTAAGCAAGATAAACCGGTATATCTTGTTGATAAACATAGTGTCTACCCTCTTATACTCGGCTTTACCATATGGCCCGTCTTGAATTCTTCGTGGTCGGTTAAGCCTTGTCTCAATGTTCTCGTCCAGATAGCGGGAAAAAAATGTGGTTGCTTCATCAAGAAGATAACCTTGCATGATAGAACCCTCTGGTCGATTTTTATTGCGTATATACTTCTTAAGAGTGTAGAGGTACCTAATGAGAATATGTTGAATAAATAAATACGGGAATACATGACAACAATAAATTTATAAATTGCGCGAAACGAAAAATTACACGTACCTCTCGACGGGATACATCCATCGATATTGTACCGGTCCGGCTAATTTCGCCTCAGTTGCAAGATGAATCGTCAAGTGTATTATGATATCGAAGAATGACGGTGGGAAAATACGCTCAAACTTGCAAAGTATCAACGCAACAGAATTTTCTAGTTTATCCAGCGTCGCAACCTCCAGTGTTTTAGCACACAACTCCCTGAAAAAACAACATAGGTCGTTGATTACAAGACCAACCGAGTCGGGGAGAGAAGTCCTGAGGGCTAATGGAGGTGCTCCACGATAACATGGTGATCATGACTTTTCAGCCCATTGATCTTGCCCTTCACAATTTTTATTTTCTTACTGAATGATCCTGAGAAACCTGTGGGGACTTTCAAATCATGCAACACCAGCAGGAATCTTTTCTTCTCCGGTTGTGACATATGATAAGCGGCATTAGGAAGTACAAACTTGCCCGGTTTACCCGCTACCGGTCTAGGGTGCAATTCACTTCTTATTCCCCACTCTTGTAGATCCATCCGAGCATTCATGTTATCTTTCGATTTCCCGTCTTTACAAAGAAGCAAGTTAAGTATGTGCTCTGATACTCCCTTCTCTATATGCATGACGTCCAGACAATGACGCACTGAATTTGTAGACCAGTACGGAAGCTCGAAGAAAATGCTTAACTTGTTCCAATATTGTAGTTTGACCTGTTTCGTCGGATCCATCTCGAAGGTCACGTTATTGTAACCATCCCATTTAGCAGTCACGTCCTCTCCGGACAATGGGGATGGAGGTCCAAGAAGCTCCTGATGACCATCAAAGTGAACCGTATCTAACCTATAGGGGAGGTCTGGAGGCAGAAAACGTCGATGGCCACAATAACAAACCTTCCTGCTAAAATTCAAGAATTTTGATGTTGTGTGTTCATGGCAATGAGGACATGCTTTGTGACTATGTACGGACCAACCTGATAGCATTCCATACGCAGGAAAGTCATTAATTGTCCACATTAAAGCCGCACGCAGTATGAAGGTTGTATTTGTGTTTGAATCATATGTCTCTACACCATCAATGAGCAAAGATTTCAACTCCTCGATCAGAGGTCGGAGATAGACGTCGATATTGTTCCCCAGTGAGTTTGGTCCGTCGATAAGAAGAGGCATCATAAAGTATGATTGGTCCATAGCCAACCAAGACGACAGATTATAAATTATCATTACAACGGGCCATGTGCTGTGACTTCCAGCCATATAGTTGAATGGGCAGAAGCCATCAGTAGCCAGTCCGAGCCGGACATTGCGAGGATCGCTGCTGAATATTGCGTGCCTCCTATCGAAATCCTTCCATGCCGGTGAATCTCTTGGATGGCTCATTTTTTCATTTTCGCTTGGAGGACCACGGTGATGCCAAATCACTGCCTCGGCTGTTTTCTTGCACCTGAATAGCCTCTGTAGCCTCTGTGTTATGGGAAAGTATCGTGCTATCTTCACAGGTATATCAGGCTTCTTATCAGAATCTTTCGGCTTATACCTGGCCTCTCCGCATGTTAGACACTCTTTCAAAACTGAATTCTCTTTCCGGTACAACACGCAATTTTTAGGACATGCTTGAATCTTCTCGCACTTTAGACCCAAATCAGACATCATCTTCTGGGCTTCGTACCAGCTTTCGGGCACATTATTTCCCGGAGGCATAGAATCTTTCAAGAACGAAAGAAGCATTGTGAATGACTTGTTACTCCATCCATTTAGGCACTTAATCTGGAAAAGTTGGACGAACCATGAGAGGGTGGAATATTTCGCATTCTCATAAATTAGTTTTCTAGCATCATTCATGAAATTTTCATATTTATCCGCACGCGGTCCTTGACCGGAAGGAATGTCATCTTCGGTACGAATAGATTCACCTAGGGCAGCCTCTACCATATCCTCCATTTCTTCTGATGGAAATAAATTTCCGTCTCCTGCCGCATTACCGAATTCTTCTTCTTCTTCTGCCGCATTATCGTGTTCTCCTTCTTCTTCTGCCGCAGTACTGCATTCTTCTCCTTCCCCGTGATATTTCCAAGTTGTATAAAGTCTAGTAAACCCATGTTTTACAATATTAAGCTCTGCCAATTCTACCTTCTGCCAGTACTTATTGCCACATCTATCGCACGGACAGAGAATATTCTCTATTACGATCTTATTATGTGCGCGTGCAAATTCAAGAAAAGCAGCAACACCTGCGACAAACTTAGGTTGCATACGTTGTTTCCAATCCACATACATCCAGTCCTTAACTCTGACGTACTCATGGGCCATGTTAGACTGTATAATATATAAATTGCAGGTTATGCCGACTATATTGAGAAATATTAGAACGGGATAGTTACTGACAAAGGAGAAAATTCGTGTATATGCTTTGTGTGTGCGTTTGTCGTTGAAAAGAATAAATTATCGCACGTATGTTAACCGATAGACGGGGACTAAGTGACGCTTTTAGTTTCATATATGAGTATCGATGGGAATATGAAGGTTTCATATTATCATATATTGGTTATAACCCGAACATCTCGAATCACTCTCTAATTATGCGTTTGTTGTGTATTCTTGTTGTATGTGTGTGTTCCGGCTGTCGGGGATAGGCTTCTATCCCATTAAGAATGTATAGAGCGAACGCCCATCACTTGTGCTTTCAACCGTTTCGAGTAAATTTCGGCAGCACCTCCCCGCTGTTCTCCGAGTACACTGTAATAGAATAGATAATCATTTCAAAGCCGTGAAACAATGTTGAAATGAACATCTAATCTATCTTTGTACACGGAGAACCAGCGGAAAGGTACCGACGAAATATCTCGAAACGGATGAAAACACAAGTGAATGAAGGCGTTTGCTTTATACATTCTTCACTTGTCCATACGGGACAAATCTATGGGTTACCATACGATTGAATTTTCTCGTCGCGTAAACTATACGACGATTGTTAGTATCGAGCTATACTGTCCGATATTTAACAACATTCGTATAGTTCTAGGTCACGACGAGCATCGCACGTATGTTAACCGATAGACGGGGACTAAGTGGCGCTTTTAGTTTCATATATGAGTATCGATGGGAATATGAAGGTTTCATATTATCATCGAATATCATATATTGGTTTTAACCCGAACATCTCGAATCGCTCTCTAATTATGCGTTTGTTGTGTATTCTTGTTGTATGTGTGTGTTCCGGTTGTCGGGGGTAGGCTTCTATCCCATTAAGAATGTATAGAGCGAACGCCCATCACTTGTGCTTTCAACCGTTTCGAGTAAATTTCGGCAGCACCTCCCCGCTGTTCTCCGAGTATACTGTAATAGAATAGATAATCATTTCAAAGCCGTGAAACAACGTTGAAATGAATATCTAATCTATCTTTGTACATGGAGAACCAGCGGAAAGGTACCGATGAAATGTCTCGAAATGGATGAAAACACAAGTGAATGAAGGCGTTTGCTTTATACATTCTTAACTTGTCCACACGGGACAAATCTATGGGTTACCATACGATTGAATTTTCTCGTCGCGTAGACTATACGACGGTTGTTAGTATCGAGCTATACTGTCCGATATTTAACAACCTTCGCATAGTTCTAGGTCACGACGAGCATCGCACGTATGTTAACCGATAGACGGGGACTAAGTGGCGCTTTTAGTTTCATATATGAGTATCGATGAGAATATGAAGGTTTCATATTATCATCGAATATCATATATTGCTTTTAACCCGAACATCTCGAATCGCTCTCTAATTATGTGTTTGTTGTGTATTCTTGTTGTATGTGTGTGTTCCGGCTGTCGGGGATAGGCTTCTATCCCATTAAGAATGTATAGAGCGAACGCCCATCACTTGTGCTTTCAACCGTTTCGAGTAAATTTCGGCAGCACCTCCCCGCTGTTCTCCGAGTTCACTGTAATAGAATAGATAATCATTTCAAAGCCGTGAAACAACGTTGAAATGAACATCTAATCTATCTTTGTACACGGAGAACCAGCGGAAAGGTACCGACGAAATATCTCGAAACGGATGAAAACATAAGTGAATGAAGGCGTTTGCTTTATACATTCTTAACTTGTCCACACGGGACAAATCTATGGGTTACCATACGATTGAATTTTCTCGTCGCGTAGACTATACGACGGTTGTTAGTATCGAGCTATACTGTCCGATATTTAACAACCTTCGTATAGTTCTAGGTCACGACGAGCATCGCACGTATGTTAACCGATAGACGGGGACTAAGTGGCGCTTTTAGTTTCATATATGAGTATCGATGAGAATATGAAGGTTTCATATTATCATCGAATATCATATATTAGTTTTAACCTGAACATCTCGAATCGCTTTCTAATTATGCGTTTGTTGTGTATTCTTGTTGTATGTGTGTGTTCCGGCTGTCGGGGGTAGGCTTCTATCCCATTAAGAATGTATAGAGCGAACGCCCATCACTTGTGCTTTCAACCGTTTCGAGTAAATTTTGGCAGCACCTCCCCGCTGTTCTCCGAGTATACTGTAATAGAATAGATAATCATTTCAAAGCCGTGAAACAACGTTGAAATGAACATCTAATCTATCTTTGTACACGGAGAACCAGCAGAAAGGTACCGACGAAATATCTCGAAACGAATGAAAACACAAGTGAATGAAGGTGTTTGCTTTATACATTCCTAACTTGTCCACACGGGACAAATCTATCGGTTATCATACGATTGAATCTTCTCGTCACATAGACTACACGACGGTTGTTAGTATCGAGCTATACCGTCCGATATTTAACAACCTTCGTATAGTTCTATGTCACGACGAATATCGAACGTATGTTAACCGATAGACGGGGACTAAGTGGCGCTTTGAGTTTCATATATGAGTATCGATGAGAATATGAAAGTTTCATATTATCATCGAATATCATATATTGGTTATAACTTGAAAAACGTGCCGTTGAAACAAATTATTGTTCTCCACCTTGCACTCTCTTAACAATGGTACATGCATTAAACATGTAAGAGCTATCTATAACAACTCTAAAGTTTCACCTGTTGGGTTCAACAAAAAGGTTTTTGATATAACAAACACAATCTTCCTCAATTTTTTTCTTGAATCGATGTGAAATTAATAGTGTCCATATGACACAATGGATATATTTTCTACACAAAAGGAAAAAGGCAAACAATAGTAAAGCAATTGTAATTCTATCAAGTATCCATACTGAAAAAGAATAAATAGCAAACTAAAAATTAATCACTAATGAAAAACAAACAAAAGTGCTTATTATTATACTTCAGAGGTTATAAGTGCTTGACCCCCATAGTACATAGGCTGTATCCGCAATTAACCCTTTTCTATATACTTGGGTGTATAGAATTTCTAAAAGTTACACACGGTTTTTCTAAATCCAATTCTTTCCTTTCACTACAAAACCCTTTATATTTTCTAATAGGTACCAAGAACTTTCAAAGTTTTTGGATATGCACAAAAAGAAAGCATCGTCAATAAGATTGACATAACCCAAATGACTTTGACCCATTACATATAAATGTCATGGTCTTTCAATATTTTTCAAACAAATACCATAGACTTTGTTTGTTACAAATAAATACCATGAAGTTTTAACGTTTTCACATAATTTCCATAGACTTTGTTGTTTACAAATACATACCATTGATTTCCAACGTTTTCCAGATAAATACCATGAACTTTGTTGTTTACAAATAAATACATGAACTTTCAGCGTTTTTTAGATAAATCCCATAGATTTTCATGGACCTTTTTCTCATATAAAAACCATGGACTGTGTTATTCACAAATAAACAGTATCGACTTTCACTATTTTCTAGATCAATCCCATAAAATTTCACCTTTTTAACCCTAACCCAGCCCCAGCCGAACCCCAACCCAACACTAAACCCTAACCCTAACCCTAACCCCAACCCAGCCCCAGCCGAACCCCAACCCCAACACCAAACCCCAACCGAACCCTAACCCTAACCCTAACCCCAACACCAGCCGAACCCCAACCGAACCCGTACCCTAACCCTAATCCTAACCCTAACCCTAACCCCAACCGATACCTAATCCTAACCCTCATCGCTACCCTAACATCATTAAAATAATGTTTAACTAACCTGTAGGCTAGGCGGTGGAGGAGACGACGGAGACGCTCGGTGGTCGACGACGCGCGCAATCGGCGACGAGGAAGAACGAGGGCGGTGGCGACAACGAGAACGGAGGACGGTGGCGACGACGAGATCACTGCAGGCGGTGGCGACGACGATTCGGCCGGCGCTGGCGACGACGAGAACGGCGATCGGCGGGAACGTCGAGGGTTTGGGGATTTGGGTTCGCGCGCAACTGTGATCGATAAAGGGAATAAGAAATAATCAGCATAGGGATCGATCATTTAAATCCCTATTTAGACGCCCCTACGGATATACCCGTAGGTGCTTGGTTTGCGGCTCCGTAAGGGCAAACAACACTTTAAGATTTAATAATTTTTAAATAAATATAGAAGAACCGTAGGGGTAACCGTTTGGCCCTACGGATTAATTCGTAGGGCCAAACTTTATCTGCCCCTACGGATATTGTTATCCGTAGGGGCAACCCTTTATTTTACTAGTGTAATAGCACACGAACATTGCAAAGTTTTCAATTTTCTTCGTTTTTTCATTATATTCGTTTTTTCATTATATTGCTAATATAATACACGAAAATCATGAAATTATAAGAAATCCCAAAATTATTAGTTTTCCTTGGTTTATCAATATTTTGCTTGATATAGCATATGAATATGGTGCAATTTTCAGAAAGGCTAAATTGCTCAAATGTATCCATCAACTTTCTTTTTTCTTTTTTCTTTTGACGATTATTACATTTGATTACATACAAGAATCTTGAATTATCATCCCTAACTGCAACTAAATACAATCAACTATTTTTCAATCTATAAATGTAATGCTTAACAGCCATGCCAGCAATATTTGACTGGTTTCCCCACTTTACACTTATGAGATTTTCTTAAATATTTTAGCTGTGCTATCCTTATTACTTCAATAATTCAATAGGAAAAAATGAACGTTGATAGTTACATTAGGGCAATTTAGCCTATAAGAAATCATAAAAGTTTTTTTTCCAATAACATAAGAAAATCGTGAAAGGCTTGGTTTTCTTTTTCAATATTTTGCAATAACACATAAGAATCATGAATTTTTGAAATTTTAAAAGTATTCATTTCTGTTCAATTTATTAAATGCCCTTCCATACAATAACACACAAAAATAGCGATGAAATTATGAAATTTTCTGTTTTTCTTTAGCGTTTTACTATTTTGTTTGATAAAGCACACGAATAGCGCAAAATTTTCATAGTTACTGAAATTTACTATTTTGTTCAGTTTTTCATTGTTTGTTTGCTATATCATACGAATATCACGAAATTTTTGAAAATAAAAAAAAATCAGTTTTCTTCGGTTTTTCAGTATTTTGCTTGTCATAGCATACGAAAATCACGTAATTTTCATAAATCCCAAACATTTTCTTCGGTTTCTCAATATTTTGCTTACTACATATAGCACACGAAGATCATGAAATTTTCAGAAATCTTAAAATTTATCTTCAATTTATCAATATTTTTATTGATATAGGACATAAAAATTGCAAAATTTTCATAAATCACCTATTATTTTGTTTTTCGCTTTAATAAAAATTAGATTGCCCAACAACGGCCTTATCGAAGCCATCGCGTGTCACTCCGCTCCTGGTTAAGCGGGACAGAGAAAGGTTGCCGAAATATTTTACTCGAAACGGAAACTAGTTATGCTTCCCGACGGAACATGCACCATCCCTCCGAAAGTACTGAATCAATCACCGCCCCTCTCAAGACATCGATTACCTACCACCACCTAAAAGTGCTTAACACAGATGGAGGCATCCTGTATGCTTTTATCCTCTCAGGACCCCCGGGGTCTCCGTGCTAGGACTTGCGAGTAAAACCGCTTAATGTCCCAACGAGGAATTGGTCAACAATTTTTAGGTCTCCGGCAATGAGCGTAATTGACTTTCGATGATCATTATATGATGTATTTAATATCAATAGAAAGTAAAGTCTTAAGTAAAGAGTTCACCGTTGACTTAAACCTAGCTTCCGGACAAAAGAGCATAGCACACACGAAAATTGCGTAAATTTCATAAATTCCATTTATTTTTTTAATCTTTTTCTTCAATTTCTCAATATTTATTTTTTGCTTGCTATATAAACAACGAATACAGCGAAATTTTAAGAAATTCTAAATTTTTCAATTTTTCAATATATTATCTTTTATTTCACATGAAAATCCCGAAATTTTCAACAATAGCAAAATTTTCTATTTTTCTTTATTTTCGTTTGCTTTTATGAATATATCAGAATTTTTAGAAATCCTAAATTTTCTAGTTTTCTTAGGTTTATCAATATTCATGGTGCTGTGTCGCATGAATATAACAAAAAATTTTGAAATCATAAACTTTTTAATTCTCTTTGGTTTTTCAATATATCGCCGTAGCATTAACTCGTGAAATTTTCTGGTTTCTTTTGTTTTAAAATGTTTTGCTTGCTATAGCATGCAAAATATTAATATTTGTTTAAGTCCTGAAATTTTTTTCGTTGTCTTCAGTTTTTCAATATTTTTCTTTTTATTGCACACGAATATCGCGAAAATTTTAGAATTCTTTAATTTTCAGTTTTCTTCGATTTATAAATAATTTGTTTGCTAAAACATACGAAAATTGCGAAACATTCAAATCCAGTAAATATTCCAGTTTTCCTTAAATTTGATAACTGTAGCACACGATTATCGCGAAATTTTCAGTTTTCCTTGGTTTATCATATATTTTGCTTGCGAAAACATACGAATATTGCGAAATTTTAAAAAATTCTCAAAGTTTTGGTTTTCTTTGGGTTTAAAATATTTTGCTTGCTTTAAAATAAAATCATGAATTTACAGTTTTTTCGTTTCTTATAATTTGTTTGCAATAACACAGAAAAGTCATAAATTTTTTTGTTGATTCATATATTTGTTGTTTTGTTCGGTTTATGGATATTTCACTTGCACACTGTTTTTATTAGTTTTTCAATATTACGATTTCTACATATAACATGAAAATAGCAAAATTTTTAGAATTCCCCAATTTTTCTTTGATATTTCAATATTTTGCTCGCTGTATTATGCGAAAATTACGATTTTTCAGAAATCTCAAAATTTACCGTTTTCTTTGGTTTTCAATATTTTGTTGACTATATATATAACACTAAAATTGCAAAATTCTAAAAAAAAATTCTTAAAATTTTAGTTTTCTTCAATCTATTAATATTTTGATTACTGTATTACATGAATGTAGAGAAACTTTCAACTTTCTTCGATTTTTAAACATTTTACTAGCTATATCACACGAAAATTACAAATTTTCAAAAACCTTAAAATTTTGCGTTTCTTCAGTTTATCAATATTTTTGTTTGTTATTGTTAGGATGCAATGCTCACTTAGTAGGGGTTTTAAATGTTGCGAAATGTATAATTTTTAAAAAAAAACTAGAGAGCTATAACAACCAAATCTTAGAATCTACCCAAAGACCATAACTTGAAACAAATAAAGAGAGTTATACTAAGGGTTCAAAGAGGCTACAACCTTTGTAGCGTGTTCGTCTGATCGTGGAAGACTCCTTCTATAGACTCTAGCTAGGTTCCTCGACTCCGGAATCGAGTTTGCTCGAAGATCTCCTTGTCAAAGATGATCCACCTTGGTATTAGCCCAACCCAAGCTACTACTTCACCAAAAGAGTATCCTTGTGAAGTGACTTACTCTCATAAGTTTGCTAAAATTGTAAGAGGAAGAAGATGTAAAGAATTAGCTCACTTTTTCTTCTCAAGCGTTCTCTCTTTTTCTCTCAAAGAAAAATCTCAAGAGAGAGAATGAAAAGATGAGAATGAACTAGATTGGAGGGGAGAGAGAGAGAGCCATCTTTATCCAAAGGTAACCATGGAAGGCTCTACTCATCTTTACACTCCTCTCACAATTATGACTCATTTCATTTTTTCTTAAATAAATAAATGAGTCATCCATCTAGAACCAATCTTGTGTATCATCATATACACAAGATAATATGTATCATATACATATATGAATATTTGTGTCAAATACAAATACAAATGAGAGATAAATAGTGAATATAATACTAGAATATATATATATTAAATCAACACTTGATTTAATAATCCGGTTTCGACAAGAGTCGACTAGTATTATTAAAACGTCTGATTAAAATACGTGTATCAAATACACGTGTTTAATC
This sequence comes from Agapanthus africanus, assembly GCA_030015575.1. NCBI lineage: Eukaryota > Viridiplantae > Streptophyta > Magnoliopsida > Asparagales > Amaryllidaceae > Agapanthus > Agapanthus africanus. Next base: position 747,410,086 of record CM057342.1, on the reverse strand, counting down.
GAACTCCTGTACGTAACGCCATACGCACTCTATATCGTTTCGCATGAGTTGGGAAACCTCCGTGTGGAACTCTAAAAACTCGTCAATATACTGGCCGTAGATAAGGATCATATCTACAACCCACAAGCACGTCAGTGGTACTAGCTGCACGTAACGGCTACCCAGGTGTTGATCGAAAAGGAGGATCGAAAAGCAAGCTCATCCGAACTTCAACAGAGCCTATAAGTGACATTCACCGTACAGTCCGGTCTCTTCATCTGAGAGTGTCGCATATCGGGTCTTGGGGGTGGAATTCGTCAGACTCCCAATAACCCGATAAGTCATGCCGATATCTATCTCATAACCATCCGAAAAACTACTGATAACACTTATCAGTAAATCTCATCTGCTCTAGCCAGGGACTTATGGTTATAGCCAATCGTACACTGTGCGACATCAACTCTCTATACCGGGAGAGATGAATCCCTTCCGATCGCTCATTGTCTCCATATGGCTCGGGACTGTACCCGACTAAAACCTGCTTGCCTGGATCTTTAAAGTCGTGGTAGGGTAGTAATCAAGAGACAGTGGGAACCACATAAGACATTATGACGATCTCAAGTCTATAAACTACCCTGTACTTATGACACCACAAAACTGCTATCTGACGATAGGTATATTACCATCTAGGAGTTCTCGGCGATTCCGTTCGGTATACTCATTTATCAATGAGCACCTGTATACAATCTTTGGTGTCAAACACCAATGGCTGTGGGACTAACTGTCACGTCCCGCTTCCCAAAATACGGAAAACGAGGGATGACTAAGCCAGCCATGCTCCTACGGTCGGGGAATAATCCCGCCGTAGTCATACTTCGGCTTCTAGCATTACATGGTAATCAGTAAACAAAGCACAGCAGTAAAGGAATTACATCACTAAATTATTACATTAAAGTCCATTATTCACAATTTACAAATAAACAAGAAGAGCTACTAACCAAGTTCAAGTAGAAGATCTCTTTATGGAAAGCAGAAAGAAAGAAAAAGTACTCCAGACTAGATCTCCGTCAGCTCGAAAGGTAAACCTGATTCCTGCGCTGGTCCTTCCTCGAGGTCTGAGCATGCACACTCAGGTCGTCAGAGCGACGTAATAGCAATTTATATGATAATGATATGAAACAGGTAAATACGGTAATAACAGTGAAAGTACAATGCGTGTGATCACTATGTCACTAAATGATGCAAAGTATGATCTGTGTCCCTATCAGTCTCTAGGTCATGTTTGAAATCGTATAGTGGAAAGGAGGATCATGTTTAACAGGAGTCTCGTACATACCCGAGACAACGGCCCACATGCCTGGGACATAACCCTGTCAGCCGGATTGCTAGATCCTACCTAATATATATATATATATATATATATATATATATATATATATATATATATATATATATATATATCACTGCTCGAATGATCATCCTCTAAAACACGGTCCCGCTAAATACGATACTCTTTCCACTTCGATTTCCCCTTTTTCCCCAGGTTTACACTATTTATGATTATGATTTAGTCGTGTACAAGTATGCCAATAGCACGGTTTTGTCACTGTTCACTGTATTAATCACTGTCACGAATCATTCACTTTTTCATTGGCGTACTTGACACTCCTAAACCAATATCATTCACGCATGATAATACAATGTCCACTGAATAATAACGCGCACTAATACTATGTACATGTCAATTGGGTAAGGTATGTGTATATATGCAGTTAACAAGTCATGTATGATGTGAACCAATATGCACGTCATAAACTTACAAAAATTGCAGTAATTCATATGTTCAGAATTAAACAAAATGATACAAATACGATAACAAGTACACTCTGTCAGAAGTTCATCAAAATTTGTTTCAGTTCAATCGGGTTCCCGGTATTCAAGTTACAGCCGTTTCATTTTAAGTGTTCGCTGCAGGAAATTCAATTTCTGAACTGAACGTCCGTTTCGCGACACGAATTTCACCCAGTTGGGATCATAATTTAGCAATGCTACAGTTGAATGAAATCTAGGATTTTTAATAGGGTGTTCAACTCAATAGACGGATTCTCAATCGCATCTGTACATAAAAAGTTATGCACTGTTCAACACTAGCATGTCAATTCTGATTCTGTTTGGGACTGTTATACGTCCTGTTCTTTTAAATTACAGATTAAATAGCAAACGACGATAAAGTGGGATGAAACCACTTGTGTTATTTAGCTAACAGATTCATCTTTAATAGGGTGTAGGGTTCCGCCACATACGAGTTCAGGAAACAAGATAGTAAACATTACGGGACAGGAAACAATAACCAGAGTCGCTCTGGACTGCAGTCCAGAGCCGCTCTCCGAACCAATTATCGTCACAATTTTAGTACAGAAACCATTAGAACTTGCATAGGGTTACAGCTCGTCGAGTCTTCTTCGATTTGAGCCATCGAACGTATTATTTCAATATGTACACAATTTATGGTGATTTTAACAATTTTCGGATGCGGGAAATTCCCAGTTTTCATGGTTGTATTTGGGGTGTTCGTTTTAGTCATTAACAGTCATATTTTCCAGTGAAATTTCTACACAGAATTCATTATCACACGGGCCAGCATAGGCAATCCAATTCCGTCAAATTAGATGAAGATTTTCATTGGGATCTTACATCGAACAGCTGTGTCATACAATTTATCGGGAATTGTAAATATGGAATTTATATGATTTTAGTTTGTAACATGAATAAATTAGCATGTAGCAAGTAGGGTACTTGCCTGGAAACGTTTTGTCGATGCACGGCAGCGGCAGCGGCACGAACGCGCGACGAACGGCGTGGTTTGGTTTCACGGCCTCGGCTCGCGATTCGGGTTCGACGTCGGATGTCGGGACCCGGTTCTTGCTCACGGAGCAAAGTGCCACACGGAACAAAGTGCCACGCTAAGTGTCGTGTTAAGTGGGCGGGGGCCACCTCTTGAATCCATGGGGGCCACCTCTTGAGTCCGTGGGACCCACTGTAGAACAATGGGGACTCTTCGGAATACATTCCGAAAGGGGGCAGATCTGTACTATAAATGAAATGATACCACTCTTCAATACAGAGGCGCCTTTTAAGTGAACCGGAACTACAGGAGCTTGAGAACTCCGTAGTTAAGCGTGCTCGGGCCAGGGAAGTCTTGGGATGGGTGACCTCCTGGGAAGTGGCCCCTGGTCGGGTCCGGTTCGCTCCGAAGGACAAAACCGTGCGGCTTCGGCCACAGCGGACAATACTCTCTGTATTGGAGGTGGGTCATGACAGAATGGTATTAGAGCCGGTCCCTCAATAGTAGGTCTGTGGTTTGAGGACGAACCATTGTTCAAAGGTGGGGAGAATGTCGGGACCCGGTTCTTGCTCACGGAGCAAAGTGCCACACGGAACAAAGTGCCACGCCAAGTGTCGTGTTAAGTGGGCAGGGGCCACCTCTTGAGTCCGTGGGACCCACTGTAGAACAATGGGGACTCTTCGTAATACATTCCGAAAGGGGGCGGATCTGTACTATAAATGGAATGATACCACTCTTCAATACAGAGGCGCCTTTTAAGTGAACCGGAACTACAGGAGCTTGAGAACTCCGTAGTTAAGCATGCTCGGGCCAGGGAAGTCTTGGGATGGGTGACCTCCTGGGAAGTGGCCCCTGGTCGGGTCCGGTTCGCTCCGAAGGACAAAACCGTGCGGCTTCGGCCACAGCGGACAATACTCTCTGTATTGGAGGTGGGTCGTGACATCGGAGCTGCCCGGAGATGGCTTGTGCTCGCTGGAAGCGGAGGGAAGGCTCTGTGGATCTCCTGGGGTGTGCTGGGGTCGACGACGGTCGACGGCGTCGCTCCGGCGATGGCAGCAGGGGGTGTTTGGAGCTTGGTGGTTAGGTTTGCTGTTTTGGAGGGAGTGAGAGAGTAGAGGGCTCGGGTGTGGATTTTGGAGGAGGTGGAGGAGATGTAGAGGGTGCAGAGGTCGACGGGGTGTTTCAGGTCAGTGGGGACTCGCCGGCGTCGAGCGTAGGTGGTGGTCGAATAGGTGCAGGGGAGCTTGGCAGGAGGTGCTCGGTTGATGGAGGAAGAGGCTGCAGTGGTAGTGGTGTTGGTAGGGGAAAACGAGGGAGGAGGAAGAGGTGGTGTAGTCGTCGGCGTCGTCCCCTGGTCGGGTCCGGTTCGCTCCGAAGGACAAAACCGTGCGGCTTCGGCCACAGCGGACAATACTCTCTGTATTGGAGGTGGGTCGTGACATCGGAGCTGCCCGGAGATGGCTTGTGCTCGCTGGAAGCGGAGGGAAGGCTCTGTGGATCTCCTGGGGTGTGCTGGGGTCGACGACGGTCGACGGCGTCGCTCCGGCGATGGCAGCAGGGGGTGTTTGGAGCTTGGTGGTTAGGTTTGCTGTTTTGGAGGGAGTGAGAGAGTAGAGGGCTCGGGTGTGGATTTTGGAGGAGGTGGAGGAGATGTAGAGGGTGCAGAGGTCGACGGGGTGTTTCAGGTCAGTGGGGACTCGCCGGCGTCGAGCGTAGGTGGTGGTCGAATAGGTGCAGGGGAGCTTGGTAGGAGGTGCTCGGTTGATGGAGGAAGAGGCTGCAGTGGTAGTGGTGTTGGTAGGGGAAAACGAGGGAGGAGGAAGAGGTGGTGTAGTCGTCGGCGTCGTCGTCGTCGGTGTAAGGATGAAGGCAATGGGTTCGGTGTTTGGAGCAGGGGGTGTTTGGAGCTTGGTGGTTAGGTTTGCTGTTTTGGAGGGAGTGAGAGAGTAGGGGGCTCGGGTGTGGATTTTGGAGGAGGTGGAGGAGATGTAGAGGGTGCAGAGGTCGACGGGGTGTTTCAGGTCAGTGGGGACTCGCCGGCGTCGAGCGTAGGTGGTGGTCGAATAGGTGCAGGGGAGCTTGGCAGGAGGTGCTCGGTTGATGGAGGAAGAGGCTGCAGTGGTAGTGGTGTTGGTAGGGGAAAACGAGGGAGGAGGAAGAGGTGGTGTAGTCGTCGGCGTCATCGTCGTCGGTGTAAGGATGAAGGCAATGGGTTCGGTGTTTGGGAGAGAGAAGAGGTTTGAGAGTTGGAGAGGGAGAAAGGAGTTGGAGAGGCCAGGGTCTGAGGTAGAGGGACTCGGGGGAGTTGTGGACTAGGTCGCGGGTCGTGGGGAAACGGCATGGCGACGTGGCCGCGATAGTCGGCATAAAGTGTGAGCAGGAAAGGAGTTTACGTTGGGGAAGAGAAAAGTTAAGGAGGCGGGTCGGGTTTGTGAAGGAGGGGGAGCGGGCTTGGAGTTGGGACGGTGGGCCGAGGGTTAATTTAAATGATTTATTAGGGAAAAAGAGAATGGGTCGGGGATGTTGGGCTGTGGTTTAACTTTAAAGGGGATGGGCCGGGGATTTAAAAGTTTAATGTTAATCTTTTATTTTATTTGTTGGGCTTGGAAAATATATTTTATTGGTTTTAAGTTTTAATTTAAGTTTGAGCTTTGATTTTTAATTGCTTAGGAAACAATCACTACAACTTACGCACTACCCTTCACACAAAAATATTGATACGGGAAAAATGGGATAATACGGAAGGATTTTCATTGAAGAAACGGGGATTTACACTAACCATCGCCCCAGTCGGGGTTAAGAAACGTATACACTGGTCTACTTTGGAATATCGATACACAGTCTGGATACTCCCATGACCAGAAACATTTAAGGATGTGCTTATGGACTATCCAGACCCCACTAGTATGATCAACATTATAATCCTGGTAGTCAAGCAAAGATCATACGGGCTTTATCAACATGTATGAGCAATACGTAATCGCAAGTAAGAAATATACACATGTTAAGATAAAGACAAACCAGATATCATACTATCATATCGAGTAAGACTGTCTTATACATACATATGTCTAAGCATCCACTATAATATACAATAATGGCCTCTGGGGCAACATATCCAACAATCTTTCACTTACAATAAGGCCGGATATTTGCGTATCGCATACCCAACAACTCGAATAGACGCTCAAATAGAGCCTGAGAGAGGTCCTTGGTGAATGGATCCACTGTGTTGCTCTTTGTGTCTACTCTCCGTATCTCAATCTCCCGGCGATCAACTATCTTCCGGATCAGGTGACACCACCTCAGAATATATCTGGATCGCTGATGGAGCCATGGCTTCTTGGCTAGCGTCATAGCCCTATTGTCATCATAATACAAGGGTATTAGATCAACAATGGTTGGAACCACTCCAAGCTCGGTGATGAACTTTCTCATCCAGACATCCTTTTTCGCAGAATCATTAGCAGTGATGTATTCAGCCTCCATCGTCGAGTCTGCTATGGTAGCCTGTTTGGAACTCTTCCAACAGACCATCCCTCCATTAAGGGTAAACACATAACCCGAGACAGACTTGTTGTCTTCTATGTCACTTTGGAAGCTTGAATCGTTAAAGACCTCCATTTAGATATCGTTGTTACCATACACCAAGAACATTTTTTTAGTCTTTCGCAGTTACTTAAGAATGTTCTGCATAGCTGTCTAATGCTTCTCTTCTGGGTTCGATTGATACCTACTTACAACACTAAGTGCGTAAGCTACATCTGGTCTTTTACATAATATCGCATGCATGATGGATCCCACCGTCGAAGCGTAGGGAATATCATTCATGCAAGCTCTCTCCTCATCAGTCTTGGGAGTCATCTTTTTAGAGAGGGTGATTCCGTGACAAGCGAGTAAATTACCGCACTTAAAATCTTCCATACTAAACCTCTTTAGTATAGTGTCTATGTATGTTGATTGGGACAATCTCAACTTCTTTTTAGATTTATCCCTATAGATCTTAATCCCAAGAATGTAGGAAGTATCACCCAGGTTTTTCATGGAGAATTTTTGTGACAAGAAGAGTTTGATCGATTGTAGCATAGGAATATTATTTCCTATCAAGAGAATGTCATCCCTACGTACAATACGAAGAATATGACGATACTCCCTACAACCTTCTTATATATATATATATATATATATATATATATATATATATATATATATATATATATATATATATATATATATATATATATATATGGTTCATCTAAATTTTTGACGAAGTCAAACTCTTTGACTGCTACATCAAAACAGATGTTCCAACTCCGCGATACCTGCATTAATTTATAAATGGATTTAAGCAGCTTGCACATTTTTCCGCTGCTCCCACTATCTATGAAGCCCTCTGGCTATGTCATATACACGCTCTCTTCTAAATCACCATTTAGAAAGACGATCTTGACATCTATTTGCCAGATTTTATAGTTATGGAAGGCAGCAATGACAAGTAGGATCTGGATGGACTTAAGCATAAGTACTGGAGAAAAGGTTTCGTCATAATCCATACCTGGTCTTTGACGAAGACCTTTAGCTACAAGTCTAGCTTTGAAAGTCTCAACCTTTTTGTCTACACCAATCTTCTTTTTAAAGATCTATTTGCTCCCAATGAGTTTTACTCCTTCAGGAGTAGCCTCCAAAGTCCATACTTTGTTGGTGTACATGGATTCCATCTCAGACCGCATAGTATCGAGCCATTTCACAGAGTCCCAACTTGTGATGGCCTATTCAAAACTAGTAGGGTCATCATCTTTCATGATGCAGTCCTCCCTATCACCGTCTATGAGAAAACTGTAGTATCTCTCGGGTGGATGAAGAACCTTATTAGATCTGTAGCGTGGCTGAGGTTCGTTCAGGACTATTGAATCATGTTGTTCTTTCAAATCTTCAGTTATAGTTTGTTTTTCTGGAATCTCTTTCAGTTCTACCGTACTCCCACTAATTTCTTTTGCAAGAAATTCTTTTTCTAAAAAAATAGCGTGCTGAGCAATAAACGCTTTCTGTTCCTCGTTGTGGTAGAACATATATCCATAACCATTTTTTGGATATCCCACAAACTAACATAAAACTGATCTTTCGTCAAGTTTGTCCAGGTTCTGCTTTTTAACATAAACCAGACAGCCCCATATCTTAAACCGTTTAAGATATGGTCTCTTACCATTCTATATCTCAAATGGTGTTTTAGGCACGGATTTGAATGGAACATCATTCAATAGATATACCGCTGTCTAAAGCGCATAACCCCAGAACGAAAGAGGTAATTCGGCACCATTCATCATAGAGTGCACTATATCTAATAGAGTGCGATTTCTCCGCTCCGATACACCATTGTGTTGTGGTGTATACGGAGGAGTAAGTTGAGAGAATCCCATTCTCTTTTAAATAGTCAAGGAATTCCGTACTCAAGTATTCCCCTCCTCGATCAGATCGTAGGATTTTGATACTTTTTTCCGTTTGGTTCTATACTTCATTCTTATATTCTTTGAATTTATCAAAAGTTTTAGATTTGTATTTCAACAATAATATATATCCGAACCTAGAGATATCATCAGTGAATGCAATGAAGTAAAAGTACACATCCCTCGCATGTGTAGATATTGGACTACATACATCACTATGTATGAGTCCCAATAGTTCTGTAGCTCTTTCTCCGTGTCCTATAAACAGCGTTTTTTCATCTTTCCTTTGAGACAAGACTGACAAGTTTCATAAGATATAAATTCGAATGGATCCAAATATCCATCATTATATAACTTAGCTAGTCTAGTCTCGTTGATATGACCAAGTCTACAATGCCACAAGAAGACTTCGTTCATTTCTGAACTCTTTCTCTTATGTATGTTATGTATATTAAAAGCTGCATTTTGATTGAGAACATATAAACCAATACATAATATACCAAATTCAATCAACACTTGATTTAGGAAAATGTTCACAACATTTTTTCTAAGACAAAATTATATCCATTTTTATCTTATAAAAAAATGGAATGATATTACAAAGTATAGACGGTACATAGTAACAGTTGTTCAAAATCAATATATTACCATTGGGCAACACAAGGTGATATTCGCCAACGGCTTTAGCAACAACAATTGCTTTGTTCCTGTAACGACTCTGAAATCTCTGTACAAAATTAACTTGTTTAATGTATAGAAAGGGTATTTCAGCCTGATTAGAAGTTATAAGTAGAAGTTATAAGTTATTTTTGTTCAATAAAAGTAAGAAGCAACTTGTAGCTCACTGGTAAAACCTCTACATTGCTATGACACAGCCTGTGTGTTCGATTCCCATCAGTCCCAATTATTTTTAATATTTTTTCTTTTAACTTTTTGGAAGTCCAAGAGTTGCACGTGCAATACATGGAGAATCGAAAAATTTCAGAAAAATCAAACAGGAAAAATAAGGAGTTAAAACCAAATAATACACAAGATACGAATTTCGAGACACGTGGCCCACTTCTGGCCGCCAGATCACCTCCACCAGCGGTCCCCTTGCTCCAAATCCCTCCGTGCTTCGCCCGTACACCCCTTCAGCTCCCCTGTATTGTTTGATTACTCTGCAATTAATCAGAGAACTTTCATTTCCTTCATTAATCTTATTTTAATTCTTTTTAATGCAAATTCTTTTACTCACACAGTCTCACTTCTACACTATAAATACACCCCATCCCTTGGCTCTCTCCATTCTGAAAATCTTTATCAAAAATTCCCTAAGTTTAAGAAGAGTTAAGGCCAGTCAAGTGGAGTTAGCGATCGACTTTATTCCATTGAAGACCGGAGCCATTTCCCGACGATACCATGATCCTCGAAGGCCCCCCTCCCTCTTTTCCTACCTTGTTAACGCTTCAAAACCGTAAGTCCCTTTCTTCTCTCTTTCTTTTCATCTCAAAATAATTTCTAAAACGATATCGACAAAGTGGAGTTAATTCATAGTATTTTCTTTTAAACAAACATTTGTCGCCTTTACTATGTTTAAAATTGCACTCTAAATCTCTAATATCACCTTAATATGTTATTCACATCTTTTACTTTTTCATATAATTAAAATTTCATTTGAAATAACCAAATAAATCGAACAACTTCACATAAATACTATGAACTTTAATATAACCATTTATTCGATAATTAACATATACACCTTTAGAAAACTCACGGGGTAGTGACCTACCCCATCATATACACTACGGTTTCATAGCACGAAGTTTTGGATGTATGGTTAATTTAAAGAATACGATTTTTCAATAAAATACTATCGTTTTTATAAATAAATGTTTATAATCGATATTTTTGGATTCTTTGCAATTGTGCCTCTACAACCCTTTTAGGTGAACCCATTTACGGATGGTGCATGTTATCGTATGTCTTTGAGATAGTAGAGTGAGATTAAAAACTCCTCACGAAAAATTCGGTCTCGAAAGGAAATAAAATACGATTTAAAAGAATACGACTTTTTCTAAATCAAATTAAAACTTTGAAAAATTATATAAAATTATGAATCCGTATTTTCAAATAAAACAAATTGCGAAAAAATATCTTTTTAGAGGAAAGATTAAATTTTAATAAAATACCATCAAGTTTATAAAAGGAGTAGTTTTTATTAAAATACCATAAACTTTTAAAAACTAGGTTTTATCACCAAAATACCACTAAAATTAAAATACAAGTTCATAAAAACTATTAATATTATAAATCACCCTCGATATTTATTTTTAAACAATATTAAAGTATTTTTCATAAAAACCCATCGAGAAATGCAAACAATATAAATACAATATAACAACAACAATAAATATTTAAGGACTCAAAATTAATATAGGTTTAAGCGGTATAATTTCTCTTGAGCCACAGGGAGCCGGAGAAAGTGAGTGCTTACTTATTCAGATTAGACAACACTGCAAATTAACAAAATTATCAATGATAATTGACTTGGAAAAAGACACAAACCCTGCCATCCATGTTCAGTTGTCCGATTACTCCCGAACTTAAGAATTTCAAAAGTTAAATCCATTTACAAGAAATGTCTATAATTCGGATACAAACTCGAATCCAAACTTGAAATTAAAATCAAACTTGAATCTAAAACTCGAACTCTAATCCAACTCGAACCCAAACTTGAATGTGAATTCGAAATCAATCTACTCGACTAACTTGACTTGACCCAGGATTGCAATTGATATAACTCACATTCTACTTGACTTACTCGACTTCATTCTTCAACTTTTGCAACCTATGGTTTCGATCAAGACATGTTATAATCAACCAATCAAATTAACTAAGGATATCTTACAGTTATAATATATTATATTCGGAGTGTATGGGATAGTTTCAGGTGTGAATCCAACGGAACTTTAGGAGTCCCGTATTAACTTTTTTTCTATTTACTCGAATCTCAGTCGGGTCGACTCCTCCACAGCTTGGAGTCCCGATACTAACACATGAAATGAGCCCGTATTTTCTTCCTCCTGGGGCCCCACCCTTGAGCTCGTGAATACTTTTACGGTTGTATTGACATTCACACTTGGAACTTAACGTAAACATAGTGACCATATAGAGACCTATAGTGAATATAACAATGTTCCTTTACATATACTCTTACTCGACATATACATTACTCATGACTATTCTATAATTGTCGCTTTGACTTTTACTCTATCTTTAGGACTTACCAAGTGCTAGTTTGCTGACGGGCATTCCACTCACCTTTATTTTCTTGAAATGTTCGTCAGATACCGAGGAGGTGGACGCTGCGGAGGAGGAGTACGACCAGATCGTGGCTCAGGGTTTAGACTAGCTATTTTTTTCTTTAGCTTATATATGCTACCTGTTTAGGCATTTCTTTTATTGTATTTACTTTTTCAGTTGAACTCATGTATCTATAAATATTTCAAGTTTGAATGTAACTAAAGATATTTGTTGAAAATTGTACAGTCTCCATTTATTCTTACATTGTGTATTATTGTTTCAATACGCTTAGTATATTTATTTAGGGAATCAGCTTCTCTGAATAAATATGTCACGAGCTTGCCACGTCATCGATTTCCGGCTACTGGAAAGCGGGGCATGACAGTTCCCTACTCTGAGGGACATATCACTAGGTCCTACCAACCTACCTTTTCTCAAACCTTTTAATAAATTACAGATGTGAGATCTTGATTCGGTATCTAGTACCCAGGAGGTAGAGTTTACTGAGAAACAGTTTTCAATAACCAACACACCTGAAAAAGGTGCATCGGAATGCCTTTTCCTCCTCAGGGTTTCGTGGAAATCCTTGCATTCCTTTATTTCACACCCATACTCATGATAATTGTCACAAGTTAAAGCGGAAACAACGTTTCCCAGCCCAGTAAAATAAGCGGGTTCGGTTAAGTTATACAAATCATAATCACATAATTCGCGAATTATTCGGCGAGTTCGCGAATAATTAGTTAATTTTTGATCAGCGATTTAATCACCGTTGCCGAACGCGCCGAATAATTCATGAATAATTCCTGAATTATTCGAAAAAACAGCGAATAATTCAAAAAATAGCGAATAATTCACAAAATCAAAACCTAGCGTCTCATATATTAATTTCTTGCTCGAAATACTTCCCAAACATTTCCCGAACACTTGCCGAATCTTTCCCGAATACCTGCCGATTTTTTCCGAATAGTTCTCTGATCCGAATTTTCGACCTCGTCGAATTATACCCGAATCACGAATTTGTGACTATGATACAAATTATTATCTTTTGATTTAGAGCGTGAAATGGTCGTTACCTGGAGAGAGAGAGAGAGAGAGAGAGAGAGAGAGAAAAGAAACACTTAGCATGCGCTCTTATAAGATTTGATTGGTTAATTAATTTATCTAATCAGGATGGCTTCCACTGTTTTGTCGAATTCTCCTTCAAATCCTAAAAGAAGAACTAGCCAGGATTATGCACACCCCACAAGTTCGCTAATCGTTCAGCCAGACCAGTGTTGGTACTCCGAGGGAGGCATCCCGTGCTTTCACACAGACCTAATTAAATAATTCCGTTTTCGCAGAGGCATAACCCCGTAATACCTTTTTAGACACCTAATGAGTTAGCTAATTGTGAAGTAAAAAATCTCCCGGTAGTAACATTTATAGTGGAAATCAGGACCTAAGTATCACATAGAAGGTATGCAATCACATTGCAAGTTTCTATACCTGAAACTCTCAATATGATTTTTACCCTTAACGGCTTATGATCTTGACTGGGTCAACAAATCATAAGCCGCTAGTCAAGTTCAACCGGTCATTTCGTGACTAATTTAGACTCACCCTGTTGGCTATAGTGCCTTCAAGGCAATTATTATAATCTCAGGCAGGCGATTATGATGATTGAGGGAGGACCTATACGGGTGGAACAGTCTTACTCAAATGATAGTATGCTATAAGGTTTGATTTTATCATCATGTACATGTATTATGTAGTATTACAAATCACTATTACATATTGATAGAGCCTATATAATTCATAATTAACTACCAGGGTTATTGTGGCTATCACACTTATGAGAACGGGTAGTCTATAAGCAAATCCTTAAATATCCCTAGTCATAGGAATATCAAGACCGGCCATCAATATTCCACAGTAGACTAGTGTATATGTTTTTTGACCCTGACGAGGGGCGATGGCCGATCTCACAGCTATTGGTGTTAGTTAGTCACCAAAGATTGTATACGGGTGCTTATGGGTTATGAGTTACACTGGACGAACTCGCCAGGAACATGGTAGTGTAAGACTACGGTAGCGTCCCGGCCGTCTTTCCGAGGCCAAAATGCGGAACGAAATTTTTTCTAAACTAGAAACTGGCGCTATCGTATGCTTAAAACCCGGATCGAACTATTAACCTACAACTAGCTATCAAGAGAGATGGTTGGAAAGCTATACCGATCGATCCAAGTCCTTCGGTCTTTGGCCACCATCCCAAGCACCTCGCGGCATCTCCGTTCTTGATCTCCTCGTCGGAAATGGCACCACATCTACGAGTCTTTTTACGGGCTCCCGCTTCATCCGAAACAACTCGGGCACGAAGTGTGCTAGCCGATGTGTCCAAGGTGTTGTAGAGAATGTTTGTGATCACTTTGTCTCTTGCATCCATTGCTTTGGATGGAGGTTAGAGATGAAGCCATTGATGGAGATAATGAGCTAGAAAAGAAAGAGGAAGAAGAAGAAGTTTCCTCTCTCTTTTCTTTTGTGATGTTTTAATGATAAAAATGAGAGAGTGAGAAACAATAATATGAGAGCTCACCCCACTCATGGCAGCCCCCCCTCTCTCTTCTCATCATATCAACATAAATCAATCTCATAATGTGACATTTACATACTAAAAGAGACCATGAGTCACCAATGTGTCCATGTCACATTTAATGCATGTCATGATGAATTTTAGCTCATAATTTCCATTAGCAGACATTAATCCAAATGTTTGCAACAATAAAAAGATACGGCAACATCTAAAGTAAACTCGTGACGGATCACAAGGATACCCCTCACCCGTATATACATACCTGCATCCACATTCCGACTGAATGCGAAAACGACTAGACTAAAGTAATCCAACAAATCTAATATTAGGATCCGGCTTAAAAAAAACCACTAGTATGATCCGCCCGATCATGATCCGTGCAATACCGCACGTATATGATCGAACCCTGCCATATATCATACGGCCTCTACAACGTTTCGCCCGAAACTTGAGAAACTGTCTGTCGGGGACTCTAAAGACTCGTCAATACTTTGGCTGTGGATTTAACCACTAGCACGTCAGAGGTACTAGCTATACGTAACGGGCTACCAAGTATTGACCAAAAGAGAGGTCGATGAGCGAACTCATCCTGACACCCTACTGAGCCTGTCAGTGACAATATCCGTACAGTCCGGTCCGTTCGTCTATGAGTATCGCATGTCGGGCCTAGGGGGTGGTAAAAGTCAGACCCCCAAAAGCGGTACAAGTCGTGTCGGAGTGTAGCCCAGAACACCCTGAGATACTATTGGAATACCTACCAGTAAATCTCATGCCTCGGCCGAGGGCTTCGTGTAATGGCTCTCTTAGACACAGCGCGATCTCAACCCCAATACCGGGAGAGACGAAACCCTTGCCGATCCGCTCACTTGCCTCCATGTGGTTCGGGACTGTACCCAACTAAAACCTGTTTGCACGACTCCTTTGAGCCGTGGTAGGGTAGTAATCAAAGTACAGTGGGAACTCACACGAGACAAATGACGATCTCAGGTCGATGAACTAACCTATACATATGTCACCAGGAAACTGCTATTGACGTCAGGTATAATACAAACTAACATGTTCCCGGCGAGTCCTGTCTGGTGTACTCATAACCCAATGAGCACCTGTATACATCTTAGGCGAACCAACTGACACCAATGGCTTGTGAGACCGGCCACCGCCCCTCGTCGGGGTCTCGACTGTATACACTAGTCTACTAATGGAGTATTGATGCCCAGTCTCGAAACTCCCACAACTAGGGACCACTTTAAGGATGTGCTTATAGACCCCAGCTCCCACGTATATGATCGCCATCATACTGCTGGTCGTCAAGCATGAATCCTAAGGGCTCTATCAACGTGCAATAGTGATCTGTACCATCACCTAAAGCAGTACACGATGATAAAGATAAACCAGATAGTATACTATTTTCTATCAACGTGTAATAGTGAACTGTACACGATGATAAAGACAAACCAGATAATATACAAAGCTCTCGAGTAAGATTGTCCTACCGGTATAGGTCCCCCCTCAATCATTGCAATCACGCGCCTGTGATTCAATAATTGACTCTGAGAGCACTATATCTAACAATTTCCCACTTGCACTCAAGGCTAATTATTGCGATGCGCATACTCACAGCCCGTGTGATACCGAACACCCAACTCCTCTACTGGGCAGTCTCACAAAGCCCGTTTGCAAAACTATTGCGTTCGAGGAATAGCCTCAGTGAGTGGATCCGCCCTGATGTTTCTTTCTATGTCTCTCTTTATCTCAAGTTCGCGGAGAAAGCCATCTCCCGAAATGAGCAATGACCGTCTTAGAATATGTCTGGATATCTGATGGGACCTAGTTCATAAATGAACTCCAAATCCAAACTTCTTAGACTGCATCGTCGATTGAACTTAATCAGTATCCTGCATTATGCCTCCCTCAGTGTCTGCTTGGATCACCTTTCCAAAACACTGCCCCTCGTCAGAGGGAAAACTGTAACTCTGACAGTCACTCTGTCATTCAGGTCACCTTGGAAGCCTGGAATGATAACCGTCTCCCGAAAGAGGCTGCCGTTATCAAATCCCTAGAACATTCACTTATGTTCTAAAACTGCTTCCGAATGTTTCTCCAGGATTGGACCAATATCAACTTATTGCATTTAGTGCAAAAATAACATCTGGTGTGGTACTTGATATCTCATGATTGACTCAATTGCCTAAGCAAGTGATCTGCCAATCATGCACATCCCTCTCCCCTTTCGTCTGTAAGACACCTTTAGAGAGGTTGACTCCATCACCTGCAGATACACTACCGTGCCAGGAGTCATCCATTCTAAAACACCTTTAGAATGCTGTCTAAGTACCCAGATTGGGAAACTACCTAAATCTAGATCTAAAACCATAGATCTAGTAACCAGAATATCTGATATAATATCTATATCCTATGTGGAGAAACCACTGTATGACAACCAAAGTATAACCGATTGTAGTATAGGAATATCACTTCCTACTCTGTGTATGTCATCCAAATACCAGGACATCACACCCTATTACCTTCTTAACATATCCATCCCCTATTCTGATGAAGTCAAACCTATGACTGTCACATCAGAAACAGATGATCTATCTTCGCTATATCTGCTTTAGTCTATAAATAGACATAAGCCACTTGTCCACTATGTTTCCGCTGTTCCCACTGACTACGACAACCCTCTGGCAGAATAATATACACGTGCACTTCTAAAGTCAGTTCAGAACGACGCTATACTTATCCTCCTGCCGGGTCTCATAGTCTGGAACAACAGTAGTGTCAAGTCTGGGTAAACAAGAACCTCCCTGTCACCGTCCTTGAGGCTACCGGAGTACCTCTCGGGTGCCTGTGGTTACCCACCACATCTGCGGAGTGGCCAATGGAATGTCAATTCAGATTGAATCTTTAGGTCCTTATCAAATTTTCAGTAATCGTTTGCGATTCTGGAATCACTTCCAGTTTTACCATACTCCCACTTCTGTTTTCTGATCAAAGTGTTGAATATTTATGAGGGCCTTTTTCTCGAATCTGGGAGCCGAGGGGTTACTTTCGAGGATTTCATTGCTCGTTTTCTCCATCCGGACGTCCTCTCGAAGGGTGATGCTAAGTTTGCCAAACTTGACGACCCTTTCGGTTTAGGGTTAAACAACTTCCCAATGGCGGAGGCAGATCAAAAGAGTTTCTTCCTTCCCAACGCTCCACTTGTTCCTTTTGTGGAGATCGCAGTCCCTGGGATTGATGAGGAAACGTTCTTCTTAGGGTTTCTTGGGCTATAGCTGAGCTGGTTTGCGCTCCCGATGCACCTTTGCCGAATGAGGCCGCTTGTTTTCTATCCGGCTTACCGGATGATTATTGGGCTGAAAGTGGCCGTCGGGGTCGCTGGGTTAGCCCATATGTATTACGGCCTCAGCTTGGCAGCTGATACCACTGAGCCAGGGGTGCAGTCGGTAATTTCCCGATGCATTATTTCACGTCATGGCTCGAGTTACACGTGTTATGCGTCTTCGGCATCTACAAGAGGCCGGGTTTTTATGACAGGTGCAGGTTCCCTTGGATCATGCGACTGGTTGGCGCTTCTATCGTAACTCCGATGCAACGGGAAGCTAGAGGCTTGCTTCTTCGCCCGCGCACGGTTGGGGCTGGCATGTCTTTTACCGATAAAGTTTTGACCGTCGGCCAAGAGTCGGGGAAGACGGTGCTGCCACTACAGGATATATTTAAAGACGGGGTCTCTGTGTTGAAAGCTCGGGAGATCCTTCATCTGTACTCCATCAGGCCGGGCTTTCTCGTATTCAGGCAAAATTATGCGGCATTATTCATGAGATACAACCCGCATCGTTTCGCCCAACAGCTAAGTTACAATCAGGGCGTCCCACTTGAGGCTTTCTGGCCGAACCTGCTGCTACCGAAGAGGGAATGCGGAGCGTACTACATCATTTCATGCGCTTGAACACAGGATCCAACTTCTTTATCAACGAACCGAGCTGTGTCCCAACGGCCCTTAATGTATACGTGGCATGGTATCAGCATTCAATGGGCGTCGTCATCAGGGAGGAGAAACGATTGTTGCTCGATCGCAAGGGTGTAGTGCCGGATGGTGATCGAAATGTTCCTCTGAAGCGACGGAACATTGTTCATCCTCCCCTGAGAGAGGTCATTGTAGTTGAGCCTCCACAGGTGCTAAGCCCTACGCGTGGGTTGCCCCCATCCAGCACGCCTGAAAAAGAAGTGGCTGCCGCGTCCCCCGAGTCGGACGTAGGAAAAGAAATTGGGACTCGTCGTCCAAAGGCGTCTACCAAACGCAAACTCGTGTCATCGGCCCCCGGCGCCCGTTCTCAGAAGAAAAAGAAGCAAGTATTTTCTTTGGACACCATATTAGGCTCGACGCCCCTTGCTACGTCTAGCAAAGGCTTGAGAGAATATGGGACCAACGAGGGTTTATTCGGGATGCTTGATGATACCGATTTGGAGGTTGCCATTGAAGCTTCCAAACAGTCGGCCACCCTCGAAAAATAACTGGCTGCCCCTGCGCAGTCAGGTATACTTTACCCTTATCTCTCCGCTGTTTATTTCACTCTTCTTTTATCATGCTTTGACTGACGCTTGCTATTTCAACAGGTGCCTCTACAGAAGAAGCCATTGCTGTTTCGCTTAAAACCTTTGAAGAGGAGGAAAGGCTTCGCGCCTCGTTGCCAACAGAGGCTTCACTTGAATGACCGATGATGGATACCGTAACGGTTCCGGAGGTAAAACCCGGCTCTGATGATAATGTTCCCTTGGCGGAGGTCCTGAAGAAGTCTTCCCTCTCTGTCAAAACCGAGAAGCAGCTTAGAAAGTGGGCGGCGAGGGAAAGAAGCGAGCTTCTACAGTCACTGGCTCTGGGCCAAAGCGGGGGAAGAAGACCCTCACTAGTCCACCGGAAGACGGTCTTCTTTTTCCTGGCTCATCTGCCGAGGAAGCCGCACAATTGGCTGAGGCTATAAGACGCTCATAAGACGAATCCGAGAATGTAAGAATCCCGAAGAGGCCTTACCCTGCCGTCATCTTTTATGAAAACCCTCCGTGGATACGGCGATTATTCATAGGCCCTCTGGAAGAATGGAGCGAAAGGGCTCTTAAGCAGGTCGTCTCAGCCGACGCGAGGATGCACTTTCATTGTGGACCGGTGGCCACGAGTCTACTCTTGAACCTCGGCGAGCATACCTCCTCAGGAAGGAGCGTTGGCTTGAACAAGCCATACTAAAAGATCCCTTGCGCATCGGTATGTTCATGTATCTCTTTGTAATATTTTGTATTGCTCGTGTATATATATATATATATATATCCTTATCCTCATACAAACTCTGCAGGGACTTCGGTGGTGGCGGAGGATTTGAATTCAAATCGCGCTTTGACTGTAGACCCCGCTAATATCCCCAATGAAACGCTAATCAGTGTGGAGGGGGTTGACGCAATTGTTGCTCCTGCAATGGAGCTTCCTTTGGTGATTCCTGCTCCCCAGGTGATTGCTCCTTCGGAAGAGGCATCTTCATTGGCCGCGGGTTCAACGGGCCTCTCTGGGGATGGCCTGGAGACTACGGGACAGGTAGTTAAGGCCACCGTCCATCCATTGGAGCCTGTAGCGATGGTTACTGCTTCTCCACCGGAAGTTATTATACCGACCCACATCCCTGATGATGTGCTCGGGAGCACGGAGGAGGGTGAGGCAGTCACTGCGTCCAGTGATGCTCTTGTTGTGGTCTCGACCGGTGACTTACCAGGTAAATTTCAGGTTTCTTTCTATTTTATTCTGCAATCACTTTTCCACCTTTTCTGACAGTACTTTTGTTTTGAATGCAGCTGCGGTGGGCATTGAGGTTATGCCACCCGAGGAAGTGCCACTAGTTACCGCTTTGACGGTGATCGCCCCTTCCTCTTCTCTTATATCTCCTCAAATGCTGGAAGATATGGGTTTGTGATAAATTTAAATCGGGGACAGCATCTTTCATGTACTGACCATGTATCATCGTGATCTCTCAGGAGTTCTTTTCGATCATTTGTATCAGGTGCTGAACCCGCACTTCTCTTTCCAGTCAGAGATTAGCCCGCCTGCTGGTGTCGGTGAGTATCTTTTCTAAACGACGTCCTTTCTTTAACGGGCAGTCACATTATTGCTAATTCTTCTTTGTATTGCCTGTAGCCTTATAAATTGAAGGAGGGGACGAGGTTATCGTTGCGCCACCAGTACTCCCAGCTCTGCCCCCTGTTGCAGCCGGTATAATAGACTCTATTTTTCGTGTATTTTCTTTACTTTTTGAGCCGACATATGATTGTGATTTGTTTTGTAGCGGTCACATCGACTCCAGCCCCGTTCGAGTCTCGCACCATAATGCCAGCCGACCCTTTTTCTCGACGTGCATCCTCGAAGGGCGCCGCAAATAGTCTGCGCATGTTGAACGACTATATTGAGGAGCTTGACGTGGGGACTCCCACATCTGCTGCGGATTTTGCCGTGGAGGTTAACCCTATTCTAGCGACGCTCGTGAATTTTCATAGTGAGGGCGTCGTTGAGTCTTGGGTAATCACTGCAAGGAAATTGAGGCTTGCCTGCATGAGCTTGAGCTTAGGCGTCCTTGTTTCCCTCCGAATACAGAGACGCGACCGCGCAGGTTCGTCTTGCCTGAGATTCGGGGCAGATGCTATATGGTTTTATCCATCCACCTCTCCGAAGACGCCAAGTTGATTTATGACACCGTGTATCGGAGGTTTAGACAGATGCGGCCGATTTAGCAGACTTCGTCAGATTCCCCCTCGCTGTGTCAGTGCGCTGCGCTGTTGCGCTGCTGACACGTGGCGCGTTCTGATGAGTTTCACCAATTTCAGAGAGCAATGCTCTATTTTAAAAGCGCATGGCGCAAGTTGTTCTGGAGCTGACACGTGGCACTTTCTGGTGGCTTGCGCCAACCTAAGAGCGCAACAGTTCCAATTTTGCAAGTGCAGGGCACTGTTTTATATTTTGATCAACAACTTTTTCTTGTTTTCAAAGAACCACTGGTTCATAAAAAAGTGCAAGGCACTGTTATTTATATTTTATTGAAGATCATTGATCTTGTTCTTAGATCAATGATCTATTCAGAAGAGAACCTTCTCTTTTATAAAGGTTTTTTTTTACCTTTTTTTCCCTTGAATTCTTCAAAATTCTTCAGAGTTCTCTCTTGTTTTTCTCTCCTGAAGTTCTTGATATTGATCCTCCTTTGAATTGGGGTCTAGAGGCCTTTATATAGTGCCCATAAATTTGTTAATTTTGTTAAAGAGATTTTTCTCTGAGTGATTTGGGAAATTTTCCTCACCGTTGGATCTTTGATCCAAGGGCTTCTGATTTACAGAAGACAATCTTCTTGTTTTAACAAGAACAGAATGATCTTATTAGAATTTTAATTCTGTTTGGCGCAGATGCACCAGCGCTTGACACGTGTCACGTAGCGCACAACGCAGCGCAACTGCACTGACACGTATCGTGCAGCGCGCGCAACTGCGCTTGCGCAACTGCGCTGACACGTGTCGCGCAGCGCAGCGCTTGCACAACTAAAGCTCCGCTTCCTTTAATTTTGTTTTTTAATAGAGCCTTGCTCTGATTGGGCGCACTGCCTTGAGCGCTGCGCTGACGTATCAGCTTCTGACACGTGGCGCATTTTGCGCAGCGCACGGAATTTGAAGCGTTGCTTTAAAATTTGAATTTTTTTGAAATTCAAACAGAGCCTTGCTCTGATTGGGGGAAACAAATGCCCCCCCACCGTTGCGCTCACGTGGCGCACACGTGAGTGCAACGGTGGCAAGATCTAGGCCGTTGGATCAAGGGGTAAGTTGAAGGGGCGCAGGCGCCTATAAATAGGACCCTTGGTCCTTGGTAATTCTTTACCGTTTTCAAGAACTTGAATTTAAGAGCCTTGCTCTTGTTTAAGAATTTTAGAGCCTTGCTCTCGTTTCTTCCCAAGAACTTCAAAATTCAGAACTTAGAACAACTTAGGTAAAATTTAAATTAAATTAAATTTAATTAACAGAGCCTTGCTCTTATAGATCTTTGATCTAAAGAAAACCCCTTTGGGGTTTTATTAACAGAGCCTTGCTATCAGAAATAGATCTACAGAGATCTTGTTTATGGGTTTTAACCCATGAACAGAGCTTTTCTCATGGATCAAATGTAGATCTTTTTTGATCTGAAAATGGAGAATCCTAAAAGTTTTCATGGATCTTTAAGATCCCAAATTTTTAATCTTTAGGAGTCAAAGTTTTCTTTTTTATGGATTTTTTTATCATTATTATAGAGCTAGGCTTTTTTTTTAAGGAAATTTTATTCCCTTGAGACCAGAGTTTGACAAATGTCACTCTGTGACAGAGTTTTGCTCTAAAAGAGGAGATTTTCTCCTTGTCTCTAGGGATTTCCCATCAATGAGGATATTCTCTTGGGGATCTTTTCATTAATTGACAGTCTCACCCAATGATGGGGCTGTCTTGTTAAATGATGCACAGTCATCCAGATTTTGTGGGTCCCCATTTGGTCCCCTACCCACTGCATTGCAGTGTGGTGTAAAATTTTAAAATGTCGAGCGTTGGAATTACAACACTGACGGCTAATTTTTTTTTGTCCCTCCGCAGGAAACATGTCTGCTAATTTGTCTTTCCCGTTTGTTCGCTCGGAGGGAGGGTTTCCCCAGGCACCGGTGGACCGAGTGGTGCTCGCTCTCATAAAGGATCATGACCCCGAGCATAAGAGCCTTCACCTGTGGGGTAGGTAGTACAATGAGATCATCCAGGGTCGCCGAAGTTTCAGTTCCGCCACGCCGTCTGAGCCCATAATTTCGATCCCCTATGCGGATGAACCCCCGGTGAAGTATGCCGTAGAGGTCAAAAATTAGAATTCGGATGACCTCCTCCAGCTTGCAATTGGTGCCATTCCCGTGCAGCCGCCGCCGGCAATAGACATTCTGGGGAGGCGAATCTGTCAGGGTGAAGCACGCCCTTGGGGACAGGCCTATAATATTGGATTGGTCCCGCGCCCGCCCGCCGGATATTTGCAGTGGGCCCGGTACATCTTATCGGCGAAAAGGACTCATCTAACGAAGATTGGTTTGTATTCGGCCATCTACGTCTCGCTCTTCGAGTATCCCTCTCCTCCAACGTGGTGGATCAAGGCCTTTATCGAACAATGGAATATCCCCACCCACACCTTCCTGATGACGGATAGGGAGGTCTCTATCTCCTTGGAGGAGTTTGCCGAAGTCTCGGGTCTGCCGATGAGCGGGGAGCATTACGAGGAGCTGCTTCCTCCCGATGAATACGTCTTTGCCACCAAGCCGCTGGTGTTTGATTTGACTCCGGAGAACGCTATTCAGCACCAGTTCCCGGGCTTGGTGAAGGTTCTGGAGATTTATGAAGGGCTCTATCGGGAATCTGGTGTCCGGGGCATCAGTTTCGAAGATTTTATTGCCCGCTTCATTCGACCGGAGTTCCTATCGGAGCGGAGCGAGAAGTTCGCCCAGCTCGATGACCCTTTTAGCTTCGGCTTGGACCGCCGACCCATATCAGAGAATGATCAAAGGGACTTTTATCTCCCCGGCGCCGCCGTCATTCCTTTATCAGAAATCGCCGTCCCGGGCATGGATGAGGAAACCTTTTTTGTAGGGTTCCTCGGCTTGTGGCTGTGCAGCTTTGCGCTCCCCATGCACCCGTGCCACATACGGCTATCTGTTTTCTACCCAGCGCATCAGATGGTGGCTGGTTTGCAGTTGTCAGTAGGAATTGCCGGGCTGGCTTATCTTTATAATGGACTTAGCGTAGCGGCGGACGCTAGTGAGCCTGGGGTGCATCCTGCTAACTTCCCGATGCACTACTTCACCTCCTGGATGGAAATGCACGTGCACGGGGTGCTCGGCGCCCATAAGATCCCTCCCTTTTTTGAGAAATGCAGACTCCCAAGAGTCATACGGTTGGTCGGTGCTTTGATCGTTGTTGCACCTCCGCGGGAGGCTAGGGGGATACTCCTTCGTTCACACCTGGTCGGAGTGAAGGTTTCCTTCTTGGATAAGGTCATAACAATAGGCTCAGAGACCACCAAGTCGGTAGTGCCGCTGCGCGATGATTTTAAAGACGGGGCTTCCATATTGAAGGCTCGGGAAATCCTCCATCTCTACTCCATTCAGCCGGGCTATTTGGTGTTTAGGCAGAATGAGACAGCGCTCCTCATGAGGTATAACCCTCACCGGTTTGCTCAGCAATCGAGCTATAACCAGGGGATCCCGATGGAAGCTTTCTTGGAAAGGCCCGTGGTTAGCCGAGAGGGGATAAGGGATGCAATGCACCATTTTATGCGGCTTAACACGGGTTCCTATTTCTTTATCAGCGAGCCGAGCTGCGCCCCCAAAGTTCTTAACGCGTACGTGGCCTGGTACGCGCACACAATGGGTCCAGTCATCCAAATGGAAAAGCGCATGCTGGTTGACAGCAAGGGTGCGCCTCCCGGCGGCGATCGCAAGGCTCCCCTGAGGCCGAGGACCCCGGTCATTCCTCCATTGAAAGGTGCTGGAGTTGGACCTCCGCGCGTGTTGAGCCCTCCGCGCGGATTGCCGCTTCGCGATACTGTGGATGTGCCACCAGCCCCCCGTGCTCCAGTGGAGGTGGTAAATGTGGTATCGTCGGAGTCCGGCGCATGCACGGATATCGGGACCCGCCGCCCCAAGGTGCCTGCCAAGTGCAAATCAATCCCGGGTGCATCCAGAGCTGGCGGGTAAAAGAAGAAGAAGTCGCTCCTCTCCCTCGACGCGATCCTCGGTTTAGAGCCTGAGGCCCCTCTTACCGAAGGAATAAGCGAGTATGGCAGCAATAAGGGCTTCTCGGTAAACCCCGCAGACACCGATTTGGCGGCCGCTATTGCAGCTTCTGAGCGATCAGCGAGGCTCGAAGCGATGTTGAATAAACTCGCTGAGTCAGGTAATCATTAGCTGCTTTCTTCGTCATTTTATCGCATTTTTTATCATTATTTTTGACTAATACTTTCTTCCATTTTTCAACAGGTGTCACTACCGAAGAAGCCATTGCTGCCTCTTTAAAAACCTTCCAGGAGGAGGAGAAGAAGTGCGCCTTAATGGGCGTTGGTACGTCTCGGCTTATTGAGTTTTTTTTATCCTCTTTTCTGACGGCCAACCTATCCTTTTTTCTTTGTTTCTTTATAGGGGCTGCGCCAGCTGATGCGGGGACTCTCCCCGGATCCTCTACTGAAGTCCCAGCTTCTTCGGGGCTGCCGCGAGAGCCTCAACTTGACAAATCGACGAGGGATGCCTTGAAGGATTTGGAGGCATCCCTGCTCACGTACGAGGACGTCTCAATGAGGGAAGCCTTAAAGAGCTCCGTCTTGACGGCACGGGAAGAGAGAAAGCGGCTAAGGCGTGAGGAGAAGGCATGCAGGGCTGCTTTGGCCGTTGGAGCGGGCCCAAGCACCGCCCCTCGTGCTGATACTCCCTCAGAAGAGGCCCCCGTCGCCTTATCCACTGCTCGCAGACAGGTGGCACGTGCAGTTCGGAGTGCTAACGATAAATCCACTTCAGGCAATGAATCTTTCGAGACTTGTTTGTAAAAATTGTAAACTCGTCGGTTCTTATATTTTTTGCCTTGCAGGGCTAAGTCCAACCGAGGGGGAGGCGGAGACCGTCGAACCCAAGGAGACAGAGGAAGAGGCACCGGCTGAACCCGAGCCGACGGTCGGCAACGTCGCCGGGGTTGCTGAGCCTGAGTAAGGGGCTGAGGGAGCCGCACCCGAGAAGGTCGTTGATGCCGAGCCTGGGATGGCGGCAAATGAGACGACCGCTACAACTGAGCCCGAGGTAGCGGCGGACGAGGTGCTTGAGGCCAGTGACCCCCTGGTGATGGCGGATGAGACAATGGAGACCCCTGGCCCGAAGAAGTAGCGGGTGAGATGGGCACGACTCTTAGGGAAGAGCCAGCCGCTCCTTCTCAAGAGTCCGACAATGCTCCGATTATCGCCCTTCCTGTCTACGGTCTTCTGCCGTCTCCCGGCCGCGCAAGCACGACGACAGCCCCTATTGAGTTGGGTGATGAGGCCACGGGCGGTGGCCTCATGTCGATGGAGGAGGGAGACGCCTCTGCTTCGGCCGGCGGCTCATCAGGTAAATCTCGAGTTACAGTCCCCTTTTTTTTATCTTGCAACCGTTTCTGACAAGTTTATCCTTGTCTTTAACGCAGGTGCGGCCAGTGCCGATGCTCCATTGCTCGAGGGAGCGCCGTCAACTACTGCCTTGGCGGTGGTCACCTCTCAGCCCTCTCTTGTACCATCGAAGATGTTGGAAGGTATGGATTTGCAACCCATTAGTTTTGTCTTTCAGCCGCATAATTTATGTACTAAAGTCGTACTGTTGTGTCTTTTCAGGAGTGCTTTTTGATCATATTTATCAAGTGTTGCTCCCACACTTCTCCTTCCCATCTGAACTCGCTTCTTCCTCCAGTGGCGCTGGTGAGTATAGTTTTCAACTGATGTCTTTCTTTTTTTTAGTAATGGAATTATTTCCAACTTTTTCTCGTCCTGACTGCAGTGCTACAAATTGAAGGAGGGGATGAAAGAAGGGCCGCGCCACCGGCCCTTCCGGCCTTGCCACCTGCCGCAGCTGGTACAGCAAACTATCGCATTGATAACCCCCCCTTTTTTGTATTTCTTGAACTGTTATCTGATCGTATCTTGTTTTTTCAGCTGTCGTTCTGGTCTCGGCGCCCATTGAGCCTCGTGTTACAATGCTGGCGGGCCCTTTCCTGAGACGTCCGTCCTCGAAAGGCGCCATGAAAAGTCTGTGCATGTTGGGCGACTACATCGAGGAACTCGACGTCGAGACTCCTACGTCTGCTACAGATTTTGCTATGGCGGTTAACCCAATGCTGGTGATACTCGTGAACTTCCATAACGAGGACATTGTCGCGTCTTGGGTTAACCACTGCAGGGAGATCGAGGCCCGCCTGCATTAACTGGAGTTTATGCGCCCTGCTCCCGAGACCTTAGCCGCAAGCAATCAAAGAGCAGCGTGGATTGAGCAAAGCGCTTCTTACGTCCACCACTTGGAACAAGAAGCAGGTTTAAGGCTGAGGGAATACCAAGAGACCTCGAGCGAGATGGCTCGTCTGCGTGCTGAGGTTGAGGCGAATGCTGCCCAAGTGAAGGCTATCTTTGAGGGCCTCCTGGAACGCATCTCTCATGGGCTAAACTTGAAGCGAAAGCTTGATGTCGCCGAACGTGACACCCCAGGCCGCGAAACTGCTCATCAGGCCGTTGGGGAGCAGCTTGCATCTTTCTTGCAGCAGCGGGCTCAAGTGGAGGCAGAACTGACGGTGGTGGCCGATCAGGAGAAAGTGTGGAAGGAGGTGCGCGAACAATTGCTAGAGCTATGCAAGACGCTTCCTTCCCAGTAGTTCCCCTTGTATCCATATACTTGTAAAAAAATTTCTTTTTCGAATAAGATGTATCCATTCTTTATTCTTTTGTACGCTTCACCTTGTACTTGATTAAATTAATAAATAAAGATACACATTTTTCTTTGCAATGTCTTGTACTATTTCTTTGCTTTCTCCCTTCTCTTATTATCAGCATGCTGTCTTGATAAACATAATTGACAGATAATAGAGTAAGCATCTAGATTTCTCCAAGAGATAGCGATGGCTTAGGCAGCAGGTTCAGATCTGCTGCCTAAGACTTTTCGACTCTATGAGCCGTGAGGGTCTCATAGAGACTTTTCTCCCTACGGATCGAGAGGATCTCGTAGGTGGATTTTCTCCTTAGGAATCGTGAGGATTCCTAAGTGTGTTTTCTCTTATAAATCGTAAGGATCTCATAAGAGAATTTTTCCCTCTTACGAGTCGAGAGGACCCGTAAGCGGTTGTTTCTCTCCTCGTCGAGATTCGAGTTTGGAGAGTGAGACCCGTGGTTAGTATGCAAGAGACCGTTTTGGGCCAACTTGCAGGGTCCCAATGCTTAGGGAACAAGTTTTTTAATCCTTACTGCCTAAGACTTTATCTTACGAGTCGAGCCGCATCGAGCAGTTCTCGCAAAGACATCAATTTCTTCACAAGTCGAGACGAATCGAGCATTTCTCGCAAGAACATCCTAATGTCACAGTTAACCTCTGCTCTTTATGACAGAAGTCGATTAGGGTCTATGGTACTTAGGGTTTTGGCCGTCGTACCGTCGCATCAGCTGATATATTCCTCGATAGGCAGTTGTGCTGTTCGAGTAGCCGTGTGACTGCCGTGTCTCTGATCCCTTTGGGGGCTGGACAAGACGTCTTCAAGCAATCTTTCTAGGCAGTTTGACCGTCGGAAGAGCAAGCGTTAGGAATTTGCCATGCCGCTTTTTACTTGAGGTTAGGCTCATTTTGGAGAGCCCCGATGAGTCATAACCACTCCGCGCTGGTGTGGGATGATCTCCGATAGTCTTTCTGGTTTTATGTGAGTTGCCGTCAAGACCCTGAAACTAGGAATTTGGTCTTTGCTTCGTTTGCTGGCATCGCGTCTGCTGTATCCAGATGAATGTCACGGTGGGAACTAGGGATTTTGTCGTGGCTCCGTTTGTTTGATTGTCGCGTCTGAACCCTGCTGGAGGAAGAACGCTGGGGTGACATCTCGTCTGCTGTATCAAGACGAACGTCGCGGTTGTCTCTAGGTTGCTGGTGAACCGTCGAGGTTTGGAACTAAGGATTTTGCCGTGGCTCCATTTGTTTGATGATGTTGCGTCTGCTGTGTCGAGACGAACGTCGAAGTGGTGACCATTCCGCACTGGTGTGAGACGATCTCCAGTTGTCTTTCAGGCTTTATATGACTCGCCGTTAAGACCTTGAAGCTTGGAATTTGGCCTTCGCTTCGTTTCCTTTGTCACGTCCGAACCCTGTTGAGGGAAGAACACTGTCGTGACATCTCGTCTGCTGTATCGAGACGAACGCCGCGGTTGTCTCTAGGTTGCTGGTGAACCGTCGAGGTTTGGAACCAAGGATTTTGCCGTGACTCTTTTTGGTGATGTTGCGTCTGCTGTGTCGAGACGAACGTCGGGGTGGTGACCACTCCGCACTGGTGCGAGATAATCTCCGATTGTCTTTCAGGCTTTATATGACTTGCCGTTAAGACCCTGAAGGTAGGAATTTGGCCTTCATTTCGTTTGCTTGCATTGCGTCTACTGCATTGAGACGAATGTCGTGGTTGTCTCTGGGTTGCTGATGAACCGTCGAGGTTTGGAACCAGGGATTTTGCCGTGACTCCTTTTGGTGATGTTGCGTCTGCTGTGTCGAAACGAACGTCGAGGTGGTGACCACTCCGCACTGGTGCGAGATAATCTCCGATTGTCTTTCAGGCTTTATATGACTTGCCGTTAAGACCCTGAAGTTAGGAATTTGGCCTTCACTTCGTTTGCTTGCATTGCGTATGCTGTATCGAGATGAATGTCGAGGTGGTGACCACTCCGCACTGGTGCGAGATAATCTCCGATTGTCTTTCAGGCTTTATATGACTTGCCGTTAAGACCCTGAAGGTAGGAATTTGGCCTTCGCTTCATTTGCTGGGATTGCGTCTGCTGTATCAAGACGAACGTCGAGGTGGTGACCACTCCGCATTGGTGCGAGATGATCTCCGATTGTCTTTCAGGCTTTATATTACTTGCCGTTAAGATCCTAAAGCTAGGAATTTGGGCTTCGCTTCGCTTTGTTTCGACCGCGAGGTCTTTTGTTGGCGTTGTATCTGCATCCTGATGGACTGCGAAGGAACGCCTTCGTTGATCCTTAGGCCGTAGATATTGCCGTTAAGATTTGGCTCCGTTTTCTGATAGAGCATTGGGAGGGAAAGGGTGCTTCCTTCTTTGTTTGTGCCCCTGGATTGTATACAGGGATTGCTGTGCTATCGCCTGTATGGCAAAAAGTTTCATTCTTTCATTTCATCTTTTTTATTCTTTCCGCGATGCTCTATCATTTTAGCTTTTACATCGCGAAGGTCGCGATTTCCCAATCATTTCGGCTATTTTTCGCGGTGCCCAATCATTTCGGCTTTTACATCGCGAAGGTCGAGATTGCCCAATCATTTCGGCTATTTTTCACGGTGCCCAATCATTTCGGCTATATTTTTTTTATTTTTACTCGCTGCTTTTTATTGCGAGTTGCCTAATCATTTCGGCTATTTTGTATGCATACGTTTTTTTTACTTGCTGCTTTTTATTGAAAGTTGCTCTATCATTTTCGCTATTTCGTATGCATGTGTGACTTGCTGGCTTTTCACCGTAAACCTGAAATTAGACACCGGTTTCAGCATCAGCACCGCTACCACTGGGATATTGCCAGGAGCGAATCATCATTTGCCTCTGTCGATGTTGAACAAAAGTGGCTTAGCGAATAGGGTTAAGGTCCTGTCGACTAAGGCTTTTAATTTCATGAGCCGTAAGGGTCTCACAAAGATATTTCTCCCTACAAGTCGTGAGGATCTTGTAAGTGTATTTTCTCCTTAGGAATCGTGAGAATTCCTAAGTGTATGTTCCTCTGTAAGTCGTAAGGATCCTACAAGAGGGTTTTCTCCTTGTAAATCGAGAGGACTTACAAGGGTCATGCGAACATATCCCCAGTCACGGATGGGACTTGGTTAGGGAAATGCTTATTCGCATCCGTGGATTGTATACAAGGGTCAGTATTGAACCACTTGTAGGGCAAAATCGAAGGTTGTGGGGGTCGCTTAAGCACAGGTTTAGGTCTCTGTAACTTAAGACTTTCAAATCTTATGAGCCGTGAGGGTCCCATAAGAGAGTTCTCCTTACGAGTCGTGAGGATCTCGCAAGTGTATTTTCTCCTCAGGAATCGTGGGGATCCCTAAGTGTGTTGCTCCCTTGTGAGTCGTAAGGATCTCACGCGGGTGGTTTCTCCTTACAAGGTCGAGAGGACCCTGCAAGTGTCCTTTAACGAGGTTGCGCCCTTTCAGGTCTTCACAAACATTCGCCGGTAGTCCTGCTGTTTTTACTCACGGAGCCCTTTCGAGTTTTCATCCGTGCCCTTTTTGCTTATTGACATACCTTTTTTATTCTTTTTATTTTTATATATATTTTTTTACGAGGTCGCGCCCTTTCGGGCTTTCACGAACACTCGCCTGTAGCCCTGCTGTTTTTACTCACGGAGCCCTTTCGGGTTTTCATCCGTGCCCTTTTTGCTTATGGACATACCGTTTTTATATATATTTTTTATTATATTTATATTAATTTTTTTTCTCTTTTTTTTTATTCATCTCATCAGCCTAAGGATACCGCGGTAGTAGTTTAAAGACGTTTCGGTCCGTCATTAGTTTAAGGACGTTTCGGTCCGTCATCGCCGTATTTGAGGCGAAGCTCTAGTTTATTGACTTTTCGGCCTATGGGGCTTTCTCTATGACTGAGCATGATGCCCCTGGCGCATCCATCTTCCTCGGAGCGTGCGGTTGTGGCGGGCTCACCTTCCAGTTTTCGGAGATGACGAACTTGCCCTGTTGGTATTGGTCTTCGACCCTGTTTTTGAAGACGTAACAGTCTTCGATCGGATGGCCCAATACTTGGTGATAAGGCAATAATTAGAACTGTTGACATCATCCAGTTGTAGTTGGTTTTTCGGCTCCGGTAGAGTGATAAGCCTGTTATGCACCGCCACTTCGAACAGCCTCCTTGTTTCATCCTGGAGAAATGAGTAAGGAAGTCTTAGCCTCTCCTCGAGGGATATGCGTGGACGCATATTGTTTTGACGAACAACCGGTCTAGGGCCACTCGAATGTTGTTGAGTGTTGGCGACGAAGGTCATTTTCCCCTTTCCTTTATCCTTTTTGCTCAATCCTTTGTTTGCGGGGCCGAGATTTTTACCGAGTAGCGGACGATTGCACGGCTGAATGTTCTCGCAACTCCTCAATTCTTTCATTCTTGAAATGGATTTCTTGAGGAGAGGATTAAGGGCAACTTCTTCGTCAGAGTCGCTTCCAAAGGTGATAATTTGCGATCCCTTGGAGTTGGCTATATGACAGTCATCGGCGGCTCTTTTGCGCTCATCTATCGAATTTTTCCGATGTCTACGAGCTTCACACTTTGTCCTGTTGAAGTGTTGCTTTTGAGTGACATATCCTTGCCACCAACACTTAAAGGAGTCGCAATCTTCGGTAGGATGTATAATCTTCTGATGATATAAGCAGAAGTTAGGATGCATCTCTGCTCCACCGAGAGTATTTTCTTCAGAGGGCGGTAGCTTCATTCCCAGTGATAGGGCTTTGGCGAACCTTTTCCTCGTCTTGAATTTGTTTTTATCCACAGCGGATGACTTTTGATTTAACGGAAGTGCCTCGACTCTTTGATCTAGTAGTCGGTGTTTGGCTCCTTCCAGTATGGCCATCTTACGCTCTTGATTGGCTTTAACTTTCAAACGAATCTCATTCAGGAAGGCATCGATCAACTCGTCTGATGGCCGCGGAATTTCTGGTTCAGGGTCCGCCCTCGGTTTCTCGGCGCAAGGAGCCTCTTCATCATCCACCAATGAGTGAGAGATCACATAACAACTCGCTACGTAGTCTTCGGATTCATCTGATGAGTCTTCTCCATCGTTTTCGTCCTCAACAAAAGAACAAGCTGCCCCCATCGTGTCCGTCTTCTTTGGAGTGTGCGGCTGTGGTGGGTTTACCTTCCAGTTTTCAAACAGCGTAAACTTGCCTTGTAGGTACCGATCCTCGATCCATCCCTTAAAGTCAAAACAATTCTCGATCGGGTGACTTACCGTTTGGTGGTAAGGGCAGTAATCGGGATTATTGAGATCGCCTGGCTGCAATGGACGTTTTGGATTCGGCAGATTGATGAGTCTGTTGCATACTGCCAGCTCAAACAGTCTTCTCGTTTTATTCTGAAGAAATGAGTAAGGACGTCCTAGTCTCTTTTCGAGGGATGGGCGTGGATGCACGTTATTTTGGCGAACGACCGACTTTGAGTTGCTCGGCTGTTGTTGAGCATTGGCAACGACAGTCGCTTTCCCTTTTCCTTTCTCATTTCGAGAGTTTGGTTTTGGAGGAGACGGTCCGTAGCCCATCTGGTCCATTTGGGCTAATTTGTCGATCAATGCCTGGAAGGTGGTCGGCCTGAAGAACATCATGAATTGCGAGATGGTTGCATGCGGATCAAGAGTGCCCACGAACATGCCTACCGCAGGTGCCTCTTCTATGCGTTGTTCGCATTTTGACCATAGGTTCCGCCATCGTGTTGTGTATTGGACCCACGTTTCGCCGGGCCTTATCCTGGCATTTATCACTGCTGTTATCGGGGTACGTTCACTAGCACTCGCGAATCTTTGTATAAACAGTAACTCCATCTCTGCAAATGTTTTGACAGAGTCGTTAGGTAGCTCCGAATACCATTCAAAGGCTGTCTCTGCTAAGCTGCCGACGAATTGGCGAAGCAACAATTTATCATCGCCTCCAGTATTGCCGCATAAGGCCCTGAACTGAGCGACATGCTGATGCGGATTCCCTGTCCCTTTATATACGTGGAACTTAGGGATCGTATATCCCGGCGGGTAACTGATTTGGTCATACCAGCCTGGATAGGGTCGTCCAGTTCTAACAGTTTGCCCAGCCGCTTCACTCGCCTGATGAGCTCGTATTTGCTGAGCTATATAGTCATCCAGTGAGGCCTTGGAAATGGTTTCTTCCTTGGCCGCTGAAAGAGCCGGAGGAGGATTATATGTCTCCCCTCTGTCGTCTCCAATAATGATCGGAGGGTATTCAGCTGGAGGGTCCGGGTGTAACATCATCCCTACTATATCTTGGAAGAGGAGCGCCATTTGCTTTATGTTGGCAGCTTGTTCGGATGCCTCTTTGTCCTTCTTTTCGAGGACTCTGCGTAGATAGTCAGCGTCAGTTTCTTGTTCGTGACGCTGTTCTAATGATGCCTCCGAGCTCTCTTTCGGCCCGGTAAGCGCAGCCATTGTAATCATCATTTCCTGAAGCTTCTGTTGTTGCTCTTGGGCTTTTGTCACAGATCGAGTGAGCGGTCGGTGACCCGTCAAAGCACGGCTTTCCTCTTTTCCGGAAGCCATATAAACAGTGTGCACCACCATGCCCCCAGACTTAGGGCGTTTGTGCTCAGCGCTTTTACGGTTCGCCATATTCACAGGGGCTTTTTGCGGCCTCCTTTTCTTCTGAGTGATTGACGTTAAGGGGGCCGTTGTAGTGGGCACCCAAGTAGCTGTTGCTTTTTGTGGTTTGACGGAGTGATCCTTCTCCTGCCGAACCTTCATCCTTTTCTGTCGGTGGAGACAGTTTTCATCAATTACCGACTCCTGGACTTGTCGCCAGACTTTGTAAATTTTAGAGGACAACCGTTGAGGGGGCTGCTCTAGCTTTTTCTCTGGAGCATTCCCCACAGGTAAAGGAGTTCGTTTCAACACCGCAGTAGAAGAGTTTCTGCGTACCGTGTTCAGCAATTCAAAGCTGTTCCCGGTTGGAACAGCAGCATCGATCCCCATCGTTGGAGCTGGCGGAGTTATCCCGGAGGGGGAGTTGCCCCCAGCCTTCCTCACTTGGCGCTAGTGGCGACGTCGAGCATGTCGCGCGGATGAGATTGGTTTAGCCGTAGGGGTGACCTCCTCATGCCCCCTGTGTTGGTCAGAATCTGTTGGTATCAGCCTTTTAAAGACTGACGTCCGTTGCATGGGGACGGCCAACCTGTCAAAAGCAGACTTCCGAGCAGAGGAAGCAACCTTGGTGACCTCGCCTGAAACTGGAGTAGGGATAGCTATCCGCTTCGGGATAACATTTTCTGGTATTGCTAGCTTTTTCATGGGCCCGTTGGAGCTCTGACCTAGCCTGTTAAAAACTGAGGCAGTGGAGTTGGGCGACCTGTTGAGAGGGGCCGCGGCAGTGATAAGTCGATCAAAGACTGACTTTTTTGGGGCTTCTTGCAACGTCATTGGGGCATTGAAGCTCATCGGTGGGAGCATGGTCCCGAAGAATAGTCCAGTGGTGGCTTGAGTTGCCTGCTCTACTGGTATCTTGAAAAGGGAGGCCGCTCGGGGCCCATAAGTCACTCCTCTAATAGGGACGGAGCGGGAGTTGCAGTTGCAAGTAGTGCAGTTTGAAGCCATTGATCTTCTGTTTTCTGCACGGAGCAAGACACTAAATCTTAGTACCTCGAATCCACAAGCAACCACAGCAAACCGCGATTTGTTCGCGAACACGACACACGAAGTGTGGAGTGGAAAGAGAAAAAGGTCTTACCGGGCGTGCCAGAATCTGTTTCCCTCCGAATACAGAGACGCGACCGCGCAGGTTCGTCTTGCCTGGGATTCGGGGCAGATGCTATATGGTTTTATCCGTCCACCTCTCCGAAGATGCCAAGTTGATTTATGGCACCGTGTATCGGAGGTTTAGACGGATGCGGCCGATTTAGCAGACTTCGTCAGATTCCCCCTAACTTGAGGGGTTTTTGATTATGGGAACGCTCTTCCCTACAGGCGCAAGCCCCTGCAGTTAATTATGCTACCGCATCGCGGTAACAACTTTCTCCTTCTCTAGAATTTCACTTTGTGTCGTGGGTGTTTGTTTTGTTTGTGGTTGCCCATGGATTGTATACGGAGACTAATTTATGTCGTCGCCCGTAGGACGTGGATTAGTCTAAATCCGTATCTACTTAGATTTGGGTTTGGGGTTTTAGTTTAAGGATACGTTAGCCGTGTTTGAGGCTAAGATCAACTTAAACGTTCGTTAAGGATACGTTAGTCCAATTTGAGACTAAGATCAACTTAACATGATCGTTTAGATCCGACAAGAGAGCAATTGGCTTTATTGTTCCAGTTTAGGAACATAATGGTCCATTACCAGTTTAAAGACGTGGTGGTCCATTTAATGTATGGCCGTCGGGACCCGTCACCTCTCTGACGTCGTTGAAGGATTACAACAATAGGTGTCAGAGGAGTTCAGAGATGTACCCTTGAACCAAAGTCGATTGGGGGATCTATAGTCCAATTTGGGACTAAAGTCTGTTTGAAGGTTTAAGGATACGTTAGCCGTATTTGAGGCTAAGATCAACTTAAACAGGACCATTTAGATCCGACAAAAGAGCATTTGGGGGCTCTATTGTTCCAGTTTAGGGACATAGTGGTCCATTGGTAGTTTAAGGACATTGCGGTCCATTGTCTATATGGCCATCGGGATCCGTCACCTCTC
This sequence comes from Agapanthus africanus, assembly GCA_030015575.1. Classification (NCBI taxonomy): domain Eukaryota; kingdom Viridiplantae; phylum Streptophyta; class Magnoliopsida; order Asparagales; family Amaryllidaceae; genus Agapanthus; species Agapanthus africanus. The sequence goes on along the minus strand of CM057342.1, from coordinate 747,373,743 downwards.
TGACGACGTTGAAGGATCACAACGACATGTGTCAGAGGAATTCGGAGATGTACCCTTGAACCGGATGTAAATTGATTTAGGAGAACAGTCTTGCTCAATCAATTTAGTTTGAGAACTTACGGCCATGATTGGGCTAAGTCCAGTTGAGAATATTCAACGTTATTTCTTATTTTTGCCCTATTAGACCTGTGCTAGGGCTTTGCCCATGTTTAATAATGCATAGCATTAATCTTGGTCTCTGTTGGACCTTTATTTGGGCTCTGCCCCTTTTAAATGATGCACAGCATCTGTTCTGGTCTGACAGACCCTTGTTTGGGCTCTGCTCCTTTAAAAAAGAATGATGCATTGCATCTGTTTTTATTTGGGCTCTGCCCTTTTTTTTGAAAATAATGCATAGCATTTACTAGGCCTGTTAGGCCTTTTTAATTGGGCTCAGCCCTTCTTTTTAATGATGCAGTGCATCAATTATCTGACAGTGGCCATGTGGCCTGTGAGGCGCTTTGCGCCAATAAATGAGCGTAAGCGCTTGTGGAGGTGACACGTGTCACACTCTGGTGAGCGCAAGCGCAGTTAGCGCTGTTCGCTGTGTCAGTGCACTGCGCTGTTGCGCTGCTGACACGTGGCGCGCTCTGATGAGTTTCACCAATTTCAGATAGCAATGCTCTATTTTAAAAGCGCATGGCGCAAGTTGTTCTGGAGCTGACATGTGGCGCTCTCTGGTGGTTTGCGCCAACCTAAGAGTGCAACAGTTCCAATTTTGCAAGTGCAGGGCACTGTTTTATATTTTGATCAACAAGTTTTTCTTGTTTTCAAAGAACCAGTGGTTCATAAAAAAGTGCAAGGCACTGTTATTTATATTTTATTGAAGATCATTGATCTTGCTCTTAGATCAATGATCTATTCAGAAGAGAACCTTCTCTTTTATAAAGGTTTTTTTACCCTTTTTTTTTCTTGAATTCTTCAAAATTCTTCAGAGTTCTCTCTTTTTTTTCCTGAAGTTCTTGATATTGATCCTCCTTTGAATTGGGGTCTAGGAGCCTTTATATAGTGCCCATAAATTTGTTAATTTCGTTAAAGAGATCTTTCTCTGAGTGATTTGGGGAATTTTCCCCACCGTTGGATCTTTGATCCAAGGGTTTCTGTTTTACAGAAGACAATCTTCTTGTTTTAACAAGAACAGAATGATCTTATTAGAATTTTAATTCTGTTTGGCGCAGATGCACCAGCGCTTGACACGTATCACGCAGCGCACAACGCAGCGCAACTGCACTGACACGTGTCGTGCAGCGCGCAGCGCAGCGCAGCTGCGCTTGCGCAGCTGCGCTGACACGTGTCGCGCAGCACTTGCGCAACTGAAGCTCCGCTTCCTTTAATTTTGTTTTTTAATAGAGCCTTGCTCTGATTGGGCGCACTGCCTTGGGCGCTGCGCTGACGTATCAGCTTCTGACACGTGGCGCATTGCGCGCACCGCACGGAATTTGGAGCGTTACTTCAAAATTTGATTTTTTTTGAAATTCAAACAGAGCCTTGCTCTGATTGGGGGAAACAGTCCTGCTCCTGAGATTCTGGCTGTGAACACTCAACGGGCTGCGTGGGTCGAGCAGAGTACTTCTTACTTCCGCCATTTAGAACAAGAAGTGGTCTTAAAGCGTAAGGAATGTGAAGAAACTTCAAGCGAATCTGCTCGACTGCATTCTCAGGTTGATGCGAATGCTGCCCAATTGAAAGTTATCTTTGAAGGCCTTCTGCGATGCATCTCTGACGGGTTAGCCCTGAGGCAAAAGCTCGACATCGTCGAGCGGGATGCATAAAATCGTGAAGCAGCTCAGCGGGCCGTCGAGGAACAACTTTCGTCTTACTTGCAGCATCGAGCCCAGGTCGAAGCAGAGTTGGCCGTGGCAGCTGATCAAGAAAAGGGACTGAGAGAAGTGCGCGAGCGGCTGATCAGATTATTGAAAGCGCTTCTCTCTCAATAATTGTTTTTTGTACCATTTGTAATTTTGAATAAAATGTATTTATTCCTTTATTCTTTCATATGATGTATTTTGTACCCAATTGAATTCATGAATAAAAGATATATTTCTTTCGCATTGTCTTGCGTCATCTCTCTGCTTTCTTCTTTCTTTTGTTATCAGCATGTCACCTTAGCAAACATAGCCGGCAGATGATAGAGTGAGCATCTTGTTTTGGCTTTTTCGAGGGGTAGTGATGGCTTAGAAAGCAGGTTCAGATCTGCTGCCTAAGACTTTTCAACTTCATGAGCCATGAGGGTCTCATAAAGACTTACGAGTCGAAAGGATCTCGTAGGTGTATTTTCTCCTTAGGAATCGTGAGGATTCCTAAACGCGTTTTCTCTTGAGAGTCATAAGGATCTCACAAGAGAATTTCCCCTCTTACAAGTCAAGAGGACCCGTAAGTGGTTGTTTCCCTCCTTATCGAGATTCGACTTTGCAGAGAGTGGCCCGTGAATAGTATGCAAGAGTCCGTTTTGGACTGACCTGCACGGCCCCAGTGCTTAGGAAACAGGTCCTTATCCCCATTGCCTAAGGCTTTTCCCTACGAGTCGAGACGAGTCGAGAAGTTCTCGCAGGAACATTATTTTCCCCACGAGTCGAGACGAATCGAGAAGTTCTCTTAAGGATTTCCTAACGTCATAGTTAACTCCTGCTAATAAAAGTTCGTTAGGGCCTGTGGTACTAGGGTTTTATACCCGCCGCACCGTCGCGTTGGCTGGTGTATTTCTCGACTCATAATCTTGCTGTTCGAGTAGCCCCGCGACTGTCGTGTCTCTGATCCCTTCGGGGGATGGACAAGACGTCTTCAAGCAATCTTTTAGATGATATTACCGTCGAAAGAGCAAGCTTTAGAGATATTCCATGTCGCTTTTTACTTGAGGTTAGGCTCAGTTTGGGAGCCCCGATGAGTCATAACCACTCCACGCTGATGTGGGATGATCTTCGATAGTCTTTCAGGCTTTATATAAGTTGCCATTAAGATCCTGAAGCTAGGAATATTGCCTTCGCTTCGTTTGCTTTGACGTGTCCGAATCCTGTTGGAGGAAGGACGCTGTAGTGACGTATCGTCTGCTGTATCGAGGCGAACGTTGAGGTGGTGACCACTCCGCGCTAGCGCGGGATGATCCCCGATAGTCTTTCAGGTTTTATATGAGTTGCCGTCAAGACCCTGAAGCTAGGAATTTGGCCTTTGCTTCGTTTGCTTTGGCGTGTCCGAATCCTGTTGGAGGAAGGATGCTGTAGTGACGTATCGTCTGCTGTATCGAAGTGAACGTCGAGGTGGTGACCACTCCGCGCTGGTGTGGGATGATCTCCGATGGTCTTTCAGGTTTTATATGAGTTGCCGTCAAGACCCTGAAGCTAGGAATTTAGCCTTTGCTTCGTTTGCTGGCATTGTGTCTGCTGTATCGAGACGAATGTCGCGGTTGTCTCAAGATTGCTGGTGAACCGTCGAGGTTTGGAACTAGGGATTTTGCCGTCACTCCGCTTTGATTCGACCGTGAGGTCTTTTGTTGACGTTGCATCTGCATCCTGCTGGACTGCGAAAGAACGTCGTTGTTGACATTGCATCGACGAATGCTGAGGTGGAGTTGGGATTTTGCCATCACTCCACTTTGTTTTGACCGTGAGGTCTTTTGTTGACGTTGTGTCTGCATCCTGCTGGACTGCAAAGGAATGTCGTTGCTGACATTGCGTCTGGTGTAGCGAGACGAATGCTGAGGTGAAGTTGGGATTTTGCCGTCACTCCACTTTGTTTTGACCGTGAGGTCTTTTTTTGCCGTTGCGTCTGCATCCTGCTGGACTGCGAAGGAACGCCGTTGCTGACATTGCGTCTGGTGTAGCGAGACGAATGCTGAGGTAGAGTTGGGATTTTGCCGTCACTCCGCTTTGTTTCGACCGTGAGGTCTTTTGTTAACGTTGCGTCTGCATCTTGCTGGACTGGAGAGGAACGCTGTTGATGATCTCTGGGCTATCCCTGAACCGTCGAGATTTGGCTTCGCTTTTTGATGGAGCCTGGGGAGGGAAGGTGTAATTCCTCCTTTGTTTGCGTCCCTGGATTGTATACAGGGATTGATGTGATATCACCTGTTGGGCATAAGTTTCATTTTATTTTTTTTCTTTCCACGATGCTCTATCATTTCAGCTTTTATATCGCGAAAGTCACGATTGCCCAATCATTTCGGCTATTTTTCGCGGCGCCCAATTATTTCGGCTATTTATTTTTACTCGCTGCTTTTTATTGCGAGTTGCCCAATCATTTCGGCTATTTTGCATGCATACATTTTTACTTGCTGACTTTGTTGCAAGCTGCCCCATCATTTCGGCTATTTCGTATCCATTTTTGGCTCGCTGATTTTTTTATCGCGAGTGTGGAACTTGGAATCTGGTGCCAATCTCAGCATCAGTATCGCTGCGACTGGAATATTGGCAGGAGCAAATCATCATTTGCCGTGAAAGGACTTGGAACTTGATACCGATTTAGGCATCAGCATCGCTACAACCGGGATATTTCCAGGAGCGAATCATCAGTTGCCTCTGTCGATGTCGAACAAAGGTGTCTTAGCAAACAGGGTTAGGATCCTGTCGACTAAGGCTTTTGACTTCATGAGCCGTAAGGGTCTCATAAAGGTATTTCTCCCTGCGAGTCATGAGGATCTCGTAGGTGCGTTTTCTCCTTAGGAATCGTGAGGATTCCTAAGTGTGTTGCTCCCTTGTGAGTTGTAAGGATCTCACGCAGGTGGTTTCTCCTCACAAGGTCGAGAGGACCTTGCAATTGTCTTTCAACGAGATTGCGCCCTTTCAGGTTTTCACAAAACTCGCCGGTAGCCCTTCTATTTTTACTCACGGAGCCCTTTCGGGTTTTCATCAGTACCCTTCTTGCTTATGGACATACCGTTTTTTTTACACCGCGTCAGCCTGAGGATGCCGCGGGTTGGTAGTAGTTTAACGACGTTTCGGTCATTATCCAGTTTTAGGACATAGTGGTCCATTGTTAGTTTAAGGACGTTTCGGTCCATCGTTGCCATATTTGAGGCGAGTCTCTAGTTTACAGACTTTTCGGTCCAAGGGGCTTTCTCTATGAATGAGCACGATGCCCCCGGCATGTCCACCTTTTTAGGGGCGTGAGGTTGTGGCGGGTTCACCTTTCAATTTTCGGATAATGCGAACTTGCCTTGTTGGTATTGGTCTTCAATCCAGTCTTTGAAGACGAAGCAATCTTCGATTGGATGGCTTACTGCTTGGTGGTAAGGGCAGTAATTAGGATTGTTGACATCACCTGGCTGCAACGGACGTTTTGGATCCGGTAATTTTATGACCTGTTGCACACTGCCAGCTCGAACAGTCTCCTCGTTTTATCCTGGGGAAACGAGTAAGGACGTCCCAGTCTTTCCTCGAAGGATGGGCGTGAACGCACGTTGTTTTGGCGAACAACTGACTTTAAGTTGCTCGGCTGTTATTGAGTAGTGGCAACGAAAGTTGCTTTTCCTTTCCCCTTTTCATTCCGAGGATCTGTCTTTGAAGGAGATGGTCTATGACCCATCTATTCCATTTAGGCCAGCTTATCAATCAAGGCCTGGAAAGTAGTTAGCTTGAAGAACATCATGAATTGGGAAATAGTTGCCTGAGGGTCCAGAGTGCCCACGAACATGCCCACCGCCGGCGTTTCTTCGATGCGCTGTTCACATTTCGACCACAGATTCCGCCATCGTATTGCGTATTGAACCCATGTCTCACCTGGCTTCACCCTGGCATTGATCAATGCCGTTATTGGGGTGCGTTCACTAGCACTCGCGAATCGCTGGGTGAATAATAGCTCCATTTCTGCGAAAGTCTTGACGGAGTCGTTTGGAAGTTCAGAATACCACTCGAACTCCGTCTCTGACAAGCTGCCGACGAATTGGCGAAGTAGCAATTTATCATCACCTCCGGTGTTACCACATAGAGCCCTGAACTGGACGACATGCTAGTGGGGATTGCTCGTCCCTTTGTATACATGAAATTTAGGGATAGTATATCCCGGCGGATACTTTATCTGGTCATACCAGCCTGGATATGGTCGCCCAGTTTTAACGACTTGGCTGGCCACTTCATTCGCCTGGTGAGCTCGTATTTGCTGAGCAATATAGTCATCCAGAGCGGCCTTGGAAATGGTTTCCTCTTTGGCTGCTGAAAGAGCCGGGGGAGGGTTCGATGTCTCCCCTCTGTCGCCTTCAATGATGATAGGAGGGTCTTCAGCTGGCGGTTCTGGTTACAACATCATCCCGACCATGTCTTGGAAGAGGAGCGCCATTCGTTTTATATTAGCCGCTTGTTGTGCTGCTTCTCTATCCTTCTTTTCGAGGACTCTGCGGAGGAAGTCAGCATCGGTTTTTTGTTCATAACGCTGCTCCGATGACGCCTCAGGGCTTTCTTTTGGCCCAGTGAGTGCGGCCATTTGCGTTAGCACTTCCTGAATCTTCTGTTGCTGCTCCTGGGCTTTTGTCACGGATCGGGTGAGCGGTCGGTGACCCGTAGAAGTGTGGCTTTCCTCTTTTCCGGAAGCCATATAAATAGTATGCACCATTATGCCCCCAGACTAGGGGCATTTGGGCTTAGCGTCTTTGTGGTCTGCCGTAGTCATAGGGGCTTTCTCTGGCTTCCTTCGCTTCTGAGCAGTTGACGTTGAGGGGGCCGTTGCAGCGGGACCCAGGTAGTTGTCGTCCTTTGTGGTTTGACAGGACGGTTCTCTTCTTACTGAACTTTCACCTTTTTCTGCCGGCGAGAGTGATCTTGATCAATTACTGAGTCATGAACCCGTCGCCAGACTTTGTAAATTTTAGAGGACAGCAGTTTAGGGGGCTGCTCCGGCTTCGTTTCTGTAATATTCTCCGCGGGTGGAGGAGATCTTTTCAGTACGGCGGTAGGAGAGTTCCTGCCCACCTTGTTCAGCAATTCAAAGTTGTTCCCGGTTGGAACAACAGCATTGACTTCCACCGTTGGGGCTGGTGGAGTTAGCCCAGAGGGGGAGTTGCCCCCAGCTTTCCTTACTCGGCACCAGTGGTGACGTCGAGCGTGTCGAGCCGTTGGGATTGTTTCAGCTTGAGGGGTGGCTTCGTCATGCCCCCTGTTCTGGTGAGGCACCGCTGGTACCAGCCTCTTGAAGACCGACGTCCGTCGAGCAGAAGTGTCTAATCGGTCGAAGACAGGCCTTTGAGCAGGGGAAGTAGCTTTGAGGACTTCGACTGGAGCGAGAGCCGGAACAATCAGTCTTGTGAAGACCGACCCTTTGGCAGGAGAAGTCGCCTTGACGACTTCGGGAGCAGGGATGGCTATCCTCTTCGGAATAACCTTTTCTGGAATTGTAGGCTTCATCATGGGCCCATATGAACTTTGGCCCAATCTGGCGAAGACTGAGGCGCCGGAGATGGACGACCCGTTGAGAGGGGTCGCAGTAGTGGTAAGTCAATCGAAGACCAACTTCTTTTGGGCTTCTTATGGCAACATCGGGGCATTGAAGCTCATGGGTAGGATCATAGTCCCGAAGAACAGCCCAGTGGTGGCCTGAGTTACTTGGTCCACCGGCATCGTGAACAGGGAGGCCGCTTGAGGTCCGTAAGCTATGCCTGTTTCCTGATTTAAAATCAGGAAAGCTTCTGGGAAAAGCTTCAGAGGAGGGTCACGTGCTTACACGTGACTAGCGGTCACGTGTTGGCACGTGACACCTAAAAACATCATCAAGGCAAGTTCAGTTTCCTGACTACGTTGAAGAAAAGGGGCTTCAGAAAGAGTCACGTGCTCCCACGTGACCAGGGTCACGTGGCGACACGTGACATTTAAATGCAAGCGTCAAAGGCACACCAGTTCCCTGATCAAGTCAAGGAAAAGGCTTCAGAAGAGGTCACGTGCTTCCACGTGACCAGGGTCACGTGTTGGCACGTGACGTTCAAGACAGCAGACTCGTTCTCCAGTTGAACCAAGGAAAGAGAGTTCAAACAAGGGTCACGTGCTCACACGTGACCAGGGGTCACGTGGTAGCACGTGACGTTTAAGCAGCAATTAGAAGACAGAGCGCAAAAGAAAGAGGAAGGCTCGTTCCAAGGGGATCACGTGCCCACACGTGACCATGGGTCACGTGGTCACACGTGACCGGCTTTCAAAGCCCATTTTGTCAACAGAATTAAATTCTGAAGGAGAATCAAATCTTTCCAAAGGAAAGTGATTATATGGAGCAGATCGAATTAAAGATTCAGAGGTGAAGAAATATAATCTATCTATGGGAAAATCTCGGGTTTGGAAAGATTTCCCCTTTAAATCTAACCGAAATAATAAAGGGGAACCCCTGGATTTGAAATCCAATGGTGAATAAAATTCACCTAATAATCCAAAGGTCCAAAACAAATGATGGGTGCAAATCAAATCTCTTAATGAAGAATCGTCAAAAACTGATTGATTCGGCTGCTTCTCCTATAAATAGGAGCCAAGAGACACAGAGAGAGAGACATACGCAGAGAAGAAAAAAGAAAAGGAGGAGAGCTTTGATACTTTGAAAAGACTTGGATCTTCTGCAAAAACCCTAGGTAAGAAAGGGAAAAGCTCCTTGAAAGAGAAAGAGAATTTAATTCTCAACAGAGTTTAACTCTGATATATAAAACAGAAGAATATATTTCTTCTCTCTTTGATAGAGGATCTGCAAAGTGCACATCTCCCCTTAAGGTTGAGAATTTAATTCTCAATGGGTCGAGATCCTGCCATGCAGATCCAAAACATAGAGAGGGAATGCAAGCATGAGAATTTAATTCTCACAGAACTATAGGAATTTAATTCCTTTAAAATAAAATTAGGGCTTGACCCTGTATCATGGGAATTTAATTCCTTCAGAACAAAAAGAAACAGGGTTTAACCCTAATTAAGAACCTAGTTCTGTTGCAACAGCGGGAATTTAATTCCCTTAATCATAATTTAACAGAGGATGGAAGTTTTAACTCCTTAAAAAAGCTTTTGTTAGGGTTTAACCCTATTTGGTTCTTCACATATATGAGGAATTTAATTCCTACAGAAAATTCAGAGTTAAACTCTATTCCAGAATATAAGTCTTCGAAAGGAAGTAGGAATTTAATTCCTCTGAAATTACTGTCAGGGTTTAACCCTACGAGGAACTTAATTTCTGAGAAAAGGTTAATAGATCCTCTAAATAACCTACATAGAGGCAGGGTCACGTGTCATCACGTGACCCCCCCAAGAGAGCTACAGAAAGCCCCTTTGAGGCAGCACCCCACGTGACCCACGTGGCCCTCGGCAGAAGCTCTAATACATAGGCATTTGAATGCCCATCACGTGATGGCACGTGATGCTCTGAAAGACACGATAATCTCAGCAGAATAAATGAAGGGAGGGCGCTCTCACGTGCTGCCACGTGACCCCTCTTGTCTTAGTGTTTAACACTACATTGAAACTCTCGAACCCAGTGTTAAAACACTGTTGGGCCTTAGTGTTCAACATTAATTAAAAATCTTTATCTGCAGTGTTCAACACCGATCTGTTTTAGTGTTTAACACTAATTTGAAAAGCCTTGTTGCTGGTGTTTAACACCAATTATCTCTTAGTGTTAAACACTAACTTGTCAACCTCATTCCCAGTGTTCAACACTGATTGCTCTGTAGTGTTTAACACTAGGCTTTGGCCCAATTGACTAAATGGATGGAGGCAAAGCCTCTCCTGATTTATCTTAGCCCAAGATGGCCATAAGTCCTCAATTTGTGATTAACTGGGCTAATGGACTCATAACATAATTAATTCGTCTTGATCCCAAATTGGGCCAAGGACTATTTAATCCACTCCGGTTCTAGGGTACATCTCTTCACTCCTTTGATACTTGGCATTGTAATCCCTCAATGTCTTCAAAGAGGTGACGGGTCCCGACGACCACACATTGATACGGACTGTGGGGTCCTTAAACCCATGTTTAATGCAAAATTCCTGGTTACGTGGAACGCGGATAATGTCACTCTTTGACCCCGTGGAAAACGTCCAGAGCGGAGCCTGGTCCTCGCAGAGCACGGCAGTGAACCCGTGTGAAGCATCCAGAGCACATACTGGACTGTGGGGTCCTTAAACCCATGGACTACGACGTCCTTAACCTTGACCGAGATGTCTTAAAACTAACAATGGACTGTGGGGTCCTTAAACCCATGGACTACGACGTCCTTAACCTTGACCGAGACGTCTTAAAACTAACAATGGACCGCAATGTCCTTAAACTACCCATGGACCGCAATGTCTTTAAACTAGAACAATAGAGCCCCGCATGCTCTTTTGTCGGATCTAAACGGTCCCGTTTAAGTTGATCTTAGCCTCAAAGACGGCTAACGTATCCTTAAACCTTCAAACAGACTGGACTATGAATCTCTCCAATTAACTCTGGCTTGAGGGTACATCTCTGAACTCCTCCGACATCCGTCGTTGTAATCCTTCAACGTCGTCAGAGAGGTGATGGGTCCCGACGGCTATACATACGATGGACCACTATGTCTCTAAACTGGAACAATAGAGCCCAAACGCTCCTTTGTCGGATCTAAACGATCCCGTTAAGTTGATCTTAGTCTCAAAGTGAGACTAACGTATCCTTAACAAACGTTTGAGTTGATCTTAGCCTCAAGTATGGCTGACGTGTCCTCAAACCAAAACCCCAAAACCAAATCTAAGAAAATACGGATTTGGATTAGTCCACGCCCTACGGGCGACGACATAACTCAGTCTCCGTAAACAATCCACGGGCAACAAAACAAACACCCACGACACGAAGTGACCATCTGGAGAAGGAGAAAGTTGTTACCGCAATGCGGTAGTGTAATTAACTGCAGGGGCTTGCGCCTGCAGGGAAGAGCGTCCCCACAATCAAAAACCCCTCAAACGAGGGGGAATCTGACGAAGTCTGCTACATCGGACGCATCCGTCTAAACCTTCGATACATGGTGCCATAAATCAACTTGGCATCTTCGGAGAGGTGGACGGATAGCACCAATTAGCATCTGCCCCGAATCTCAGGCAAGACGTCATGTCGCGCCGCCTTTCGGAGGGGAACAATGCCTCCAGATGAGGCGGAACGCGAGTTGCAGTTGCAGCTGGAACACTTTGCGCAGGTAGACGCCATCGATGTTTCGTTTTCTGCGCCAAGCAAGAAACCAAATCTTAGTATCTCGAACCCAAGAGCAACCAAATCAAACTACGATTCGTTCGCGAACACGACACACGAAGTGTGGAGTGGAAAGAGGAAAAGGTCCCACCGGGCGTGCCAGAATCTGTTCCCCGCTGAAAGACGTGGACGAAAACACGGCGGGCGTCTCGCCTGAATTTCGGGGTAGATGCTAATTGGTGCTATCCGTTCACCTCTCCGAAGATGCCAAGTTGATTTATGGCACCATGTATCGAAGGTTTAAACGGATGCGGCCGATGTAGCAGACTTCGTCAGATTCCCTCTCGTTTGAGGGGTTTTTGATTGTGAGGACGCTCTTCCTTGCAGGCGCAAGCCCCTGCAGTTAATTACACTACCGCATCGCGGTAACAACTTTCTCCTTCTCCAGATGGTCACTTCGTATCATGGGTGTTTGTTTTGTTTGTGGTTGCCCGTGGATTGTATACGGAGACTAATTTATGTTGTCGCCCGTAGGGCGTGGATTAGTCCAAATCCGTATTTTCTTAGATTTGGGTTTTGGTTTGGGTTTAAGGATACGTTAGCCTTATTTGAGACTAAGATCAACTTAAAAATTTGTTAAGGATACGTTAGTCTAATTTTAGACTAAGATCAACTTAACGGGATCATTTAGATCCAACAAGAGGGCATTTGGGCTTTATTGTTTAGTTTAGGGACATTGCTGTCGATTACAAGTTTAAGGACATGGTGGTCCAAGATTAAGGACATCATAGTCCGTGGGTTTAAAGGGACCCCACAGTCCAAGGTTAAGGACATCATAGTCCGTGGGTTTAAAGGGACCCCACAGTCCAAGGTTAAGGACATCGTAGTCCGTGAGTTAAGGACCCCACAGTTCGAGGTTAAAGACATCGTAGTCCGTGAGTTTAAGGACCCCACAGTCCGAGGTTAAGGACATCATAGTCCATGAGTTTAAGAACCCCACAGTCCAGTTTAAAGACGTCATAGTCTATGAAATGTATGGTTGTCGGGACCCGTCACCTCTCTGAAGACGTTGAAGGATTACAACGACAAATATCAGAGGAGTAAAGAGATGTACCCTCGAACCGGTGTGAGTTGGTTGAACGATCTGTAGTCCAATTTGGAACTAAGATCTGTTAAGTATTCATGAGCAGATAGGCTCAAGTAAATATAAGTTGAGAACTTATGGCCAAATATTGGGCTAAGTCCAATCAGGTTAAAATGTTTAACATTTTATTCTGGCCATTGAGCCTTTATTTGGGCTTGGCCCTTTCAATAATGCTGAGCATTAGATCTTGGCAAAAATTCTTTTCTTTTGTCTTATATTGAATGCAAAGCATTCATCAGAGCTCTGGCTCATTAAAGAACAATTTGTGTTCTGTCAGCGCAACCTATGGTGCGCTTGGCGCCAATGCAGTGTGCTTCTGCCACGTGGCGCACACGTAAGGGACAAGTGTTGCGCTCTGCGCTAGGCGCCAGATGATGAGCGCAGATGCCTGTTTGTGAGCGCTGAGCGCTGGTCCATGAGCGCATTGCACTTTTAATTTAATAGCGCACACGTGAGTGACACGTGGTGCGCTTGGCGCTGAGCGCCAGCCCATGAGCGCAGTGCGCTATTTCAAAAGCGCAAAGCGCAAGTTGCATATGTGGTTGACATGTGGCGCATTTTGGCACTGAGGACAGAAGCGTTGTTTAAGAGCGCAAGGCGCATTTCAATAGCGCAAAGTGCATCTGATCAATTTTATGATCGGTGAACAAATTTATGTTCTTTTAAAAGAGACTTTGTCTCAAGATTCAAGAACAACAGTTCTTATTTTGAAAGGGCTTTGCCTTTATAGATCAATGATCTGTGAATGAAGTAAATACTTCTTTCAATTTTATGATGAGATCTTTTGATCTCTTTTTATCAAAGGCCTTGGTCTTTGTAGACCTATGATCTTTTGAGAAGATAATTCTTCTTTTTATAAGATAATTTCATCTCTGTGTTCAAGAGTCGTTCTTTTTACCTTGAAGAAATGATCTTCTTTCAAGAGCTTGCTCTTCTTTCTTTGAGTTTTCTCAAAGTTTATGGGGGATTTCTCTATATCAGACTTGAAGTCTTGGGGCCTTTATATATGGCAAATTGATTTGTTAAATCGGTTAAAGAGATCTTTCTCTGATTGATTTGGGGATGTTTCCTCACCGTTGGATTTTTGATCCTAGGACTTCTGTTTTACAGAAGGCAATCTTCTTGTTTTTAAAAAGATTAAGAAAATCTTTCCATAACAGAATTTTAATTCTGATTAATTAATAATTTATCATTATTATTAGATATTTTGATCTAACGGTGGGGAATTTTATAATTCCAGCGCTGGCGCACCCGTGCATTGCACGTGGTGTGCTGCTCAGAGCACAGCGCACCTTGCGCTAGCGCACCCGTGTTTGACACGTGGCGCGCAGCGCGCTTAGCGCTAGCGCACACATGGTGCGCTGCCTAGGGTGCAGCGCACCTGGCGCTAGCGCATCCGTGTTTGACACGTGGCGCGCAGCACGCCTAGCGCTAGATCTAAAGTGTTGCTTCAATTTTTGAATTTTGAATTTCAAAACAGAGCTTTGCTCTGATTTGGAGAAACAGGTTCAAGGGCACATCTCTTCACTCCTCTGATATGTGTCGTTGTAATCCTTCAACGTCTTCAGAGAGCTGACGGGTCCTGACAACCAAACATTCTACGGACTGTGGGGTCCTTAAACTTATGGACTATGATGTCCTTAAACTTTACGGACTGTGGGGTCTTTAAACTCATGGACTATGATGTCCTTAAACTTTACAGACTATGATGTCTCTAAACTACCATGGACTGTGAGGTCCTTAAACTCATAGACTATGATGTCTTTAAACTTTACATACTATGATGTCTTTAAACTCCGCAGACTATGACGTCCTTAAATTTATGGACCGCAACGTCCCTAAACTAAAACAATAGAGCCTAAATGCTCTTTTGTTGGATCTAAATGATCATGTTAAGTAGTCTAAAACTAGACCAATGTATGCTTAACAAACGTTTAAGTTGATCTTAGTCTCAAGTGAGATTAGCGATCCTTAAACCCAACCCAAACCCAAATTTAAGAAAATACGGATTTGGACTAATCCACGCCCTACGGGCGACAACATAAATTAGTCTCTGTATATAATCCATGGGCAACCAAAAACAAAACAAACACTCATGATACGAAGTGACCATCTGGAGAAGGAGAAAATGGTTACCGCGATGCGGTAGCGTAATTAACTGCAGGGGCTTGCGCCTGCAGGGAAGAGCGTCCCCATAATCAAAACCCCCTCATCATGAGGGGGAATTTGACGAAGTCTGCTACATCGGCCGCATCCGTCTAAACCTTCGATACATGGTGCCATAAATCAACTTGGCATTGTCCAAGAGGTGGACGTATAAAACCAAATAGCATCTGCCCCCAAATTCATGCAAGACGTTTGTCTTCCCGGTTTTCGGCGGAGAACAGACATTCCTTTCTTCTTTCTTTGAAATGTTGTCAGGTGATATGGACGCATTAGAGACCGAGCCCAGTACTGAGGATTTGGAGCAGTTTGCTTTTGACTCGGAGTTTTAGACACTTGTACATATTTATTTCATTTCAGTTATGCCATTGTTTAGGCATCGTTTTCTATTCATGTATTTACATTTCAGTTGTACCTATAAAAGAATGTTTAATAAATAAAGTTAATGTTCATTTATATTCCTGTCTCTTGTGTACTTTTACTTTATATTGCTTATATACGCTTAGCGTGTTTACTTCTGAGTAAATACGTCGCGTGACCCGTCGCGTCTCCTTACCATACACCGGGAAGCGGGGCGTGACAACTAACGTATCCTTAGTTAAAATAAATTGAGCCCAAATGGTCATATATTTAAATTGATCTTAATCTCAAACTAGATTAACGGTCCTTAAAGAAAACAAACCCAAATCTAAAATATACGGATTTGGACTGATTCGCGCCCTACGGGCGACGACATAAAAATAGTCTTCGTATACAATCCACGGGCAACCAAAACAAACATACACATGACACGAAGTGAACTGCCAGAGCAGGAGAAAGTGGTTATTGCAATGCGGTAACGTAATTAACTGCAGGGGCTTACGCCTGCAGGGAAGAGCGTCCCCACAATCTAAAACCTCTCATAAAATAAGAGAGAATCTGATGAAGTCTGCTACAACGGTCGTGTCTGTCCAAACCTCCGATATATGGTGCCATAAATCAACTTGGTATCTTCGGAGAGGTGGATGGATAAATCCAAATAGCATCTTCCCCCAAAATTCAGGTCAGACGTCCCAACGTCCCGGTCCATCTTTCGGCGGTGAACATTCACCTCCTTGTTCCGCAATGTCATCACTTTTTGGTCCAGGATCTCAACTTGTTGCTGCTCGCAGGTTAGGTAAGTCTGTATTGTGAGCTTTGAGTGATCAAGTATATGACTGGGGTCACACTCACATATCGTCGTAGTTGGGATATTTAGAACACGTTGTGCACTCCTTCCAATGAGGGTGGTAGTGCTAAACGGTATGCCATTTCTCGAACTCATTCGAGTACGTCGAACGGTCCTATGTATCTTGGATTTAATTTACCCATATTGCCAAAACGTATCACTCTTCTGTTTGGAGAGATCTTCAAGAATACATGCTCTTCGGGTTGAAACTCCAGATGTCGTCATTTTGCATCTGCCCAATGCTTTTGTCGGTCTTAGGCTATGCGTATCTTTTCCCTAATCGTGCGAACCGCATCTACAGTTGCCACGATAATCTCTGATCCAAGAAGTTCCACGATCTCCAACGTCGTCCCAACTCAGCGGGAAACGACACTTCCGTCCGTAGAGTGCTGCGAACGGTGCCATCCCAATGCTTGCCCGGTAGCTGTTGTTATATGATAACTCCACAAGGTATAAGTGATCTTCCCACGAACCTCCGAAGTCTAACATACAACCTCTCAGCATGTCTTCTAGGATCTGAATTGTTCGCTCGGACTGTCCGTCTGTTTATGAATAGTACACCATGCTGAAATTTAGACTTGTTCCCAGGATAGCTTACAAACTCTACCAGAACTGTGATTAGAATCTCGTATCACGATCGAAGACGATACAAACAAGTACTTCATATAATCCCACGATCTCCTACATGAGTTTATGGGTGTCAAGACAAGTATGGTACATCTTGAAGGTATAAATCTTACTTTAGATTTTTACTCACCACCATGCACTTCCTTGCCAACGTCTCAGTTGACTGGCCAACTCTGAATGGAATAAAGTGAGCTGATTTGGTGAGTCGATCCACAATAACCCAAATTGCGTCGTTACCCTCCGTGCTGTGAGGGAGAGCAGTCATGAAGTCCATAGTAATGTGCCGCCATTTTCATTCTGGGATTGGTAACGGCTGAAGTAGACCAGCAGTTCTGTGATGTTCAGCCTTCACTTGCTGACATACTATACACTTTGCTACATTCCTTGCTACTTCTTACTTCATTCCATGCCACCAGTAGTGATGTCGTAGATCCTTGTACATCTTCGTGCCACCGGGGTGTACCGAATACGGAGAGCTGTGAGTTTCTTTCATCATCTCCTCTGGAACAGGTCCGACTGGCACGCATAAACGGCTTCTATATCGCAAGGATCCATCTTCGTGGATGATGAAGTCAGTTCGAAATCCACTTTCTACGTGTTCTCGGATCTTTTGTATCTTGGCATCATTTTCTTGAGCTACCTTGATCTGATTTACAAGAGTGGACTGAACGTGTAAGTTCATCAAATATGAAGTGTTACCTGGCATAACTACTTCGATCTTCAATCCGTGCAATTCTTGCTATAGCTTCCATTGAGCGGTGAGGTTCATTGCTAATGGCTGGCGACTAAGTGTATCAGGAACTACATTCATCTTCCCAGGATGATACCGTAGATTGATGTCGAAATCCGCTATAAGTTCTAGCCATCTTCTCTGCCGCATGTTGAGTTCCTTCTGAGTAAATACATACTTCAGATTCTTGTGGTCGGTGTATATATCCATTCGTTCTCCCAAAAGATAGCGGCGCCAAATCTTGTGTGCGAAAACCACTGCTGCCAGTTTCAGATCATGTGTTGGATAGTTGCGCCCATGGACTTTTAACTGTCTTGATGCAAAAACCATAACTTTTCCATACTGGTGTAGAACACATCCTAATCCTTTACTGGATGCATTACAATGCACATCAAATCCGTCGGATTGATCCAGTATTATGAGAATAGGAGCAGAGGTTAACCTCGACTTGAGTTCTACAAAAGCCTTCTCACATGCTTCTGACCACACGAATGCTTTGTGAGGTTGGTCATGGGTGCTGCGATCTTTGAGAATCCTTCAATGAATCGTTAGTAGTATCCTGCTAAGCCTAAGAAACTTTTTATATCTTTTACCGTCTTTGGTGTCGGCCACTTACTGACAACTGACACCTTAGCTGGATCCACAGAGATTCCTTCGCCTGAAAAGATATGTTCGAGAAATCTGACTTGATCTAGCAAAAATTCACACTTGTTGTACTTGGCGTAGAGCTAATGTTGTCGTAATGTCTCCAGGACAATTCGTAAGAGCTCAGTGTGCTTTTTCTGATTCTTTAAATACACTGGGATGTCGTCGATAAAGATAACAACAAATCTGTCTAAGTACTCTCGGAAAACTTGGTTCATCAGGTTCATAAAGATGGCAGGTGCATTGGTCACTCTAAATGGCATTACGAGATATTCACAATGACCGAGTCCTAAATGCCGTCTTCGGGATGTCGATCTCGTTAACCTTCACCTAATGATATCCTGAACGAAGATCTAACTTTGAAATGACATAAGATCTACTTAACTGATCGAAAAGGCCATCGATGCAAGGTAGTGGATATTTGTTTTTAATTATTATCTCGTTCAGAGCTCGATAATCGACGTACATCCTATAGGTACCTTTTTTCCTTCTTCACCAGTAGCACCGGAGATCCTCAATTTGAAGTACTGGGTCGGATCCAACCTTTCTTCAGGAGTTCGTCCAACTGAATACAGATCTCCTTCAATTTCTCCAGACTTAATCGGTACGGAGCTTTTATTACTGGTTGTGTGCCGGGTTGCAAATCAATGCTGAATTCAAGTGCTCGATCGAGAGGCAAATCTGATATATCTTCCGGGAATACATCCTCGAACTCTCAAACTACCTCTGGCTTCAATCCTTTCGCTTACAACGCTGTAATCTCTGCCTTCTTTGGTTTTGATCGGTAGATTCTAGGCTCCAAGGTCCGATCTCCACTTTTGAAGTAGAACACTGAGTGATCTGGTATTGTTCAGAGAGTCCATCTCCTTGATTATAAAAGATAGGTAATGATAGATTCAAGAAATTTGAAATGCAAGGAATGTAAATGTTTGTTGAATTCATTAATTCTTGTGGTATATTATTTACGACTTCATGCAAAACTGCCCTGCATGGGCCACCAGCAAAACCTGCACGTCCCGTTTCCCAGTAGATGGAAACGGTGACGTGGCAAACCCGTGGCATATTTATTCAGAGAAGGCCATTCCCTAAATAAATATACTAAGCGTATTGAAACAATAATACACAATGTAAGAATAAATGGAGACTGTAAAAAATTTCAACAAATATCTTTATTAACATTCAACTTCCAATATTTACAAGCACATGAGTTTCAACTGGAAACTAAATACAATAAAGGAAAATACCTAAACATGTAGCATACATAAGCTGAATAAAAAGTGAAGCTAAGCTAATTCTGAGGAGCAATTCGGTTGTAGCTTTCCTCTGTGGCATCTACTTCCTCTATCTCGACCGTATCTGACGAACATTCCAAGAAAATAAGGGTGGGTGGAATGCCCGTCAGCGAACTAGTGCTCGGTAAGTCCCAAGGATAAAATAAGAGTAAAAGAATGACAAGTGTGTGTGTGTGTGTGTAGGATGAGTAAAAGTATAGATTCATGGGTAAAAATGTACTATAGGTCTCTATATGGTCACTATGTTAACATTAAGTTCCAAGTGTGAATGTCAACGCAGCCGTAGAAGTATTCACGAGCTCAAGGATGGGGCCACAGAAGTAAGGAAATACGGGTCCATTTCATGTGTTAGCATCGGGACTTTGGGCTGTGGATGAGTCGACCCGACAGATATTTGAGTAAAATAAAAAAGGTTAATACGGGACTCCTGAAGCTCCGTTGGATTCACACAAGAAACTATCCCAAGCATCCAGAGTATAAATAGCTTATAATTGTATAGTATACTTAATTAAATTGATTGATTGGTTATAACATGTCTTGATCGAATCCATAGATTGCAAAAGGTGTAGAATGAAGTCGAGTGAGTTGAGTAAAATGCGAGTTATGTCAATTGCAATCATGGTTTGAGTCTAGTTAGTTCGAGGAGACTGGATTCGAGTTCATGTTCAAATTTAGATTCGAGTTGGGTTAGAGTCCGAGTTTGTGTTCGAGTTCGAGTTCAAGTTTAGATTCGAGTTTGGATTCGAGTTCATGTCTTTTTCATATGAATTGATTTAAACTGTTAAAAATCTTATGTTCGGGAGAAATCGGCAACTGCTGCATATGGACGACGGAATTTTTGTCTTTTTCCAAGATAATTACCATTGATCACCCCGTTAAGTTGTCTAACTTGAATAGCATAGCACTCACTTTCTCCGGCTCTTCGAGGCTCACGAGAAATGATACCGCATAAACCTATATTAATCTAGAGTCCTTAAATATTATTTGTATATCTCGAGGTTTTTTTTTTTGAAAAATACTTTAATATAGTTTAAAAATAAACCTCGAGAGTGATTTATAATATTTAGGATTTTCATGAACATGTATTTTAATTTTTATGGTGTTTTGGTGATAAAACCTAACTTTTAAAAGTTAATGGTATTTTTATGAAAACTAGCTCTTTTGAAAACTTAATGGTATTTTATTAAAAATTCTAATCGTTCATTTTTAAAATATAGTTTCATAATTTGTTTTGATTGTAAATACGAATTCATAGTTTTACATAATTTTCTAAAGTTTGGTTTTGTTTAGAAATGTCGTATTTCTTAAAAACCGTATTTTTATTTTCTTTCGAGACCGAATACTCCGTGAGGAGTTCTGCATCTCGCTCTACTATCCCAAGAATGTGTGATAATCTACACCATCCATTAGCGGGTCCCCTGACGAGGGTTGTAGAGGCACGAATGCCAAGAATATAAATTATCGATTAAAAGAAACCCGTTTTGAAAAAATATGGTATTTTAATGTAAAAGCTATTCTTTAAATAAACCCTATGTTTAGAATCTCGTGCTATGAAACTATAATGTGCGTGTAGGGTAGATTGTTACCCCGTGAATGATCTAAAAGTATATACTCTTGTTATTGAAAATACGGGTATATTAAAGTTCATGGTATTTTTCTGAAAAACTTCATTTATATGATTATTGAACATGAAATTTTGGTTAGGTCAAAAGGCAATTGATATAAATATTACCTTGAAATGATATTAGATAATTTGTATAAACTTTTAAACCTGGCAAAAGTGACAAAAATTGTTTTAATGACAAAGGTTATATGCTAACTCTGCTTTTGTCGATATGTCTTAAAAATTATATTGAAGTGAAAGAGAGGGAGATGAAGGGATTTACTGGTTGTGTAGTGTTAGAAAGAGGGTAAGAAAGAGAGAGGGGGTCTTGGTCTCGTCGAAGATGCTCCGGTCGTTGGAATTTGATCGCTACTCCTCTTGGCTTGCTTAACTCCACTTGAATAGTCATAACCCTTCTTGAATTTAGAGAATTTTTTAGGAATTTTCAGAATAGAGGAGAGCTAGGGTATAGGGTGATATTTATAGAGTAAAAATGAGAGAGAGCGTGAAATAAAATGAATTAAAATAGATTTAATAGTGTTAATTAGGGATTTGAAGAGTCTCTATTTAATTGCAGGAAAATCAAACAGTGCAGGAGAGTTGAGGGGAGCTGAAAGGACCAGTGTGCTATTCCCCCAATATTTAAACATAATAAAAAGAGGTATGCTCTTTTAAATTTTAATGAGGCAGCGTCTCACGTGCTCCCCATGAAGGCACCCACTCCAGCGCCAACCCCCTAGAATTAAATTCTATGGTGGTGCCGCACATAAAACTCACGTGGGCGCCAATGTGCACGATAATCCACCCGGAGTTTCTTAGCTCAAGCTCTTTGCTTCTCAAAACTAGGATAAATGAAGCATAACAACCTACACTAATGGGTTAGAGTAGTATAGATTGGTGAAATGGGGATTTCTCTCTTTTGAAAATACCTTCTTTTTTCTTTTTCTCAAAAACCTAGCAAGTGAATGAGTGAGGAAGAAGAAGCAACTAGGGTTATGTTTTAACTCAAGTAAATATCATATAATTAGCCATGGAGATATTTTAGATATTTAGCTAAATAATTATGAGTGGAATGGTGAGTCATTAGTGAAGATATTTTGAGAATATTGTAGAAGCTATGACTCATTTTTATTTAACTAAAAATCCAAATTAATCTCCATGTGAGTCTTGCACACCCATGTTGTATGTATCATCAACCATGACACTAATTATAAATACATGTTTATATATGAATAATATATATATATATATATATATCAATATATATATATATATATATGTAAATATAATTACTAAAGAAAGGATTTTACAAAAAGAAATTAGTCATTTTATAAAATCAACAATTGATTTAATAATCCGGTCATATCACATATAACCCGACTAATTTTATCTGCTAGATTAAATGCGGTATCATATACTCACATTTAATCAAGCCCCGCACATATCCCCATATGCACGCCCACTTCGTTTCGCTTGAGTTCGGAAAACCCCTTTGTGGGACTCTAAGACTCGTCAATACGCTAGCAGTAGATAGTGATCATATTAGATACCCATAAACCGTCAACGATACTAGCTGTACGTAACGGCTCTTAGGTATTGAGCGATCAGAAGAAAAACAAGCGAACCTGTCAAAACTCCCGTCGAACCAACTGGCAACACTTACCGTATAGTCCGGTCTCTTCGTCTGATATGTTGCATATCAAGTATAGGGATAGAATCGTCAAGCCCTAATAACTTAATAAGTCATGCCGATATGGACTATGACCGGTTGAGAAACTACTGATAACACTTATCAGTAAATCTCATCAGCCCTGGCCAGGAACTTCGAGTCAAAACTAATCGCGCATAGCACAACATCAACTCCCAATACCGGGAGAGACGAACCCCCTCCTATCGCTCATTGTCTCCATGTGTCTCGGGACTGTACCCAAAAGCCACCTGTTTGCACGACTCAGTAGAGCCGTGGTAGAGTGGAAATCAAAGCACGGTGGGAGAACACACAAGACTCTATGACGATCTTGGGTCTACAGACTAACCTGTACTAGTGTCACCTGAGAGCTGCTATCTGACGATAGATATAATATCATATAGGAGTTCTCTGTGAGTCCATTCAGTGTACCCAGTCTCCACTGAGCACCCGTATACAATCTTTGACGTCATAACACCAATGGATACGGGATCATCCATCGCCCATCATATGGGTCAAGAAACGTATGCGCTAGTCTACTCTGGAATATCGATGCCCTATCTCGATATACCCTTGACTAGGAACATTCTAGGATATGCTTATAAACTGCACATGCCCCACTAGTATGATCTGCATCATAGTCATGGAAGTCAAGCAAATATCCTGAGGGCTTTATCAACATGTATAAAATGAACAGTTTAATACAATCAAGTAAACATGTTAAGATAAAGTACAACTAGATAGCATACTATCATGTCGAGCAAGAAAGTCATCTGTATAAATATATACATGTCCAAGCATCCACTATACATATAATGGCCTCTAGGGCATACATATATCCAACAGAGCAGGTGTCAGGGGCACCGCTGGAGCTTACCCGAGATACCTTGTTGCCTTGTTGGTGTTGATGGCTTTGCTCCCAGCTGGGGCCAAGGAAATTCGTTCAAACACCGACTTGCGTTTGGGTAGTGGTGCCCTCGAGATCACTACATCTGGCTTCCTTCCTTTCGAGGCTGGTCTATCTGTTACTGGAGCTTGAGGAGATGGGATGGCGTTAGCTGGCATGAACAGAATAGAGCCAAATGGTAGCGGCGACTCCTCCCATTGTCGCCCGAGTCTGGCCGGGAGGATCGTCCTAGCGTCCATCTTCATCGTGTAGGAGACGGGAGCTGTGTCGAGAGCTGAGCTTGTCCTTGAGGACATTGTTGAGGCTTGATCACTTGAAATTCTGCATAAAAGAGCATTATTTTAGTATAAACATTAATATGTATGTTGATTGAGTTCGCATGAACGATTAACCCGAAATATGGGAGGAGAGAACATATCCCACCGGGCATGCCAGAATCTGTAGGGTGTTTTTGTTACCCATTGAGATGGGAATACGCGTCGCTTGTCATGCGTACTACAGATTCCCCCTGCCTAGGGTAGGCGGGGGTTTATTAATTGTAGGGATCCGAATCTCCGGTAGCCGCGGACTAAGTTTCCGTTAATTACCCCTCGCCTTTGGGGCAAAGGAATCTCCGATTGACGGGTCAAACTGATCATGCGAACTCAATGTGCAGTGTGCGTGCGTTGTGTTTTGAAGGGTCTTGGGTATATCGGGAGCCTCGTAGAGTTTACGGGGGTCCCGCTACCCGGATAGCAGGCTGGGGGTCAAGAGGACTAGCAGCCCCCTTGCGGGGTGCGTGGCAGCGCCCCATTAGAAATTTTTTCTAACGGGGAAAGTGTTGTGAAGTGTGTGTGTGTGTGTTGGTGAATAGCGTCCAAAGGACACATGGGCGCTGGCGCCTCACGTGCCTGGCGCGCAGGCGCCAGCGGGAAAAAAGGGCTTAGCCCCTATACTGGGAGTTGTACTCCCAATTGACATTTGGAGTTAAACTCCTAAAAAAAGGACTAAGGGGCTTAGCCCCTGCATTGGGAGTTGTACTCCCAGTTGACTTTTGGAGTTGAACTCCTAAAAAGAAAAATTTATTTTATATATATATATATATATATATATATATTGTGGAGTTAAACTCCTAAGAGATTTTCGAAGATGATGAAAGGGGACCCCTTTTTCTTCCTTGAGCTTTGGATTCTCTCCTAAGCCTCGAATCTTTCCCAAAGTGGGATTTTTGGAGATGGGTCTCCTTCTTTCTCCTCTCTATTAGCTGGATCTTGGAGAAAAAAGGGATGGGACTTAAAAATCATCCATTTTGGGGATTTAATGGAATATCCGGGCTCCCTTTCAAGGATTTTATGGTGAAAAACTATTTCTCTTTAGAAAAGAAAGAGTTAAACTCTTGATTCAATTCGAAAAAGGGGAAGAATGTTTAGAATCTTGAGGAAGGAGAAGGAGGCATAGAAACCCTAGATTTTGAGGGAAATGAAATTCTATCCTTTATTTCATTATCATGTTACCTTATATAGGCTTACAAATTTACATATAGCCCCTTGGGCTTTACAAAATGGCATTTTGCCCATCTCATGCCTCATGCACTTATTTATTTTTGCACATGAGCCATGGACTTTACAAAAATTTGGCTTTTTGCCCATTTATTTTGCATTCATGCATGAAAATTATATCAAACTTATTTATTACATAATTTTCTTCTTGGCATGAGGGAGGCCAGTCGCTTCATGTTCGGGCTTGACTTAGGCATGGACCCACTTGGCCTGGGCTTGGCGCCATTTGGCTTGGGGTTGACTTTGACTTTGACTTGGTCAACCGGGATGTAAATTTTGGCCCAAACAATATGATGATATGAGATGATGATATACGCGACTATACATCAGTACTATTGATTGAGGATATCGTACGATAGATTATACCGTACGTAATATGATGAGGATGGATCGCCGACTTATATATATCGACTCGAGAAATATTGATTAAAATCTTTATAGTAAATATTATGATATATTTAGAGCCATACCTATTTTTAAAACTAACGAATCGTTACGCACTTTTGAATGATAATTTCAAGAGACGCTACGACTTTTCAAATGGTGTCTTTTTTCAAAAACATCGTAGTCGCCCCCTATTTTCTCATGCAATTTTAAATTATAACTGTATGGCCCTATGTAGTTGCATATCTTTTTATACTTGTTCACGTTTACGATTTCTTTATTCTATTTACGCTCGCACTACGATATCTTATTTCTGCATACACTCGAATTATTTTCGTTTACGATACACACACACACACACACACACACACACACACACACACACTACGCTTATACCTTATCTGTACGTGACTTCGTTTATTAAGACACACGCACCATTACCGATGATGCATATGTTGCACATACACCCACTTACCGGCTCACACACACATCATCGGTAATTTTCATGCCACGTACACATTAGAAATCGCTATGCCACTGTATCACCTTATAATCTGTTAGCATTTTAGTTACTGATTAGTACACAATACCCCATATTATTGTAGATATTGCACTTTCTTTACCTTACTCCACGACACGCTCATATGAACAGACTTGCTATGCATTACAGTGTTATTCTGTGCCTGTACATATTATTTCATTACTGCCATAATTTTATGAGATTCTGTTTTCATAAGATTTCTGTATTGAGAAACCGCGGATATTGTTTAAAAACTATTGTTTTAAAAAAACGCGGTTTCTCTTAATATGATATTTCGACGTCCACCATGAGATTTCTCGGTGTCGAGCTATGATGATTACCCGATGCGAGGAGTGAGAAGTCACCGTCTGCGAGTACATGGTAGACCCGGTATGGTACCCGGGGAAAGAAGATCATATAGAAAGGTATTGAGCCTGGCAGGGGAACACTACCTACCGGTGACAGTATTGCACTCGGCGGATATCCGGAGGATACCGACCGGAGTGATATGAGATAGATGGATATGAGAACCGATTTGATGAGACGGTGTCTAAGATATGAAGGCCGATCCGATGAGATGGCGCCTGAGATATGAGGATTTACATGTTGATGTTGGACACGGGTTTTATGATGATTTCGAGTGTCGGTGCTGGACACTCAGGATTTTATATTGATTTTGATGTGTCATTGAATGACACACGTTGGATAATATATATATGTATGATATGGATAACATGGTATCATATATTGACACAGGCACGAGTTTATATATTTATATACATATGTGTACACGATTACTTTGATACCACACGGTACGATATTATTATATTACTGTATGACCTAGGAGATCGTTATACATTCGATTTCTACCTGTTGATGTTTTCTACTCATGAGTTGGCAACTCACCCCCGTTGTACCATAGTTTTTTTGCAGGATCGACCGCTCGGATTAGTAGCGGATTGCTGGCTCATTGCTTCTTTTAGTTGATTTGCATTGGGAGGTGGGTTACAGTACAGAGCGTAACCACCGTTGTATACTTTTATATTTTTTGCATCTAATTAAAAACTCTATCAATCAGACTATATATGTCACAACCCAAAAGGTACGGAACGCGACTGGCACTTAAATTACGAAACGTCTCAAGGCGTACGCAATCTAAGTAAGCCAAAACCCAGAAATCAAAACCCATTTAAGTAGTAGAGTGAAAGAAAACCATATAAGTCGCATAAAAATCTTTTAAAGAGAAACATCACATTTTCCAGAAATTTGAGCAGAGTCCCCTTTGTAAATGCGGGCCCCCAAACGGGTACAAAATAGGAATATATATGAATAACATGAAATAAGGCATCCCCAAGTGGGAGCTAGCTCTTCGCCGAAGCGGACTCAAATCCCACGCAATGTAAATCAGCAATGTGCAAAATAAGTATAAAAAGGCACCAGTAATAAAAATCATGTCGGCTCGAGTGAGCTCGACCCCAAAATACAACATAAAAGTCCACAAATCTCACTGTCTCGTCTCTAGGTTAATATACATCAATACAATAACAGGTACAGTAGATGGAGTACTCTAGATACAATGAATATACAAGGTGGAAACAAAATAATATCACAACCCATCTACGAGCAAAAGCCTCAAGTCCAGGCAAAAGGAGCAAAAGGAGTAAGTACGTCCGCCGCTACTGTGCTGACGGAGCGGACCTGCAAAAGGCTGTGGCACAACGGGGGTGAGTTGCCAACTCGTGAGTAATAAATAACATGTATAGAGGCTATCGTAAGCATGCACGCAAGTGTCATAACATCAACAATACTGATATGGCATGATATATTAGCAGATATGTATGCAACATGAATCAATGTACAATACTATCTGGCATGATATACTAGCAGGTATGTATGCAACATGAATCAACTCGTGATCTGAATATGTTGATATAGAAAATCATTATTTTTTTCTTAGAAAACTCTTTTGAAATATCAGCATGATATCAATACAATCAACATAAATCCGTGTCCAGCATCGACACCTCAAACAACTATCTCAAATCTCATGTATCCATATCACAGTATCTCAGGCCCCAGCCGTCCGGCTGACCCATCTCAAGTATCAGTATCTCAACATCTCACGGCCACGGTCGGTATCCTCTAGATATCCGTCGCGCCAACAATCACCGGTAGGTAATCTGCCCCTGCCAGGCTCATCGTCTACACCTCGATCTTCTTACCCCGGGGTACCTTACCGGGCCCACCATGTACCCGAGACGGTTCATCCAACTCCTCGAAACGGGTCTCGAAAACCAATAGAAAACTCATGGTGGACGACACATGTATCATATCACGAGAAAAACCGCAGCTTTCAATGTTTAAAAATAATATCAGGTTTATTAAATCTTCGCGGCTTTTCCCCAAAATCTCATAAATCTCAAGTGCTGAAATCCTCAAGAAAATCATCATAAGTGCACATGTCAATGATAATGAATGCCTATAGTACCAACAAATCGAACTGCAATGTATGCCTAATAGGCTAGGCATGAGCGAATGATGTAATGAGGTACATGCATATGAATAGCAATTCTACATGGTCATCCTGAGAAATTTAAATGCATTAGCACAGGTTTAAGCATCATATATGGTGAAATTGTTCTAGATATTAGGTTATACAAGTTATCTAGTGTTGTGGCATAGCAATTACCAAGGCATGTGTGTCTGAATGAATAGTGCTCGTGCTGCATAAAAACCCTGACAATGGTGCAAGTGTCCTATGAAACGAGTCGCACATGTATGTAAATATATAGGATCATGGATGCAGCAAGATGTTTAAGTAGGCACTATACTCATAATGCTAGTACCACTAGAAGTCTTTTAAATTTTACAAACTATCGGCCGTCTTGCGCCATCCAAACGATTTTCCCCCGTAGATGTTACATCTACTCACCCGTGATCTCGTGCTAGCCGGGTCCAACCACCGCTTTTCCCTTCCGCGCCGCGTCCGACGTCTCCGCGATCGATCGTAAAAACACACAAGCAAAACATATAAGGCTAAATCCTGCCAAAAATGCGATATCACGATCAATGGAAAAACTCGCGTTGGAAACTAACGCGTGTGCACTCGATACGTCAAAACGTGTGTAACCTCACCAGAAACCACCTCGACTCGCTGTGTCGCGCAGTGCACCACAGACCCAACACACAAAACACACGTGTCGCACGAGTTAAAAAGTATCGAAAAAAGGATTTTAAGTTCCAGATTTTGACTCGAGTATAAATATAAAAAGTTGCATATACCAAAAACCGTAATTATACAGCAGACTCCCATAGACCAAATCCCAACACAAGACAACATCATCTGGCCACAAATTGCGTCCAGAATGAATAAAACTGCGGCCAGAAAGTGGGAAGGGGGTCTCGTGTTCTGGGTGTATGGTCTAGGTCTAAAGAGCATGTCCCAGTTAACTCAGATTTTACCTGAAACACTCGGGTCAACAGCAGATCTTAAAAAGGCTAAAAATCTACATTAAAAGGTTAAACTACACTAATTTGAAACCCTATAGTATTTTACTGAAATCTGGGGCAAAACTTGGTTTAAATGACCTTATAAACACTTAGTTAAGCTACACTAACCATAAAAATCATCACTTGGCCAAATCTCCACTTAAATCACAATAACTAGCACTAAATCACATTAAACACCAATTTAAGCTTAAATAACCATATTCTAGCAAAGAAAGAAGTTAAGTTTAAGAAATTATACCTCTAGAGTCATAGGGTGCAAGAAGAAGGAGAAGAAGAAGGAGGAGAAGGGGGTGGGGTGTGTGTGCTGTTGCAGCTGCTGTTGCTGTTGCCTGCTGTTGCTGCTGCTGATGCTGAAGCCGTTGCTGTTGCTGTGGCTGAAGCTGATGTTGCTGCTGTTGGTGCTTCAGCTGTTGCTGCTGCTGCTGCCAGCTATGTGTGTGTGTAGAAGTGAGAGGGAGAGAGAGATGTGAGAATGAGGAATAAAATGAGGGTTTTCCTCTTTTTTTTTTGAAAAGAGTAGAGAGAGTGAGGGGTGTATAGGGGACAAAGCAATGACATTTCCTCTCCCCTCATTTAATGCCCAGCATGCTTGTCTCCCATGCCCTTTCTCTCCTTCTCCAAGGTCCACCCAAAAGAAAAATTCAATAATTTTATTTCTTGAAACTAAAATACTTAATTTAAATTCCCATTTGTCTAATGACATGGTTAAAGCACCATGGCTGCTAAGCATGGTTTAACCCCAAACTTAACCCTAGTTAACATGCACATGTATGTGCAGTCCAAATTAAATTCTAATAAAATATTCATAAATCCAGATAAAATATTTGAAAACCGTTTTGGTAAACTTTTTACTAAAAACCCCATATTAAAGCATAAATAACCACTGAACACATTCTAAGGTGTTACAATATATATTTGGTAAACCTAGAAACCAGCTGTATATTCTTTCGGATTTAGAGTCGAGACTTGTATTATTCTTATTTTGAGTTTGATGATGTTTGGTTTTCTTTACTCTTTTCTGTGATTGATCTTCGCCTTGGGCGTCGTATATTTTTTTGTGTGGTTGTGTTTATACCAATTGGCGAAGAGTTAGCTCCCGCTTGGGGATGCCTATATTATTATTGTTATGTAATAGTTTTGATCAAAATTTACAAAGGAGGTGCTGCCCAAATTTCAAACGACGAAAATGTTTTCAGATTATAGTATACAATACACTTGTATTTCAAACAAACATTATTTATACTTTAAAAAGAAGAACTTGATTTCCGTTATACCCCTATTTCAAAACTTCACCTCCACAATATTTTCTTAAAAAGGTTTAGATTTCTGGGTTTTCGACTTACTTAGGTTACGATAGGGTCCTATAAACTTCACGTGATCTAAATGCCGATTACGTGCCATTTCCGGGTCGTGACAGTTTATCAATATTTTTCTTGCTACGTGAAACAAATATATTGCAAAATTTTCATAAATCCTTAAGATTTTATTTTATTTCGATTTATCAATATTTTGTTTGCTGTACATAGCATACGAAAATCACAATTTTTTTTATAAAATCACAAAATTTTATGTTTTTTGAATTTAATTTTTTACTTCACTGATATCGCATAGCTTTCAGAGTTTCGAAATTTTCTATTTCTTCGGTTTTCAATATTTTGCTTTCCAGCACACGAATATCGCAATTTTTTTTAATTCTAAATTTTCATTTGTCTTCGGTTTATCAATATTTTTCTTGAAAAGTCGTAAATTTTCAAAAATGGCAACGTTAATGTTTTTCTCGGTTTATTAATATTTTTTAATGGATATAGCATGTGGACCGTCTAAAGCTTGAGAAAAATTAAAATATTGTGACTTTTACAGATTTTAATGGAC
Source organism: Agapanthus africanus (assembly GCA_030015575.1). Taxonomy (NCBI): domain Eukaryota; kingdom Viridiplantae; phylum Streptophyta; class Magnoliopsida; order Asparagales; family Amaryllidaceae; genus Agapanthus; species Agapanthus africanus. The sequence continues at coordinate 747,342,787 of CM057342.1, read as the reverse complement.
CGATGTATGCAAAATATTGAAAATCATGAAAATGGATATTGATATTTTATTGATTTTCATTGGGTATATAGCATTTTGGAATATTGTGAATTGTTTCAGATTTTAATAGGCTTTATAGCTGGAGAAAAATTATAAAATTGTAAAATCATAATTTATGGAATTTCGCCAAATTTCTTCTGCTATAGCACTTAATGTTATGTTATAGCACTTAAAGCATCGTTGGTTTAAGCAAAACAAAATAATAGCAAATCTCCTTCTATCTTATGGGTTATAATAGCATGATACCTAAAAATTGAGATAACAAAATATAATGAATTTTCCGAAATATGATGGCAAAGAGCAAAATTGTATTTTCCAGACATGCTGATGCTTTAACCATTACCGCATCATTATTTTCACCATATTTATCATAGCATAACATACGTTTACAATCCATGACTGGTGCTCTCTCAATCAATGCCAAGTTTCTGGCTGAAATCAAAGTTTGTTCACCAAAAATAACAATAAATAATGAATAGTTTCTAAGCCAAAAATTATAATAAACAGAGAACCAATCATATCGCATCGAAATTAAAACTGATAGTTATATTTAAGTTTCGTTCCCCCTTTCTACTTGTATTGCTGTTATTGCGTCTTTCTTTTTTCTTTTTCAATCAGTATAGGGCCTAGCAATGCTCAACCAAAAGAAGGGACAAAACAGAAACAAAAAGAAAATAGTGTACACAGCATCTCAGTTCTAATATTATACACGTAAAGCGAGAGGCATGGGGTGTTATAATCAATCAATGATGTCCATGTTCGCTTCAAACAATAGCTCCAGAAATGAAGGTCTATGTTTGGTGAGAGCAGATGAATTTCCAATGACTATTGACTATTTTCGAAAGGCCAGTTTGTGATTCATGAAGCAGCAGCAGCGGAACGAGTCTTCTCTCTTGGTGGAACATGCAGAAGAGATTTCATCGTGTCATACGCTGTGAAACCAATGGCAACGGATGGAACGACCTGCCAAAAACAAAAAAAAGGAACAAACTACATTTAGTAACTTTTCGCTCAGCTAAAAAGGAAAATACAACTTGTTCCATAAAGATAAGCTATACTTTGATCCAAAATTGTTCACGGAATTAACTTTTGTTCATCCTCTAATAGTCACCCAAGGAGCACAGATTGGGATACGCAATGCAATGAGTCGGATTAGCCAATCCACATATGAAACCTTAGGGTACAATTAATATTTAGATATACATGATGACACAAAAATTATTATTTTAACAAATTTAAACTAAAGATGCTGATGGTTTACCCTAGTGCAGGAATGCAAATCCCAAATCTTTTCCGTTCTTCTAGACTTTTCAGTAGCCTCAAAGAATTTGGAGGACACTAACCGATCATTTTCTTTTGATTAAAAACCATAGTTAACCCAATTGTTGTGTTTTAATTTATATTTCGAAAGTGCATAAATTTCATAAATATATCTATGAAACTGAAATATGAACCTATTATTAATGTATGAAATGTTATTACTGGTCAACAATGTAACTTCCATCCATTTAAAATACTCAACACGTTCAAAAACCAATATAAATTTTAGCTCGTGTCAGAGGACATATGCCACACATATCAACTAGAATCAAGTATTTATAAGTGCGTTCCTAATATAGTTATACCTCATCTAAAGTATCCGAGCAAATACCCACAAAGCTAAGAGAGAAACTAAACAATACTATGAACAAGGCCATATGGCCTGCCCTTACCAACAAAATTTAGCACATGTTAAGTTGCTTGATGGTATTTGCTTTACCTTGACATAGTTGAGGCTCAATCCCGCAAATAGCTGCCTCCAGCCCTGGTTGCGAGCAATGAAGGTCAGACCTTGCATTGTGCCCTTAATGGGTGACGAACCAAGCTCATTCGATGGTTGCTTAGTTTGAACCTATCCAATTAAGCCATGAAATTGTGAGACATCAGACTTTTTAACGCAATCACATGCTGTCCTATTCAATTGAAACGGCGAAGAAATACCTGCATTTGTCTCCTAACCACATCCAGAGGATAGGTGAGAGTTTGTCCAAATAAACCTGCTAAAGCACCACAAGAGAGCTTTAACGTGACAGACTTTTGGTAATCTTCAGGCACGTGATTCTTCAGCTCTTCGTATATGTAGAACTTCAGGCCAGCATAAGGAAGGATTCCAATAAGTGTTGGGCCTGGCATTCATTTTAAACACAATCAAGATAAGGGGTTAGAATAACTAACCACCATAAATACCATTAACTAAAATTTACAGAAGGCCAAAAAGAAGATAAATGAAGGCCCATGGCACTCGAGTAAATTGTAGAGCGTGTAATTTTAATGCTGATTAAACACTATTTAGGTATGAAATGTGTTCTGTTACCCTCTCAAAATTATTTGTGCCTTGACTCTTGAGTTGGAAATAAATCCTTGTAGCAGTTCTATTGTCCTCCTCCTAGACTTGTGGCACTTGCCAGCCCAGTCTACAAGAATTTGAATGATGTTGTCTGGTCATTGAAGACTATAGGCAAGCCTCTTTTTTCCATGGTTTCCCCAATCATGAATTTGGTGCTAAATAAGGGTTGAAATCAGGTTGACCCATTTTGATGGGGTCAACTATGAAGCAAGGCTATTACGAGAAAATTAACTCAAACAAATTTTTACCACGCAATTTTAATCACTAGATATTGGTAATCATTGATGACGGCCCCCTGGTCCATCATGGAAATAGCTATAACTAGAACGAAACAAAATATTACTATAATATTAATGGATTGCAATTTATATCTACAAGGAAAGGAAGAATTAGCGTTTTATGAAAATATGGGCAACCTAGAATACAATTTCTTTTCAACTGTTCAGTTACTAGAGTATAGCATTTTACGATGATAAAGAAAAAGGTTTATACCCTTATCAACCCTTATCAGTTATCACTGATGTGTTATCCAAGTGGATGTCCTCGATCAATTTGTAAAACAAAGCAAACATGCAAACTGAATAGACCGTTCAGAATACTAAAACAAAAAAAGGGAAGTAAGAACATACCTACTCCTCGATACAGCGAACGCACTCCACCTTCCCTATAAACATTCCTAAAAACATCTTTTATTCCGGTATAAGCATGCTGTGTATTGAAGTTGCTTAAACCATTCCGATATCCCTGTGCGCTTGACACCTTACAAAAAGGGGGGAAACATGTTTAAATCAATTATACACATATGTCATGGAAATAATAAGGAATAATGATTTGAATGCCATTAAAACATGACTATATTGCAATTGCACGCTCATTATGAAACGGGAATTAGTACAATAACATGAAATTCATATTCCCGTTAATGAATTTGCATAACAAAATAAAAGGCCTGTCTCATGGAAGTTGGCAGGCGCATCTTGGTAAGAGATGGTGATCATTTCTGCAGTTGCATTAGACTTGCTATTTACTAGGATGTTGGAAGGTAATGACAGTTCTAATTAACTATTTTAAGATGATGAGGTTGAATTCCAATACCTAACTGCTACCGTATTGCATGGCAAGGAATGATTAGCACACTATTCCAGTACTAACTAACTGGGACAAGGCTTTTCATTAGGTCTATATAAGCTTTTCATTATGTCTATATAAGTAGAAATATAAATCCATCTATCCATTGGATCGGAGGATCGTTTTTCAGGGATATGCTACAATTGACTCAATAATGGCTGTAGCACATGAGCCAGCCATCGCATGTTGCTCGTTTAGCAACATGGAAATCCTTGTCTAAAGAAAAGTGAGACACTTGTGTAGTTATTCTAAAAAAACATGCAGTATTGTGAAGCAGAAATTTGGAGAAGTGGAACGAGGATGAAATATTACAACTTTGTTTCATTTGGTGGAGCTCCATTGATGTAGGCAAAATTATCCAGAAATAAAACAAGCTTTTATAATTTTTCCATTTTAGATCTTAATCTATTGTTACTTTGAGTTTGTTTAGCTTAGTAGTTTGTTCGAGTCTTGGTTTTAGTTACCTTTTAGTTTCTTGAATTGATTTAGATAAAATTCGGATAATTAACAAATCTTATCTCTATCCACTAGTTTACACCTATAAAAGAAGACCTACGTAATCATATAAGAAATGATTTTGGATGATGTATAACCGTTGTTGAGTGAATTATATTCTTTTTCCACTTTTTCTCTCCCCCCTCCCTTCTCTCTTTTATTCTTCTTTATCTCTCTATGATATATTTCTTAAATATTTCTCTAAATACTCTTCTTAAATTCTTTTTATCTTTTTATCCTCTTCTCCAAGTCTCCTTTTAATCTTCTCTAATTTTTTTAAATTTTTTTTCTAACTCCTTGAATTTTATTATTTTCTCTTCTCCTCCTTCACAAAACATTCTGATCTCGTCTTCATAAGTTCTTCTAGTTTAATTTTCTAAAATTCTACTCTCTAGATTTTGTTCTTCACGTCATTCTCTTCTATAAGTTATATTATATGAACCATATCCTTATTAAGGATAGAGTTTGTTCATTTATCAAAATTATACCTATGGATATTATCGTGGCTTAAGCTTTAGTGTAATTTTCCATGGAGATCTGGCATGGACTGATAGATCGTGTTTTAAAGTATGGCAATGAAATTTACAATGAACTGAGTTCGAACATATTTTGTTCAGAGCATTGCCTTATGCAAGGTTCCGAAACTCCTGATGGTCTCCAGCGACAATATCTTACAATATGTGATACATAATTAACGATTTGATAATATATATATATATATATATATATATATATATATATATATATATATATATATTACACGGACGCCATATCTTCCAATGCAATGTGTATTACAATGCTAAAGATATACATCTTACGATATGTTAGCTTAAAAGAGAGAGCAGTTCGGACATTGAATAATTGAATTGCGTAGATTAGAACTGAATAAGAAATATTGTTTCAGTAAACTCCTGGAATTAAGCCTTAAATAATATCTAGTCTTCTAACAAAATACATGCTCGAAGCTCCAAACCAAGAAACCATTTTTGTTAATGAGAAACATATCAAGCCTATAAGGATCTCCGTTTTTTCTCTCTCTACTACAATAAAGGATACAACGTGTCCTTAATGTCTTATTTGAATTAGCAATTATCTAAATTATATTTTCCAAACACATAAAACCAATCTTTACCATGAAAAGCTATTGACCAATGACAAGCGTCAACTAAGCCGGAAAAAGCTATGACCGATCAATTCATTGTATTTTGCCATGCTTCGATTAATGAATTACATGTTTATTACACAGAAATTAGCATGTTAAACATAATTTATGAGTGGTTCCTTGAATCTATTCTTGCTTTCATTCTTTATGCTCTAGTTTCAAGTAATATGTTTCACATGGTTTCACTCTAGTTAAGTCTTATGGTCATTAAATTTATTTTGTTAGAGTTTATATTATGCTGATGGTAGATAAATAACACATTTTCATTTTAATATTTATGCTTTTATCAACTTGTTTATTTATCTCATTGCTTGGGTTGCATGACATGCTAGCATTTCACAAAATTGTCAGGTAATTCTATGTTTTATATTTCCTTAGCTTTCTATACTACATAGTTTTCATCGAGTCAAATATCGGTTATATCGGCATAAATCACAACTTCTGACACCTCATTGTACAATAAAACAGATATACTTTTGCCGCAATATCAACCAATATATGATAGAAGAAACACCTATCTGATACGATATTCTGATACCCGCCGATGATATTTTAAACCCATGATAGTTGTGTACTTATTCATGCAACATTGTAACTATTATACATGGGGCAATATCAATACACGATACGATGAAAATGGAAAACAATTCACAATATGGATCCCGATTTGATAGACATGGTCTCAAGTTCCAAATTTGAGATGAGCCAGTTTACATAAATAGTCAACTATCGAAAGTTAGTATATAGACTTTATATTGAATACTAATAATTATCCAAATAACAATATAAAGATGGATACAAACAGGAAATATGAAACTACCTGATAAGCAAGTTTAGTTCGAGCCAAATCCAAAGGATAAGTGCACAAAACAGCAGTTCCACCAGAAGCTGAACCAGCTAACAAATCTACAAAAGGTCCCGTTCCTAATGAGGGATAGTTGTTTAGAATCCAACACCGATATTGTTCGTATGTCATATAGTGCAATGCTGCGTAAGGAACAATCCGAAGCACACTAGCACCATTTCCTCTACGGTATAGCAGATATAAAAAGAATTAGATCCAAGGGAGATAAAGAGTGTTCGTAATGTAAAATTGCTTAATCAGCTAGTCTAAAACTTACTTATAGAATCCAAGGACTCCCTCGTGTTGCTTTAACTTCCTCAGAGATTGGAATATTCCAAGAGATTTAAACCCTTCAGTTCTTGTCTATAAGAGTAATGAAAGAGAAAACTCTTATTAAAATATGAAAAGGATGGACATGATTATGACCACTCAATAAGCAAAACCATTTTAGTGGTAGAAACTTAGTTTTTTATAGCATAAATTTACACAGCATCACCCAATAGAAGCAATGATCAAAATTAACTTAGCACCACATGATGCAAGACATAAATACAGCCTAAACTACAATGATAGCTCGCAAAATCCCAGCACTCCTAGTGAGGAGCTGTTTCTCTATCATTTTACTACAAACATATTAATACATCAAAATAATAAAAAGATCAAAATTTTCGTACACCAAAAGCGACAATTTTTTTATTAAAAAGGAAGGCTCGCCCGTTTATTTCCAAAAAACAACACAAATCCAAATTCAATCGGTAAGAAATTACCTGCAACAATATCTTGACCCGCTCCAAAGGAGCTATCGCCGTCTTCGCGAAGGCCCCGGCCGCTCCACCGGCGATCAACTCCTTCACATAAACCGGCAGCAGATCCACACAGATCCCCACGTCAGCTGTCGCCGACGTCAGCGTAGACCCTTGAGAAGACCCCATATCTCAAACCCCTAAAAAATAACCAAACCAAAAGAATAATACCCAAGAATCTCGAAACCCTAATTCGATTCAAAATCACCCAGCTTGCAGCTTCGCAAACTCCTTATCCCATCGATCTCTCGAGAGGCAGAAGCAGCGATCCCTCCGATGAGAGAGGAACAGGCTTAGGGTTTGGTGGTGAGAGCGAATGCCAAGAAACTCGTAGGGTTCCTTCGCATCCGAATCGGAACCGGAGAAGAGATGATACATCCACAGAGGGAAGAGAAGGAAGGAGGTGGATGTCGATTTGATGATCGAAGGGAACGGAGGCGATGAAGGTGTTATAAATTCGAGGAGATCAATTCCATGGATCGATGATGATGACCTCGTCCGATTCCATTAGGGTTAGGGTTAGGGTTTGAGGAGAAAGAGAGATTTGTTGACTGAAAAGAGAAACCGATTCGAATTTGAGAAGTTGCTTGGCTTCTTCGATCTATCGGCTTCTCCCTTTAGAAATTTCCCCCTCTCTCTCCTCGGTTCTGTCTCTCTCTCTCTACGTCAGTTGTTGTTTTCCCAAATGGAAGGAAGGAGAATAAAGTTACAAACAAAGGGCTAGCTGGCAGTTTCTATGGACCTCGTGTTTGCTCGTGCGATGCACGTACATGTACATGAATATAATTAGGCATAAAAAATAGGCAAAAAATACGCATGGCCAAACGAGTGTATTAGGAGGCGTGTTGGAATGGAAGATCCCTGCGGGTCCCAGCGTCTGGGAACCGCACATTACTATGCTCGGTGTATTTTATATATTACAAAAAAATCTTAGTTGCTTGATACGTAGAATAAATTTTATTGGAATATACTGTACTTATTTATTTATTTATTTATCACATCATCTCATAAAAACATATTTGAAAAATTAAAAATAAATTTTCATATAAAAGCATGTTATACAAATTTATAAAGCATTCGCTGTATATAAACCGTTTGATAGAAAATATTTTTTAATCGTTCAGACTTTAATAAACTGGTTAAATGACTTCAGTATAGACGGTTAGATCTAGCCAAATTAGGATAGCATCCATGGTTATAATATTAGAATGAACATGTTCAAACTCAAGTACAACGATATATACGCATGCATCTATCAAAAGCCATCGGATATATATACGATAGCACCTGCATCCGTATTCGTGTTCGAATTGTATTAAAACGAGCAACAGTCCTCATTCGATTACCGCCCGAATTCGTGTTCACCAACAACCATCGGTAATGGACATGGTATAACATATATACATATTCGTGTTCGATTTGTATCGAATAATATGAACAATAATCATCAATCGATTGCTGCTCGTGTTTGTGTTCACCAACAACCATCGGTAATGGCCATGATAAAACCCGTTCATTAGTCGATTTCTACTCGTGTTCGCGTTCACCAGGAAGCATTGGTAATGGACATGATATAACCTATCCTTTACATATATCCATAATCCAACGTTTAAATGCATGTATTATAGAAGGAAAAAAAAAAAGGCAACTTATTTATATCCCATTTTTACAAAAGAGAATAATGGAGGAAAGAGGCCATAGGAGGGAATTTCCTCCTATGGCGTCGAAATAACATGTCCTCCATCGTGTTTTCCGACGATCGGAATCCATCATCTTCATCGTTGTCATCTAAGATGTGGGTACGCCAAATTTCATGTGATTCTACGACTTTTTCACCGTTGATTTAGTAATGTAAAAAGTTCTATTGTCGGCAAACCGTTAATTTTGAACACACTAATTCAACGGTGAAAAAGCCGTAGAATCACATGAAATTTGGCGTACCCACATCTTAGATGACAACGATGAAGATGATGGATTCCGATCGTCGGAAAACACGATGGAGGACGTGTTATTTCGACGCCGTAGGAGGAAATCCCCTCCTATGGCATCTTTCCTCCATTATTCTGTAAATATGGTTTGTAATTTTTATTCCAGTAAGCCCTACCTATGACACCCTAATATTTCCTATTTTGCTGACATAATATTTCCTATTTTAATTTTCGCTCTCTAATTTCATTTCTACATGTTTTAATTGCGCCGATAATATCTTAATCCAATAAGCCGCTAATCTGCTCATTTTTCTCGGCTAAGTTGATCGTCGGAAGGTCATGCCGGGACTTCTTTGCAGATTGCTCGGCTTCATCCCAAAATCAACCCATTAAGATGCACACGTCCAAGAAGACAAACTCCATACAAAATCTCAGCCGTTCAAAAATGCTCGCTACATATTGACGCTACATATTGACGGAGACAACATCCGAAGGAGATCCGACATCCATCAGCGGCATTTTTGAGTTTCAATTGGCCTATTATATCATGCAAAAATTGAGATTCTTAAGTTTGAGCAGAAACGAAAATATTTCTGTTTTCTTGTAAAAATGATATTTTATAAATGCATAAATTAGTTTACAAACTGCATTACATTGATCACAGTCCTTGAATCCAAAACGCTCAAATTTGTTGGATCAGACCTTGTCTGCTTCACTACAGAGAGACACACCATGTGTTCGACGATTTGCCCACAAGAATCCTTCCGCTAATCGAAGGTTATAAGGAAAGCCCACAAAGCGTTTCAAGGTAAGTGCTCTCTCATTTGTATATACAGATATGAGGATATACTTTCGCTTTGCTGATGATTTTTTTTGTTTTGTTTAGTTTTGTTTTGTACAGCTTGTTGCACCTGAATAAATTTAGAGCCCAATGATGTTGTTAACTACACAAAAAATTTGAACATTTTTTTTATATTGAAAATGGTAGGGATATCTATAAATGTCTATCGAGAGTATCATAGAACAACATTTGAGTATGCTAACATCGGAGAAGGGGTCTCCTAAGAACGTGGATAAATTTCGCTGAAATATCCTTAACTAACGGTGGTGTTTCTCGCTAAACTGCCGTATTTTTTCCCTTTAAATTACAGCATATCCCTTAAACTTGGTTTTAAGGTAGTCATTCCCACAAAGATACCCTTAAAAGAAGCAGTTTAAGGGTGATTACCGTAATTAAAGAAAAGTTCCAAGGCAGTCTAGTGAAATTTAGCCTAATAAGTTTCATGTTTGAGTATTATCTGAAATCGGGAGGGTAACAGGAAAAGGTAAAGGTATATATGTCGCTAAGTCCTAGAAAAGCACGACATATGTGACGGAAAACACAGTCTTCCTCGACCGAGAGAAAAAGATCCTTAACCGAAACATATATGGAATCTAAGTAGTCATGCGAGTGCGCCTATACATTATTCTCTTCCAAAGTAGAACTCTGTACATTATGCACAACTCCTACTAACAACCCTTCAAAGTAAACTGCTGGAGAATTCTGGCACGCCATTTGATTTCTTCAAAATATTCTCCACCACTTTCCCTGTGCTGCAGTTGCCTTGATGCAACGCGCTCACTAAAGCAAAAGGCAACTCCTTGTCACCAGATATAACACTGGCCAATGTCCGGCCTCCCCCTACTAAAATCCTCTTGATCACCGATAACGATTTATTCACCACTCCGAGACTCCTATGCTCCCTCAATAGCTTTAGAACTTGTTCCATTCCCTTCATTTCATTCAACACCTCAATGCTCCCCTCCACATTTACATTTTCGTCCAACAATGTACTAATAGCCGCCTATGCAGCTTCTATCACGTCATTGTTTTCATGGTTTAAGCACCCTAATAGCCTTTCTACAACCCGTGCCTCCAAAAGACAGAAGTTTCTGCACCGAGAGCACTCGCTTTTGTGCACTGGGCACAACCTTGCCTGCAACGGAGGCCAATAAATGCTCCAATTAGGAAAAGCGAAAAAATTGTAGTTAATGGGCAACAAGGGCTGTGGATAGCCCTAGATGTATATGGACAGAGACAGTTAAAAAAGATATGGTAATTGCCAATTTAATTGAGGAAACAACCCTTAGTATACCAGAATGGAAGAAATGGATTTATATAGCGAACCCGTAATTTGGGATAAAGGCATGTTGATGTTGTTCCACAACCTTACCTTGCTCTCCTTTCTTGCAAATGAGCCGAAGCACATCAAGAACGAAGTCATGCTTTTCACTCTGGTTCTTGATAAGTTATTAGATTCCAAAGAGAGTCTTTCGAGCCCGACAGCAGATAGCCTTTGCACCTGACAACTTCCTGATGTTCTTATGAACAACTCGGTGAACACGGATACCAGATTCTGCTCTTTTACCATTTGGAGTGTGTCATGGTCATACAAAGTTGCCGTGAACCTCACCAGAATCCCTACTAGCCCTTCAAGGTAAGTCTTTGTATATTTGCTTGTCATTGCTCCACCTCTTTGGATCTCGTTTACTCTTTCCAGCACAATAGGCACCGTTCCTCTACTGTGCAAGCAAATATTTAGTGCAAGATTTTTGTGTGGCAGGTTTGTTGTCATCGCGTGCTTTTTGGTGATAGTATTGGTCTCGAGATTATTAATTATGTCTTTGGACTGTCCTCCTGTTTTGCTCAATCCTTCTGCTATTGTAAAACCCATATGGGATGAAAATGTGATAAGTAGCTCCGCAGAGACTGTAACGAACTCGTCATGAGGAGAGTTTAGGAATTTTATGATAGTGAGGCTTGTTTCAGCCTCCTTGCCCTTTGACAAAATGCTGGAAAATGGTTTTTCTAATTTTGTCAATGACAAAAGTATTTTGATGAGGTTTAGGCTGAGTTCATCTGTAGTTGAGTACTTGAGCATACGGACAATGTTGAGGATAACTGAGTCTGAAGCCATAGTGCTCGAGTATATACCAGATTCGAGAATGTTAGCAAGAATGGCAGCAGATTCTTCTTTTGAGTCCATGGGTTTGTTACCGAATGATTGTGTGAATAATTCTTCGATTATGATTGAGGCCACACCTGCATCAATTAGAGGTTTATTGTTTGGGTGGTGGGATGAGATGTGGACTGCAGCTTTAAATGCCCCCATTTGAGTTAGATCTTCCCCTTCGGTGATCATTTTGATAAGGGACTTCGAGGCTCGGTCTGCTACATGAGTTTTCATGTTATTTCCAATGTTGAGCTTGCTGAGGTATCTGACCATCTCCCTTTGCATATCTTCTGAACCTGCATTGATAATAAATTGAAGTTAATGACATGATACGATAAGAACTTGCAATTGTATATGTATGGGTTCTTTGTTCCAATCCCGGTGCAAAACATGAGGGAACAGGGCCAAAAGTATCATTATAGGATGCATCCTACACTACTGCAGGCGTGACAACACACTGTTGTGTGATATCTATAATTCTAAGTGACATGACATCTCTCTTCGTATTAAAAATTCACTCTTAATTAACATGCAACACCAGTGAGGCTTTGCCATGCCACTCCACTGCAGGGTGCACCCTACAATGATGCTTTAAGTCATGATTCCTCACAAAATTTGGGATAACCAAATTGGGATGAAGCCTTTTTTATTGACTTTAAACTAGAATGAAGTTGCAAGAAGATTAAGATATCAGTTTTCATCACTACAGTTTACTTGCTTAAGGTTCGGTTATGGTAAATTTTTGTATGATAGTGTAAATTAGTTTCTAGAGCAGGACACATCAACTTTAATAACAAAATTTGGAACTACTGAGTTTTTTGTTGCTTGAATTTATCAAAAGGTTCTTTGTTGCTTGATCAGTGCCAGTTTTGATTACAATATTCATTTGGCAGACTTTCGAAAAGAGCTTTATCATCATGGTCATGGCAATGTTATTGCCATAATGATTTATGGATTATTTCATTACTATAAGCAAGATAGATATGTGAGCTGCAGGATTCACCGTCAATTAGATGGTTGAACAGAGGTTCCAAGTGTCCATTTTCTGCCATGAGCTTGATGTTCGTTTTACATGCTTCCAAATTCTTTAATATTTCTCCTGATTTATCAGAAGCAAAAGGATCTGAAGACTCGTTATATTTCATAGTAATAAGCATCAGGATTCCACCGGTAATGGATCCGATATTTTCACATAAAATTTCGGATTTTGAAAGCTCTAACAAGAAAGAAACAGATGTGTGCCTTATTGACAAATGATTGCTTGAAAGCATCTTGGTTGCTGTTAGAATGGTTTTGGTCTCTGCAATGATCTCCTGCACATTATGAAACGTTTGAGAAAGTTTACACATTCGACATAGTGCATATTCTTGTTTTACTTTCAATGAAAATATAATTATATACCGCACAACGAGAGAAACAAACCTTCCCATTTTCATCCTCAGCTAATACACGCAAAAAATTCAGTGTTTCACATCTCAACTTTCTGTCTTTGTATTCCAAAAACTTCGTAAGCAACATGGTGATTCCAACATCATGTATTTTCATCTTATTATGACTTCTTTTTTTGCAAAGAAGCTGCAGCTCTCTGATTGAATCAAGCACCACCGCCTCTGATTTGGCCAATTTCAAAGCATTATAAGCGACCTTTATCCTGGCTGTTTCGTTTCTTTCCTTCCATTCTTCTATTGTCACTTTCAAGGCTATATTTGTATTTAAAGCTCTACTCTTAATTTTTGTCCCAGTAGTCGGACAAAAAACCGTTTGCGTGTCATCTTTCAACTTACCAAACCAGTCAATTATAGCTCTTCTCTCATATGTTATGCCGCTTTCAATGGTGGCCGGCTCTTGCACAATCTTCTTTGTTAAAGGGCAGAAGAATGTATCATATAGAGGCTCTATATTCTCTGTTAGTTTCCCTTTGAGGAATTCTCTTAGGTGAATGATGCCATTACCATCATCGGAATTAGGTTTTCGGGATTCGGTAGAGGGATCTCCGCTTGCATTGAAAGTAACGTTTTTCCATCTCTCTTGAAAGTGATCGGACCGCGATTTCTACATATTGTTGGTTCTGAAATGTTGATGACGGAATCAAACTAAGGTCATGACCGAGGTTTTGCACTACTTTCTTAAACTCTTGTCCAATATTCTTAGACTTATTTTCCGGAATTGATGAGTTTTCTCCTCTTTTGTAATTTTTGACAAGCTCATGGGAAATATTGACATTGGAGGACAAAGATTGTAGAATCACTGTTGCATTTGGAGGGGTATTTGGCGACATCTTCAACTCAAGAATAAATGGAATAACGCGATAGAGATAGCATCCCAATTCGATAAGGTTTTCTTGTTCAGCATCCATGGCACCAACTGTTGACATGACTTCTATGATTGCTGTTAATAAAGACTCTGCAAGAATTATCTTTTCGTCTTCAACTGGTATCTGTTGAATATGTGAACAAAGAATAATTTTATTCACCAAAAATGGTACCATGTGAAAGTTCATAATTCAATAACTAGATGACCCGAAAATATACAAGGACTTCACACCAGATGGTAATGGAATTTTTAAGCTGTGACAGGCTAGTTCGACAATAATACTATTAATCTGGAAACAAAATTTCCAGATATTTACTCAATACGATAATAAAAGTTGCCTTTTAAGTAGATGGATCTATCTATCTTGAGTGTGTTTTCTATGAATGAGGTTTACTTCCATTGTCAGAAGATTTACCCATTATTCATTTCAATTTCTTGATATCTTCTACTGATTTCTTTTTTGGTTTAGTGGGTAGAGTAGTTCATAAAGAAATTTTCTTTTCCGTATTTATTCGCTTTAATGTACACCATGTTAGTGATATTGCTTTTCATTATGTTGCAAGAATAAAATTAACATATTGATTGATTTTTAATCAACCCCATATCTCATTAGGATTGCTAGGAAATGTATTATGAATTTCCTGATTCCTTTGGCTTTAAAATAATCATTCAAGAGAAAATGAAACCAAATATTCGGAAGAATGAAAGAGCTTACCGACATCCCAGGCTCTGCTTGCAGGGTTGGTCTTCACAGCTTTACATTCATGAAGAATTGCAATAATAGCATCAGAAATACTCAACTCCCCTCTAAGAGAGAGACCTTGTTGAATTAGTCAGATATAATTATTTCATTAACTGACTTAAACTGCAACTTTTACTATATAAAAAAGAGTTGCATATCAAAAGATCAAGAAAGCGATGATTTTGATTTTGATTTTGATATCTTTTCTTTTATTAAACTTCATCCTGTAGACATCACTCCTACACAACTTACTTCTTGCAGGTCCAGACGATATATTGATTTCATTGATCAATCCATCCCTTGCAGATTATTATAAGAAGAAATTGATGTGCTTATGGTAGTGATATACCTGTTTTATGATGTAAGCTAATGCCAATGATCTTAGTTATGATATGTCTTTTTTTATGTATGCAGATTTTTGTATGACCTGTTCACTGAAGCACAGGGACTAATTCTTTAGATGGAGATCATTAGAGTATAATATTAGTTTCCTCGTTCCATGCCACAACTTCAAAGTTTTGATGAGCGTTAAAATCGTATTCGAGCAATCCAAATTCAACTGATCGCATGTTCAAGTTGAATGAAAAAAGTATCATTGCAGACAAAGGCCGAGGCTTCAGCCCAAAACACTCTGCCTATATGGACAATTCACACCAGAAATTCGATGTTTCCGTGCACTGATGAAGACTTTTGAGTTTTCAATGTGTTGTGGGAGGTAGGTAGAGGCAGTTTTTTTGTGTTAAGCATCCATTTAATTGAACAATATATCTTCTTTGAATTGTTCTACCACGATCCAATAAATCATTGAATATGCTAAGAAGTTGTTAATTAATATTCAAATCAACCAGTTGGTTATGTTACTGTCCATTGATGTTGGTACCAGGATTGGTAATTGCCTTTCCATTGTTGAATTCAGGTGGGAATGAAATATGTTTTGCTTTTAAGTTTATCTGTGTTTAGAGTTGAACATAATTTATCAAACCAGTCAGGTTACTGGATCCTCCATTATCTAAGGACGGAACAATGTATCATATATGGCTTTAAATTCTCTGCTAATTTTCCTTTGAAGAATTCTCTGAGGTGAATTATGTCATTACCATCATCGGAACTATGATTTCTTGATTACTCTATCGAATGCCGTACTTGGGTTATTCCGGAATATAGCATTTTTCAAATCCCTTGAAAGTGACCTGACTGCAATTTCAAATATTGTTGATTTTGAAAAGTCAATGATGGTATAGAACTAAGTTCATGACTGATGTTTCCTATTACTTTCTTCAACTCTTGCACAATGTTTTTAGAATCATCATGTAGAATTGACTTTTCTCCTTGTGTTGTATTTTTTGACTCGCTCATTGGTGTGATCGGCATTGGATGACAGATTGTAGGATCTCTGCAGCATTTGGTGGGGTACTAGGCGACATCTTCAACTCAAGAATAAATGGAGTAATCTAATAGAAAGCATCCCAAGTCATGAGTTCTTCATGTTTAGCATCCATATACATGTGTGTGTATGTCGGGCCCCGGTCCTTGCTCACGGCACAAAGTGCCACACAGAACAAAGTGCCACGCCAAGGGACGGGGGCCGCCTCTTGAATTCGTGGGACCTACTCTAGAACAATTGGATCAGGTCCCTGAACCATATAACGAAACAGAACCGAACTGTATTATAAATGTAATGATATCACCTTCAATTAAAAAAGCGCAGAAGCTTGAGAACTCCATAGTTAAGCCTGCTGGAGGCAGGGAAATTCTGGAATGGGTGACCTCTTGGGAAGTGGTCCTTGGTTGGGTCCGGTTCGCTCCGGAGGACAAAACCATGCGGTTTCAGACAAAGCGGATAATACCATTTGTAATAAGGCGTGGGGCGTTACAATATATATATATAACAGAATCCATATCCTATATGTAGATGAAATAGTTAAATAATTAAGGAACATAAGTATACAATCAATTTTGCATCTACCGAAGTCTTATATCATTGAATGGGAAGGATGTCATACGTAAAGTGATTTCGTATAAAAAGTATTATCAAGAGAATGAAAGGTAAAGGGAGTAGTGCTCATAAAGATAGGACGCCCTCAAAGAACATATAATTATTTGAGTGCAAATTGTAAATAATAGGCCTTGGCAGGCTAGTTTTAACAATAAAGCTATTAATATTGGAATTCTGCAGATCCGTACATTAATAAATAGAATCTTCTTTAACCACATAGATATTTCCTTTTTCAAAATTTCGTTTTCGCCTAAATTTCAACTTGCTACCATGAACTATAGGCACCTTCTCCAAATGATACTATGAACTTTCAAAATGATGTATTGAAATCATAAAATTTCAGAGTATCAAAACACCACCATCCCTAACGGCGTTAACGGAAAATTATAAAATGACCATAATACTCCTCTCATATAATAAAAAAAGACTATATTTGCAAAAAAATGGGGAGGGTATTATAGTCATTTTATAATTTTCCGTTAATGCGGTTAGGTGGGTGTTTCGATACTCTGAAAGATTATGATATCAATTCATCATTTTGAAAGTTCATGGTATTATTTGGGGAAAGTGTCTATAGTTGACAAGTTGAAATTTTAGTACTTTCTACCAATTTATTTCTGCTTTCATCCGGTTAGTCCTCATAAAGGAATGATTGTTTTCAACTTTTTTATTCACTACACCATGTTAGTGATTATCACCTTGGATTACATGTCAAGATTAAGATTCAGATATTGATGAATCCGTAATCAATGCCACGTCTCTTTAGGATTGCTAAAAAGCATATGTGGTTGTCCTCGTTCCCTTTAGATTTTATAGAAGATTCTTTAATAGGAAATAATGGAAGCAAAACTTTGGAATGATGAATAAGTTAAACAAAACTTGGTTTCAAAATTTATCACTAGGCAATAAAAAGTCATGTAAAATTTATTGATTTATCGATGATAGTCACCAAGCTATTTGTCTGTCATCTCATGTATTCTCAATCATGCTAGACACTGAAATTAAACTTATATATGGTAAACGGGTGTTAAAACCATGCATAGATGAATGTTGTTGTTAAGAAAAAAAATTTCAAATTGGTACACATGAAGGTAATCATATGAATCAATTGATGTTATGCTAGAAATATACTTTTTTTTCCTAACATGTATTAATCGGATAAAAATAAAGTATCATTCAGCAAAAAACTAGACGATTCACTTGGCAAATTCAGAGTTTTGGTGCAGTGACGACTTAGTTTTCACTGTGCCATTGGTGATACTAGGTTCAGGCAGTGTTTATATGTTAAGCATTCATTTAATTGCTTAATGTATCTTCTTTGAATTTATCTACCATGATCCATTGGTTTATTGAAATTTTTTATATATAAAGAATCTGCTAATATTTAAACCAGTACTTGATTATGTTATTATCCATTGATGTTGCTACCAGCATTTGCTATTGCTTTTACAGCGAGCGACCGATAACTTGGTTATTAGAGGTTTTATGTGGGAATGCCATTATGTTTTGCTTTCGGACAGACACACACTAAAGAAGACATTTGAGGCACAACAATGCCAAACCTTTCATCCTTAAAAACCGAACCTTCGGATCTCTCAGCCATCAGTACATCACTACTTATGTGCTGCTTGTTAGAATGTCCTGAATCCTAACTCTATTATGTTTCCCAAGCCAGCTCGGTTCACCAACCGCTCAGGGCTTTTCTGGAGCTGAGCGAGTCCGACGAGCGGAGCTCGTAGTTCCAACTTGGCACGTACGCCACACATTTTCTTAATCATTTACAAATACACATCACATTTTCTTAATCACTTACAAATACACATAATACTATAGGTTTGACAGATACACAACCTTATTCACTAAATTCACTAAATGCACGAAACTTACTGGAAGACATGACTCTTAATAAAAATTATCATTAATAAATAAAATTATGGTTTATTTTCGACGGGTTCATGTTCAAGAACCTCTTCAGCCTTGCCTTGAATCAGCTTCCAAGCCTTCTCCACATGCCTCATATCCGTTAAAGTCGCTCCGATCGCAAATCTCAGCATGACCACCCTGCCCACAACGCCATGCGTCGTGAAAACTCTCCCGCTCGAGTTTACGGTCTCTATCAGCCTGCGGTTCAGCTCCGAGCCATCTCTACAGACATTGTTCTGTTTCAGACGGAAACATATCAGCAATAACATCCGAGGAACCACGACCTCAAACCTGCCTTCCGTACTGACCAAGCTTTCGAATTTCTCAGCCATTGCTATGATAACCCACAGTCCACCACTTACTTCGAATCAGTAGCCTTGTTCCGTAAAATTTCAGGATCGGTCAAAAGAGCTTGTATCAGCAGTTTCGGGTTCCTGATCCATAAGCAGCAGCTCTCCAGGTTTCCTAGGAACCACTTGTGGTTGTTCATGCTGAAAGAGTCGGCGAGTCGATGTGGTACCAGATGTCGTAAGCATTGGCAATCTAGCCGAGGTCACGTATTGGGTCCACGGCCCGTCGCTGTTGTGCCTATGGTCTGATTAAATTTCGAGGTTGAGGATTTTTTTGTGCTTGTAGACTGTTTCTTTTAGAGTTATTGTTGAGGTCCCGATCGATCTGGGCTCTGATACCATATTAAATTTCGAGAAGGACGATTATACATTTTTATGTATGAGCGTACACGGGCTTTTGATATAAATGAGTTCCATCAATAAGACGCAAGTCTTATTGAGGTTTGTCCAATCTTATATCTTATACCCATGTACCCCTCGTAGTTTTTCCAACGTGGGATTTTTTTAATCCATACATCTCAACAGTCCCACAGAGGAACAACGGGACCAATCCATCATTGACGTCTTGTTCTATGGCTTGACGGAGGCTGGACGTTGTTAATGCATAGCTTGTCAAAGCAGTTGTCGGAATCTCTCTGAAATTTGATGGAGGGATGCCTATGATTTTCGCTACCTTTTGCACCATGAAATGTGTTTGATTGGAAGCGTAGACCACCAATTTGGTGATACCTGTGGGGGCGAAAAAGTTTCTAAATATCGATTTTAAAAATAAAAAAAATCAAAACAAAGAGAAATTTCAGTATTCGTCTTGTTGTTAGAATTCCTTAGGGTTTTCTAAATTATCACACTTGTGACTTGTTGCTATTCTCTAAAATGCCTTTTTTTTGACACAATATTCTCTAAACTACCTTAAAGTCTACAGTTACATTGACTCACTCATAACCAAGTGATCAAAAGGAGTTTGTTGTATTAAAAAAAGGCATCAAGGTATTTTAGCAAAAGAAAACAACTATAGTTAAGAGCATTTTTATGAAATTCACTCAAAACTAAATCAAAACAGGAGAAGAATTAAATACCAACAGTACCATCACTTCCTTTGTGAACACATCGGAATGTAGTGGGCTGAATATTTCATTCATAGAGTGGCTCCCCATAATTATTTTTTTTCTACCAAAGTTTTTGTATATTGCAAGAGAATGATTATGCTTGTAATATTACTGGCTACTTCATTATTTATAGAAAAAAATAAATGAATGCATGCATATATACATGCCATTCTTTCTCCCCCAAAAAAATGTATATGCTTACGTAGTGTATACATACAATGCTTTATGGAGATGTATTTTTCATTTTTTTAATTTTTGGGTTGATAAAGTCAGGTAAGGGGCTGTTTGGCTGCAAAATTAAAAAAACATGAACCCTCAATCCCTAAGAATGTTATCTCAAAAGATTCCACATTTTTTTGTTTGATTGTATGGAATGATACAATTTTATGGCCGTTTTTAGATTAATCGTTCTTTTAGAGTCAACTGTTTGTTTGGATGGAATTGAGAAGAGACAAGGGAAGGACGATTTTTGTGAATTAACGATTTTTTAAAATAAATTAGCAAAATGGTGTTGGAAAAATGTATTTAGCGATATAGTGTTGGGAACATGATTAGTGGGTTTTAGCATAATTTAACTAAATCCGCACTTTAAAAGTGCGGTTCTAAGCTACACTTGCAAGTTTTGAGCACTTGCAAGTGCTTAAAATCTGTAAATATTTAAAACCGCATTTTAAAAGTGCGGTTTTAAGTTACACTTGCAAGTGCAGCTTAAAATTTGGAAGTGCTTAAAACTTGCAAGTATTTAAAACATTATTTTTAAAGTGCAGTTTTAAGCTTCACTTGCAAGTTTTGAGCACTTGCAAATGCAACTTAAAGCTTACAAGTGCTTAAAGCCTGCAGGTATTTAAAACCGCACTTTTAAAGTGCGGTTTTAGTTCTTCCCAACACCATGTTGCTAAAAATGTTATGGTAAAAACTAGGGTAGCTTGCACTAAAATACCCTCAATCATCGCAGTTTATCACTAAAATACCTTAGAGTTTTTTATTACAGTAAAATATCTCATGTGATGCTTTAGAGGATATGTTAGTGAAATAATCCCTTGAGAACTGAGTTTCAGGTATTTTACTATCATAAAACACTTTTAAGGCATTTTAGTGAAAACTGTGATAATTATAGCTGTTTTTAGTGTTATTTACCCTTAAAACATTATTTAATTTCTATTATCAAATTAGTTTAACTAGCTTATAATTTTATAACGGCTAAACTGCACAAATATACCCGTGAACTTTCATGTTTTTTGCAATTGATACTATGAACTGATTTAATTACAAACAGGTATCATGAACTATCACCCCGATTGCAACTAATACCATTTTAATGCCACGTCAGCAATATTTTGAGTTGTTTTCCCCATTTTACCCTTATGAGATTTCTCAGTCAACCCCATAACCTTCAATTTCAAGCAAGAAAAAAAAACAGAAATACAAAGAAACAAAGCATTCGGATGCAAACCAAGGTTCATGGTATCTATTTGCAATTATTAAAATTCATAGCATCAATCGAAAAAAACATGAAAATTCATCGGTACATTTGTGCAATTTAGCCTTTTATAACTGACCATATGTATACATTCTATTACTTGCAAACCAATATTCAACTAGTAATTGAAATATGAATCTTTGAGAGAGAGAGAGATAGAAATATATTTTTTATTAGGTTAAAAGATGATATGGCACCAATTTCCTTCAAATCCATCCTAAAGGCTCTAATTTTGAAATCCATACTTCCTTCAAATCCAAAGGTCTCTAAATCCATACTTCCAAAATTTCTATTAATTTTGTAATTGATACAGTGTTTTGTCCTCGAAATCCATCTAGTACTTGTAGGGTTTTGAAGGCCATGTAGGGGGCCTTTCATGGGCGTTGAGGTTTATAAAAAGTTCATTAATGATTTTTGGGCAAAAACAGACGTGATAGTTTAATGGAGTGCAATACAAATTTTACATTATCGAACCGCTTTTATGAAAACCTAGAAAAGTTTGATGGTGTTTTATATGCTTAACGAATAATGTCACCGCCTCATTGTTCACTATTGGAAACTCGAAGAAGAAAACAAATTTCATAAAAGATTTCACACCAACAAATTCATCTTTTATAAGTTTATACCATTCGAGTACTTACAATTGATACATAATCAAGAAATTTTTCACAAAAAGAAAAGAAATAAAAAATCCTGCAACAAGCCCACACAAACACATACACTCTGATACAACATACACGCGGTATATCTACTATCGCATGAGATAATCTATACATGAACTGTCCTTCCTTGAAATATATCGGTATAATGTACACTCAAGACTGAGGGGTAGCCTTGCTCTTGTTGAAAAGAGCGACGGCATCGCTGTATATTGCCATGGAATTTGATAGCACAGCAAGGACAATCATGAAAACCGATAATACCTTGTCCCATTTAGTCGCAATTCCATGTGAATCCCTGAAAAACAAAAAGGAAAATCAATTAAATCAAAAGGCTTAGTATATCTACAATAACCGGAAGGGTCGTTTTCAGTTAAATACCATGAACTAACACCATTTTGGAGAAAAGAACATAAACCTTATAAATTACAAATAAATTCCATGGACTTTCTTTCATTTTCAAATTAATACTATACGCCGTTTTCCAATAAGACCATAATTTAACACCGGATACAAGTTCAATCAAAAAAATAACATACGGTAACAAGTTGGGAATTAATGAAATTTCGTGATATTTTGTTGCAAATAACAAGTGTATGGTATTTTTATTTACAGAATGCCAATAGTTCATGATATCTAAGTGAAATTTAGCATCAGCGAATGTGCACTCGAATGTTCAAAACGCTACCTTAGGGTAATGGCAGCAGGAAATATGAACCCGATGCAAACCGCAGCAGTTGCACCCGTAAATTGAAACACGTCCCAAATACTCGGTATAAAATTTGCAGCCAAGAACACGAAGGTTAACAATGCCACCGTGATCGAGGTAAACCTCGTTTTATCAGAAGACAAAGATCTTGACTTGGGAAATAAGAGGCTGTCCAAATTGACTCTAAGTGCATGGAAAATGATCGGGAACACGAGCATGAGGTGCAGCGCATAGCTCACCCTAACGGTATCGCTTAGAAGAGAGCTGTATGGGATTCCGAGATTTGTGTCGAAATTTGCAAGCACGTCGTGAAGAGTGGACTCACCGAAAAGGAGAAAACCAAAGAAGCTTGTGGCAATGTACAAGGTAGAGCAGAGCAGTAGAGAGGTTTGTACAATTGGCTTTATCTGAGATGAGTTCTCGAGTTCATTGTCTATGGTATGCACTGCAGATAACAATAATTACAAGTTCAGGCAGACTATCGACAAATTTAAAAAGTGTGACAACTTGCTTGAGCAAATTAGCTCAAGTAAAAAAAAATGGAGACATATCAGAGTATTTCAGGAAAATGCATCCATGTATAGCCTGTCTTTGGACCTTTCTTTTCAGAATTCATATTTTCAACATAGTCCAAATAAAATACCCTGAAGTATCATTGTTTTTCCCTAAACTGGGAGTTTTTTAATTGCAGTAAGCTCCCTTCAAGTGCTACATTTAAGGGAATTCGAGTGAAAAACAGCTCCCTTAAAATCAAAGATTACAAGAGTTTACTGTAATAAAAGAAAGTTTAAAATAGTTTCCCAAGAAACAACAAGGTAGTTTAGTGTAACTTAGCCTCCACATAGTTGCACGAAGCGGGGGTGGGGGCGGGGCGGGGAATCACCAAAACCTAAAAGAATCTTATGTTAAGAGCGGCGGGGGAGCGCTTTATATTATATATATGAAATTATATAGATAAAATGCCATAAAATTATAAAATTGCACCATGAATTGATTAAACGCAAGCCCTACAAGAATTCACTAAGTTATAAGTCCAATATTTCATTAAAAGCCAAGTTGTCGAGACAATAACCCAGCCGAAAAGATTCGAAATTGAATCAAGATTCTTTTGTATGAGAGTCGAGATTTTGTTTCGAATCTCAGTAAGAACCGTGGATTCAAGGTTCCGAAGCGGGATTCATTACAAACCCCCAAAGTTCCTGCAACTAAGAGCCTTCAATCCCATCATGCCCGTGTTTTGATGAATTTTGAAGACTCCAACTAATTTCAAGAGATTATCTCCTATTGCTAGAAATAAATCAACCAAAAACACAAATTATTGTGATTGGGTACACGGTACACCACACGACCTTTCATAGAAATTTTCAACAACCAAAAGCAAAATCATCCACAACACACTCTGCCTCATGTAATGATTCATCACATTTTAAAAAATTGGAAGACAAGATTTTCTAGGGCATGCATACCGTTGAAATGGCAAATATACGCAGTGACAAGAATCGGGACCACAGTAAACAAATTCCATACTGATGTCAAATCAGGAATATCGGGAAACAATCTGGGCATTGAAATGCTGCCGTTGATCATCTTGATGATAGCAATCCCAGCCGTGACTACAACAAAAACCACTGCTAGAGCAACCGATAATGCCGATGTGTATCTCAAAGAATCTGCACACATATCATCCCTCTATATAAGATCAAAACTGAAAATTATCCTGAACAGTACAGAGATTATATTTTGCAACATGCCAGTTAAAACACCAAGGAACTTTAAAATTTGCATCAAACACCCTTTTACTTTTCAAAAAAGTGGACTAAAATTGCATTAACACCAATAAAAATTTGCAGTAAACGCCCTGCCGGTGATGGTATTCATATTTTCAAAGTGCAATGGCGTTCTTTAAACAGAACAATCGAGAAAGTAAAATAGTGTTTTATGTGATTCTCTCATAAATTTGCCACTAACCTACTCGCTTGAAGCATGCCAACGGAGAAAACACCAAGAGAGTGGTGACAAGAAGAACAAAGAATCGACCGTTCCACCAATGTACCCCAAACCATCCTTCAAGAACTCCGGAATGATGAATGCCGTCAGTAGATGTACCTGAAAGCACATCACCTGGCAATAAACAGGTTCTAATTATTAGAATATAATCGAGCAAGTTTCTTATAAGAAAAATTCACGAATATCGCACTTCTACATGCTTATCAAAGATTAGTAAAACAAATTTTGTTATACAATACACACAGAGTAGACAGTATATGATTTAATTTAGACTAGTGTATTATGGTGCCTAAGATTCCTTTTTTCTGAATAGAACATTTAGAAAGTTCCCTCCGCATTTCATTATAGATAAACATAACGAAGTCAAAGTGACAGAGAGACAAGGAGAAAAAACACGTCAAGCATGTAATATCACCGAAGTTTGCCTTGTAGGGAAGCTAACATAACAATACCCTTTTTTGATTTGAGAATGGATGAAATGAAGTCAATCCTATGAAAGTATTAAAAGAAAGGATGGCTTAAGCAATTACAAACTAAACATTGATTTCAGTAGCTCACTCTGAAAATATTAATGCATAAACCATATATAAAACTGAAATATAAAGGCAAGGAACCAAAAAAAAGAAGAAGGAATAACCACAGCCGACCATACATATCTGAAACAAAGAAAGGTATCTGAACCATCTCTGAGAAAATTTGCGAAGAAAAATTGCGATAGCATGGCAATGCACAATGCAAGACAAGGTCAACCTCATTTCCCCTATAAATAAGTAGAAAATACACAACGCTTATATATGGAAAACATCATGTTAACAAAATTTCCTGGAAGTAAAACGTCTCAAGCATCAATCACATAGTAATTTGATAGCTCTTGACTGAGGAATTCATGCTTGATGCTAAGTATAAAGGCCAGAAACAAAACTGAAATAAAGGAATAATAATGAGCGACAACAAACTGGCTGAAACAATGAAACAAAGAAAGGTGTGTGTTAAAGTTTAAAGTTTATTTAAAGTTGAGAGAGTGATGGGCTTTTTATAGATACACATGGGCCTTTGATATAAGTGGGTTCCAACAATAAGGCTCAAGCCTTGTTGAGGTTTGGCACACCTTATATCTCATACCCATGTGTTTCTTTTGTTGTTTCCAATGTGTGACTATCTTTAAACTCCTATCATTTGTTTTTTTTTTTACTTTCAACACACCCTCATGTGCAACCATCACTTTTTCTTGGTGTGGTTGTCACGTGGAGGATCGGGATCGAGCCATTGGCTCTGATACCATGAAAAAAACCAAGAGAAAAATAATTTATCGGCTTAATAAAAACAAGAGTTCATACAGCTATATAGGGCGAGTCATGGATCACCTCTCATATTTTAACCAATCTAATAACTAACTATATTCATAACTATATATAATAACTAATTATATTCATAACAGTGTATCTTATACCTATGATAATCAAGTAGACAACCATCACTCCAACAGTATTCACAACCACACAAATCTGAATCAACATCTTCCCCAATTTTCCAAAGGCATCCCCCATGACTCCGCCATAAGAAACGGTTTTGCCTGCTCGGCTAAATCTTATCAACATCTCAATCGAAGCTTCAGTGAGAAAAGCCATGAAGGCAATAATAAGAATCCCAGGAACCATCCCCAACACTTTCATTGTTGCGGGCAAAGACATGATCCCAGCTCCAACGACGGTTGTAGATAAATTGAACACCGCACCGCTAAATGAAGCTCCATTGAACTCGCTGAACCCTTCGTTTTCCTCTCGTTCTGTTGGTAGAAGAGGAACATTCTCCTCGACAATCTGTTTGCTTTTTCCGATAGTCATGTTTACAATCTGTAAATTATAGTATGGCGGATTCAGAACAATAAGATCAAACTAAAGTTTTAAGAGTTGAGATTCGATGAGTGTTTCTAGATTCCGACCAATGACCTGCAATCAACAGACAAACGGTCAACTTATCATAAAATCTGAACTAATATGAATGTGCAGTAAATTCAGATTTTCAGAACTGTTTTGAGTTGAGGATGTTACCATGAATCACTAAATTGTTTGTGATTTGCGATTTGGAACTGTCGTTCCTGTTGGGGTCAAAAATTACACCCCGGTTGACCAAGTCAAAGTCAACCCCAAGTAAGAGGGCACAAGCCCAGATCAAGTGAGCTCATGCCCAAGTCGAGCCCCACGGCCGGCCTCTCCCATGCCAAAATGAAAATTATGTGATAAATAATTTTGATATAATTTTTATGAATAAATGTAAGGAAAATAGGCATAAAGCCAAATTTTTTAAGGCCCATGGCTCATGTGCAAAAGAAATGAGCACATGAGGCATGATATGGGCAAAATACCATTTTGTAAAGCCCAATGGGCTATGTGTAAATTTGTAAGCCTATATAAGGCAACACGATAATGAAATAAAGGATGATAATTCATTCCCCTCAAAATCTAGAATTTCAATGCCTCCTTCTCTTTCCTCAAGGTTCTAAACTTTCTTCCTCTTTTTTGAATTAAATCAAGAGTTTAACTCTCTTTTTTTCCAAAAAGAAACAGTTTTTCAGCATAAAACCCTAGAAGGGGAACTCAGATCTTCCATCAAATCTCTAAAATGAGAGATTTTTAAATCTCACCCCCTTTCCTCCAAGATCCAGCCAACAGAGAGGAAGAAGGAGACGCATCTCCAAAAATGCCACTTTGGGAAAAATCCAAAGCTCAAGAGAAGATTCAGGGCTCAAGGACGAAGAAAAGGGTCACATTTGATCACCTCTGAAAATCTTTGGGAAGTTCAACTCCAAGACCTAAATTCTCAAAGGAATTTAACTCCTAATCCAAATCATTTAGGAGTTTAACTCCAAATCCAAATCTTTTGGAGTTCAACTCCACTCAAAATCCTTTAGGAGTTTAACACCATAAAAATAAAAATCCTCCCTTTTTCTGGGAATTTCCAAAGTCCCTCGAAGTTTAACTCCTAATCCCGGGGCTAAGTCCCCCTCCTTTTCCGTAGGCGTCCAGCGTCCACGTGCCGGGCGCGTGAGGCGTCGGCGTCCACGTGCCGGGCGCGTGAGGCGCTGGCGTCCACGTGCCGGGCGCGTGAACCGCTGGCGCCCACGCGTCCTTAACACGCTCCTCGCCCCTCTTTTCCCATGCACTCCACACTAAAAATACCTCTCCCGTTAGAAAAAAATTCTAACGAGGCGCTGCCCCGCACACCGCAAGGGGACTGCTAACCCCCTTGACCCCCGGCCCGCTATCCGGGTAGCGGGACCTCCGTAAAATCTGCATGGCCCCCGATACATCCAAGTCCCTCCAAAACATAACACGCGCACGCTGCACATTGAGTTCGCATGACCAGTTTTACCAGTCAATTGGAGATTCCCTCGCTCCAAAAGCGAGAGGTAATTAACGGCAGCTTAGTCCGCGGCTGCCGGAGATTCGGATCCCCATAATCAATAAACACGGCCTATCCTAGACAGGGGGAATGTGTATACGCCTGACAAGTGACGCGTATTTCTATCTCAATGGGGTAACGAAAAACACTCTACAGATTCTGGCACGTCCGGTGTGGCAGCTTTTCTCTCCTTCCATATTTAGGGTTAAACGTTCATGCAAACTCAATCAACATACATATTGATATTTATACTAAAATAATGCTTTCATGCAGGATTTCAAGCGATCAAGCCTCAACAATATCTCCAAGGACAAACTCAACTCTCGACACAGCTCCCATCTCGTACACGATGAAGATGGACGTCAGGACGATCCTACCAGCCAGTCTCGAACGACAGTGGGAGGAGCCGCCGCTGCCATTTGGCTCTATTCTGTTCGTGCCAGCTAACGCCATCCCAGCTCCTCAAGCTCCAATAACAGACAAACCGGTCTCGAAAGGCAGGAGGCCAAATGTGGTGATCTTGAGGGCACCACTACCCAAAAGCAAGTCGGTGTTTGAACGACTTTCCTTGGCCCCAGCTGGGGGCAAGGCCATCAACACCAACAAAGCAACAAGGTATCTCGGGCAAACTCCAGCGGTGTCACTGACAACTGCTCAATCGGGTATTTTCTCTAAGCTCCCCGTCAATCGACTCACGATGGCTTCCTGGATGACGGATGCCCGTCAAGCCCTTAAAATCGAGAAGCTAAGACAAAAAAGGCTCAGATACAGAGCCAACAAAAGGGCTAGGGCTCCTGTTAGACTGGACTTCATGAGGTTCCAAGAACAGGGTTACCCCGCAACAACAGCTGAATCGGCTGTAAAGCTCGCTAACTCTTTTGAAGCATTGAAATTGGTTCAGAAGAATACCATGACCTCAAGAGTCAAGAAAGCTCAATCCGGGCAGTACCACCCAAGGATCCAGCCAGACCAACGTCTTCAGTCGCATGTCCTTTCCTTAAGAGGAAGGGCCACGACGATGGTCTGAAAAATCAGCCGTCAAAGATAAAAAGATGGCTGGATATGTAGTCCACAGTGTCTACATGGTGGACACGCGCAGCAAGAGCAAGGACGGGACCATCACATCTCAAATCCAATCTAGTGTGAATGTGGCTGCCACTTCTCAAGACCAGCCTCTTCTGGAAGGTAATGAAAACCCTTCCAGTGAGGCTGGGAAGCAGATAGATCCCTCGGTTTATGAGCAGTCGGGCTCGGAAAGCGAAGAGCCAATCTTCCGTCCCAAGACCGCAGAGCAGCAACTTCTTCAAGAGCTCCAGAGGCAGCTCAGAAATAAAGACAAGGAGATGACCAAGCTCTACTCAAAGATTGATGACTTGACACACGTCGTTTTATATCTCACGGCCCAACTTGCCTTCAGCCGCCCAATCAAGCATATGGCTCTGCTCATGAACCGGGAAACGATATCCCGAGGCAGCCGACACCTATTCCCTCAAATCCAAAAATGGACGAGCTGAATGAAAGTCGGCCGAATCCTATCTCGAGAAATGTCTTGACTACCGATAAAAGCAATCCGCTAACGCAAGATCAAATCATGGATTTGGTCGCCAACAAAGTCAAAATATTGGTAGCCGAAGCCAGAGCGCAAAAAAATATCAGCAGTAGTGGGAGACCATATCGTGCTCGGTATGATCTGGTGGCGTTTCCTGGCGGCTATGGCATCCCCAAATTCAGAAGATTTGATGGGACAGGAAATGTGAATCGGTACATCGCCCACTTTAACGCCTCATGCGGGAATACTGGGGGCAATGATGCGCTTCTCCCCCGCCAGTTCGTTAATAGCTTAACTGATGTCGCTTTCGACTGGTACGCTAGCATACCGGATGGCTCCGTTACTACTTTCGCCCAAATAGAATCTCTGTTTTGATAAAAGTTCATGGGTGTCAGCGATAAGATCACCATTGCCGACATCGTAAGGACCAAACCAAAGAACAATGAAAGCAGCATGGATTTTATAAGCCGATGACACAATCTCTCTGTCAAATGTGAGCCACCATTGGAACAGGACCAATCTGTCAGCCTCCTCATCGAAAATCTCAATAATTGGATTGCCTCGTTTCTATACACCGCGGGTCTCAAAACATTCCAAGAGCTGACCAGAAAAGTTCAGATGTTGGAGCGCTCAAAGTAGGAGTTCTCCTCTGATTCCCAAAATAACAATAGGTCCTGCAGAAACCGAAAGGACGAAAATCGCAAAAGTGGAAATTCCGACGATACTGAATCTTTTAACTCTTCGGCTAACCGAAATAAGCGAGGGATGAGCGGGCCTAATGCCAACCAGCCTCGGAAGCCAGTGTTTGGAGAGGGAGGAGAATCTCCATTGAAAGAGAAGCCAAATAAGGTCTATTCCTTTAGAAGGGACAAAGTTCGTAAAATATTCAAGGATGCCCTAAGAAACGGTCTATAATTGCCAGAATCAAAAAAAAACTCAAGAAGCGAATATGACCGACGATCCCAAATATTGCCGCTATCACAGAGTGATAAGTCATGCCATTGAAGGCTGTTTCGTCTTCAAAGATTGGGTCGAAAAGCAATACAAGGCATGAGAGATAGAATTGTCTAAAGACGTGTTAACAAACAATCAAGCTGCGGCCGCCAGTTTCATACAAACGAAGATCTAAGCCCTTCGGGAACCTGATTCTCTCATACATCTGCCTTTCTCTGAAAAGAGCGGACCAAGGCAACAAGCTAAGAGCCAAACGAGCAACAGTGCCAACGAAGAAGCGATAGACGGATACACAACCCATATGGTGTACATGATGGAGCCCGGAGGAACAAGTCCTGCTACGCCTTATAGCCATGACGATGTCACGGTTGTTGCCATCCAACACCGGCTCGATCTAAATGATGAGCTAAGTCGTCAGATTGCAATTGCAGCAAAATCAAATTTTGGTTCATGAGCTAAGGATTGATATCCTGAAACAGCTAACCGATACCCCATCCAGCCCAAGAGCGAAACACTCTTACGAAAAACGGCCGCGAATCACCCTCCAATCCCTCTGCTACGTACACTGAACGTGGTAAGCAGACAGTAGGCGAACCAAAGACAGATCGGCCTCAAGGACCAGGATCGGGAAAGGCACTGACTCTAATGGAGAAAAAGAAGAAAGTCTACTCCTTCAAAAGGGACGAAGTCTGCAAAATATTCAAGAACGCCTTGAACAGCGGTCTGCAACTGCCTATTCCAAAGAGGCCGCATTAAATGAACATGACTGGCAATCTTATATACTGCCCATATCATAGAATGGTGAGCCATACCATTGAAGACCGCTATGTTTTCAAAGATTGGGTAGAGAACCAATACAGGGCTAGGAAGAACCTACCGTCCTCGAATGTACCGGCAAACCACCAAGTTACGGCATCAACTCAACCCCGCCAAGATCAAAGTTCAAGAGGCTTGGATAAGCAGACACCGTTGACCACCACGTCGTTAAACTGGAAACAGTCGACCACCACGTCGTTAAACTGAGAACATTCGACCCCTAAGTAGTTAAACTGGGAGTGTAAAGAAAATTGTAAATAAAAAAAAGCCAAAATGATGGGGCAACTCGCAATAAAAATCAGCGAGTAAAATAAAGATAAAAATAAAGCCGAAATGATAGGGCAACCGTTAATAAATAGCCGAAATGATAGGGCAAACGCGACCTTCGCGATAAGAGAAGCCGAAATGATAGAGCAATCGCGGTAAAAACAACCTCCAACGGCGAATGATGAGTCGCTCCTGGTACCATATTCCAGTGCAGCGATGCAGACACCAACCAAATTCCAAATCCCCAATTAGCGAATGATGAGTCGCTCCCGGTACCATATTTTAGTGCAGCGATGCAGACGCCAACCAAAATCCAAATCCCCAAATGGCGAATGATGAGTTGCTCCTGGTACCATATTCCAGTGCAGCGATGCAGACGCAAACCAAAATCCAATTTCCCAAAATTTTCCTAGCCCTACGGCTGGTCCCCAAACGGACTACCGTATACAATCCACGAGCACAAATAATCCTCATCACCTATGCCCCACTGCAATCACCAGTCACGCGGCCGGTCTCCGCCATTGGAATTATACTCCATTTAGGAAGACCCACTCATGTGTCCTCACAATACATGAGGAGAACAAAACTTACGAAATCCTCTCGACTCGTAAGAAAACACCTTTGTGGGATCCTTACGACTCACAAAGGAAAAACACACTTGGGTTCTTACGACTCATAAAGAGAAAATACACCTACGAGATCCTTTTGACTTGTAGGGAGAAAATGCTGTTATGGGACCCTTACGGCTCATAAAATTGAAAAGCCTTAGGGGATAAGGACCTAAACCCGTCTCTTAAGCCATCGCTCCCCAACAGACAAAGACAAATGATGAATTGCTCCCGGCACCTGTGCTCCAGTGTTAGCAGCGCTGATGCCTACCCTAACCCCAAAATTCTAAATTTTCGATCCAATAGACCCTAAGTCTTTAAACTGGGAATATATGACCTCTAAGTCGTTAAACTGGGAATAGATGACCCCTAAGTCGTTAAACTGGGAATGAAGGAAATCCACTCATGGCAAATGATGATTCGCTCCTGGTACCATATTCCAGTGTAGCGATACTGATGCCAAACCAAAACCCTCAAATTCTCTCATGGTAAATGATGATTCGCTCTTTGTACCATATTCCAGTGTAGCGATGCTGATGTCAACACAAATCTCATATTCTCCACGGCAAATGAAGATTCGCTCCTGCTACCATATTCCAGTATAGCGATGCTGACGCCGAACAAAAACCCAAATTTCAGGTCCCAGACTCAAAAGCCCCGATGGATGGATCAGAAACTCCCAAATCAAATCAAGTCAACCATCAACCAACAATCACTGCGTCGGAATCATGTTTCGTCTTCAGAATGTACCCCGTGTCAAAATCATGCTTCGCCTCGGAGTATCTGACCTCCCTGTCGGAATTATGCTCCGCCTTGGAATCGAGTCAACCAACAAACTCTGCGTCGGAATCACGTTTCGTCTCAGAATATACCCCGTGTCGAAATCATGCTTCGCCTCAGAGTATCTGCCTTTCCTGTCGGAATTATGCTATGCCTCAAAATCAAGTCAACCAACATCCTCTGCGTCGGAATCATATTTCGTCTCAGAATGTGCCCCATGTCAGAATTATGCTTCGTCCCGAAGTATCTACCTTCCCTGTCGGAATTATGCTTCGACTCGGAATCAACCTCTGCATTGGGACTTTGTTTCGTTCAGAATGTCTGCCCTGCGCCGGAATTAAGCTTTGTCACATGATACACCTGTCCCGTGTTGAAATCATGCTTCGCCCCGGAACCCTGCGTCGAAACTATGCTTCGTCTCAGAATACATCCTCCCCCGGAATTATGCTCTGCACATCGGAATGATGCTCCGACCCCCGGAATTATGCTCCACTCTTCGGAATAACGCTCCGAACCTGGAATTATGCTTTGCAAATCGGAATGACGCTCCGACTCCCGGAATCATGCTCCTAGAAAGATGCTCCGCCCCCGGAATGACACTCCATCTCAAAGTCAAATTTCTGCGGAACAAGATCCATCAATTTCATGCACACAACACATATACGCGATGTGCATTTATTGATAGGGGACACTTTGTTGGGGTCAAAAATTACACCCCGGTTGACCAAATCAAAATCAACCCCAAGTAAACAGGCCCAAGCCCAGGTCAAGTGGGCCCATGCCCAAGTCGAGCCCCGTGGCCGGCCTCTCCCATACCAAAATGAAAATTATGTAATAAATAATTTTGATGTAATTTTTATGAATAAATGTAAGAAAAATGGACATAAAGCCAAATTTTTGTAAAGCTCATGGTTCATGTGCAAAAGAAATGAGCACATGAGGCATGAGATGGACAAAATGCCATTTTGTAAAGCCCAAAGGGCTATGTATAAATTTGTAAGCCTAAATAAGGCAACATGATAATGAAATAAAGGACAATGATTCATTCCCCTCAAAATCTAGGGTTTCTGTGCCTCCTCCTTCCTCAAGGTTCTAAACCTTCTTTCTCTTTTTTGAATTAAATCAAGAGTTTAACTCTCTTTTTTTTCCCAAAAAGAAACAGTTTTTCACCATAAAACCCTCGATGGAGAACTCAAATCTTCCATCAAATCTCTAAAAAAGGAGATCTTTAAGTCTCACTCCCTTTCCTCCAAGATCGAACCAACAGAGAGGAGGAAGGAGACTCATCTCCAAAAATCCCACTTTGGGAAAAATCCAAGGCTCAAGAGAAGATCCAAAGCTCAAGGGAGAAGAAAGGGTCCCATTTAATCGCCTCTGAAGATCTTTGGGGAGTTCAACTCCAAGAACCAAATTCTCAAAGGAATTTAACTCCTAATCCAGATATTTTAGGAGTTTAACTCCAAATCCAAATCTTTTGGAGTTTAACTCCACTCAAAATCCTTTGGGAGTTTAACTCCATAAAAATAAAAATCCTCTCTTTTTCTCGGAGTTTCCAAAGTCCCTCCGGGTTTAACTCCTAATCTCAGGGCTAAGTCTCCCTCCTTTTCCGTAAGCGAACAGCGCCCACGCACTTTGCACAGAGGGCGTTGGCGCCCACTTGCTTCCACGCGCTGGCGCTCAGCGCCCACGCGCCGGGCACGTAAACCGCTGGCGCCCAGTGCCCACACGCCGGACACGTAAACCACTGGCGCCCAGTGCCCAATCGCCTCGCATGTGGCCGGCGAACGTCCACGCGCCACGCATGCATCCTTAGGACGCTCATCGACCCTCTTTTCTCATGCACTCCACACTAAAAATACTTCCCCCGTTAGAAAAAATTTCTAACAGAGCGTTGTCCCGCACCCCGCAAGAGAGCTGCTAGCCCCTTGACCCCCAGCCCGCTATCCGGATAATGGGACCCCCATAAACTCTGCGTGGCCCCCGATACATCCAAGTCCTCTCCAAAACACAACACGCGCACACTGCATATTGAGTTCGCATGACCAGTTTTACCCGTCAATCGGAGGTTCTCTCGCTCCAAAAGCGAAGGGTAATTAACGGCAGCTTAGTCCGCGGCTGCCGGAGATTCAGATCCCCACAATCAATAAATTCCAGTCTGCCCTAGGCAGGGAGAATCTGTATACGCCTGACAAGCGACGCGTATTTCCTATCTCAATGGGGTAACGAAAAACACCCTCCGGTTCCCAATCAGGGCACACTAGCGATCCGAATCGAAAGGATCATCGTTCCGATATAACCAATGAAGAACTTAAGTTAAATGGGCATAAAGTCGACTTAGTGTTGATACTAAAATTACAAAAATATTTAATTCTTTTTTTGAAGAACTTAAATAGATGGCAATATAAAGACATACATGCATGTATATATACACATACATGCATATAAATACATACAGATACACATATATATACAAACGATCTAACAGTTTAAATTCTAGAGCCGTATTCGCCGCTATATATAAGGGCTCGTTTGGTAGCAAGAAAGTAACATAGAAAGCAGGCAAGTGTAAACACTTTCCTACTTTTGTATGGTACAAAGCAAAAGATTAGAGAGTGAATTCCCACTTTCTGCCGCATCAGTAAATACCCCCTTTTCACTTTCTCCGTAAAACCACCGAAAGTGAAAGGAAAGTGCAAATAAACATGATTTTTTAATTCTCTTTTTTGTTTCACTTTCTCAGCCTAAAAACATGGCAAAACTATTGTCACCACCAAAGGGTCTCTGGAATTTTCATCTTCCTGTGCGCGTATAGGGTTGTTGTTCCCGCACCCCTTTTCCCCACTTCTTGCTTCTTCAAGTTTTACTTCTCAAGTGTTGTTGATGTTTGAAGTTTGCTCTTTGTAAATCTTCCAATATTGAAATATTTCATATTTTGAGCTTATATCCGGATTTGCAATCTAATATTAGATTAAACTATAGATCAAGTCAGCAAACTTAATTTTTTCGGGTTTTGCATGGATAAATCAGATCGATCTTGTTAGTTCTTGAATTTTTGATGATTTAATTTATTCACAAGTTATTTGACTTGATTTAAAATAAAATCTCTTAATTTCTTCAAATAATTAGGAATTATTTAGGGTTGATCATGGATTTTAACAAATCCAAGTATTTTAGTTGTTCTGAAAATTATAATTTATTATTCAGTAAACGTTAAAATTTACATACATTAGAAATTTATTATTTTCAAAATCCTTATTTTATTTGTTCCTTTATTTGATTTGTATGGTTTTAATACGTTCGGTGCTACTTCTTGAACGTACATCAGAAAAAAAATGAAGGAATTGTTTATTATCGTGCTTTCTTTTGCCGAAAAAGGTTTGTTTCTTCTTATAAGGCTTTATCTATCTATTTCATATTGTATAATATTTTGAGCACAACATAAGGCCGGCAAAAAAGACCTTATGCATTAGCGTATAAGCAGTTCATTTGATGTTCGTGATTTTTTTACTATCTAGTATTTATCCTGTCTTTGTTATTCCATCAATAACTTCAATAACAAGTATTTTTTATTTTATATCAAATAAAAAATACTTAAAATGTTTAATTTATGAAAGAAATGATTCATGAGAAGTAGTGTAATAGCTCGGCAATGCTAGATTCTTCATTAACCTCTAAGTTATAGAAATAAATTTTGTCACTACCATATGTATTGTTAATTGTTAGCTCAATTTATAACTATCATGATAAAAATATACAGTATGTAGATCATGTTCTTATAGTGACAAGTACACTTATCTTTAAATATTGTTTTAATATTTTTAGTTATTATAATATTATGCTATTTTTAATTTTATGTTATTGTTGTTTGATGCATGACGGATAGATAAATAGAGATTTGGAAGATATATGGTTGGCCAATGCTTTGGCAGCATATGTCACTTGTTCTGTTGTAGTTGGATACATTTTATCGTATGTGCTTCACTATAATGATCATAGCATTACTGGAAAACCCATAATTTATCGGAATTTTTTTTCGATCAATCCATATACAACAAATTTTCTGGATGGGGATCAAGCCGCATTGATTACCTCTGAATGGCTCCAAATCCCTTTTTCAACCTAGCTAACATCTTGAGGGAGCGTGGATTTCTAAAGAACACAAACATGTAACAATTGAGGAGCAATCAGCTATATTCCTCCACATTGTTGACTAAGAATAGTATGATAACACTTTACCATATTAGATCAAATAAGACTTTTAACCGATACTTTTATACATTAATATATGCAATCTGTAGTATTCATGACATGTATATACGACAACCTGTATCGGAGGTGCCAAAAAAATAGGCTCAAGCTCAACTTACAAATGGTTCAAGATAAACACTAACATAAAAATTAATATGCAATGGAAAAATTGTAATGTGAAAATTTCCTGACGAAATTTCGAACATAAAGGATTGCAAGGGGTTGACAGATGGCACACCCATAGATGCCACAGTTCTAGCTGAATTAGAAGGACGGTTTATAGGTCGAAAAGACACCACACAAAATGTGATTGCTACAGCTTTTCGTAACAAGCAATTCACATATGCTATGGCTGGTTGGGAGAGTTCGGCAATTAATTTCACTTAATTTCACTGTACTAAAATATACATTCTCTCTCAAACCCCTGTTAGGATTAAGGGTGTTATGCAAGCATAGGTATGTATTACTACCGTATTTTAAGACATTTTCTATTCATGTAGGCACATCGTTCAGTTGATACTGGATATACCACAATGCATGGATTTATTGCACCGTACAGAGGGATGAGATACCACCTAAAGGATAACATGGCCGTACACCTAATAATCACAAGGAGCTATTCAACTTAAGGCACTTTTCTTATGATAAAAAATTGAGTATGTTTGGACTACTGAAGAATAGATTTAAAAACCTACCTGAATATCCTTGCTATCTATTTGAAACTCAAGTAGATATCATGCTTGCATGTTTTGTTTTCCATAACTATATATTGTAAATGGATCCAGATGATATGGATGTAAGTTATGAAGAACCTGGAGAGATGTTTGATGAAGCTAATGCACATCCACAAAATCAATCTAGAAGGGAGCAGAGAGGAAAATGGAATTTGGGTTAAAAAGCGGAATAACATGGCTGCGGCAATGTGGAAACAATATGGTGATGATTATCATGGTGATGATTACACTGAAAAATAGATATTGAGATTTATTAATGAATATATTGTAATATATTGTAACGTCCGCTATTAATTCATGTTTAAGTATTTTTTGCTTGTAGAATATACTTGTCTCGTGACCTTTTATATTTGTACTTGATATGATAATTCTATTTTACTCATGTGATGATAATTCTTGTTGAGACACTACAGGTATTTATTCTAATAAGATTGTTTACTTCTTTTATGATAATTACGTGTAATGTCTACAAGTTGCTTTCAAACAATCATGAGCGGAATGCAGCTTTGGAACATGTTTCAATGGTTCCCTTCTATGTTTGCGGGTACTGAAAACACCTCACAAAATGGATACTTTCCTTGCTTAACAATTAGAGTGCTAGTTTCACTCCTAACCTATCACAGCTTGGTGTGGTTAAAAAAACAATGAAGGCCAACAATGCGGATGTTAATAGTGAAGATGGCTTGGAAGAGAACGAGTCTCCTACGCCTAACTTTAAAAAGTTGCGAAAAAAGAAAGGGAACGGCATTCCAAACAAGCGACGGTCAAAAGAGATGAGTGATTAGCATGTCGAGTCCTTATAGAACAACTTACACGAGGTAATAAAATTTAAAAGACCTTCAAAAAATCGAACTTTCTGACTGCAACGGTTACCGTGAGAACTAGAAATTTTTAAAAAAAACTTTGATGAGGATAAAGTTGAGAACCATTTGAAGTGGTTGAAGTGCATGTGGGTGGATATTCTTCATTGTAAAATACATAGTGGTCCGGCTAAGATGAGGAAAGGAAAATGATTATCTTTAGTGAAGACAAGTATAATAATACTTTTACCGCGTTAAGCATTTTATAGCATTCATAATTAGCAAAATTTTAAACATTCAATATCTAACTTCCATGTGTTATATCCGATATAGGCCCAACGCGAAAGAAGTATCCCAATGCGTCTATAATCGACTGTGAAAAACTTCAAATTGTTTGTAGAGAAGATCATGCTAATGGTAGCTTTGGCAAAACAATTTATCAACCCTTTGAAGGTCAATGCAATAAAACAATTGATTTGGATAACAAAAAACAATGGTAATTTTTATGTGACGAATGAGAATAATTTGTATACATCTTCACATGCACTCCTTACGACCAAATCAACTCATTTTATGCCAACAATAGCGAAAAAGTACAAGCAAGTTAAAGTAAAGACATCATAATTAAATGTCCAAATAGGTATAGCTGATAAGCTTTATGAATGATTTGAAAAAATTTCAAACGTGTTTAAATACTTTTGGAGATGGATGGAGGAAGAAACTTTATGATGTAACTATGGCCATGAAGGGTTACGACGAGGACATGCTAGATGAGGCATATGAAGCGATAGTTAAGAATGAACAAAATGCAAGGAGCTTCTTGGTTAAAGAATCTTCACCTCAAAAGTAGTAACATGGTGTGTTAATCAAGTAACTTGAAGAAATGGATGTTTAGGCTTTGACAGAGCTTTATTTTGGTCATATAAACTTTTTTTGGTGTTTCATAGTTTCATTTGGGATTAATGGTTATAGACAAAATGTAAGAACGGCCTTTTTTAGCTAGACGATATAAAGGAGAGATATATGTTAGGATGATAAAGAGGGTTTGTTTAAGCTTTTTATCTATATTAAAGACAGACTTAAAATCAGTTTGTAATTAATTATCTCTTTTTTGGTATTATATACCAAGACATTGTCAAGTGACGATGGAATTTAAGGCTTTGTTAAGGCAG
The DNA here is from genome assembly GCA_030015575.1 of Agapanthus africanus. Classification (NCBI taxonomy): domain Eukaryota; kingdom Viridiplantae; phylum Streptophyta; class Magnoliopsida; order Asparagales; family Amaryllidaceae; genus Agapanthus; species Agapanthus africanus. The sequence continues at coordinate 747,302,394 of CM057342.1, read as the reverse complement.
AAAAGTTCGAAATATTTTTCTTGTTTAGTTGGTTTATATTCTTATTGGCAGAAGAATCAGATATATTTCAAACACATTTCAAAAGCAGTGCAAGTCTACTTCTGGTGAGATTTGCCTTGACATAGTTATAATATTCTCAGATAGAAATATTGAAATTATTCTTTTTATTGTAATCGTTCGGGGTTTAACTTAGCCTCCATTTCATCTTTTAGTTGTGTTGGAAAATTTTTCTCTTTTATTAAGATGTTGAAGCTTATATTTCATGAAGCAGCACTAGACAGCTGGAGGTACCATTTCAGTTTAAATTGTTGTTAATTTGTTCATTTCTGGCATAGCTACACATCGGTTATTTAAAGGCTAAAAAGATATTAGCATACTTGCATTAACTTATGAAGTTAGTAATATGTTGATAAGTCTTAATTTATCAACACAAACAAGATAATAATTACGACAGCTAACATGTTCTTGCGCTTGCAATATGAGACATTGGAGGAGTTTGAAGCATTACAATAATTATATTATAGGATATGCCATGAAGAATAAACACATAATTTGGTTTTTAAAATGTAGACAAGTAATTATGTATTTGAAAATCTAATATATGAAAATATGCTCTGATTTTTTTCTTCAAATGATGGTTATATGATCCATTACTTTATTGTATGATGTGCTTCTTGAAAAATAAATATATGTAAGGTGGTGGTCTATGAAAAAGAAAGAGTATCTTATATATGTTCCATAATCAAGTGGCGCATGATTTTGTTGCATAGAATACTTGTTTATACTATATATTTATTATTGAGCAAAAGATGGAAATATATAATTTTTCAGCTTCAGCAGTAAATTTTTTTTAATGCTTGTTTTTATCTAATACCAGAATTTGAATCTAGTATTTTAACTTGTAGAGAGGAGAAGATGAAGTTGCAGCTATTCTGCTTCTAAACTCAAATTTTAACTAAACAAGTGAACATTAAAAACCATATTACTTTTATCTATGGTTATTTGGATCTTTTGATGTTGAGACCAAACAATTTTGTCTTTTAGTGGTATCTAGATCTAAAGATCAAGGTTTTAAATAACGGATATCGGCGGGCCTCAAAATCGTATCGGTTAGATATTTCCTATATAATATATGGCCAATATATGAAAATTATTGTATTGCAAAAGGTTCCGATATAATATATTGGTCGACATGACTAATATTTGAATCAATGGTTTGGACATTTTGCTTTAGTTACCAATAGCAAGTGGTAGTGATCTATAACATTGCTGCAATTGCTATGGGTGGTAGGAATATGTAAGACTGTTGCTTTTATGAAATTGTGTGACATGGATACAAGAACTGTATAACAATTGATAAATTGGACTAAGGCTGGGATTATATTTTGGGCAGGAGACATTGATGCCAGATTCAATACGAATGATGATCGTACATTCCGAGGAATAGGAAACCTAAATGATCGAGAGGTGGGCTACGCCAAGATATTGAAAATGTAAAGGAAGAGAGTATGCGAGCAGGTTAATGACGATATTATTTTCTATTCAAGTTCAATATTATGCAAGTGAGTTATGCAATGTATTGGAAAGGACATTGGTTTAGGTGTTGACGAGAAACATACATATCTTGATATGATCTAAAGGTTTTCAATGGATTAGCTTAGGATTGACCTTGGATGTTTGTAAGAGATTGTATTAAGATTGGGTGTCTAGCTTTTGTGTGTGCCAATTTCTTTATCTTTGTATCTATGCGGCATTCTTTGTATTTCTTTGTTTTATTTTTGTAAACAAGACTTACTTTTATTAGGGGATTGTGTGTTGGAGTATTGTATAGAGTTTAAACACCTAGTTTTTACTTGAACTTTAAACTGATAAAAGTCCACAAGAATATACTCCGTGAATCATTCATTCTTTGTTGCTATCTATTTATCCTTCTTTTGTAAGCCCCCTCCTTTTCTTCCTTCTTTTAATGTTGTACATTAATAAATAATTGTTGAGAGTCATGCAGTTAGTCACCCTGTGGGCATATTTAATGAATTTCTTTCTAACTGATAGCAATTAATATTGATTTGGGTCAAAATATCTTCTCCAAACCCATACATATGCAACTAATATCGGATTATGTTCTTATATGAGTTAATTATATGGAATAATTATTTGCATGATCTTACATTTAGTATTCGTATATCTACATAGCATGCATGGTAAGCTTATCAAGTTGATTTAACTCACTTTCTCACATTCTATACATAGGAATAAACAAAGAAAGTGAAATTAGTTGAACTGCTTTCTTACTTTTTATCGTTCCAACCAAACAACTCGAGTTCACTTTCCATTGCCACATAAGTGCCAACTCATCTTCTTTTCCACTTTCTTTTTAACAAAACAAACCAGAATTACTACTTTCTCTTCACTCTCTTCCAATATTGCTTTCCTACCACTTTCGCACCTTACTGCTTTCTTCACTTTCCAATTACCAAACAGGCCATAACCGTATGGAAGAAACTATCACAATCGTTCCACATTCCATGACAGGTAGCTTTCCGTGATACCGTTTTCATCCGCATACCGAAACGTTCTCAGGGTAACATTGGTTGAGATTTACAAGGTTGACAAGCACAAAAACTAGCTTTCAGATTAAAAGAAGGGAATTCACTTTCTCAGATTCACACTTTGATATAATATCTCAGAGAATTAATGAACTGAATATTAGAAATTTGTATGATTTCAAAAGAGCTTTGACATTAAGCCCAACAAGACTTTCATTTAAGAAATTCTGAGCATCAAATGATAACTTTATGTTCTATTTTCGATAATGGGAGCCTGAGAGCAGAATAAACCTTAGAAACGGTAACTGATTGGAAAAAGAAACCATCTTTACAGTCGAGATCAAAACTTTGAGCTGAAATAGATAAGAAATTACAATCAAACTTGAAATCCAAATAGAAAGAAGATGGTACCTTCGCAATAAAAAGAACCCCTTGAAGCCCAAGGCTCTCAATTCCCCTCGGTCTCTTATTTGATCAAGAAAGAAGATGAATCTTTCGCTGTATCTATCGAAAAAGGAGAGATCCTTTTCCCCTTTGCTACTCTCCCTCTCGAGAGAGAGAAGAGAGGAGGAAGGAGAAGAAGAGAAGCGACCGACGTTGCTTCTGACCATTGATTTTGCAAGTATTTCTTTATTTGTTTTTGTTGATGCTCTACTCGGATTGGTTGCTGCTATTTGCCTAGTCATCCACACCGGTATGATACACCAACGGATGAGATTAAAACTCAAATCAAACCATACCCGAAAGAGTGCTCCATCGTATTCATCGGTGCATCACAATATGGGCGATAGATAGCTTGTTTCTGTATAAAAATATCAAGTAGAAATTCCACAAGATCCTTACCCTCTAAGCACGGCTAGCTATTGGCATAAACCGGCCCGATTCAAGTAGACTCCCCACGACTTTTTTCCTTGTCATGATCGACATCGTCTATTTTGATGTTCATAGCCTAAAAGGATATTTACATCAATTCATTAATTTTTATGTGATTTTGATGCTCTTTAACTATTTAATTTGAGCATGGAAAATGTTTTATTATCTGTAAACCCGTTGAATTTGCTAACCCCCACCCCCATATAAGTGTAATAAATATCAAAATCGTATAATTTTCAATGTATGCAGATCTATAACATTTCAGAAAAATAAAATATTATTTTTGGGAATTTTTATAATTAAATAATAAATATTGTGAATATTTTAATAATGCGGTATAATTAAATATCGATAAATTGGAAAAAAAATCGGAAAATTATAAGAATTACTGAAATGAGCGTGTTTTATATGATTTAAACATATTATAAATTTTTTTGATTAATTATATTCCTTTTTAATGCTAATCGCGATTAAATATCACTAATCGTGTATTAAGCCGGATTTGTGCACATGACATGCACCACGTCATATTTTACACTTGTGTTACATTTTCTACCATGGTTTTTCTCTTTCCTTCATGCATGGCTTTGTTATTGAGATGAGAAGAAAAGAAAGAGAAAAGAGAAAATGGAATAAAGAACAGAGTATGGGCATGAGAGAGAAGAGAGAGAGGTGAGGGGTCAAGTTGACCAAGCCGCATTTCTTCTTTCATTTGTTTTTCTTCGTCATTTTTCCCTCCTCCATCACCATGGCAGCCCTCTTCTTCTTCCCTCCTCTATCGCCTCAAAACACCCCCAAAACAATATCAAAACTTTATCCCCACTTCATTAAAAACATGCGCAAGCTCACTACAAGCACTTTGGACCAAGAAAGCAAGGATTTTGGACACTTGGGGCAATTCAAGAAAATTCTTGAGTTGCCAAATGAGATACTTTCTTCACCATTAGTATAGTTTTTCATTCACATTAGTGTCCATGCATGTTTAGAAGTGATTAAGTGAAGTTCAGTGAGGTTTGAAAATTCCAAGTTAGGGTTTGAGGGATTCTTAAGTTGTGATTGTGTAATTGAGACTAGCAGAAACTATACAACCCCTGTAGTGATGATATATTGAACTAAACCAGAGATTAGAACCCCAATTAGTGAACTTAGAAATCCCCGATATCGTATTTTGTTGAAATTGAGATGGGAGATTGAAAACTGCTATAACCCGAGGACTCTAAAAATTATTTAGCAAACACAGTGAGACAACCAGGCCACCTAGAAACTACCCTAGAACCCCGAGACCCTAACTCCCATCCATGGCCGCAATTTTATTCATTCTGGTCGCAATTTGCGGCCAGAGCAGTTGTGTTGGGATCCGTGTTTGGTCCATGGCTCCATTGTCTGTAAACTAGGCCCTTCACATATGCAAAATTGGCTAATTTCACTTAGGGTAAAATCTGGAGCAAGTTTTCCAAGTTTCTGATTTCGTTTTGCGGCTTTTAATGAATTGGACTTTGTATTTGTGTTTTATCTCGGTCGATTCACGTTTATACGTCGATCGTCGAGAGTTGTTAGGTTATTCGTGCATGCTTTGATCATAGGTTTTAACCTATGTGTGATACGCGTGCCGATTTGGTTTTCGTGCGCGATTTCCATTTATGATGTCATGTGATATATATGTAGGTACCCCTACGTGGACTTCAAGACGACGAGGATGAGCGTGGTGTCATCGACTCCAGCAAGCGAGGATCAGATGAGCAGATATATATCTACAGGGGAAGTCGAGTGGGTGGCGTATAGCACCCCCGCAGTTTCGTAGTGTAGTATACGAATACATATATATACATATATATATAAGTTGTGTATAGTGAGACTATGATTATCAAGATGGGTTTATATGTTCATGCGTTAGTTAGTGTAATTAGAAGTAACTTAGTTTAGCTTCTTAGTCGCGAAACCCTAGATTTACGATTTGCATACACACACACGCACACACTCGCATATATTTTATTACTTGTGTGTATATGGGGATATGTACACACACACACACATGCACAGGTATGTGACTATGTGTGTGTGTGTGTATATATATATACACATACATGAATGATGAGGATAGTACATGGTATTTGGAGATGAGTCGATGAGATTAGGTATGATGCCATGAGATTCGGTGATGTGATTTAGTTCGTATTATAAGATACGACATGATATTATAGCGGGTCCTTAGGCGATGTGTTTCATACACACGCATATATATATGTAGATGGTATCAGTATTGTACTAGACTTAGATCAGTATCCCCAGTTCACGATATGTGATGATAAAGATACCAGATGAATAATTAAAAAAATGTGATGTTCGACCCTACCCAGATTTGCGATGCCGTACGATGGATTTACCGTACGAGCTATATATTGATGATAGATCCGCACTCTTGACTCGAGGATGTCATGTTATATATATTGTATCGTATGTGATACTATTAAGGCGGGATCACCGACTATTATATATATATATATATATATATCGACTCAGACTTAGGTGGTTTTCCTTACCCTTTCGATCAGTCTGTTAGTTTAGTCCAGTAGTTTACTTGTAGATGTTAGACTAGACTTGGGTCATATCTATTTCAAAACTAACGAATCGTGAGTATTTTAAAGACAGGCCAAGGGATTCTACGGATATTTCAAAGGACGTACATTTTCTTAAAAACACTGTAGCCCTATTTTCTAAACACCACAATTCGTGTTATTTCAAACGGCAAAACTGTATGACCCATATATGTTAATGTAGATTCCTTATTGTTGCATTTACTATTCATTACGGTATATTCGGTATTGATGTGTTTAGTATTCATTCTCCGTTTATCCATGTTGTTATCATCGCATTGCATGTTTATTGTGTACATTAGTTATTATAAAATCATGCTGTCAGGACACAGCACCTTTACCGATGATGCGTATGCTCCACATACACCTGCTTGTCGGCTCACACACATCATAATCGGTAATGTTCATGTCACGTACACATTAGAAAATACTATTTCATTAGTATAAAATGTTAGTTGATAGTTTCGACATGATACTAGTGAGCCTGCTTTTATATGATATTTTAGACATTGCATTTATTACTGTGATATCTCATGCATATGTATTTTCATTTGTTATGCAATATTATAAGACTTTATGCCAGTATTCACTGTTTATTGATTTTTTATTATAGGATTCGGATTTTCCATGTGATTTATGGATTTAGAGAAACCGCAAGACTTTATAAACTCATTTTATTTTAAAAGATAAAAAGTGCGGTTTTCTCATAGTATGATTTGAGATATGTCCACCATGAGTTTTCTCGGCTCTTGAGCGATATCATACACCTGATTCGAGGAGTAGGAGGAACCTTCTGTGGGTGCATGGTGGACCCGATGCGATACCCCGGGACAAGATGGTCGCAGATGATGGCGTTGAGCCTGACAGGGAAGCACTACCGACCGGTGATTGTTTTGTGACTCGACGGATATCCGGAGGATACCGATCGGAGTATGGGCCAGTCCGAATAGCCGGAGCCCTAGATTTTGAGATTTGATGATATGGGCCAGTCCGGATAGCCGGAGCCCTAGATATTGAGATTCGAGGTTACGGGCCAGTCCGGATTGCCGGAGTCTGAGATATTGGGATATATGTTTGGTGTCGATGCTTGATACTGATTTTTATATTGATTTTATTGATGATACATCGATTTATATATACAGAAATCTCATTAAATTAAGAAAACGGTTTTCTCATTCATGATGTATTCTATTTTCATTATATTGCATTCATACCTTATATTTATGATATGTTGTTACCTGAGGCACTGGTACGAGCACTTGGTATTACACTTATGTATAGATGTTTACCCTTGCCACCTTATTATGCTTCAGGCTTTATCATTTTGAGGTCTTATATATATTTGATTGTATTGACCTAGGATTGAGTCATACATACGATTTCTGCTCGGTGATGTTTTCTACTCACGAGTTGGCAACTCACCCCCGATGTGCCACAGTTTCTTGCAGGTTTTGCCGTACAGCTTTCGTTGCGGCTTTGCTGGCATACTGCTTCTTTCCGGGTGATTGCCTTGGTAGGTGGGTTCACTTGCATCGTGACCACCATTGTATTTTTATTTACATTCAGTTGTATCTAGTAACCCCATCAACCAGACTTGTATTATTTGATAATCTTAGAAGACCAGTTGTATATTCTTTCGACTTTAGAGTCGCGCGTTGTATTATTACGGTTTTCTTGAAATTGTTGAGTTTCCTTTTGAGTTTTGATCCTCGCCCTTCGGCGTTGCATATTATATTGTTTGCGTAGTTGTGACCGTCAATTGGCGAAGAGCTAGCTCCCGCTTGGGGATGCCTTTATTCATATTATGCATGTTGTACCCTTTTGGGGCCAGCATTTACAAAGGAAACTCTGCCGAAATTTTCAGAAAAAACTTGAGATTTTAAAAATGCATATTCGGCTTATGTTATTAAAACCACTTGCTTTAAAATAAGTTCTCTTCACTTCTTTCTTCAAAAATGGTTTAGATTTCTGGGATTTTTGGCTTACTTGAATTAGATGGGGTCCTATAGATTTCATATAATTCAAGTGCCAGTCACATACCATTTCGAGTCGTGACAAAGTTGGTATCAGAGCGCTAGGTTAACCTTGGTTCGAGTCTATGTTTGACTATGCGGAGCCTAAGGCGTTTGTATATATACGGAATCTAGGCTTGACCTTACGGAACTTAGATTTAGTCGAGGGAGTATTAGACCCGAACTTTAGTCGCGTAGGTTGACCTTAGTTGATGGAGTAGGTGACTTAAGTAGAGTGACGTACCGTGTGTATATTCCGCGGCATACTTACGATACGCTACTCCGCTTAAGAAGCCTTAGGATGTACATTTCCTTGCACAGCATTATATTCATTCCTATGATCTATCCTCATCGATATTGGTTTATGGTTTTGCTGCCACGATTACACGGGCAGAGAGAGCTACGGCTAGAGTTGCGTCAGCATGAGCTCGTCACGGACGAGGACTGACCAGGGCGTGATTCCAGAGACACACGATTGCATAGATGTATCGTCATATTGTGTTTTCGCGCCATAAGCGTTTGATGGATCGCTTTTACAAGATTTCTTGGACGTGCAGATCAGCACCAGAGGATTGGGCTACCTCTAGAGGCCAGCCAAAATGTGATGACCGTCGATACACCGATTATACTTGATAATTGAGGCACTGTTCAGCGTGCGGACAAATGAGAAAATTGTTGCTGCGAATAACGGGATATCGCCCCAGATGTTTGAAGCTATTACCGCACGAGTTGTACATAGAGATATTATAGAAGATCGCTAGTCACCCAAGGAAGAATGATTAGGACATGTGATTCGTTGCCTACCCCGATGCGAGGTCATCAGATTAATTGATTCCAGCTAGAGACGACTTCACGCAGGTACGTTGAGAGTCGATAGAAGGCGATCGAATGTCAGAAACCCATTTTTTACAAGTTTAAAGTATTCGGAGGAACATACAAGTAGTTCCGTGGACCCTCTAGAAGAATGAAACCCTAACTCGATATAATGACCATGAGAACGCTATGAAACCTTAGGGTTTGCAGCAGTTCAGCGGTGCCATTAATGAGGCTTGAGTTTGCCCTTCTACGGCCGGTCCATAGGTACTGTGGTATGTACTAGAATACTATTAAACTGTACTCAAGATGTTGAGCTCTTGGGGGATTATGAAACCTTGACAAATCGATCAAAAAGTTCGACGTATGTAGGGTGTTTTTCGTCACCCCATTGAGATGGGAATACGCGCGCGCTTGTCAGGCGCAGTACAGATTCCCCCTGCCTAGGGTAGGCCCGGGTTTAATGATTGTGGGGATCCGAATCTCCGGCAGCCGCGGACTAAGCTGCCGTTAATTACCCTTCGCCTTTGGAGCGAGGGAACCTCCGATTGACGGGTTAAACTGGTCATGTGAACTCAATGTGCAGTGTTGTGTTTTGAAGGGGTTTTGGATATATCAGGGGCCCCGCAGAGTTTTTACGGGGGTCCCGCTATCCGGATAGCGGGCTGGGGGTCAAGGGGGCTAGCAGCCCCCTTGCGGAGTACGGGGCAGCGCCCCGTTAGAATTTTTTTCTAAGGACAGTGTCGTGGAGTATGTGTGTGTGTACATATGTATATATATATATATATATGTATATATATAAAAAGGGGAAAAGGCATTCAAATGATGCGTGGGGCCAGAGCGCTAGCGCGCCACGTGGCGCTTTGGACGCTAGCGCACTGAGCGCTAGCGCGCCACGTGTCAGCATGTGGGCGTTCGGGCGCTAACGCTTTGGGCGCTAGCGCTCTGAGCGCAAAAGCGCTAGCGCACTGAGTGCTAGCGCGCCACGTGTCAGCCCGTGGGCGCTCGGACGCCAGCGTTTTGGGCGCTAACGCTCTGAGCGCAAGAGCGCTAGCGCGCCACGTATCAACACGTGGGCGCTCGAGCGCTAGTGCTCTGAGCACAAGCGCGCTAGCACTATGAGCGCTAGCGCGCCACGTGTCAGCAAGTGGGCGCTCGAGCGCTAGTGCTCTGGACGCAAGAGCGCTAGCGCACCACGTGTCAGCACATGGGCGCTCGAGCAGCAAAAGGGACTTGGTCCCTGCAATGGGAGTTGTACTCCCAGAAAGGAGCACTTATTATTCTATATATATATATATATATATATATATATATGAGGAGTTAAACTCCTAAGATGTTTTGAAACTGATGAAGGGCTTCTCCCCTTGAGCCTTAGTTCTTCCCCAAAGTGGGGTTTCTGGAGATGGGTCTCCTTCTTCTTCCTTTGTTGGCCGGATCTTGAAGATCAAGAAATATGAGATTATAAAAATCTCTCCTTTCTGAGATCTGATGGCAGATCTGAGTTCCCCTTTGTGGGTTTTGTGATGAAAAACTATTTAGTTTTGGAAGAGGAAGAGTAAAAACTCTTGATTTAATTAGAAAAAGAGAAAGGTTTAGAAGCTTGAAGAAGGAGAAGATCACAGATCTAGATTTTTCTTTGGAGAGAGAAAAAGTTCTTGGGATATTTCTATTATCCTTGCCTTTATAGGCTATACACTTTACATATAGCCCCTTGGGCTTTACAAAAATGGCATTTTAGCCATCCCATGGCTCATGTGCCATTTCTTTTTGCACATAAGCCATGGGCTTACAAAAATTTGGCTTTATGCCCATTTCACATACATTCATGCATAAAAAATTACATAAAAAATTATTTATTACATGATCTATATTTTGGCATGGAGGAGGCTGGCCGCGGGCTCGACTTGAGCATAGGCCCGCTTGACCTGGGGTTGGGCCCACCTGGCTTGGGGTTGACTTTGATTTTGACTTGGTCAACCGGGGTGTAAATTTTTACCCCAACAACGTCGTTCGGATATCATGTGATGGGATATATTGCTTGGGAGACTCCAGATATGAGTATAGCCGTCGGAGCGCAGTCCATACAGCTACGAAGAGACGAGTCCGAATCAGTCGACATTAGAGAAAAGTGGAGCAAGAGATTCGTATGAGATCTTCATGAGATGACGTTCCACTCCGCTGACATCAGAGATGTGATACGCATGCAGAGGCGTTGTATATGAATATATCTTCCAGAAAGAGCCGCGATGAGTATGCAATCGTTCCGGAACAAGAAATAGATTTAGCAAAGGGTGATAACTTCCGGGCAGTTCGGCAGAAACGAGAATTGGGGGAGACTTCGACAGAACCTTTCTGGAATACTGTACGAGAAGACTTGGACCCAGGATCGGTCATATTACGCACACCCAGTAGGCCAGAGTTCGGTATCGTCGACGAGACATGTTATGAGCGACCATGACAGTTGGCCAGAGATCTTTAGAGGATGTGCCAGAGCGGGACTATTTCCGCCACCTTTGATTTCAGTATTTTGGGCGATTTATTTGCATGATTGAGATTTTGTGCACCACAGTTGCACCTGACTTCGATTTGATGTCATTCGAGATGTTGATTTTGATTTCATGCCTATGGTATGCATGTGATTTGACTTATGCTTTCGGTATAGTTTTCATGCACTTTTAGTATTTTGATTCGATTTTGTGCACGCTGATACACATGGTTGTGAGATTATATACCACGGTACCTGATTTGGATTTGGATTGAAGTGTGTTGTATACCGTCGATTTCGATTGCGATACTCGATATTTGTTTTCGCGCACCTTGTGCACATGAGTTGGATTCTTGTGCATACTTGACACGCTTGATGCGATTTTGGTGCACGCCGGATGCACTAAATCGAGCTTCTTCATGCATATCAGATGCACCTGATATTTCTGTCAGACACACCCGTTGCCTTTGACAGGTGTTTCGTGCACACCCATTGCACTTAGATTTTGTTTCTGTGCACATGTATGACACATTCATGGATTTCGATTTCCGTGCGCACCAGACGCATGTGGCATTCTTATGCACATTTTGGGATTGATTTCCTTGAGCAGTATGTTTTTATGATATTTACTATTTAGTATAGTAGCCGAGCAGGACTAGTCCGAGGACAGTACCTGAATATGTTTTGCATGCATTGATAGTTACCGAAAGGATTTCTAAAAAGGAGCTATAGTCTCAGTATTTACCTACGTGTCCGTGATGACATGAAACATTTTACAAAGGAAACCCTTCTAAATTATTTTTCAAAACGGCGGAACGTGTATGTTAAATAAAGGATATATATATACATATATATAGTTATTTTCCTACAATAAACGTCCGCCACTGTGCAGCGATACGCGCATTGCACAGCGATTGGAAAAGAGTTTGGCATGTATTTCTTTCAGATGTCTTGACGAATTTACCACGATATTTACATGTATAGTTTTGATGTATATCATGTTGGTTTTCGTATTGGGTTTTGACATTTGTATCTTCGCCATAACTCCGATGATTGCGAGATACTTGACGGAGTTTGATTTTGAGTTATATGCTCATTTTTCATGCGCATGCATTGCGCTACGATATGTTTTATGTATTTATGATTTCGGAGCTCCAACGACTTGATCATTTTACTGAAATGTTTTAGTATTTGAGGGGTTTAAATTTAAATTCGGGGACTGAATTTCTTTAAGAAGGGAAGACTGTAACATTTCAGAAAAATAAAATATTATTTTGGGGAATTTTTATAATTAAATAATAAATATTATGAATATTTTAATAATGCGGTATAATTAAATACCGATAAATTGGAAAAAAAATTCGGAAAATTATAACAATTACTGAAATGAGGGTGTTTTATATGTTTAAACAAATTATAAATTTTTATGATTAATTATATTTCTTTTTAATGCTAATCGCTGATTAAATATCACTAATCGTGTATTAAGCCGGATTTGTGCACATGACATGCACCATATCATATTTTACACTTGTGTTATATTTTCTACCATGGTTTTTCTCTTTCCTTCATGCATGGCTTTGTTATTGAGATGAGAAGAAAAGAAAAGAGAAGAAAAGAAAAAGAAAAGAGAAAATGGAATAAAGAATAGAGTATGGGCATGAGAGAGAAGAGAGAGGGGTGAGGGGTCAAGTTGACCAAGCCGCATTTCTTCTTTCATTTGTTTTTCTTCATCATTTTTCCCTCCTCCGTCACCATGGCAGCCCTCTTCTTCTTCCCTCTTCTATCACCTCAAAACACCCCCAAAACAACATCAAAACTTCATCTCCACTTCATTAAAAATATGCACAAGCTCACTACAAGCACTTTGGACCAAGAAAGTAAGGATTTTGGACACTTGGAGCAACTCAAAAAAATTCTTGAGTTGCTAAATGTGGTATTTTCTTCACCATTAGTATAGTTTTTCATTCACATTAGTGTCCATGCATGTTTAGAAGTGATTAAGTGATGTTTAGTGAGGTTTGAAAATTCCAAGTTAGGATTTGAGGGATTCTTGAGTTGTGATTGTGTAATTGAGATTGGTAGAGGCTATACAACTCCTGTAGTGATGATATATTGGACTAAACCAGAGACTAGAACCCCAATTAGTAAACTTAGAAATCCCCGATATCGTATTTTGTTGAAATTGAGATGGGAGATTGAAAACTGCTATAACCCGAGAACTCTAAAAATTATTTAGCAAACACAGTGAGACAAGCATGCCACTTAGAAGCTACCCTAGAACCCCGAGACCCTAACTCCCATCCATGGCCGCAATTTTATTCATTCTGGCCGCAATTTGATCCTAGAGCAGTTGTGTTGGGATCTGTGTTTGGTCCATGGCTCCATTGTCTATAAACTAGACCCTTCACACATGCAAAATTGGTTAATTTCACCTAAGGTAAAATCTGGAGCAAGTTTTCAAAGTTTCTGATTTCGTTTTGCGGCTTTTAATGAATTGTACTTTGTATTTGTGTTTTATCTCGGTCGATTCACGTTTATACATCGATCGTCGAGAGTTATTAGGTTATTCGTGCATTTTTTTATCATAGGTTTTAACCTATGTGTGATACGCGTGTCGATTTGGTTTTCGTGCGCGATTTCTATTTACGATGTCATGTGATATATATGTAGGTACCCCTACGTGGACTTCGAGACGACGAGGATGAGCGTGGCGTCATCGACTCTGGCAAGCGAGGATTAGGTGAGTAGATATATATCTACGGGGGAAGTCGGGTGGATGGCGTATAGCACCCCCGCAGTTTCGTAGTGTAGTATACGAATACGTATACACACACACACATATAAGTTGTGTATAGTGAGACTATGATTATCAAGATGGGTTTATATGTTCATAGGTAGGTTAGTGTAATTGGAAGTAACTTAGTTTAGCTTCTTAGTCGCGAAACCCTAGATTTACGATTTGCACACACACACACACGCACACTCACATACATTTATTACTTGTGCGTATATAGGGATATATATATATATATATATATATATATATATATATATATATATATATATATATGAGACTATGTATATATATACGTATACATATACATGGATGATGAGGATAGTATATGGTATTTGGAGATGATTCGATGAGATTGGGCATGATGCCATGAGATTCGGTGATGTGATTTGGTTCGTATTATGAGATTCGACATGATATTATAGCGGGTCCTTAGGTGATGTGTTTCATAGACACGCATATATATATGTAGATGGTATCAGTATTGTACTAGACTTAGATCAGTACCCCTAGTTCATGATATGTGATGATAAGGATACCAGATGAATAATTAGATAAATGTGATGTTCGACCCGTACCCAGATTTGGGATGCCGTACGATGGATTTACCGTACGGGCTATATATTGATGATAGATCCGCACTCTTGACTCGAGGATATCATGTTATATATATTGTATCGTATGTGATACTATTGAGGCGGGATCGTCGACTATATATATATATATATATATATATATATATATATATATATCGACTCAGACTTAGGTAGTTTTCCTTACCCGATCAGTCTGTTAGTTTAGTCCAGTAGTTTACTTGGAAATGTTAGACTAGACTCGGGTCATACCTATTTCAAAACTAACGAATCATGAGTATTTTAATGACAGGCCAAGAGATTCTACGGATATTTCAAAGGACGTACCTTTTCTTAAAAACACCGTAGCCCTATTTTCTAAACACCACGATTCGTGTTATTTCAAACGGCAAAACTGTATGACCCATATATGTTAATGTAGATTCCTTATTGTTGCATTTACTATTCATTTCGGTATATTCGGTATTGCTACGTTTAGTATTCATTCTCCGTTTATCCATATTGTTATCATCGCATTGCATGTTTATTGTGTACATTAGTTATTATAAAATCATGCTGTCAAGAGACAACACCTTTACCGATGATGCGTATGCTCCACATACACCTGCTTGCCGGCTCACACACATCATCATCGATAATGTTCATGTCACGTACACATTAGAAAATACTATTTCATTAGTATAAAATGTTAGTTGATAGTTTCGACATAATACTAGTGAGCCTGTTTTTATATGATATCTTAGACATTGCATTTATTACTGTGATATCTCATGCATATGTATTTTCGTTTGTTATGCAATATTATGAGGCTTTATGTCAGTATTCACTGTTTATTGACTTTTGATTATGAGATTCGGATTTTCCATGTGATTTATGGATTTAGAGAAACCGCAAGGCTTTATAAACTCATTTTATTTTAAAAAATAAAAAGTGCGGTTTTCTCATGGTATGATTTGAGATATGTCCACCATGAGTTTTTTCGGCTCTTGAGCGATATCATACACCCGATTCGAGGAGGAGGAGGAACCGTCTGTGGGTGCATGGTGGACCCGGTGCGGTACCCCGGGGCAAGATGGCCGCAGATGATGGCGTTGAGCCTGGCAGGGGAGCACTACCGACCGGTGATTGTTTTGTGACTCGATGGATATCCGGAGGATACCGATCAGAGTATAGGCCAGTCCGGATAGCCGGAGCCCTAGATTTTGAGATTTGATGATATGGGCCAGTCCGGATAGCCGGAGCCCTAGATATTGAGATTCGAGATTACGGGCCAGTCCGGATTGCCGGAGCCTGAGATATTGAGATATTGGGATATATGTTTGGTGTCGATGCTTGACACTGATTTTTATGTTGATTTTATTGATGATATCTCGATTTATATATACAGAAATCTCATTAAATTAAGAAAACAGTTTTCTCATTCATGATGTATTCTGTTTTCATTATATTGCATTCATACCTCATATTTATGATATGTTGTTACCTGAAACACTGACACGAGCGCTTGGTATTACACTTATGTATAGATATTTATCCTTACTACCTTATCATGCTTCAGGTTTTATCATTTTGAGGTCTTATATATATTTGATCGTATTGACTTAGGATTGAGTCATACATACGATTTCTGCTCGGTGATGTTTTCTACTCACGAGTTGGCAACTCACCCCCGTTGTACCACAGTTTCTTGCAGTCTTTGCCGTACAAGTTTCGTTGCGGCTTTACTGCCACACTGCTTCTTTCCGGGTGATTGCCTTGGTAGTTGGGTTCACTTGCATCGTAACCACCATTGTATTTTTATTTACATTCAGTTGTATCTAATAACTCCATCAACCAGACTTGTATTATTTGATAATCTTAGAAGACCAGTTGTATATTCTTTCGACCTTAGAGTCGAGCGTTATATTATTACGGTTTTCTTGATATTGTTGAGTTTCCTTTTGAGTTTTGATTCTCGTCCTTCGGCGTTGCATATTATATTGCTTGCGTGGTTGTGACCGCCAATTGGCGAAGAACTAGCTCCCGCTTGGGGATGCCTTTATTCATATTATGCATGTTGTACCCTTTTGGGGCCAGTATTTACAAAGGAAACTCTACCGAAATTTTCAGAAAAGACTTGAGGTTTTAAAAATGCATATTCGGTTTATGTTATTAAAACCACTTACTTTAAAATAAGTTCTCTTCACTTCTTTCTTCAAAATGGTTTAGGTTTCTAGGATTTTTTGCTTACTTGAATTAGATGGGGTCCTATAAATTTCATATGATTCAAGTGCCAGTCACGTGCCATTTCGGGTCGTGACAAGATCTCAAGATATGTTGATCAAGATGAACGAAACCAATTTTTAAAAAATAATAGATTGTTGACGTTTTGACCAACAAGTAAAGTTCCTTCTCCTATCCTTACCTTCCATTTTCCATTTCTGGACTATATAAGGAAATATCCTTAAGTGTGTCAGTTATATCTGTCCGGTCATAAAAAAGAAAAAGATAATTACATGAAACTTACTAAGCTGTTCGAAGCGTGACCGGATATTCTCTCGCGTCTTGATGCATTGCATCCGGGCCCATCCCCGAAAAACAGATACGCTTGAGTATCCAAAACAACAGAGAAGGACCATATACCCCGAATAGTTTCTCCTTACATGGCTCAATCATATACGGAAAAAGAGAGGCTGCTATTACAAAATAATAGCACCATGTTCTTAGGGGATCTAGGCCACACATCCTACATGCTAAGCACGTAGGATACACCAATATCAAAGGCCCCAAATTTGGGGATGCCTTTATTCATATTATGCATGTTGTACCCTTTTGGGGCCGGTATTTATAAAGAAAACTCTGCCGAAATTTTCAGAAAAGACTTGAGATTTAAAAAATGCATATTCGGTTTATGTTATTAAAACCACTTGCTTTAAAATAAGTTCTCTTCACTTCTTTCTTCAAAATGGTTTAGATTTCTGGGATTTTTTTGCTTACTTGAATTAGATGGGGTCCTATAGATTTCATATGATTCAAGTGCCAGTCACGTGCCATTTCGGGTCGTGACAAGATCTCAAGATATATTGATCAAGATGAACGATACCAATTTTTAAAAAATAATAGATTGTGACGTTTTTACCAACAAGTAAAGTTCTTTCTCCTATCCTTACCTTCCATTTTCCATTTCTGGAATATATAAGGAAATATTCTTAAGTGTGTCAGTTATATCTGTCAGGTCATAAAAAAGAAAAAGATAATTACATGGAACTTACTAAGCTGTTCGAAGCGTGACCGGATATTCTCTCGCGTCTTGATGCATTGCATCCGGGCCCATCCCCGAAAAACAGATACACTTGAGTATCTGTTTTTCGGGTTTATGTTATTAAAACCACTTGCTTTAAAATAAGTTCTCTTCACTTCTTTCTTCAAAATGGTTTAGATTTCTGGGATTTTTTGCTTACTTGAATTAGATGGGGTCCTATAGATTTCATACGATTCAAGTGCCAGTCACGTGCCATTTCGGGTCGTGACAAGATCTCAAGATATATTGATCAAGATGAACGATACCAATTTTTAAAAAAATAATAGATTGTGACGTTTTTACCAACAAGTAAAGTTCTTTCTCCTATCCTTACCTTCCATTTTCCATTTCTGGACTATATAAGGAAATATTCTTAAGTGTGTCAGTTATATCTGTCAGGTCATAAAAAAGAAAAAGATAATTACATGGAACTTACTAAGCTGTTCGAAGCGTGACCGGATATTCTCTCGCGTCTTGATGCATTGCATCCGGGCCCATCTCCGAAAAACAGATACACTTGAGTATCCAAAACAACATAGAAGGACCATATACCCCGAATAATTTCTCCTTAAATGGCTCAATCATATATGGAAAAAGAGTGGCTGCTATTACAAAATAATAGGCACCATGTTCTTAGGGGATCTATGTCACACATCCTACATGCTAAGCACGTAGAATACACCAATATTAAAGGCCCCATATTTCACACAAATCTCGACCGTTCGATATTATTATGGATGGATCTGGACCGTTTGATATAATAATATGAATGTTATTATTTTCATAATAGCAGTCACTCCAAAACCATCTTATAATACAAGACATGGACATAATTTTTAGAATTTTCAAACATGATTGTGTGGCCGATGTGGGTCCCACCTATTCATATTAAATAGAGAACTTGTGGATCTCCACGACTCATTTTATTTCTTCTCACAAGGAATGAGGCATGGACACATTTCTTGTATTATTACAACATAGTGTACTTTTTATATCCCATTATCTGTTTGCATTTTTTTATCCTCAACCGCATGGCTGACATTTTCCTTTATTTTTTTTTTCTTTCGTCTTTTTGTTTGTCCTATATAAACTAGAAAAGTTTCTTAATTTTTTTCTTTGAATTAAATGGTTGGAAAAATCTCTCCACAGTTTCATTAAACATGCTCAACAGAAACAGAGCCTAAAAAAATTTTAAAAAATGGGCCACAGCTTTTTTTAATATACAAGCCCGTGACAGCATTTGGTTTCTACTACAAACAGATGGCGGAAACAAAAATGAGCTCAGAGATACGGCGAGAGTTTTAAGGATGGTATGTGCAAGTCTCCTGTAAAATGGTAACTCTTTGTGAACTAAATACACAGAGATATATGATTGAAAATTGAAGTCTCAAAACAACACAACATAGGGTCTTATCATAGCTATTATTCTTGAAAATTTTGGGTACAGATAAAAGTTCCATACATGTATCTGCGAGATTATAACGAATATCAATTCATGCTGTACAGCTTTTCATCATCATAATAGTCATCGTCATTGTTCATCACTGAGCATTAAGAAACACCATTCCTGATCCGATATAACCTCCAGCATGAACAAAATATTTGACAATCATGCTCGTCTTGCAAGCGTCTATTTGGTCCAAAAGACGTAGCACGGAGAGTTGGTGAACTCAACGGTGGTAAGAGCAGTCACTGGTTCAAATCTTGCTTCACCTTCAACATTTTCCTTGACTGCAAGCATTTGGAATTTGATCGCTCGAAAAAAGCCGTTTGGACATCTTCGTTGGATGTGGCCGCGTCCCATCAAAGATCTTTGTTACGAATCAAAGAATGGATCGAACATCATCAAAGAATTACCGGGTTTCTATACAAAATAAGCCAGTCGTAAAAAGGACTGGCTCAGAAGAGGAAATGGAGCAAAGCAGACATCAATTGAAAAAATACGTCGAATCCAGAACATCGTTCAAGTTAAAATCGCCACGCTCAGGCAATGGTGGGAAAACTAATGAAGGGAATGAATTCTGAAAGCTCTCCAACAACTGCACGATGTATAACAGAGATTTAGTTATTAATAAAATTGTATGGAGATTGCATGTATAAATGCAGGCAGCAAGAATGATCGTGCAAGACGCAACCGTCAAATCACACGAATATGATATATGTAATGTATAAGTAGGGTGGTTATTTGAAGCCAACGGAAAGTCCACAGGATGGTGTTCGGCAAACACCGTCAAAACACAAGGAGGGTTTTTTTTGTGAAAACCATCCATTATGTTCACCTAAATCAAGATTTTAAGGCTACTAAAATAATAAATATAATTACGTCGCCTAGAGAGAAATTTAGGGCTACCTACATTTTCCAATATCGGGGTCTCATATAGTTCCACGAACTTCTCACGAAGTATTCTGTTCATCTCATCAATATTACATGCATGCGTCCAATACGAATCATGTACTCCTGCAATTGGAAGAAAAGAAAAACATGCAAACAGATTTCTTTCATGCTAGTTTCATTAAAGTTGACAAGATGCATAACTACAATAAATTGCGTAAAGCACACAACCTGCGAAATTTAATCCTGCCCTTTTGCATGCAATTGCAGTCATCATCATATGGGACCCATCGAGGGAGTGGACAAAGTTTGGAGGGAAAGCCGTTCTCTGCCGCTTCACCATTATCTACAAAAATTAAACCAATTAATTAAAGAAGATTAAATAGATATTCCAAGCGAAAATATAAAAAGCAGGTAGTGAGCAACCTTGTCGGTTTCCCGCTGCAAACTCAGGGTCTGAAGAGAAGTTCTAATCTGAAGGGTAAATTTCCATATGAGAACAAAGTATTCTTAAGGAAAGATTACAAGACAAATATACATGAAGTTAGTATTTTAATATATTTAGTATTACTTACGAGATGTCTGCCGAATTTGCGGTAAGGCTGAACTACTGGCAATCCAAGAGGTGTGGTCCACCTTACCGGTTGATTTTCTGAGGCAATCACCTGTTCAATTCATGATCTCGACACCATTAATAAACAATATTTAAAGTTTTTAATTATACTTGGCGAGATTTGACTATTTGCACAAATTGCTCAAGCAAGAAGAGAGCAATCAACGATTAGATACATTTTTCCGTTTTTATATAGCTGATATACCTTAGAGAATAATGGAGGAAAGAGGTCCTAAGATGGCCGGTGCCGATCGTTGAATAAAATGGTGGAAGACGTGATTTGTGCCACCACCTAACGGAGAATAATGGAGGAAAAAGGTCCAAGGAGGCTTTTTGCGTTGGGTGGCGGCACAAATCACGTCCTCCGCCATTTTATTCGACGATCGGCAACAGCCATCTTGATCTTCATCGTCTAACATGTCGATACACCAAATTTCATGTGATTCCAACACCTTTTCACCGTTGATTTAGCAATGTAAAAAGTTCTATTGTCGGTAAACCGTTAATTTTGCACCCACTTAACGGTTTACCGACAATAGAACTTTTTACATTGCTAAATCAACGGTGAAAAGCAGTTGGAATCACATGAAATTTGGTGTATCGACATGTTAGACGGTAAAAATTAAGATAGCTGATGCCGATCGTCGAATAAAATGGTGTTAGACGATGAAAATCAAGATGGCCGATGCCGATCGTCGAATAAAATGGTAGAGGACGTAATTTATGCCGCCACTTAACGCAAAAAGCCTCCTAGGGCATCTTTCCTCCGTTATTCTCTATAACTTATATAATATAAATGAAATGATTATGTGAGGTTAAACCTTTGCGCAGTCCCCAAGCCAGCTCATGATACCTCTTGCAGCTTGAAACATTTCCTCTAGTGCAGTCAAGGTAGTCTGAACAATTTAAAAGAAAGAAGAAAAGGTAAAAAATAATATAAGATATGATCCCCTCTCACTCTCAATTAAGTTGTCGTCATAACATTGAATCGTGGTATGAAAGGGAGCAAACCAGGCTTAGAGTGACACTCTAGGATGCAACCTACAATGACACTGACATTCCATTGGATGATAAATATTATTTACAAAGTGATATGACATCTCCCGCATATTAAATATTGGATTTGCTTTATGCCACATCATTTTATATAATATGAGACCCCAAATGAGCATTTTTTTAAAATGTCAGTTTCAATGTAGGGTGCACCCTACAATGACACTTTAGGCCCTGATTGCTCTATAAAAGAGAGATCTAAATTAAGAAATTAACTGTCACTTACTTTAGCTGCATAACACGATGAACGAAATAGCTCCAAGTCATCATCTATTGCAGACCGTTCTTTCAACCTTCTTTTTATTTGCTCTCGTGCGCCAATATAGGTGACACCATACACAGAGGTCATAACCGTCTGCTTTACCAATTTTCGATCAACCTATACCCCGTTAGAGTTTTTTTTAAAAAAAAGTTAGCACATAACTTCCTATAACTTTCATATTGTCAATAAAACAAAGTAGGCAAGGGTAATTTATCTTAATAATTTCATAAACTTTTTTCAAACCACATGAATGCATGTGTGAACAAAAAATCATGCAGAATATGAAAAAAACTGTAATAATAATATTGAAAGAAAGTAGGTAGGTAGGATAAAGAGCTGACCTGATCAATTAAAAGTTTAGCATGTAATGCATTAGGGTTAGTAGCAGGATCTCCCTGTGCATCTCTTCGCATGATATCAAGTACTCTAAATTCAAAAATATTAACGACATGTGAGACTTGTGTATGTCTCTTTAAATTGAAACTTAATAAAAAGCTTGTACTCTTATAAATAGAATCAAAAGTTAATATTTCATCAACAAACTTCATGTACAAGCTGTTAATATGTTTACGTCCATTTGAGATCCATGGTGAATGATAAAAATCTAGAAATTAATCTTGCTTCAAAACATACAGGACTACATATAGCTAATTTCTAGCCGGCATATATAGAAGCTTCCTAGACTCACTTATCCATGAACCACAAGCACGGTGAATTTTTTTTGGAGCATTACTGATATTGTTAGTTTTGCCCAATACATCATATAATATATAAGATTAAAAATATATTTCTAAATTATACAAATTCATGAAATAAAATCTTACCTTGCAGCTATTCCAGAGTAAACATCTGCAGGTTTTTCTCCAGCCATCAAGTTTACAGAAATAGCCCCCAACTGAATTAAATATAGTCGACATAGATAAAATTTCCAATAAAAGAAAACTGATATAGCTATTTTATTATAACACTATCACATGAAAGTAAGAAATGGAAAATAATTCCCAGGTCAATGATCACACCGAATTACCTAAAGAAGTAATATTGGCATATAATAAAAAGAAAGGGCTTTTTTCTCATATAACACTCTCAAAACTTGCAATTTCCTTAAAATTACTCAAATAATCCAACATTATTGGTCGCATGTTATCAATTTAACATATGTCATGACGGAACTAATTAAGGCTAGTTTAGCTGCTTGAATCGACAATGTTTTTGAAAACCAAGACCCACGGGTGTCATATTGTTCTCCGTTTCTTCTAGTAGAGAAAACTGTGGAAGAGAAAATACTCATTTACCATTATCCTATCTAATTTTTAACATCTACAATGTAACTAATGTACAACATTCACAAATATTCTTGGTTCATAAAATCAAAGGGAAAATTTTGAATAACTTACAGGTTTTAGGGGTGATATAGGAAATATGAAGTTGCTGGGATGATATATCGAAATAGCTTAAGTTGAAAGGCTGATACATAAAGAAAAAACCAAAAAATAGTAGCAGTAACAGACTCACCTTGTCTCTTCCAAGAGCGGCATAATGTTGAAGACCATTACAAGACCCATCCTGAAATAAATTAGAAAGAAGGACTTCATCTAGACGGCGATTTCCTAAATTAAAACATCAATGCAGTAACAAACAAGTTGCTCCAAATTACTGGAATATCCCTCCTAAATAGCATGAGTTCAGATAGGGATACAATCATACATGACATGATCCGAGTCATATCCACGGATTCACAAAATTCCAAAATGTGTAAGATACGAATCGGTAGGAGGTGCTAAATATATAATATATATACAATTACACAACAAAAAATTGATCATTTTAGAAATCTAAACTACGAATACAAATAATTTGTTGGTGTTGAATCGCGGATTGTCAGTATCATTGATGCATGTCAATACATTTAGTACACAATATATATATGAGGATGTGGTAAATGGAGTTCCACAAATATCCTCGATGAATCAAAAAGAATCTGATATGAATTCGATACGGATATGTCTCCTCAACAATGAATGCATGCAACATATTAACTCACACCCAATGAAACATGAAAATAGGTTCATCAATGTACAACTTGATTTCCGCAAATAGAAATAGTAGAACAATTAACTGCTTGATTTTCACAAATAGAAATAGTATTAAGAAGGGGATTGCATAAAAACTTTTCGATCACCTGATGCACGGGTAAATGTGAAATGGTACACTCTGGTGATTTGCTCCTTAAAGCTTCGGCAAGGTTCATGCAACCTGCCAAGCACTGAAATGGATCCTCTGCACCAAGCCACCATCGATCCCCTTCAAGTGGTCGATCCGCAGAGTCAAATATATCCTCCAAGTGATTCTCAATAAACGATATTCTGCCATCATTTGATAACTTATCAACACCACCGGCATATAAATTTGCGAGATGTATCTTTAACCAGCGCAAGCCCGATTTCCCTAATGGGCGTCCCTCGGCAAACTCCAAAATTCCTCGACATAAATCCGAACCAAGATGGTTTAAGTAAGGATGCATCGGGTATGCGCGGCCTCGAAAGTCTAAGTTGTGAGGATAGTAGAAGCCTTCCTCATCTTTCATTTTTCTAGCTACCTGTTTGAGGGAGGGGGGATGTTTGGTATAATAGTCATATATAATGTTCTAAATAAAATATTTAAATAATTGCAGGAAACTCCCTCACTTCTGCCCGATCAGAAAACCACCCTCTGAATAAACAAGCTGCAGTAGCAAAATAACTATGTTAGCCTCAGGGGTCGACGGGAATCTGCAGCTTTTTTCTTCTTATGGTCGTTTCCTGCTGATCGGGCAAAATTAGGTGGGGGGGGGGGGGGGAGGGGTCCTGCAATCTAACCGTTTAAGTAACAATTATGAAACATTACGGCAAGTTTTAGTTCAACGTCACATCGCTGGGAATGCCTTTCACTATTTTCCTTCTTTTTCGCTTTTAGATTCCATTTCCACTTCCTAAGTTCAGTATCATCGTCTACGTCAGGCTTCTCTGGTAGAGGAAGCTGTAATGCAAACATTTCTGAAAGCATATTAGTATGATAGTTAGATACATATTCTTAAATAAAAGGCACAAGGAGGCTCATACTATGCCATTTTACATATAAAAGGTGTACCAAAATGCAATACCAAATACGAATTTAACTCACATCTTCACGATCAACCAAGTTGGCAAGCCGACCTCCACCGCACCAAATTCTGTCGACAATACTAAGAACATTTTTGTTAACTCTCCATTTAGTATTGCCAAGTGTGTCCAGGGCCTAGAAATAAGATGATGAGGTTAGAATATTAAGAGACCCTAATTTATGTTGGTCTAAATTAATACCCATAACTATCACTGTTTTTCACTAAATACCTTCAGAGATTTTTATTACAGTAAGCCCCTTAAAACACCACATTTAGGGTATGTTAGCTGAAAAATCATTAAAAAAACTCTTAAGATATTTTCATTAAAAACCACAATAGGTAAGGTATTCTAGTGTCATTTAGCTTTTTGTGTTGAGAAGAGCCAACACAACAGCACTCATCATGTTCAGAGAGCTACAGAGAAGCGCCAACACAGCAGCATAGCACTCCTACCGTTCAAGGTGTTGAAATTGATTACAAATTTGGAGCCCGAGATCAAAAGCCCAAAAGCCCAAGACTCGGAAGCACGTGCAATGCACGGGCAAGGAGTGGGCACGGGGTAGGCCACTGGTTTGCTGCAAGGATATGGATTTCTCTATTTAAATTAATCCTAGTGGGGCTTGGCTGCAGCACATGCGAGATTACTAGTGGGGCTTGCTTGTGCATATATGGGTTATTTAGATTGATCCATAGTTTAAATTCTAAGGTCATCTCTAACTTTCTCTCAATCTATATAAATTAATTAAAGCATCAATTAAAGGCTTGCTGCGGCCTGAAAATAAAATCCACATAGCCTTCATGCGTTGATTTGCGGCCAAGTTTTTTAAGAGAGGCGAGAGTGAGAGAGATTTGAATTAGAGAGATCTTTCTATTTGGACGGTGATCGGGGAGGGCGTGTCTCATATAATACTTTCTTAATAGTGGAATTTCTCGTCGTCGGATTGCGAGATTAGGTGCAGTTGCGCCGAACCTGGGTAAATCTTGTGTTTTGTGTTGTTTGGTGTGCTTTTGATAACTTGCGTTATTTTTGGTAGATTGTCTGATAAGTCTTTTTCAAGTAGTTTGTTTGCACGCGATCCTGATAAATTAATTTTCCGCTGCGGCTCTTGGTGTGTTTTGTGACTACTTAGAGCATCACGGATATAGAAAATTCACAACAAGTGGTCAAAGCATCAGATTCGGCGTTTTCAGATTATTTGGGAAGATGGAATCTACGCACTACAAGATGGTCAAGTTTGATGGGCGGAACAATTTTAGCCTTTGAAGGTTGAAGATGAAGGCTATTCTCAAGCAATAAGGGGTTCACAAGGTCGTCTTTGCAAAAAACAGTATTCCGGAGACGACCGCAGATGATAAGAAAGAATGGATGGAGGACAAGACTTTCAGTTCGATACAGGTTCAATTGGCTGACGAGATTCTATACGAGGTTGCGCAAGAGACAACGACAGCAGATTTATGGAGCAAGTTGGAGTCCCATACATAAAGAAGTCTCTTACAAATCGTCTCTACCTCAAGTACGATTGTACACGTTAAAAATGAAGCAGGGGACATCCGTCAAAGATCATCTAGACGAACTAAACCGGATCGTGATGGACTTGCGGAACGTGGAGGTGCAGATAGAGGATGAGGATCAGACGATAATTCTACTCTGTTCGCTGACCTCAGAGTATGGACGATTTGTCAAGCCGATGGTGTATGGCCGGGATAAGCTTTCTTTAGAAGATGTCAAAGCGAGTTTGTACAGTGAGGTGTTGAGGGAGAAAGTGGTAGGTGACAAGAATAGTCACGGTGACGTGTTGTCTGTTAGATACCGTTCAGATGGAGGCTCCAAGGGAAAATCGAGAAATCGCAATAATGACAAGTGATTTATTTGCAAGAAGAGCGAACATTGGAAAAAGGATTGTCCGAAACGCAAGGGAAAAGGCTAGTAGGTTTCTTCTGATAGTATGGTTGCGATGGAGGATTCATATGAGAGAAGTGATGGTTCGATTCTATCGTTATGTGCGACTTCAGACGCACATGTATCGTGGATGTTGGATTCAGGGTGTTCATTCCATGTGACTCCGAATCGGAATTGGTTTACTACGTATCGTTCAGTTGAGAGGCTCGGTCTTTATGGGAAATGGTATGCTAAGCAGAGTTGTTGGGATTGATACAGTTCGGATCCTCATGCATGATTGGAGAGTTCGAATATTGACAGATGTAAGGCACGTGCCAATTCTGAAAAGAAGCTTGATTTCATTAGGTACTTTTGGGCAGGATCGGTTACAAGTGCGTGATCGATAGAGATTTCATGATGATTTTGAGGGTGCTCTTATTGTCATGAAGGCGAAGAAGGTGGGAAATTTGTATTTTCTTCAGGGACGGACGGTCATAAGAGATATTGTAAGAGGTTCTACTGGTTCAAGTGATTCAGACTCAGTCAAGGTGTGGCGTCCACGATCGGGCCTTATTAGTGAGGCGGGTTTAGAAGGGTCTCGAAAGAGTCAGTCGCATGGAGGTGTAGAGATCGGCATGAGAGATCTTCGGGAGGACCGTATTCAAGGAAAGAAAACAGAGATGGTTCCGACACCAGTTTGTTCTTAAGGTGGAGTCAGACATCATGGTTTCTTCATTGACGACTTCTCGAGAAAATTGTGGGTGTATGTCGTCGAGCCGAAGGCGGAATTTTTTTAGATTTTCAGGAAGGCTATTGTAGAGAAGCAATTTGTGAAGCGTGTGAAGGTTCTTCGTTCCGATCATAATGGAGAGTTCTGCAAGTCGAGGAGGATCGAGTATCGCACAACTTTTGATCCTTGGTATATTGGCGGAGCAGAGCGGATGGTTTAGAAGATGTTTGGGAAGAACAGGTATTCACGGCTTATGGCTGCAGTTCCGATAGAGTTTCGGGTGAAGGCCCTATCTACTACCGAGTGCGTCATCAATTGGTTACCATCAACGGCAGTACACAGGATAATTTCCAAGGAGGTATGGACTGGAGGGGCTAGGAATCTCAGGGCTTCGTAATTTTAGAAGCGAAGTAAAAGGGTACAGGTTGTGGTGTCCTGATACTAAAAGTAGAGTAATCAGCCAAAATATGATAGTCGATAAATCTGCAATTTCTCGGAGAAAACAGACTCAGTCAGAAGATGAGCAGAGAACAGGATCACCGAGCCAGGTGGTGTTTGAGGCTTCAGTCCATGTTACAGATGAGGTGCTCGATACTTTGATGCAAGCGGAGAGTCCGGCACAGCCATTTGTGCGGAAGCCTATGGAATTTAAGCACACGAGGGAGGTTGGGGATGAAGCACCGAGGATATGATATCGGGAGTTCGACAGAAAGTCTGCATGCGAGATTCGTGGCATGGATATTGTCAATGATGGGAAGTTGCGTCCGTTGCAGCGGTATATCGAGTAAGTTCTTGCTTGGTATGGGAGAGAGACTCAGCCCGTGTCTTCTCACTTAGAGGCGCTCTTCAGATTGGTGTCATCATCAGAGATCGACGGTGATAGGGACAGTTGGAGGTTGAGGACGAGTTACAAGGACACAGATGCAGTGTCAGGTAGATCGACGCTTCAGTTTATTATCGCGGCATCAACAGGAGAGACAAGATTGCTGACTGTCTCATAGACAGTTAGGGAGATCATGTATTTACGTAGATTGTTGGTTTTAGGTGTTCCACAAAAAGTGAGAATGTTCTTCTTGGAGGACGGGAAGACGGTTGTGGTTCTTACGAAAATTGGTACTCGTGGGAATCCGACGGTTGCATTTACGGGGATGGTTTCGGATTTCGAGTTCAAGTAGTGCTTGGACTTGATCTGCCTAGTCGGTTGATGAGGCACGTTGACGACGAGGGCAGGCGTTCTAAGTGTTTTGAGAAAGTGTCGAGATTGTGATGAATTTGAATTAAGGTAGACATTGTTGAAATTGATTACAAATTAGGAGCCTGAGATCAAAAGCCTAAAAGCCCAAGACTCGAAGGCACGTGTAGTGCACTGGAAAGGAGTGGACACAGGGTAAGCCGCTGGTTTGCTGCAAGGATATGGATTTCTCTATTTAAATTAATCATAGTAGGGCTTGGCTGCAGCACATGCGAGATTCCTAGTGGGGCTTGGTTGTGCATAAATGGTTATTTAGATTAATCCATAGTTTAAATTCTAAGGTTATCTCTAACTTTCAGTCAATCTATATAAACTAATTAAAGCATCAATTAAAGGGTTGCTGCGGCTTGAAAATAAAATCCACAGAGCCTTTATGCGTTGATCTGCGGCCAAGTTTTTTAAGAGCAGAGAGAGATTTGAATTAGAGAGAGATTTGTATTTGGGCGGTGATCGGAGAGGGCCTATCTCGTGTAATAATTTCTTAATAATGGAATTTCTCGTCGTCGGATTGCAGGATTAAATGCAGTTGCGCCGGACCTGGGTAAATCTTGTGTTTTGTGCTGTTTAGTGTGCTTTTGATAACTTGTATTGTTTTTGGTAGATTGCCTGGTAAGTCTTTTTCAAGTAGTTTGTTTGCACGCGATCTTGATAGATTAATTTTCCGTCGCGACTCTCGGTGTGTTTTGTAACTCCTTAGAGGGTCACGGATATAGAAAATTCACAACACAAGGGACTACAAATAAACAATTAGCAAATACATGTAGCACTCTTGGTGTAAATTTGAGGCGATGATAAAATGAAAAACCTCAAAAATCGGTTCCAATTGGTTTCTTGGGGTCCTTTTGACTGCTTCTCGCTGCTGCCTAGAACCATGTGTGCGCATAATGTAAGACGGTAGAAAAAAATGTGCTCCTTTCTCATATCTGTCAAAGATGACATCACCAGTCATTACATCATCATCTAAACCTTTCCCTGCCAAAAACAGGGTGGACTATGAAGTTTACTCGACATTGTAAACAACAGAAAATGATTCTTAATAGACAAAAATTAAATTGCATCATTATTTATACACTATCAGCGAGAGATACTAAAAAGATTGGCAGAAATGAGAATTTAATTGAGCATGTAATCTTGGACACACATACCCTGACCAAGTAATAGGAGGCACCAACATCGGCATATAAGGAATCACCATATGCCTTGCCTACAAAAAACAAACAGAGAAGTTAACTTCTAATGAGAAAAGGCGATAAAGCAACCAATAGAGCAAACAATAGGCCGGCAGTAGGCTTCAAGTAGTGATGATTGTGTTCTTACAGTTTTATCTAATCCTTGACGAACAAGGGGATCACATTCAATGTATCCAAATCTCCTGCCGAATTTTCTGCAGGCCAATGAGTAATTAAGAAGTTTAAAATAGTGTAATAGTAACTGATAATTCTTAAGAAAATAAGCTAAAATAAGAGAATTCATCCTAAAATACCATGTAAATTCTACAGTTTTTTAGATATATCAATGAACTTTATCAATTACATTAAATACCATGAAACATCCCCTGTTTTGTTGCATCACAGTTGTCTAAGATCTTTACTGTTATAGCATGTGACCGCCCTTTGTAGCTTCTTTAAGAACTCATTTCCCAGTCTCTTTTCTAATTCTTCCCATTTGGTTCATGCCCACAGACCTTAAGCAATCAGTTTGAATTTGGAAAGAGAAGTAAAAACAAGAGAGTGCAGGAAATGTTTTATAGAAGCTACAAAGGTATAATGAGGATATATTAGTTACATGGTGGTCATTTTACTACTAAGGTACCGATTTTGAAAAGATGGATATTTTGGTGTAACAAACATAGAAATATCATGGTATTTTAATGTGGTTTATAAAGTTCATTGTATTTTAGGATAATTTACCCAATTTTATATCTTACTCTTGTTCTTTCCTGACCATTCTTAGATTGTGCCTAAATGCAGGGCGAACATCAGGAGGGCCTTCTGCTGACTGATCAACAGGAGGTTGAATATAAGCTGTCTCCAGCAATAACTCAATTAGTCGGCTTCCGACCTACATAAGAAAAACAAAATAAAATATCGTATTAAGAACAAAGAACTACGCACACCATAGCTGACAGGAAAATGCAAACCTTGGCGTGAGCATCCAGGCCCCATGGTGTGAATTCTTGTTGCCCCTTCACTATATTCGTCACTTGACGCAGCTTTTGCTTCTTCATCAAATGTGTGACCTTCTTTCTTAGAAATTCTTGCTCTTTGGTTATAGTATCAATCTCCTCACTTTCAAGCTTTTTACCTCTGATGGGGGTTTTCCTTGTCTTTTCTAAAAACTTGTGGATCCTTGCCTAATTAATGCCGCAAATGAAGTTACAGGTTTTATAGTTTATGCCCATACAATAAAAATCACAAGATAGGCAAATATAACAAATAAATGTATAAAACTGCAATAAAGTTTGTTGGAACTAGCATGATTAAATGAGGCCCCTTTCCAGTCAATGATTTT
This sequence comes from Agapanthus africanus, assembly GCA_030015575.1. Classification (NCBI taxonomy): domain Eukaryota; kingdom Viridiplantae; phylum Streptophyta; class Magnoliopsida; order Asparagales; family Amaryllidaceae; genus Agapanthus; species Agapanthus africanus. The sequence continues at coordinate 747,270,627 of CM057342.1, read as the reverse complement.
GGCTAGAATATAAATAAATTTCTCTCAACCCTCATCATAACTTCAGAGTTTTGGTGCAATCACATGTTTGGTGCAATCACATGTTCAACAATCACCAAACTTGAATTTAAATTACGGATTAAGAACAAATACCTCCGAACAAAAGCCCAGGTTTCGGCCTATTGAATGCATAATTAGACACCGCCATCAAAATCTCATATTGTACCAAAACCTTTCCCTTTTTTAAATCCCCTTTTTCCTATGAGAATCCTAATTTATTGTAAAAGAAACCATTATTCAGGTCCTCAAGACTAAATACACAAAAAAACATCAACCAAGTACTTGAACAATCTGCTCCTATCCAATGCACACAACAAAAAAAAAACTCAATTAAAGATAACAAGAAAACAACTAATCTTATTCACCTCATTTTCAACGGCCTCGCCAATTTGGCAAGCAGCCTGAACCACAAGAACGCCGCCTCTACAGCCCTCGCCGGTCATCATCAAGCTCATCAACTTATGCATAGTGATCACCGCCATCATCTCCGCCGGCAGCTGACCAATGTAGGGCGCATACCCTGCCCGCTTATTCACGCCTCTGCACCGCTCCTGCTCCACCTCAATCTCATCCTTCAACGGCTCGAACCAACCCAAAAACAATGACTTCATATATGGCAAATTGGGGGCCAGCTTCTGCTCACACATTTCCTTCAAGAACTCCTTATACTCTTTCGCTGCCTCTTCCCACGCTTCCGTCTCGATCTTCACCTGCCTACGCCGAAGCAATTTGAGCTTCCATGCTTTCATTTGGGTGGTGTTCTTGCTCAACTCTTCTGGCAAGTCTTGAGTTTTCTCTTCTTCGATGTCGGAGGCGCAAGTTTCCTCAGCGGCAGTTGCAAAACCCCTAGGGTTTGGAATTGGGTATCTAGGGCCGATCAAAAAAGGCGAAAATTCTCGATCTTGGAGCATACCCAGTTTAGAAAATCTGTGGTTACAGGGGGTTTTGAGGGCCAAGATGTAATTTTGAGGGGATGAGAGTGAATTTCGAGAGAAACTAGAGATGGGTCGGAGAGAGGAGAAGGAGGGATGAGCAGAAAAAATTAGGGTTTGGGACAAAATTGGTGTTTTTCTAAAGATAATTCTGAGCATCATTGTTGGGTTTTTAATGGAATTGCTTTGGATTAAAGGTTGGATTTTGGGTGAAAGATTGTTAAAGTTGGGATTTTGAAGAGGAAGGAGTGTAATTAAGGTAGTGAAAAAAACGAGGGAACAAAAAAAAGGAAGAGATTTGAAACAGAAATCATGGAATTAGAGAAATAGACGATATAGTGAGGAGTGAAAATCCAAGGGAAAATGAAGAAGGAGGAGAATAAGATGGGATCTGTTTCATTTTAAACCCTCCTTAAACCTCTCTCTTCTGATATTTTTTGCAAATAAAGTATAGAACATCTTACATACTATGTTTTAAGAGGAAACGGGGCAGGCCCATAAGTGCATTATTCAGACCATAAGACTCATGGAACCCAAAAACTATTTTACACGACTTTATAGGGCATGTGGTGTCCCTAGAGGCACATAGCCATGGGCTCCATGAAGATTACAATTTGGACACTGCAGTTATGGATCTGTAGTGTCCCTGCAGGCCCTTATAGCCATGTTTTAATCATGATTGATTGCTGGAGATATTGTGTGAGTTGCGGTATTTAAGCAGAATGCTACCACTAAACTTTAGTCAGAGGGTTATTGAATGTTTTGTTATAGGCTGGGTTAGTCATGAAGGCTCTACTTCTAGCATTGTAAAGTTGATGATAGATGATATATAGCATTGAAGCGGTCTGCTTGAGAATTTCCGAGCTTTTTAAATTTTGCGTGAAGGAGATGTTGACAGCGACTTCTCGATGAATGTTGAAATATTGAATGGTGCTGTTGGGTTTGATGAATGTTGAAATATTATACGGTCTTGTCGGGTGTGATGAGTTGCTGCTTTGAAGGACTTTGTTGCAATTTGTTTTTTTGTCAGATTCTAGTTTTTTTAAAAAAGGACATGTTTTAAGCAGGTAAACTTTATTTTAAAAAAAAACTGCGATTTGAATGAATTCCTTTCATTTGGGATGTCACAGCATGATCAGAACCACAACATCCTTTCATTTTTCATTTTTTTGTTCCTTTTTGAAGAACTAATACATCTTGATGAATACCTAGAGGCTAACCCCGCGCCCGATGCATAAGATTTCACATGGTTATTGAAAATTCAACTTATATCAGTAGTGTTTTTCCACTTCTATTCTAACATTACATTATCTTTCAGAAAAAATAGAAGTGATGAGGCTCGATACCATGACTCTTCAGATACAGACGCTTTTGAGTTATACCTCGTGGTGTCTCGTTGGTTGCAGATGACGTGCCCCAGAACCTACAAGAAGGGACCAAGAACTTCAGTTGGGATCACACCTCGGGCCACTTGTCCGAGGAATCTTCCGACCTTCGGTGGACTTCCAGACCACCCCTTGGCTCGCCTCCGAGCTATCACAGAACCAAGACACATTGGCCTCCTGCCGAGCTCATCTTCCTCGGTCTCAACCAGACCGACCCGCGGTACTGATCACTGACGCCTCTACTATGGCTCCGCGAATCTCATCATGCGCGAGATATCCGCCGCCCACGATCCCGCGTTCTACGCTACCACGATCCCCATTAATGAGCATGTCTCGTCATTAATGCGGGATCCCGCCTACCACGCGGGCGTGATGCTAGGGACGTAACGGCCGGCGTGATCCTCGTGCCTGCCTGCCCGTTGCTGCCGCTATATATACCCCCCCTCAGATAAACGAGGTACACAATTTCTTTCTACTAAGCCGCTACTATGCCCAACTTGCACCACTAACTTAATTGTCGGAGGATCCTCGGTGGTACAACCATCCGGGACTTCCTTGCAGGTAGCTCGGCTTCACCTCAAATCCAAGCCCATTGAGATCCACACGCTAAAAGAGACAGCCTCCAGATCAAATCTCAGCCGTCCGCCATTACGCGAAGAGATCAACGGAAGATAACATCTGAAGGAGATCCAGACCTCCATCAGTTGGCGCCGTTCGTCCGGCGGGCACAAGTACGTCCTCGTCACAGTGGATTACTTCACAAAGTGGATCAAGGACATCCCCATCAGGAAACCGGATACCACCACAACTATCAAGTTCCTGCTGTTGGATATGTATGCCTTAGAGGCCATTATTGTATAGTACTAGTTTGTATAATACATTTTGGAAGCTTGGGATATATATACGGGTTTACGACAGTATTGCTCAATATAGTAGTATGCTACTTGGTTTGTTTCTATCTTAATATGTGTATATGTTTCTTTTAACATATCGCTAATACATATTGATGGAGCCCTTAGGATCTTTGCTTGACTACCGGCGTTGTGATGTCGATCACACTGGTGGGGGCTGGGTAGTCTATAAGCACATCCTTATTCTGGTCCCTAGTCGTAGGATTATCGAGACAGGGTATCGATACTCCAGAATAGACTGGTGCATACACTTCTCGTCCCAGCAGGGGAGATGGTCTGTCCCACAGCCATCAGTACGTCGTACTGGAGATAGAATGCAGGTGCTCGTTAGGTTACGAGTACACTGGATAGAACTCGTCGGGAACTGTTGGTTGGTATTATACCTATCATCAGTTAACAGTTCCCGGGTGACATGAGTGCAGCTTAGTCCGTTGACTTGATACTGTCACTTCGCCTCAAGTGTGTTTCCACTGTTCTTTGATTGCTACCCTACCACGGCTCTATTGAGTCATGCAAACATGTAGTAGTTGGGTGCAGTCCCGAAGTACTTGGAGGAGGTGACGGTTAGACAAGATTCGTCTCTCCCGGTATTGGGGGTTGATATCGCGCTGTGTCTAGGAGAGCCATTACACATAGTCATCCATGGCCAGGGCAAGCGAGATTTACTGGTAGTGTTTTCCAGTAGTTTCTCAGGGTGTTCTGGGCTACACTCCGACACGACTTGTACCGCTATTAGGGGTCTGACGTTTACCGCCCCCTAGGCCCGACATGCGATACTCATAGACGAACAGACCGGACTGTACGGAGATTGTCACATTCAGGCTCAGTAGGAGTTCAGATGGGTTCACCTCATCGGTCTTCTTATCGGCATCTACCTGGGGACCGTTACGTACAGCTAGTACCGCTTGCGGCCTGTGGTTAAACCCACTGCCAGTGTAGTGTCAGGTCTTTAGAGTCCCACACAGAGGGTTGTTCACCTTTGGACGAAACGAGTGGAGGTCATATGGTTTTACGACGGGGTTCGTTCACATATGCGTACTTGTGCGCGTTTGGTGTTCGGACAGTTGATGCTAGTGGGCTTTGGTTTAAGCCGGATCCTAGTATTTGATTTTGGCTTGGTTCAGTCTCATTGCATTCATGTTCTTCGGAACGCGGAAGCGGGTATTGTAAGTCCACGTTGCGACCCCCGGTTCTTGCGGGGAGGCGGAAACGGTATAACAATCAAATTTTTGGCGCATGGGGCAACATGGACTAAACAAGGTCGGGATCGTTACTAAACTAAACTAGCAAACATGCAAAGGAGAGTTAACTACTCGGCAAAGTGGTTATACCTAACTTGAACTCCTTTTTTTTGAAACCTAGTAGAGGTTGATGGTTCTTTCCTCGTAGCCTTCTTCCGTCAAAGATGGATCCACCTGAGGGTTCAACCTTCGGGCTCTTTCTTGAACTTAGAGTGAACTAGGATCTCCGGCTTGCTAAACCTTGAACCCTAGAGAGAGTAGAGAGTATCTATGGGGTGTTTTCTTTTTAAGGAGAGGGATTCTCAACATATGAGAAGGATTCTCCTTGAGCTTGAGGAAGAAGAAGATGAAGTGAGGAGAGAGAATCAATATGATAGAATGAGCTATCCTTTCCTTTTGCAACCATAACAAAAGAAAAAGAATTATCTAATTAATAATAATAATTCAAATGAAATAGTTGATGGTTGTATTTGGAATGACCACTATCATCACTTCATTAAATGAATGTAAGCTAGAATCAAGGAGCATCCTTGCAAAGCAATGATGATGGTCAAACATTTAACCATGGTCAACAAGTCAATCATGGTCAACAAGTCAACAAAATCAACCATGACACAATTTCATTTAATTACTATTATTAATTGATATTTCATAAATCCATTAGGGTTTGGAAAAAAAACGACTGTCAACTGTGCATACGCACCCGTTCCGAAACCCTAATGAAAGACCTCTTCCTCCGCCTCAAACAACTGTGCATACACACCTGCATTCTCGTTCCGAGGAACAAGAATACTGAGAGATAAAAGCAACCCCAAAACATATACCAGAATCTGGCTCAAACCAGAGCCTGCTAGTATAAACCGTCCGGACTCCAAACGTGCACAAGTGCGCGGATAAGAACGAACCCTGCCGCAAAACCATGCGACCTCTACTCAGTTTTTCCCAGAGGCGAATAGCCCTCTGTGTGGGACTCTAAAGACTCGACACTACGCTGGCAGTGGGTTTAACTACAGACCGCAAGCGGCACTAGCTGTGCGTAACGGTCCCCAGGTAGATGCCGATAAGAAGACTGACGAGGTAAAACCCATCTGAACTCCTACTGAGTCTGAATGTGACATTCTCCGTACAGTCCGGTCTGTTCGTCTGATACATCGCATGTCGGGCCTAGGGGGCGGTAAACGTCAGTCCCCCAATAGCGGTACAAGTCGTGTCGGAGTGAAGCCCAAAACACCCTGAGATAACACTGGAAGCCTACCAGTATATCTCGCTTGCCCTGGCCAGGGACTACTCGTGTAATGGCTCTCCTAGACACAGCGCGATGTCAACCCCCAATACCGGGAGAGACGAATTCTGTCTAACCGTCACTGCCTCCAAGTGCTTCGGGACTGCACCCAACTACTACCTGTTTGCACGACTCCTTTGAGCCGTGGTAGGGTAGTGATCAAAGTGCAGTGGGAACACACTCGAGGCGAAGTGCCAGTGTCAAGTCAGCGGACTAAGCTGTACTCATGTCACCTGGGAACTGATAACTGACGATAGGTATAATACCAACCTGTCAGTTCCCGACGAGTCCTGTCCAGTGTACTCGTAACCCAACGAGCACCCGTATACTATCTCCAGTACGACGTACTGATGGCTGTGGGACAGACCATCTCCCACACTGGGATGAGAAGCGCATACGCTAGTCTACTCCGGAGTATCGATGCCCTGTCTCGATAGTCCTGCGACTAGGGACCTGTATAAGGATGTGCTTATAGATTACCCAACCCCCACTAGTGTGACTGCCATCACAACGCTGGTAATCAAGCAAAGATCCTAAGGGCTTCACTAATGTGTATAGGTGAAATAAACACATGTACACATTGAAGTAGAAACAAACCAAGTAGCATACTACTATATCGAGCAAGATTGTTTATACAAGGTGAATATCCCAAGCTTCCATTAAGTAATATACAAACTAGTATGATACAGTAATGGCCTCTAGGGCATATACACTAACAATCTCCCACTTGCACTAAGGCCATGTACTGGCGTATCGAAGACCTATCATCTCGATCAGCCGCTCGAACTGAGTCTGGGGTAGGGCCTTGGTGAATGGATCTGCAGTGTTTTCTTCTGAAGCAACCCTCCGAATCTCGATCTCCTTGCGATCCACGATCTCCCTGATCAGGTGATACCGCCTCAAGATGTGCCTGGATCTCTGATGGGACCTGGGTTCCTTCGCTAAAGCTATAGCCCCGTTGTTGTCGCAATACAGAGGTATTGGGTCAACAATGGACGGAACCACCTGAAGTTCTTTCAAGAACTTCCTCATCCAGACAGCTTCTTTTGCGGCATCAGATGCAGCGATGTATTCCGCTTCCATCGTCGAGTCTGCAACGGTTTCCTGTTTGGAACTCTTCCAACACACCGCCCCTCCATTGAGGGTAAAGACAAAACCCGACATGGACTTGGAATCATCCTTGTCACTCTGGAAGCTGGAGTCAGCAAAGGCCTCGATCTGGAGGTCTTTTCCGCCATACACCAAGAACATCTCCTTAGTCCTTCTCAGGTACTTGAGAATGTTCTTTACTGCTATCCAGTGTTTCTCCCCAGGGTTTGACTGATACCGGCTTACTACACTCAGTGCATAAGCTACATCTGGTCTGGTACACAATATCGCATACATTATAGAGCCTACCGCAGAAGCGTAGGGTATAATAGACATGCGATCCCTCTCCAAATCAGTCTTGGGAGACATCTCTTTAGAGAGGGTGATCCCGTGACAAGCCGGTAGGTTACCGCGCTTGGAATCTTCCATACTGAATCTCTTCAGTATAGTGTCGATGTACCTGGACTGTGAAAGTCCTAATATCCTCTTGGATCTATCACGATGGATCCGGATCCCCAGGATGTAGGAGGCATCACCCAGGTCTTTCATGGAGAACCTGTGTGACAAGAATCCCTTGACAGATTGTACCATAGGAATGTCATTTCCTATTAAGAGAATGTCATCCACGTATAAAACGAGGAATACTACAGTTCTCGCTACAAATCTACTATAGATGCATGGTTCATCTGGATTTTTGATAAAGCCAAATTCCTTGACCGTCTCATCAAAACAGATGTTCCAACTCCGCGATGCCTGCTTTAGTCCATAGATGGACTTAAGCAACTTGCACACCTTTCCGCTGCTCCCACTCTGAATGAAACCCTCTGGCTGATCCATATAGACACACTCCTCTAAATTTCCATTTAGAAAAGCGGTTTTTACGTCCATCTGCCAAATCTCATAATCGTGGAAGGCAGCAATGGCAAGAAGGATCCGAATGGATTTCAGCATAGCCACTGGAGAAAAGGTTTCGTCATAGTCCAAGCCAGGTCTTTGACGGAAACCCTTTGCTACAAGTCTAGCTTTATAGGTCTCAACCTGTCCATCTACACCAATCTTCCTTTTGAAGATCCACTTGCATCCTACGGGTTTTACCCCGTCTGGAGCAATGTCCAACGTCCATACTTTGTTGGTGTACATGGACTCCATTTCGGTCCGCATTGCATCCAGCCATTTTACCGAGTCAACGCTCTGAACGACCTGTTGGAAGCTAGTAGGCTCATCATAATCTATGATGCAATCCTCTCTATCCCCGTCTATGAGAAAACCGTAGTATCTCTCGGGCGGATGAGACTGCCTACTACTCCTGCGGAGCGGCGTAGGAATGTCCTGTTCATTTGAACCCTCTGGTTCCACCAAACTTTCAGTAATAGCTTGTGGTTCTGGAATTTCTTCCAGTTCTACTGTGCTCCCACTTATCTGGTTTTCCAAAAACTTAGTTTCCAAGAAGTAGGCATGACGAGAAACAAGAACCTTTTGTTCCTCTTCACAGTAGAAGAAATATCCCTTGGAGTTCTTTGGATATCCCACAAACTTGCACTGTACTGAGCGTGCCTCGAGCTTGTCCGTATGCTGTTTCTTGACAAAAGCTGGACATCCCCATGTCTTAATGTGATTAAGATGGGGCCTCTTTCCACACCACATCTCATATGGTGTGGTGGGCACAGTTTTAGTAGGAACTCGGTTCAAAAGGTATGCAGCTGATTCTAGCGCATACCCCCAGAAAGATCGCGGTAACTCAGCGTTACTCATCATGGACCGTACCATATCCAATAGGGTTCGGTTCCGTCTCTCCGATACACCGTTGTGTTGCGGAGTGTATGGAGGAGTAAGTTGAGAGAGAATTCCATTCTCTTTTAAGTAATTCAGGAACTCGGTACTTAAGTATTCTCCACCTCGATCCGATCTTAGAATCTTGATACTTTTGCCGGTTTGTTTTTCTACTTCATTCTTATATTCCTGGAATTTTTCAAAGGCTTCGGACTTATGTTTCATTAAGAAGACATAACCGTACCTTGAAAAATCATCCGTAAAAGTAATGAAGTAAGAATAACCGCTTCGCGCATGTGTAGACATTGGACCGCACACGTCGCTGTGTATGCGTCCCAAGAGCTCGCTCGCTCTTACTCCGTGTCCAGTGAACGGAGTCTTTGTCATCTTTCCTTTGAGACAGGATTGACAAGTGGCATACGATTGATATTCGAGCGGATCCAAATATCCTTCTGTATGTAACTTAGTCAACCTTCTCTCATTGATGTGACCTAGTCTACAATGCCATAAGAAAGTCTGATTGATTTCCGGAGACTTTCTTTTGTGTGTATTCTGGACATTGAAAATCTGTGGTTGGTTCAATACGTATATACCATTGCTCAGTGTACCTGACCCAATCAGAACTTGATTAAGGTGAATGTTTACAACATTACTTACAAACGCAAATTCATAACCTTCTTTAGAAACCAAAGATACAGAAATGATATTATAAGTTGCGTTGGGTACAAAAAAGCAATTACGCAAAACCAAAACATGTCCATCTGACATTCCCAGGTGATAGTCCCCCACGGCTTTAGCATCCCTGCTAGCTCCGTTCGCAACTCTGAGGGTCATGTCACCTGCCTTCAAAACCCTACGGTTTCTCAACGCCTGCAAAGAATTACAGATATGAGATCCTGATCCGGTATCCAATACCCAGGAAGTAGAGTTTATCGAAAGACAGTTTTCAATAACATACACACCTGAAGCTGAAGCCGTAACCTGCTTCAGTTCCTGTGTCCTGGCTTTCCAAGCCCTGCAATCTTTCTTCCAGTGTCCACTCTTATGACAATAGAAGCATTCTTCCTTTCCCACAAGCTTCCCCGCTATCTTTGTTGTCTTTTCCTTTCCCTTCGTACCCACTTTACTAACACCGCCCCTTGGTTTGGCGGGGGCTTTCTTCCTCTTTCCCTTGGCTTTCGCCTTGGACCTGGAAGAAGAAGATCCTCCTACAAACAAAGCGGGTGTTTTCCTATCTTTCTGTAGGGTGCCCTCTGCGCTCCTCAGCATGTTGAGGAGTTCTGAAAGTTCAACTTCTTTTTCTTGTAAGTTGAAGTTCAGTATAAACTGGGCGTAAGTGGATGGAAGGGACTGGAGAATTAAATCCGTATAGAGTTCACTTTCCAACGTGGTCCCAAGTTCCGCGAGCTCCTCAATGTAGCCAATCATCTTAAGCACGTGGTCCGCTACCGATGATCCGACGGCCAACTTTGCCGAAAATAACTTCTTCGACACTTCGTATCTTGCGATACGAGACTGCTCTCCATGCAGTTCTTTTGTATGAAGAAATATGGATTCCAAGTCCATATTCTCGTGCCTCCTCTGATGTTCGTTGTCCATAGAGGCAAGCACGAGGCACCTGGCCTTCGCGCAATCAATCTCCCAAGTCTTACGGATTTCCTTATCCGCGACGCTGGAGGTGGGACCTGGGACGGGGGGAGCTTTGGTGGTAAGAAGATACCCCAGCTTGTCGTAAGTGATTGCCATTTTGACATTCCTGAGCCAATCTTTGTAGTTTGGCCCTGTCAGTATGTTTTTATCTAGAAGTAACTTAAGTCCAGTCATTTCGATTTGGTCGCTACAGGGGGGGAGAGAAGAAACACTTTAGCACGATGCTCTTGCAAGTTTAGAATGGTTTTTAATTTGTCTAAACAGGATGGCTCCCACTGTCTCTCGAATCCCTCCTTAAACCATAAAGGAAGAATTAGCCGGGATCAATCCTACCGCACAATACTTGCTTAACCGTTCAGCCAGGCCAGTGTCGGTACTTCGAGGGAGGTTTTCCAACGCTTTCGCGAAGTTCCTTAATTTAAGAACCTCTTTTCCCTGGGGGCGTAGCCCGCTAACACCTTTCTAGGACCTACTAGGTTTATAGCATTGATCGTTTAGTGAGAAATTTCCTGAGGAGTAGCATATACTCACAGTAGGATCGGGATCCAAATATCATCGCGTGACGAAACTGAAGGAATCCTACCAGAATCATCACACTCCAAATGGTATGCAAATCTAGCAAGTTTCAGTACTTATGAAACTCCCGATGTGGATTTTTGCCCCATGCTCTTATGACCTTGACTTTGGCCAACAAATCATAAGTCACATGTCAAGTTCTGCCCGTCGTTCTCCAGGTTAATTTGAATCCATTCGTACCTACCCTTGACTTTGGCCAACAAGGTACTACGACTGTTCCAAAACAACGCATCTATCTATGCTGCACATGAATACCCAATAGCTACCAATCACTATGCCTTGACTTTGGCCAACAAACATAGCTTGAATACTATTGACTATTTATGTGAAACGACGGAGGGCTACGAATGGTTTTGGTAAAACCGTGAACGTAGTGAACTTGATATAATCGATGGAACGAGATAGCTTTTAGAAGGAGTGGCTCAAGCTCCGCATTTAAAAGTTAGTTTTGAAAAGAACCGAGTGGTTTTTCGAAAGTGTTCCAACGACTTTAACTTGGTTTATTATCTTGCATTAGTTCTTTTAATGCGTGATATTTTTGCATTAGTTCTTTTAATGCGTCCCATCATTTAATCCTACCATTGCAGAAAACAACCAAAATATGACGTACGCTTATGCCATTCGCATTCGCCACGGGGTCCCGTCATCACCCGTTAGGTTACTTAACTAACGACAGAGCGGGGGCTGGGCTAGCGCGGCTGTAAAACATAAGCAACGCCTAAATATAAAGCAATGATAGACATTACAGATCACAGATGAATACATTGGATATACTAGGAATCCGCAATCCGTTCGAGCCTGCAACGAAAAGCGGATTACACGGTCGCGGTGAATAGCCAAAACCCCACCCAAGACCCCTACGGGTGCGGCAAACTACCCGCCAAGTACCCGGTAGTTTGTGCACCCCTCCATGGGTCTATCCTAGGAGCAAAAACAGTAAAAAGAATTATACAATGACAGCTACAACCCCGACCCGGTTGTACGGCCATACAAATAATAATATTACATCAATTTACATTTACAATGAATGAAAGAAAAGAAAACGCTCATCTCACATCCACCCCGGCTATTCACCCGCGACAGTCCAACGCATTCATATACACATTCCAATATCAAACACAGATCACAGAGATGTATAACCCCGACTAATCGTCTTATAGCGATTAGCCGACGTTCAATACATACAAACATCACAGATATAACCAATATAGCCAAAGTGTAGCGAAGTTCGAAAAAAAATACGGATTTATAGGACCCCAAAAGTAAATTTCTTTTCTGGAAAATCTGGGCATATATAACATATTTGAAAAATCCCAAAACCCTACCATAAGAACACTGCACAAAACACGATCACAAGAGGAGACAAAACGGCGGCGGTTCCGCGGCCTAAGCCACCCATTGCCGCGGAACCGCGGAGGTTTGAAGGAATCATGCGATCGTATTTCGTGGGTGTTTTCACAAAACCCTGAGCCGATTTTAGGAGTAAAACTTTTTACTTTTAGAGCACAAAAAATTTCAACAGAAACTTAGGGTTTTTGATTTTCCGGTTTTGCGATTTTTCCGTTTCGAACTTCCATACATTTCGCTACCAAGCTAGTTTAAGTTTAGTTAGGCTTTGATACCACTGTAAGTCCACGTTGCGACCCTCGGTTCTTGCGGGGAGGCGGAAACGGTATAACAATCAAATTTTTTGCGCATGGGGCAACATGGACTAAACAAGGTCGGGATCGTTACTAAACTAAACTAGCAAACATGCAAAGGAGAGTTAACTACTCGGCAAAGTGGTTATACCTAACTTGAACTCCTTTTTTTTGAAACCTAGTAGAGGTTGATGGTTCTTTCCTCGTAGCCTTCTTCCGTCAAAGATGGATCCACCTGAGGGTTCAACCTTCGGGCTCTTTCTCGAACTTAGAGTGAACTAGGATCTCCGGCTTGCTAAACCTTGAACCCTAGAGAGAGTAGAGAGTATCTATGGGGTGTTTTCTTTTTAAGGAGAGGGATTCTCAACATATGAGAAGGATTCTCCTTGAGCTTGAGGAAGAAGAAGATGAAGTGAGGAGAGAGAATCAATATGATAGAATGAGCTATCCTTTCCTTTTGCAACCATAACAAAAGAAAAAGAATTATCTAATTAATAATAATAATTCAAATGAAATAGTTGATGGTTGTATTTGGAATGACCACTATCATCACTTCATTAAATGAATGTAAGCTAGAATCAAGGAGCATCCTTGCAAAGCAATGATGATGGTCAAACATTCAACCATGGTCAACAAGTCAATCATGGTAAACAAGTCAACAAAATCAACCATGACACAATTTCATTTAATTACTATTATTAATTGATATTTCATAAATCCATTAGGGTTTGGAAAAAAAACGACTGTCAACTGTGCATACGCACCCGTTCCGAAACCCTAATGAAAGACCTCTTCCTCCGCCTCAAACAACTGTGCATACACACCTGCATTCTCGTTCCGAGGAACAAGAATACTGAGAGATAAAAGCAACCCCAAAACATATACCAGTATCTGGCTCAAACCAGAGCCTGCTAGTATAAACCGTCCGGACTCCAAACGTGTACAAGTGCGCGGATAAGAACGAACCCTGCCGCAAAACCATGCGACCTCTACTCAGTTTTGCCCAGAGGCGAATAGCCCTCTGTGTGGGACTCTAAAGACTCGACACTACGCTGGCAGTGGGTTTAACCACAGACCGCAAGCGGCACTAGCTGTGCGTAACGGTCCCCAGGTAGATGCCGATAAGAAGACTGACGAGGTAAAACCCATCTGAACTCCTACTGAGTCTGAATGTGACATTCTCCGTACAGTCCGGTCTGTTCGTCTGATACATCGCATGTCGGGCCTAGGGGGCGGTAAACGTCAGTCCCCCAATAGCGGTACAAGTCGTGTCGGAGTGAAGCCCAAAACACCCTGAGATAACACTGGAAGCCTACCAGTATATCTCGCTTGCCCTGGCCAGGGACTACTCGTGTAATGGCTCTCCTAGACACAGCGCGATGTCAACCCCCAATACCGGGAGAGACGAATTCTGTCTAACCGTCACTGCCTCCAAGTGCTTCGGGACTGCACCCAACTACTACCTGTTTGCACGACTCCTTTGAGCCGTGGTAGGGTAGTGATCAAAGTGCAGTGGGAACACACTCGAGGCGAAGTGCCAGTGTCAAGTCAGCGGACTAAGCTGTACTCATGTCACCTGGGAACTGATAACTGACGATAGGTATAATACCAACCTGTCAGTTCCCGACGAGTCCTGTCCAGTGTACTCGTAACCCAACGAGCACCCGTATACTATCTCCAGTACGACGTACTGATGGCTGTGGGACAGACCATCTCCCACACTGGGATGAGAAGCGCATACGCTAGTCTACTCCGGAGTATCGATGCCCTGTCTCGATAGTCCTGCGACTAGGGACCTGTATAAGGATGTGCTTATAGATTACCCAACCCCCACTAGTGTGACTGCCATCACAACGCTGGTAATCAAGCAAAGATCCTAAGGGCTTCACTAATGTGTATAGGTGAAATAAACACATGTACACATTGAAGTAGAAACAAACCAAGTAGCATACTACTATATCGAGCAAGATTGTTTATACAAGGTGAATATCCCAAGCTTCCATTAAGTAATATACAAACTAGTATGATACAGTAATGGCCTCTAGGGCATATACACTAACAATCTCCCACTTGCACTAAGGCCATGTACTGGCGTATCGAAGACCTATCATCTCGATCAGCCGCTCGAACTGAGTCTGGGGTAGGGCCTTGGTGAATGGATCTGCAGTGTTTTCTTCTGAAGCAACCCTCCGAATCTCGATCTCCTTGCGATCCACGATCACCCTGATCAGGTGATACCGCCTCAAGATGTGCCTGGATCTCTGATGGGACCTGGGTTCCTTCGCTAAAGCTATAGCCCCGTTGTTGTCGCAATACAGAGGTATTGGGTCAACAATGGACGGAACCACCTGAAGTTCTTTCAAGAACTTCCTCATCCAGACAGCTTCTTTTGCGGCATCAGATGCAGCGATGTATTCCGCTTCCATCGTCGAGTCTGCAACGGTTTCCTGTTTGGAACTCTTCCAACACACCGCCCCTCCATTGAGGGTAAAGACAAAACCCGACATGGACTTGGAATCATCCTTGTCACTCTGGAAGCTGGAGTCAGCAAAGGCCTCGATCTGGAGGTCTTTTCCGCCATACACCAAGAACATCTCCTTAGTCCTTCTCAGGTACTTGAGAATGTTCTTTACTGCTATCCAGTGTTTCTCCCCATGGTTTGACTGATACCGGCTTACTACACTCAGTGCATAAGCTACATCTGGTCTGGTACACAATATCGCATACATTATAGAGCCTACCGCAGAAGCGTAGGGTATAATAGACATGCGATCCCTCTCCAAATCAGTCTTGGGAGACATCTCTTTAGAGAGGGTGATCCCGTGACAAGCCGGTAGGTTACCGCGCTTGGAATCTTCCATACTGAATCTCTTCAGTATAGTGTCGATGTACCTGGACTGTGAAAGTCCTAATATCCTCTTGGATCTATCACGATGGATCCGGATCCCCAGGATGTAGGAGGCATCACCCAGGTCTTTCATGGAGAACCTGTGTGACAAGAATCCCTTGACAGATTGTACCATAGGAATGTCATTTCCTATTAAGAGAATGTCATCCACATATAAAACGAGGAATACTACAGTTCTCGCTACAAATCTACTATAGATGCATGGTTCATCTGGATTTTTGATAAAGCCAAATTCCTTGACCGTCTCATCAAAACAGATGTTCCAACTCCGCGATGCCTGCTTTAGTCCATAGATGGACTTAAGCAACTTGCATACCTTTCCGCTGCTCCCACTCTGAATGAAACCCTCTGGCTGATCCATATAGACACACTCCTCTAAATTTCCATTTAGAAAAGCGGTTTTTACGTCCATCTGCCAAATCTCATAATCGTGGAAGGCAGCAATGGCAAGAAGGATCCGAATGGATTTCAGCATAGCCACTGGAGAAAAGGTTTCGTCATAGTCCAAGCCAGGTCTTTGACGGAAACCCTTTGCTACAAGTCTAGCTTTATAGGTCTCAACCTGTCCATCTACACCAATCTTCCTTTTGAAGATCCACTTGCATCCTACGGGTTTTACCCCGTCTGGAGCAATGTCCAACGTCCATACTTTGTTGGTGTACATGGACTCCATTTCGGTCCGCATTGCATCCAGCCATTTTACCGAGTCAACGCTCTGAACGACCTGTTGGAAGCTAGTAGGCTCATCATAATCTATGATGCAATCCTCTCTATCCCCGTCTATGAGAAAACCGTAGTATCTCTCGGGCGGATGAGACTGCCTACTACTCCTGCGGAGCGGCGTAGGAATGTCCTGTTCATTTGAACCCTCTGGTTCCACCAAACTTTCAGTAATAGCTTGTGGTTCTGGAATTTCTTCCAGTTCTACTGTGCTCCCACTTATCTGGTTTTCCAAAAACTTAGTTTCCAAGAAGTAGGCATGACGAGAAACAAGAACCTTTTGTTCCTCTTCACAGTAGAAGAAATATCCCTTGGAGTTCTTTGGATATCCCACAAACTTGCACTGTACTGAGCGTGCCTCGAGCTTGTCCGTATGCTGTTTCTTGACAAAAGCTGGACATCCCCATGTCTTAATGTGATTAAGATGGGGCCTCTTTCCACACCACATCTCATATGGTGTGGTGGGCACAGTTTTAGTAGGAACTCGGTTCAAAAGGTATGCAGCTGATTCTAGCGCATACCCCCAGAAAGATCGCGGTAACTCAGCGTTACTCATCATGGACCGTACCATATCCAATAGGGTTCGGTTCCGTCTCTCCGATACACCGTTGTGTTGCGGAGTGTATGGAGGAGTAAGTTGAGAGAGAATTCCATTCTCTTTTAAGTAATTCAGGAACTCGGTACTTAAGTATTCTCCACCTCGATCCGATCTTAGAATCTTGATACTTTTGCCGGTTTGTTTTTCTACTTCATTCTTATATTCCTGGAATTTTTCAAAGGCTTCGGACTTATGTTTCATTAAGAAGACATAACCGTACCTTGAAAAATCATCCGTAAAAGTAATGAAGTAAGAATAACCGCTTCGCGCATGTATAGACATTGGACCGCACACGTCGCTGTGTACGAGTCCCAAGAGCTCGCTCGCTCTTACTCCGTGTCCAGTGAACGGAGTCTTTGTCATCTTTCCTTTGAGACAGGATTGACAAGTGGCATACGATTGATATTCGAGCGGATCCAAATATCCTTCTGTATGTAACTTAGTCAACCTTCTCTCATTGATGTGACCCAGTCTACAATGCCATAAGAAAGTCTGATTGATTTCCGGAGACTTTCTTTTGTGTGTATTCTGGACATTGAAAATCTGTGGTTGGTTCAGTACGTATATACCATTGCTCAGTGTACCTGACCCAATCAGAACTTGATTAAGGTGAATGTTTACAACATTACTTACAAACGCAAATTCATAACCTTCTTTAGAAACCAAAGATACAGAAATGATATTATAAGTTGCGTTGGGTACAAAAAAGCAATTACGCAAAACCAAAACATGTCCATCTGACATTCCCAGGTGATAGTCCCCCACGGCATTAGCATCCATGCTAGCTCCGTTCGCAACTCTGAGGGTCATGTCACCTGCCTTCAAAACCCTACGGTTTCTCAACGCCTGCAAAGAATTACAGATATGAGATCCTGATCCGGTATCCAATACCCAGGAAGTAGAGTTTATCGAAAGACAGTTTTCAATAACATACACACCTGAAGCTGAAGCCGCAACCTGCTTCAGTTCCTGTGTCCTGGCTTTCCAAGCCCTGCAATCTTTCTTCCAGTGTCCACTCTTATGACAATAGAAGCATTCTTCCTTTCCCACAAGCTTCCCCGCTATCTTTGTTGCCTTTTCCTTTCCCTTCGTACCCACTTTACTAACACCGCCCCTTGGTTTGGCGGGGGCTTTCTTCCTCTTTCCCTTGGCTTTCGCCTTGGACCTGGAAGAAGAAGATCCTCCTACAAACAAAGCGGGTGTTTTCCTACCTTTCTGTAGGGTGCCCTCTGCGCTCCTCAGCATGTTGAGGAGTTCTGAAAGTTCAACTTCTTTTTCTTGTAAGTTGAAGTTCAGTATAAACTGGGCGTAAGTGGATGGAAGGGACTGGAGAATTAAATCCGTATAGAGTTCACTTTCCAACGTGGTCCCAAGTTCCGCGAGCTCCTCAATGTAGCCAATCATCTTAAGCACGTGGTCCGCTACCGATGATCCGACGGCCAACTTTGCCGAAAATAACTTCTTCGACACTTCGTATCTTGCGATACGAGACTGCTCTCCATGCAGTTCTTTTGTATGAAGAAATATGGATTCCAAGTCCATATTCTCGTGCCTCCTCTGATGTTCGTTGTCCATAGAGGCAAGCACGAGGCACCTGGCCTTCGCGCAATCAATCTCCCAAGTCTTACGGATTTCCTTATCCGCGACGCTGGAGGTGGGACCTGGGACGGGGGGAGCTTTGGTGGTAAGAAGATACCCAAGCTTGTCGTAAGTGATTGCCATTTTGACATTCCTGAGCCAATCTTTGTAGTTTGGCCCTGTCAGTATGTTTTTATCTAGAAGTAACTTAAGTCCAGTCATTTCGATTTGGTCGCTACAGGGGGGGAGAGAAGAAACACTTTAGCACGATGCTCTTGCAAGTTTAGAATGGTTTTTAATTTGTCTAAACAGGATGGCTCCCACTGTCTCTCGAATCCCTCCTTAAACCACAAAGGAAGAATTAGCCGGGATCAATCCTACCGCACAATACTTGCTTAACCGTTCAGCCAGGCCAGTGTCGGTACTTCGAGGGAGGTTTTCCAACGCTTTCGCGAAGTTCCTTAATTTAAGAACCTCTTTTCCCTGGGGGCGTAGCCCGCTAACACCTTTCTAGGACCTACTAGGTTTATAGCATTGATCGTTTAGTGAGAAATTTCCCGAGGAGTAGCATATACTCACAGTAGGATCGGGATCCAAATATCATCGCGTGACGAAACTGAAGGAATCCTACCAGAATCATCACACTCCAAATGGTATGCAAATCTAGCAAGTTTCAGTACTTATGAAACTCCCGATGTGGATTTTTGCCCCATGCTCTTATGACCTTGACTTTGGCCAACAAATCATAAGTCACATGTCAAGTTCTGCCCGTCGTTCTCCAGGTTAATTTGAATCCATTCGTACCTACCCTTGACTTTGGCCAACAAGGTACTACGACTGTTCCAAAACAACGCATCTATCTATGCTGCACATGAATACCCAATAGCTACCAATCACTATGCCTTGACTTTGGCCAACAAACATAGCTTGAATACTATTGACTATTTATGTGAAACGACGGAGGGCTACGAATGGTTTTGGTAAAACCGTGAACGTAGTGAACTTGATATAATCGATGGAACAAGATAGCTTTTAGAAGGAGTGGCTCAAGCTCCGCATTTAAAAGTTAGTTTTGAAAAGAACCGAGTGGTTTTTCGAAAGTGTTCCAACGACTTTAACTTGGTTTATTATCTTGCATTAGTTCTTTTAATGCGTGATATTTTTGCATTAGTTCTTTTAATGCGTCCCATCATTTAATCCTACCATTGCAGAAAACAACCAAAATATGACGTACGCTTATGCCATTCGCATTCGCCATGGGGTCCCGTCATCACCCGTTAGGTTACTTAACTAACGACAGAGCGGGGGCTGGGCTAGCGCGGCTGTAAAACATAAGCAACGCCTAAATATAAAGCAATGATAGACATTACAGATCACAGATGAATACATTGGATATACTAGGAATCCGCAATCCGTTCGAGCCTGCAACGAAAAGCGGATTACACGGTCGCGGTGAATAGCCAAAACCCCACCCAAGACCCCTACGGGTGCGGCAAACTACCCGCCAAGTACCCGGTAGTTTGTGCATCCCTCCATGGGTCTATCCTAGGAGCAAAAACAGTAAAAAGAATTATACAATGACAGCTACAACCCCGACCCGGTTGTACGGCCATACAAATAATAATATTACATCAATTTACATTTACAATGAATGAAAGAAAAGAAAACGCTCATCTCACATCCACCCCGGCTATTCACCCGCGACAGTCCAACGCATTCATATACACATTCCAATATCAAACACAGATCACAGAGATGTATAACCCCGACTAATCGTCTTATAGCGATTAGCCGACGTTCAATACATACAAACATCACAGATATAACCAATATAGCCAAAGTGTAGCGAAGTTCGAAAAAAAATACGGATTTATAGGACCCCAAAAGTAAATTTCTTTTCTGGAAAATCTGGGCATATATAACATATTTGAAAAATCCCAAAACCCTACCATAAGAACACTGCACAAAACACGATCACAAGAGGAGACAAAACGGCGGCGGTTCCGCGGCCTAAGCCACCCATTGCCGCGGAACCGCGGAGGTTTGAAGGAATCATGCGATCGTATTTCGTGGGTGTTTTCACAAAACCCTGAGCCTATTTTAGGAGTAAAACTTTTTACTTTTAGAGCACAAAAAATTTCAACAGAAACTTAGGGTTTTTGATTTTCCGGTTTTGCGATTTTTCCGTTTCGAACTTCCATACATTTCGCTACCAAGCTAGTTTAAGTTTAGTTAGGCTTTGATACCACTGTAAGTCCACGTTGCGACCCCCGGTTCTTGCGGGGAGGCGGAAACGGTATAACAATCAAATTTTTGGCGCATGGGGCAACATGGACTAAACAAGGTCGGGATCGTTACTAAACTAAACTAGCAAACATGCAAAGGAGAGTTAACTACTCGGCAAAGTGGTTATACCTAACTTGAACTCCTTTTTTTTGAAACCTAGTAAAGGTTGATGGTTCTTTCCTCGTAGCCTTCTTCCGTAAAAAATGGATCCACCTGAGGGTTCAACCTTCGGGCTCTTTCTCGAACTTAGAGTGAACTAGGATCTCCGGCTTGCTAAACCTTGAACCCTAGAGAGAGTAGAGAGTATCTATGGGGTGTTTTCTTTTTAAGGAGAGGGATTCTCAACATATGAGAAGGATTCTCCTTGAGCTTGAGGAAGAAGAAGATGAAGTGAGGAGAGAGAATCAATATGATAGAATGAGCTATCCTTTCCTTTTGCAACCATAACAAAAGAAAAAGAATTATCTAATTAATAATAATAATTCAAATGAAATAGTTGATGGTTGTATTTGGAATGACCACTATCATCACTTCATTAAATGAATGTAAGCTAGAATCAAGGAGCATCCTTGCAAAGCAATGATGATGGTCAAACATTCAACCATGGTCAACAAGTCAATCATGGCCAACAAGTCAACAAAATCAACCATGACACAATTTCATTTAATTACTATTATTAATTGATATTTCATAAATCCATTAGGGTTTGGAAAAAAAAAGACTGTCAACTGTGCATACGCACCCGTTCCGAAACCCTAATGAAAGACCTCTTCCTCCGCCTCAAACAACTGTGCATACACACCTGCATTCTCGTTCCGAGGAACAAGAATACTGAGAGATAAAAGCAACCCCAAAACATATACCAGTATCTGGCTCAAACCAGAGCCTGCTAGTATAAACCGTCCGGACTCCAAACGTGCACAAGTGCGCGGATAAGAACGAACCCTGCCGCAAAACCATGCGACCTCTACTCAGTTTTGCCCAGAGGCGAATAGCCCTCTGTGTGGGACTCTAAAGACTCGACACTACGCTGGCAGTGGGTTTAACCACAGACCGCAAGCGGCACTAGCTGTGCGTAACGGTCCCCAGGTAGATGCCGATAAGAAGACTGACGAGGTAAAACCCATCTGAACTCCTACTGAGTCTGAATGTGACATTCTCCGTACAGTCCGGTCTGTTCGTCTGATACATCGCATGTCGGGCCTAGGGGCGGTAAACGTCAGTCCCCCAATAGCGGTACAAGTCGTGTCGGAGTGAAGCCCAAAACACCCTGAGATAACACTGGAAGCCTACCAGTATATCTCGCTTGCCCTGGCCAGGGACTACTCGTGTAATGGCTCTCCTAGACACAGCGCGATGTCAACCCCCAATACCGGGAGAGACGAATTCTGTCTAACCGTCACTGCCTCCAAGTGCTTCGGGACTGCACCCAACTACTACCTGTTTGCACGACTCCTTTGAGCCGTGGTAGGGTAGTGATCAAAGTGCAGTGGGAACACACTCGAGGCGAAGTGCCAGTGTCAAGTCAGCGGACTAAGCTGTACTCATGTCACCTGGGAACTGATAACTGACGATAGGTATAATACCAACCTGTCAGTTCCCGACGAGTCCTGTCCAGTGTACTCGTAACCCAACGAGCACCCGTATACTATCTCCAGTACGACGTACTGATGGCTGTGGGACAGACCATCTCCCACACTGGGATGAGAAGCGCATACGCTAGTCTACTCCGGAGTATCGATGCCCTGTCTCGATAGTCCTGCGACTAGGGACCTGTATAAGGACGTGCTTATAGATTACCCAACCCCCACTAGTGTGACTGCCATCACAACGCTGGTAATCAAGCAAAGATCCTAAGGGCTTCACTAATGTGTATAGGTGAAATAAACACATGTACACATTGAAGTAGAAACAAACCAAGTAGCATACTACTATATCGAGCAAGATTGTTTATACAAGGTGAATATCCCAAGCTTCCATTAAGTAATATACAAACTAGTATGATACAGTAATGGCCTCTAGGGCATATACACTAACAGGTATGTATATACAGTTGACAGAGACAAATGAAGAAGACATCTCATTAGGGTTTTTGACCATTGACTTGATTAAGATCTTAATGAGATGAAGGTAATTGATTAATAGTTTTAATTAGTGATAATTGTGTTATGGTTATTTAGATTGACCATTTGACTTGTTGACCAAAATTGACTAAGATATTTTTCTTAAGCAAAACATTCTTTGCTTAGCATTAATGGTGACATGATAACGGTCAAATTAAATGAACCATCACAGCTTTTTTGCTAATTAAAATTATTATTCTTTTATGCAAATATGAGAGCTATCTCTTCATTCTATCATATTCATTCTCTCTCCTAGCTCTCTCTCTCCTTTGTCCTCTCTCTCAAACCCTAACCTCTTATGTGTTGAGAACCAAGGGAAATTAAGATCAAACCATAAAATCACTCTCTACTCACTCTAGGGTTCTTAGTCTAGCAAGCAAAGCACTCTAGTTACTTCATGGTTGAGGTAGGAGCTCAAGGTAGAGGCCTTCGGGTGGATCTTCTTCGATATAGAGAAGCCGGTGAGAAGGAGCCATCTAGATCATTCCAAGGAGCTCACAACAAGGAGAAGAAGGAGTTCAAGTTTAAGGTATAACTTTCAATCATAGTAGATAGAACTCTATTTAGTGCTAACTAGGTTTATGGTAAAGATCCGGTTAAGCTTTATTCTAGCGCCAAGTTCGTTATCGCTACGAAATTTTTGTTCCGCATTTGGCCATGAAAGTTGGCCGGGGCGCTAGTGTAACCCTTCATGGTATCAGAGCCAGCCCATAAACCCTAGGTTCACAAGTTTAAGCAATGTTAAAACAACGAAATCGAAACGATTCCAGAAAACCAAAACCAAGATCTGCAGTTTCTGTCGATTTAGAAAAAGTCTCTGAAATTTTTTTAAACATGTGCAGAGTGGTCCTTACCCTATTAGATGTACCAAGAACCAAAACGAGTCAATTTGGCCAAGCTATGGCCGGCCACATAGGCCTAAAAACCGGCCACCCCGGTTTTTCTTGGGGTGTGTGCACATTTTGGTGCTGGGTGCTTATCTCTGGGGGTTTGGTTTCATGGTGTTGTTTATTTTTTGCCCAAATTTGATTCTCTGTAGATTTGAGTTTGAGGCAACTAGAGGTGTTTTGAATTCGTTATATTTAACACTGTTTAACAGTTTATAGTTCATTCACTTTTATCTGCGACCGGAAGTGTCACTCGATCGGTAAAACTCGTCTAATCGCTATATGTTCCTTTAGACGGGTTTTGCGAACGTGACATTCGCGTTGATGTTGTGTGCTTGTTCTGTAATGTTGGTTGGATAGTCGTGATGGATAGCAAGTGTTGCAATGTTTGTTGTACAGTTTAAATTCATTTGTGCATTTTATTGCGGGGCGAGCGTCCGACATGTGGACTGCCGTCTTTGCCGGGTTGTATATTATTTTGGGGCACGACCGGGCTGAAGTCGATGTCACCGTTTATACATATTATTTTATTTTTCTGTACTAGGATTACCCCGTGGTGGAGTGCGCGAATAGCCGGGTTCTAGAAAGGCAGCAAGCCCGCATCTCATGGCGTTGAGACGGAGGGGGCTTCTTTCTCATGGTGTTGAGACGGAGGGGGCTTCATTCTAGAATTGGCGGGCTATTCGCCGCACTCGTAGGGGGTACATGTTTTCATTGCACAGGCTATCCACACGATAGGGAATGTAGGGTTTTATTTGTGGCTCAAATGAAACCCGGGGCTCCTAGATTATCCACCATTCTGTATTGTTGGTTGTGTTTCTGTGATGTTGTTTACTATCATGCCTGGGACAGATGTTGTATATTCTTATATATATACTAGTAGATGTTGTATATGTTTTGCACCCGCGCTAGTCCAGCCCCCGCTCTGTCGTTAGTTAATTAACCTAACGGGTGATGACGGGGCCCAGTGGCGAATGCGGATGGCATATACGTACATCGTATTTTCGTTCTTTTTCTGGTGTGGTAGGTTACATTGATGGGACATCATTAATTTTGATTAATGCAAGTAAAAAAAACCTAAAAAGATGTTGTTGGAACCAAGTTTTAAAAACAGACATTACAAACGTTCTCTTTTGCTTTGCACAGTGGTATTCAGTTTGGAATATCCAGCACCTCATTCGAAGAGGCAAGGGCCGAGATCCCTTCATCGGGAGTGACCCCTTGAGTAAAAGTTTGCGTCAGCGTAATAGCTTCACTATAGTCGATTATTCTTGCTTTGCGTCGTGGTATTCAGTTTGGGATATCCTGCATCTCATTCGATGAGGAAAGAGCCGAGATCCCTTCACAGGGAGTGACCTCTTTAGCAAAAGTTTTCGCCACTATATATTTTAAAAGGCAATCAGGTTCCTTCAACGATATCAAGTTCATTACGTTAACGGGTTTTTCGCCAAAAACCCAGCCGTAGCCCTCCGTCATTTCGGATTGGTATTATTTACTATTCGTGCTGCGTTTGTTGACCTAGTCAAGGCGTAGTGAACGGTAGCTAAGTGATATTTTTTCTGTGCATTGCAAATGTGATTGGTTGGGACAGTCGTGCGGCCTTGTTGACATAGTTAAGGGCACGTACGAGTGGGTTTAATGCAATCAAGATAATGACGGGTAGAACTTGACTAGCGGTTTATGGTTTTTTTACCTAGTCAAGGTCATAAACCGTTAGGGGTAAAAATCACATCGGGAGTTTCAAACATATTGGAAACTTGCAGATTTAGCATACCTGTTCCCCGCCGAAACACGGAGACGCGATAAACGTCTTGCTTGAATTTTGGGGTAGATGCTAATTGGTGCTATCCGTCCACCTCTCCGAAAATGCCAAGTTGATTTATGGCACCACGTATCGAAGGTTTAAACGGATGCGGCTGATGTAGCAGACTTCGTCAGATTCCCCCTCGTTTGAGGGTTTTTGATTGTGGGGACGCTCTTCCCTGCAGGCGCAAGCCCCTGCAGTTAATTACGCTACCGCATCACGGTAACAACTTTCTCCTTCTCCAGATGGTCACTTCGTGTCGTGTGTGTTTGTTTTATTTTTGGTTGCCCGTGGATTGTATACAGAGACTAATTTATGTTGTCGCCCGTAGGGCGTGGATTAGTCCAAATCCGTATCTTCTTAGATTTGGGTTTGGGGGTTGGGTTTAAGGATACGTTAGTCTCATTTGAGACTAAAATCAACTTAAACGTTTGTTAAGGATATGTTAGTCTCATTTGAGACTAAGATCAACTTAATGGGATCGTTTAGATCCAACAAGAGAGCATTTGGGCTCTGTTGTTTAGTTTAGGGACATTGCGTTCAATTGTTAGTTTAAGGACATTACGGTCCATTGTTAGTTTAAGGACATCTCGGTCCAGGGTTAAGGACATCATAGTCCGTGAGTTTAAAGACATCACAGTCAAGGTTAAGGACATCATAGTCCGTGAGTTTAAAGACCTCACAGTCAAGGTTAAGGACATCATAGTCCGTGAGTTAAAGACCTCGCGGTCAAGGTTAAGGACATCATAGTCCGTGAAATGTGTGGTTGTCGGGACCTTTCACCTCTCTGAAGACGTTGAAGGATTACGACGACAAATATCAAAGGAGTGAAGAGATGTACCCTTGAACCAAAGTTGATTGGGAGGTCTATAGTCCAATTTTGGAACTAAGATCAATTAATTAGATTATGAGCATATTGGCTCAGTTAAATCTGAATTGAGGGCTTATGGCCAACTTGGGCTAAGTCCAATTAGGTTTGAAAAGTTGGCCCTTTGTTGGACCATTAAACATTTGTTTGAGTTCAACCCCCCATTATTTGGCACCGCTAAACAGGGGTTCTGATAACATTTTATCTTTTGTTGGGTGCTGAGCACTCATATGCCATATAGGATGTTCATTTTGGAAGGCAAGGATGTATTTGAGACTCGATAAAAAGAGAAGTCCCGCCTCAAAAGAACTTAGCCAATTTAGGCTAGGATTGATTTGAATATAGTGTTAAACACTAACATAAATTTTATGGTCACGTGTTCCCACGTGATGCGCTGAAAAATGGTGTTAAACACCAAGAACAAAATGCTCAAAAATAGTGTTAAACACCAGAATGGGATTGGCCGTGTGGGGCCGTGTAAGACCTCTGAAGGTGGGGACCAGTCTTCCTTTGTTTTATTCTCAAATCTGCAAATAAGTATTAAACACTTTTAGTTTTCACGGCCATCACGTGTGGGCACGTGATAGGCACTCATGCACTGATTTATTAAGGTGTTTATTAGGGGTCACGTGAGGACACGTGAGGCCGCCCAAATTAGAATCTGCTTTGCCTTTATTCTCTTTGTTTTGGAGGTCACGTGGGAGCACGTGAGGCATTGCCTCTGGGCTAATTCCTTCTTATTTTTGGAGGATCTTTTTAGGGGTCACGTGAGGGCACGTGACCTAGTTTTATTCTTTCTTTTCTGATCACTGAGGATTGGAGTCACGTGTCATCACGCGACCAAGTTCTTTACGTGCATGGAGATCTTTCAAGTCCCTTTATTTTAAGAATTAAATTCTCTGTAGGGTT